>JAWUZG010000028.1:19480000-20787916 GCA_036785705.1 Acanthornis magna
GAAGTCCATGAGAGACTTCTTGCCCTGCTCTAGCTGAGGGCTGCAGGCAGGACATTTGATTTATTTTCATTTTTCAAAGGAATGGAGAAACTCGTCCGATTAGCAGTGGTATTATTATAATCTCCATTATTAAACCTTGAAAGACCCTCATAAACAATCGGCTCCTTCTCCCAGCCCGGTTCCCATCACCGCTTGGTTATGACTTGAAGATAAATGACACTTTTTTAGCAACACCTGTCTTTTTAAGCTGTCGACTCAACCAATTAATACTTTTAATTACCACTACAAGGAAACTAACCAGAACCTTTCTGATTTGATTTCACCGCTGAATTTTATCCCCTCTGAAACGAAGCAGCCCCAACTCGAGGCAGGGCGGCCGTGGGGGACGACTCGTTTTGCTGCGGGTTTATTTTGCTTCGGGCTGGATAGGGAGATGATTTTTTAGGGGGAAAATTTGATTTGGGTTTATTTTGCTTCGCTTTTCGCCGCTTCATTGGAAGTATTTTGCCATCCCTTTCGAGAAGAAAACAAAAGTGCTTGCTGACAGGACGCCGGAACACACAAGTCTCTTGGCTCCCCGAGAACCAACCTTCCACACCAGCGGCCCCGGGGACGGCAAGGGAAAGGCTGGAGGCAGCAAACACCCGCTTAGACAAAAGTTACCATAGAGAAATAGTGCAAGGGGGACTGATTCGGCTCTCGCCGAATTCAGGGCAGTTTTATCAGTCATTTCAACGAAATAGCTAGTGCCCAATCGATGGAGCCGGGGAGGACGGGGCACTCGGCACCTGAGCCCCGCAGACCGTGGGATGTCGAGCTGAGCCCCGCTCTCACCTCGGGCCTGGACTATTCCTTTCCTGCACCCCCATTTCCTGGGGGATCCCTAATCTTCATCTTAATAACCCAACAGTCGAGCAGGAGATGGGGCAACAACTTGAACACGAAGTGTGTTTGTCGTTCAAATGGTTTGAGTGCGATAAAAAGTTCACAGATGCCCGTGAACAGTGCCGGCAGGGCGCCATCCCCTCTCTCTCCAGACATCCCCCTTTAGCGTAGGGTGTGCGTGTCTGCATGACCGCTTCCCGACCAGCCCAAAGTGCTAGGAAATGGGGCTGCCACAGGACCCCCGACTTTATCCTGGGGGGATTGCAAACCTTGCCCCCACGCACGTATTCCCCCGGCGACATGAAGTGGGCAGCAGGGTGTGGAAATGAAGTGGGAGCTCCCAACTCGGGATGCTTAATACCGGCTCATCCTTGGTGGGCTTTTCCCTCTCCTCCCAGCCCCCAGCTTGTGTATGTGAATTGCTGGGAGTTCCTCCGACCGAAGGTAGGGAGCTGAAAAGCAGAAAGGGGTGGTGTTTGGGTTAAACAGACATCTCTCAGCCTGGTAAAGCACCCCGTGCTGTTCCGTGCCTGCTCTCCTTTGTGTTATCTCTCATGCTGCCCCGGCCTTGCAGCCTTATGCCGTAGAGGCGATGTCCCACGTTAAAACAATACGAATTCGCGGACGGATCCTGAATATGAATGAGGTATGTGGTCGTAGGACTGCTTTGAAGCCGTACTTCTCCGAATATGGCTTTAATTAAATGTCTTCCGGCTCTAAAAGATTACATGTTGTGCAAAATATATCCTAGCATGAAATTTACTTCCACGATATGAAATTAGGTTACTTATAAATGTCTTCATTTAAAAAAGAGAGTAGCTTCTCCTCGTTCTGTTTTCTGTGTTGTTGAACAGAGATCTCCAACGAGGAAAGAGGGTTGGGATAATATATTTATAGAGGCACGTGTAACAAAACCTGCCAGAAGCGGAGTGAGTGAGGGCTGCTTGCTCAAATGCAGACAATTCACAAAACAGGCAAGTTAATCCAGATCTGATTTGTTTCAGATCCAGCTGTCAGAACCCCGGAATACCTCCCGCGCCTCACGCCGCAGATACCTAACATGCTCTTACCGCCCACGTCCCCCAGCGTCCCTTCCTCCTGCATTTATTGCATGAGAGGGATGGTCGGGGGGAGAGGGGTCAGGGCAAACAGGTGGAGAAAGGTGACGATCTCAACTCGCGAAAAAATTATAATAATTCTTATTGAATGGAAGATAACGCTGTGATCACACTAGGATCAGTCAGTTGGGCAAAGCAGTTTCACTCTGCCAGTGAAACCGCGCTCAGTGTCAAGAGCTTTCCCGCTCCGGACGGTGGATGCGGGCGGAATTCAGCTTGCTGGAGATGATGCTCTGTTTGTATGTATCGCTTTACGCCTTCAGATATGGGACCTCTCCTAGCTAAGTTTCTATAGAGAGATCAGATAATGCATCCCTCCGGATTATCTTTCTAAATTAACTTTTAGATTTGTTTTTATAGTCCGTTGAGACCCTGACAAAAGAGGATGTAGCTAGATACAGATGCGAGATAAACGTACAAAGCGAGCTCATTACACGGGAATAAGTAAAGGACTCTCCTTGCAATCTACTCTAGATAACGAGTCTGCCCGAAGAAACAAGTAAAGCCGAGATATTTACTTCTTTTCCTAATAAATAAACCTCAATAACTGCATTGACTTTGCGCAGTGTTTACTACATTTCCATTCATTGCTTGGGTAAATGCATCCCTAAAGGCAGAGTAAATAATTGCACTGATCTCAACAAGGGAAATGTGTAGACATTTGAAGTGTACTAAAAATAAACGAAGGCAAAGAGACTGAAGAGAGAGGACACCGCGCTCGTTTGCCGTAATTAAAGCCTCTGCTTTCTCTCGCCGGAATCCGAGACTTCCAGAGCGCAGCCGGGGTGACACGTTCCCCGCTGGTGTCACCGGCTCAGCACACGAGTGGCCGTGGGGAGCCGGGGCTGAACCCGACGTGTCTGAGCTCGGGAGGGCTCGGCGCGGCGCTTGGCTCGGGGGTGAGACTGGCCGCTACCGCAGGAGAAATTGCAGCCTCTCTGATGACTTAAAAGAGCCTCGAGTTCCCATTCTCCTCTGAGCCGTTCCAAGATGGGCACTTAAGAGCTGTGGTAGGTTGGGTTTTTTGTTTTGTTTTTATTTTTTAATTTAACTTCATCTTCTGCCAGATAAAGGTTTTTTATTGATTTTTTTTTCTTTCATTTGTAAAGAAAAAACAAAAAACCCAAAAAACAACAGAAGTCCCCGCTAAAACAAACATCTGCTTCAGCAGCACCCGGGCAGGCGGGGACGCCTGCCAAGTGAAAGCCTCCCAGGCGGCGGTCTGCAAACCTGCGGCTGCGTTCGGGGAGGTCCCCTGACCCTCGGAGGAGGACCCCACGCCGCTGCCACGTAAGGCTCCCAGCGGAGGGGCGAAGGAGGTAAAGCCACCCGCTCGGTCTCTTTACGGGGATCACGTCTGCCGAGGCCAGGCTCGCCGTATGGGCAGAGTGGGACAGACCTGTCCGCGGGATTTCAGTGAAGGCAGTGTGGCTGCACACCTGACCAGGTGCGGGGAGAGGCGGGCGGCCAGGGCCTCCGCGGGGGGTTCCGTCCTCCAGCTGAGCAGCCACTCGCTTGAAACCTAATTGCATTTTAAAGGAGGTATACACCCCCCCACACACACACACATACCCCCCATCAGGGACAACAACCAACGACAACACAACAAAACATTAACCAAACAAAAAGCCCCAATCTGCGACCCTCTGCAGAGCCACACATTGAATGAATCTTTCTGTAAGGTTTTAATCACAACCAAGACTTCGCTACAAATCTGTACAAGAGACAGTGGCTGGTTCCCTCTGGATCTTTCCCCTTCTGACTCCTATTATTTTGACCCAGGCTACAATATAGAGAGCGGCGTGTGTGATCCATCTGCAAGGCTGGGCTGGGGTTTACCCCCCCTCCGCTTCCCTGCCACTTCCTTCACACTCGCGGTATGGAAAGCCATTGACGCCTGCCTGTCTGTTATAATGTCAGTGGGTTGAAATCCAGAGGAGCCTCCACTCCGCTCTTGCTCTCGCGCTGGCAGCGCTCAAATTCCGCAGTCTCTCCTTAAAATGGCTCTCTTCCAGCTTGAGGAGGTGACCTCCTTTTGCGGGTGCCTTTCCTCACCACTCAGCTGCTGTTAGGACGGTGGCAATATGACATACTGGCAGAAGGAGAGGAGGACGTGTGTTTTGGGGTAAACAGGCTTGCGAGACCCGGTTAAAAAATGTCATCGGCAGATGCAAGGAGAGATATTTTGCTGAGCCTCTGGGAGCTGTAAATAAAGTGGGCAGAGCTGCGCTGCCGGGGCAGGACAGCGGCTGCCGAGCCGTGCCAGGCAGCTGCCTCGCACACCAGCGTCGTGCGGCCGCGGGGCGGGGGCGCAGGTTTGGCGACCGCCACAGCCGCGCTCCAGCGGGGAAAGTCCCGTGCATCCGCGGGGGGAGCCTCTCCGCAAAAACGCATCTGGGAGCGGATCGCCGCCAGCGGCAATAGTCTCTGGCTTTCCGCTTTTCTCGAGATTTTCCACACACCACTCTGCCGAAGACCTCCACTCTCTTCCGAGTACCTTTCAAATGCTTTGTGGATTCCATACTGTTGCTAAAAAACAAGGAGATCCTTCACTAATCTTTGCCTTCTCCCCTCCCTCCGCCCCCCTCCCGCCCAGCATTTCTCTGCCACTTTAAAAAAAATCCTTGCAAGATCTACTTCACGCACACACATGGGCTTCTCTCCCAAAACCACACGAACCAACATAATTCCTGAAATAAGTTTCTCTCGGACCTTCCCAGCTACTCTGACCGGTGTGAGACCGAAAGCACTCTCCCGGACTCTGGTGTGAATTGGGGTGAGGAGATATATAATCCCAGAGCGCAGCCCTCAGCCCCTGCACCCTCCTGGAAGAACCTTGCCCGAGGAACGCCGTCAGCTATCGCACTCCTCCCCACGAACCAAAAACCAAGATAAACCACCCGAAAGAGGGACTCCGCTTGCAGAGCCCACCCTTGTAAACACCACAGCAGGACTTCCCGGGAAGGATGGGATGAGAAATGGAACGGGAATGTTTGTTTTCCCCTGTTGTTATTGTTGAACGAATGAATGAATGAAAGAAAGAAAGAATGAATGAATGAATGGAACAGAAGGTGCTCGGAGGCATATAGGAAGCTTCTGACCGCTTACATTAACTTCCTATTACACCCTAAAAATAGAACCCCGTTTCCTGTTGTTCGTCAGCTCCTTCTAACTGTTGTGTCTGTTGTGTGACATCTTACGACTCACAAATGTGACTTTAAAGCACACATACACGCTTTGGCCCTTTCAAAGTGTTGCCCACAAAACATCATTAAAACGACGCGGTTTAAGGTGACACCGAAGATCGGTAGCACGAAGTCACCCAGTCCTGGGGCACAGAGAGCCCCGTGCGTGGTGCCACGCTCTCCGCCCGTCAGCGGGGCAGGGGAGGACGGCGGGGGAGGAGAGGAGGGAGTGTAACGTCGCCCCTGCGGCTCTCAGCCAGCCCGGGCGTGGAGAGAGACTGGCCCTAATCCCGCTCGGGATGCAAAGGCCTCCTTGTCTCCAAACGAGCGAGGGTGATTTGCGGACTGCATTCCCTGACAATATTACACCGGGGGATGAGGAGAGGAGAGGAGAAGGCCGGTCAGAGATGCGCGGACAGGGCGCGGTGGTACCCGCGGTCCGAAGAAAATAGAGCGCAGAGCAACGCACAGGGCACATCCCCGTCTCCCTCGACCAGGGCTGCAGCCCAGTCCTCCGGAACCTCGGGCTTGGCCGCGGAAAGAGCGGGGAAGCCGGGAATGGGGGTCGCATGCGATGAATTCCTGCTGCCTGTTCCCAAGGAGGGACGTATGGTCACAGGAGGCAGTTCAGGGGCTCCCGCCTCAGGGCAGTCCCCAGCCTCTCCCTAACGCGCACGTTGGGGCTCCTGGCCCGTCCGGTCCCGCTCAGATCCCGGGAAGCTCAGTTGAGGCAAGGCAGCTCCCCTCGTGGGCTCCCGCCCCTCACCTCGTGGGGGCCCGTCCCCACCCCTTTTTCACGAGTCACCCACCCTGTGAAATGAGCCCTTCACTGTTCTGATACGTCCAGAGCTATTGATTCAGGTCTAATTTCTCCAGAAAGATGCCGGTGACGAAGCCCGGCTGCACTCAAGTGGGAGCCAGGGAGGACCGGTGCGCGGCAGCGCGGTCTCCCAGTGGGCAGGGACCTCCCGAGCGCCCCGGCATCCCCTGCCAGAGCGCGGGCCCGGGGCCTGCCCGACCCTCGGGGAAGAAATATCCCTGCAGCTGCCGCCTCTACCACGGCATGGCTCGGGCCCCTATTGCCCTTCCCCCCGCCCTCCCCCCCCACCCCCGGACCCCCGGTGGGCCTAATTAAATTGGGGAAAATTATCGGTGTGAGGCTGGACGGAGTCAACTGTCTTGACGACAGACGAGGATGTTTGAGCACCGCGGGGGAAGAGCAGCGCCGGGTTTCCAGGTCTTCCCTCCGGCCGGCGCCCACTGACGGCTCGGCGGGGGCTCCGCATCCCCGCGGCGCCGCCGCTCCCCCGGCCCACATCCGGAGCCGATGCTTGTCCCGCTCGCCCCACCGCATCTCGTCCGTCAGTTAGGCTGAACGAGAGATGCATATGCAACTCCGTTTGCTGCCTGTCACAGGAAGCAGTTCCTGCAGACTCTCCCTGTCTGTTCTCCTTTTTGTCTGATTCAGACGGCTTATTCCCTTCGCTAAGGTGGCATGGTATTATTTCAAAGTGGTCTCCTCTTCTGCTCAACTTTCCCCCATTCCGGGGTTAGCATCCATTATGAGGCAGGAATTATTTCGAAACAAGAAAGCAACGTGTTGCAAACACTCCCCAGCCTATTTTCTGACATCTTTTGTTATGCATGCTCTTGCTGCTGGAGAAAATGCTAGTATGTGCACCTGCGAAAAAAACGCCTTCATGATGTTAACAGCAAGCTGGAGGGTATAAAGCAATAAAACTGCCAAATGTACCTGTTCCTGTTGAGTACATTACCTACACCTATGAATAAAGAGTCTCAGTAGGAATTCTTTCCTTTCTCTTCCCCTTTTCTCTATATTTTTATTCATTGTAGATTTGTAAACGCCTGGATCGGGTTACCCTTTCGCGTGTTAAAGTGGAACCCTTGTTAAAAGCCGGAGAACAAGGCAAGACACTTACAACTGCATTCAGAGTTACTGAACCGACTCCAAGGGCTCAAGAAGTGAAACAACGATGAGAGGGTGGCTAAGGGGGCTCAGAACATCCCAGCCACACGGGAAAAAAGACATCCCTCCCCCATGCCCCCCTGAAACAAACCGTATGAACTACAAGCGCCAAGAGTCTACGGGTTATGCCCCGCCACAGATCGAGCATCGCTTCGCATCCTCATTCCCCCTCCTCCTCGTTGCCCCCCCCCCCAACGGTCTGCGAACAGGGGGCTCGCATCCTTCAGCTTCCCAGAGCTAATGATCGGTCTGTGGGGAAGCACAGCTCCAAAAAAAAAAAAAAAAAAAGAAAGAAAAAAAAAATGGAAAAGAGAAAAAAATCCCAGAAAGAAAAATGAAACCCCTCTAAGTATTTCCATAAGCGACGCGTTAAAAAAAAAAAAAATTATATATATATCTGCAGAATCTGAAAACCAATCCTCAGGGAACGCCGCAGTGAGAGTCAGTGTCAGGACCAGGGATCAGTCTGGGGACGTCTCGGGGCTACGCGAGGTTTTGGAAGCGGCGGCTGCTGGTGCCAGTGTTGGTTTTCAAAGCCCGAAGCCTCCAGCCCCTTTCCCCATCTAGAGCAACTTTCGGATTTCTCTAGGCTTAGCGAGTTCCGCAGGGTCCTTCCTACCTCAGTCCTCTCCGGTGGGGTCTGTCTCTGGAGTTCATGCTTAGCTGGACGCGAGAAGATTTAAGCGAGGGAAAGGGGGGAAAAAAAGAGAGAGAGGGGGTGAGAGAGAGAGGGGGGAGAGAGATGAGAGAGGAGAGAGGAGAGAGGAGAGAGGAGAGAGGAGAGAGAGAGATCCTCCGCCGTGCTGGATCAAACTTAATGTCTTTCCCTAGTCCATCTTTGAAAGAGAAGTGGTAATACCACCTGGATGTTCGGATATAAATCCCCTTGCAAATAATAAATGGATTAATAATAACAAGGTATGAAGTTCTTTTTATAGAAAAAAGGAGAGAATTGAAACTAAATGCGGCAGTTAGACAACCATTTTGATAAGAGGATAATTGAGGCGACACTGGTGTATAATTAGAGGATAATTTATGCTATATCCACTTTTATTCCACCTCCCAAAATAAACCCAGTCCATAATCATTACAGGCAAATTGTTCTGAATTTTATAGCAGCAATTTGAACAAAGTACTGCAGTTAATCATGGGAGATTTTTGTGTATTCCTGATTAGAAGTCTAATTGCCTCCTTCCAGAAAGTAAAAATAACTGTAAAACGACTCTATTTTTATCATTAACAATGTTGACAATAAAATAAAATCAACTGGAATTGTAATCTAAAGACAAATTTAGGGCGCAGGCACTTTTTTTTTTCCTTGGGTCGTTTATATCCTAATCAAGCTTTTTGCCAAAACCGCCAACCGCACGTAGCCATTTGCATATATTTGAAAGCCATTACGGGAGCTGCTGCTGGTGCGTTCAGCGGGGAAAAATGCGCTGCGCGTCGCTTCGCCGCAGCGAAAATACCGCGCAAGGAGGCGGGCGGGAGGGGGATGCAGGGGGTCGTGTAGTGGGGGAATGCGTGTGATTTGGGGGGAAGGGGGCGATGGGGGATGGGGACAGACTCTCCCCGTTTCCACACCCGCGCGGGGCGCGCAACGCGCGCGGGTGTGGAAAAGGGGGGGGGGGGGGGAAGGGGGGCGGGCGCGGGCAGCGCGCGCGCTGCCGGCTATGACGTCAGGGGGCTGAGTGACCAATGAGGGAGGCGCTGCCCTCCGGAGACGAACCATTCGACTTGTGCGCGTCCCTGCCCTTCAAGTCGGAGCGCCGGAGCCCCAACTTTCCCGGCTCCCACCTTAAACTGCCCCCACCCTCCACGCCCCCCCAGGAAAAAAAAAAAAAAAAAACAAAAAAAAAAAACAACACCCACCCCACGCGCCGGGGGGATGAAGGAAAAGAGCGGCGCAAAAAAGCGGCGGGAGTAGCCCGCCCTCCCCCTTCACACACCCCGCACACCGCCCTCCCCTTCCTCCCCTCCCTCAGTGAACGAGGCCCCTCGCACAACGGCTCCTTGGAGAGGAGGGGGGGAAGGAAAAAAAAAAAGGCGGAAAAGAAAAAAAAAAAAAAAAAAAGAAAAGAAATTAAATTAAATCACCGCCGCCTCTCCAGCGGTGCCGCGGCGGGTAAGGGGAGCGGCGGTGGCTGGGCAGAGAGGAGGCAGAGCGCGGGGGGCGAGCCGGGGAGTACCGCGCTCTCCCTCCCAAACTTTGATGATGACCATGACTACGATGGCTGACGGGCTGGACGCGCAAGACTCTTCCAAATCCGCCTTCATGGAGTTCGGGCAACAGCAGCCGCCGCCGCCGCAGCCGCCGCCGCCGCCCCACTCCCAGCAGAGCTCGCCGGCAATGGCCGGAGCCCACTACCCGCTGCACTGCCTGCACTCCGCCGCCGGCTCGCACCCGCATCACCAGCATCACCACCACAGCTCGCCCTACTCCGGCAGCGCCGGCTCCTACAACCACCGCTCGCTGGCCGCCTACCCCTACGTGAGCCACTCGCAGCACAGCCCTTACCTCCAGTCCTACCACAACAGCAGCGCGGCCAGCCAGACGCGGGCGGACGATGCAGGTGAGCCGGCACCGCTTCCCGAACCCGCTGCCAGCTTCTCCCCCCGCTCCCTCCATCCCCGGGCCTCTTCCCGACCCCCCTCCGGGCACCTGCATAACGACCCCCGCCGTGCCCCCCGCTCCCGCCGAGGCAGGCGCCGGCCCTGGGTGCGCGGGACGGCGGGGAGAAAAGGTGGGGGGGTTGCCTGTTTCCGCGGCCCCTCCGCGGGCCTACTGCTGCGGTACCGGCAGCGGGGCCGCTGCGCTCCCTCCGCGCCAGCGGCGGCTGCTGGCGGTACCGCGGCGCTGCGCACCGGCGCCTTCCCCGTTAGCCCCGCGGCCGGCGGCAAGGGGCTGCACTCGGCGCTCCTTTGTTACGGCGGGTCCGGCTTTAGGCAAAATTCCTGCTAACACCTGAGGAGTGAAAGTTTCCAGGCGAGCGGGTCGCATTCCGCTCGGGGGCCGTCTGATTTATGTATTTCTTTTTTTACAGGGAGCCGTACATATCCATCCGGAGGGGCACGGGAGGGGGGCGGGGATGGGGGGAAAAGCATTGTTAAAAGTCTCGGACTGGTGATTCACTGACCACCAAACTGGCGACGCGAAGTCAATTAGCCGAGTAAAACCTGGATGGCCCTGGAACAAGGCATCCCTTCGTAGAGCCAGCGCTGCACTTTAAAGTTTTTTAAATATTGGGTTTTTTTTCTTCCCGGGAAGAAGGGGAGCGTGCCCACTATGCCCGGACAGATGGTTTTTTTTCCCGGTAGCCCCCGAGCCTGTGCCGCCCGTATTTGTAAGGAGACGCAGCCTGTGTGTACGCGGTGGCGTTGAACAGGCGTCGGGACAGACTTTGGTGTTTTTAGGAGCCGTGGCAACCAAAATACCCTCGTTTAATAGCTAAGGAGGGCGATGTTTCAGCTGTGTTGTTTTGCTTGCAGATCAGCAAAAAACCACAGTGATTGAAAACGGTGAAATCAGATTTAATGGAAAAGGGAAAAAGATTCGGAAGCCTCGAACCATTTACTCTAGTCTACAACTCCAGGCTTTAAATCATCGCTTTCAGCAGACTCAGTACCTGGCACTTCCAGAGAGAGCTGAACTGGCAGCTTCATTAGGACTTACCCAGACACAGGTAATTACTGGGAATCCCAAATCGCTGAAATCCTGCTCGAGCAATAAAGGCCAAGCAAAGTATGATGCTCCCTAAACATTTTGGCCTCTGTCGGGAACGGTAGGAAAGGTAACGCACACGGTTCCCATCTCTCTGTGCTAGGACTTACCTAATGCGCGACAGAGATCGGGCTACCGCAGAAGGAGCTGAAAGCGCCCTTCCCTCAGCCGTCTGCGAGCAAGTGCTCCCTTTTGATGCCACGCATAACGTTTTAAAATTGCCTATATTTACGGATAATTCCAGCACCGAGATGCAATTGCCCAGCTGTGAAAAGGAGAACAAAACAAAGGCAAGGAATCGCTGGGCCTGAGACAGAGCTAAAAGCAAAGCTGCCTCGTAGCAACGTATAGGTAGAGGGGAAGCAGGAACGCGTTAGGAAATACCTGTTAAATCAATAGTTAATTCACCCTGGATGACTAACGCAAATGCAGTGGTTAGCCTTGGGCAAAATGTACGGAAGGTGATAATAGATCTGAAGATCAAAGACAGCCATGTACAAAATTATGGCAGGTTAAGCCATAGTTAAGTGTGGTTGGAGTAGCTGTGCCATTCTGCTAATTTAAGCTTGAAAGACATATGAGACATTACAGGCTTACCAGGCTGGGGTTTGTGCAGAAGTGCATGGATAGATGGGATCAATTCGGGCAAAATGTTATCATGTGAATCTATGAGCTTAACAAATAACTTCAGGATTTTATCATTGTCATTGGTAACAGTCACTTCCAGACAGCGATTTTTAAATACTCAGCAAACGCTAATAATGGAAACGGACCTGGTGGTTTTGCAAATGGGATATTAGTATCCTTAGCATGCACGTTGTCTCACTGTTGTCTCGCTTTCTCTCTCGCATGCATAGATTTTTTTAGGAGCCCGATCTTGAGCTTGCAGGTAGAAGAGCACCCCTGCTTATCCCCCAGCATTATAACTGCAAAACTGGAGAGGTCAAATACACGTGGGGGATTTGTTTTCTTTGTTTGATTGATTTAAAAAAAAAAATTGTATATATATGTCTTACCTATATATAATTTCTATAATAATTCTGATCTGCCAGTGGGCCTGATCCGTGCACATCTTATCGAGTGCAGACTCCCTCGTCGGGAATTCTGCTGGGTTAGGAGCAGGATGAGACCCAAAGCGATGTTGATATACTATTACTCACAGAGAAAATAAAATTATTCATTCTTTAAAAATACGTTTTAATATAAAGCCACGATCCTGGCTCCATTATGCCTCCTCCCCCGCCACATCAGCATGGACTGCTTGATCTGATCGTGAGGATTTCGGATGCACGATTTCTTTGTAAGATGCCCTTTGTCTATTGGCTCTTGTCTCCTGGCACAAAATCATATGATTGCCCGTGTTTGACAACAGTTTGCCCGAATGATCAAATGACCTCCAAAATTCTGAATGAGGCGCTAAAACAGGAGACTTCAGAGCATGTAGTCTGTTTCAGCTTCAACAATCTGGCCTGCCCAGGGAAAACAAGGTTCCAGGTTAAAACCTGCTTCCCTCTCGCTTTCCAGCTCTTCTCCGCCTCCCCTGTTCTCTCCAGCTGCATCCAAAGCCCGAGAGCAGCCGTAGCTACCCCTCCTTCCCCTCTCCCCGTCCCCAACTCCACACTCGACTGGCGTGTGCCCTCAAGACCTCCTCCAGATTAGACCCCCGGCCCCGGAGGTCTTCCCTGCTGTGCCCTGGGCGCTGACGGCAGCCTAATATCTAATGCGTTTTGGTTTACAGGTGAAGATCTGGTTTCAGAACAAGCGCTCCAAATTCAAGAAGCTTCTGAAACAGGGCAGTAACCCCCACGAGAGCGACCCTCTGCCCGGCTCCGCTGCCCTCTCCCCTCGCTCTCCTGCTCTGCCTCCAGTCTGGGACGTTTCAGCCTCTGCCAAGGGAGTCAATATGCCTCCAAACAGCTACATGCCTGGCTATTCTCACTGGTATTCTTCTCCACATCAAGACACAATGCAGAGACCGCAAATGATGTGAATTGTCCAAGAGAAATAATCTCCCAAGAACGCCTCGTCTCGACATGGCAAGAAGTTCCCCTGCTTTGCCAAGCCGTGCCAGCTAACAGGCTCTGTGTGAACTTGTAGAAGCGGCAAAGAGACAGAGTGGCTTTATTTTTTTTTTTTTTTTAAAGTAACCTCAGCGATTGATCTTGAACAGAAAGACACAATTTTCATTCTGGCGCACAGAAGACACTTCTCTTTAGGATATTTTCCTTTGGACTCCAAGGCACCAGCCTCTTTCTCTGTGGAGTATACGTCAAAACAAACTTTTTACAGACTTTGCCCACAAGAACCTGAATCTACCATGGCAGCCGTTTTTACTTGTTTAATGAGCTAAAGACATTACATGATGAAAGAGAGACTAGTCAAAGCTCCTTCATTTTTATTCACCAAATCCGGACTGGGGAAAGGATTAAAAGACAGAAGAAGTGATTTTGAAAAAATTAAGATGGGGGAAAAGAAAAAAAAAAAAAGGCGAACTGGTTGAAAACTGAAAATATACTGTAAGATTAGAACATTACCACGAAGCAAAATCTGCATGCTTTCTCAAAATGCAATGGGCTGCGGCTCAGAAGAAACCACCGTCTCTCACGCGAAGAGCCCCCTCATCCGCACAGACCCGCACCCGCACACAGCCGGACAGACTCCCGGAGACGAGCAGTAAAGACAGAGCGAGGGATTCGCGGCCAGACCCGCCGCCGCGGGCTGGGGAAGGAAGGTTCAGCGCTGCCCGGCGGCAGCCTCAACCACTGAGCGAGAGGGACCTTTCCCCGAGCAACCTTTCTGTATATATTGTTGAATTTTAGTTGTACATATACTTTGTATGTTTTTGTCTTCTTTCATATATAGAGTAAAAGCCACAAAACGCCCGCCTGGCTCTTTTCTCTCTTCACCTTAGCGGATCCCCACCTGCCCCGAGTTGCCCCCCCAGATCAGTCCGGGCAGAGAGATCCTTGTGCCCAGCTTGCCTGAGTGCACAGAGACCCCTACCAAAGCATATATCTGCGAGCAAAGAAAGAAAAGCTGAAGTGGGGTGGGGTAGATGGTGGTTTGGTTGGTTTTAAGGCTACGACCTAAAGACAGGAGATACCGAGTCCACAAAGATACGCCTAGACGAAGTTCCTAACCACCCGGCCATTTCTGCTGCGATTTTACTGCTCGGCTGTTAACTGAGCTGAGCTTTCTCGCCGAGGCAAAGCTCAGAGCCCTGTCTTTCTTCCCAAAGGCTGGAGACTCCAAATTATTAAGAAAGGAGGCGCCCTCCTTTGTTTTTAAAGAGCAGACAATGCAAGCTGAGGAATGTTTTGCAAAGCCCTGAGAGGTGCCCAGGCACACAACCCGCTGTCCAGCCAGCTCCAGCCGCACCAGCTTGTGGAAAGCACAGCAACTACTGACAATGAAAAGCCTTTTCCTCATCCAAACTGGGTGCCCCATACTGCGAGAATTAATGGCTAGAGACCTGGGCATCCTTCAAATTATGAACCTTGAAACCACTGAGCCATTTATCAGAAGTCAATAGAGATCCTCAGAGTGCTCCATATAATGACAGCTACATACAGTCGTGCAAAAGGACAGTCACTATAATTAGACACAAAGCAAAGACTACTTACCAATATACCAGTTTTTTGGGGGGTGTTTTTTGGTTTGGTTTTTTTTTTTTTGAGCAACTTCCACGCTCAGTCAGTCTTCAGAGTGCTTTAAAACCGATCAGTCTTGTCATTTTCTACCATTCGTATTGTTACATTAGGAAAAATGTTTTCTTTTCTTTTTTTCCCCTTCCCACTGTGAAACTTTGGGTTCAGAGCTCCCCAGGATCAATTCTGAACAAAGCCTCCAGCTGCAGTGCCATCCAATTTGAAGCAGACATTGGGGACAATTTAAGGTTTTTATCCACAAGAAGGTTTTTTTCCATTCTCTTAAATGCAGCCATAATTAGAGTAATTTTTCATGTAGCCCGCTGATTACAGCGTTTTTACCGTCAAAGATAATTACCTGTAATTTTCTTCCACTTTTAATACTAAAAAGCCATCTTTATTTAGATTCAGGAACAGGAAAGGCGAAACAAAAGAGGAAAATTATTCTGTTATTCATACACAAATTGCAGAGACGTAGGGCCTAAAATTGAAAATTAACCAAAATTATAATGCTGAAAAGAATGGAAGAGGCTTCAGAAGTACAGCTGGTAGTGGGGCTCACTGAATTATTCAAATGACACTGGAGAGAAAGCTACCATACATTTAAACCAACAGCATTGTGTGCATCTCTCAGAAAACCCCGCTTTACACCCCCCCACGCCGGCCCCTGTGCGGGCTCACCCTCGCCTCGCAGAAGGGCGGCGGGTGCCCTGGTGAGCGAGTCCCGCAGCCCGGGGAGCCCGGCCCGGCGGCTCCCGGCCCCCACGGCCCCCGCAGGCGCTTTAACCCTTTCGCTGCATCGGCCCCGCGGGGCGGGCGGCGGGCGGTCCGCCCCCGCGCTGGCGGGCCCGGGGGGGCGGGGGACAGTGGGATTCGCTGCCTCTCGTGGGCTTGCGGGGGACTCGTCCTCCCCTGCACGCCACCCGTGGGTGCCGGTGCGGAAAGCCTCTCGGTGCGCCGTGCCCTCCTCGCCCACGAGTGATTCCTCAAACAAGCTTACAAAAAGCCCAGACAACAAGCAAGCGAGCGAACAAAAAAACGACAATAAAAATAATAAAGGAATAAAAGCCCCATTAGCTTAGTAGCGTGGGAGAAGGTGGGAAAGGTAGGCCTTCCCGGGAGCGGGGTGGGAGCGAATGACAGCAGCGGCTCCCACTCGCGCGGCAACCGCCCCGGGAGACTCTCGTGAAACAGCGTCATCTATGGATGGAGAAGCGGCAGCTCCCCACGCCAGCGCCAAACCTGCCGCCGCCGGGCTGCCAGCGCCGGCTCCGCCACCGCCCGCCCGCCCGTCGCCGGGCTCCACCGCCCCGGGGCCGCGGAGAGCTGCGGAAAGGCGCGCTGCCGCCGCCCCGCTGCGGGCACGGGCGGACGGGGCCGGCCCGGGGCTCGCACGGTTTCTCCGCCGGCCGCCGAGACCCGCGCCGCCCCTCCGGCAGCCCTTCGGGGCTCCCACCGCATCCCCGCCCCGCGCCGCCCGCCGCCCCCGGCAACATCGGGGCAAAGGGGGCGCGTATCTGTCGGGGTCCGGCCCGGGGAGGGAAACTACGGGCACGAGAATGACCGCGAATGCGGGGGAACGAGCACAGACGGAGCGTGCCTCGACGGGCAAAGCGCGGAGCAGTCAGAAACCAACCCCAAACCCAAGAGAGCCCCAAAACTTACCCCTCTGAAAATCTGCTAAGCAAGGATCGGGGTCTAGAAATCTATACTGAACAGAAGCAGTGGAGAATATTTTTCTGAGTCTCAGGGCAGAAGCTCTTTCTCTATATTCTTGGTTGAGTGAGCACATCCAGGTGTGAAATTGTTTGCACACCCCAGCACCTCTTATATTGCCAGCAAAATTAGCTGTTATTACTGTCACTGTTTAGTGATGGTTAGCTTGATAAAAAAAACCTGCTGTAATCAAGACCTGGCGCATCTTTGCAAATTACAGATAATTGTAAACGTCCAGATTATGATAATAGCATCCTAATCCAGCCTGCAATATAATTATTACAGAGTGTTACATCTGAAACTGTCCAGTAGGGCTAATTCAGCCATTATTTAGACCCTATTTTTGCACTGCAAATGGGTTGCTGAGTTGAAAATGTACGATTGTAATTTCACGGGGCACTCAATGAGTAATGGTATAGGGAGGGAAAAATACAAAACTGAAATGTGAACAGTAGCGATCAAATCAAACTCTGAAGGACAAAAGACTGTTTGATTCATAGGGAATGAGATGAGCGGGAATTAAGAAAATAGCAAATCAGTGGTCTGCAGCGTTACGTGTCCAAATCTCAACGAGTGCGAGCCTGATGTGCAGTCAGGGGCTGCTGGTTCGGCTCCCGCCTTGCATCAGTCCGCCTCTCGGCTCGACTCTTCCCGGCAGCCTCTCCCCGGCACCCGAAGCATCCCCGAGCTCCCCACCCATCCCCAAAAGCGGGCTCGCCATTGTCTTGTGCCTCCTCTCAGGTGACTGAACGTCACTTTCGGGCAAGAGAACTCGGGAGTTTCGGAACCGGGCGGAGGAGAGTGCGGGATCCGGGACGCCGGGGCCGGGCACTCTCCGCGGCAGGCTGTGCGGCCGGCGGCCTTCTGCGCTCCCGCGCACCCGCTGGACCAGTCCTCAGGGGTCCTTAGGGAAATTATCACAGAACCGACTCAATTATAATTAATTAACCAAAAGCGCCTGGCTAACAGGACTACCTGCAGCTAGCGAGGTTAACTCACTGGGCTAGTTGGCTTTCGACTCCTGATTAACTTTTATTAACCCTGGACACGAAATACACAAACCCGCTTCATTTTTTAATGGTCTAAATCATCAAAGCGCGGTTGCCGCCCGACCGGTTAGTCTCCGCAGGGTCCAGATGAGGAGAAGCAGCGCCCGGAGCTGGCCCCGTGGGCAGGAGGGCTGCCGGCCCCGGCCCTTGCTGGCCTCTCCCGGCCGCAGCCGCTCCTGGCAGCCCGCAATCTTACTCTGCGCCCTTTTCTCCTTGCGAATTATTAAAAACCAGGCGAATAAAAGAAAGCTCAGTGGATAACGCGAGGCAAAAGCCCTATAAAACGCGTTATATGATGCGTATCGAGGAGACCGTAAAGATCTCCTGGAACGGAGGGCCAGCTCCGCAACCAGGCAGATGATGCCGCTGCAGAGCACGAAGCTGGGTCAGGATCCGGCCCGGTGAGGCTGGCTGAGCCATCCTGCAAAACCCGGGCTGAGGTTTACACAGCGTCTCCGGCAGTGCCGAGGGGCAGGCGGCAGCGAGAGAGGAGCGAGAAGCCACCCCCAAGCTCTTCTTCGCCAAATGCTCAATCCATCGCAGGTTCTGGCCGGGGCTGGCACTCTGGGCCCTCACCTGAAGGGAAATAATGAGGTGAGGGAGCCGGGAGTTTTACCCACGGCCTTGAAGGTCTTGCCAGTAGAAGGAAGGTGTTCTCACAGACAGCCGGGGCGTGGGTGGGTGGTGGGTTTTATCAGGTCTGTATTCCAGGCAGATAAACTATTGTTTATCCTCCCCAAATCGCATGTAAATAGACGCGCCACCGAACAAAGAGCAGAACTATTTAATTGATGCAACACAGATTCTCCCTTAAAAAAGAGAAAGGGAAGCTTAACGTAAACTCCGCGTTTCCTATTTTCACGGCTCTTATCTGACCTATAAAACAGGTTATTGAGTTACTGCAAGCAATCGCTTAAATGACTGAAACCAAGAAGAGGGGGGTTCCCACCCCCCTCTCCCCGATTTTCCTTAAGCAATAGATCTCCTTTCCATAATCCACAACCGAAACACCTAAAGTCTGTCAGTCGCAAAATTGCGTGGCAGAAATCTTTAATCGATGCCACATGTGGGATGCACTCTGGGGACACAGCGCTGCCGGCGGTGGAGCGGGCAGAACGCGGAGGGCCGCGCAGGCTGCGCGGCCGCGGGGCAGCGAATATACGGGGGAGACGGAGGGGAGTAAGAGGGCGACAGGAAAGCCTGACAAGCGGGCTGCCCTACCGCGGTGACAGGTTGGAGGGGGTGTTTTTTCTTTCCCCGGGAAGGAGAGGGAAGGAAACCGAGGCACTTGGCGAAGAGGCAGCGCTTCCCGGCTGAAGGCTCTGTCCGGCGGGCGGTGCAGGGATGACCGAGCAGGGACAGCTGGGCTCGGGAGGAAGCGGGAAGGTGCTCCTCCTGTGTCCGTAGGTGGGGGTGGCGGGCGCTGTGTGTGTCTCGGTATGGGTGCTGTAAGTGTGCGCCCCAACCAGGGGCTAGAGCAGCCGGGGGTGGATGTGCTGTGGGTGTGAGAACCCCAGGGGTGCAGGCAGTGTCAGGAGTTCTCGATCTGGGGCAGCGGGGGCTGCGGGCTGCTCTGTGTGTGTGTGTGTGTCTGTGCGTCTGCGCGTCTGTGTGTGTGTGTGTGTGTGTGTGTGTGTGTGTGTCAGGCCCTGTGGCTCAGCCCTGGAGCCGCTCGGCACCCACAGGAATGTGGCTCCTCTCGGCTCCCCGAACTGCCCCGGCTCCACATGGAAGTGGCCGCCAGGAAAACAGAAGGGAGGGGAAGAGGGGGAGGGGCGGGGAAAGCCCCGAGCCAGCGATCCGCAGAGCCTAAACCCAGCATCAGACAAAGGACAGTTCATGCCATCCCTTTCCCGGGAAGGCAAGGGGGGAGGCCTGGCCAAACTAGGCTCCCTCCGGCCTCCGCCGGGGCCCAGGGAGTGCACCCAGGCGGGAAGAGGCGCCGGGGTGTGCCTGCCTGTGTGTGCCGGGACAGAGGGGACAGGAGCATCCCCCTCGGCCCGGGACTCTCCCGGAGGGGCGGACGGCCGTAGACTCTAAGTGTTCATCGAGGCCGGGGCCACGGCGACAGGAAGCCCCGGCGAGGGCATTTCTTATGCTCTTTAGGGGAGGGATGCCAGCCTTTTACTGATCTGCCCAACACCAACCCGATCTGGGAGGAGGAGAAATTAAGCAGGGAGAGGGACCGGCACGGAAACCGAGCCAAGCTGACTCGGCTGGCTTGGAGAGGCGAGGGATGCCCAGTTCAGCGACGGCAGTGTGAATTCCCATCTGTGCCCGGCATGCTGCCTGTCGGCATTCCGCCTTCCCGGAGCTGTTCCTGCGCTGTCCGCCCGGGCCCTCCCGGCCCCGGCAGGTTACCATAACCAAACAGCCCCGCGGCAGCTCCTCAAAGAAAGGGGTGGGTGGACCGACCTGGGAAATTGACTTCCACCTCTTGTGTCCAAACCTTTCTGCAAAGGCAAGTGATCTCGGGGAGGGGAGAATCTCTTTCTGCAGGTTGAATGTTTGTCTAGAGGGAAATGAGGAAAGAACGGAAGAAAATGAAAAGGTCGAGTTTTTAAAAAAATTCTTGCACAGGATGGAAGTGAGCAGAAGAGACAAAGTTGAGCTTTTCACGAGCCCCAGAGTCACGGAAAGTCCCTGAAACCTTGCGAGTCAAATGAGCAGAAGACGGTCATCAGAACCGCTGAAGAGATGAGGAGCGGCGGGGCACCGCGGCAGGGCGGCTGCTCTCCGGCAGCGGGCAGGGGTGGGCAGCCGGCAGCGGCCCCCCGCCGCCCTGCCTCCCGCACCCCCGCACCCTCCCCGGCGTGCAGGGAGCACAACCGAACAAACTGGTCTATTGTACTGCAAGACATTTACCAACCCCCAAACCTGTTACAAAACAGCAAACCCGGGCTTCTTTCTTTGGGGAGAAAACTACGCACACGCACACTCACACACTCACGCACACGCACAAAACATGGCAGGCAGGAGCGGAGGGAGAAGAAAGGAGGGGGAGGGCAGAGGGGAGGAAGACTGGAGACAGGTAAGTGCGCCCCAGGGCAGAAGCGTGCCTTTTCAGGCCTCGCCTCCCCCCTGCCAGCACTCTCCCCGCCAGCCTCGGCTGCCAGAGGGGCATCTTTCATCTCGGGGATCCTTCCAGAGACGCCTTTGGCACGTTCGCTGCTGTCGCCGTACCCCGCACGGCCGTGAGTTACCGCTCCCCCCTAGGATGGGGGTCCCCGAGGGAACGTGCGCCGCCGCGGGGGCCCCGCGGGCCAGGGTTTCTACTGGAAGAGGGGCCCACGCTCCGTGCGAGTGGTCCGCGCCACTGGGCAGTGCTCCGGCCATCTCGTCGAAGCCGTGCCTCCAGCACTGGGCAGCGCTAGCGACTGCTCTGACGAAAGGGTTTTTTTTTTCCCCTAAATCATGTAGAGATAAAACAAAAACAATAAAAGTACCTCTGCAACGTCCCTCCTTCAGCCGGAGCCGCCGCAGGCTTTTAGCAGGAGCGAGGGGAGCGGGGCTCTCATTTTATCCTTTTCTCATATTTAGTGGCTCCCTTTGACGGAAACGTAATTTGTATAATTAGCCGAGCGCACACGGGCGACTGATGGGCTGTGGAGTGTGCAGCTCTCGACGCTAATTGCTCTCAGGAAAGGATTCGGGCGGCTTAAGGCGAGAGATTTGCTTTCTCGCGTCAGGATGGGCAGCTTTCCCTTCAGCTTAAAGCACTGTGCGATAAAATGTACGCGGTGTTGCCAGAGCCCCTTTCCCAGCGGGGAGAGAGCACCGCCGCCCCTCGGCTCGCCCGTGGGTACCTGCAAGGGCCAGATCCTGCCAACACGCCCGGACTGTGGTGGCACTGCACGGCACTGGAACAGAATGTGAACTCCCAGCTCCCATCCTCTTTCCTCACTTTCTGTCTGCAAGCAAATTAGTATTATATTTTTTCCCTCTTATTAACAGAAGAAGGGATAATTTGGAAACGTTTTTCGTGGTCGAAATAATTTTATTTTATTCAGAATATACAGTTTAATTCCTCTATCTACAACTATTTACAGGGTTAAAATAACATTGAAAAAAGTCTCTGGAAAAGTTGAGGTCATAGATTTCAAGGCACCAATGATAGTGTCCACAGCTGAGCCAAAAAATGTCCGTATTGTATAAAAAAGGGTTTCCTTTGAAATGCAATAAGTTACATGCACAAGCTTTACACATTTTAATCTTTTTGTTTGTTTCTTTTCCCTTTTAAAAATTCCCCGTATGCATTCCTTTCGTTATTATTCCTTAACAGTAAAACACAGGAGTCCAAGGAACAACAACAAAAAATAATAATATAATAAGGGTCGGGCTCTAATAAATCGTCCCAGAGGCCAGCGCTAACGGGTGCTGTAGGGAGCCGTGGGGTTGGAGGTGGGAGTTGATGGAGTTGGCAGCGGGGTACCAGGAAGTGGAGCTCTCCAGGTAGCTGGATGCAGGGGACGGGTTGGAGTTTGGAGGGTGAGCGTGTGCGTGGGCATGGTGGCTGAGGGAGCGGGACGAGCCCTGAGGTTCCCAAACCGCAGGTGACTGTGGAGAGTTGCAGGCCATGGGGTCGCTGGAGCTGGGGCTGTGCTCCGGAGGCATCTCCCCGTTTTTCATGATCTTCTTGATCTTGGATCTTTTATTCTGAAACCAGATTTTCACCTGGGAGCGAGGCGGGAGGAGAGGAGAAGGGAGGAAAGAGGGAGCGGGGAGGGAAAGGGACACCATTAATGCCCGCCTGGCAAGCCGGTGCTTCGCGGCTGCGGCGTCCCGCGCCCCGCCGCCCTCCCGCCCCTCCGCGAGGGCCAATTCAGCCCTTCCCGCCGCGCCGGGTGATCCCGGCGTTCTGGACCCGCCGGGCCGGGCCGGGCCGGGCCGAGCAGAGCCGCTCGCGGTACCTGTGTCTGCGTGAGTCCCAGGGAGGCTGCCAGCTCGGCCCGCTCGGGCAGGGCGAGGTACTGGGTCTTCTGAAACCTCCTCTGCAACGCCGCCAGCTGAAAGCTGGAATAAATAGTCCGGGGTTTGCGCACTTTCTTTGGTTTGCCGTTCACCATCCGCACCTCGGGCTCCGCCACCTCCTTCTCTGCAGGGGCGCAAGAGCGGGAGAGAGACACAGACGCAGACGTTAAGTTCGGAACAGGCTCCGCTCCGCGCCGCGCAGCCTGCGCCACCGGGGCGGCATCCCGCCCGCGGGCCGGGTCGGGCAGCGGCGCCGGCCCGACGGGCCCCTGCGGCTCCCCCCGGGGCTCCCGCAGCCGGGCGGCGGCTCCGCGCAGCCTCCGCCGGCTCCCCGCGGTGAGACGGGGGGGGGACCCGCTCCCTCCACACCGGCCTCGGCCACCCCCGGCCCTCCTCCGCCTCCCACGCCCGCCCCGGGCACCCTGCCGGCGCGCAGCGCTGCGCGGGCGGGAGCGCAGGTCATGCGCGGCCGCCGCGGGCGTTGGGAGGATGGCTGGGGCCCTGCTGGGAAGAGCTCGACCCGGAGCGCAGTCGGACCCAAGGCATCGACCACTTCCTCCGCACGCCCGCGCCTTCCCCCTGCCGCCGCCGGCGTGTCCTCAAGCGCCGCCGCGACCGCACTCGTCCCAGCCAAACCCCAGCCGCTTGGCTTCACCACGGGATTGCTTTATTTTTTTCCTCCCTGATCCCTTCTGTTTTTAAAAAAAAAAATTCTTTTTTTTTTTTTTTTCCCCCTGCAGCAAGTTACAAAGAAGTAAAGTACTAAACCCGCGACGCTTTCTGGTAAAAAACCCTCCCGGCTTCGCAGCCCCACCACGGCTGGGCTCCCCCTCCTAGTCTCCTCCCCCGCCCCTCCAGCACAGGGGGAAGGAAACTTTCTTCAACACCGCGAACCTGAGTTTGAGACACGCAACAAGGCTCGGCTATTTTCTCCCTCTTCCTGCGGGGGGAAGGAGGAGGGAGGTAGCCGTGGGGGCCCGGAGGCAGTTGACAGAAGCGCTAAAGCACTAGTCCTACGATTTGCAGTTTAGATCGTGGGGGCTGGTCGAAAAAAGTAGACCAGTAGACCACATCTCCATCTTTTTTTTTCCTTATTTTTTTTTCCTTTCCCCCTATCTAGTTTTTTGGTTTTTGTTTTTTTGTTTTTTTTTTTTTTAATTTTTTAGTTCCCCTTCTGGTTCGAGGAAAGCCGCATCCCCGTGGTCCGTGGGTCAGTGATCCGCCGGGGCGCGCTCCCTCAGCCTCCCCAACGCCGCCGGAGCTCCCCGCTCACCCCCGGCTCCCGGCCCTCACCTGGCTGGCTGGCGGAGCTCTGGACGCGGTTGTAAGCCCCGCTGTATTGGTGGTAGGGGCTGGCGTAGCTGTAGTCTGCATAGGCTTTGGCAGGATAGTTCCCGGCAGATCCGTTCATGCCGTGGTACTGATACTGGTAGGGGTTGAGCGCTTTGCCGTAGGAAGCCGAGGTAGGCGAGCAGTAGCCGTGCGGGGCTCCCCCCGCCGGGCTGTAGTAGTCGGAGTCCGTAGCCGAAGACTCGGGTAAAGTGGGAGATTCCTGGGACGGGTGGTGCATGGCTGCAGCCGTCTGGAAAGGAGCTTGGAAGTCGCCGGATCTGATGTTGGGGACCCTTCTGTCAAATACTCCTGTCATAGCTCAGAGCCGGCGGCGGGCTGGGGCTGGCGGCGGGGCTGCTCGGGTCTAAGCAGACATGTCTGGGGGAGGAGGCTGCGGCGCGGTGTCTGTCTCCGGCAGACTGCTGGCTGGGGCGCAGCATAGGCTTGGTTAAATCCTTAATTGCGCTCTTACGCACAGCAGGGTGGATCGGGTTCCATTGGCCAGAGCAATCGGGAGCAGCGACACCCTAACTCGTCCAACTAGTTTAGCACAACAAAGCTTTGGCTTAAAAAAAAAAAAAAAAAAAAAAAAAAAAAAAAAAAAGAGAGAGAGAGAGAGAGAGGGAGAGGAAAAAAAAGAGGAAAAAAGTCCCATTCAAGCTCTTTTTAAGTGAATACCAACAGCAATCGCCGATTCGGAGCGTCGCGATTGGGAGGTTTCCGGCTGCCCCCACCCCTGCTGCCGGCGAGGGGCTCGGCCAGCCCCGCCGCCCTGCAGCCCGGTGCCCCCGCACCTCCACCCGCAGCGCCCTGGGGGAGGGCTGCAGCCACGCCGCTCGGATTTGCCGTCCGGTCCCCCTTGGCTACGTTGATGGCTTGGGAACAACGCATCGGGCGCTCCTGGTTCCCAACTCGATTTCTGATCTGGTGACAATAACCATTGGCGTCCGACCGTGCCGTTTCCCTCGGATCGTCCTCCTTCCCCGGGGGAACGCAGTCCGGGACCTCCGCGCTAAATACAGCAAACCCTATTACCCCCAAGTATCTTGAATTTTAGTTACATCATTTCCTGCATTTCCAAGACCCTAGCACGGCCCGGAGCCAGGCGGGAGACTCCCGGCATGATGCCCTGCCGTGGGGGTGTGGGGGACCTGCTAGTGGCACCATACGGCCTAGGGGCACCCACCCCGCGGATTTTGGGAAAGGCGACGTTCCCGTGGCACGATGCCTGTGGGTAGAGAGCCCCCAACCCTCTCGCCAGCTCCGGCGCCCCTCCAGGTGTGCTTGTGACCACTCGGCCCCACTAGTGTGCGCTCCTCACCCCCCGCACCCTCCGGGGGCGATGCTCACCGTCTGGTCCGGCTCCGGCCCAGGGTCAGAAGCCCCACACGAAGGGAGCTCGAATCACCCTCACGCGTGGGCAGGACCACTGCGAGGCCGTCGTGGGGCTTCTTCACTTGGAGCCTGTCGCAAGAGCCCGCTGTCCGGGTGACAGCCCTCCAGAAGTGACTGGCACTGTGCGGGGGTGTCCTCCCCACAGCTCTCTGGCCAGCAGCACCCTCCTTTACCTGCACCCGTTTATTCGCGCCCATCTATGCACCCAAGTCCCAGGCAAAGGGCTCTATGGCTGGGCCGGCGAGAGCCACGGGCTGGTGATGCCCGTCCCTGGTGATTTTACAGCAGTGTTGCAAAAAAAAAAAAAGGATCAAATTTTACTAGACACTAAGGAAAACAAATAAAAGGCTGTTTTCAGTGACCTGGAGTTGTAGATTTTTCTGAAGTTGTTTACTCTCCAGATTTAGCCTGTTTGCTCACCGAAGATCTCCCAGCCAGCTGAGTAACACTTGTAACACAACCGTGCATGTTGTACTTGAACTTATTGTTTGCTTTGGAAATGTCCACAGCTAATATAAAATCACATTAAACAAATCCCTAAGCATTTCATTATATTAATCACTTACTTAAATCCATTGGAAATATCTCTCACCCTTGTATTTTTTTAAAAATTTTTTTTTGGTGTGTGTGTATGTGTGTAAAGAGAGGAACTGGAGAGGTATATACGTTTACGACTGGGGAAGGGGAAAGTAAGTTTATTAAAGCTCCCGGTTTGCATCTAGTTGGAGGGGACAGTAGAGGTTTTAAGCAGATGAAGAGGGAGAGAGGGGGGAGAAAAGCCCACTTGTGTCATAAATTCCAGGGCACTGCACTTCAACACGTCCAGGCAGGAAGGTGCCGTTTTAAGGGAGAGAACGGGAGAGGAGCTGGGCGCCGGTCTCGCACCCAGCCCCGGCAGCTCTGGAGCCGCGGCGGGTCCCGGCCAAGCCATCCCGGCAGGCTGCTTGTACAGCTCACCGGGGAAATCTGGATCGGTTTCCTGCAGCAGAGAAAGTTTGCTCTTCTTTTAGCAGGACAGGGGACAAAAAAAAGTTTCGATTTTGAAAGGAATAAAAAAGGCAGAAGCCCACCACATCCAACCGCAAATCCCCCAAGCTGATTTTTTTTTCCTGGAGGCATCTGCCGCCGTTGCAGTCCGTGCGAGGATTACCGGTTTGAAGGCACACAAATCCGCCTGTTTGCGGGTTTCCTGCCCCCCGTCCTTCCCAGCCCGAACCCGATTTTCTTGCCTTTCTGCTGTTTTCCCCCAGCGGTTTTTATTTAACACATCCGGTGGGAGCGGGCGGTTCGGAGGGAGCAGGAGTCTGTTTTCCATTTCACAATACGGTCATTGTTTACCGGCACATGCCCGCCGCGTCGCCTGAGCGGCTGCCCGGGGCCCCCGCGGCCCGTTGGGCCCAAGCCCCGCTGACCCCCGGGGAGCTGGGTGGCTGTGTCCGTGTGTCCCCGGCGGCCGGTGCCGGCGCGGGGCGCGGGGGCGCCGCGGCCGCGTCGGAGGCGCGCGTCGGCCGTGCCCGTGGCAAGAGCGCCCCGGCGTGGCCGCGGGGCCGCAGCGCCGCCGCGCTACCTGCGCGCCGCCCGCCCCTCCCGCCCCGCCGCCGCCGCCGCCCCCGCCGGGGCCAGACTGAGCGGCGGCGGCGGGCGCGGAGCCGGGCGGCCCCGCCAGCGCTGTCCCCGCAGGGCACGGGGACCGGGGCGCGGGAGCCGCCGGGCCGGCGGCCGCGGCAGGACAACGCGGCGATTGTTCCCGCCTGCGCCTGGGAGCTGCCGCGGGGGCGGCGCTGGGGCCCCGACCGAGCCCCACGGCGGGCCGGGCGCTGTGTCCCGGCCGGTGCCCGCCGGCCGCCCCGCCCTGCCGCGCTCCTGGCTCGGGAGTACCCCCACCGGCTGGACCCTTCGCCCGGGTTCACGGAGGGCTCTCCGTCCCCTCTCGCTCGGCAGCGCTTTGTTTCCAGCCGACGAGAGAAGTATTTCGGATGAGCCTCTCAGACTTTTGGATAAAATCTTGCAATTGTTCACAGAAAATCTTTTACTTTCTGGATAAAATATTCTCGCTCGGGCACTGAGTTTTTGCTGGAAACTTTATTTGCATGGAAATTGCTGGCAAAGAATGAAAGGAAATTTTTTCCTTCCTTAAAAAAGAAGCCCCAAACAGCCCTCTGCAGTGGAAATACGGATTAACTCTTGTTTTACGGCATCAGAAAATGGTGATTGCCATTCAAAAACTTCAACAGCTGAGGATTTCCTCATCTTAGGCTTAGGACTTGTTTACCTACGGGAGTATTTTCAGAATGAAGAGGCAAAGGGACTGAAAGTACTTGTATTCTTACCTAAGGCAAAAAAAAATCTGCTTCAAAATAAAAGGTTTTGTAATTTTCAGTATGGGGAAAAAGCTCTTGGGGACCCAGTGGAGCGGGCTAGTGAACTGCCCAGAAGGATGCTCACACGACAGTGATAAAGGGAGAAATGCAGGAAAGGATTTTGAAAAGCAGCAACTGGAAGCGGGGGGAGGAGAAATAAGCCCGACAGAAAACTCAGGGAAGGTGTCTAACACTTTTTGCTCATATTTCAGCAGCTTTCTGAAGAGCCTTCGGCTTTGGGTACAGCTGGTTCAGGGAGAGGAAAATGGGCATGTCTCCACCTAGGCACAACATGCTCTGCTTTGGGGAACTCAAATCACTCCTAAAGGAAAAGATGTTTGTGTTCTGGTGAAGGTCACAATTTGTGGTGGATGAAAGGATGCACATGTGAACTTGGGATCAAAGCCTGTCTGGTCCCCCAAACACTGGTGCAGGCATTGTTTTAGCCCTCTATCCAAAAGCATCCCCTAGGCTCTGGTCATTTCCCAGCTCTGGAACAGCCTTTTCTCTTCCAGTTTCTTGTGCATGCCCAAGAGATGCTGGGCCTCCAGTTAATGAAGCAAACCTGTCACTTTGCCATTTCCATAGCTGATGGACTCACTGCCAGGCTTGGCCACAGACTGGGCTCAGCTGGCCTCGCTTGTCCAGCCTGTAAATTGCACAGTGCATAAAAACCATGACATACAATGTTAGGAATTAAAATTTGCTTTTTAGGGCAAACTGTGACTGTCTCTTTCAATTGCCAAGGACCCTGACATGAGAATTTTACACTTGCACCTATTTCCCCCAGATTGCACTAACATGAGTGAAGAGAAGAGCTAGGGCTTTTTGTTAGTCAGCTGTAGCAGGCTGAGCCAAATGTGGGGGACAAGATGATGTTAAGAGATTCCTGGAGACACATCCTCCCTGCATCCCCCCTTCCCTCCTTTCTCAGGGCATGCCTTCTGGGGTTGCTAAGGGGTTGCTTAGCTGTTTCTCGATGCATCACAACCTTCCCAAGGCAGGGCATTGCCTCGCAGTCCCAGTCAAGTCATGTCCTGCTCCTCCAGAAAGGGAAATATTCAATGAACTCAACCGTTCCTTTCCCTTTTGGAGCTCTGTCCACACGAGCTCACGGGGCAGATGGGGAACTCCCATTTTTCTTCCATTCATGGGCTCAACATGGATGTGACCCATCACAACAGAGGTGGAGATCTGCTTTGGGCTGGGCAGGATGTTTCAGGAGAAGCCTGTCCTAGTCTTATTTTCCTGTTTCCAGCCCATGTGCTTCCATTGTAATGTAACACTGGCCTCTTTCCAAGGTCATGTAGGCCAGCAGAGAAACACCATCAGAAAACCCAACTTCTCCCGATGGAGTTGTTCTTCTACCTGCCTGCTCTTCAGGTAGCTGGGTGTTGTTACTTCAATAACTGTAGTTGCTTCAACTGATGTGGGGCCCAGTGGTTTCCAAGAAAGCCAAGACACAAACCAGATGGAGCCCTCTCCAGATCTGCGGTTCAGGTCATCAGTGAGAGCTGCAGAAGCATGGCTCCCTGCATAGTCGCCCCAAGTTTCCATAACAAATGTTTGAGCATGGATCTGGAGCTGCATGGGCAAAGCTGCTGCTGGAGCTGCTGCTCTGACACAGAGCATGAGCCAGCACCACTGGAGAGCTGAATGTAAAATCTCTCTTAGCCAGAATCACCACAGGGAAAATATTTGCTCTAGCTGCCCTTGCTGCCCAGCAGTGGTGCCACAGGGAGGGCACTGCAGACGTCTGGCACGGCAGACGGTGATGGCAGTGACATACTGGGAAGGGCCTCCAACCAAGAGCAGAGGAGGAAAGGACCTCAGCTGTGGCAGCAGGAGGGGCAGACATGAATGACTTCAGGAAATTCAGCATCCTGGATGAGTGGGCAGCTGGGCTGGATGACTGTAATGATCTTTTCAGGCCTTAAAATTTATTGCTGTAGCTTTTAGCTCCGGGTAGCCAAAGGCAGTTGCTCCTCGAGGAAGGTGGTTGATTCATCTCCAGCACAGGCAGTCACTCTGCTTATTCTCTCTCACCTGTCACATCTCCTTCAGCTGTAACTCACTTGTCAGCCTCTCAGATAGGAACAAGGTTGCTGCCTCTCTGCAGGACTTCAGATGTGAGATAAATCCCTTTGCATCCCAATGCCACAGGAATGCTTTCCTAGATCTCTGACATCCCTGTTAAAAGATGACCGGTCAAAGAATTTGAGGCACAGCTCTTGAGGCCCTTTGGTATGTTTTCAGCGGGGCAGGGCAGGGCAGGGCAGGGCTGCTGGCCGAGGGGCTCGGAGAAGCCTGCCTCCGGGCCCTTGTGGATTTTAACTTACAAATCTCAGGAATTAAGCTTGCAATTTCTCTTTTGCTCTTTTAATAATGATCTAATATGTTGTATTCCTAGAGAAGTCAGCCAAACTTTTATAATTTAGACCTCGAAGGGTTTGCAGATGATGGCAGCTTTAGGAAAAACTCTTGAAAACTCCTGCTTAGCTAATGCTAGGTTAGCATGCCTGTGCAATCAGCTCAAGTTAGGCAGTGTTAAACCATACAAATCCATGAGGAAATTAATGACAGCAATTAAATGACTGGAGCAGTGAAGGGACACTGAACAAGGGACAAGGACACCTTGCAGGTTAAAGATTAAAGTGGCAAATGCATATCTCTTGTCATATGGTTCTGTCCCGATTACTTATTGCTTACATGGTCTGCCTGGCCTTGCCTATTAAGTTATCAATATGTACACACCAACAGTATATACACTAGCTAGCAGTAGACTATGTCTAAAAAATTACTTAATAACTTCCATCTGTCATAAAACCCACTTTATATTCAGTTCTTCAGTTATAGCTTGGCCTTATTAATAATACATGTTTGGCTTTTCCCATGCAATGCCAGGGCTGTATTATTTTTTTTATCTCCTGTCTTAGGTTTTATATCCTTCACTAAAATGTACACTACCATAATTCAGACTTGGTCTGCTAAAAGTTCCCTGTGCAGTACAGGGGAACTTTCTCCTCTTTCATCTTTCACAACCCACTCTGCAGCTGTGAGCAGCCCTGCAGCGAAGTTGGATGTCACTGGCTGTGTTGTCAGTGCTGTCTCTTCAATGGGCTCTGTAAGGTCACCACCATATTTATAAGCATAGAGGAAAAGACTTTTTCTGATATCCATGTTTCAATTACATCTTTGTCCTTGAAAGAGGGCCTGCTGCAAGAAACGTCAAGACGCCCTGCTTTAAGATTCATTTTACATTCCCGTGAAGATCTTAGTTTATTGGAAAAATGGAGGTTATTCTCCTCTTCATCTCAGATTTCCTCACCACAGTGTTCTCTAGTCAGTGACTGAAAAATAGCTCTTGGGGCTGTATTATTTGTGCTTCTGCAAGCCTGCTAGTTCTTTTATTATTAAGAAAATGCCTTGATTTGGGAATGAGAAATAAGGTGGTTTTCTTCAGAGACAGATTTTGAATATGCAGGCACATATTTTGAGGAAAAGTATCACCTGGGTGGATGCCTACAGAATGGTATCCAGGAAAAGAATTTTCATTAAAGATATTTAAGTGAAAATACATTTGGATTAGAAATAAGGCATTTTACAATTTTTCTTTCTTCTTTCAAAAAGAGTAAATTAATTTTTGAAAAAAAGTCCGAAAGTTTATTGTTTCTTGTTTAAAGTTTATTGTTTATTGCTTCTGCATGACTCATCACACTTTTTTATGAAGAAGCCTTCTTTTCCAAGTGAGATCTTTAGATCAAGCAGAAGAAGAAAGAATGGTGGAAACATGACCAAAAGAGGTTGTATGGCTCATGCTACGAAGGAAACCAGAGCAAATGATTGCTGTGTTCCCTTCTGGCCTTCAAATCTTTTTGTCAGTTTCTTAAAAAGTTCCACATGCTGCCAAATAATGTCAAATCACCCTGATTTCAGAATTATTCTGTATCAGAAATGGTGTGTGCATAACGATGCCTGGTTTTGGGACTTTTCATCACTTGAAAGACCAGCAGTTGACCCTATAGCTTTATCAATTAAAGTGTGCATGGCCACATCTTCCTTTTCCCTGATCTCCGTGGGGAACCCACCTGACACAAACCACCAACATGACCTATGTCCTGCTAAAAACAATAGAAAGGGTCTCCATTGGAGTAGATGGAAATTTTGTGTGCCCACGTTCCCTCTCCTCATTTAACACCTGGAGCCACAGAGCGGTAGCTTCTGCCTGAGCCTCTTCATTGCAGCACTCATGCTTTGGAGGCTCTCAGCTGTCCTCTTTCTCCATCCCACTTTGCTGGAGGACTCCACTGCGATGGGTTGGACATAAAATCCTTTCTTCCTCTGGCACTTGTTACTGAATTTAGGCAGCTAAGGAAGCCTTGTCATGCTCACTGTTGCTCTTTGCCTCAGCAAACTTGCAGTCTGGAGAAGGTACAGACAGACTGGAGAGCAGAGAAAGCCATTGCCCTTAAGCCTGTCCTCAGCCTTTCTGCTGTGTTATACAAAAGATGACAATTACCCTCTCTGGCTTTGGAAAAGAAGCTAGATAAAATGCAGAGATTATGAAGGGAAGCAGTCATATTACAACAATTCTGGGCAACGAAATAATAGTTGTGGGTGGAGTGAAAGGATGGTACAGTGTCATCCAAAGGTACGCTGGTGCCAGTGTGAGTCCTTCCAGCCACAGTCAGAAGAACTTTATGCAGCCCTTTGTTTGCTTACACATTGTGATATAAAAGGTGAAATCTTCCATAGACTGAAGTGACCAGGATGTCATTAGTGTTATTTTACACAGGATTTCAGGGGAGATGGCTTCAGGTGTTTGTGCACAGGGTTTGGACTAAAGATCTCTATGAAATCTAGTTCTTTTTTACAGTGAAGTAATTGGTGATGTTGCAGCTTGAATGGAGCAGAGTTCCGTACTGAGGGATTCACATTCAATCTTTTCTCACTAGGACTTCAGAAACTAATAGAGTGTTAACAAAAGAGTGAGAATCACATTTTTCCACACATTTTGTTTTTATAATTGTAATATTATAGTGCTGTTTACTCAACCAATATAAGCCCAGTGCTCTTGGCAAATACTTACAATGTGTGTGCTCTGAATTTATTCTTTGCAAGGCAGACTTTACACGCCACAGATGAAAATGCTTCAGCCTCATTTAAATAGGAAATAAAAGGGATTGCATTACTCTATTTCTTTGCAAGCTGAAAAAAAAGGCATTGTCCTCTTTCAGAGTTCAGATTTCATTTTCTTCAGATGAACTTGCGATGGTTAGATTTACAAAACCTCTATTCTTTTTTTTCCACAGATCTGCAAAATTTCCTATCTTTAAAGTGTTTGCACAGAGTCAAAAAGAAAACAATAGAAACACAAATCTTCAAGCTGGCATGAAAAATGGCAAGAACAAGATCTGAACACTTCTTAGCACCAGTGTATCTAAAAGATTACTTTTAAATTATTTTTCTCTGAAAATCCTGTACTTTATTTATGAGGGCAAACCAGAGTGTAAAGTAGAGAAGACATTTCTAAAGATTTGCTTTGACTGTTTAAAGCTACATCTGAAGACATACAGAGATATAATAGAAACCCATAGACCAAACTACTATTGTGTTCTACACTTTGGCTTTTTTGCAAACTTCTGTAATTATGTCTTTTTAATACATTAAAACAAACAGCAAGGAAATAGAAAATACTTCTTCCACAGCTGTGTTTACTACCTTAAATGTGGGGTTTTTTTCTCAACCAGGCAACCAGTCTGAGATAAGAGGTTTCCCTGCTGTGTAACACAGCATAATCAGAAGCACACACAGCACCTACCTGGAGTATTTCAACACACAAGAGTAGTGGAAAATTAAAGAAATAGAATGGAAAAGTCAGTAGTTTTTTCCAGTGAGACATAGCAATAGACATACTTTTAAAACATATGAATGCACATAAGATCTTGGAGAATTTCTTTGAGTGAAAATTCTGTTCATATAGGGGGGGGAAATTCAAGCATTCTTGAAGAAATCCAAATTATAATTGAAAAAATTTAAAACATTCCCCATTTTACCACAATGTGAGTCATGATTTTCCACTTTCTTTGCTACTTTGGGGAACATATTTTACATAAATGAAAGCCTAATGAGCTATTCCTAGTAAAATGAAAATATTTTGTCAAAATTGCAAATATCTGAAAAGCAGTTTTTGATTGAAATCAGCAGAACTTCCAGAGATTTCCTGGAGAGTGTTAATCTGCTTGAATATTTGTTGAGAAATGAAATTTAAATTTTCTTACCACCATTTCTGTAGAAGAAATAAGTTGCAATTTTCACTGCTGGAAATTATCTTTCCCTTGAAATTATCAATATTGCTTTCTGATTTTCAGCCATTGCTGATATAATGCAACCACTTTTCAAAAAGTTCAGACATTTTTAGGTAGGATTTTATTTCACTGGAAAGTTTGATGCATCTTTTAAGAACTTTGAATTATCACTTGATAATTATTCTGAAAGCTGTAGGAATCATAAATTCTGACAAAATTTTGGATCATGTAAAACATACACTTTTCCTGACTGAAATGAAAAATTTTATTTCAGGTTTGAGTGTTTCTTTCAGTTCTTTTGTTTTGTAGAACGGAAATGAAAGAAATTTTGTAATCACAGAATGAAAATGTGCTGTTAAACATCAACGAGGACTTTTCAGGCTTCAGTACTATTTTGCCTTTTTTTTTTCCCCTCAGTATGGACAGGTGAAGATAAAAACCTCAGAAATCTAGTGATGGGATATTTCTGACTAATTAAATTTATTAAGTAAGTTTATTAAACTTGTTTTTATTAAAAGACAAGCTTGGCTGAAAAAGACTGATCAGAGCCTACTTTGTTGTTTAAATCAAGCACTGGCCAATGAAGCGTAAGCCTTGACAGCAGACAGGCACTCAGAAAAGGAGGGCAGGAAGTTGGTTAGGACTGGAGCACCTCCCCTATGAAGACAGGCTGAGAAAGTTGGGGCTGCTTAGCCTGGAGAAGAGAAGGCTGTGCAGAGACCTCACAGCACCTTCCCATATGTGCAGGGGCCCTACAGGGAAGCCAGAGAGGGACTCTTCATCAGGAACTGTAGGGACAGGACAAGGAGTAATGGTTCACACTTAGAGAGGGACATTTAGGTTAAACAAATGAAAGAAATTCTTTAGTGTGAGGCTGGTGAGGCACCGGAACAGGTTGCCCAGGGAAGCTGTGGCTGCCCCATCCCTGAAAGTGTTCAAGGCCAGGCTGGAGGCAGCTTTCAGCAGCCTGGTCTAGTGAAAAGTGTCCCTGCCCATGGCAGGGGGATTGGAAATAGATGATCTTTAAGAGCCCTTCCAACCCCAACTATTCTATGATTCTAAAAGATCCTCTCAGCAGTTGTAATTTCAGGCAATCCCCGTTGTGTTGTTTGAAAGTTCTGCCTTCAAACATTGGGCACAATCTGGTCAGTAACCTTCATTAACACAGCCTTTGCAGCTTACCTTATTTTAGCCACATGAAATCGAGGCTTCAAATCTAGGCCAGTACCCTCAGCTTCCATTGCTGACATGAAGAAAGATTGGATGTGTCTCAAGGTGGGATCACTCTCTCCTAGGAGAGACATTATGGGACAGCTGTGTGACTGAAACCCTGAACTTCTACCAAGAATATGGTCACACTCAAGTGTTTAGGATACAAGTGGATGCTAATGTAAACTCATATAACCTGTCAGGAGCATTTTCCAGACCATCTATAATACAGTCTGAGTATTTAGCACTGTGATGACGTCTAATCCAGGACAACCATCAAGAATCAGCAAATAAAGGTGGTTTTCTTCTGTGTGCACATATTCCATGAATTTAATGTTTGACTCTTCAAACTCTGAGTTAAACCCATCCCCTGGTATGAGTGCCACTCCAGGCACTACGGACAGGTATTCAGTCACAGGGACAAGTGTAGCATAGTCTCAGGAGAAGCTGAAGTCAGAATGCTCCAAACAGAAGTGACACAACTCTTTTTAATAATGAAGGTAATTAAACCTCAGACACCATATTCTAAGCAAATGTCATGGCGAATTCATTAACATCAGAAAATCATATAAAAAATATTTTGGAACCAGGCTGCTCCCACTGGTGCCAGGGGAGCTTAACCATGGGCTTCCCCAGAAGTCAAGGCAGGTCAGCACCTAGCTTCTGCAAATTCTCAGCTTGTTGTCATGTGCTCTAGTCATTGGATGGGGCAGGGATAAGAGCCACCACATGAAGTTTTGTGTCTGTGCTGCAGCACATGAGGCTGGCTGCTTGCTCTTGCAGCATGTTATTTCAGCCTTTACTACATTCTCTGCAGCACCTGGCTTTAAAGAGGACTTTGAGAAGTGTTTAGAAATAGTTTTGGCTATAAGAGAGCTTAGCAAAGTCTGTGTCGCAAACTTAATAAGGTAAATGCAAGCTATTCCTGAAACCTGGGATGTGTGTGTCTAATTTAGCCAGTTCACATCCCTGGTGGGCTGGCCTTGGCCAGCATCTCAGTATCCACATTGCTGGCCACTCATTTCCCACACCCAGAAGAAAGAGGAAAAGCAAAAACTCCTGAGTCGATATAAAGGCAGTTTAGTTGGTGAAGAAACGAGTCAAAAACAGCAAGCAAACCAATGGCAATGGCCCACCACCTCCCATAGGCAGACCAATGCCCAGACAGTTGCTGAACTTGGCCACCTTGGAAACCAGCTCTGCATCCCTCCTTCTTCTGCCTCAGATTTTATTGCTGAGCATGATGTTACAGGGCAGGGAGGTGAACAGCTGCAACACATTGATCCTTTCCCAAAGGATGTGTGAATTTCTAGGCACTTTTAACCATTAAAAAGCAGAAAAAATAGATATAGGGATAAATTTGTCCTACCTGTGACGCCTAGAGAGTCCTTTATTTAGGATGGTGTTTGAGGCATGGGATGTGAGTTTCCTTAAGGAGGATAACTGGATAAGAAGCATTTTGTTTTTCTTTCTCTTTCTTTCAAAAGAAAAATGACTGTTTATTTACACAAACAACGCAATGAACCTTTCTATTCCCTTTCAGAAGAAACCTGGAGTTGCAACTACTTAAAAAACACTTTCTTCAACACAAAGCACTGCTCTGCTCACTGAGATATTTATAGAGAAAATTAGCACAACTTCTTGATAAATCTGCTGGATTAAAAAGTGATGTGGCTGGCAAACACAGTTTCCCTTTTTAGCTGCTTGAGCATTTCTGTCATAACAAACATTGTCCCCCAATTGTGGCACCCTTTCCTCTCACAAAATTTTGAGTGGTGCTGGAACACACTCAGATATGATTCCCTTTCATTTCTGACACCGTTATGTCATTTTATGGATTTGCGCTGACAGCGTTTCATTTCGACATCATTATAGCATCTCAACTGACTTTCCCCACTGAGCGCAACAAGAGACTTTTGTGATGATGCTATACTAAGAACAGTTAGAATAAATAGGTTATTACCATGATTACAAATAACCTTGCTAAAGATTAATTACTATGTATGAACATGAACAGGTTTTCTTGCTTAAATTTTCAGCTGTTGCAGTTTCCTATTTTCTATCTTTTACAAATGGTCAAGAGATTCAAGGTATAGGCAAAGCTACCCTGCAGCTGGAAGATAGTTGGGTTCACAGAGCTTGGTGTGTTCACAGACTGCTGTTATGGCTAGCAAAAGTGGGCACAGCACCCACCAGGAGTCAGGAGCCAGTCCATCATCTTTGGTTCCTTGGAAATCAGGTGCCTGAGCTGGGGAGCAGACTGCCCAGGTGCCTCAACTCCCACCACAGACAGCAGGAGGAAACAAAGGGGGTGTGACCCATCAATATCAGACCGGTCTCTTAAGCTGTGATGATATTTTGTTGGGACCATGGTGGTGCCAACTGCAGAGGGAGGCTGGAGAAGTGAAAGGTGCCCCTATAAGTCCAAGTCTCTGGTCTTGGGAGAGTGACTGCCAGAGAGCCTAAGAATGAATGGTCAGATGGGGTAGTTTTCCTCAACACCTGAACCCTGCTGCAAAGCCTCCAGCCACACCTGAGCGTTCCCAGACTTGGATTTGCTCTAAGGAAGAAAAGATATGCAAACTCATGCACAATTACATTGAAAGCTAAAGAATATTTTAATAGCAGCAGAACCAAATACAGTAAAACTTAGATTTACCAAAATGTACAATATTCAGAAAGTCTTCATTCATCTCCCTTCTGGAAGTGTGTCCTAACACAAGCTCTAATTACGTCATCAACTACTTTAAAAAAAAAATAAATTGGAACATTTGTGTTGGTGAGGATATTCAAGGCATACTTAGGAAATGAGATAGGTCAGTATTTTTACAGTAATTTTTAAATTAGGGATCTTCTTAACTAGTGCATTTGGTACAACAAGTAGAATCAGTCATTTCTTCATGGTCTTTTGCAGGAGTAGGAATTTTCTAGTTTCTGTAGTATGTAAATGCCTTAACAACCTTGATAATGTTTTTCCTAGGGTGAAATGAGATAATGAATAGCATTACCTCCACTGTTTGAGATGGAAAAATGAAACAGAGGAGTCCAGATTAAAGTGAGCAATTTGGGCTCCTGCATACATCTCACCACTGTCTCCAGGTCTGTGTGGATATCCTCAGGCAGATAGAAAAACAGAGATGATTTCTTGTCCTTTATATTTGATGTATGTTTGACACCTTCACACTGCAATGACACAGTAGGTTGCATGAAAAAAAAAAATGTGCACTTGAAAGAAGAAAAATGTATGGTGTGGTTTTAGTCAGCTAAATCCTCAGATAATAAAAGCCCTGGCTGCATGGGATAGGGAGCAGGACTGAGAGGAATCAGATGAGCAAGTAGCAAGTTGGGTATACAGCTATTTAAGACAGTGCTGCATATTTCTTATTTGATATTTACGGATCAGATGATGTAGATCAAAAAAATTACCAGGGGGAAGTTCTAAATGATCTTATTCGAATGAGAAATCCCAGGTAAATGTGAAAGTCTGGAGGCACAGTACTGGGAGCTCAGCAGGCTGAGACTGCTCTCAGCTGAATAGTACAAAGTTTCCTTCAGGTGCTTTGGAAAGTGAACAGCCATAGCATGTATGACATGAATGTGGAGTGGTGTGTAGGAAATGAGTATGCCACCCGTAGCCTGGCCCATGAATTACTAGGCTGATGTTTTGTCACAAAATTTTTTTTTGCAAGAGATGACTTTGGAATATTAATAAAGACGAGTTCTGCACCATGGATGGCTCTAATTGCAGGTGAGTTTATCTGTAAGACAGCAGGTGAGGCTGCTGTGATCCTTAAACATGTTCTGGCACCATACAGCCCAGAGGAAACTGCTGTAGTACCTATGGGCCATGCCTGAACCTCTGTCTGCTCGTCCGAGTGCAAGGGTTTGGTGGCCTAGACAGTCCAAGTTGCCTCATTTACAGGATCTCCATATGTATATCATACGCCTCATATCCAAACTTGGAAACAGCCACAGTTACCACCCATACTTGTGAATGCCCCACCATTGGAAGTGCCCAAGGCCAAGTTGGATGGGGCTTTGAGCAACCTGATTTAGTGAAAAATGTTCCTGCCTATGGCAGGGGGTTGGATGTGATGGTCTTTAAAGGACCCTCTCGACCCAAACCAGTCACCTTCCTGTGCAAAAGTCTCCCAGTCCAGGAAGGGTTTTGGACGTTTCCATGCGCAAGAAAGAGGATGAGCCACTCTCCTGTAGGCATTGCAAGGGAAGAACGTAGCTTCTCTTGTGCCATCTCAGGTTATTCCTGAGCTAGTGAAGCCTGAGCAAAGACTCCTGAAATGAAGCTTGTCCTTTCAAATCCAAGCCTGTGCCTTTCAGCTGCCTCACCCCAAGCCAGATGTGCTGCGCCAGCCTCCAGAAAACCTGATTCATGGCTTCATCCATAGCCCATTGCCAACAAGCGAAAGATTTCCATTGACTTCACTCAGTTTTGTGGCTGCCCCTTGGGACTCAAAACATATTGCAAAAGGCCAGTTCTCTGCTGAATCTGTCAAGGGTCTCCTGTCTTGTCAGAGCCAGCAGGGCCTCACTGGTTGCTGCCAGCAGGGAATTTGGCCCTCCATGACATTTCCAGCATGGATGTTGCAAGATGATGGTTAAAATAAAATCTAAAATGATGTCTCTTGATTTTTTACTGATAAAAAATATGTCAGACTTTCTGGAAAACCCTACCTCTGGTACTACTGCCAAGTGTTTGCTTCTCTATTGCTACCAAGTTTTGACTTCAAATGGAACTTTCTAATTACATCACAAATATTATATCATGCAAATTGGGAAGCTGTTAACATAGACCAGAATAAAATAGCTGAAAAATAACAGACTACAGCCTCTTTTCATTACACTCCGAAGGTCTAAAATGTTCTGAAGTATAAATTCTCAATCTTGACTATTGAAGAACAGATGACCTCACAGCAGAACAAGCTGGTTGCTTAAAGAAGCTGGTTAATCCATGAGACATTATTTCTTTCTTCTTCTGTTGGCATCTTTTGTAATAGTTTATTAACAATGATTTGTGTCCTGTTGAGTAAGCTGTGTTTGTATAACACCATTGGCACTGTATTAGCTGAAGCCAAGGGTATTCTGGCTAGTTAGTCACAGCTATCAAATGCTTGGAACTTAATTTTCACTCTTTTCTGGCTAAGCATTTTGAACAAATATTTTGCTGCAGGGTAGAGAAAATCCTAAATACTCAACAGTATTGTTTGCAGGACTGGACAGGCATTTGCAGCCAGATGAATATGTTTGATGTGCTTTTGCAGTGGAAACACAATGACATCTACTGGCCGATGAAGACGGCTGTCAGAGTGTCTGCTGGAGGAAAACAGCCTAGATTCGAGTCTGAAAGGAAAGGGGATGACATTCTTCTGAGAGGCTGTATGATAAATTAGAACAACACCCACAGATATCTCAAGGAATACAATAGAGATTGAAAAACAGAAAATACAAAGTATTTTATTTATGCAACACTTGTTTATGGTTAGTTGAAAAACAAACAAACAAACAACACAAATCCTCTGATGGTGCAAAATTTCTCTATTGTCCTCAGTAGTGGCTGTCAGAGTTTAAGAAGAAGTTAAAGCAACTTACAGTGGGTGTAACCAGCTAAAATTCACAAACAAGATCCAGAATGCACAAGTGCCTCCTCTCCTCTTAAAAAAAGAGATACATGTAAGCAGGGCTTTCTGATACCCTAAAATGACACAGACCTGCACTGCACTGCTATTAGTGCATTTTTTCCTTAACATGATGTAATTTCTGTAAGTCTTATGCAGAAGATTATACCTAATCAACCCCAAAAGCACGGTGCTCCAGCAGTACGGTATTTCTCTAGCAAATAGTGTTATTAAAAATAAATAAAGGAGGCAATCAAAACATGTCTGTTTCTGAAACAGTGAATACTGACAATAGCAATGAGAATAAATTTCCTACCAGCTCACACTTCTTACGTTCAAAGTGTATAATTTTGAAATCCCTTGTCTTCCATCAACTCTGCTCCTATAATTTTTAGTTGTGTTGCCTCAACAAGATGATGCAGTTCAGCAGAACCAGCACCTCTGAAAATCATCGTGCTTGCTTTCTAAAATGGGTAGGCTGTGCAATTTACTCAGTGAGTGGCACTGGGTTGGAAATGTTATACAGCTAGATTATCAGTGTAGCATCCAGAAGAGGAGCTGTGTGGAAAAGAAGGCTTTGGCTTCCGTTCATGGAAGCAAATCAATCCAGAACTAAGGCATACAGCACAGACTAGATCCAGTGCATGGCTGTACAGGCTCCTAGGTGGTGACAGGAAAATTGAGGCTGCCCAAAATTAATGAGTATTGTGCATGGAAGGAAAAGCAGAAAATATGAGCAATGCATTAAATGCAGTCACCATAATCCGTGGAGACTTGAGTTCCATTTCACACCGAATTTAGTGGGAGTCAAGAATGTGCTTGAATTGGAGCAGCATCTTGTATAATGTGAGCGCTCCAAAGCTCTGTACAATTTTGCAGGTCAGTCCCTCATGTAGATTTCATCCCTTACAGAGGAGCTGAGGGAATGTGAGCAAAGGGATTTGACCCTAATGTCACAACCCTACTGCTCAACAATGGGCTTTTCACAGTCCTGTTTACAAGGAAGAAAAGGGGAGAAAGGAGATGGTATAATGCAAAAAATTAAAAAATGGTAAGGTGTTACTTGTTCAGTCTGTGATCATAAAGATCTAAAAATGGTCCCCCTCATAGCAATAAAACAGAAATCTGTGATAGAAGTGGTCAGATCATCAAAATATTGCAGAAAGTTCTTAGCAGACAATATACAGCAGATGATTTCTTCTGTACATTGCATAGCAATGGGCTGGAATTCCCTCCTCAAATAATTTTAGAGTGTCAGAATTGGCATTTGATTCCTGACTGGCAGCATTCATGATGCAGGACAAAACAGGAATGTGTATATCTGCGAAGCTGCTTTTTTGTGTGTGTCATCCTGGATTTTGGTTCTGAAAGGCTACATTGTATTGAGGCAAAAAAAAAAAAAAAAAAGCAAGAGCAAGGAAACACCTTCCATTTTTTTCTGGTATGTGTAACTTCTATAAACACAGCTCTTATGGGATGTGAATTGTCATGTTAAACATAGAGACGCCTAACAATGAGTAAAATATAAATCAGATGCAGATTTCTGGGCTGCTGTCCGATGTCACCACACCATCCATGACTTTTGCAAGTTGTCACGTACATTAGGGATTGTTGCACTGCAGTAACTGGGATGCAGCCTGAGAACTGTAAGTGTGATACTCCTGTCCCTGTTCAGTGCTAATATAAACCTTCTGCCTTTTACGCCATGTGTCCATGGGTGCGTTCCACAACAATTCTGGGTAATAATCAAACACCCTGTGGAGTCCCCCTAGTTATTGTCTTCCCTCATTTGACTTTACTTACATTTCCTATGAATGTACTTATATAGAACTATTAAAAAATATTTGTTTAGATAATAAAGGGTAGGCTTTATTTTTTTTTCTCCTTTCCAAACCCCAAAAATCTGCTGACTCTCTTGACCAGCCAAGATGTTCACTGGTAACCTTCACTCCAACTCCAAAAAACATTGTACTGCCTGGGTAATTTGTTTAAAGAGATATTGTGATGTCAAACTGGGACCAAAAGATAAGCAATTTCAACACAATTCTTTTAACAAATCAAAGATTCGTGGAGACATTTCTATGTTCATAATTTCCAGTGGATACAGGGGATTTTCTTGTATCCTTATTACAATTTAACATCTTCCACTCAGACAATGCAGCCTTATGCTCATGCACAGGAGTTAGGGAGTAAAAATTATGAGAAATTCATTACTTAAATTTAAAATGGATCAATTAATTTTGTTTGTTTAAGTTGGAAGAGTGAGGAAGTACAGGGGGAAGTTAAATACTCAAAAAATATTTATTAAGTCTCCGAAAGTAAAGGTGGGAGGGTTAAGCACCCTGGTTAAAAACACAGTTGGAAGAACATTTGTCCTCAGGTGTGCCATATCACTGCTATTTCCAGTTAAACAAAGTTGGAAGGGGCTTTTTACATAATTTTCTGCATTCTTGTCTCCAATACAGGGATCTGCTTGCATATGTGGATGCATATGTACCTTCTCCACATACATATGTAGAGATGAACCAGAGAACTATGCATGCACAGAGCTGCAGCCTCCATCTGGACACACTGCATTATTCACTTTGTGTGCTCACTTTGAGCTGTCCTGGAAAATCCTGCTTTTTGGGAGCACAAAGCCTATTCCATCCTTGGGACACTTAATCCAGATGTGATGAACACTTTGTTTCCAGCCTTAGAGCATCATCTGTCAATCCTAAAGACAAAATTCCTCTGGGACATGCAAAACTGAACACAGGAACTCCCTGGGTGAGGGCTGAACCCATGAGAGGCAGGTGAGGATGTTGATGTTGAGGCTACTCTCATCTTGCCTTGACCCCTTGTTGGGCCTGGGCAAATGTCTTCATTTTCTTCAGCAAGGAGACACCCAGTGAGGAAGGGATAATTATCAGGCAGTGAATGAGCAAACTGTGGAATGGCTAAACAACATAGCCATAATGATAATTCCTGGCAGTTTTTTGTCCTCATCTTCCTTAAAATAAGGTTTTTTTCATCCTGTGGCAACACTCAGCTGCCTTTCTCTGGTTGGTCCTGCAGCATGGCACAATGCTGAAATTTTACTTACCACCATCTGGAGACGAGACGGATAGAATACACAAAGAGCTGTCTTTGACCACTTCCCGTCCTTCTCCACCCTGAAATGACCAACCAGAAAGTGGAACAGGATGTATATAAAATATCCTTGAGCTTGTGAGCTTCTCTTGGTAGTTGGTGTTCATACGACTTTTGAATGTTTCAGCATATCTTTAGTTCTCTTTGATTCTTCTGAGGTTATATGGGTGGTTGCTGGCAGAATTACACAAATACAGTCTTCACAGCTCAGCAATCCTTGGATCCAGATTTGGAGCTCAATGTGGGTGGCATAGGAGTAAATGCCAATAGGAAGGCTAGGACAGTGTTGTTACTTTCAGAAACTAAATGACTCAGTACAGAGCCTTCGCAAGCAGCAATTAAAGAGCCAGAAGAATGTTTTGTAACTACTAAAGAGTAAAAGGGAAACCTCATTTTTTGTAATGGTGTTTTATTTTCACTCTTTAATGAATGTTTTAATCTTGCCTTAAGATACATTTCTGTTACTGAACGTCAGCTAGAGACAATCAGTATCTTTCAAGTCTTTTGCTGCTGGGGGCATTTCCAGCTTTGCTGTGGGAACACCTTTCAGTTCATTTTAGGGTTAAGGCTTCTGATCTCAAGAGCTGCATGTTTCTTTTGTTGAGAGAGCCTCTACAGGATGCATAGAAAGCATTTACTAAAATTTCAACAGACTTTACACTGATGTGTACAGGTAATATATCATATGATGATACTGATGATGATGATGTATTGTCCAAAAAGGTTTAAACAAAAAATGACACACTGACACAGTGTGGAATAATACAAAATTGTGCAAACCTCAAAGATAATATCAGCTGTTGTCTGACACACTGAATTGAGACACAGGAAAGCCCTAAGTTGTTGTATCACCTCTGACACGGTCTTACTGAATGCTAGGTTTGCAGGATGCCTCAGTTTCTCAGGTTTCCCATGTGTTGAATAGTGGCATGCTACTCTCGGACAATCTCAGTGTACCTGGAGGCACATTTTGATAGGCAAGTGTGCAAAGCAATCACTGAGTGTCACGTACATAGGCATAGGACATGGTTTATGCTGAGGGAAGTATTGGGATGAATTACCAGAAACAAAAAAAAAAGGCACCATACTAAAAACCTTAAAAATCTGATTACAAAGCAAGCCAGGGAAATACGGGTTTGGTATTTTACTTCAGAACATTACAGTAACAAAGCAGCTCTGTGTGCACTTGTGTGTGTGTATATTCATGTCCATGGACATATGTATGTGAGCTTGGAGGCGCATGTGGGTGTAAGTATATGTATATACATTTATATAAAAACAGGTAAATGCACACAGAACACATATGACTTGTGTGGCATATCTGTGGCGTATTTATTCCTTCGCTTGTACAGCACCACATATACCATACAGACAATACTTGAGAAGGAATTTAAAGTATTTACTGACAGAAAGAGAAATGATTCATGTTCTAGTATCAGAAAAGTATTTTTGATTTTGTTTTTTCTAAACCATCAGTAGTGTTAAATATTTCTCAACTGGCTGTTTACCAAATTTCAATAGTCAGTTTGGTTGGCTGAAGAACTAAGCTTAGGATCAGCTGCAATGCACACATATTTCATGGATTTCATACCCTCAGATTTCCCTGACCTGTTTATAAAAAAAAATATCAAGAACCAAAAATTGCTAAGCAGTTCCACAGAGAGGGAAGAATTACTCCAAATTTATGCTGTGAAATGTTCCACAGTTATTGTCATGACTAAGTTTTCAAGACAATCATCACATCCCAGTGGATTTCCGAGCATATAAAATGCAGTCCTCCTGGGAAGCTTGAAAAGAAGGGGTATTATCTGAAGACCTGCTAGACCAACTGACTCTAGACATGCATGGATAATGTTGCCTCTGGCTCTGGTGAGGTGTAACAATTTTCAAAACATGTTGGAGATGCCTGTGGATTTTAGAGTACTTTGAAATCCAGGTCTTAAATGAGTTTTGCTCCCAGGGCATAACTTTGAAAACAGAGTGCAGGAAGACAGTAAATGAGTCCCAGCAAAGCCCTCTGGAAGCTGTGAAGAGTACACTTTTGATATATGAAGCTGAACAACAGAAGGGGTACAATTCTTGTCCTTTTGAAGAATTTCTGAAGTACTGATCCCCTCACGTACAGCTTTTGATATCACAACCTGATATTTGAAATAGAGACTGTACCCTAGACGTGTATGGGATTCTCCAGTTTCTTAAGATGACACAGAAATCATTGGAATTTTAGAGCTCACAGAAAAATCATCTGTCCTACAGAATGTTATTTTCACCACAAGCTCCAGAAGTACATTGCTGGAACATTAAACAGTCTGCTTTCAGACGTCATTGTCAAGGATTTTAAAATACACAGTATCTTTATACCCTTCTAATGAATATAAAAAATTTATAATTTATATATGGTGGGAAAACAAAATAGGGGAATAAACAATGCGATGACACTTTGTAATTGCTATATCTCATCAATGAATAGTCTCCAACTTTTTTTGTTTCAAGAGACTATGACCATACTACTAACACATTAGACTGAAACAGCTGAAATTTTTTGTCCCTACATCTTGGTCTGTGCTTTCTATAGCACCTGGAGCTGCTACTGCTCCATAGCATACAAGAACAAGTTATCTTTCAACATCTCAGTTTAAAATCAAATCTCAAAGAAGTAAAAACCCAAATGCCACTTCCACAAAGCAGCAAGGAGTTTGTGGTCACTAACTTACTTGATTTTCGGTCTAAAAATTATTCCTGTGGCACCTTGCAAATAACTTTTGCTTTGGTTTAGAAGAAGTGAAAAGCCATAATTCACAAAGCAACAGCAATAAACTCATTATTAAAAACCATATTTCACAGAGGTGATAATTTCAATAGTAAGAAATACTACATGTCTTTTGATCACCACTGATCCTGCCTTCAGGTGGTTTGGGGAGGGGGCAGAGGGAGGAATTGATTAACAGTGATAGTGATGTTGGATAAAAAGGGTTTAAGGAACCTTGAGTATTTATTTAAAAGCTATGGGGTTTTTTCATGTGGTATCCTATAGTTCCATCCTGAATCTCAGTCATTAACATGAGATGTTATATCAAGAAACCACAAAGAAAAATCCTGGCTATCAAGAAATGTAATTACAAATATACTAGATTGAATGAATTATAAACCTTGAATGAGTAGCCATCCAGATACACCCCCAGCCTGCAGTGTGGTGCTGAGTTTCAGGGCAGGGAACACAACAAAAAGACACAAACAGTTTCAGCTGCACAGTTGGATTTGTTGGATTTGTTTTCCTGATTGATTACAACATCAGAAACTGGATAGAGACAAGAGATACCTATCCAAGGCAGCACATCAAAGGTACGCAAACTGTTCTAACACGAGGCCAGTTAAGTATTCCAGAACTTAGCCTGCATGTTAAATTGTCCCGGACAGACTGGATGCATTCAGAGGGATATCAAAGTGCCAGAGGCCTGAGACAGGACATGTGCTTTGCTGATAGCATATTGTTTATGCCAAAATAATGAATGATGTTGGATTATGCATGCTTCATTTTAAACAGCAGACAATGATCTGGATCTGTGAAACAACAACAGTGTTACAGCAAAGCCTTGAACCTGAAAATCTGTAGCCACAGAGGATGGTAAAAAGAGAAATCCAAACACTCCCAAAGGTGGTCAAAATTTTTGTTTGGCTTCAAATTTTGTAGGCTTGCCCTGCTTTCTGCTCTGAAGTGTGCAGCACTGCCCGGGCGCTTGCAGCTGCACCTCCCATGGTCAGTGTGGTCAAGGGCTTTGTTTCTTTCCCAGCGGGAAGGGACGGGTTCCCAGACCAATAAGACCCACAGGGCTCACACTTTATTCACGACACATCGTCCGCTATCTATGTATCTTCAAAAAGCAAGAAGGGATTTCCAATTGATCTGTGATTACTTGGTGGAGGGAGGAAGAAAGCATAGTCTTCCCCTTTGGCTCAGTGTTAATGCCAAAACTGTATAAAGCAGCCACACAGAGAGCCAAGGCAACTTAAAAAACCTAATTAGGGAAGAAAGCAAACAAAATACTACTATGGTGTGTTTACTTAGAGCTGCAATGCTGCCAGAGAAACCACATAGCTTGCATTTGTAAGCTATGCTTTTCATATAAAACATATTTAATTAAAACATGAGACAGGACAACAAGCTTTCTCCTAACTTCATTTAAACACATTTATGTTGCACTTTAAATTCCTCTTGGGTTAATGTGAAGCTGGGCTAAAAGTTTGGAAGTGATGTGGCCTAGCTAGCTTTATCCCCTGAGTTTAGACTTCAGGGCCTGACAGCATATCATCTGGAGCTCCCAGGACCCATGGACACCACTGTTCAGAAAGTGCTCACTTGTGCACCCCTCCTGATGCTTTAAGGATGGACTATGCTTTTGCAGTCACACATATATGGTCTTTTCTGCAGTGTTTCAAAATATTAATTTTTTTATTTGATCATATACTCATGTGTCCTGTTTCCCCCTCTGTTAAAAGCATCAACATAAAAATTTCTGTGCTCTTTTTGTGTTTTTCTGGAAGGAATTTTAATGGATTTGTGGAAGCATCTTTGCATGGCTTTAAGTTTTACAATGACTTACTAACTAGAACAGGAAAACTAAGCCTTACCTATGAATGGTGCACACTTTATATTATATTTGAAATAACAAAACATGTGCCTTCAAAATGTATTTATTTCAGCATCAACATTCTGCTGTTAATTCACTTACTATGTGAATTAAGACCAGAATATTGCATCTCTTACAGAATTTGAATGCAGTTGAACAGAACAGCACATGTGGCAGTTTACCAAGTGAACTAGTACTGCATATACCAAAAAGATTGTTCACAAGAGAAGACACACAACAATTCCAAATACTGACATTTTCAAATTCTCTTTGAATTTTCAAAATTAGAAAAATTGTTTTGTAATATAGGCAATCTTTTGGGTATTCTCTTTAAATGCCGAAAACAATAATAGCTTAAGGATGAAAAAGATTTCCAGTTCATGGTCTGACTTGGCACCATCTATAAAAGAAGGTGTAGGATTTTCCCCCTAAAACCATCTTGCCTGCCATTACATTGAGTTTTGATGCTCTTTAATCATTCTACCCAAAATTTTAATTTTGGATCATTTCACTGAGTTGAACTCTCAGAAAATTTCCATGAATACTAGATGTTTCTGAAATGAGATTAGAGAAAACCCTCACAAGGTTAATTGCAATCCTTCTCTCTTTCTTTCACAACACTTCCCTGAGACATGCTGGTGCCTGTGTGCTTTGAAATCCAGCACTGGACTAGGGAGATGAGATGAAGGTGGGGAGATGGCGAGCAGGAGGGTCCATGTGTGTGTTGGCCTGGCACTCCTCTGGGCTGATGCTGCCGACACTTGGCTTGCTGCAAAGCTCTGCTCACACATATTCAAGCAGAAACTTGATAGAACTCGGTAGTTAAATTCTCTGAATATTTTAACACACTTGGCATCTTTCATGTCTGCAGGAGGCAAGCAGAGCTTCCTCAGGAACTGTCAAAAAATTGTTTTGGATGATAGAGATCATGTGCTTCAGATGAAAGTACAAGAAATCCTGCGACGAATGAGCAGCTCAAGCTTAAGCTGAACGAAAGCAGAACTTCCTTTCAACGTGTAAAAGCTACCAGCCTGCCAAACACGCAATTGACTGCAGTCCAAAACCAGGTGACTGCCTCTCCCTTTCAAAATCGTCATGTGCTGCATTTATTTAATCAGAAATACATTCTATTATTTGTTTTCATTCTACTATCAGATGCATGTGTGAGTACCTGAAGCCATCCTGATGAGTTTCACCAAATTACATTTATTATGGCATCTTTTTTCCTCACTGAAATGGAGCTTTTGGAAGAAAATCATCTGTCCTGCTCTCACTACCATGCTCTGCTGACCAGCCTGGGGCATACCAAGCACAGACTGTGTGAAGAATATTGGGCCAGACATGGGCAGGCAGTTGCCTCTACAGCCAACAGCAAACGTGACTGGTATCTTCATCAGCTGTGCTTCCCCAAGCCCTGGGGAAAAAGCTGATCCATTTTTAACGGCATCTATGTATAGTAGGTTCCATGCCCAACTTTTGGATGGGTTTTGGAGCAGGCAGTCCCATGCTAGGACTGATTTTGCTTCTGTTGAATCAAGGACAAAGCTCTACTCCACTTCAACAGAGGCAGAAGCATCCTCAGAATCTCGAAGTATCCCAGGCTTTTTCTAAGTCATTTATGAAACTATTAATTTTGCAGTTATTTCCCACAGAGCAGGGATAATTCCATGTCTTTTTAGTTTATGAGGCACACTGGAAGATGCCACAGAATGTTTTGTAGGCAACTTGTGCTGTCATTAACAGATCTTTGGCTTAGTTTTTGAATCTGATTTGGTCTGAAATAGCATGCAAAAAGAAACTGTCTTGAATCTATTCAAATATTTAGAGACTTTATTAAAAACTTCATAGTTCTGAAGTAAGAGATGCAATTTTATTGTGATCTGCACAAAGCAAAAAAAGGAAACATGGGACAGGGTTATACTTTTTTTTTTTTTAATAGCAGGAAATTAGACTGTACTTTAACATTTACCTACAGTTTAGAGAAAAATATTGTAGATCATTCTGTGGGGTTTTTTGAAATATGACAATACAATTTAGCTTCATCAGGACTACCAACAGTTCTGGAAAGAAATATCACATCATTGCATTCTATATTTAATCATTTATTTTGATTCACAAAAAGAACTTCTCTCAGGATGCTCTTGATAATTTAAAAAATTACAGCAATTATACCAGCTCAATAAATACTTCAGCTTCATCTTCTTTAGTCAACATATTACTGATAAAAGGAAAAAATAAATGTGGAAGTGCTCCTCCAGTCTTTCTACATTTGGAATTAGGACTGTAGCAAGCAACATAGCCATCCTTCTGAACTTTTGACCTGCCAGAGTGACCAAGTAACTAGACCACTTTGCATCCATGCTTTACCACAGATTTCTTGTATATCCTTGGGAAAAGACTGAGATGCTACTCACACAGTTACTAGCCATGCAAATAGAGATTTAATATATTGGCTAAGCCACTGAGCTGACCTATTGCAGAGCTGACATTGCCTCCACAGACCCAAAGGCACTATGAGGGACTATGGCACAAAGACACTCTGGTATCTTTGTAGGATCCACACTAATTCTAGCACAACTAACTCTGAGCCAGTGCTCCAAGCCCAGCTGGATACAGAATCATCCTTTATGGGTTGTCTAAATCACATGTACCACAGCACATCCTTCTACCGACATTTGAAAGGAAGTAGTGATTAATTGCCTCCACTTGCCCAAAAAGGGGTGGGATGAATCACTCTCCTGAGGTGCTTCTTTGATACAAGTTCAGATGTGCTCCCACGCTGTGGAGCTCCAGGAGCAGCAGGACAGATGCCCCAGTGCCCTGCACAGAAGCAGTGACTCCTGAAAGCAGAGGCAGGCACCTACAAGGGGCAAGCAAAGAAGTTGCACTCATGCACGTTAGCTAAAATTGTGTCTGGATTCAAAGTGTGGCACAGCTATTTTGAGTACTGGTGATTGAGAGGTCATTATATGGAAATAATACCGTATCATATCATATCATATCATATCATATCATGAGTTCTGATGGTGAGTCCTTTTGGGTCCATACACAAAGAATATGGCTTCGGCTGCCTCTCCACATTGCCTGATAGTGCAGATATCTTCAAGGACTTAGGCACATAAAAACTGTTAATAGACAAAGACTGACAACTTAGACTCTTATCAGCAGCTTGATGAGCTTACAGCTCTATCTTCTTCCCCATGGGGAATTTACTGGCAAATTCCTCACTTCTCTAGCAGCACCTTGGGGAAGGCGCAAGGAAGAGGCCTAAGAGCTGCAGCAGAAGCAGCCCAGAAGTGCAGAGATGCTGCAGGAATCCTCCTGGGCAGGAAGCACCTGCCTCACAGGATGGGCAAAAATAGCTTTTGGTCTCTGTGGACAGAAAGACAAGATGTAGGAAATGTTGAAGGTCACAGATCTGGCTGAGTTGGCATTTGAGCCTGGTGAGTATTCGAGTGGCAAAGTGAGTGTCCAGCAGAGGGCTTAAGCAGGCCACGGAAGGAAGAGGACTCCTAAAAACCACACAAAGTGGATGTAGCAAGGAGAAAGCTCTCAATGTGCAACAGGAGTTTGGTGGCCAAGATATAATAAAATACTTAAATAAATTCTCGAAATGAATGCACCCTGAGATTATCCAGTGGAATTGCATCACTGCAAATAAAACTGATAGAGCAAATCAGTTTTTTAACGTCAATCCTTTTAAACTGTGCGCTTATTGAAGGACAGACATAGGGTAGACAGAACGCCTTAACTACAGATATCCTTCCTTAAAGAAACATCTGCAGAAAATACAGTTTGAAAATATAGCAAGGCCAATCAATTTGAGGATCAGGCCACCTCTGCCAGGGCCTGACTGCTCATTCAGACACCATCACCTGCATGGAGAGGACAGGACACTGTCATTGAGAAAAAGTGAACCTTGCTAACCACTTGCTTTTATTTCAGTAACTTTGTGTTACTGGGAACTTCAGTTTTCCATCAGTGAAGTGCTTAGGACAATAAATAAAGAAACAGCAGTCAGTAAAATAGCCTGTACTTTGCTCTTTTACTCTGTTGCTCTCATATAATGATTTGGGCTTTTGATGAGGCAGTATATTTTAATGTAATTTCTTAGTACTTTAGTAAAGCTTAATGTTCCATGGGCCTGTGGAAATGTTTCCTTTTTGTTTTGACTCATGAGCAATTTGACTGGCTTCAAGGAGCTTAACACTTGCTCATAACAAGGCAGGACTTTTGTCACTGCTGCCACTGCCTGACTCTGCTTTTTCCATAATATCTGTGACTGTTGACATTTGAAGGTTTTTCCACGTGGGAGAGTTGGACGTGATGTTAAGCTGCTGAAAAAACTTTATGGAGAGCTGGGGAGCTGGAGCTCGGGCTGTAAGTGGGAGGTAAGAGGAAGCAGGAGCTCGGTAGTGACACCGTGGTGGCACAAAGTCCCAACAGCGCCACAGAGGCAGTGAAGTTTCTTGCGATGGCTCTTCTCGTCGTATACAGAAAACGCAGGTAAACCAAATTTAAGTGTATGAAGCTTGGGCTAGTGGACTAGTTAATTTCTGCCACATTCCATCCTGGTATAAATGCACAGTTTCTTCTTCCGGTAGTGAACGTGGAGCCCAAACTGAACTGTTTTCTTTATATCTATAGCTATATCTATATAGCGTGATCCCTGCTACCCGCACCCATCTTTTGAAACAACATCCCTCGTGCATTTTCAGAAGCACCATTTGCAACCGCATTTCTTGGTATCGTTCAAACACCGTCCCCACGCCGCAGGCCCCAGCCTCCCGGGCAGGGCCGCCCCTCCCGGGGCGCCGAGCGCCGGTTCGGCCCGAAGGCCGCGGAGGAGGCGCGGCCCGGCCCTCGGCCCGCCCCGCTCCGCACGGCCGCCGCCATGGCGGGCGGAGCGCGCCGCCTGTACCGCCGCATCCTGCAGCTGCACCGGGCGCTGCCGCCCGCCCTGCGCGACCTGGGCGACCGCTACGTCAAGGAGGAGTTCCGGAGGCACAAGGCGGCCGGGCCCGCCGAGGCCCAGCGCTTCCTGCGGGAATGGGAGGCAAGTGCCCGCCGCCCCGCGGGGCAAGGACGCGGCGGGGCCCGGCGGGCGCAGGGCAGGCCCCGGCAAGGTCAGGGGCGCCGGGCGGCCGCAGCTGCCCAGAGGTTGGACCCGGTGATCGCAGAGGGCCTTTCCAGCCCAGTCGATTCTGTCTCCTCGGGCATGCTTCCCTGAAGGGCAAGCTGCTTACAGAGCTGCAGAATGCCTTGTGATTCCTTGTCTCTGGGCAGGTTATCTTTTATGGTTTTCATTTCATTGCCTCAAGTGTGTGTGATCATAGTTATGCACACACAGGTATTTGTAACAGAATGACAACAGTTATATAATTAGCTTTATATAAATATATAAATAAAATTATACAGAATTATCTGTGCGATCTATAATGATCTATTATATAAGTCTATATACATATTTATAACTACATATATAACTAATTCTATAATTATAATCAGTTAAGTGCATAGGTGTAAATACCTTCCCTGTGAACTTACATTTTATTTTTGAGTGACATTTTTCAGTGTTTCCTAAGGAAGCAAGTCTTATTTGAGCATTGCTTCTCTGCTTAACACTGCTTCCCCGAACTTTGTCCCTGATTTCACCAAGGAGAGAAAAGCAGATCACTGTCAAGTGATGAGGCTGTAACAAGTTTCGCAACCAGTAGAGGAGGGAGAGCCATAAAGTGCTTTCCCCACATGCCTGGGACCCCAGTAGATGTTAGCATATTAATAAATCCCTGAAAAATCAACATGGCAGGCAAATGTATAGACACTTCACAGAGGAGAAGCTTAAATTAAAGCATGAACACAACTGCAAGAGACAGATCTATAGACAAACTTCCTATTAATTTTCATGCTCCTTGAACTACTGTTTTGGTAGTACTTTTGAATCTCAAAACTATTTTCCTTCCTGTGGAAGGAAATTTTCTTCTGCTTTGCAGTGGAAGGTGCTTAGCATAGGTAGCATCCATTGCCTCCCGGTAGAAGAGTAGTGAGGCAGAACTGACCCATCCCTTCTCCCTGCAGTAGCTGAAATCTTGTGGGTTAAAGTAATTTCGGCTGGGGCAACAGGAACAAGCAGGGAACAAGCAATGCCTGGTATTATCTACAGAGAAAAGGAATAAGTGTATTTTAATTGCCTCTTGCCAAATGATAGATCCTCAAATCAGAGAAATTTGTATCTACCTCTTAAATGCCTGATGCTATTGTAATTCTCAATTGCCGTTTACTTGATATTGCTGAAATGTTTCCGCATCGCTGCTTTCAATTTTAACATGAGCTAAAAAGACAAGTTACAGGTTACTATTTTCAGTGCTAAAATCTTCCTTAAAATAGTTTTAGAAAAGAAAGCAAATGTTTACATTGTAATGTTTACATTGAAAAATCTTTAGCCATTTTTAAAGTGAAGTAAACAAATAGTGAAAATATTTCTCAGTTTTGAAATGTTTTAAAAATAGATTATAGGGAAAATTTTGACAAAAATTAGACTACAAGTAACAGAAGTTGAATTTTGAAACCTGACATTTAGTGCTATTAGCTATGATATGTTCAAGGAAAGGAAACTAATTTAATAACTGTTTTGAGTGTGTGAATATAAAGAACTTTGCAAATATGTCTGTCTTCTAACAAGATGCTGGGAGATATTAGCACGTAGTTAACACGTCTCTTCTCGTCTTTAATTTTTGTTCTGGTATCTTTTTCTCACCCAAATAATCATCTATTTCAAGTGTGGAATTTAAATCAGACTTTCACATTTTTGGCCTGTGAGAATTTGCTCTCCTGTTATGCTGTGGTTCCTAGCCCCATGAAGACTTGAACTGGATAACTAAGGCAGGTGGACTGTGGACAAACTGGGATTAGGTAACTCTGGGCTCTAATTAGGCGCTAATTCATGTTTGAGTTAGTCCTATGTCCTGGTTTTAGCCAAGATAGAGTTAATTTTCTTTGCAGTAGCTTGTTCAGTGCTGTGTTTTGGATTTAGTATGAGAATAATGTTGATAATGCACTGTTTTGTTGTTCCTAAGTGTCCTTACTCTAAATCAAATATTTTACAGATTGCTATGCTCTGCCAGGGAGGAGATGCACAGGAAGCTGGGAGGGAGAATAGCCAGGACATCTGATCCAAACTGGCCAAATGAATATTCCATACCGTACAACATATAGTGTGTTCAGTGTAGTGTGTTCATTATATAAACTGGGGGGAATTGGCCATGAGGGGTTGATCACTGCTCGGGCATGGGCAGGGCATCAGTCAGCAGGCGGTGAGCAGTTGTATTGTGCACCACTTGTTTCTCTTGTGCTTTATTCTTTGCACCCTCCTGGGCAGCAGGACCCTCTCTTGACCAGAAATAGGCTGGCAGCTCCAGGACAGTTCTTGCAGGACACACCAGCGTAGCTGTGAAGTGCCCGGTTCTGGAAGGGCCTAAGAGTCACCCAGGTAGCCATGAGTGAAGCTGAGATATGGTGCTGCTTCATGGACATGAACCATAACTGTCCTTCTTGCTTCTAATTTTATTAAACAAAAAACAAATCAAACAAAAAAGTTCATCTAAAATTAATTCAACATTAGTTCAACATAAAACAACATTAATTCAAACTGATTGTTTAAATTTCCTGTTAAGTTTAAGTTTCTTTTTTTTTTGGAAAAATCATAGTTACAGCTCTGGTAACAGTATTTTGGCATGTTGCATTTCCAACATTTTTCTTCCCAATTTTCTTGTTCATAAGGATGAGCATATACCTTGCTGTCTGCACTTTAGAGTTGTCAATACTCAGCTTCCATCTGGAAATGTTCTTTCTTCATGCCTCCTATTGCATGCAGGGCAGGGCAGCTGGTACAGAGTGGCATGATGTCTCATGTTACAGAAAATTAGTATTCTTAACCTTATATTAAAATAGTATATCTTGATGTATATTCATCAGAGGGTAAAGATTATGGATATGATGATTGTAGTGATGTTTCTTGACTTTGAATGAGGATTTCATTATGAAGTGTAATCTTAATAAGTCATCCCAAATGCTTTTTGAATGAAAATTTCCAAGGATGTCTTATTTTAACATGAAACTACTTGACTATTGTTAAAACTCTTCAGGCTCTTTTTGGGTAGTCAGAGCTTCTGGGTGTGCTTGAATATGCTAGTTCATAGTCTGTGGTGTGCTTTCTTTTCCTCCAATTTGATTCATATTAGCGAATTGTTTAGAAAACAGGCCTGGCATTTTAATCACATTATGGTAGCCTCAAATGATCCCCCTCCCTCCCCTTTCTGTTTAAATTATGCTGATTCAAGGGAACTGGGTGTGTTGATTTGAGGTTGTAGCCAGGTGGGAGGTGGCCTCTTGTCCCAGGCAGCTAGTGACAAGGTGAGAGGACATAGCCTCAGGTTGTGCCACGAGGAGGTTCAGGTTGGACATCAGAAGGAATTTCTTCACGAAAGTGGCTGTTCAGAACAGACTGCCCAGGGAGATGGTAGAGTCACTGTCCCTGGAAGCATTCAGGAAATGACTGGGTATGGCACTTTGTGCTGTGTTTTAAGCTGACAGGTTATGTTCGATCAAAGGTTGGACTTGATGACCTTGGAGTTCTTTTCCAGTCTGAATGATTCTGTGCTTGTGTCTCACAAGCTGAACAAATTTCCTTTATTTCTTGTGAAACATGTTGGAAAACCTGTAAGGAGATTTCTAAGATCAGTTTTAAAAGTAGAGGGGAGATAAAAGAGGTAAAAAGCTCTGAAATGATATTGCTGTAGTATATGAATGGTTCATGTTGTTTTCCTGTGAAGGAGATGAGAAGGGATCCGCTTGTTGAGTATCCACAGGAATTGAGTGATTTAGTGCTAGAGCCAACCAGGTAGATGGCTAATGTAATTTTGTAGGAAACATAAGCTGACCTATTTGCATTTATAAAATGGGGAAACTATCCTTTTAATATTCTTGGAAGTGTTTTTTTAAGTGGGTACAACTGCAAGTCCTTATGTATTTATATAAAAGTAGAAGAATATAGGTTTTCCTGTCATTGGTATAAGATTGCTCATTTGTGTCTGGAAACCTGCAGGAAAATACTAAAGGGGGATACAAAGAAAGTAAGCTTTGTTGTTCAGGAATTATGCTTGTTCAGGTAGATTCAAATTAGGCATATAAATTATTAATATATGTTCCTATCTATTTTCTAAATATTTAATATTTTAATTAAAATAATTGGTACTCATTTGCCGGAGACTGCTGATATAATTAGATTGATACTGATTATTACCTTGGAATGCTATTGAATTAATGTTGACAGGTATGATAAGTCAATTAGTTCAACAGTCTTCTAAATCATATGGTAGCTGATGAGAATGCTTACATAAGATAGTTGATATTAAGACAGTATTGATTACTTCATTTCAGATTGCGCTAGGTACAATATTCAGCTAAATAATTTTAGTAACTATTTGTTTCGCATTTAAGGATTAATTTTGAAAATTACTGTTTTGCACTTGGGTGTTTTAAAGAGCCTGACCCTGTAGATGAGAAGGCCTGGACTTATCTTGAGCAGAATCATTCTGCAGAATTACACGTTTTCTCAATCTAATAGATTGAATAAATTGCCTTTGAAATGCTTTGGCCACTCTCGACGCTGAAAACCTTTTTACAAGCTTTCAAATTAACTGTCTGGGAAACCTGGTCATGTAACCTCTCAGGAATGACTAAATTTTTTGAATCAGTGTATTTGGTGCAACACAAATAATTATCATTCCTCAAATTTATTTTCAGTTCCCACGTCACTTGCAGTATTTACTTTGCTGGGATGATTGTGGGATGCTCTCCTATTTCGGAGAACACAGTTGCCCTGATTTGTCTTTTTCTGCTTATGAGTGGATACACTTACAGAGCTTTTTGCTTCTTAATTCTTTGGGCTAGTATGATCTTCCCTCCCCTTCTTGATTTATTTTTAAGCTACTGGCACTCAAAAATATGTTGAAATGTTGAATGGAGAATTTGAAGAGCAAATAGTCAAAGAGAGTGGAAGAGGAAACTGTGGCCAGTACTGGAGTCAGACTGAAATGGGAATGGGATGTGTGGGTTGCCCTTTGCGTTGTCTTTCAGCAAATAATGGAGGTTGTATAAGTATAAAACTCTGCTGGCATTCTGAATTCTGCTCTCAGTTTCAGTGAAGTAAATTATATAAGTGATGTTTTCTTTGCCTGACAAAGAAATACATTTTTTTTGGAAGTAAAATATGTCTTTAGGTTTTTTGTCGTTTTATGACTTTTATTAAAGTTGTGAAATAGGATTTAAGAGTAGTATTTCATTTTAACATTACCGGATACATTGGAATTTGCTTTTAGTGATTTTTATGGCTATCTGGATGAAAACCTTCTTATTAAGAGTAAATTCCTACTGAGTCCTATGTTTTTATCCCCCACTTAGGGTGTTCACTAGTTATTAATTTGTAAGAACTAAATTGGAGTCAATTTCCTCTGTTTTCTTTTATATTTCTCAAAAGGCAGGAAAGAATTTTGCACTTTTCTGAGAGCCAGGGAGTTGTGGTTGATGAACTGAAGAGCATGTGGGATTTGGGTATGACCGGCTGCATGAAATCAGGCTGCTGCTCTGACCTAGCATTCCTGGTGGCCTGCTTGTTTGTAAGATTTGAAGTCTACCTCTGATGAAATTTTGCCTGGGTGCACCCATGATTTGGTGAATGTCTTGAATTAGTATTCATGTGCAATTGAAAAGGCTGACCATGTGGATCCCTATTGTGAAGTTTCACGCTAATAACATCTTTTTCATATTATGCCATCACTTCCATCCTTTCAGTGCTCTTTCACATTTGGGTTTAGAAGCAGGAGCTGGTGTCTGCTTCTCTTCCACGGAGAATCCAGGCAGTCTGGGAGCTTTCTGAAGTGGTGAGACTTGGGGTAGCCTGCTGCATACCCACTGGCTTGTGCATGATGCACATCCATTGCAGGAAGGGGCATTTGTTACTTCTCACCTGGAAAACAGCATCATTCTCATTCAGGTTCATCTGCTTACTGCTTACTGCTGAGACCAGATTTCTTACTGCATTGTTTTTAGACCTTTATTGCTTTTAGACCTTTAGTGGATTTTCCAAATTTAAAATTTTGTAAATCGTGGCATCAATATTCTCAGTACTTCTGTCACGTTACTATGCCAATTATCTGTATGCTATCATATCTATGATTGCATGTAGCTAGTCAGATGGCTGTTTTGATAAGTGCTTGTCTACTGGTTGAATTTTTTATTTACAGCTGTTTTGACACAGCGGGAAATAATATCCGAGTCATAGGGTCACAACAGACAGTAATGGCAGTCACTTGCATGTGCCAATCACCTCAGGTACATTGCAAAATATAGATACACGACGTGCAAATAGGTTTATAAATTTCAAATGGTTTGGCAGCATGCGTTTGATAATTAAAGTGTGGCATGAATTGAATCCCAACTGAAATTTTTTGGCAGATTATAGCAATTTTATTAGTTGTAACTTAGACTGAGAAGTTTAAATTGCTGTAGAAGTGGGGTAAATCTCTAATAAGTGTAACAGTTTATTCCTTACTTTGAGTAGCACTCGCAGGGCATATTTCTGTTAATTCTCTCAGGGTTGAAGATACTACAGAATTTTTGTGAATGTCTGCTCCATGGACACCTTCCTAATGAGTACAGGTTAGTGACAGCCAGTGTGAGAATAGATCTCCAAATGAGAAAACAGCCAGACACAGTAGAAGGAGAACCAGTAATGGAGCATTTACAGAACTGTCAGTTTAAAAGGTAATTCAGGTTTCCATCTAGTGGTGATATAAAATTCTGTCCAAGCCATATGAGACAGCATGTTCATAGCCATTCTAGCTAACATACCATTGTACCTGTGTATGTGTGTGAAATTTAGGGAATCAAAAGCCTTTACTATATGTAAATTATACATGTAATAGCACATAATTCTCAGGACCTCCAGATTGTTTTATGTTAGAGCTGCAGTGATCAGGAATCTGTTATTTTGCACAGATATCCAGATAATCTTTGAATATAACAGGTTATCGTATTTGCTGTGAATTAGCCTGTTTCCTCTTTTTCAGTATTCCTAGGCAGCCATTTCAAAAAGTTGAACTTGACACAGGTTACCGAAAGCAAATGGCTGTCTTAAAAGGCTTTCTATAAGTTGTATGTGTGCAAGTATGAGTGTTGTTAGATTTCTTGCTTTGTCCTGCCTGTAAAAAAAAAAAAAAGGAAAGAGGGGAAGATGGGTATTCTGATTGTTTTGCTCCGAGTGTTACAGCCCTATTTTTAGTGTTCAAAGTTTTTTGCAGTAGAATTTAGAAAACCCTGCCAGGTTAGGTTTTCAGATGAAGGTATCAAGGTCTGAACTTTACTGCATTTTAAAACAATGTACTGGGTCAAACAAACAAACTGAGTATGAATTGCAGTTGCAAATTTATAAGGATTTCTGCTTGTTTGTATTTTATTGACATCTTCCTTCTAGGATTTGTTTGGTGCTTGTGTAAATATTGTCAGCATGTAGTGTTTTGTAAGCATGGTAGGTTTTACTGCGTTGTCAGTGCATTTCCACTATCAACACCATAAACACTGCCAACTTTCTACAAGTGCTGTCAAGTACCATATTTTGTAATTACTGCAATAATATTATGAGTGCTGTAATTGCATGTACTGTATAGATGTGCCTTTCTGTCCTGTGTACACACAAAATTGTTATTTTCTGCAGGTTAAAATGGCATCTGGAACACATCTGAATAATTGTTAGGAAACTTCTCTTTTTTTTCTTCTTTCAGCAAAATGTGAGGTTGCACAAATAGAGTTATGCATATTGGAGGATTTTAAAGTCCCAGATTTTTATATATAGAGCTATACTTAGGACATACAGTTGTGTACCCAGTGAAGAATGAAAGGTTTCTTATACAGTTCACTGATACTAAAGTAATTTAATTGAATATTGTTTTTTGCAAGAAATTGAACCTCAGATTTTGACTTCATAATCTTGTACTTAGTGGTGTCTTTATCACCATTCACGTTGCTTTAGCTGCCTTTTGTAATGCTGAGGGCTTTGGCGGTTTTGAGGCTGAAGCTGATTGTATTTACAACCATGCATCTTCTTAGTGATATCCCAGTGTTTATGCAGCTCACTTCTGGGAATCCTTCTTCTGAAATATTTTTTGTTACTGTGTCTCAAAGCTGCTAACTTCAAACTGTATTTTTGAAGGATATAATCTGGAAAACATATTTAATCAAAATATCTGATAAAATGTTTGACCTTACAGCTTTTAAGGATAGTTTCCAGAAGTAATGTATAGTAATGAGGTATTTCTAATGAACAAGTAAGAAGTAATACTAGAAGCGGAGTTACTGAGTGTTGGATTTTAGGCTTACTGATATGTGGGGGGTTTGAATCCTGCTAATATGCTGGTTTTTGTTGTTTCAGGGCTATTAGTGAGAGACAGAGCAGTCTGAGGTGAAAGAGAGCATGATGCACTGTTTTCATCACTGCAGTAACTAGGTAAATTTGTAAAATACCTTCTAAATTGACCTTGCACCCATATTTTAAGACTGGCTAACAGCAGACACAATGTGGATGCATCTTCCCTTTCTCTGTGGGAATTACCGAATGATTTAGACTTGATAAATTAGTTTTGTGCAACTTCACAGTATTTTATTTCTTCTCACTGAGCTATTCTGTTCCATTATTTAGAGGAAATAAACATTAGGTCACTGCCACATTCTCTTTCTTTAATTTCTTTTTCTTCCCACACCCGAAGTGTGGTGGGAAGGTTTGAGTTATGTTCCCATCACCATTGGTTCTTTGAAGATGTCGTGGCTGAAGATATTGGATGGTGTTGGAAGTATTCATATCTGTATGGAGTGAACCAGAGCAACTGGTTCGTTTTTTTGGGGGCCACCGAATACCATTTACTTGTAATCAATTTTTTGCTTCTTATGGTTGCGTAGTGTAGGCATATGGTCTTTGTAAATGAATTTGTATAACAGGCAGTCTATATTGAGGTAAGAATTCATATTACATTGGCAATCCTCAAAACTTCATCACCTTCTGACTGAAGTTTGTAATGCCCTTATGTGTACTCTCATGGCTGATTCTTGACTTGATGAAGGAAAAGTATTTGTAAGTTTGCAGTTTTTAAAGTGTACACATGATGGCAGCAAATACTTAACTAGAGAAGGCTTGTTCCTATGCTAGAAACACATAGGATGCCGAATTTTCTAATATGAACTAGAATTCCTACAGATTCAATTATTGTTAAATTATTTATTGAAATATATATAGAGAATTGTTAACTTACTGCTGCGGATTTTGAGAAGGCTTTTCAATTAGAAAACTGTGCTGTGGTTTCCACCTGGTTTAGTCATAATATTGTCATAATGTACTTTCTGGTTTGGATTTGCATTGGTAAAGTGTTTGGACAATACTCTCAGGCACAGGGTGTGACTCTTGTGGATGGTGCTGTGGCAGGGCCAGGAGTTGGACTGATCCTTGTGGGTCCCTTCCAACTCGGCATATTCTGTGATTATAAAATTCAGATCAGCCACAGTAGTCCACAGGAGAGTATGCCCAAAGCAGATGGAACCTCAGTAGGTAGGTACAAAACTATTTTAAAAATTATTATTTATTTTGTTTTTTTATAATGGATCTATGGAGTTTTAAAACAATTGTATTTTTGGAAGTGTGCAGTAATAGCCCAAATACACTTTTCTTTTCACCAAATGAAAAACTTTATTGTTAGTAATGCCACATTTTAGATGCTGTTACAAATATGCTTGTGTTGCATAGTACTGTTTAGAGTAGGAAGTTTTCTTTAAAAGTGAAAATACAGTATAAAATATTATTTATTCTTGCTTATTTCTGGACACAAATGAAACATTGAAACGGAATCCCTTTCTCTTTTTTCCGTCGCTTTCAAAATGAATGTGGCATGAGTAGTCACGATATTTTAAGCCAAAAAGTTACAGTTTGCCATAGTTCCAGGAGTAACACCTTGTGGAAGGTGTAGGTCAGCTTTTGGTGGTGGTACAAGCAGGCTTCTCTAAAATTAAGGATCTTTTGGTTCGTGTTCAATGACTTGTTCTGTCTATGTACTTTATTTGCAGTAGTTTAAATTTGATTTTATGCTTGGAATTAATTTTAAGGTGTACATCAAATCATGATGTTCAGTTGTTTTCTGGGCCTTTTAAATTCAGTTTATTGTTCACAGTGAAGTACCCTGATGAGCTATTTACCATCCATTACAGTGAGTCATTGTAAGAATTTATTTAAGAGACCCATGATGTGAAGGGTTTTAATTAAATAGCAAACATAGATTTTGTTCTTCAGCTGCTGATTGAGTAGTGAAAAGCTTCATTGGTAGCGCTAGCAATGTCATTCTGGTTCATGGGCAATTCAGTACCATCAATATAACTGAAAAGAGTTACACTGTTGAGAAAAACATCATCATCCTATCAATCAAGAAGGAAGTGAGAGTCGCTTTATGAGTAATGTGAACTCTCATTTGTCTTTTACATTTTTTTTTTGTTATTTATTTTACTGGTGAATCTGATTGTTGTGGAGTGCCTGTCTGCCAGCAGATGCCACTCCTCAGCAGTAGACTAGTTTTTCAGACATAGCCCGACAGAGGAAAACAGTTGTGGTAGACCTTTGTTTTTAGAAACATTGATAGCAGTTTGCCTAGGATTGTCTTTGTTTTCCTCAGTAAGAACAACCTATGCTATAAACAATTAAATATTTATATTTTACAATGGAGCTGTTTAAACATTTGTTTCCTGCTGATGCATTAAACTCCAGGGCTGCAAAAATGATAGTGTGTAGGGTAAGATGCCTTTGTTCTTTGAAGTTTTGCATAGAACAGTGTTTTAGTTGAATAGAGGATGACCCAGAAATCCTTTAGGACTCAGGGAACTTCATTATGGAAGGTGGAAAGGTGTCTGTGTTGGAACTGTTGAAAAGATGTAATGAGAAAGACTTAGAAACGGAAGTCTCAATGGCTTCCAATAGACCAAGTCCTTATAAAACCTTTACACATATGGAAAAACAGATGGCCCAGTTTTAAGTGTGAGAAGGAACTAAGAAGCTGTGCAGTGAAAATAGACAAGGAAATCCTGGTAAGAATATTCTCTTTGTCTTTTCTAAATTTTGAAAAGGCATTGTCCTGTGATTAGGTGTCCTGGAACATGAATAATGACATATTTTTGTGTCTAAACTTTAACAGCCGTCTTTTTGACAGCTGGTGTTTTGGATAAGGGCAAGGCCTGTCTTGGCCTCTGTAGACATCTGCAGTAGAAGACTATTTTGATAATTGCTAAATATGGTTAGATCACCAGACCCTGGATTGGGATGATGGATGTCAACTTTCCAGCCTTCACTCCTTCCATCTCTGTGAATTCTGTCTGCCAGTAATGGAAGTATTCCTGATATAGCTAACAAGTTTTTGATTTTTCAGACAGAACCACCTGTGTGTGTTGTTGTGTTATTCTAAAGGGTTTAGTTTTATATTCCTGGTGAGAGAAGATCTGTTATATATATGTGTCTGTGTGTGTGTGTGTGCATATATATATATAAAAAACAAAAATATATATATACACATATTACGCCTCCTCAGCTTTAAAAATAATGCAGACTGCTTTCGTGTGGCTGGTGGGAAACCTGTGAAGTTCTGGGGATGCCATTTGAGCCCTGGAAAAGTCACTGTGAAAAAAGCCATCTGTACCAATTTTGTTGCATTCCCGCATGTTTCTTGGGAAAGTTCTCCTTTAACTTGTAGTTTGTATTCTATAGTTTGGGTTTCATTAGGTCTTCCTTGGAAGTTGTATATTCTGCATTTTGTTTTATTCCCATCACTTTCAGGAAAAAGTGTTTCTGACTTCATTTGACATTATAACAAACTTGCTTCTCCTAAGGATGTTTCCTGTAGCATCAGTTAGTATAAGTTATCCAGTGTTAACAAGTGGATCACATATTTTCTAGATATTAACTATTTCCAACCTATTTGGATTGGTTTTTTTCTGTATTCATATCTTTATAGCTGTGCAGTATACGTGTATGGTATATTTCAGGGGTTTGACACCATCTATTTCGTTGAGTGGCTTTGACTTGAAGCACAAAGCATGTTGAAATCACAGGGTGATTTCAGTGGGTTCTTCTGAAATTGCAAGTGTGCTGGACAGTCTCCTCAGTGGCCCGCAGCTGTGGGTGAAACTGAAGATCCTTTCAGTTCTTTCACTGAAGTATGAAGGTAAAGTCATTAATGTATCAGAGTATTTGGTTAAGAGAAAGGAGTCTGAGTTGCAGTTGGAGAACTTAAACATTTCCTGTTTGCATGCCAGCAAACCTTTATATTAATTCTGCTTGACAGCATTCCAGGTGGTGTACTCTGCCATGTGGAGTCTTCATAGGTTTCATAGTGATGAGGTTTTGGAAAAAAATTATCCAAATACAAAACTACACACCACAGGGGAGATACTAAGACAAATGCAAGCAGTGTTTGAAATAAGCTTTTGGCTTGGGAATACCCCTCTTGCAGAGCGTGCTGGGGACTGTTTGGCCACAGCATTGTCAGGCTAAAGGTGGGACTGTACTGCTGAATTGATGTACCTGGGCTGCTTTGCAACTGGCAGTGGAACAGCCCATTTCCATGCTGTTAAACTCTTATGCTCCAAAACAGGGTGGCCACATCCATACTGCCTGCTGGGAGCAGTCCCTGATCTGTGCCAGCTCACTGGCTGAACTTGGGAGTTGTTTCGCAGAAAGATGGTTATCCTTGATCAAAACCTGTGCCAGGGACAGTATCACCAAACTCCCAGGGTGGGTGGTTAAGTTCTGGTACCTTCTCAAAGCATTCCCTGGCACTGCTGTAAGTTGTTACTGCAGACAGAGCTCTGACTCCTCTGCTGTCAAGTGCAAGTGCTGCTTTTGTTCTGAATTCTGTCACGCATTAGCAGATTCTCATCAACTGTTAGATTTATCTACCTTTCTCCAAGTCAAGAGTCATCATATCTGAAACCCTTGTGGAGACTGAGCTGTCTAAGAAACAAGCTCTGAGCTCTCTAGTGCTGTTCTGCTTCTGGTCTGGTAAAATAAGGGGAGATTCTCTAGGCCATAATGAAATTGCATGTCACAGCTGGGTGCTGTGTCTGTACAGTAGCATTTGTGAATGTTCAGCTCTGAGTAGGTGGAAAATATATTCCTGGAAGGAAAAGAAAGTGAAAAAACACACCCTTGCTGTCTTTCTAACCAGGAGGGATTGCCAGACATTTGTCTTATTATTCTGCATCCTAAATCTGTAAAATATTATTTAAATACTAACATTTTAAAAAAATTTCATTTCTGATTCAATTTAAAGAGAGCATTCACTGCTATTTCAGAGGCCTCTGGAGAACATAGTCCAGCTGCACTTCATAGTTGTGCTTTGTGTTGATAAGTAAGGACACACTTTTTCATCATTCCCTTCTACAGACCTGCTTCTGAAATGCTATGGGCCAAGTTTACACTCTCATGGGCCACAGAGATGAGACTGACTTTGGGGAGTTCATTGTGTGTGATGCCTCTGAGAGGATGTTGTATAGGTGAAGGAAGAACTGCATGAAGAAGCCCTGTTAACTTGTTTCGGTAATGATGTGTATAAAGGAATTCCCGAATTCCCTGGAAAAACTAGAGCTGCTATCATCCTACACAATACCTCAAGGGCAAGCAGGCAGAAAATAAACCTTTGAGTAATGCCAGTTTGTGTATTAGAGCATTTCTAATTATGCTTTGCTGTCATTGAGCCTAATTTGGTGAACTGTTAGGATGTACTGCTTGTAAATTTTGATCGGATTCTTTTAGTCCTGTTGCATAGTGTATATTTTGATTCAAGTGGATGGGAGGTTTTGTTCTTCTTTTCACTTGCATATTGTACAAGTAAAACTTCAGTGACTTCGATCTAGTGAGGAAAATTATAAGTACAGTCTGTTTGTTTTCTGGAAAAGAGTTGCTAATGAAGTTTTGTGTTGGTTATGAAAGAATAGGATGGAAACTAGCTTATGTGTGTGTTAGTAAAAACTTGTATACTAAAAGAGTTTGAATGAATGAGCTGCTTATTGAAGAATGTCAATATTCTATCACTGATCTCTTTAGAATGTGAACTTGTCTGTCTTAGTGAACTTTGTAGTTGATTTAATTATTTTGAAACAATTGCCTTGGGGGAAGAAGAGAACTGTTTGATATGGTATGTTATCTTCAGGACTGGAATATTTGAAAAAAATCTAAAATCTGGTAGTCCTCAAAACATGATGTCAGACCTTATCAATAACCTGAGATCTGCATTTTAAATATTTTTAACTTGGAGGTAGTCATTAAAATATAACTTGGAGGTAGTCATTAAAATATAACTTGAACTAATCTTGGGGTTTTAATGAATAGAGTAATAAAGCAGAGGTAGCCTGGAAGACCTTGACTGTAAGGGACTTCTGGAGGCCCCTACTCAGATCGGGTCAGTAGTCCTTTACACAAACCCTTTTGGTTTTTGCTGGTTTGTGTAGAAGATGAGGAGAAAAGATTTGGCTTAAAGTATAATTTTCAAATGTTAGCTGAGAAGGTTCCCAAAGTTTCTCATGTTCAAGCAAAACTGACTACAATTCTAAAAGTCAGCCATAACCGAAGTCGGCATTCACAGCTGAATGGTACTGAAGTACAAGTGCTGACTCAGCACTCTGGAAGTACATGATCACTGACATGATCACTGGTATCCTTTGTGGCACAATTAATCACTTGTTTTCAATCCAAGAGTAATAGATCTCAAAAAAATGGAAATTGTACTGTGTTGATTTTACCTCATAATTAGCTAAGTTTATATATAAATGTAACTGTGTAGGTGTGATGTTGGCAGTGTGTTTATGTTTCAACAATATGTTTAGTATGCTTTAGTTTATCTGTTTTTATACTGAGACACAAGTCAGCCATATAAATTGCATATGTCGTTGAAATGAGGATTAATGTGCTAGATAGTGTGGAATGTAACTGATGGAAAAACTTCAATGGCAATTTGCAAGAGCTGGGAAACCAATATTATACTGATGTGAATGCTGTCTACATCATAATTAATTTTTATTGTATTGTTTTTAATGGATTCTTTGTGTACGTATTTGCACAAATACACGCTTTTAATGCATAGTAACAAGTATGAGAATAAATTAAGTGTATGAGTTCATGCAGCTTTTTATTTTGAAAATCAGTGCCATGGGATCCAAAGGACTTAGTTGATATCTAGCAGTTCTACTTGAATTTTTTAGTAGTGTAGCAGAAAGCATGCAGCGGTATGCAATGGATTTAATTGCAGTGTGAATGAGCGCTTTGAATTTGTTTTATTTGGCCTTGTATTTATTTTTTCACCTTCAGATGTTCAATTCTGTTGTGTGAGATCAAATTCTCATGATCCCTTGTACTATTTAGCATATCCCATTTGTTGATTAAAGCTTTTGGTACAGTGGTGCATCTATCACTGAGTACTTACCAAGTTACTTGACAAAGGTTTCCTTTTTCTTAAGTAATGGGACTTCTTTGTTTTCATTTGTGGTTACAGGAGAACGTGTTGAGGCTTGAGTTTGATACCTATTTGATCTCCCCAAGAGCAGTACAGAATATTGGATGGCTTTTTTTCTCAAGTACTTTCAGATTAGCTGTCTCTACAGTACTTTATTGAATTTTGAAACTTGTTTAGCAGATGACTGAATTTTCCTTTCACGTTTTCTGCTTAATCCCTCTAGTCTTCTGTGACAGCCCAGCCTTCACTTGCTGTATTGTGACAGCCACTATAAAAACCCTCTTAAATGTCTGAGTTGTTGGATAAATGGATAGTGACTTGTAGTTGATTACAGTAGTTTTTGGTTTTTTCAGATTTGAGGGTTCTGATGTAGTCAATAAAGATTCATACTCCCTTTTTCACAGCTCTTGACCATACTGGTGACACATTTGTTTTCTTCAGTTAATTTCTGTGGCTACTTCTGAAGTAATTCAGAAATTATATAAAATCTGCCAGTTAAAAACACTTAGTAAGATACATAGATTTGTAGACTTTAGAGTTTTAAGAAACTGCTAAAAGAATAAGCACAGTTTTAGAATTATGTTTAGAATGGGAACTTTCAGTTTCTCTGAGCTTCTTTGTCTGCAGTTACACCAGAGGTCTTTCTGGCTATATATGTTATATCACAATATTTTAGGAAAATAAAATGAAGTAAGAAACTTTATGTTGTAATTTTGAGAGCAATAAAACTAAAGATGAAGGAAATGCTGTGATTTATTCTATTGTTTGGGTGATGTTGAAGACTTTCTAAACAATGTATGTTATTAATTTAATTTAGCAGAGGTAGGTGTGTATGTATATGTATACGAAGCATATGTCTGGTCAAAAAGTTGAACATCGTTTAAGATACTTCGCTGCAGCAACAAGAACTTAAAAAATTTGCACCGGTTCTAGCACAGAGAGTAATAAGTTAACCTTTTTTGCCTTTTATTAAGTACTGTAAAGTAGATATTAATTGCAGTAAAAAGCTTTCTTTCCACAGAGTGAGTTTACAAATACAAACCAGTGTGTTGTTAGTTGTCTTAAGGAAAATGTCAGCTATGTCAATGTGCATTTCTTTTCCTAGAGGTGTCTAATTGCTGCTGTTTAAAAGTAAGAAGGACTGGATTGCAACCAAATGATTGTGGCCAAATACATTGATTTATTTTTATAGAGTAGGACTGTCAGAAGTTCCAGACTAAATGTCATACTTAGGTAAGAAACACCCTTATAAGAATTCACCTGTGTTTCCCAGTGGCAGTATTTTTTTCATTTTTTAAATAATGAGTTGGCCTGTGTGTAGGCTTTCTTTTATTGATGGCCAGTCTCCTAAGTAGTGCCCTGTGAAAAGCACACCTCAAAATGTTTGTTTCTTCTTGAAGAAGCAAGTAGATCAATTTCTGTGACTCCTTATCTGTTTTAATTGCCTCCGCAAGCACTCAGGTAGGGCTTGTGTCTCTCCCCTGTTACTGGAAGGACCATGGTGATACTGACCAAGAAAATCAGCCTCTGACTCAGTGTTTTCTATTGCCAAATTTGTTTTGTTTGATTAGTATCCCATGTATTGCATTGGAACAGGTAACATTAACTATGTTAATTTAAAACTGGGGAAGTTTCTGTCTGTTTGTCCTAAGGGGTGAATCTGACTTCTACACTAATGACCTTGTATGTTTGTTAAATATTGCCCATGACTTTTTACTTAATTCATTCAAGCACATATTTCTTCTACAGGTCCATTAAAATAAAAAATTCAGTGCACCCTCAGCAGAAAGGTTATTTGTGGTGTCATGGAAATCAATACAGGATGCCTACTAGTGGATTAATTTTTTATTTGTATTTGGGGTTTTCTTCATTGCTGTATGAGTTTAAGGTTTTGTTTCTAATGAGCATATAGAGATGTGTGTATTGGAAAGAAAAAGAATACCAAATCTCTTCTGGATTTATATGTACACTTGAAATGCTTCATTAGGTATAAATTGAGTAGAAGAACATTCATGGAAGTCTTTGAGTGTTATCATCTGGGATATATAATCTTTTGCATGATCTTAGTTAGTATCTATCTATAGGTCTGGCACCTAATACGGTTGTCTTGGAAACAGGCTTTATTTTCCTTTTGCGAATATCTAAATGTGAAATCATCATCTTCCTTGAAAATCTAGAAGTAATGCTTCTGAAAGAAATAACTGCAGATTTAAGATGCTTGTCCTAAATTTAAAGAACTGATGCAGGAGTCTGGAAGTGATATTTGCATTGTGAGCTTTAATCATAGTTGTGTGCTTATGTTGCTAAAACAGTCTTTAGGGGTTTTTTAGGTGAAATGCCTGTACTTAGTGTTGATATTTGTCTGGGAATAATCTGCAGTGAAACACTTTGCCAAGATTTCCTGTCTTAATGTTTAAATAGAAATACTACAATGTAACTGATGCATTAGAAGTGAAATTCCTAAAAACAAAATGATACTATGACTTCCAGTCTTTCCCCTTGCCTTGTTTTAAATTAACAGCAGGTGATAAATCCTTGAGTATTCTGTGAGATTATAGCATATTTGCCAGGCAAAACATCGTACATAGACAAAAGTGCAGAGAACATCTTTTTTATTAGCCAAAAAGCTACCATGCATGACATAAAATGTCAAAGTAAAATAGAAACGGAGTCAAAAAATAACCATCTTTCAAATTGCTGGGTTTTTATTAGGATTTGTATGAAAATAAGAAAAAATGTTCTTGAAATTTAATTTTTCTGGTCTGTAGCTTATTTGTCCAGTCACAGCAGTCTTATAGTTTGGTATTAGCAACAGTGTAATTCCATCCTAATTTTTACTGATGAGGGTCCAGACTGAATAATTTTCCGTGTTCTTAAGTTGTTAAGTTTAAAAAGTTTTCTGATGGAGTTTTTAATATATTTATCTTCCAAGTATTTTTGTCTCCAGTACCAATTTGAAAGGCTTTCAAATACTGATACGTACTTCAGAGAAGAATATTTTTTTAAGTCTCACGTAAAAGAACTGGTTTTTTCAGTGAAACTCACACTTTGAATGATACAATTTGTCCAAGGATAGAGAATCATGGCAAGATCTTGTTTAGCCATCGGAACCCACCCGCATGATCATTTCTTTCGTTCTACCTCCCATCTCTTCCTCCTGCTTCATTTCTTGTGCTGCACCTACATTTCAGATTGATCTCTCTTTCCAGAACTTATTGGCCATTTTATTTTTGCTTAAATGTTCCAAATATGTTCCAATTTTTAAAAAATTCCTTATTCCCTAGAATAAACTCAAGCTTTCTATATAAGGCCTCAGATGAAGCTTATTAACCTAAGTGGAGAGAATCTTTAAGACTATGGTTGTTACCAGATGATGCAAAAAGCTTTTAGTGACCTGTGTTTTGGCCCCGATGTACAATAGTGGTGTAAGTAGTGTGCACCCAGAAAGAAGTAAATAATCACAGCTTGTTTGTCCACAAATGACAGTAGTCACTCTGATGTACTCTAATGGTGTTGTGTTCCATTTTGGACTTAATAGCATTTATATATGTTTACCTTGATGGCCAGGCCATAAACTTCCCACTTTCACCTCAAATTATGATCTCATAAGTCTTACATTAATAAAAGATATTAAAATAACATGTTATTTAAGCTACAAACAAAGCTGAGTTAGTCCTTGAACTTTTTTCACATTCCTCTAAATAAATGTCATTTCTTCCAGTTTAACAATATTAGTTAACTATGTTCAGAAAAAGCAGTCCATTTTCAACCTTCCTGATCAAATAATAATTCTCCATGTTGATTACTAAGTATTACATAATTATATTCCCTGGCTCCATTTTAGCTGAACAATTTTTCATTCTTTGCTCCCAAACTGCAAACAAGCAAGCAACCAAAAGAAAAAACCTAAACCTCTTATGGTAACAATTCTGTATAGTTACAGTATGTGCATCATTGTGTTATTGCGTTCAGTTCCCTGAATTTGGTTGATAATCACATACTCTAGCATCCTTCTTGAATATCCTGGGAAAACCTGATATTGTTGAAGTTCTCATGGCTTTTCCTTTCAGATTAACTTTTAGTAAACTTCAAAGTTTTCTTCTTGTTCCTATTCTTTATGATCCAGAGATGTTGTCCTGGAGAAATCTGTTTTACCTCTGTTCATTGTAATTAGAAATGGTGACATGGTCTTTCATCCCCAGAAATGAAGTTATGCATAATTCAAAGTTAGTTCTAAGGATAAAGAAGTACAGTTTTTTTCTCTCGTGTGTTTCACTTCAGGATGTTGCTGAGTCTGATATCAGCAGCTTTAGCAAAAGATGAAAGAAACTCCAGGGGAGAGATTGTAGATTCATTCAAGGGAAAAATGGTGTTGTTGTTGCCTTTTATAATTAAAAAACTACAAAACAAAATAACTAATGAACAGTTTCCTTGTACCATTTGCAAGGAACTTGATTAAATAGGGTCATCTACAGCCGGAGACACAGACACTTTCAGACCCTTTCTCTGTGATGACACTGGCTGCTCTGAATGACAATGTATCCAGCCATCGCATCGTGTGTAAGACAGAAGTTTCTCTCTCAGCACAAAGACAACCTACATCTCTGTCTTCACTTAGGCATGTGACATTTAGGGGTAGGCAGTCCCATTGCAAGTGCAAGACTTGGCTTGAAGTGGCCTCTGCAGATCTTTCCATCTAATAATGGACTGAAATACAAAACAGCTTATCTAAAACAACTTGTTTTAGAGTTTCTCGTGAATTACAATTGGGTATATTCATTAGAAAAGGGAGGATTTTGTTTCATTTGCATATTTTTGGGGGGAAGTTGGAGATGTATCCTGTAGTAAGATGGGTTCTCCCTACCCATGATCTCAAAGGATACTCAAGGAACCAGTTTACCATCTGGTAAATCATGTCAGTTTTGTACCTTTTGTGTTTTGCATTTGCTTAAAAGAATGTGTGCTCTCTGCTCTCCCTGTTTTTCCTTCCTTTTCTGGAGTGTCACTGTAGTGGCTGCCTCAGCAGAGGGGCAGGGACAGTGGTTGTGAGTTACCAACACTGATGTAGCCCCATTTTTGGATTTTTTTCTCTTTGGGGATTCTTCAACTGCCCTGCTCAAAAGGCAGTGGTGCACAGGGGAGGAACAGGGAACTCATCCTGGGAGGAATGCATTTTTCACTGTTGCTGGATTTGAGAAAAATCCTTTGAATTTTTTTTTTGTTCTTTCATAGAATCTGAAATTCTCAAAATTTTATATGAAAATGTTCTTTAATTTCTGAGAGGAGTGATTTTTTTAAAATAAGAATGAGTAATGTTTCAGCATTAATAAAAATAAAGTACTCTTTTTTATACCCTTTTTGATTCTTATTTACAGGCATTTTAAGTTTCTTCTTAGTGTTCTTATGATTTAAGCTACTCAGTCTGGTTTTTAAGTGTTTGTGAGTGAAATGTATCTGAATAAAACATACTTATTTGATATCCTAACTTCTGCTTGATGGAACCCTTCTATTATAAATGGACAGTATCAGGGGTGACTGAAATTTGAAATGTAACAGAAATGACAGATTTTGTAGCTTTTTTAAGCATCTTATTCTTTACATCTAAGAGCTGTCAGAAGGTGGTAAACAGGTCTGGGAGCAGCAGCATTTATAACCAAACTGCTCTCACAGATAAATCATTTAGCAGGAGAGCTAATTATGTTTGTAGCCTATAGCATTAGCCACAGGTATCCTGTGCATTAACCACCTTGGTGCTTCAGTCAGTCAAGCCAGAGAGCTTGTGTTTGCATTTAATTTGAACAGCAAAGGTTTGGGTGTGGATCCAAGGAGCATTGGAATCTTACCTAAGCAATACCTCAAGATAAGCAGCGGTGAGCAGAGGACATGAAGAGCATTTTGTCACTGACCTCTGTTGTTACAGCCTTTGTGGGTTGCAGCACTGTACCAGGGCTCTGACTTGGCACCAGTGGCCACCTTAGCCCAAACTGCTCTGCTGAAGGGCTCTTGTATGGCTTTCTCCAACATGTTAGTGCTGGGTTTGAAACCAGAAAACTGTATTCTTTGCACAACTGTGCCTCTCAGTAGATAATCAAGATGATGTTGAAAGACTGTGTGCTCTGACTTTGTTAATGAGAGAGATGCTAGAATAAGAAAACATGAGGAAAAACATGGATTTCTGTAATAAATAAGCTTGTCACTACTTCTTTCTTGTATGTGCTTGGTGTGTTGTTGCACATATGATGTATGCTGAGGTGATTCAAATGCCACAAGAGAAAGTTGTTTTTTCACCTTCTGTCAAGATTTGCAGTAGGAGCAGGACATCTTAATTCCCTAAAGGTCCTCTGCTGTGTTGAGTACCTCAGAGTGAAAGTCTTGATTCTTCATTCTGTTGCCCTTTCCCCAGCAATTACTATTTTAATTTCTCACAGGAAACTCTTCTAATGCTGCCATATGTCATTACCTCTTATCATTCAGATACCATTTGATGGGTGTTTTTAAAAGCAGGGGAGGGCTTACTCAGAACCCTTTGTAGTATATTGATTTTTCTTTTTTAATGTGTTGATGGTGTTACCTTTACAAAACCAAAGGTAATTTGAAATTTAAATTTTGAAATTGATAATACATTTCTCCTGTTAGAGGATGTGTGACTTTACATAGCTGTTTATTCCCATCAGTTAATTAATTTGGCAGTAATTATATTTTATGTAATTTTAAAAATGTTTAGGGCTATTTTAAGTGGTCTTATCTGATGAAATATAGATTGTCATGGGTTAATGTGTATGTGAGTGCATGAGAATATTCACTGTAGTGGTGTATTAAGCTGAGCTTAAATGTGGTAGAATCTTCTTTGTCTAATTTCTGCAATTCTAACTATATTTATGGCTTCAGGTAAAATGTATGAAGATACACTGGAATTTCATGGGCTGTAGCTCCCATTTAAAAATCACTTCTGTAATACTGTCTGTGTAATCACTTCTGTAATTTCTGATTCTCAGTTTAACATCAAAACAGTTTTGCAGTAAAAAGTATAGTAAATAATTTGCAGTAAAAATATAGCAAATAATTTGCAGAATTCTGTCTGAATGAATATGAAATAATTAATTCAACATATCTCTGCACAATAATAAGAACTGGTTGCTCCTTGTTGTACTGTTTGTTCACAGCTGTTTCTTCATGCTGCTGCCCTAGCAGCATGTGTTTGATTTTCCTCTGAGTAGCAGCAGAAAAACTTGAAATGCTGCAATTTGAAATTAATGTCCAGGGAGTGATGAGGGTGGCCTGTCAGGCCATGCTAATTTTTTTTTTATGTCACCCTGAGAAAAATAAATTTAAAATAATCTGATAGCATTTGTCTTGTGCCTGGCTGTGCCCTGTTTGTTTAACATGTCTCAGAGTAGCGTTTTCTGATCTGGCCACAGTAATGTTTTTTATCAGTGCTGTCATTAATTTGGCTGCAAATGGCGATAGTCTTTTTGAAATAAATGTGTACTTCAGCTTTATACTTCAACTACTTAAAGGAGATAAAAATTGTAGACCTTTTTTAAAGAGTAAATCTGAGCAGAAAGTGAATTGTACAGTTACTGCGAACAGACATATCTTACTGAGATTTTTGGAGCAATTGTCTAAAGTGTAGCATTGTATATATTGAGGAGGATGCCAGTGAAAATAAAAATTCTGGGTGCTGTGCTTTCCAGTGCAAATGAGCAAATGGGCTCTTAACCCATTTAATTTTATGATTAAATCATAGATACCTATCAGCACTTTGTATTAGCATATGAGATAAATGTGTGTCAGTGTGGTCTAGACCTGGAGGTCTAAGTGTCTGTATAATGTAGGAGTCTATATAATCTGGCAGTCAGGGAGTGGGACTGTTGGTTGTGTGATTTTTGCTTTTATTTTTCTATTTATCCTTTCTCAACTTGGAAAACAAGAAGGCTGATGCTCTTTCTGTAATGTGTGGTATTTTAAACCTCAAATGTCACCCATCCCCTTGCCCTTCTAATGAATTTGTGCATTCTATGAATGCTTATGAGTCAGAGAGCAGAGGAGAACTCTCTATTTGCTTCACTTAGTGAATTTATACAAAAACCCCCTAAGGTTATTGATGATAGCAAACAGTCACCTTCTGGGTTTTTTGTATTTTGGGTTTTTTTAATAAATCAGCTAGAGGTTCAAGCATTTAATCATATCGTAGGATTTTAAGAGAGCCTGATGCTTGGGTTCAGCATGCATGCTGTAGATGCCAGTGATCTGAGGCAGAACCAGCACCTGTGAGGAGTGCATCTGACCTTTCAGCTGAGGGATCTTCCTCTGCACTGGCCATATGGAGAGTTTTGGAGTGTCTCTGTGGTTGCACACACAAATGGCAGTGCAGTGACATGGCCAGTCTGCACCTTGCTCTGGTACCTTGGGCCTCCTTTAAGGTGAGGAGAATGTCTGTGATATGGATGGACAGCATGCTTGGATTTAATATGGAATAAATCAGCCATCTTTTGATGGTAAATGGTCAGGAGAGGTTGTCGTTGGCTTGAACTTGATTCTGATTCTTTGTGTTTCTGATGGCAGTCATATACAAGGAGGAAAGGCTTTTGCCATTCAGCTGGTGGTTTGGGTTTTGCTTGCTTTTTTCATGTAAAAGCCCAGAAAGTTTACAGCTGGTATGGGTAAAGGATGATCGCAGTAAGAGCTGCTTCCAAAGAAACAACCAGCCAATCTAAAACACTGCCAGGGAGAAGAGCACCTGTGTCTCTCTGCCATCCTTGTGTATGCTGAGCCTGGCTCTGTGAGGGTGCAGGTTTACTTGTGTTCCATTTTGTGTCTCTGGTCTCTGTTTTCGTGAGCACAGTGTGAACCATAAATTAAGTAACGTCCCCTTGAAAAATCTGCTAAGGATTTGTGTCATGATTGACAAAGGAGTTTTGTTATATTTGGAAGATGTAGTTAAATGTAACATAAAATGAAAGGCAGGAGCAAAGTAATTTTTTTAGTTTGAGGAAGCTAAGCAAGGGTTTGTTTTAGTTCTGCTGGAAAACAGTTAAATTCTGTATCTATTAGGTTCTAATGAAAACTAGAGCATACATGAACATGCTGCTCCTTATTACCTGAGAGGGACTGTGATCATTGTATTTTATGATCAAAGTTATATTATTGAAAGAGCAAATGTTAGCTTCTCTCCCCTTTTGTTTTTCACTATGCTTTAAAACCTATTACAAAACTTTGGAGTTCAGCGCAATAAGTTCATGTGCTGTTAGGAGAATGGCACATTTTCTGTGTAGAAGCTGAATCTTAAATTACTATGTACCATCAAATCATATAGTACCTTTCCACAGATCACTGATAGCATAATAATAGTATTAATTTCTGAGGGAACAGTAATGTATTAAAACAGTTAAATATCCCAGGCTTTGTTCATTCCTTATCTGGGAACACAGGCAGGAAAAATGAGGTATGCCATATAGTTAATAATTTTTTCAGTACTTATATAAAGGCTGAAACATATATCACTGACTTCTGGTAAAGTGAGGTGAGAAAACTCCATTTCCTGTCATGAGCCAACCAGAACCCGACATATTTCTAGGGTCTAGTTTTGAATTTCTGTTAACATTGCAAATTGATGTGGAACTGCAGCCATTGAGGCTTTGTGGCATGTACAAAACATTTGTTCAGCTAGAAAACAAGTGGGGGGAAAGAAGCAGCGGTGACAGTCTGGATGGGAGCTCACTGGAGTGCTGTGAAGCAGAACACCTGGCATAAGGGAAGGAGGAAATACAATCCATGGCCGTGTGTCTGGATGAAGGGCACCTGTGAGAGTGGATGTTGCAGCTTTGTTGAGGACCTCCACTTCTGTGGTCTGGATTCTATAACAGTGATGCTGTGATGTTAGATTTAAAAAAAAAAAAAGAAAGTAGCCTCTTTGCTGGTAATTAATTTGATATTTTTGGAAAACAGTCAACAGTTCGTAAAATTGTAACTTTTCTTTAAATGGACTTCAGTTATTTCTAGGTACCATAGCTCCTGCCTCCAGCCATAGTCACAGGCTGCTCCAGGTGGGATGTGGGGTGGACTTTTCTTCTGCTGAGGAACCTGCACTGAATAGAACATTGTATGGAGGGGTTCTTGGAGTTCATGTGTTCAGTCACATGTCTTGATAAGATGTGAAGAGTTTTGCATTGCTTGCTTTCAGTATTGTTTCTGAATGACATGCTGTGAGTGTTGTTGTTTGGTATAATGAGAGTGGTGTGGGGTTTGTTTATTTGTGTGGGTTTTTTGGTTGTTTTGGTTTTGGTTTTTTTTTCTTGATATGGGTTGTTCTGTTGTGGTTTTTTTTTTTTTTTTGAGTCTAGAGTCAGTACTGACTGGATTGTTCTGTGCAGAAATGCGAAGATATAATAAAATAGAGGTGAAATGGTTGATGTGTTATTGTCAGTGTGTTACTGGTCTGCTAATAGCTTCAGAGATTACATTTGTCCATCTGCCTTGATAAGAAAGTCTGTAAATTGTGAAGTTGAAGAATTAACCCATTATAATTTTTTATCTTCTCATTACCATTTGATTGTTCAATCACTGGGAAAAAACCTATTTAGTTTCTTTTAAACCCTACACTAACTCTACTATGTGGTAATACCATTGAGGTGTAGGTTTGCTGTGGGAATTAACCATGGTGTCACTGTTCCTGAATGCCTATTTAATGTAAAAGCAGGAGAGGTGGTGTTGGGAAGAACCTTGAAGAATCAGTTTGATTCAGAATCTGTATGAATAAAAATTTGCTTTTGTTTGCTTGTTTTCTTTAAATAGCCATGAATAAAGCTTTGCAACAGGGCTGGTAAGGCCCTGCTGACTTCAGTGAGGCTTGACATGGTCTGTTTTCAATATAATGTATTTATACTAGTAAATGGTGTAATTTTGAAATTTATCACAGGCTCATGAATATCTTTCTTTCTTCTCAGCCACTTCTCTGGAATTATTGGACATACAGCTGAAGTAGTGTCTTTAGTTACTTTGCTGGTAATTGGATTAATAATTCAGTATGCAATGCTGAGGTTTCTTTTAGTTGAAAATTGGCAATTAATGCTTATATCTCCTTTCTATAATGCTGTGCTTTTGAATATTCCTGATATTTAATCCTTTCTTTTAAAAAAAAGTGTTACCAGGTAACAATTGTGATTTTTATTGTTCAGAAAATAGTTTTTTTAGTTCAGTTTCTTACATTATATTTAGAGTTGTGCTTCAAACTGTGAAGGTGCTTTAAAGGATACCTTACTGAAGTCGGAGAGAAGCCTGTATTTTTTCCAATTGGAAATTAACTTTTGAAATTAATTTCTTAATTGCGGAGCTTGTTCTTAAGTTCCTTTAAAGAAAATTAAAAGTTTAGGCTCCCTTCCAACCTGGTGTTTAAACATGTACTTAACTTTTTAAACGTCTGAGTAGGTTCACGGACTGTGCTAAGTACACACACCACAAGGCTTTTGAATTCACTCACAACTTCTGGAGAGCAGCTGCAGTGGGGCTGGTGCTGGGCATAGGGAGCTGGGGAGTGCGCAGCATCCACGTGTGCAGGGACCTTGGGCACAGCGCTGTCAGAGTAGCACTGGCAGCAGAATTCATTTTGCTTAACTGCTGTCCTTGCACAACCTTCCTTGAGAGTTGTAATTTAGAGAAGTCATAATGGTCGAAGATTGCTCCAAAGTGGTGAGAAAGCAATTTTCTAACTATGACCACATTACCAGTGTGACCCATTGGCCACTTCCATTTCTGCCCTTGAGAAAGTTCTGCTTTTCTAGGGGTGCCCAGCCTGGTATTGATGTAATACACAGTGACTGTGTTGCCCATCCACTGACATAAATGCTGTTATCGAAGTAAACGTGGTCCAAATGATTTCTGTTGCAACATGATTGTAAGTAAGTCTGAAAAACTTAAGTATGTTCAAAACACGGCAGAAAGGGGGTTTTCCTTTTTTTCCTTTGGGAATGAGACTGCAAAGTAGGTATCTGTCCTTTAAGATCCTTCTTATTCCCCCCTAACATCTAGTTTTGTTAACTAATTTCTTCCAAAACCTGTCAGAATTACAGAAGTCTCACAGTTATTGAATTTCTACTGCCTTTGGAGCAGTTCAGGATGGTTTCAAATGACCTTATCAGTTCTGAGAAATGCAGAGAGTGGTTAGGCAGAAAGGTTTCAGTACATTTGTCTAGTTGTAGAATACTTTTTCTAATAAATTTCTTCAAGAATAATACTTCTCTGAATGTATCCATTTACAAAGTGTATTCTATTGATAGCCTGCTAGATAGGAAAGATTATTTTAATAGATATATTACATCTGTATTAAATATTTTGTTTTCAGTAGTAGTATATGATAATATAACATATAATGACATTAATCTGTACATACATGCCTTTTAAACTAGCTACATAAAATTGACTGTAGATACTAGAAATACTTTAATGACTTTTCTTATAAAAAGTGTAATTTTAAAATTTGGTGTTGATTAATAGACTGTTGTAGGAGATTGGGTAAAAGTATATTATTACACTAAAATGCTATTAAAAAAAGTTGACCTGAATCTTGCATTTGTCAGTTTTGTGATGTTTATGTTTCTTCCTCATTAGAACTATGCAGCACTGATCCAGCAACAAATTAATGAGGACAAACAAAACTTGAGAGAAAAGGCTGTATATGGAATTCAGCTCACAGAAGAAAAACTTAATGACTTCCGTGATGAACAGATTGGGCAGCTGAAGGAACTGATGGACGAGGCTACCAAACCTAATAAAAAAATTACAATTTCTAAAGACTCAGAATACAAAACCTAAAAGATTAAAAAAGTTATTTTAATGACTGTGGAAGCCTTTTGAAGCTGCTTTTTCCAGTTGGACTTGAATGTGTTTTCTGTGAGATAATGGACACTGCTGATTCTACAACTTGTCTGAAATGGATGTGTTTGGCTTTCTGTGCAAGAATAAATGGAAAAATGGAATAATCACAACACTTTAATGTTAATTGCATTATTTTTTTCTCCTTTTTTCCCTCTCCTAATGGATGTTGAACAGTGAAAAAAATTGGTAAAATTACGTTGACATTTTTAAAATATAAAGTTGTTAGTTTGGGGGTTTCTTGTTTTGTAATCTTGGCACCTATAGGGCAAAACATCTTTCTGTTTGTCTGTCATCCTCTTCTTTAATGGAAAAGATGCAATTAGCATTTATTTTCTGGTGAGGATTCAGTAGACAAAGGAATGGTGCTAGGGTGGGTTTTTTTCATGGAAAGAAATAAGCAGTATTAGAAAAACATACTGCTGGTGAAATTGGAAGTTGGTTTTCTTCTTGAGCTTTATTGGGAAATGGGCTTTAAAATAAAAAATGTAACTCATTATTAAATTAACCTTGAATCACTATCTTATGCAGAAAATTCTGGGTTTTTTTCAAAGCTGGATTCAGATTATTGTTAGTATGTAAAATTTTAAAAAACCTTTCATGAGTGGGTTGTGCTGTAGTTTGAATTCAAGGGATTTTTAAAAACTTGGTTTCCCATATTATCCAATATTTTGTGTAGACCAGAATTTGTAAATGCCTTGATGACAGAAATTATCCTGTTGATAATACTGTATGACAAACAGTAGTAATTTATTTCTAATAGGTTAAGTCTTCAGTAAGACAATGGTTGCCTATTGTAACATATACTATTGGGACTAAAAAAAGGGGGTTTTGTCTGTTAAGAAAAAACACACCCCTTTCTGTGCAAAAGACAGCTTTCATTTCATCTTCCAAACCTAGTTTTATATTATTAGTTCTGTTCTATTTCTGGACCATTTCCTGTCTGTTACCCACAGCATGTTCAAAACAACATAATTTCTTTGCTCTTGGGGAATAACAGCTTTGACAAATAAGCACATATCCATCTGTCTCGATTTGTATCAACATGCTGTTTGCCAAAGCTGTGCTCCTCAATCCTAACAGAGTGGAGAGCAGTTTGGGGAGCATTCCCTTTCTTTCTCCTTTACCTCTCTTCCCAATTCTTTGATGGGATTGTGGGCTGCAGGTTGCTCATTTCTATTAAAAGGTCAATTGCAAGATTCCTATGTGAGGAACGTGTGGTTGCTTTGCTGCATCTTCCTCTGGCACCCACAGCCTCTGTTGTGTGTGCAGTAGGAACATCCTGTGACCTCAAGCACCCAATGCAAACAGGATCAAAGGGCAGAGATGACACCCAGACTGAAGGTCCTGAATTCTTCGTGCTGCAGGGGTGTGGTTGGAGAGAACAGCAGCTCTCTCCTGGCCTGCTCTCTACCTAGGATGCCCCAGCATCAAAATGGGAAGCAAATGGCACGTGCATACAACAAGCTTGAAAATTGACTCTGATACTGCCACTCACACATTTCTAAAGTTTTTCTGTTTTTACAGTTCAAAGTCTGTAAAGATCTAATCCAGCTCCGGAGTTTTGGACGCAAGGATTTATCCTGTTGCACTTCCATCAGATGTACAGTAATCAGTAAATCTGTTTGGTTTTCATACCAAAAGTAATGTTTGGGTGTTGAAAACAGAGTTGTTTCCAGTCCTTGATTGGTAGTACACCCATTCCTGCTTTCCAGTCAGTATCCAAGTTGCTAAAAATTTATTTCAAATACTGCAAATTAAAGCACAGTTAATTTTTTCAATACATTTAATGAAACTTTTTAATTCAATGAAACTAGTTAACATACTTGTTTTGCATGTCTGCTTATGTATGCATCTACATTTTTAAAAGCTAAATAATAACAAAAAATTGCTATTTGGTATGAAAAACTTAAGTTTGTAATGAGACCTAAAGGGACTTGGAGGTGAGGGTAAACATCTTTGTATTGACAGTTCCTGTTCTAGTAAGTCCAAAAATGTTTTCTTTCATTCCCAACAGTAGTTGGTGTTTTGTGCGATATTTGTATTCTGGTTTAAAACAAATCTCACAAAAGCCGATATTCCATTACAGGAATGAAGCATCTTTCAAGATTGCTGGCTTTAAGACAGCCAGTGCTAATAGTAAGGCATGCTCTGGTCTGAGCAGGGCTATGTGAGTAGTGGGGCTCCACGAAAGCTTTGTGATGCCAACACTGCCACACATTAGTAAAATTCTTTCATTTACAAGTGTGGTTAATGACAGTTAAGTTGAGGAAAACAGTGGGCTTCTCATCTTGGCCACAGAAAGATAGAATGACACAGATGCTCTTTCTTTAATTTTGGGGGTTTTTTAAGGTATAGGATACCTCTGTTGGTAACTTGACACTGGGTTTGGAGGACAATGAACAGAGTAAAGCATCCATCAAAAATACTTCAAAACTTCAAGCAGTGTGCTATTTCAAATGGCAAATGAGTTGCCTAGAAAAAAAGATGCTACTCATCTTATAATGAAAAATAGCTCTCATCACTTTAGAAAAGAGTACAAAGTTTTGAGTTGTGTTCTCTGTATTGGATGGATTGGTGTTATACAATTCGCCGCTGAAAAGCTCCTACTGCCCTTAAAAGACTTCTCTCCATCCGGCTTATCCATTAAGAAAGATCCATTATGTTTTGTTGATCTTAAATCCATTTGGCTCTCTTAGAGCTCAAAGAGAGTGATAAAATTCACTGACTGACTTGGCTGAGCGTGTCTGTGGTAACAATTTATGTGATTGCCTGGCAGGAGCTGGAGGGAGCTGAAGTTTTAAGTAGCTGGAAAAGGCACAAGAAAAGTCTTATCAACAGGTAAAGAATTTTCAGAAATTTCTCTCATGAAAAACTACCAGTTTTGATATGCAAAGTTAGACATGTTAAAACTAACAAATAAAATGTCATTCTTTTAGTGTTTTATTATGCCTATGATGTGGGTTTATGCTTTTTTAAACTGTCCAGCAAGAACTATTAGGACATATTTCTTCCTTAAAAATAAATTAATAATGTAGCAGCTTGAAGGTAGGATTTATGAAAAAGTTTTATTCCTTAGCTATTTGGACTTTAATCTTTTTGAATTATTAGGGGACATCCTATTTCTTCTTCTTGGATATGTATTTATGAGATACTGGCTATTCACTGATGAGTCAACGGCCAAATTTTCATTGGCTTCTAGGTAAAAATATTGGACAGTTAGTGAAAGAAACATGCCTTTCCCTGCATGTTATAATCTATTTAAATTCTACTTTCTATAACTAAACTAATAGCAGAGGGAAGGCTGAATCTCTTGACAGACTGATTTACCCAAGTGGGACCACGGGGGATCTGTGTACCTTTGATGTAAGGGTGAAAGTTGAATGGCTGTAAAAACCAGCTCACATTCTGGGGCAAAAGAAGTATCTCTGTGCTATCCTGCTTACCTGTGGATTTTCAGTCCTCCTGGAAAGAGTTTCAAGGTAAATCCTTCCTGCTGGAGAGTATAGATGCAGCTGCACAGGTGTTGCAGGGCTTGTTTGGGAAACAGAACTGCCTGAGCCACCTCCAACTGCTCGGTGTCCTGCTACTGGACCAGGCTTGGTGTGCCTGCCCCACAGTGAGGAATGGTGTCTGGAGAGGTCTTCCCCATTGAGCCGCATCAGGAAGCTGGCTGCAAAGACTGGTGCAAATTAAATGGCATTAGAAGTGATAACATTTGCACTGGTAAGTGATCTGTTGTTGTTCATGGAACTTACACATCTGCTGAAAAAGCTGCTGGCTTTGGTCAGAACGTTTTAAGCAGTTTCAGCGGCCACAGCTCTGCTCTGGGAACAGCCTTGACAATGCTGACTCCTTCCAGCTTTTCCAGTGGTCTGTCTATCAGTTAGGGTACATGGAGATCATGGAATCAAATTTTATTTGGATGCAACCGTTACATAAGTATAATACAAAGTATTCTTTGTTCATTGAAATTGAGAGCTGTAAGTGCATTAATTCAGTGCATGAGGACTTGCTACCTGTAGCAGTGTGTTATGAGTAAATGTAGGTGTTTCAACAGCTCATTTACAGGATATATGATCCTGCACAACTGATATGTGTGTCTGTGGAGTTCAGTGTTCAATCTGCTCTCTAACAATTTCAAAGATAGTACTTGAGAGTACAAACAAGGACGAATCCTTTGTTTAGTGAAATGGCCTTTAGTTACTGAATATTTGTCAACTTATAAATGCTGAGGAACATCAGCGTGTATTACCACTGTAAATCCCTTAATGAGTAGTTTGTTGAAACACCACCATTTACAACAGCACTTCCAGCATTGATGAGCCTTCTGGTTTATGCCTGTTACATTCCTTGAGGATTGAAATGAAATTTATGTTAAGCAAGTGAGCATATTTACCACTTTTTGCTCCAAAGGTTTCTATTTCTGGTTTTAACTGGACAAAACACAAGTACAGAATTTGAAACACTGATATGTGTTTATCCTGAGAAATTAACAGCAAAACCAATAAAACACGCAGAGAAATGTAAGCTGACAGTACTTTGCTGCGGTTATATCAAAGGCAGCCGTGCTGCTAATTTGGCCCATGCTACTCATCCCAGTAGCCTGCTTTTAAAAGTGCAAGGAGCAAGTAAGTTAGAAAATGTTTTAACATCTTGCCATTCTCCCAAACCTCAGGTGAGACTATAGGATTGGGATTGTAAAACTGAGGAAGGGAAACATTTTTCATAGTTGCTATGGAGACTGGTGTTTATGTAGCAATGATTTGTTCTGTTTTCTATCTCCTTGATCTTAGACCCCCAAAAAAAAAGAAAAAAAAAGAAAAAAAGAAAAAAAAAGAAAAAAGAAAAGGAACATGAAAATATCACCGACAAAACCTCTGGGACATGAGATTACAATTTGAATGAACTCTTAGCAGTATAGCAAAGAAAAACAAAGATGACAGGAATAGGGAAAAAAATGTCTTTGTGTGCCAAGACAGTCTCTTTCTGCAGAGAAGGTACTAGGAGGAAGTTAGAAAAGGACCTAGGGCCACAGTGAACGTAAGAGCCACTGGTTGCAGATTCTTTGGAGGACCTAGTGTTCCTTGCCACTGCTCCAGCCCCACAGTTCATGCCCTGTGGTCATGGTCAGATGCTCAGAGAACAGCATAACACTTTTAACAGTAAGACCTACCCATATTTCACCTGTAATATGCATCTTTCGACACCAGGGATTTGGAATCTGGGACTTTACCTCTTCCTAAATGGCTGTGGATGATGTCTTCCCTTGCTAGTCCCTTACCTGAAGGAAAATCTGCTGTAGGAACTCTGTGGCAGTGTAGTAAGGAGCAAATATGTACCTGTTCCGTATAAGCACATGGCCAGCAAGGGTGTGATGACAGTACATGAAGTCTGTACCAGGCTCTATTGCAGATCAAAGTACAAAGTGTGTCTGATCACATTGCTACAGTAAATAGATTATTTCCAGTATTTGAAAGCAACTCTGAAGCTTCAAAAAATGACATATCCTCAGCATAATAGATTGTCCTTAAAAACCCCTCAACATATCTGTACCAAAAAGTGAGACTCTGCCAGACTAAAGGTATTTTGATGTCACGGGATTTAAGCCCTGGCGTGGAGACACAAGCCATCCCTAACACAGCGGTCAGACAGGTTTCAGAGCATTGTGGTGAAATACCCCTTTTGGTTTATGAGCATTGAAATCCTGTGCTGAAGGAGCAAAGAAGGTGGCCATATGGCCCTATCCCTGACCACTCAGATCCATCAGCAGCCTCTTCTGGTTGTCATGGCTCGGGACATAACTGAATCCATGTGCTTTTCTACAGTGATGCATGTGTCAGTCCAGAAGCAGCAGCCCAACAAGTGGAAATGCTGCAGGACAAGTAAATCAGATGGAATTAGCTTCTCAATTTTCTCTTCTTTTTCACTGTTCACATTGGCTCTGGAAAGCTGCAGATGGCTCCCAGAGCAAGAAGTGCTTCTCCTGGCTATTCCTAAACATCGCCTCTAATTAAGAGCAGTCAGGCAGAGGGTGTATGGATGTCTGTGCTGACTGACAGTTATCTAAAGACTGGATAATGGCTTTCACCATAAAAAAACCCCGGAAATCAGATGACAGGGGACATGTTGCAGGAATTTACTAGTTTGATCCCTAATGTTGAATTTTAGGAATTTTATGGTATATCACAACAGAAGCTCACCAAAAGCTATACAGTGAGAGAAAACAAGCAAGGAATATCAATCTGGAATGCCAAGAGCGTACATGGAGCTAGAGACAAGCTTGTAAAAGCTATTTAGATGTTATTGACATCCTGCAATGTATGTAGTTATTTTGAAACCAATTTTCAGCAAGTTTACAGGCCAAAATACAATTCTGCTCTTCTCAAACACTAGATAAAATTTAAAAGTCCATGTAAAAATCAGTCTCAAAGGGAGAGTAAAGCAGCTCCTGAGAAAACATCTAGAGAACTGGAAAGGGGATCTGGGAGATTATTTAAACCCAAGAGTGTCTTCAAATGCTTAAGTTCAAGTTGAGAAATTGAGGCTAGCTTGAAGTCAGTCCTTGCCTGGTTGGACTCGATAATTTTGGAGGCCTTTTCCAACCGTAATGATTCTGTGATTCTATTCTGTATTTGACTGTGTGCAATTCATCTCTTTATTACCATAAGAACTACTTGAGTTAAAAATTGGAGCTATTTCTTTTCAAGTTCAGGAATAAATACGAAAACTGATGGCAAGGGTTCTTAACATCACTATGAAAAGTTCCTATAAGCAACTAAGACTTGAGAAATTTGAAAATGCCTGGGCTATACCCCACAAAACAATCAAAAAGGCTTAGAGAATTAATAATGCTATTAATTACTCCTGAGCATAATATGTGTAGTGAGATACCTGTGAAGTTCTTTGCATCTCATAAACCTTATGTATGATTTATAATCACTTCTGGGTCTCATCATTACCACATAACCCCTTCTGTTAAATAAAATGGATCACTATGTAATTAGTGATGGTATAGTCATTTTTTAAGAGCAAAATGTTGTTCCCTGCACAAAAGTAGCTGGGGAGAGCAATAAACATGAAATATCAGTCCGTGTCAGATTCAAGTTCTGTTTTCCAATAGCTGCAATCCTCAACAACCTTTTGCTGTAGCGTGGTTGTTTTGGAAATATGAGACCATGATTAAGCTAAACCACTCTCTATATTTCATTTGGCTACCCTCTAAATCAGGTAACACTGGGTGTCACATCCTCTTAGGTCCAAAGGAGTATTGTGCTGGTGGGAGCCACGGAATGTCCTCCCATAGAAAAGGCGAACCCATTTCCAGGGCCTTTCCCCACGGTCCCCACTCCCAGCTCCTCCCCAGGCAGTGTGACCAGCTTCAGGGAGATCAGGGCAGCCACGCCTGTCCTCTGTGTGGTGAGGAAGGGCATTTCTGACAGTGAACCTCTGAGAGAAATCCTGACCTTATGCTGCCCATTGCTCTCAGGAGGTTGAGTTTTGGACTGCAAAGGGTTCACTTCTTCCTGTGTAACGCACCAGAAAAGCATCTCTGGACTGTGGTGGTGTGCCCACAGTGAACCTTTACCTTCCCCTTGGTGGGAAACAACATGGAAGAAACCAAAAATTGCATCAAACCAAATCTGGTCCCAACTGTATTCTAACTGTGGTTTTTCCAGTCCTAAGGTGGCATTTCCTTACCAGAATGTTTGCTTTTCAGCTGAGAAAATGGAAAGCCTGGCTTGGAAAAAACTCTTAGCTCTTCCCCTTTGCAAGTAAGAAAATCTGCTTGAGGTTTGTGAACCTGGTTAAGATTATTGAAATCGATGCTATTTTACTGAAATGTGGGAAACTTTGGGATGCTCAGGACCCACTGCACTGGCCTCTGCAATAAAGGTCTCCTCTGTGCAAATGAGCAGGGGCTTCTGTTGTCACTGCAAGGGATCTGTGTGGATTTTCTGAATTATTTTTAACATACCACAGAGGGGATTAGGAGGGAACCTTTGTACCACTTGTCCTGGACTGCAAGTGAGCCTTTCTGGAAATTACTCAGATGCTTTGGTGCAGCTGCTGTTTGGTGCAACAGGCTGCTTAGATGTTATTTTTTCTCAGCCTCAGGGCACTGCATAGCACCTGGAACACCAGCACTTTAAAGAGCATGGCCTTAAAATGCCGCATCTTTAAATAAAAATTGAGCTTTTTAATGAACATTGGCAGTAAACCCCAAAATAGGCTGCTTGTTTTATTTTTTTTATGAATAATTCTCACTTCTCACTTCAGTGTGCCAAGTACCAAATACACAACAACATCTGCAGCATAAAAACACATCTGCTCAGCAGGGGGAGAGGGGGCAGGCACAGAGGTCACCTTTGGAGGGCATGGTGAAGGGTGGGGATAAACAGATGGAAGAGGTTGTGGAGGGTGTGAAGAAGCACTTGGTGCAGCTGCTCCCTGAGCTTCGTGCTGCAGGTGCCACTGCCCTGCCCTGTACCATCCCTGGCTGGCCTTACTCAGTGTGGAGGAGAAGGCTTCCCAAGCCTATCCATGTGGCTTGTTGCAAGACTCAGTCTCTGCCATAATAAATACAGAGGGTTTTTTCTGCTCTTTCTGACATTCTGCCCAGATTACAGGCCGTGAAAATTCAGAGCTGCCATGGAGCCTCAGCATGCTGATGAACACCTTGTCTGAGTAAGGTTTTCTGTGTATTTTCTTCCCCTTGCCAACAGATGGGACAGACAGCTCCTCCTAGACTTTGGACAGCAGGCCTTCCAAGGTGGTGTGCACCGTGCTTCACTGGTGCTTGGGAACAGGGTATGAAACAATTTATAGTACTTGGTATATTTCTATGAAATATTTACAGAGATACTGTGTTGCAGTGGATTTTATTGCTGGCTCATGCAATTCAGATGATAAAAAAATCTCTTTCTAATCCACAGAAAATAAACCCATCAATGCTGTAGAATTAAGATTTACAACTGGCAGTGTTGTTGACTAACTGGAATCCTAGACAAGGGCAAGTAGCATTCCTCCAGTAAGCCCCAGATAAAGGGGAGAAGGTGGCAAGGTTCACCTGTGCTACGGAGCCAGGCTCCTGCTGCTTGTGTTAGTGAAGGAGATGTGTCAGCATCTCAGCCTGAGAACCAGCCTGGGTTTCCAGAGCAGCACAGGTCATGGCTGAGGAGCAGCATTGTCATTGCTCACCTTCATGCAGCTGGAGTAGAAAAAACCCAAAGCTGCAGACAAATTCACAGTCTCAGGTCCTCTGTTGGAAGATAGAAATTGCAACGATCCATAACGTCTGTCTAGAGGCAGTAACAGTATTTCATTTGGTTAAGGGGAACCTTCACATTCCCTGAGCACATGCATAAATGCTGGTGCAGAAAAAACCCACCATGAATGAGTTTTCACCAAAAGGAGAAGTGAGTTATGAAATTGTGTTTCAATGTAGTGGTGATTTTCTCCTTTCACTGCAGGGCAGACTCCAAGGGATGCAAGACAGAAAAGCTTGAAATGAAAGTCTTCCTTTTCCATGGAGATTTTATTTTAGTTCTTCCCTTGTCCTGCCTTATTTTCGTTCCGGAAAGTAAGTTGTCTCACCAGAGTCTCTGGCCCTGGCAGCCCCATCCCACAAGAAAAGGAGGTGGTGGCAGGTCAGTCTCCTTCTTGCTGCTCAGCCCTGCCATGCCCTGCTCCCAGGACACAGCTCTGGGGCAGAGCTGACTTTGGGGGAGATACTGGAGTGAGAGACAGGAGTCAAGAGTGGCAAGCACTGCTTTCATCTGGCTTACATTTTCTGCGTTTTTCACAGAGTTTTCTATTTCAGGGTGAAAGTGGAGTAAGGGATTAGATAAAGAAAAACTGAATGAAGAGGGCTTGGATCAGTGGTGATGAAGGAAAAAGGGCTGGAAAAACAAAACATGTGCTTGTCACAGGACTTCCTTACTATGCCCGCTTCAAGGGCAGCAGGCTGCTAGATCCATCAGAGACCACGATTCTCCACAGGGTTATCAGGGAGCAAAGCTGGCTGTTTGCAGGAAAGCCACCTCCTGTATTGCCCTGCTTTGGGCATCTAAGGTCAGCCTTGGTGAAACCAAACACTCTCAATGGCTGAACTGATTTTCCACATCTCAAACCTGCAGACTGGGAAACATCAACCATTTCCTCCTCTTCCCACTCATCTGCGTTTTCTCAGCTGTTAGCAGGACAAACTCCTAAGTGGCATTTCCAGTAAGGAGGCTGTTTAGAAACAGATGTGCAATAATTTCAGGATCATCCTTATTTTAATGTAGCCTTATACAAATTTGTCTTCAAATCCTTTGGATGGCTAATCCTTCATTGCACATGAGGATTCATCATTAAAATAATAATCACCTTACTGGCTGCATAGCATTTAATCTTTCAGCAAATAAAGGAGTGATTGAAACTTGCTCTTATCACATCAGAGCAAGTTTGTTCAGAAGAAAAAAATAATTATGTTATTTTTGTACAAATTGGTATAATGAGCTGTCTCTGTGCTATTATCTCTGAGCATTAACTGGCTCTATTATGCAGGATAATACTGAGAATAATTATTACTTATCTGCGTGTACATACATTGAATAATAAAATAATTAGACCTTTTAAAATAGAGGGTAGAAAAGATTCCATTTACTATAATTCTGACTTTCTGATTATAAGGTTGGAATAAAAAACGTGATATTTCATCAGTGTGTCAAGCCACTAAATGCTGGATTTGTAGAATCAGTGCAGGCTTTGCGAAAGGTATGCATTTTGTCAGTCTAGACTGAGCAGAGATTTACATAAGGATGTGAAGGATCTGGGCTGTTGAAATTCAGGGGTGGGTGAAGCCTGCTGAGCACAGCAAGCTCTTTGCAAGAGCAATGCATGCAACGCTGCTTTGGTGCAGGGGCTTGCGGAGCCTGTCCCAGGGGAGCCTGCACATCTGCTGAGCAGGAGGCCCTGGGCTCCTGCAGCTGTGGAGGTTCTTCTCTGGGGAAGGCAGCTCCTTTCCCTCTGAGCTGGCCAAGCTCCTCATGCAGTGCAGTGAGCACAGCCTCCCTGGCAGCTCAGGCTCGTGCAGAGCTGACCCAGCCATTGCATCTCAAAAATCCTCAGGGCTCTTGGACAGTACGAGCACACTGGATTCTCCTGAAATAATGCACTTCTGTGGAAGGTTACCTAGGGAGCTCTCATGTACTTAAACTTTGGACTCTGCCAGAGTCTCCCATCTGTCTGATGAGGCAGCTTCTGCTTCACATGAGTCCTGGGAAGACAAAAGTGATAATAATGTTAAAAATGGTGATGTCTCACTGTACAAAAAGGTAAAATGCTCCAGCCCTGGTATTATTTTTTGGCATATCTGAAAGACACATGTCCTTCAGAAATGGAATAATAGAATAGTTTAGGTTGGAAAAGACCTTTAAGTCGATGTCTGTAAGTGCTACATCTGCACATCCTTTAAATGCCCCCAGGGATGGTGACTGACCACTTCCCTGGTCAGGCTGTTCCAGTGCTTAACACTTTCCATGAAGAAATTTTTCATAATATCCAATCTAAACCTCCCCTGGTGCAACCTGAGGCCATCTCCTCTCATCCTGTTTCTTGCTGCTTGAGAGAACAGATTGACCTCCACCTCGCTACAACCTCCTTTCAAGTAGTTGCAGAGAGGGACAAGGTGTCCCCAATGACATCCCTGCTCTCTGCAGGAGATGGGTGGGAGCCCAGGTGCAACTCCCATGGCCATCAGCAGGGAGCAGGACCTGTGAGGTGGTGTAAGGGAGACCCCTCCTGCCCCAAAAGGCTCTTCAGAGCAGGAGCCAATCAAACATACACTTAGGGACTAACTTTTAATGTGATTGCAAAACAGACAGATCCCAGGATCATCCAGACCTCCTTATTGTACTGGTCCGAATGAAATGGAATCAATGGGACATGGCTACTGCGGAGAACAGTATTAAAATGTTGTGATGAGGGAATGAGTGGCACTCTGAGCTTCACATTTTTCGATGCTGCTCATTATTTTCAAAAACTGCATTTCTATATATCATTTGCCCAATTCTTTTGCCCTCTCTCACAGTCCTTCATGAGCAGGCTGACCTTGCCCAGGCTGGTTGTGTGCTTATTCTTGGCCCTGGTTTGAATTTGCTTCATTTGCCATCTCAAGAGCGTGACCTGATTTGCACATTTGCTCCACAGTGGTCCTAAGGAATGGCAGTGGGTGTTATCCATTTCTTGATGGATAATTATTTAAGGGGGAATTTGATTGGCTGCTTGGTTTTTTAGGACACCTCAGAAATAACTGAACTGTGTCAGATAATGAAGAGAAACCAATTCATCTCATACTCTTTTGCAAATCCCAGACACTGGGTTAATCACACAAATGATTAGGAATTCGAAGCAGACTGGTGGAACATTTTAATTCTGTTTGTTGAGAGCTGTAAACATAATTGATTTACAGTTCTCTGCAATAAGTTAATTTGAGAGAGTGCTCCCATTGTGAATAATATCAGATTCAAGGCTGTATGGCTTACAAATCTCAGTGGCTCCACTGGAGAAAATACAGATCACTCCTTGCAGCTAAAGGATGAAAAGGATAAAGACTAATGACTGGTAAATGTTGGCTTCCTGTAAACAGAAAATTACCAAATCTGATAAATGCAATACATTAGCACTGTAACACAAGAAGCAGCATGCTCTCCATTATCCCTGATAAGTTAATGGATCAGTGCTGAAATTAAAAAAAAAAAAAAAAAAAAGAAAAATATTTGGATGCAAAGTCCCCACAATTCATAACAGTTTTGGATTTAAAAAAACTTTGTTTCCTGGAAATACTATAGTTAGCTGAAGGTATGATGTATGAAACATTTTTCCATCACAGAATGTAGACTGGCTGAAGAAGAAGATCCCTAAAGAAGGACATCCCTTGAGAGAGAATCTTTTGCTTTAATTGTGGTGAGTCAGAGGGAGGGGGGGAGTGGGCTGAACATGGAAATGCAGCAGACCCAGGTTCAAACTCCTGCTGATGCTGCAAATCTTAATCTTCACTGGCTTGTCTAAATACTCCCTAATGTGTCTTTTTGTTTGTTTGGTTGGTTGGTTGGTTTTGTTTGGGTTTTTTTGGTGGTTTCTTCCTTTTTTTTTTTTTTTTTTTTTTTTTTGGTGTATGTGGTGGAGTTTTTTGTTTGGTTGGTTTGGTTTTTTTAATGTTCTTTTTGTGGTTTTGTTTGTTTTGTTGTTTTTTTGGGTTTTGGGGGTTTTTTTGTTTCAGTTTTTTTTTTAAACTTTTCCCTTTTCAGAAAAATCTCCGTCATTTCTGCATGGAATCAGATCTTATGCGATCTTTTCTATCCATGTGAAAGAGAATTCTTATGTTCTGGAGAGCTCTGTGGTCCTCCCAAGCATGTAGGAGAAATAGACACTGTGAAAGATTCTTTGCATACTATTGTTACCTCCTGTTTCTGCAGCAGAGTGAAACAATTCAGAGACTAGAAAGGCTCAGTATTCAGTTTAATAAAAAAAGCACTAAAAATTCCATAACTAGTAAAATAGGTCTCCAAGCCCCCCAACAAATGGAGACAAAAGCCCTCTTATCAGCATGATGAGAGAAATTGGGTGAAAAGAGCAAGAGAGAACAATTACAATGTTTGATACCAGCTTCTTGTAAGTACTGCTGCAAAAGCAGCTCACCTGCATATGTATTTTATATATCCCATGTAATCCTAACCCTTTCAGATTTCAAATTTACATCCAAATCCCTTTGCTAGCAACTGAACTAAAAAATGAATTTTTTATGTGCTTATTACAAAGGTGCAATTAACTACCACTGTAAACCTGAGTCTTTCTGGTCTCTGAAAAGAAAGAAAATAGTAATTTTTCAAATGGATCTAAAAATTCCACTGCAACACTAGAAAAGATGGGCTGGATGTTTTCTACCCCATGCAGTGAATTTCGGGGATGTCACTGTGGATGCTGCTGTGCTGTTAGGATGCATGGAACAGAAGCTGTGCGGAAGGTTCTGTGATAGGAGCTTGAAGGATGGGCAGGTGTCCTACCTCCTCCTCTGCCAAAGCTCCAGTGAGAAGGATGCTAAGATCTCCAAATGTCAGTATTTCCAAACATGGAAAACACTAATTACTTCTTAGCTCAAAGGTCCTGGCCAAGACACCCAGAAACACCTGACTGTGGGCTGCCATGAGAAGCAGATGAATATTAGAAGTTTGCTGGGAATTGCAGTTAACATTAATGAAGCGCTAACATTTTGTTAAATCACAAAAGAAATGGAACAGGACCTTTTGCTGTGAAATTGTTCCCAAAGTCAGTGGTGACTGTTAACCACACAGTTAGATGGGGTACAGGTGTTAGAGGCAAGGACGTGTCCAATATTATTGTCCTGAGATGGACACAAGCCCCATACTTTCCCATTTCTTAGCAATTTCCTCTGATTTGTTTTGAAACCTGAGTTTCTCAGAGGAGAATTATTCCCCCAAACTATTGTAGAGTCACAGGATCCAGTGCAGCTCAAATTACTAGAGAAGGATCTCCATAGGTGCAGCCATGAGTGGGTTTTGTTTCACCCTGTTTTTCTTGCTGTGAGTTTAATGGCACATGATCTTTAAGAAACATTCCCCAGTCTTTAAAAGCATCATGTTTTCCCTCTTTCAATCTCACTTTTCAAATCTGCTTTACTCATGAATGTGTAATGTATGACAATGGCACATATGTTCTGAATCGATCTCTGGTAACCTCTGCTTAAGATGAGGAAAGCAGATCTGACCTTATTTCTGTTGTGAAACCTTGTTATGCCCTTGAAAAACATGATCCTGATTTTGTAATGATTGGCTCACTTAGAAACAGATTAACAGCCCTTTGCTTTGTTTTACAGCCCCAAGCTCGCCTTGTTTTTTCATATGTGAGCAAGTTTTTGTTGCACCTGATGATTCTGATGGCTCTGGGAGCACACTGCACAGGGAGCCAGTGGCTCAGCTCTTCTAAAGCCATGCCTGACGGAGGCTGCTGTTCTGCACCCTTGTCTGCACCAAAGTGCTGCAAAAGTGTCCTGGTTCATGGATGGGCTTGCTAAGCCTCATGTTGCATTCCCTGGAAACAGGCAGATTCATCTTGCTGTGGAGAGGAGTCCAGCATAACGCATTCATCAGTGCTTTCTGATGGGACAATATTTCACTGACAGAAAAGAAAAACATTTTTAAAATGGTCCTTCACAGGATGAGCTGTTGCCCCAGGCTATTCATCACAGTGATTCATAGCAATTTCATTTCTTTTGGGAAGTGCTCTCACTGCTGCTCTGGGCCACTGTGTACCAGCATCTGTCAGCTTGGGTGGACTGACTTGCTCCATGGGGAACCTGGTGTCAGTAGGATACTGAGAGGTATAAAAATGTGGAATTATTGATTACTTCCCTCCCCAAATTTCAGATGAATTCCTCAGACAGATGAATGTACATGTTGTTTTGTTAATCAGTTTCTTATAAATATTCCCGTTTTTCATGGCTGAAGCCACTGTGTTGACTCATGCTTGGTTCAAGAACAGCTCTGAAGGATGCTGGCTGTCATAATACTATGATTTTTAACATGTGCTTCAGAAATTACTCTAAACCCAATGGCATGGAATAAACCTGAAAGATAAATGTACACAGTGGAACTTGCTCACAGCAAAGTCTGATATCAAGGGACCTCATCTGCTGGTGAAAAATGACTTCACTAAAGGGTTTTACAGAACAGGTGCTTCAGGAAATTTGTAACTGGTGTAAGAATGAAAAACTTACCCTGGTGAGAAAATTACTTATAGCAGTGGCAGGCATGTAATGATCCTTGGAAAATTGGTATGCTGAGCCAGGTGTTCAATACCAGAACACAGAGGCTTGAGCTCTGCCTTGCTGTGATCTAGAGAGGAGCACCAGTTACCTACAGTCTTCGATATCAAACACTTCAGCAATATCTAGACAACCTTACTCAATTTTTGCTGATATTTCTCATTCTGTTTTGTTTTTTTTTTCTTTTCTAGTAACATAAGAGTTCAAAAATACCAAAGCTCTTGCAATGTGGTTTCTCCTAAAGGTGCACTAAGACAGTTCTAGCGACATTTGTCTTCTTGCTTAAAGTCAGTAATCAAAGTCAAGTCAGTTTATAATGTGATTATGTCTGGGCAGTCCTGTTTTCAGGAACTTGAGGTTAATTCTGTTTTCCAGCACAATGACAATGGCTATATCCTCCAAAAATGGTATGTATCTATCAATTTTTTTCAAAGATAATTTAATTTCTTGCTAATCATGAGATGTAGTAAGTAACCTGCAGGATGCAAGCCATGCTCTATATTTAATAAAGTCTGAAGGAATAAATAATAAACCTTTTATGAGAGGTTACTCTTGAGTAAAGAAGAGATATTAAAAGAATTTCTTTATCCATTTTCTAAACAAATGTAGCTACTAAAAATGGAACAATCCTTTCAATCTAATGCATTTTGAAACTTTTCAAGGATGTTTTGTTTTCTACTCACAGTAGAAACAACTTAAAGACAACATGAAAAAAGTCCTTAATAAAGAAATCTTTGAAATATTGTGGTATTAGCTGCAAAATATTTTGTTGGTGTTTTCACACCCAGCCTTTTCCACTCAAGTTTTCCATGGGAAATGGTGGGTTATGCCATCATGAGAAACAGCTTTATCTTACTCTTTAATAGAGAGCTAACTTTTAAGTGACTCCAGCCAAGATTTACAAACATGGACAGGGCATGGCTATATATTAGGATCTTTAATTGCACATACTTAAGCTGATATCATAAGCTTCTATCCAATAAGATATCCATCAATAATGGATATGGCAAATGCCATTTTCCAACTGCAAGATCTCATTCAGATAAAGACCCACCTAATTAAGTGTGATTAAAATACCTCCTTCTTGTAAAATATGCATTTACATCTGAATAGGGATGGTTTGCAACCCATCCTTGGCTACATTCCTTGAGTGTGACTGTGGTACTAATGTGTAGTTTTGATTCTTGCTGGAAGCAGTTCTCTCAGCTCTGATATCCTAATTTACATTTATTCTAATAGCAGGTGATTCCTTGGTATTCATTGCTCCAGTTTCTGAAACAATCTTTTAGTTGCTTCTTCTCATATAGAATGAATAATAGAATTAATATCATGCATAAATGGGGATAAAGATGATGAGAAAAAGTACTTCAAGACAGAGTGCTTCCATTTGTGGTTAAACAGAGCAAAACCAGCAGATCCTGAATCTCAGTCATCTGTATGAGCCTCCTTTCTCTCCCCCATGCTTGCCTCAAATCAGATTTCTCTCATATCAGTGCCACAAATTTGGATCTTTCTCACACACCCTTTCCTGAGATGTCAGGCCTATGTGAGCAAATTTAGTGAAAGTAATACTTAAGTGAGTGGAAAAAAAAAATCTTTGTACAATTTTTAAGAATCAGAAGTCAAAATCAATCCCTTCAATCCAATGTGTTGAATATTAGCATAATGGAGTAACCTGGGAGGTCTGTGAGCCCATTTGTACATATCTGGGGAAGTGTGACGATAAAATGTATTTCACTCCAAAGACGTCGAAGATGAACTTGGAGAGCCTTTTTCTCTGCTATGAACTGGCATCTTGCCTCTCTTTCAGCAGCCTGGCCAAGCACCTGCTTCACCAGTGTGCCCAGAGCAATTGGTTCTGAACCACCAATTTTCCAGATCATTAGACACTGACCAAGCAGCAGCTCGAGTTTTTTAGAAGATTTATTTTAAAAGATTTGTCAAAGTAGCGAATTCAACTACATTAAAAATTAATAAAAGAAACACTTATATTGAAAGGCATAATTTACCATCTGTGGGACTTGCATTGCAAACTTAGAGGTCTGAACAAATTCTGAAGCAGATCTTCATGCACTTCATGTAAAAATTCTAGCCCTTTATTAAAAAAAATCTCATTTTATCAATGTAAATGTACTCAAGCAGGATAAGGACTAGATTAAATTCATTGAACTTCCAGGTCTGAGCTGGCCAGTCTCCCCATCCTCCATTCAGGCTGCCACCCTTATTCTGCTCTGTTGCACTGATACTCTGCTTGCACAGCTTGCTGCAGCAATTCCTGGCCAGAACTGGAAAGCGGAATGAGCCGAGACAGCAGATCAAACAAGTCTAGACCAGATGCTGATTTATTTTCCCAGAGGGCAAAACTGGTTTGTTCTTATTGATCTTAAAGACCATTATTCCCCATTTTACCCTCTTTCATGGTTACCCCCTTAACACCTGAGTATGAATTTTCCTCACTTTTTCCAGCTTGCATTACCTGTGCATTTCAACTCTCTTCACATTATCAGAAGTCTGATAGATATATTTGGTTTTTACCAAATGCTGTAGAATTCTATTAAAAAGAAAAAATTCCTCAATAAATTGTATACCTAGTATGTGATCTTGATCCAGGTGAAGACAACATAGAGGAATTTTCCAAAGGATTATTTGTGTCTTGTGGTGTGACAATTCGTATTCTTCATTGCATCTGGCTTCTCTTGGCAGCAAACATTTTTCACATTTAAATGGCTCCTGACTTGAAGTATGATTCTTTGTATTTCAGAAGAATTTAGTCAACATCCCTGAAAGAAAAGATGCAAGGCCTAATGGAATCTACTTAATAACGTAATTTAACAAAAATTCTCACTTATCTCCCTGCTTCCTCATCTCATACATAGCTCTGCAAATGAATGCCAACCCTGAATTTTAGAACAGTGATTGGCTCAGTTCTTGGTGGCAGCAATAGAGGATTTATCCAGAGAGAATAATATCTTTAAATAAATCCTCAAATATTCTGGTTGGTGTTTAAAAAGAACCAACCCAACCAACGCAAAAAAATTAAAAGAAAAAAGAAGTGAAAGAGAATGGCATAATCAGGCTGCACTAGTCTCATCTGAAGATCTATTTAATGTCTGACCTGAATCCTCTGGGGGGGACACATTTTGCTTCAGGCTTTCTGTCTAGCTCAGTGTTGCTCATGACAAAAACTCCCACAGGGTTTAGAGAAAGAATCAGTCTTTCTCCACCGGGATGTTGTCTAGCTAGGACCATCAAGGCACAGTGACAAAGCACTTTCTAGGTCAGGTGGGGCACTGTACATCAGATCACAAATGACCCTGTCACAGCAGAATTTCTGCTCACAAGTGACTTTTGCCATTATCACTTTGGGAAGCAGGAGGTGAGGGTGTGTGGAAGGATTTTTGAGCCTACAATTCTGTGTGTCAGAAGAGCCAGGCAGTCCTCGACTGAGAGAGGGATTATGATCCTGAACAACTGTTTTTCATGTTACTTCAGTTTGCCCAGGATTTTAAATCCTTTGTTTTTAATTCAAATGTGAAATTCTGAGCTTGTTTGTGCAGCTTGCTTTTTCTTTGTATATGTGTATAAGTCCCTGTAGGTTTCACGCTTTTGCAGCCAAATTCTGTTCTTTCATACTTGTCACATGCAGCACAAAGCTGTGGCTCATGGCTATGTCTTTGATACCCTTGAATGTGAGCATGGAAATACAATTGCAATTCTGCACTACAATGCATGATAATTTTACCATGGCTTTCAGCAGGATCCAGACCAAGCAACAGGCTGAGGGCATAGACCCCAAACAGAGGGAGATGTCCACTGTCTGTGGATACTATTAGTGCTTGGTCTCTTTGCTAGAAAATTTAATCAACTGGTATTCTTGTAATATAGCAGGGAATATACAACAAAAATATGTGGACTGGGTATATAATCACTTGGATATACCAGTACACGGATTTTATAGTATCTTCCAAATTATCTTCAAAGTTATCGGTGTACTTCTTTCTCTTGTTTTTATAAGGATATTGCTTGTGGAGATTTTTATTGTTACAGTGAGCTTTTACTCCCAGTAGATTTTATTTTGGGGATGCATTCTTGTCATCAAGTGTAATGTGGTAACAGATCTATCCAGAGATCCTACACAGCTAGCCATGACCAGTGGTGAAAAAACAGTATTTCAGTGTATTTAGTGTTGCTTTGAGACATAGTCTTGGGGACTATGTTGTTAATGAGCTCCACAGTCTTTACAAATATGAATTTGTTTTCTGGATTTCATCTGATTCTGGGGAGGCAGTTACTCTGGAGTACCATCAGACTATAGAACTGCAATTCTTCATATTTTCAAGCTTCCCATGCAAGGTACTTCATCTACTGGACTTCTTGCATGTGCACATTCAACTTTCTAGAACTTTGTATTATAAGTAATTTAACAAGATAAATTTCACTTTGGCTTATAGGAGAAATATTCCTAGGCACATTTAGATCTGTAATTTTGCTATCAAACACCAGAACAAAGGGGAAGATATTTTGTGCAGAAGAATATTTACGTATCTATCCGTGCTATATATTTTAGGACTTACACAGCTGCATAACTTCCAAGGTGAAAAGGGACACCTCAAACTACCAAATGTAAATCACACAGGACATTTATATTCTCCTGTGAAATGTGCAGTAGAATCACAGTGAGGATTTCATCTCATGATGGTTCTGTGTGCACCTTAATAAGGCTCGGTTTAGACTACAGACAGTTACCTATTGCACCATCTTCTTTCTTTAAGTTTGACTGCTGTTCAGGTGGAGAGAGAGTTTGTGTTGTTTTCGACATAAAATTTATAAAACCCCCTGAGATTCTTAACATGAAATTGACTCTTACAATCCTTTGAAAAATACGGAGTGACCAAGCACATGCTGTTTTTACATGTTTTACAATGTGTTGAAAGGAAAATGTCCCTTCCCACTAGAAGAAAAGTCAGACATTTTTCACCCTTCAAGATGATCAAATAACTCACCACATCCATGATCACAATATACATTGCAAAGGGGCAAATCTATCTGGAAAAAAACAAGGTTTAATGTGAGCTAACAGCCCACCTCACGCCTTTGCAGCAGAAAGAATTCTCTGGGTGACTTGAGGACTCTGCCTTTAGAGTTCGAAAATACCTGGTATATTATCAGAGAGGTGTTTTTGGTGTTTTCTTCTAGGACATGCTGGGAAAGTCAATTGGTTCTGCTGGTTGATTAGTGCAGTGCCAGCTCATGTGTTTAATTCAGGCTGGTTTAGAAAAGGTGTCTCTGCAGCACCGCCACTGGAAAGATTAATCTGCCCTAAAGTAAAATACAGTAGAAATATCACCCTGAGAGCACAGACAAGCCAAAGCAAGGTGTGAAAGAGACGTCAGCTGAGGCCAGGACTCAGAGAATTTCTTGGACCCACAGGCTGAGAGGTCCCCACAGCTGCTGTGGTGCCCACATGGTGCCCACAAGGACACATGAGTCCCTTGCCCCATGGCTACAGCACCCACAGTGATGCCCAGGGATAGGGCTGCCCCAGCCCTGGACAGGGTGGTGGGATGAGCCCTGGACTTTCAGAGAGACCCTATAGCTCCTGGTCCCCAGAGAGCCCTGACACCCAAACTCTGTTCAGTCTTGTACATCTCATTTTCTGCACTTTTTTCTTGCCTTTAAAAAGAAATCGTTCTAGAGCAGTTATGATTCATGTGTAGATATTAATAAATTCATGTGGGTAAATATTTGGTTCTCTTCAGCTCTGTGGAAAACAATTAGATGATGAACAGATTGTGACTAAGTACAATTAATAGTGTTGGAGTGTGCCTTCACAGGGGAATAAATACAACAATTAGTGTCTTCTTTTATCTATTGTGTAGGTTTGTTTCTAATTATAATGGCATTCACAGAGCAGGCAAATGCAATACATAAGCTGAACACAGAACATCAGCTCCTCTCAAATCCCAGGACCATGCAACTTGGGAAGAATAAAACCTACTATGAAGCTAAAACTTTTTCTGGACTGGTGCAAGCTCAGAGGCCATCTTTGCTTTTTAGGAAACTGGAGGATAGCTGATCGAGGAAACTTTGGGCTCCAAGCCTGAGCTCCAACCTGGACACCGATAACCATGAGCTCAAGTGACTGGGCTGTGCTGGGTGTGCCCAACACAGCACGGCGCCCTATGGAACCTGCTGCAGGGCTCTCACACTGTTGCTGGCTGTGCCTTTTCCTGCTGTGCCTCAGGATGGGGTCATCTTCCTCTGGACTGTGTGTCAGAACAGGTGCTGGGAGTTAGGGGCAGTAGGTTAGGATGCAGGAAAGCAAAGCTGCAGCATTGGCTGCTGCAGCTGCTCCGTGTCCTCAGGTGCTCTCTGTGAAGTGCAGAGCCCCAGACACCCAGGTAGGGAATGCCTATACAGCTGCAATTGGCTCCTGTTTGGCTGTGCGCTATATCTAATCTTAAATGACAAGGTTACACTTCGTATGGGATAACTTCTATCAACTGAAGCTTCTCAACTCTGGTGAACCCGAGCAGATATTTTTGGGGGTGAGAGAAGAGCTCATGGCTATCCTTGCCATGTAGAATCTCTAGTCAAATACTATGGGAAAAGCTGTCTCAATTTGCAGAAGGGTAAACTAGATCACAGAGTTTTCATTACAGTTTCTTCCCTCTTTCTGCCTGTAAAAGCCTTGCAACCTTTTAGATGAAATGGTCTGCTGAGATGCTGATGGCTAATCCCAGGCTGTTACAATGGATAACCTCAAAGACAGTTTCACCTGCTACCTCAGTAGGTATAGAGAGGAATGTTGGTGGGTAATTGGTCATATGTTGGTCAGTAACCTCATATTAGCTCTTGATGTCAGTAAATTTCCTTTTAAGATTGGAAATAAGGGTTCTTTTCTGTGGAGACAGAAAACATGATAATTCCTGAGTTCTCCACAGCTCCCCGGCACTGTCAGCAGCATACGCTGTTACATTATTCAGTCTCAAATCGATCTGTACTTTAATTGCTCTTGCACTTGCCTGTGCATTGTTATAGCACTCAAGAATTACTTCAAAGGTGCTATTGTTTTTCTAAAACTTATCTTATTGTTAAAAAGATCTGAGGTGTTCTATGCAAATGCTGCCATTCATCTTTTGCTTTTAGCTGGATTGTTTTGAGTAAGATTAGCTAGAACTTTGATGGCTTAGCTTCTGTTCACATGTAGATAAATCCAAAGCTGAAGGGGGCAGCGGGAGCTTTCAGCTGCAGGGCATAGCAATAAACAGGCCACCAGCTGTGTGGCACTGTCCTTGGCATGTGTCCCTGCCAGCTCCGGCTGCCCTGGGATGATGTGGTGAGGAAGGGATGTGCCATTGGCAAATGCAAATCATTTCCCCTCTCTGTACGCACTCAGCATATTAACATCTGGAATACAGAAATGGGTCTGAAGGCCCTCCTAGCCCTGCTCTTGCCCTGAATCCAGCCTCGCCTCGGATATGGGGCAGAACTTAGGCAGAATTGCACAGGTCTGACCACGTCCATTTGCCTCCCTCTCACTCATGGTGGGGATTAATCTCTTCTCAGAGACTGAAAGTTGAAGGAGCACAGACTCAGAAAAATAAAGGTGTGATGTGAGGCAATAGCAGAAAAGCTTAGTTTAAATAAAAAAGAAAGTTCCAGAACTTCTGCCAGAAGTAGAAAGAACATATATACATTAATATGTATATATGTATATATATGTATAACATATGTATATATGTATATATATGTGTAACATTTATATATATTTTCTATATATTGTAATGATTCAATGTGCAGCATCCAGTAATAACTTGTGCTAGTTCTGGAGCTCACAAAAAGCCCACCTTGAATTGTATAAAAGTCTATTGTACCAAAGGTGATATTCAGACTGAAAGCTGTTGCTCAACCAGAAAGGACCTTCTGTAATTTAAATTAGTCTCAATATGCTTGGAAAAACATACACCTTAGAAACACTGGGCTTAGATTATTTTCTTAAAGGCACAAAAAGCTTCAACTGATTTAGTTTAAGAATTGCAGACTTTTTTCTAAGGCAAATTTTCATGGAGGCAGTCTTCTGTAGCCCTCTTCCCTCTGCCAATTAAACTTTTACAAATCTTCAGATTGGTTATTTGCAGCTGTATTTTCTGAAGTCATTACACATTTTCTTTTCCTTATGAAGATTTACAGAAGTTTCAAAGCAGTGCATTGCTGGAACATAAATTGATAGAAGGTTTTAACTTTCAGGTGAAATCTTAATAAATGGTAAAGTTCTTTTATTTTCTACAATAAAAGCATTTTCTGTTGCTTTCTTGAGGTTGTATGTGTACTAGCAGTGCTCTCGTCTTAAACTTTGTTTTGCATCACCTTGGAAAAGAACTGCTTCTGCTCTCATTTACTAGAATTTTCTTTTAATCTCCTTAAATTGTCTTTCCTCTCATTGATTCTAGTGTGTTGATTAGATTTATAATGACTGTAATGAGTGCACAGACTAAGACCAGACTTCATGTTTGCAGACAACACAAACCAATCCAGTCACGTGCTGGTGTTACGTATCTCCTATTGCTGGCCCTAAAACAAAACACAAGCAATCCTTTTGTTCATATTAAGCAAAGCAAGTTGTCAGCAGACTGCAAGCAGATTCTTTATTAAACTTCATCCACAAAATGGAAGTCGCCCCCAAAGTTTTTTTCTGTCCGGCCTCCTCAAATATCAACATGGTGGTTGCAGGTGTTGTGTTTTGACATTTCCATTGGCTCAGGTAGTAGTAGAGCTAATTCACACAAGTAAAGACATAAAAATGAAAATAAAATAAAGGTAGATGAATTCTAGATTGTTTCCTGAGACTTTGTTTGTTATTGTAACCCTACAGCAAATACCCCAAATGCTTTTCCCACATATGAGAGCAATTCCCGACATCACCTGGAGAACAGGTCTTTCTTCTGCCAGAGGAGATTTTGTGCTGTTGACTTAATGTAACTATGCATGAAATTTTTAATTGCAGAAGTATTCTGCCTTTCCAGGGACTAGAGAAACAAACACTATAAACGCATTAGCTTTTGCTGAACTGCTCTCTTCTATTGTCAAACAGCCTTGGGCAGCCAAGATCCCTGCTACTCTCCCAGGAACCACCATTATGCCAGCATAAATTCGTTTGACTTCAGTGAAGTTCCTGCCCTTACACAGCACAGAGAGATCAGACTGGACCAATTGTCTTTAGCAATGTTTTTCTTTCTTACAGGATAGATCACATGTCCAAACTTTAATTTAATAAAATCAGTGCATCTAGCATAAACCAGATGGACTAAGGTTTGTTGACAAAATGGATAGGTTATTTTCAAGGACACTGATTCATGGTCTTTAAAAGAAAAATAGCATTTAAAAGATCTATTGTTGGTCTACTCCCCAAAGAAACTGGGGAAGGTTGATTTACCTAAGGTTATATTTTAGAAATATTTTGCTGTGTATGAGGATACATTAGGCAAAAAGTGAACCTTTTATTATTTTTTTTAGAATCAGAGAATCATGCACGTTGGATGGGAGGCCAACCTCTCCAAGCCCCTTCTCTTAACAAGGTCAAGAGTCAGGGTGTCCAGTCTGTCCTTGCATGCTTCCAAGGATGAAGATTCCACAACTTCTGGACGCCTGTTCCTGTTCTTGACCACTCTTGTGGTGAAACCATTTCTCATGAATGCAGTTGGCCTTTCCCTCTCTTCAGCTTGAGCTTGTTTCCTCTTTTACTGTTCAGGTCTGAGAGCAATACGAATTCATCTTCTCCATGATTTCCCCGTAAAAAGCTGAAGAGAGCAGCAAAATCTCTATTTAGAATTCCCTTTTAAAGCAGACTCAGCATCCCATGCTGGAGCAGGCTCCTTGCAGACACCTGCAGTCCCGTGGAGACAGGAGCCTGCACTGGAGCAGGTTTGCTGGTAGGACTCCCTTCTCCCTCCTTGTGAGATGCAGGGAGGTTGTCCCCAGTTCATGACTCCAAAGGGCACTTTTTTTCCTTGCCACTCAGTGGTGCATCCTTTCCAGTGTGCTTGGCTCTCAGGGGCTGGGGCTTGGCTTATTCATGGGATTCTTCTTTAAAGGGTCCTCTTAGGAGTCTCTTCAGCATTACACAGATCTCTGAGGCTGTGTGAGCCCACACAGCTTCTTAGGTTTCGGCAATACAAGCCAGGACAGACTAGGAGAGGCTGGGATGCTGTGGGGCACCCCAAATTTTGCCCACATCACATCAGTTTGGCTTTGGTTTATGAGCCTGGCTGTGAGCAAAAGCATTTATGACAATTAGGATTAGGAAGGCAAAATGAGGTCTTCCCACAGCAGCGAGCTTCATGAAGCAGTGCTGCATGCATGGTGTTCTGCTCCCTGCCTATTATTAATATTCATCTTGCCTTTCAAATCTAATATTGATTATACCTTCATATGTAAATAAATGAGATGGCATCCTTACAGTGAAAGCTTCAGAAAGGCAGGGCATTAACATCTGTATGCTGTGTTCCTCTGTTTGAATATAATACCCAAGCACTGGCAACATTATTTGAATCTAATAATCAAGCAATTTTAGAGTCGTGATATTCTAGCAGTTCCATCTATCTAGAAGACAGGCATTTTGAAGGACTCCATTTGGTTGGTTGACAAAGCTGCATCTGTACAGAATAAGAATGTAGATATGACATATTACATCATCTCTTTCTCTGTTAAGCAAATTTCAGTCCATGCATATCAAAGTTGCATGTGTGAGCAAAGCCCAAGGTGCTAGATGAACAGAAATTATTTAAACCATAACACTGCACTTATCAGGGAACTAGCACATTTACACAGGTATTTTTCATCTCTCGTAATTTTTTTCTTACTTTTTTTTCCAGCAAAGCAACAAATCCTGTGGGTATTTCCTGGCATCACTGGCTTTCTGCAACGAGAAACTAAAGAAAGACAAGCCAATGCAAAATGAGAGCTTTTGTATTCACGACAGGAAGGAACTAAAGGATATGTTCACCTTTCCTCAGTATTAGTTCAGCTGCATTAGGTGTGTTTTAGTCCCATGGTCCTGATTCCTCCTTCTTTATCTCTTTCTGACCCAGACAGCTTTTCTGCTTTTGTGAACTGGAATCTCGAACTCCACCTGCTCAAACCTACAGCAGAGGCAGATACTAATAAAAGTGAGAGGGCAAAATGCCTGCCCTGGGGGAGTGCTGCATTTTGTGTCAGCCTGATCAAAAGCAAACTCCTCCTCAAAAACATTTGATAGTTACTAAAATATATTTTAATTACTTATTAAAGGACTTTAAAGGGTTTTTGTGACACAAAAACTGACAGAGCAGTGTCAGTTTTTAGAAGCACTTAGAAACCCACGCACTGCATAAATGCTTTCAACACGTATACATATATATATATTAATAGAGCTTTGAATATTAGCATCTTTCCCACTCTAGGATCCTCACTGTAACAATTTCTAGATTTTGCCTACAAGACATTCAGACATTATGGAGAGAGTGCTGCAAAAAGACTTGGGCAATGTACAAGTTGACGCTTTTGTTTCATTGGGCTTCAGTGGCTTGAGTTCCTGCATCGTCTCCGAGGCAGAGCACCAAGGTAGGTCCCACGCCCAGTGGAGCACTGTGTCAGGAGGGATGCAGGCTGCAAGCCAGGAAGCATGGATGGCTTTTCCACAAAGTGCAGTCCCCACCACCACCAGCAGTACACAGCAGAGTGATGGCAGCAGAGTTTGCAGAAAGAGTGTTGTGCTCAGGTAACTAAAAGTTGTATCGTGATGTGTCCAAATGGGTCCATCTCTAAGTAATATCAGCATCCTTGGCTGGTATTCTCTGTGTGATTTGCTGTACAACTGGAATGGCAGAGTTCTGTTGGGGTAGATCTTATGGAATTGACCTTAATGCTTGTTCTAAATCCTCTTCTAGGGGTGTTTCAGAAAGCAGAGCAGAAAGCCTAGCCCAAAGTATTCTGAGCAGGCCTCTATATCAGCCCCTCCTACATGAGCATTAGCAAGGAGATATGGCTAAATAATCATGCATGTTTTGGTTTTGAAAGAAAATGAAAATAAATAGGAAAGAGACCACAAACAATCCTTTCTGACAGAAGAGGATGATTGTTTAAGTTTGTTTTCATTGAACACTCTATTGACAAAAAAGGAAATTCAGATAGGTTAAACTGCAAATTCAGCTGGTATTCCTCATGTTGTATCATTTTTTGCTTTCCTAAAAGTAGGAAAAGGTAGGCAAAGACAAAGTATTTTGAATTATGTTAAAAAGAAAAAAGGAAGTTGTTTACTTTTTGCTTAAGGAAGCAATCACTGGAAAAGAAAAAGTTTCTTTGGCTAATGTCTCAGCTGGGATTCTTGTAAGTGGCATTATGCTCTACAACCTTCCTATTGTTTTAGAACTTTTTGATTAACAAAAAAATTCATCTTTTATAAAGGAAAACACCATCTCTATGCTGGTAATATATTTTGCCATGGACCATATAACAGTACCCTATAGGTAATAATAAAAAATTGTACAGATTATAAGGTCAAAAATACATTTTCTTTTACTGTGCAAGGTAATGATTTCACCTGGCTGTGGAAGCTTCTCTGGTGGGGCACACATAGTCTTCACAATTTGGAACAAATTTAAGTTGTACCACAAGATAAAATATTGATTTTGCCAGGACTTTTATGTCAGGTATGCTGGTACTCACAAAGGGGTAAACAGTAATGTTGAAGTGAGAGCAGTGTTTTGGAAAAATGTTTTCTTCACAAGTCAGTAAAAATTTCCATTCCAGAACTATTTAAGTTTTAAATGTATTCCTGAATTCATATCAAATTGTACATTAAGATATGAGCAGAAATGCTATAGAAGTCTGAAAATTTATTTCATCATTGTCAAATAAGGCAGTTTGGGTTTTTTTTGTTGTTTTTTTTTTTTTTTGTTGTTGTTTTTTTTTTGTTGTTGTTGTTGTTGTTTGTTTGTTTGTTTCTAAGACACTTAATTTTAAAAATTCCACCTTAAAATTGAAAAAAAACCAATATTCAATTTGAGGTTGAACAAACTGTTTTTTCAATCTGGACATGCATTATAGAGACAGGAAGGTGGCTGCCTCTTACAAGACACAAAAATAAATTATTCATGCAGCCTAAATATGATGTATCTATTATTTAGTATCACCCTGTTGTTTCAGTTTCACATTACTCACACAGCAAAAATGCAGGAAAAAAACAGACTCCAATTCTGTGAAGGACAATATAGGTTCATCACACTTGATCTCATAATGAATGTAATCGTCTAATAAATTGGTGTGCCATAGATCTGTAAAGGAGGGCACGAGTAATTAGAAGTGCTGTGTGATAAAACAGGAGAGCTCTTCCCTGCAGTCCCGAAGAAGCAGCACTTCAGACTTGGGAAGCTGTGAGCTGCTCTCACCGATATTCCTGCTGTCAGTCCAAGACAGCTCTGCTGACAGGTGCCATTGATTTTTCTAAAATGCCAGCAGGCTGACTCCTGACTGCCTTGGCTTTGTTCTCCCACAAAATGCAACCCACAGAACAGGTCAGGAGAAGGCATTCCAAACCTGAGGGATGTGATGTGCGCTGAGGGATTTCGCTCTAGGGAAAATTCCACAGAACTTGCAGAAGAGGCAGTGCTTGTGGGGAGAAACTCAAAAAGGTAATAAACTGTTTCTATTCTGATTTCTGTAGGGAGCCAAAAGAAAGAGAAATTTTAAGTTAAAGGTCTGCTGAGATTTACTCTCCTCTGACTTACAAATTGGAGAGAACAGCCTGTATCCTTCTCAGAACCTGGTTCCCAGCGGAAATGCTTACTAATAGAAGAGTAATGGGTTGTCGTGTTCCCTGCCAATCTCTGTCTTTAATCCATAGGTTTTTTATTATCTCACTCGCTTCTCTCTCCACCATTGCACTCAATCCTCTGCAAGTACTTTCATGCCAGGAAGCCAGGCATACATGGAGCAGAAATGCCTCGCCTGCATATTTTATGAGGGTCCTTAACCACACGCGTGGAAAATGTTTATTTTATAAGTGCAGAATTGTCCCCTGGGGATGTTTTGCTGCACAAATGAGCCTAATGAGCATTAGAAGAGCATTTTTGTTCGGGAAAGTGGTAGGTTTATTCTTCTTTAATTTTTTAATTACACCCCCTGACCTGAAGGACTAGCACGAAGCTGTAAACAGATCAGGATTACAAGCAACATGCCTTTTTAATCAGTGCCACTGAGGGGAATATAGCGATGTGTGTCCCCCATGCTGCTCAGGGGTGATGCAGGGTGAACTCCTGCTCTGCTGAGAATCATCACAGACCTTGCTGCTGCCCCTTTGGGTGCCTCCCTTTCTGCTCTTTGCCAGGCACCTGCCTGGGCTCACAGACAGGTGACACAAATGCCGTGTAATATGGACACTGCAATGGGACATGTGTAAATGAATGGACTTTGCCTCCCCAAGGAAGGGAGCATCATGCGGACACATATCACACAGCTCACGATTTTCTCATCAGATGAGATTTGTAGTCAGTTGTAAGCACAGATTTGGAGACATAGGAAAAGATAAAACAAAATATGTTCTTATGGTTGTACTTAGCAAGGAAAACTCATCTGACTTGTGGGTTGTGCCCATTGCCAAATGTAGTGACTGGTCCCTCCTTATCTGTTTTTCTTCCTGTTATTCCCTCTGACTGATCACAGAAACTGTATTTTATACACCATAGAAGATTATATAATTATTTCATCCTGCTCCTTAAGGATTAGCATGCCTACAGTGTACTACGCTTTTTTTCTGGGTGACATAGAAAACTGATCAGCACCCAAAAAAACTGGATTTTTCTCCTCAGACCTGCTAGCAATTTCCAAGCAGTGAGATGGGTTGCATCCACAGGTACCATCAGGATGACTCCCCCTGCAACTTTCCCAAATCTCCTGGCAAGCATCAGTGTTGTCAGGTTGATTCCTTTGTCCAGGCACCACTGTCCTTTTCAATCGAGAAGAAAGATCTCAGAGCAAATGTCAGTCTGCTTTTCACCACTAACCTTTTGAAAAAAACACCCCAACAGCTTTATCTTGCTGCTCCTGTTCATGCTGAGAGCATGTCAGCAATGGCCACATCCTGATAGATGGTATATTTCTTATCTGGGTATACTTACTTATATCTGTTTTCTGTATATCTATTTTCATTAGTCAGAAAAAAAGATAAGGAAAAAAATTTTTTAAAGCTGTTCTTGGCTTTCATATTAAATTTATTTTACTAGAAATATAGCAGGTGAACCTGAAGCATTAAAAAATGGGAACCTAAAAAACCTCTGGTTACATATGTATGTAAATATCTATGTGCATCTCCATTTTGCATATAGACACATATGCAGGGCTAGAATAACCTATCTGGAGCTGTTCTCCTTGTGTGTTTTTTCCACTAAGCATGTAGAAATTCTGAGACAAAAGGGAAGAAGTGAGTGTGCTCAGGTGGGGGCCAGAGGTTTGGCTTTCAAAATGACTGAAGCTCTTCTGTCAGTAAAACACGGCAGCAGTCACAGCCCACACCAGAACACAAGTATACATGCTCTGCAAAAACAGTCATTATCCAGAGAACATCAGATTTCTGCAGTGTAAATCCATTAAAAAGAGTTTTGAAAATGGAAAGGGGAATTCAAATATAATTGTGATTTTTGCTGGTATCTTGAGAGTCCTTTATACCGTGTATTTCTGAAAACAGCCCACTTTGTCCTAGTAAGAGAGTGTGTTACCTGGTGCTGACTTTGCTCAGTGCTGTTTGCAGAATTGATGCTTTTCTGTTTGGCTCTTGCTGAGTATACAGAACACAGAGAATGGTTTGAATTGTGCCAGCTCTTAGCAGCACCACGGTAATGTGTCTGCTGCTTACCCTAGCAGAAAAAACCCTAACACCCAGTGCTTCAAGGTGTTTTTATTTTCTCTTCTACTTCTGTCCCGTTCCCTTTCATAATCAAAACATTATTAAATTAGATGTCATAGATAAGCTAGAAAAAAAAAGAAAGTCTGATTTCTGCAGAAAAAAGCTTAGTTTTCAAACTAAATAACTTTACAGAAGGCTGTGGAAGGGTGGTTGCTGGCTCACTGAATCTATGTGCACATCCCCTTCCCAAAAGGCATGATGTGTCCATAAAATATTTTGGTAGTAATTATCTTCTTAATTAATATCGAGTAGGAAAGCACATGTTTTCCCTGAGAAAAAAAGAAAACTAGTTTCCACAATATGAAAAAGCTTCCTTCATTGCTCAGAGGCCTTTGCTTGTAACAGCTCAATCACTTTTTACTGTGCAATTCTCTGGCATGTGGGTCCTGCTGGGCCCCAATATGCAGGAAGATGTTAACTCTTAATATCAGAGACATTATTGTTGAAATTATATAGGCCATTACACATTAAGAAGAAAGAGCAGATAATTTTTGAAGAGCATTTGTTCCCTCAGCTGTAATTTTTGTATCTTTTTTTTTTTATAGGTGAAAATCTTCATAAAAGGGCTGGGTATTAAGAGTTCCATGTCATAAGTGCCTGTTATCTAGCTTATACTTAAGTGATAATAGGAACTTTCAGTATTTCTAAGACCTTCCCTGCTGTGAAGCAGTTAATTTTGACATTTTGTCAAAGACATGTCAACCGCTTTGAACAATGAAAGACTTTTGATTTAGAGTAGTGGTAGCATTACTTCCCTACATAGCACCAAAGTGTGAATCTCAGGGTGAGACACATTTAACACTGCAGGAAGTCTTGATGGGATATTGGTTGGAAAAATTGTTTACATTGTCTAGAGAAGAAAGGGGTTTGGGAAAAAAAAGTGAGGAACATTAGGCAGCCAGGATTGCCTGATGCCTTCTGACACTCTTGATTCTGCTGCTCCTGAGAACTCAAGGGACAGAGTTAATAAAATATCTTAAATATATTTTCATGTGTGTTGGTTTTGCATGGCCTGGTTTTTGGTAGCAGGGGGGCCACAGAGGAGGCTTCTGTGAGAAGCTACTGGAAGCTTCCACCATATCCAGCAGAGCCAATCCCTGATGGCTCTGAGAATGGACACGCTGCTGGTCAGGGCTGGGCCAATTAATGGTGGTAACACCTCTGTGATAACAGATTGAAAGAAGAAATCTAAGCAAAGGTTGTGGTGCAGTTTTAATTCCAGCCAGAGAAGAGTAGGAATGAAAAGATGTGAGAACAACTTGCAGACCAGCTGCTGGACTAATAAACCTTCCTGGGACTCCACCTTGCCTTCATCACACCATCTACAGGATGAATGTACAAGGGATTGATAAAGTGTCAGTAAAGAGGACACAGAAAAATAAGGATATACAAAAGTAGTCTTTTATAAGACAGAACTGTATTTCTTGAGGTCTTCTGTGGCCACCTCTCATTTGTTATACCACCCTAGCTCCTGTTTCAAACACGTTTTTTTTTTCTGAGTCTGCTGCTTTGCATCCTGGTGTTATTAAAGCTTCAAGCCAGGACCAGGCCTCTGTTGCACAAGGGTATGTGCAGCAACAGAAAGGAAGATACACACAAAGGTTATTGATACACAAAAGTACCTCCTCCCACTTTTTGCTCTTCCGTTAAGTTGAATTTATGCCCTCCATTTTATTGGAGCTTATCAGTATTGTAGGCTGTCACCATGGGGCACTATTGAAATGGTGAAACTTTCTGGAACTGTGTGAAAATATCCTGTCTAGCAGGGAATACCTAGGAGTTAATTATCCATAGTGTCCCAGGCAGTGATGGCGGAAAAAGTTGTGCTAGATACACATCACCTGCTTATCAACAGGCAATATCCACATATCAGACTTCCATGTTTTGTTCCATACAGGTTTGAAAGACCCAGTGAACCCTTCTGTATGGTGAAAAGGAGATCACTGAGGACATTTTCATAGCCAACATAAGCCAACACAGCCATACATAGCCAAAGTAACCCTCATAAGTTTGTTGAAAGTTTCTGCCACTGGGATGCTGTTAGGAGAAAAAGCTCTTTGCAATATTGACTCAAAACATTTAGTGCCTTCTGACACTAGACTGGTGATAAAAAGTTATTACTTACACCAGTTAATAAAGTGCACAAGGTAAAGCATCTCAAAGTAGATGGAGAACTGAAATTAAAGAGGATGTCAAGGTTTCATCTAAATACATTTTATTCTGTTCTTATATTTAAAAACCATGAATGAAGCTTTCTGCTATGATGTGTTAGAGGAGGCAAAAGCTTTATAAGACATAAAGTAGCACTGAGGACAGATATTACACTTGCTCCACTTCAGAGTTCACTAATTACTCTTCCCTTCTGAGGTCATCAGCCTGAAATACATTCTTGCTTGGATCCTCATCTGCTACTTACTAAAAAGAAACCTTTATAAGAAAAGAAACTCAAGAATTCAATGTACTAAGAAATAATTTCATTTGATTTCTTTATGACTGGGATGTTTCATATTTCCCTAAAATATGAAGGTCTGCCCTTTTTTGTGTTTGATTGGAAACAATGCAGACTTTGAATTGGTTTTGTTGTCCTAAAAAAGTCATCACTGCAGAAGAGAGATACGTTCATTACAGCTTAGCAGTGGCAGACAAAAGTTAGGGTATTTTCTCTCCTCCAATATCCGCTCACACGCTGACAAAGAGCAGGTTATTTCCAGAAAGGCACCTCTGGAGAGCTGTTCCTTCTCCGAGGCACCCATGTGAGGGAGCTGCCTGCAGCGCTGCCCTGCCTGGGCTCCAGTTACTGCTCACTCACATGCATAACCCTTCCCTCAGCCAGTCAGTATCCTTTTGGAACGACTGACACTTGAAAATAAAGCCACAGGTGAGAACAAATAAATTCTCTCACCCTACGTGGTAGGCAGACAGACGAGACAATGGAGGATCAGGAGCAGGGAGGAAACTGGGAGAGAGGAACTTGGTAGAGGCTACAGCAGTTCTGCAGAGATTTCCCCTGGCATTACCTACATTGATCTAACCAGAAGTGCTGTAGAGAGGCCTTTTTTCCATAAAGTGCTTTGAAGCATATCCATGAAAATGCATTCCCTCTCCTTTCCCATCCTCCTGTTACAGATTTCAAGCCCAAGCTCACAGGCAGTCCAAGCTTCACAAGGTTTCAGCTCTCTTCCTAATCGCTCTATTTCAGTTCTGATGATCTTTTCCACAGCAAGAAAAATAGTACATCTGGTGGATTCAATCTTGTACTCCATTTAGCCAGTGAACACCTGAGTACAATGAATGGGAGTCTGTCTTTTGAGCTTTCAAGTCCAAAATGGAATACAGAGAATATACTTCAAGGTAAAAACAATCCCCCGGTGATGGACCTCCTCTTCACTGTGCTGGTCCTTGTGAAACAATTTTGCAGGAAAAGGATAGAAACGTGAATCCTCATGGTTTTAATTTGGTTCTAGCTTTGGGTGGCAGGCAAGAAACGACAACCAGTAAGTACCAAGGCAGGAAAAAAGAAAGAGAAGAATTTTCCTCCAAGGACTAAATGCACCCACAAACAGTTCTTTTCCCTCTATTTCAACACTAATATGTAAATCCATGGATTTACATGCTGCTCATAGCAGCTTCTTAGCACATTAGAAGTTGAGATTGCTGAAGAGTTTCATTATCTCTAAATCCTTCATACCTTTGGGCTTATTGTATAAGAGTTGTGATCACATGAAACAGGAGCGAAAAAGCATTTTGTTCCATTTCCCCCTTGCCCTCCCCAGCCTACTTTGCAACCATCTGCCTATATTGTGTTACACATGAAAACAACTTTTGCTCTTCAAAAGTATGAGCATGGTTTTTGTTTATTCTTCCAGGCCTGGAAGGCCAGGGGTGCCCTCAAGGGACAGCACAGGGAGTCAATTAAGCACTCCCGAGGGCAGTAAGCAGTGGTCTCACCAATTCATGCTGTGGTGGAGTGCCTTCTGCACTCAGTGATGGAACAATTTAGCTCTGCTGGATTTGACCCTGCTGCAGTTTTGAGCCCATTGTTTCTGCACGGCTGACTCCTTGCTTGTGACCAGGTATGCCTGCAGCTCTTTGCCAGGATGGACAGAGCTCCCAGATCCCTCAGCTGGATGAATAAGGAGCAGCCCAGAAAACAGTGTGACTCGGATGCCTCTTCCCTGTTACGCTGAAATTCAGGAAATTTTAACATAGTGCAAACAGAGTGAAACACCCTAGTGATGATACAGCACAAAGATTGGCATAGAATCAGATCAATTTCAGAGTTTGTGGGCATCTATTGAAACAGATATACAGACATTGTTACAACAATTTTGTTTGCTGTTATCATTTCCATGTAAAAATTGAAAAAATTATCCTATCTCATCTTTGATTTGGTGAATCTGAACATCTCATAAGCTCCAGTCCTGGTACACTGAAGACTTTGTCAGACAGAGCATATCTCTAAACAGCACTCAAGGACATGGATTGGGTTTAATAAGGCACTTTTCTGCTTAATAACTTGCTTGACCTGCTTTTCATGTTGTGTTTCTCTGATAGCTACTCCATTCCTTAAATGACACCCCTTCTTCTGTATCTGTTTTTCAGACCTCCCCCTTATTTTATTTCTAGCCATTGAATTTAAGCCCTTAGGAGCAGGTCCTGCAGGATGCTAGGAAATGCAACATACTCTGCTCATGAATTGCAAGGCAGGGGACTGAACACTTGAACACAACTCCAGGAAAAAGCAATGTGTTTTCAGGTTCTTTGGGCATTTTGGCTCTAAGATGTATATTTAATAAAAAGCTGCACAGGCCAGAGTTTATTTCGTTTCCATTATTAATGTCCACTAGAGAAATGCTGCCTGAAGAAGGCTTATTGGGCAAAACCATTTCCCCCTGGTATGCACAGCATACAAACACTCTCACAAGTGACAGAGGACTACGCAAATAAAGGCTTGGCTTTAAGCTAATTTTTTTTTTGTTCACACTGAGGTAACTTGTGGTGGGATAAGTTTCTTTCTTCCTAAACAGCAGCTTTTTCCTTGTATGTTTTTGTTGTTTTGGGAGACACAGACCTCCCTGACTTGGGAACCTAGGAAGACAAAGAGATTAATGGCCGGACAAGATAACCCAAAGCAGTAAAAAGTATATATTAATACACCAGTTTCACAAATGTGAATGGCAGTGGCCTGCCCGGGGCGTGCAGAGCAAGGTGAGGCCGGAGCAGCTCCTGGCGTTAGGTTCCAGACAAATCCTCACAAGGCATGTGTTGATATTGCCAGTTTCGTGGGTCACGTCTCCATCTGGGGCTGTCTCCCAAACATCAGGGAGAACTTGAGGATAAAATTTTGCAAATCCTGTTGTCAAGGAGGATTATGACTCCCTCTCACTCCCTCTTCTTCTGTCTTTATTCATGCCCATGACATGTTTTGTTCAAAACTTTGTGTTTGTGCTCAAAGGGGGCACAGAAGAGCTGTGAAACAAAGCTGTATGTGGTGCTTCCCAGAAAAACCTCTGACAAACTGGAAAGGAGGTTCACCCTACAGTGAACCAAAGCTGTTTCAATGCATGGTGATACATCCATTTTCTTTTGCTCAGGACATGGGGTCTGTCTCTACAGACAATGCAATGTCTCTGGGACAGGAGTTTGCAAGAGCATTTGCAATTCAGGCTAAAATCTCTAAATTGTGTTGCTTAAAGATAGTACAAATAGTTGTTTCATTAAGTTGTTAAGAGTTATGAAATATTATTTAGTTTCATAATAATTTTAAAACTTCCACAAACCAGAAAGTTCACATTTCCTGCAGCTCCCATTAATTTCTTTTCAAAGTGTTCACATTCATCAGGTCACTTTCAATTAGAAGTCAATTAAGGAGTCTAAGTTTAGGTGTTCATTTCAGTCTCATACTGTATAAAAGACAAATCTCTCCCTCAAAATCCCTGCTTGGCAGTCAGATGATGTCTCCTCCTCTAAAGTAATTTTCTTCTACAGTGTTAGAAAAGGTCCTTCTCTTCTGATGAGAGTTCTATAAAAAGGGCAAGCTCAAATGTAAAGCACTCATTTCTCTATGTCAAAGTCAATGAGGCAAGAGAAGATATCATTCATCACAGTTCTGGGTGAAAGAAGATTGTCTTTGCTAGTTTGAGCTCCAGCATCTTCAAACCCTGGGAAGAAAATCCAAATTATATACTGTGTTTTCTGCACTACTGGATAAGCATGCAAGCTTATCAAAGTGATTCAGAAAATATTGTTATCAAGTCCACAGGAGCCGTTATTCAGCATGATCTTGTCAAGGCTGTGTCCATATAAGTTTTCAGCTTCTCAGATGCCTCAAAACCCTTTACAGGCACTAATCTCTTCATCAGTATTTCCAACAACATTATCTGTCCAATGCATTAACATGGCTTTCTCTTACTCTGAAACACTTGTGTAAAGTCTTGTCTGTTCAAGCTTTTGGCAGCAACCAACAGTATATTCTTATAAATTCCTAATAAAGTGACCAACTTGTGCTCTCTGTTGTGCACATAAAATTACAAATGCAACTGGATTAACTCTGGTGTGGTGTTACCATCTGCTGCATTGAAAATTTAAATTTCCATAGGCAGTCCACCTCTTCTTATTTAGTAAACACTGAGTATTTTTAAGACCTGGCATTTGTTGTAACACAATCCTCTAATCAGGAATTCATGAGATGACATAGAAGGTTCAAAGATGCCAGGAGGTTTGATATCTGACCCAGAAATGATCTCAGATTGTTATTTTAAGGCAAGATGCCGAAACTTTACACTCATCTGGTGAAATTTGGTCATCTGTTTATCATCTGAATCAGACATATTTATCCATTAATTCATGCAAATTCCCCAAATATCAAGTCACTGGATGGGAGCAAAGGATTTTAATAATTACAGCTACCAGAAAAATTTTGTTGATGCAATGACTGGGCAAAAGATACTAAAAGTGCAAAACCAACAAGGACTGAATATAAGCATCACCATTAAAAAAAATAACTGGAGTTTCAACTAAAATGATTTTGATTACCTGTAGCAAAAGAAAATACATTTCTTGTCAGGTAATCTACATGAATAGCAGAACTTAGGGAAGAGAAGCATTGCCCACAGCAGAAGGTAATTAAGTCAGGGACCACTCAAACAAATTAGATATGCATAAGTCCATGGGTGCATCCAAAAAATGCTGATCAATGTCACCCTGAAGCATTTCTCTACCATCTTTGAAAGGTCAAGGTCATCAGGGGAGGGTTCTGATGATAAGCAGAGGGCAAATATTACATCCATTTTCATGTAGGGCCTGAAAGGGATCTATAGGTCAGTAAGTTTGACCTCAGACCCTTGAGAGGTGAGTCCAGGCATAGCACAGACAAGAAGATAATTTGGACATCAAATATGTATTTACCAAGGACATATCATCCTGACCCATCTTATTGCCTTATTGGCTCTGGATGAGGGCAGAGTAGTGGATGTTGTTTATCTCGACCTTTAGAACATTTTTGACACAGTTTTCCGTAATATGACCAAGGCCAAGCTGGTGAAATAAGATCTGGCTAAGTGGATGATTAATTGGGTGGAAAATTGGTAGGACTGCCAGTCTCAAAGGGTGATGTTCAACCACAAGAAGTCCAGCAGACAGATTAGTGACTAGTGACACCCTTCAGGGAGAGATACCAGGGCTGCAGTGGTTTTGGATATTTATTGGTGATCTGGATGAGAGGGTGGAGAGTGGTCTCAGCAACTCAGTGGAGAAGCTGACCCCATGTGTCCTGCTGGACGCCTGCCAGGAGGGGAAGCCAACTACACACTGGGCTGTCTTGGCAAATGCATGGTCAGAGGGGGCAGGAAAGTGGATCTTCCGCTCTCTTCCCCCCAGTGAGACCACTGGGTGCACTTTAGGGCTACCCAGTAAGAGAAGGACATTGCCACACAGGAGGGAGTCAAGTGGAGGGCATCAGCATGGGGGGAGCTGCAGCACAGGAAGGGAAAGGAGAGGTGGGGAAGCTCCCAGCCTTTGTAAGAGCTGACAGTGATGGGAGATCACTGCCCTCTTCAGCTGCCCTCTTGGAGAAGACATGGAAGAAGGACCAGTTTCTTCCCAGAGGTGCATGTGGCAGAACAGGGAGCAGAAGATTCAAGCTGCAACAAAGGAAGTTCTGTTTAGAAAAGTAATTTTGCAGTAGGAAAAATAAAAAATCACTATGGTGGTGCTCATGCACGGGAACAGGTGCCCAGAGACACTTCTGAGCAGGCACATCTTTGGAGGTACCTTGCCTGGACACTGCCCTGAACAATCGGATCTAACTTTAAATTTGGCAGAAAGGCAGAAGGTTTTGGGCAGAAGGTTGGACCAGGTAACCTCCAGAGATCCCTCTCAAGGGACAGCATTCTGGATTTTACATGCAGCAGTTCCTCAGGTATCCTTCAGGTGTCTAAAACTGAAATATTGTGTGTCAGTGTCATCAAAAGAATGTTCTTGGTCAGGCTTGAGAAGTAGGACACAGTGATTATGTGGATGATTGTGTTCAGATGTATTGCCAATGCAGTATCTAAATACTGCCAGTGTGGTATTTGGATCAAAACTCTATCATATATTACAATAGATGATAGTACAAGCAGGTCATGATCCCTCCTGTTGAGCCAACAAGCTTCAATGAGATCCCCTTGCTTTCCAAACTTCTTAGAGAAGTCTAGGGCTGCTTAGCCTCAGATTTGGTCAACAGCCTATGCCTAAAAGCTTATAAAATACACAGGTTTGGCCAGAAGTGTACAGGTTTACAATCTTCAGCCTTGCAGAATTCACCATTGCAAACTCCTGTGTAGCTACTTTAGGATTTTATCTCCATGTTTGACCAAATCGTCGCAGTTTTACTCAACCATTCAAAGGTGAGTGGTCCCTGTCTTCAAGCTGGGTGTATCCTGCAGCTTCCTGAGAGCAGCCTGCCCAGCTGGCCCGGTGTCCAGCAGTGTTTTGTAGCCTTGCGCATGCTGGTGGGCACCAAGGTCAATCATGAGCATCTCAGCTCCCCCATCTCTGGAATGTGTTAATTCTGTGAGCATTCAGACAGCTCATCCTACAATATGCACTGGTGTTCTTACCTCAGGATAGCCCAACAGAGACTGTGGAGAGGGAGAGGGGACGTGTGTGTGTGTGTGTGTGTGTGTGTGTGTGGATGTGTGTGATGCACTTGAAGACCTGCCTATCTCCTCAGTTGAGTTCAGGGTCTATCCACTAACCAGATGGTGCCATGTGCTTCAGCAGCAGGAGGGAAGCAGTGACAAAGGCTGGGCTCGAGCAGAGATTTCTTCTTCCCTCCTTCTCTTCTAGGGGAAGTAACCCTGAAGAAGGATGGAAAATCAGATTGGAGCTGCTTAGCTGAGGATCAGAGCTCAGGAGAGGGATGGAGAGGCCTGGCAGAGGCAGAGTGGGCAGGTGGATAGGGGAGCAGGAGGCAAGGAAGGCAGCCTGGCAGCTGGCCTGGATCTCAGCAGCTGCTGTACATGGGCTGGGCACAGCTGGCTCCAGAAGAGCCTTGTGGATAGTCAGAGCATGCACTCCACCCCAAATGAGTTGGCACAGTTACACAGCAGCAGGGATTTAAATTCTTTTGGGCTCTCTAATGCTATAGTTTGAAAACCAAAAAAAAACCCCAACCCTTTTTCTTCTTCAAAAGTGTTTCAGAAGGCCTCCTGAGAACTCATACTGCTGAAAAGTAATTGCGGAGATTTCCATGGCCTATTGGGTGAATGTGTGTATTACTTGTTCTTTACTTCCTCTCATAATCTGTGTGTTTATATTCTGGGTTCCTTCTGCCAGTCATTTATCCAACTGCTGCAATGTTTCCAGCCTAGCTCTACTGAGCAAGAAAAGTTCTCTTCTTCACCCTTACTATCATTGCAAGGATGCACAAGCCCTTTGGCCCTGGGAACCTGGAGGTCTGGAGTCTGGTCCTCGGCCTGTCACTGATGACTGGGGTGATTTTGTCTTGTGCAAAACACGTCTGGCAGAGATTTCTGCTTAGAGTGCTGCCCTGTACCGAACAGAGAAAACAAAGATCAAGGCAGGAGTATGTCATTTGGAATAATTTCTCTGTGTATGGGGGGACATTACTGGGGCCTGGGGACAAGTCATCCTGTGTGAAAAATGAGGAGGAGATGTGTGGTGGTGGTTACCTGTGGCTGTGCAGAGCAACAGCTCCTGCAAGAGCCTGGATGGAGTGACCTCCTGCAAGAGCAGTGGCCTGAGGCAGGAGCAGTCCCCCGGCGTGCTCCTGTGGAAGGCAGACAAAACCAAGTGACAGGAGTGCTGGGGAGACGTGGGAGGAGAGTGGGGAAAGTGTGCTCCTGGTTTGGGATGCTAGATAGCGTGAAGGACTAGGGACGATAAGAATTGCTAGAAGACATGAAGGGATAAAGTTTCTGGCAGATGTTTCTTCCTCTGCTTGCCATGGAGTTAGTTTATTATTAATACTTTGAGCCTTTCTGTTAATGAAACATTAACTAGAACTCGAGGCACGCAGCCTCCTGAGCGTGCACGCAAATCAGGAGCCTTGCACAGAGTCAGAGGGCAGGGATGCTGCCGAGGGTAGGGCCACAGCGGGCAGACGTGCTCTGAGGAATAATGCAGCCTCATCTCTCTGAAAGCGGCATCCAGATTGATGGGAAATGATGTCAGCATGGTAGATGTTCTTACCCCCAAGATAACTAAAACTGAGGAAGCTGTGGACAATTTTCTAGGGAAATTGCCAGCATTCCAGAACATGATGCTATTGATGCTCTCAAAGCCCTTGTAAGTGTGCTGAAACAAAAGTGATCTTCTGTAGAGGAACTGTATTTTTAGAAAACAACGCCTGCATTAAAAACAAATGGTTATTTTTACAAGGAAATGCTTCATATGGATGTGGATGTCTAAAAATTTAGATCCTATTTCTGAAGTATGTCTGGAAAGCTGTGTAATAGCATTTGAAGCAGCTGGATCCAATGACTGACCTTTGGTGAAAGGCAATGCAGGTATGTCAGGTGCCTGAAACAGACACAGAGTTTTCCTGATGAAAATACATATCTGCATGTAAAAAGCAGTATGAACATCAACATTTAGGAAGCATAAGCACCTTTGACTACTCAGAAAACAAGAAGTATCAGTATCTAAGCAGAACGTACACACATTCTTTAAAGTATGAAAACCAGAGGGGATTTACAGAAAAGCCTTAAGGCTGTATGTTTGCATGGCTGTGTAGGGAAACAAAAGCCATGTAAAAATAATGGATAGAAGGATCTGTGCAGAGAATCCAAATAGTAAAGAAAAGAGGAAGAAGTATATTCTTCTGCTTTATTTAACTTTCAGACAGAAACTCAAGGGTTCACAGAGATACATCCATAATTCACAACTCATGAGGATAGTTCAGGAAAGTTTTAGTCTGCTCCTTGAGCAGGAAAAGTGATGATGCTTATATGGACTTACAAATAAGTGGATCAGAACAACTTCCTGACTTCCAGTCTGTCTCACATGGACATGGTTTTTACAAATTCTCTAAAGAATTTTGGCTCTTTTGAGCAACACCATTCTGTAATTTGTATTCTACTCAAAGCAATTCTTGAATGAATAGATTAAAGAAGTAGTACAGAATGGCTGCTTAGAAAAAGCCCTTGAAGATGTCTTTCTATTTACTTGTGCTATTGTCAGATATGATCATACTTAATTTTTCCAGTATCTTTAAAAGTTATTTTTACTATGTTTACATAAAAAAAGCTTTAGTCTTAGCTGCAATTCGTATTTTATTTTGGTCTGGGCTGCCTGAAGGATCAGGAGGAAGAGTTATCCCATCCAAAGCGGGATGAAGAGGAGTGGGATGAATTGCTTTATGAAAATACCTGTCTCCCTTCCCAGACCAGAAGAGAGGACTGCCTTTCCCTCGGAGATGAGTGGGTGTTAAGGCTCCTGGGAGCAGAATGCTCTGGCACTGCTCCAGAAGCAGCAATGCCAGAGCCCATGGAGTTTGGATCACCCCACACAGCTGTGCTCAGCACCAGCCCCTGCCCTCAGGGTGCAGCCTCACCTCTGCATGGGACAAGTGCCACAGGGCCATTTGCAGGTGCCTTGTCACTGCACCCAAGAGGGATTTAGGTGTCTCCTGAGGTGATAGATGCTCAAGAAACCTTTGGACATCCTGCTGGGCAGAGATTCCATGCTGAGCTTCCCAACGTGAGAGCCTTGGCTGCTAAACAAAATAAATTGTTTATCTTAAGTCCTAGTTTCTAAATAATCCACTCCCTGACAGCATTAGGTTTCAGGCTAGACTTAATTGTATCTTTCAAGGAATGTTCTCGCTGTCCCCCATGCCAAAACCATTAAAAAAATTGCTTCTCAATTTTTATTTCAAATAAAGGATAGTTCATGGCATATAGAATCATACACTACTATTTTGATGTCATTCTCGGTATTACTGGCTGTCAGATTACACAGGATTCAACTAAACTTTTTTTAGGCTTATTTCTGCCAAGTCTGCTGCTTTTGAAAGAGCATGGGTTCTCTCTGGCATGCAGACAGATACAGCTTGCTCTATTACTTGTGTCAAAACTGATCTCTCCTACGAAGGGAAACCCATACTTTTTAGCTGTTTATCTCCATGCTCACAAACATACGTCTTCAGCTTGGTGAACTGGGCCCAGGTTTTGAGTTTGTCATTAGCGCAGGGACATCTTCAAAGAACCACCCCCCATATATCTTAAGTATCCACCTATACAAATGCATAGTCCAGGCAATTCCTAGTTCTTATTTAACTGCATAAAAGTTTCTCTGTCTTGTAACCAAGACAGATTAATCCCTTACACATATGCAAAACTCACATAAGACTCTAAGGAAGCAAGATGGCTTCTTTCATGCTCTATGCCCCAACTAATCAGAGCTAGTGAAAGGGTTCTGCCCTTAATTCAGTCACCCAAGGCAAACTGGAAATCACTTAAATAAATAGACCTTGCAGGGCTTTACTTTCCCATGTTTGCATTTTTTCAAAGTTGAACGTTGCTTGATAATACCAAGGATATGTGTCCATGGGCTAAAAAGAGTGCAGCATTCCACAGGGACTAAACCAAAGAAGTAATATCTCACCAGTTTATGAAAAACTATAGTCTGTGGTCTTTGCTGAGGTAGCACATGTCTGGCACTGGTAGGAAAGGATACTTGTAAGAAAATTATTCAGACTTCAACCAATATCCAGACACAGGTGTGGAGCTGCTGCCTTATGCAGGATTTTCTACGCCCCCTCTGTTTCCACACAGTGAGAGCAGGACCAGCCCTGCTGCAATGTTGATAAAGCTTCCCGAGATTCACCTGATCTCATTTGTGACAGGCCATGCCATGGAAAGCAGGCAAGCCCTGCCATCCTTTCACACCTGGCTGAGCCACACTGCTGCAGAGAGGCATTTTCTCCATGTCCCCGTCGGGGAAAGCCAGGTATTGTCCTTGAGAGATGCCTCAGTGGGGATGTGCTGCTCAGCTGGGGACAGTGGACAGCATCCTGATGGCAAAAGGAAAGAAGTCAGACAGAGCTTTTTTAACTACATCAGTCCAAATAATGTCTACATTTTAAAATTGTCATTCCTCTAAATTCTGGCATGAAATTGCAAATAAGAGAAATTGCATGATTTATCTCCTTTTTATTTGTCCAGGTAGCCTTCTAAAGAGCATTCTGAAGCAGGTCTTTCACCCTCCTGCATTGACTCTAATGCTTATCACTATTCATTAGCTAGTTTCAGTGATGTAATGAGCATTAAAGCTGCAACACGAAAACCATAAAGCACATAGTTTATTTCCGCATGTTTAAAATATAGTAGATATTTGTGTCCCTTGAAGCCCATTTTATCTTTGAAAGTCAACTTCTTTCGTTAACTTTTCTGTCAAAGGAATGTCTGCTCACAAAATGCCCAATAACATCTTTGAGAGTGAGTTTGACAAAACATGCAAATGAATACTAAAAGAAAAAAAGAACAAAACATGAGCCAAGTTCTTTGCTGGTATAAATCCATGTTGCTCTTTCACATCCATTATTGACATCTTTGTTCTCTCTTGAGCTTTCCAGACTACTCTGCCAACACCGGACTGTGTTTAGAGATTTTTATGGCCTCTACAACTGTGCAAATATGTCCAGTTTTCTCCTATGTAGGTCTTTATATGCTGTTTAGTGCATTTTCAGCCATCTTTGTGTTCTCTTGTCTGTTGTTGTTTGTGTTTGGAATGAGCTTCTTCTGAATACCTGCACAGCTGCTTCCTCCTTTTCCATGGAGGCTGTTCTGGATTAGGGACTTTTCATATTCGTGAAGAAGACACAACATCAGGATTTCTTGTGCAGTGATATCAGTGCTTTCCATGGTGATTAGAACTGTCCACTGTTTTTTGTGGTAGCTGTAGCTGCATGTTGCCTCTTGTCCATGTTTTGGTCTCTGTTTCAAGGAAATGGGATGGATTATTTCTTCAGCTATTATGCACAGAAGGCCCTTAATCTGCCATTTCTAAATGCTAAAGTGATATGAATAATATGTATCATGAACAGATTATTAAGACTTAAGCTTGTCCCAGTCACAGTAAACAATATCCACGAACATGAATGGAATTACAAACACTGGGATTACTTAGCAATAGAGAACGAAGAAACAGTTATTGGCCTGATGAAGATTTTTTTCTTTTACATATGGGTATGAACTTGTGCACCCACAAATAGCTTCACTCCAATGTGAAAACTTACTCTTCAGGTTTCCTGTGCCCATTTCTTTGGTAAATGTCTTTATAATAATAATTTTTCCAACTCTGATGATATTTTGACTATTTCAAATATTTTCAAGACGGACAACTTATTTTCAAAGAGTATTTTTAACAGGAAGTCAGTAGATTTTTAACATCCTTAATTTTGTGACATTCAGTATTTCATTTTTAATCTCAATAGTGCTAGTATTACATTTTTTCAAATATAGGTACATTAAAAATAATTTATTTTCACACCTTAAAACAACTTCTAAAGTCTACTTCTGAATGTTGAATTTAGTTTCTAAACTGTCCACTTCTACATGAGTCCAAATTCTCTTTTGCTTAAAATCTTCAGGAGGAAAAAAAACAAAACAGAAGAAAAGGAAGGAAAGAAAATAGCACTGTAAAAAGTATAGAAACAAACTTATGGTTTAATGATGTAATGCTAGACAAATGCTGTAGAGAAGAAAAGTCAAAATGAGCGTGTTTAATAATATTCTGGCAATAATTCATTTTAGCTGGACTGATACGAAAAATCAATCTTGGCAGAAATATCCAAGGTCAAAGGTTCCCCAATTTAAACGTAGACATTGAGTGACTGAAAAATGTATGCAGCTTTTCTCTATACAATGCTATCTCTGCTCTCCTTAAGCAAAATGGACACTAGGTAAATGAACAGAATTGTTAGAGATTAATGCTGTCTCAGAGAGGACATAATTTTATCTCTTAATGAAGTACTTCACCATTTCTCACTGGCAAAATCCCTTAAGACTTCATAAGAGAAATACACATCCAATACTCATAATTCTCAGTGTGCATAATATATACAGACTGGAAAATTTGCTCTGCTGCTTTATAATTTTTAGTCAAAGGGCAATTTTTTTCCTCTAAAAAAAGAGGTGAAAGAGAATGGAAAGAAAAATGTAAAAGGGGGAAAGACAATTTTTTGCCAATAGTTCCATATTTCTGTTTTTACAACACAGAAGTTTTACAGTTACTCCTGTTATCCAGTGGCATTCATTGGGACAGATTTTAATATGTGTTCTGATACAAAGAGTCAAAGAGGGATTTGGCCATATTCAGAGGAAAAATAAAGAACTACTGTGGAGACATAGACAATTCCAAAAATCAAACATCTTAAATACAGTTTCATATTAAACAGAGGTTTTTTTAACATATTAATTACATTTGATTTCCTTACTTTTAACATAAAGTTCAATCCTGAGGTTGATAGTCAACCATTAGGATCCAATTTGTTAATCAAGTGTAAACAATGTGAGGTTCCATGGGTCTCCTTTGTCTGGTCTAACAGGGAAACATGTTCTTTGCCTAAAATAACAGCAACTAAAATACAGCTAATTCCACATCGTGAGAGATTGTTCAGACAGGTTTCCCACCATGATCCAACTCTTCCTTAGTAACAAAACCAACTTTTTCCTAAAGTTATTATGAGAGTCAAAATCCTTTCCTCAGCATATTTTATGATTCTGTGATACTATGATTCTATGAATCTCTGATACCATGATTCTATGAAATACGAACATGAAGAGCAGCTGTGATAGCAAAGCGAAAGTTCAATTAATCTAGAGCTGAACATTGGCCAAAAAAGGATGTGCAGAGAGCAGTACAACAGCATAACAATTTTGCAGTACTTCTACTGTATGCTGAAGTGTATCTGCTTTCCCAAAATGTCAATTCCCAACAGCTGGCTCCTCAGTAACTTCCTGGTTTGTATTTAGTAGAAGTCCCTAGATTTCTCTTCAACTAACTTCTCTAGTTGCCACTTCAGTGCCAGCCAACATTCTTCTATTTTTATAATAAAAATAACCTCTTTAAATAATAGTAACTATTGAATTATAGTTTTCAGTTCACATGACCAAAATTTAATTCAAAATCAAACAGAGGATGACCCATCAAAACATTTGGCATTTTTTGCCTCTTCTTTTGCTTTCCTTATTTAATGGCTTTATTCTGAAAAGAACCTCAAGTCTTGAGGCCTCTCATTGAATGGGAACTTCACTGTAGTGACAAGCACTATATTGAGGTGTTTTAGCAAGAATTTATTTGCAATTAAGAGGAAATAAGGATGCAAATAAGGGGAAATGAGGACAAAAATAAAAATAATGATCATATAGTTACTTGTCATTGTTACCACAGAATTTTTTGCATCTAAACCATGTTAAGCTTTGTCGAGCAGATACATCGTGGTACCTTCAGCTGACATTCACCCTGGCTCTCATTCAGTGTGTACCAGCGATTTTGTGCTCCTTCTCAAGTAGTCAGCCTGACATAATGCTGCATGGCAGTCTTTCACTTTCTGTCTATTTGAGCGCATCTCCTAAACCCCAGATTGACTGAATTGGAATAAAAATTATCCTCATGTAGACAACAAAAGCAATGGCCAACAGTTTGTAGAGTATCACTACAGAATTTAACATGCATAGTACTACCAAGGAATAATTAGCTATTGAAATTCCTTATTTCTACAGACAGAGAATGCCAGAACTAACCCACAGATGTGTACCTGCTGCTCTGATATGCCAGTCAGAGAAATTAGAACTGATGAGTTTGTTGAAGGTTTCCATTAATATAATGAAAAAGTGATTCCAACCCTACCAACCGCGGTGGGAGGAAGACTCCTATGGGACCTGAAGGGCTCATAGCAATCTGAACACATTGCTCAGATATTTGATTTTTGGCTCTTTGTGGCAAATATATACACAAACCTTATAAGGCTCATGTTTTGAGATGTCTTTACAGAGGTGGAAAGTATGATGATTTTAAACAGTATGGATTACCTAACTACCCTAGTGAGATTTGGTCAGACAGGTGAAATAATTCAGGAAGGCAATTGCTGGTTAGTGCTAGCCCCTCGCAATTTGGAGGGCTGACAGCTGGGGAGGGGGTGGGTGCAAAACACCTCCAAACTCCGGAGCACTGGGGTCTCCAGCAGCAGGGAGCTGAAACTACATTAAATCAGACTGCCTCAGACAGAGGCACCTATTGTGCCTGGGTTTTGTCCCTAAAAGTGAGGCTAGGCCCAGCAAGTCCCATGTACAACCATACAGACCAAAATACACCCCACAGAGCTGTGCCGGATCCCAGCACCCCCCTGCCCTTGACCCTTCTAGAAACATCTCTCTGTTCCCCAGAAACGGCAACTGCCATGCTGCTTTATCACTGGCTACCCACCTGGGCGACTTTTCCCTCTAAAGTGCCCTTCCCAAATCCACACCGCTCCCTCCTGAGACCATTCCATTCTCACCTTTGTCTCTGCAGAGACAAAGAGGCTGAGCTACCTGTGCTTGAGACGTTGCTGAGGCTAAAATCCAAGTAGCCACTTTCATGAACTGAAATGATGTGTGTGAACCGCGTTTGTCACCTCAGTTTTCTGTTATTTGACTTCTGTTTATGTATTTATGGCAGATCAACTCACTTTCCATTCAAAATGCATGTTTTTCCCTCAACTTTGAAGAAGAAAGCCACTGATGAAGTTACCAGCTTGAATTTACTTGACAGAGCCTGTAACAGATTGTGAAAGTAGCAGGCACCTGTGAGTAAAATCTGCAGAAACACAGCAAAACTTTGCAATTGCAGCCTGGAAGGAAAACACATACCCTCTGCTTTGGAAGAATGGGGACATCAAAACCTCAGCAGTTCCAGTGGGTGTAATGACACACCCCAGGGGATTATCCGTGTGACTTGACACCTAGAGGAAATGCTGGATAATTGCCACCCACAATTTTGAAACGATGTATGACTAACAAACTCAACTGCCACTCAAGGAGACAGTTTAGTGGGAAGGATGATTCATATGAGAACATTATCACTTTTTCTTCTTTTTCTTTTTTTCTTTTTTTCTTTTTCTTTTTTTTTGCCTACCAGTGAAGGTGGCAAAAACCAGGCAAAATAGTCACTAGTAGATGAGACAACCATGAGCTATAAAAGGTCATCCCAGTCTTTCTTTGTGGCTGCTGGTTGTTTGCACTCTTACTGGAAGGCACAGAGGCTTTTTGAGTCCTCAGGTGAGAGAAACAAAAGCACAGTGCAAACACAGTGAGTGATGTGACTCCTGGGTGGCTGATATTTTCCTTGGTTTCGTAAGGATTTTAAGGCAGCTGCGTGCTTCCCACCGTGTAACTTTATCCCACATGGTGGAGCATGACCAAGTCACGACTCCTTGTGTCTAGCCAGGGTGGTGGTGTTTTGAAGAAGCGGCTTTTGTGGTAAATATGCAACACCTACACCAACCACTGTAGCTAAAACTGGAGTAAATTACTTATTCTGGTTTTGAATAGCCTTCAAACTGCCTGCAAGAGCCCTCAGTAAAGGACCACCAGTGTGGCTTCTCGATACAGGCAGCCCCCTGCCTAATCTTTTCCAGTGGTACTGTCAATTCCCATCATCAACCCAAAGGAACCCCACCATGCTCTTGATTAAAAAACTTTGAGGTTTCATGCCTGCGACATGAACTGTTTTTATTCAATTTTGGCTTTGCCAATATTTCTAAACATTGGGGTCAAAAGCTGGAAACATATACATATCTATGTAAAGATGCTGCAATAAATTAGAGTCTCCACTTTTGAGAGGAGTTTCTCTCAAAAATCGGGCCATTTTTAAGAGGTAGGAAAATTTCCCCTAACTTTAACAATCTATAAGTGCGGTGTCTAATCTAAGCTAATTGTCTGGGTGGGAGGAGTTGGCTCTCAACATGCCCATTTCTGCCTTGACTTTAATGAGAGCTTGCATGACAAATTACATCAAACACCCATCCTGCAGCAGAGAGAAATCCCACACCTACCTTGTAGGCATGGGGATGCTTGGGGGATACATTTTAAAGTGTTAACTGCTGCATTCGCCTGCTCCTAGGCAATAATGGGAAATAATATATTTTAAGCCATCTGCAATGATGTATCACATTGAAACAACAGCATTCCCTCTGGTTTGTGATCACAGCCATAGGATTAGCTGCACCTTTGACCCCTCCTGTAATACCATTTTCAAGTAAGGCCCTTCCCTCTCAGTAATGCAGTTTCAAAAACCACTCCTGTGCTAGAACACGCAGACAAGACTTATGCTCATAAAAGACTTTTCTTTAGAAGCCATGGGCAATAAAAGATGTTCTAAGACATGTAATAAAAGCAGTGTATTCCAAAGGCTCTAAGAGTCAACAAAGAATGTTAAAATGGGAAAGGACCTACATGACTCTTTGTTTTACCCAACTCATACTATGTCCGTAAAATTTGTGCAGGGACACAGTCCATTTTCTTGCAGATTCTCTGCCCACCATCTGCTGGTGTCTAGGATAGAAGTTTTCTTGGTGGCTGTGACAGTGTTAAGTTTATGGTTGAACTTGATGATCTTAAGGGTCTTTTCCAACCTAAAGATATCTATGATCCTCTCCTCATGCTTTGATCCATCCAGCAGCAGAAAAATTATACACTTGTTAAGGATAATATTTCAGAGTCCTGTGAGATCGGCTAAACAATAAATTTCAGAGTATCTGTAAAACTACATAAGAGTGGCTCAGTTTTTAAATGCCTTTAGTACACAACAGATGAAGAGGAAAAATCCTCATCATATAGTATAACTACTACTGATATCTCCTACAGTTTTTATTACTCTTTTTCCTAGTCTCTGATCCCAAATTCCCATGTTTACTACTCTTCCTTCAAGTGAAATATGCAATCATCTCATAATTCAGTGAGAGGATGTAATTAGAATGGGAGTTTGAGAACTTCATTTCTTCTCAATTTCAATTATCACTGGTGGACAGCCAGATGCACACAATCTGTTATTGAATATAAACACTCTATTCATTTCCCTCTCCCAAAATTATTTGCATCACACTCAGAAATTAGAAATCAACTTTTTAAATGGGAAAGTGGATCTTCTAAATAGATATTTTAATTTAAATTTTTATTAAAACTACCAAAGAACTGCAAGAAGTCAAAAAGTCAACACTGTAAGATATAAAGAATCTGATTCTGTATTTTTAGTAAAGCAGAGAAGAGTTCTTACTTAAGTCAATTTGCATAAATTGCTTTCTGGGCAGATTGATCTTCACTACTGAGTATGGAAATAAAGATTCTCTGCAATTAAAGTACTCTGTTGTCAGCTCTGTAAAACCATTAAGTTTATAGTTAAATCCACATTTTCAGATTATATTCTTGTAAGGAATAGATTAAGAAATGCTTTCAGTATTTAAACATGAGGTAAATGTTGCATTGAGTCAAAGCTTGAAATTAAGATGTAGCATCCCTATATTGAAACTAGAAATAGTTAAAGTTTTATGAATACTTTTATACCCAGTGCATTTAAGCTCATTTAATGAGTTTTAAACCATAACATTTCATCGTTGTATGCTTTCCATTTTATTGTACTTTTTCCTCATTATGCACCTGCAAAAACCATTCAAATAATACAAATTAATAAATTTGTAGTTAGCAAGTTTCTATTTCCAGGACAACATATACAAATCTTAGCTACCTGTTTGGCAGTGCAATATGTTTGTTAAATTCAGGATGAGGTAATATGGCAATTGCACAACAAGGAGTCAAGGTAGCAAGCCTGTCAGGATTAGGAGAGATGAGGGAGGAATGAGAGAGTTACAAATGACTGTCCTCAGTGTGGGCTTTGTGTTTGTTTCAATCTATTTTAGATCTTTCGGTCTTGAAGTACAGTGAAGAAAAAAGGCAGCACAGCTAAGTCAGGAAAGGCTCTTTTAACTGTACTGCATCTAAGCTTGAAAGATACTTGGCATTCAGGGAGGGTAGTGTTCTTGAAGGAAATTGTAAGTCAAGGATAATTGGAATGTTTATCTTGCCTAAGTTTAATTCCATTAATACAAGCCATATACATTTTTCAGTGTGTCACAGAAAATATTTCAGTATCTGAGAATTTTCTGGTGCCAGGGGTTTTTTTCAGTGCTTGAAATAAAATTATCAGCTGAACAGACCATTTACCAGGTCATTTCCACGGTAGTGTTGTCATTCTTAATACAAAGTAGAGAGATCTCTATTGTTTCCAGCATCTACAGACTGATAAGAGTAATAGACTGAGATTAGTGATTTGGCTCAAAAGCAGGGCACTTTCATTAGGAAGGGGCCATTAGCCAGCCTGCATTTGCCTATTAAAACCAAACCATCCTTACTATCCTCAGCTGTCACACAACCAATGGATCTTCTGCTCTAACCCAGGTGCACTTGGTGCCTAAAACTGACAGCACCAAACTGCTGCTGCCTGTGCCATCCCCTGAGAGTGGAAACGTGGGAAAAAGCAGTGCTGTGTCTTAATCCTTGTATATTGTGGCTTGTGGAAGTTGAGGCATTTGGGCACTCTTCAGCAAGCATCTGGATAAGTTCTGGTGTTTCAAAATAGCAGAACCCCTTGGGTACACAGCGAGCCTTTCCAGATGCTCAAGAGAGAACAGGTTCTAGATCAATTCCTCAAGTGAGCACAGATGTCTTCCCCTTGTCCCTGGGTTCTGGTAATGCTGGAACATGTAGAAATGTGCATATAAACCAAGGATGTATGGTTGCCTGGTGCAGGCTGCAGGATGTAGTTTGGCTTCTCTTGAAGCCAAATTAAAGCAAACAGGAAGACTCAGGCTCTACCCCTGGTAGCAGTAACTCTACTTTTTCTCCTTTGAGATGTATCCAGTGATATTAGCTAATACTAACCTGCTGGGTTGAATTTCTCCCAGAGCTGCAGTCCAGAAATATGTATTTGCTGCAGCAGAAACAGAACAAAACAATTACAAGAAACAAGTTAAAAAAAAATTGTAGCAGGGAAAGCACAGGGAGCACAAAAGGAAACTTAGGGTTTTTTCAGCCTGCAGTGCTGGTCTAAATGGTGGAGAACCCATGGGGAGCCGACCTTCACCCCATCTGGGAAAAAGCCAAGGATCTCACAGTGGTGGGTGGCTTTGAGAAAAGCAGCACTTGATACTGCCCATGATGGGTTCGTGCAAGGACTATCTCTGGAGACCCAGGTAGCCCTCGGGGCTGGTCAAGGGCAGGGTCTTTTCCTCTCCCAGAGTGTGGAGGGCACTGACATGGGCAGCTTGAACTGAAAACAGCTCCCCTTGCACACGGGAGATCAAATCCTGGAAGTTCTTTATTTTCATTATGAAAATCAGATGGAGCTCTGGGAGAAGGTAATCATACATCATGTACTGCTTGCATTCGTGGTCTGAAGATAATAAAGCTAGTTTTGTGTTGTACTGCTCAGAACAGCTTCTTAGAGAGTATTTCAGTGCGCTGGGACCCAGCTGGCTGAAGCACTGTAATAGATGGTGTGGATGGAAGCAGTCACCATTTGTGCCATGGTGTGCTGTGTTTCCCAATGCACTCTGTATGGAGTAGAAACATGGCTGACTAGCAAAATACACCATCAGACAGAAGGAAGTTTCAGATATAATTTGTTAGGATCTGTTCATTAACTTCAGAATCGGACCATACGATGCCCCAGGTGATTTTAGATGTTTCCTGAATTGCTTTCAGACACTTTTCCTGCTAGTTATTGTATTTCCCAGACTGAATTATATTACACCGATCACTGATTACTTGGGGGCTTTTCTCCCTCAGGGAAAACCATTCTTTGAACAGTTTCAACAATGTAAAAATGAAAGTGAAGTTAAATGGTGCATCTTTTTCTAGCTGTATGATTTAAAACCAACAACTGTGGATCATGTTAAAATAAATTAATAGGTGACTTCCAGAAATCTTTTCAAGTGAAGGACAACGCAGATCAGTGTTACTTTTTCATTTCATTCAGGGCTTATATCTTTGCTACAATATAGGTGAAGTTTGTGAACTTCTGATTTGTACAAGTTTCAGTCAAAATTCTCGGTTCTGATTTGGTTTGACAAGTCTTCTTTTGACACGCAATAGATAGGAAAGTATGGGGATCACACATTTTCATTTAGTGTTTTAATTTCTGAGTCTATATTTGGCAGTGTCTCCACCTTAATGGAACTTAATGGTACTGTAATTGCTTGGTGGTGTCAGGGAGAATCAATTCCTGATTATGTTCAGGAATAGCACTTTCGTGTCTCCTCTGAATTCAGAGACAGAGACACTCTTGCCAGTGAAGAAATACGCCACGAAACACCTCTTAATCAGCCTTGATGAGAAACAGTGGCGCTAACGCCTTGATAATAACTTTTGTCTTTTTTTGCAACAAATATTTTCTTTATATTTTAGCACATTTGATTAAACTGCTCTCTGGAGCCTGGAAAGCAATTTTATTTTTCTATAAGAGTAATTAGCCTGCATATAGTGTTAAAAATTATGTGTGTTTGAGAAATTCTTATCTTTATTATAGTGTACATAAATTGTGTTTTACTATGGTTTTCTTTCAAGCAGAGTAATTGCTTATGAAACCAGCTGCTCTAAATTATAGCTGTCTTTTCCAGAGGAATTGGCCCTCAGCAGATGCACTGATTTGCTCCACAGCTGAGGGGGCAGTGAATGTTAAAGCTCAGAGCTACCAAGGGGAGACCTCCGATCAAGAAAAGCTCTCCAGTGTTGTTTACACAGAGTCATACATTTGGTGGCTTGCCTGGGGACATTATGCCCAGTTGAAACATCCTCAAATGCAGTCAGAAAAGGGTTCAAGCATCTGAAATCATCCTGAAATCTGAAGTATGTTCAACATTAGCAGTGCCCTCGGTACAGCACTGACATTTTGTAAATCGGTCTCACTTATTGCTGGGGCATGGAAGTTCACATGGGATCTCTAAGACAGCTCACATCAGAACATCTCACAGGCTTCCTACTGCTCAGATAGCAGGTCCCTTCCTAAAAAAAAAGCAGTGTGTGGTGTTGCTCTGGTCCTTTGAACTGACTGGAGAAGAGCTGTGCTCCTGACTTGGGAGCTGACTGGCACTGCTGTGGTCCCTGGCCTCTAGGAAAGCTGGCCACTCTGCAGGTCAGCTGCACAAGGCTGAGGTGCAAGTGGAGTGGGAAAAGCTAAAAGTGAAGATATCAGTCTGGTATGCAAACACTTGACTGGGAATAAAAGGATACCAGGCCACACTGAAGCTGGCCTCTGCAGTTCAGAACAGAGGGTCCTGGTGGAACTCCTGCAACTGATGAAGTCAGTGGAAATGTTTCAACAGGCTGCAAAACAAAGCCTGAACAGCTTTAAAGGACTTAACAAAATGTAGGTCAAACATAATTGTCAAAAAGTGGTAGATGGAAAGAAGAACTGCTAGTGCCCCTTAGGCTGCTGTTAGCAGAACACCCTCTCAGAAAAATCTGGTGTCCAGGGGCAGCTGGTGGGAACCTGCAAACCTTCTGGTCCTGCAGGCTGTGAGAGTCACATACTTAGGCTTGACTCTTATTTACAGTTACTGCTCTTATTGAAAAAAAACCGAACAAAAACACCCTCAAAAAACCCAACCCCCGAAGTTATAGGTCAAGAAGGGAAAAAAGTAGTTCCTGGCTTCCTCTTTCTAGTTTCTCTCTTTACAAGCCAGGAGTCAGACCTCTGTATACAAGGTCAGTTCCTCATATGAGTGTAGTAGTCCTTGGAAGCAGCTGAGATCCTGGAAGTAGTTTTGAAAGGCAAAGTAAAGCTGGCATTTCACATGTGAAGTTCTGACATGCTTTGTCTTGATGACATGTCTTCAGAAAAGGGAGACAAAAGATGGAAAAGAACACAATAATGTGTGAAATGCTTCATGTTCCACACTCCTGCATTGATCTAGAGATGTGTTTGTTCCTTTTGATCAGACTAGTAACTGAGATCAGGTGTCTCCTGTGTTCAATGAAACAGAGCTGATCACATACTCCAAGCTGAAATTATCACTTCTCATGAAGCCAGCTGGCAAAGACATATTCCGGTGTGATGATCTGGGGTTCTTTTAGCACTCCCTGTTGGAAGCCTGCTGTTTGACTTCTTGTTGAAATATCTTTATTGTCTTATCTTTTCAAAACGCAGCTTTTTTCTCTCTCATGAGATGCTATCTACAAATCATCCAAATCCCATGCTTCTTGGGTAATTAGCTAGTGTTAGATCAGAGATCAAGAAGTAAAAAGAAAAAAAGAAGTAAGCCCTGCAATAAAGTGAATAGAGAAAGCTAAAGTGGAATTATAAGTAAGCATTGGAGACTCGGTTCTCAGCTTCCTGTAAGGGGTCCAGCTTCAGTGCTAAAAGTAGATATTTTGAACCTATACTGACTGAGAATCTGCTCCCTAAGCTGTGGCAGATTGGATGGGTGGAAACACATGGGAGCTATTTTTTTCCCTAGGTTGAAAAGCACTAAGACTATCATTCCAATTGTCTCTGAAAGGATCTACATGACTTTGTGGAATTCATTGGCTATCTGACATGAAAATGCTCTGTCTCCTGCCTCTGACTATCCTGTCACTGGTTGATATCTCCTGTCCTGTGCCTCAGGGTATTTAGTCCTGTTGCAGTCCAGGTATCGGAATTGCAACACAATGTCCACCATCTGACCTATTAGACTTGACTTTGCTCAAGACAAAGGAAATTCTTCATATAAATGAGGTAAATGGGATTAGTCCTGTGGAGCAAATTGTAGTCAAACACTTTGGTCTAAGTCTAAGCTGTGAAACTGATGCCTCTAGATTCACAGGATTCTGGGTGTTAGTTTCTTGTGCCAGTAGAGTTTATTGAATTTCAAGAGCTAAATCTAGTCTTGGCCCAAATGGACATAATTGCAGTTACTTCAAAGAATCAAGGGAGAACTTTTCATTTAAAATTAGGTGTTTAGCTGGCAGAAGAGAATTAGGATAGATCACTACTCGTTCTTATACCATGTAATATTCAGAGCATTTTCATTTATCACTGGTATTCCAGATGAGAGGCAAAAAGGCAAACTGAAGATAAATTACTTTCTTTAATTCATTTATGCATTATGTTTACATCTACAGAGACATTTGTGCATGTTCATTCTGCTCATTAATTACAAGTATTAATGCAAAATGCAGTGATAAACTTTGCATTTATTCTGGTCCTACCATCCACATTCAGATGGAGAGAGAACTCCTTCCCCCTAAAGTTCCCCAGGAATTGATGAATTGAATGAACTCCGCTCCACTCACCCGGAATCAAATCTGGGAGATGCAATTACACTGTGCAGGGTGATTCAGAGTGAGAGCCATGGCCTTTTAAATTTCTTTTTATGGTATGTAATGAGAACACCAAGACTAAGACAGTGTGGGTCCTGTAAGGTCATCCTGACTTCCTGACTTCACTTAAGGCAGTGTGAAAAGTCCTTTCACCATCTCAGCAGATTTCTAGTACATGGGGTTTTTTTTGAAGTGGAGGAAAATTTGTTGTTACATCCTTGGACCACAGTGTTTTCATTGTGGAAACAGTCCTTCCCTCTTTGTACAGCGCATCTGACTACCTATAAGAACCATCTCCTCTAAGAGCCAATTAAAGCCACTGGAGAAGATTTTAATTCACAGAACCCAGATCCTTCTCACAGTAGTCCCATAGTGGAACTGCTCCTGAAGCAGCTAATCCTGAAGAAAAGGAAAGTGTACTCTGGCTCTCCCATTACTTGACTTCCACTCTGTCCTACTCTACTCTAATGTTGCTCTGCACTTCAGTTATCCTCTTCATTCTAAACAAATTCTTAGCTTGAAACACATACCAGATCTACTTCTCTTTGGTTTTGCTTTTTTCTTTCTCCAAATTTTAGCTGTGAATGTGAATGTAAGTATGGCAACAGTAATAAACACTTTCTGATTATACTTCTGTAAGCTTTATTTCTCATCATTGGAAAAAAGCAAAACATTTGCAAACACGTCTGCAAGTGATCTATCAGACTGACTGGTTCATAGCCAGCAGAAAAGGGTTAGTACAATGCTTTTTACCGACCTTGTACGTCTTTGGAGCGTGCATTGTAAAGCATCTGCGTTGTCAAGACAAGAATAGCCTCCATTCCTGCATTTTTATGATCTCAAATAGATATGGGATGATTGAGAAAGAAATAGGATGTTGTATTTACTTCAAAACTTCTCCTCTTTCTACAGAAATTGTAATAATTGGATAACTATACCATTGCCTTCAATAGCTTTGAGTTAAAAAGAACTATCAGTGTGCAGGGAATACCCTGTGTGGATGCACTCCTGTCATTTACTAGATAGGCATTATAAAGATTCAGCGAATACTTTTTTCTATCCTACATCTGTTTTGCTACAAGCATCACAACTTTCCTTGGAATGAGTAAAGTGGGAAAAGTAACGTGATTCTTCTCCGTGAGCTTGGTCAATTCTGATAATTTAACAAGTTAAAGCGCTGTTTTGCAATTACTGTTGAGTAGAGTCTAAGCCTTGATCTATGTTTTAATCACTAAAAAAATTCAAAAGCACACACATATTTTACACCAACTTGAACATGACCGATATTTCTGTAGGGTTTGTTTGGGTAGATGAAAAGTGCCAAGGATATCAAATCACTTTGGTAGTGAATATTTGTTAATTGAAGACTGACAGGGATTGCTCCACTGACAGTAGTCGTCCTTATAATTTGCACCTTTTGGAGATATTTTCTGTCAAAAAGAATTTTAATTAACATATCCTTTGCAATGAATGTTGTTAAGTGTTAGTCTTCATGAAAATTTCTTGACGTTTCTCTTGGGAACAAATCAAAAAGAGCAAATCTGGTGTAAAAGAAAACAATCTGTCAGTTACTTTCTTAAATGTCTGATGGTGATTACAAACTGCAGCTGAAAATTCATGGACAACTCATTAAATATGCATTTATGAAACTTTATACTTAGGTTTATTACTTTATACTTACTTTATACTTGTTGCCTAACTTTAAGTATATATAAAAGCCCTTTTAATCATAAATCAGCAACTCTTTCTCATTAACCGTACAAAATATCTAGAGGTTTATTGTCGGATTTTCTCTGAATAGGTTATTTGGTGTGATTCCTGGTACAAGAAGTTGTATTGCAAGTCGCAAAGAAAGATGGATGAAAATCTGATAATTCATTCCATAATGATACCATGATTTGGAATATTTCCATTCCTAAGGGCAATTAAGGAAATAAATATACTCCAGTGAAATTAAGTGCTGAGCAAACAATAGTGAAAACTAAAATAAGTCCTTCCTTTGAAAAGACAAAAAAAAAAAAAAATTCCAACTTTGATTTATAGTCTGTACTACAAAATCACAGAATCTGAAGGCATAAAATGGCTTGTTGTTTTAAACAAAACATTTAATTTTCCTAGAAAGCTCAACTTCTTTATGTTTCTGGAGAGAAATTTTGGAAAAAAATCAACCTGTGTAAGCAAAAAATTATTAGCTTTCAGCAAAAGGTATTTTTCCAGAAGTAAACCAAAACATTTAGTCAGTTGGTTTGAAGTTCTGTTCCAAAGAATATTGTCTAGGATGAAAAAAATATTTATTTAAAAATTCCATTCATTAAAAATTTACTATATAATTTAGCAAGCTGATGCATTGCTCTTCTTCACTTTGCTGTGATAAGTAATTTACTTTGTTTCTATTGCAATTTTATCTAAGTTTTATTTCCCAGGGTTTTTTATTTCAAGCCCTGTTTTCTGGAAGAAAGATAATCAGACAACAGAACAAGCCATAATATTTGTATAATTGCCTTGTTGATGCCATTATTACTGTTGATATTTCCCATAATATTATTTTTATTATTAATAATGTTAATAATAACAATACACATAACAACAGCAATGAAATGTATCTGGACATTCGGCCAATTCAATCTACTCCATATAAAGTGATTTTTAAGTAATAATGAGATGAACAAAAGAAGACCACCTGTTTCTTTCAAATCTTATCCAGACCTCTTGAGTCATCAAAATGGATCCGGAAATATTACCAAAATGTACTCCCTAGTGCAATTTGCAATCAAACCTGAATGTAACGTCACCAGTTAATTAGGAATGTTCTTATGATAGCATAGCATCTCTGGTTTTGAGAATGCTGTGGGAGATAGAAATAGTACTTTGTAGTTAATGTTTTGAGTATCTATAATGTCCATATTTTAGTAAAGGACTTGGGAAAAAAGGCTTTGTTATCAATACTCCATTTCTTGGATGACCTCTGATTTGTAAGACTGGATCAATATGGTTAATGTCACTGAAATAACATTAAAATAGAATTTTAAAATTAAAAAATAAGGGAAAAATGCTTAGAAAAATTCATTGGGCTGATTGGTTTCAAAATTTATTTTTAAATTAATCTTCTCTCCTTCATTTTTCTGTTTTCCCAAAGAGAAAGCTGGAAAGTCTAAATGCAGAAGAAACAGCTGTTTTACAGTTTTCAGATTTTTCTTCTTAAAGAAAAAAAAACCCAAAAAACAAAGCAAGGACAAATCTTAAAAAAGAAGCTATGTATATCCAGAGAGAAGCAAGTAATTACAGCCAAGTATCTTAAAAAGCAACGTCAAAATATTCATTACAGTATACCAACACTGAAACACAGACTCCTCTACAAGGAAAAATATTTGCAAAGGTCTTTCTGTATTTGTTTACCAGAATGAGAAATACACACTGTACTTCAGTTTAATTGGTCTCAGAACATGCATTTTCAGTTGAGAAACAACAAAGGAATGTATATTTGATTTAAGAATTAGTAAGTGTGTGAGAGATTAAGAAAAACTTACAGTCTTTCATCAATAACAATGGAAGTTAATGAATCAAGCCTAGCTTTGGTGCATGTAAGGGCCCTGTTAACTATAGGTGAAATACTCTGTTATAAACATACATCTTCACTGCATTTGGCTTTTCATTCCTCAAAGCCATCTCATTTTTTTCAGGCATCCTGCACAGGCTTAGGAGACGCTGCATCTTTTTTCAAGAGCTTAATAATTAAACAAGAAAAAAACCCAACGCTTTTAGCATTCAGCACAGAAAGAGGCTATGAACAAGCAAAACCCTGATAGGCATTTGATGAAATAATGCTCTCCTGGGTTCCCAGCCACATAATGAACTGCAGTGGGGCTGGTCTGGTCCTTGCTGAGTCACTGCCTTGCCTTGCCTCAAACTGAGACATTCACCTCAGAATTCTGTCTTCAATCACCAAACAGGACTGAGACCAGCTGATTTATGAGGCTGTGATGCTGGATGGGGTTTGGGAGTCATCAAGACCCTGCCGTGCACAATGTCAGGACAGCAGCATAGGCTTCTCCTGCCTCAGTGCTGCAAGGTTTGCAATCTCCCTCTAACTACTCCCTAAGCCAGCCTTTTGCTGGGGGTACTAATGATCTAATGAACTTTTTCCAGCGATCAGATCGTTCATCTTGCAGACAGGCTGGTGGGAATCGTGCCACACGTTTATTACAGCAGCTCAGTGTAAGAATGTAATGGTAAAAATGTTAGAAGGGCATCGCCCGTGGAGATCAGCCAGCACACCACCTCTGCTCTGTTCAGGACGTGTGCCATCCCAGCTGCCATCCAGCCCTGCTGGCTCCATTCCCAGCTGAGATGCTTGGGGAAACTCCTAGCAGAAAGTGAGTCAAGGACAGAGGGATTTTCTGATATTTGAGAATTAGGGCTGAGGGAAAGACTGACAAGCTTTTGAGCAGTTTCGTGACATAGTTATTTGCTACATTCAGCTGAAATTAACGTGCAAAAATCTTGAAACAGTAAATTAAATAGAAAAGAGGTTTTTCTTATATCACCTTTGATACAGTTTTAATTCTTTAACATTTTAGAATTATGTAGGAAGTTTAACTTTCAGTAAGTGAAAAAAATCAAACATTTTCAGAATTGAAGAATTAAAATCAGTATCTGGAAAGATGTGTAGTACCAGCAATAACAAGGGAGTTGATCTCCAGGTGACATTTTCCTTCTTGCCTTCATTTATCTTCATTATCTATGCCAGCAGTAAATTTTGCCCATTGTATAACACCCTAATATCCGTATTATGATGGTCTGACACATGGCATAAGAATAACACAAGAGAGAAGAGAGCTCCCAAGCCTTATGCCTGGTTCTTAACCTTTTGCTTTTCTCTTATTGGACAAGTACTTTAAAACACACGCAGCACGTACCGCTTCTTCCTCTGAGATTCAGTTCCTTCCTCCCTAGTGTCCCCAGTGCCTCTCATCTGTAACAACGTTTTTCCTTCTTCAAGCTTTCTTTGGTATCTGAAAGGCCTCTGTGACTATCTCCTCTGTGTGGCCAAGCAGAAGCTCACAGTGATTTATGGGAAAGAAAGACCGATGGACATGCAGAGCTAGGCTCTGAAAGCACAAGCAGACAAGAGGTCTTGCTTGAAGCCACATCTCATGAGCTCTTCAACCTTCCGTTGGCACCAGAAACACAGGCAAGTGCTCTATCAGCCTTCAGAGATTACTTGCCCCGGTATAATGACTTTTCATGAGGGCTATCCAGTCCTATGAATCCTGAAAAATTGTGGTTAGTGGGAGACCACCCTTGCTTCTTGCTCTCTAAACATGATGGTGTTGTCATGGCCTTTCTTCCCACTCAATTTGAATTGTGCTCAGCCAAGGCAGAAAACAGACAGAGGGAAATGGCTGTCAGCCTTGATGCTCAAAGCCATGCCACCTGCCCACCATCATCCCGCTTCATTGTGATTTATCACTTATTTTCCTTGTAAGTCCAAATCTTCTATTTCTTTTACCACAGTTTCTACTTGTCTGTGAGTTTGAGTCTGTACTTTTGAAAATAATAAATCCACGAATGGCTCTATTTCAGCTGTCAGAGCTTTTATTGCGAAATATAAATAAAAAGTTCCAGAAAAGTACTTTTTTTTCCTGCTTTATAATGTGAGACAAAGCTGGAGTGAAACAGATCTCACCCACTGGAAAGCAGAGCCCACACACTCATAATGATTCATTAAATCATCCATCATACTTTCCTGAGAGCGTCTACGGCCTTTCAGCCACTCAAGTGCGTATCCACCTCTCACCTGCTTGTTTGGGAGCTAAATGTCTCCTTCATAGATTCATGGAATAATTTGGGTTGGAAAGGATTCTGGTGGTCACCCTGACCACCCCAATTTGCAGCCCAAAGAGAGCTTTTGCAGGGCTGGAAGCAGAGGATCGTAAATCCTTCTCAAGCAAAGCAGACTGTCTACCCCACTGGAGATTATATTGGCATGGGAGAAAGTTGCACTCCTGACACTGAAGAGACACAAAGGCAATACTAAAGAAAATACATCAAGAAAGGATGATAACAGGAAGCCAAATTGCAGGAAATAGCACTTTTCATCTGTATACAGGTGTAAAATGTAATAAATGCATGATCCTTCCAGTAACCCCACCTCCTGGCCTGTCTGCTGTCAAATGCATCAGCATCATCACCACTGTATGTGACTGTTGTCTGCTCCTACCATCTCAGGGTCTTCTCCACAAAAAATAGCGCTTATTTCTTGTATGAAGGTTACTGCCCTCATCAAGAGCTGAGTACTTCATTAAGTCCCAGGGTGAGACATTCAGCTGGATCTTCACAGAGAGCTCAGAAAGGGCTAAAGCTGGTAGATTCAATATCAGCTGCTGCAGCTTGGTGAAGATCCTGCTGAAGATCCAGCTCCTGAGAGTTGGAACCCATGGGTGGTGGGACACTGTTTTGTTAGACCCAGTGAAGCTGAAAAGACAGATTACAAAAAAAAAAAAAACCCACCCCAGATCAAGGGGACAAAAAGCCCTTAAAGCCAGAAACTTACTACAGAGCAAAACAAATATTTATTCAGCAAAGTGAGCCACACACACTTCACTTCTTTAAACTGCCTGAACATTAATTGTGCCTAAATATTTTGGCAGATACAGTAATCATGCTGACATCTCTTTAATTTTCTTTCACAAGGCCACAATTAAAGTCCCTGTCTTTATGAGCTGGAAAGCATTTGGGGTCTTGCAAGAAGTATAAATGTGATGGTTTAACCCCAGCCAGCAGCCAAGTCCCATGCAGTCGCTTGCTAACTCCTCCACCAGCAGGACCTTGAGAAAACCGGAAGGGTAAAAGCTGGAAAACTTGTGAGTTAAAGACAGTTTTAATAAGGAAAGCAAAAGCCACACACTCAAACAAATAAAAACAAGGAATTCACTGCTTTCCACCAGCAGACAAGTGTTCAGCCATCTCCAGGAGAGAAGGGTCCCATCACACATAGCAGTCACCTGGCAAGACAAATGCCTTCACTCCGAAAGTTTTCCTACTTCTTCCTTCTTCTCCCCAGGTTTATATCCAGTGCATGATGTTATAGCCACACACTTCCCGTCCCCTTGCCTTGACAGTACGAAAAGCAGAAAAGACCTTGGCTCTGTGCAAGCCCTGCTCGGCAAGAACAAAAACATCCCTGAATTTTCATCACTGTGTCCAACACAAATCCAAAACACAGCCCCATACCAGCCACTGTGAAGAAAATTAACTCTACCCCAGCCAAAACCAATGCAACAGGGAAAAGAACAAGATTAATGGATTTCCTTTTCCACATCCATGCTGTTCCTCCATGCCAGCTAATTTGAATGCAACTTGATGCAGAAGATAATGTCACTGACAGAATTACAAGCAGATTGCCTGCTTTGTTCTAACTGCCATTTGAGTGCCGAGCAGAAATGCAGTCTTCTTCCCCTGGCCTTTGAAACTCACAAAGATGTTGTTCATGCAGCTGGAACTCAGAGGCTGTCAGTGTTTCAGCAGTGAGGCTATTTAGGAGAACAAAACAGTGCTTCCACCCAAGTGGAACGGATTTCCTGTATCCATTCTGTGCAGTAGATATTCCCATACAGTGCTGTGGACTCCTGCCGCAGCAGAGCCCGTGAGACAGATCCCTGCTGCAAAGCCATCCCACCAGCAGCCCCACTGCAATCGATGGAGGATGTGCTGCTGACTGCAGTGAGTAGTGCCCAGGTAAGTTCAAAAGGCTTTTGCTTGATATGATCGGCTGTGCTAACCCTCCTCATGTGAATGACTCCTCTGAAAACCATCGACCAACTCACCCGCTGGTGGCTCTGCTGGTGCTGTTTGCTTTCGCTTCAGGATTATCTGTTTTGGATCCACAGTCTTCTCACGCTCAGTTAATAGACAGTCTGTGCCCGTTTCTTTTATTTAGAGAATGCAAGTGGCTTTTAAAGCAGTATTTTAAGAGCGCAAACTCACAGCTGGGAGCAGACTTGGCTTTTGCACTGAGAAGTTGGCGAGCAAGTGGCTATATGGGCTGGGAGGAATACTATAATGGTGAATGGGGGAAACAATTCGTTAAAATCTTATTTTACAAATCTGCTCACTGAAACAATTCAGCTTGTCTGGATTTTCTTCTCTTCCCCCAAACCACTTGTTGGTTTTAAACGAAGTTCATTTTACCCTTCCATCAAGGTAAAGGTGTACAGGATCACAGAATATCCTGAGTTGGAAGGGATCCACAAGGATTATCAAAGCCTAGCTCCTGTTTGGACTCCATGGCAGGTGGAGGAGGGCTCACAGGAGACCCCCAACAACTCTTGATACCTCGATGCCTCTTGCTACCCCTGGCTCCCTGGCAGCTCTCTGGGGAATGGAGGGGAAGGTCTGGGGGCTGAGAGCAGATAGAAGTGGCAGTGCAGACCTTGGATGAGCCCACTGTCTCACTCTGTTAGCAGTAACAAAAGTTGTGTGAGGACAGAGAAGAGAACACAACTTAATTTTTCTGGACAACTCTCCTTGGGCTTTTATTTTTTATTGAAATTTGAGGAATACTAATATAAAACTTTTTTAAAAACCCAAACAATCTCATAACCTCTACATTTAAAAAAATCCAACATTCTCACCAATTCTCCAAGATGGATTGAGCTAATTTGAGATATTTTGAGACACATTAGAAGAAATAAGGGTGATGTCTGAGTGGATTTTTCTGATTTCTCATCCTACTTCTATGTGTTTTTGTGCTAAGTCTGGAAATGTACTGAGTATAGATGGGAAAAGCAATAGAACATCTTTTGCAAAAATCACACTGTCCCATGGGAGTGAAGATCAGGAGAAGACCTAAGAGAAGAAAGAAAGAAAGAAAGGAAATGCCCATTTTAATCTAATTTCAGAACCTTACCTGGCACCAATTAAAATCCAGGCTCAGAGGTTGAGCGGAAATTCTTCAATCTTCTTTCAAGTATCTCATCAAAACGGCACAGGATGGAAATGCCGAAAATAAAAAGAAAACTACCTGCAGGCTTTTAATACAGTGAAATATTTACAACAGCACATCACCGGTGAATGCTGACACAGAAAACAATCTTGAAAAATGTCTGTCAGGGAGAATAATTTAGAAAGCTGGAGTCACAGGCAGTGTCACACAGTCTGAACATTGTAGGGCTAGAAAGTACAGTCCATAGCTGAGAAAGTGAGGTGCATTTGTACTGAACATGTTGACAGCTTCGTGGGTGGATGCTCTTAAAGGTAATTTTGCCTTTGTGGAAGATGTCCAAAACCCCAGCAGGAAAGGAAGTTACCAAACACTGGTAATGACTAAATTTACTGGAGAAACCAGGTCCTGATGCAGGGGGAATGGGGAGAGGGAGGAAGGGACTGGGGAGAAAAAAGGATGCTGTTTGCCAAGTGAGGACCTGCCCTCCAGGGCAAAAAGGCAGCAATGTGGGACATGACTGGGGTGCTGTGGTCACAGATGGTGGAGGCTGGGATGTGTGAATTTGCCCAAGGATGGTGGGATTATAGCCAGGTGAAAAGCTCATGGGTGGACATACCTGGGTAGGTCTATATCTGCATAGCTTTTGTCAGAAACCATCAGTGGTTCTTTCAGTAAGTGCCTAAGAAATGATGATAGATCGATTTTTCACATTTTAGCCACACAGGGGGAAAAAAAAGACAGAAAATAGAACTTTTTATTTCCTTCTTAGAAAATAAATTTTTTATGGAATTGACTCTTCGAGTAAGGCATAAACTATTTGCTGTTTCACCTGCTCAACTTCACGTAACTCCAGATGTAAAAGCATGCTAAAGTAAGCTAAGAACATTCTCTGTGCCCATCTTCCATAAGGAGATGATAGTTATCATCCAGTAAGTATCCTGATTGACGCAAACTACCACTGGTAAAAATAGTTCCTAATTAAGTGAGCAGATAGCTTTTCCGGACTCTTACTGGTTTTTGAACTAAACATTGACTCAGAGTAGAAATATCTGAATAAACCTGTCTCTTGTCCATGCCAGCCAGTTATTCCAGCCCTCCCAGCTGCACGGGCTCCCTGGCTCTGGGATCAGTGTTGCAGGGGGGTCCTGCACCAGCTACAAAGGCTGCCCAGGCCCCTCCACACTCAACAGGTACCCTGGTTACAGCAAAACTTTGCAAAATTAACGTTTTTCATGTGAAACACCTCAAATATGATGAGGTGGCACCTCCTGAAACAAAAACACTAACAGGAATATCTCCACTCCTCTGCTCCTTATGAACACTCCTTATGGCCTTCATTTAGAGAAGCTTAAGGCTCCCTATTTACTTGGAGAAACCATCTCCATACACATCTCACCCATGCTTTTAGAAGCAGAGCTGTAGCTTCCAGTCACCCAGACCCTTTTCATGACCTGGGATTTTCTTGAGTGATGTATCAATATTATAGTGTTTTAGGAATAATTTACATCCATTGAAGCCCAAGGAAAGACTGATTTTGATGGCTTTTGTTCAAGTTCAGTTCTTTACTTACCTAAGAAGTGTGTTAGCATTAAAATGTTCATGAAAATTTAATAAACCCATTATGGCAATGATGTTGCCTTCACAATGTATCAATATGGCAGTGTGAGAACACTTACTTTCATGGTGATTGACTTCCTACTTTATACAAATACAGTGAACTGCGTTTCATTTATTTTATGTGTAAACAAGCAAATAATTTAAAAATAATTAAGAAAATTTTGTTCTATTTATTCAACACCATTCAAAGCTACCTTATATGTATTTTCAGATGCAAATTTAAGGGTGATTTGTGTTGCTTAAAATATCAATCTGCTCTACAGCTATGAACAGGATAAATAGTTTTTGGTATATTGAATTTGAGCCACCAAGCACCTGTTTCACCATGCTGGGGACAAAGCAGTTTCACTGGCACAGAAGTTTTACAGGAACAGAAGGGTTTGTTGTCTGACATTGAGTCTCCAGATACCTGCAGTTAAATACTACAGTAGAAAATGAAAACAGGACATCACTTTGATGTTGTTGAACGACTGACACCGCTGCTCTGGCACACTGGCCAGCTTAACCTGTGTAAGCTCTCAAGGAGCAGAGTCTCTATTCCCACCCCATGACCAGGAGTTCTGCAAACACAGCTGCCCTTCGCCTGGAGCTCAGCTGAGCTGCTCTATCATTCCTTCGAAGACACGTGGCTCCCACCCTGTGAAGGCTGCGTGGGGTTGCAGGATGGTGCTGGAGTGCTATCACTGGCTGAGAGGTTTATCTGACATCCTCTCAGCCCTAAGAGAGATGTCATCCTCGGGCATACTCAGCCAGAGTTGAGGATCAGAACAAGTGGAAAAGTACCACTAAGTGTAAATCACGGGCCATGTGTGAAGTCGGTAGGGAGGACAACATAACCACTGAAGGGAAGCCAAAGTTCTTGCTGCACTGATGGGATGAGGCTGTCACCTCACCTCAGAGCTGTCAGGGGGATGACACATGAACCATTATGCTGGGAAATGAACAGGAGGCCCATTGTTTAAGGGAAATCCATCATTCCATCCACCCGGGTGCAAAGCAATTCTGCTGGCTGAAAACGTGACAAGTTTAGGGACTTATACAACTCTTCCACAGCAGGGGGAGAAACCCCTGGGAAAAAGAGGGCTTAGATAAGGTGGTTAAAGGATTGATTGTGCCTGCTAATGAAATTGCTGACTTTCTCATTGAACTAATTACACAAACCAGGTAATAAACTGTGGAAGATGCCTCCTTAGATGCTGAGTCAAAGATCCAACTCTTCCAATCTGCATCTGCAGGGTCAGTAACCAGTGGAGTCACCACTGCTGTGCTTCCAGAGCCAAGGCCACCATCCCAAAAGGCAGGGAGGAAGGTGCTCCAGGTGACATGCAGAGGGAGCAGACAAAATGTCAGGAGTCTGTGGCCAGTCCTCCTGGGCTCAGGTGGCTGCTCTGTAGGGACAGATTTGCTGCTGGCCCCAGAAGCAGGATTCCTGCCCCAGAAAGCTCAGTCCATGCAGCTTGAGCTGGCTCAGAGAAGAGAAAAATCAATCCTGAGCCACCCTGACACACTCCACAGATCCCCTTGTGTAGCTACAGCTCTTGTTACGTCTTTTCCCAGTGCAAGGTGTCCCCAAGCAAAATCTGAGGTCAGAGTTCTGGTTATCTTCTGTATGCCATAGATGTGCCATCAGGTGCTGTGCTCGTTTAAGATTTGGGACATCATCCTCTGCCCTTGAGGCAGGTGCAGCTTTCTGTGTGATGCGGCACCTGGACCAGCAAACCTTTCATCAGGGTATTGGGTTCACCAATAAAAGTCATAATGCAATTCTAAATAAGCAAAGGCTATTTTCTGATCTCAATTCTCCAAGATCCTGGGCTGAAGGAGCCAGAGCCCCAAACTTTGTAAGTGTAAAAACACTAAGTGTGCCTCATCTTTAGCCTCTATTTCTATAACAACCTTAGCCAGCACTTTGTATCTGAAATCTGCCAACCACTGGGTACTGATTCTGAGATTGCAAAGCCTTAGGACATTCTGAGTAAAGTCTGATATAAGTTGCAGCATGATTTTCAGAAAAAAAAAATCTTATTTTAACTAAAGAAATTACCAGTGGATTGCTACTGCCCTAGGAGGTCACTGAAAGGTGAGCTACGCTCACTGATAAAAAGTGCATTTAGTCTTACTTTTGCTCCTAGCTGTCAGCTTCTACATCTTTGTTGACTTTTGAAACACTGAGAAAAAGCTTTCCTTAACCATGTGACAGAAACTGCAAATGAGACCATTTTCAGTCATGTAATTTTTACTGTGGGGTTTTTTTTCATATTTCTATCCTATTCATCAGTGTGTTTCTTAAACAAGGGATGCTGAAACTAATACAGCTTCAATGCCCATTTTTCATAATCAGTTTTGCTGATGGACACCATAATTTTCCTGGGAAAGCTACAGGAGATCATAATCCATTCATTAACATTTTGATATATCTTAAAAGATACTATATTATGCCTTTTCAATTCTGCTTCTTCATTTGTATTTCCTTATACTTGGAAGATCTATCAGTATATAGAGAATTTTTCCCTTCTGCTTTCTCATTTTGTTATAAATAATACTTGGCATTTACTTGAACTGACTGATTTTACATTTAATATTTTCTTCTTGATTTACTTATATTCTTACCTGAATGAAAATATTTACCTTGTGCATGTCAGTATTTGCAACATGTCAAATGAAGGGATAATTATTTGGGTCTCTCTTATCAGGAGCTCTGTCACATAAAAGAACAGATCAACAAATGGATTTTCTATTTTTACTGCTAGAAAAACATAATGATTTTTAACTAGTCTTAAAGGACCTTAAGCTTTCATTCACAGAGTTATGATTTTTCTTTTCCCCCTGAAACAGAAAACCAAAGAAAATAAAAGCCAAAGCTCTTGAGAAAGCCTGCTCACAAAACAATTCCATCTCTCCTACAGAAACTGCTCTCTTCCACCCCCAGCCCAGTGGGTCTCTGAGGGCTGCTCTCACTTCAGAACTGTATTATGTTAGTTCCACCAGGAGAAAATATCCTGCAATGGTAAAAAGAATGGTGCTATGCTGCACTGAAGGAAACGGGGGGAGCACAGGAATTTTGTTAGCAGCATTGCAGAATTTGCATAAAAATTAAAGGAAAGTTAATTCTGACTTACAGTTCAAATAATTACAATCTTTCTTATGAAAACCTCGCACTGCAAAATACACAAAAAGTATAATAAATTCTAGAAAAATCATATAGAACTAAGACAGCAAGAGAAATTTCAGTTTTATGTGCCATTTAGTTTAGTCAAGTATACAACATGACATTTAGGTTCTGTTTTTTAATATTGTTCAGTATTCTGACTTCACCTTTATGCATAAACTTTCTGCCTAATTTAAATAAATGCAGACATTGCAGTTTGGAGAGCAACACCAGTTTAAAAAAAAATTACATAAGGTAAGCAGGAATGCTTATATATCTCTTTTTCCTGGGAATTGAATTTGGGTCTATTGCTCTCCCTGAGGAGAGGCTTTTCCAAAGCTCCCCTTAGCTGTGCTACCGCTGACTGGACACCCAAGGTTGAAAGCTCCTTGCCACACCCCCTGCCATCTTTTGGTTTGTCCACTACAGTTATGAGGAAAGTTTTTTCTATACTTGGCCTAACAGGTGAATAATAAATGTTGTAATAAGATTTTAGGGGAATGTTTTTATTTTTGGATTTTTTTAATATCTGTTTTTTCCTTCTTTACTTGTTTTTATTTCTAGATTCTCAATTATTTCATACCATATCATACAGTTAGGACTTTCTGGGGAATACTGGTGTTTGCTGACTGATGCTTGTTTCAGGTCAGAGATTCCACTTTGTCTATGCTTGCAATTATTATGCATTTGATTTCCATTATTACCCGAGAAGGCCATAGTAATCTGCATGTGTCTGTAGAAATTAAGAGCTTTTTCTTAATTATATGCTACAAATAATTTTTAAGGGGCATATCTGGAAACAAAAATTCAAAATTTGCATTTGAATAAAGGTTGCATATTTGTTTCTTTCTTCTTAATGTCTTGCTATAATAACATTTGATCTGGCAAAATACATAATATGTTCTGTTAGGAAAGGCCTCACATTTAAAATTGAGGTTATGCTAGATTATTTTTCTGGATTCTGAATCATATTAAAATAAGCTCAAAGTATTATTGTAATGCTTTTTCTATCTTTCCTCTATGCTAACATGATTATTACATATAATAAAATATTATATGTAATAATAACATATAATATAAAATATATTTTTCACATCAAGAAATTATTATTCAGTTAACTTTTCTGCCTTGTTCATTACAAGTCTCAACCTGCAGTTCTCACTTTATGACAGAAAAAATCTGATCATATATTCTAGGCAAAAAAAAAGGGACACTAATTGTTCTCTATTTCTTCAAAACGCATTTTACTAGAGGCAGAAATACTGTGTATAACAGAATACAATTGAGCAGGAGACAGAGTGGTTCAACAGATATGTAATGGCTGGAGAATAATTTTGTGTATTTGTATCAACTTTTATTCCTTTAAGCATCCATGGTTACAAGTATTTCTCTTCTTTCTCTGGGAATGATGATCCCAGACTGTGAAGAAATTGTTTGTTCCTGACAGTGTGCATGGTTATTTGATTAATTTGCCTTCCCAGAGCGCTGGTGCCAGCACAACGATGTGGTGGTGGCCCCAGGAAGGGCTCAGAAGGAACTCTGCTCATCTTCCTTGCCCAGTGCTCACACCCGTTGAGGGACTCTGGTGATTAGGACTCTTTTGGGCACTTTTCCTGCAGGTGTCTCCATGACAGGAGTTGGGGACAGATGGGGCTGGGAACAGGGAACTGGATGCATTTGCTGGGCTGTGATGCACTGCCCCTGCACAGAAGACATGATCAGTGCACCAAGATTTCCATCTCACTGGATCTGCTTTTCCAGAACATCAGTTTTTCTATTGATCTTGGTAGTCTTTAGTGTCATAACATTTCAACATCACCTTTTAAAGCTTTTTAGCAATGGAATTGCTTGTACAAGTAATCTTAGAAGAGATCATTCGTTCTGCCACTGCTGGGGAAGAAATGAGATCTACAGGTATTATCTCATGGTTTCATTCTTGTTTCTGATGCCCAGAATGCCTGCTAACACCATCAAGGAAACAACAAGAAATTAACCAAATTTCTCTGTAACTCACAAACTTTAAACAGTGACAGACATCTAAATCAACTGCTGAGAACTTTGAATTTCCCACTAAATGTCAATGAGAAAATATCATAGACAGATGTTCAAGTCCATTGCAAGATGTAATACAGAAAATTCCCATTCCACTTCAAACTTCATATTATAATAGCCACCAAAAAATACTACTCTTTTGAACACGATTTGCTCTGTCTTCATAGAACTGTCAACATAAAAGGTGTCCACAGTAAGACGCCTGAAATAATTGGTCCCTTTGGAAAATTCAGAATTAAGTATTTATACCCTTAAAGAAGTTTGAACCTAGAAGAAATCTAAATTAAATGCTTATTTTTTGCTCTGTTTCTTTTTCTCTTCCTGTGTGTGTGTGAATTCTTTTTGCTTTTAACAGTAAATGGGGAACATATGTTAGGTATATGATACCTCACATCAAAGGTGTCTGATAGTCATTCAAGAAATTATAGCAGCATTAATTTTATAATAAACTCAGTACATTGTACAGCTTAGCAAACAGGCAGCAGATCTTTAGAAGCACAGTAATTGCAGGGATTCTAATTAATTAATTAATATAAAAAATGAATGGAAGAATCCTTTATGAATATATCTTTTTTTCTTCTTTCACTTCCTGTTTTGTCAGCACTTTTCTTCCGCAAAATTATTTTAACAGCACCATTAAGCAGCCTTGTGAAATTAATTCCAGCTCTCAAAATAAATAACATGCTTGTTCAACAGCAGGCTGTAACCTTCCAGTAGGCTTAGTTCATGCTTGTTTTCATTAAGAGTCATAGATATGTCCATCAGTTGATATTTTTAGGTATCTTATGCTGTATTGATTTTTAATCTCAGGAATATTTGACTGAAAAATCTAATAATTTTGCATTCAGAAAAGACATAAATCACATGCTTCAAGTCTCTCTATTTCATAGAATTAAGCAGAATGTGTCCCAAGTAACAAGCAGTAGGACCAGAGGAAATTACCTCAAGTTGTGTCATCCATGGTTTAGATTGGATATTAGGAAAAAAGTCTTCAGAGAAAGGGTTGTCAAGCACTGGAACAGGCTGCTCAGGGAAGTTGAGTCATCATCCATGGAGATATTTAAAAGATGTGTAGATGTGACACTTAGGGACATGATTTAATGGTTAACAATTAGATTTAATGATCTTAGAGGTCTTTTCCAACCTAAACTAGTCAGTGATCCTATGATCCACCCTACATTAAGTAATGATGGCATACCTTGTTATAGCGGTGCTTGTTCTCTCAAGGTGTGCGGGAAAAATACAAAAACAACCAGAGAAAAACCAAAAGAACTTGAGCAGAGGATGCTGCAAATCGTCCAGGTGTGTGTTTCATCAGGGCAATCTCTGATTGTCACAGGGGTCTCTGGTGATGTGTGCTCAGGTGCTGAGCATAAAGAAAAACAATTGACATCATATTGTTGGATCACTGCCATTTTAAGATTGGTCAAACTTTAATGTATTTAAAGTGCTCACTGATAAAATTATAAAATTTTAAGTTTAGTCACTTTTTTCTTATATGACAGCTATTAATTGATATGTACAGTTCCTTCCCCTCCAAAGAATTGGTATTTTTATATGTTTGAAGATCTACAGGGACTGGAACGAGAACCTTCACTCAAATCACGTGTCATTTTAGAGACATGATCCTGATGATTACTCCTGACCACAACTATACGTAACCTTCTGTGATCTCTTGTTAATTCCATTTAGCTCTGGTCATTTTTATTCATATGTGTTGTATTTGAGAATAGACTGATTAATTACACAATTACACTACAATTTCACCTGATAGATTGCCACTTTGTAGAAAGCAGTTTTCTGTCAAAAGGAAATAAATTATATTTTTGATGGCCTATAATAATTAAAAGCTTAAAGGAGCTGATAACAGAGATTGCAAAAATTAAATCACAATTTGTTACAAACAAATGAGACATTAAACCAAATCATTTCTTCACCAGCTGTGCCATAATTACAAGTTTATCTACAAACCAAATTTGTTTGTCTTTGGGCAAAAGCAGACTGGGCAAATTTTGTTTAGATTTGCATCAGAGATGAGTCTTTGTGGGAAATAATGGAGACTCTCAAGCATAGATTTCCTGGGAATTTCCTAAAGGATAAAGACTGTCTTCCCTCTTCTGCCCCCTAAATCTTGCCCAATTCAGCACAAGCTCCGTGTCATCTGACTCAGGGAAATCTGGGAAAAAACAGAGCACCTCCCTGCCCTGTCTATTAGCCCCTGGCTCCCCCAGAGGCAGAGGCAGACACACACTCCTTTGGTCAATGGCCTGGGCAGCGGTGACAGTATAGAGTTATACAGCAGAGCTGATATTGCACACTTGCTCACATGCCCACACAGACTGTATATGTTTTAAAGCTACATCTGCTGTGCAGGTAAAAGCATGGCTAAATGCAGCTGTGTACAGCATCATTAAATGTTTTGTAATCAATGGAAAAAAGCAGATGAGGCTTGAATTTTAATTTTCTCTTTCAAGGCAAGAAATAGGAAAATACAATTTTTTGTTCAAGTCCTAAAACAAAGTTTTTTATCTAGTTATTCAGTTGGGGGAGTCTGTTCCACAGATATGTTTTCTTAATATTGCAACAGATCTGTACTGCTGTTTTTACTATACATCTCATCTTTACTTTTCTAAAACAACATAAAAATATTCAAAGACAGAAAATAACATGAGGAGTACCCCTCATGAACAGCAACGCTTTAGACAAGCTTCTGTGTTTACCAATAAAAGTACCTGGTTAAGCCTGTTTACTGTTCTCATCTAATTTGCAGCATAAGTAGCTGACTCACTGCTGAAATTATTACAAGAAAACCCGGTAAAACCTCCAGAAAATTCCAGCAGAGTAATCTTGCAGGTCCAAAAAGCCAGTGACTTCCATTAAGTGAGGTGCATTGGCCCCAGCCAGTAGTTAAGCTAAGCTGATCACTCACTTCTTTAGTGGGATAAGAGGGAGAATCAGAAAAGTAAGGCAAGAAAAACTCATAAGTCAAGATGAGGACAACTGAAAGTGAGGGAAAGAGGAAAAAAAACAGTCAAGTGATGCAAAGGTAATCACTCACCACCTCCTACCAGCCGACAGCCCAGCCGGTCTCTGAGCAATAACTTCTTTGGAGAGACAAAACCCCCAGTTTTATTGCTGCCCATGATGTTATAGGGCAGAAATAAAATGGTATGGAATATCATTTTGGCCATCTGAGATTCACTGTCCTGCCTGTGTCCCCTCCCAGCTACCTGCCCACCCTCAGCCCACTTACCATGGGGGCCATGGTAAGCAGATTTTGGTTATATCTGGTAGAAAGGTTGGGTGGGAGAAAGATTTTGATTAATAAATAAGAGGTTATGTCTGCGGTATGATGTGGCTGCATTCTGATAATTGAAGGTAAGTGTCAAGAGAATTGTGTGGGCCTTGATATAGAGGCCCTTTTAAGCTCATTTCTGCCTCATTTCCCAAACAAAATATTTCTCTCTAGAATTAAAGAAACTAGCCAATCTTGAATCAAACCTTGTTTACCCAGAACTGTCCAGCCCTTGCTTCAAGCAGACTTAGATACAGGCTGTGAGGAGAAGATGACTCTAGAAAGGACAGCTAGACATTTTGGCTAGACACAAAACTATGCTGTGTTTGGGTGGCTTTAGCTGTGCCCCTGCTGCTCTGGCTGACAGACTTGTCTTTCTGCACCTCCCATTAACACTTTGTCCCTGGGTGTATCAGAGGTCTCTGTGGATCTCTCCTGAAAGATCTTTTTCTGTAGCATTTGCACTTTCCTCTGTCCTCTCTGGACACTCCAGCTTGAATAATGCTTCTGGCTGTCTGGGGATTACAGTTGAGTCCTGGTGTTGAACATCTAAATCCGTAAGAGAGGGCAGTCCAGCCTGGAGAGGGAGATACTAGAAAAAACACCTTTTGTATAATGATAAAACTAAAAATGAGAAAGAATTAGAGTAACTTGACAGATGCAATTGCTCACAAAATGGCTTTTTCTCCCTATTTATTTTTCTTTCTCGAATTCTTAGCACAGGCTATTGCTATTCAATAGTAAGAAGGCCAGATTGACTCATTAAATGAAGCCACTGATCAATCTGAATTCTCTGGACTATAAGAAACCACTTTTTGCCCATGCAAGATCAAGCATTGATGATTTTCCCCACCTCTGTGCAGCAGAAAGCAAACCCAAAGACAGGCAAAACCCCAAGCCAGCATACTCCATCATCTAATGTTTGTGCCCCTGCAAATTCTTGGTGTACTGGATAACTGATCAGACAGCCATCAAACTCAGCAGGATTATTCCCATGAGCAATTACCCACCAGATCAGCAGTAGTGTTAGAATATAACTAACTGCTCTTTTTCAAACCTCTTCAATTTTCTGAATGTAAAATAATTCAAATTATTTTGTACATCACAAATATTTACTATATAGAGAAGTAGTGCATTCAGAAAATTTGTTTCACATAGTTTTGTAAACATTATGAAAATAATTTAATATAAAGCATTAATAACTCCTATGTGATTCCAATCTTACTGCAATATTAATTTTATTGTATGGATTAAATGAGCAAGAAAATGGTTGATTTGCATAAAATATTTGACATCACTTAGTTTTCCCATAGGGAATTTTAGTGCATGCATTAGCAATTGTGTATTTAAGACACTGAAAACAAATAATTTCTGTAATCTTTAGTGGAGTTTCATTATTTTTGAGCTGTATGAGTGGTTTGTTTTGTTCCAGTTCAAGTTCCCCTGACTTTTACCAGCAGCAACCCCTGCTCTGGCTTCTGCCTCAATGAGCCAGTAGGAAGCAATGTGGGTGCTGGGGAAACCAAGGACCTCTCTGGACTCACAGTGGCCAGATCCCCACATACCCTTTTTTCTTCAAATAGGCATGACTGTCCCTTGATGGGTTTAATCTACAAAGAAGTGCAGAACAGAGTAAGAAACAAGTTGCCAAATTGCACCAGGCCTGGGGAAGCAGCTGTTAAAATGACTGAGAATAGGTGGCATTAGATGCCTTAGAGAGGACTAGGACTAGGAAGAATTGCAAGTCTAAACCCTTGCTGCTATATCTCTGTTGCTGAAGGATGATAGGAAGGAGCCATTTCGATTTTTCCAAAGTATTACTCCTTTCTTTGGCTGTCCATAAATTGCATCACTTCTGTTCCCTGACATATCTTGCATATAGTAGAATTACTCTCAAGTGCCTTAGATAAGTTTTCCTAAATCTGATTGTTGTTGAACAAAGACCATCAGAAAAAGCAGCTAAGGGTCATCTTCTAACCCCCAATCCGTCTCTGACATTGGGAAGATGCTTTACCCTTGTTACAGGCAGTCATTGCTCATACTTTCACTTAGCATAAAAGGCAATTCTTAAAAGCATTCATTTTGATTCCTTGAAATTAAAATGTGGAACCTGCCATGTTTCTTGCAGCGAAGATAACATTAAAGTATAAAAATTGCCCCATGATCTTTGGATCATTTTCTCTTGAATCATTTTCCCTTGGTTGCTGTTTCTCCTAAAAGGTTCATAATGCTTGGAAAAAGGAAACAGAAAGAGCTAATTGTATGCCAAGAAAGCTTCATGATTACTTATTTCAGGCAACAGAATAATTGATCCAATTTGGCAAGAGTTTCACACTCTAAATTTTCACCCAAAGTGGGTGATTAAGTGCTGTGCTTTCCCCTAGACACATTGACTTCCAGCCACAGCCAGGAAAATGGGCTGCCTTAGCTAGTTAGTACCTATAGGAAATATCTCTTGCTGCTCAGAAGTGCTGCATATTTTTGTACTGATGACAGCACTGCCTTGAGAAATAGAAGTCAAGGACACCGGAGAAGTGACCTTGGCTGGGCCACTAACTGAGAGCTGCTCAGCCCTTGCTGGGATTTGCAGAACATGTGAGGGATTTAGAGGCTTCAGTCACACTGGGAAGTCTGCACAGGTGTCTGTGTTGGTTGCTGCTTTCTCCTGGAGCAGGAGAAAGGAGGTCAGTGAAGCTGCAGAGATGCTCAGCCCATGCTCCTCCATGGCAGGGAGCCCTCTCCTTCCTGGGACCTGCTGCAGTTGGGACTGGGAATACGAGCAGCCCTTGGGCAGCCACACCCAGCCAGGAGGCACAGCTGGAGAAAGTGGAAGGTTTCCAGAAACAATCTCCTGCAGAAGTAGGCTTCTCCCATGCAATCCTAAACAAGCCTGCAGGATCAGGACTAGGGTTCTGTCTGGAATAGAGCCTAAACTCTCCATGTGGAGATGGACAGGGCCAGTCAGGGGTGTCAGAGCTGCTGTGCTAACTTGGTGCAGACCAAGCATGCTGGCTCTGCTGCACAAGACCATCCAACAGCTTCTGCTCTGAAACACCACACCTCTGCTGTGACTGACTGTGCAAAAAAAAAAAAAAAAAAAAAAAAAAAAAAAAAAAAAAAAAAGGCACATTTCACTTGTACAAGCTTGATTTAGCACTGAACAGCTCTGCAGAGCATTAAGCTAATTTAAGTCTGGTTTTATAATATTTTCAAAATACCTCTGTGCATCGTTTCAAGGGACTTACAAAAGTCAGTATTATGACACACAAAAACTCAACTGAGGTTTGTCAGGCTGGTGAAAATACAGTTTCTTAATCTCCCATTAACAAAATTAAAGTCAGGACCATATTTCTCTCTGGTGAAGTATCAAAGAGTGAGTAGCTACTATGGTTGTTAGTCTCCACGAGCTCTGCTTGTACTATTTCAGAGGGACCAGTAATATTCCTTTTCCTTTAGGTTCACCAGTGCTTGTGTTGCAAAATGACTTTATTAGCTCTGGTAAATTATTTCTCCTCAGTAATAAAGCTAGAGATGTGGAAAAAGATGAGAAAAACAGGAAGCAAAACAGTGCTACTGTGTGCTGCAATTAGAGAGAGGAGACTGAGATCTCTGCTTAGGGCACTGGAATTACAGCCACTTGCACCAGCAAACCACTGGGACACCTTCAATTCACCCTGTTCATACAGCAGTTTTGGAGTCTACCTTGTTTCTTCTCCTGCCTCCTAATAAGAACAGGCCAGAAACTGGTAAAAGTTTAGCACAGATGTCCTTGGCAATAGTGACAAAGGTATATCTGACAGGCCCAACATAAGGGCTTGTATTTTTGGTGGTGCAGCATGGCTAATATAGAGGAGTAATACCAGACTGCTTGATTTTGAAAATCCTCCTTCCTTCCTTCTCCTTCCCTAGCAGTCAAGATTTAATTGCACATTCAGTTCAGAGATACAGCCACAGCTGTCCCACAGTTGGTTGATCCTCTGAATTTGTTCCTAACTGCTGCTGGGAAAGGGGGGACATAAATCTTCCTCTCCAATCGAACATGCTGCACAGTAACTATTAGGGCCTGGAAGCAGGATGGGGGTTCCTCAAAGCAAGGTGAAATACTGTCTTCCCATTATGGCTGCAGCAATTCAATCTGGCCTGGAAGGTAATGAAAGAGCTTCATTCATTTAATCAGGTAGTGATTGATTGCTGTAATACACTATATCAACAACTTCTAGGAGAAGTAAGGGTTGACTGAAATAAATCAGACTCCATCAGACTCAGTTAGAAGAAGTAAAAATTATGTCAATATACTAGATGCTTGATTGTGGTGTTGTGTCAGAATTGTCCATCATTAATTTTCAGTACTGCTAAATATTTTGTTTCTCAAATCCAGTACTATGCATTTGCAAGAGGCAGCAACATCTCAGTTTTCCTCCCATGGTGTAATTGTTCTTACATAAAAGCCCTTAAGTTTGCCTTGTTTTTTGTGCTCAGTAGAGAGCAGAAGAGAAGAAACACAAACTTTTTCTTTTAGGAGTAAAATTTCAGTGTGTTTCAGTCGCATTCAAATACTGTGAAATCAGTTCTTGACTCTACGATATCTTTCGGGGGTACATCCTCTTCCATCTGTACCTTCTGTTGTCCACCAACCAGGTTTGTGTAACTATAGTCACCCTTCTGTTTCACCCTTTGTCTACATGATGAGCTTTTACGTGGAGCTCTACATGTGAACACATCTAACACTCTGCAGCTCAATTCTTATTGCTCTTAAGCATTACTACAACACACATTGCTATAAATAGCAATATCCTGAGGGTCTGGAATGCAAATTTAGCGGGAAATGAAAGAGATAGTAACACCAATCTAGCTCTGCATTTGTGCACTGGAACAAATAATTTTATTAAAAGTTTATATTTTTCAGATGCTTTATGAAATGACTGAAAAGAAATTTATTAAAAGCATTTTAAGTCCCTAATCATAGGATCATGGAGTAGTTTGGGTTAGAAGGAGCCTGTAAAGGTCATCTAGTCCAAGCCTCCTGCCATGAGAAATAACCACTCATTTTTTAGTTTAGCAAAGAGTAGGTAGCTGTTTTTCAAAATAGAGTTTTTTTCAATAATAGTTCTTTTCAATTGCTTTTTAAGGAGGCAAGCTTTTATAAATAAGCATAAGTAACTCTCTCAGTTCTATTAACTTAAAATTATTTTCTGAACTTTTCAGTTGTGACAGCTCAGTAAATCAAGATAGATGAGAATCTCAGAGGATGAACTAAGCAGCTGATTTAGCCTTAGCTTCATTCAAAAACCTTCTTAACAATCACAAATTCCTGCATTTGAGAATATCTCTAGTGTCTATGAGCTACAGTACAGTGGTATTATGAAAATTTTAATTCTCACATTACTCACAAAATTGTTTTGGTTTCATTATCATTTTGTAGCTAAGGAGGAGAGTTATCAGGAAAATAACAACCAGTTGTCAATAGCCGATTCGGCTGATTTCTTACATGTAAAAATGTAAGGAATGTAAAATACAGGGGTGTGGATCTTGTATCCAATTATTTATGAGATAAAGTAGTCCCTAGGAAGCACAGAAACAGCCCTGAATATCAACAATTGTACTTGCCATGACTACTTTGATCTGAAAATTATCCCTAAGTTTATCTGCAGTGTTACCTCTGGGGATGGGTGTGATTGAAGTGCGATCAGAACTGCCTTATCCTGGGAAGAATCATAAAATCATAGAATAAGCTGAGTTGGAAGGGACCCATCATGATCATCGAGACCAGCTCCTGGCCCTGCACAAGACACCCTAAAAATCCCACCATGTGTCTGAGAGCACTGTCCAAACACTTGAACTCTGTCAGCCTTGGTGCTGTGACCACTATCCTGCGGAGCTGTTCCAGTGCCCAACCACCCTCTGAGTGAAAAACCTTTTCCTACCCCATTTGCAGCTGGGCTCTGTGATGAATGCAGCCTTGGGAATGTATCCAGCACTGATTTGGTTCTGGGCTCCTGCTCAGACCCTCTTCTGCATCCTCCATATGTGAGTCCCCACCTGACCACACCAGAGGTGGGAACAGTTTCCCTTACACTTTTCTGGGATCGAAGACATTAGAAATCATTGTCCCAAACTGAAGAGATATAACAAATATTATCAGCTTCAAGAATCCATTAACATTGTCTTGACTGAGTAATTTTCACATATTGTAATATTAGGCACCATTGTCCAACTTTGCTAGGTAGATCAGATAATTGCGAAAAGGCTATAGGAAATTTCTCTATGCAAAGGTATGTGAAGAAGAAAATGTCATTGAGAGCAATTGGAAGCTATCGCTGTTACAGACTTCATATCTGAAGTAATGAAAAAGCTTCCCTAATGCAGGATGAAATGAATTAATTCCTCTCAATATTATTCTGACCGTATCAAGTATCTTTCAAATGTAAATGAAATCCAGATCTGATATATTCAGAATATTAAATAAACTGTGACGAAAATCAATGTGCTACTTAAATGCTCAACATGACAAATATCCTTTGAGCCATGTATTTTGCAGCATTCATTTAGGTGGTTTTGAAAATTTCCCCAAGATCTGAGCTCATTTCTTTTGTTTCTAGGGAAGTTCTCAACAAGGAGGACCTCCTTATATTCCTCTTGCTCTGGCAGCATGCTACCTGTAGCTACTATAAATTTTATAACCTCAACCTGAATGCAGATTGCAGGGAAAATGGACATGCAAAAATGGTACCAAAGTCTTTATATGAACACCTTAATGAATGGGGTTCGTCTCTTGAAGATGACTGGCTGTTCTATCCAAAATTATTAAGGTATTTTTCAGCAAAAAGCTGTCAACACAAATGTCTAAGTCTGTGACCTTCTGGGTCTTTACCACTCTAAATGTCACCTGTGTATCTTTGACTTTGTGCTAACGAAAACACTCTGTGTTAGCTGCACAGGAGCTACAGGAGCTCTGATGCAGCAGAAACACTACAGGATATTTGGGCTGTTGGCTGGGTTTTGTGGCTGTTTTTGTTTGTTGTTTGTTTAAATGGTTTTTAGAAGTAATACATCTTTGCATTATTCTAGGAAATGCTGCATTTTCCCTTTGTTTTGTGTCCCACATCTCCCTGTGGACAAAGAAACCTGTCTGGGTTGTTAGCATAGATAGAATCAGGTTTGCACTGTGTTCTGACTAATCTAATTCCCAGTGGTTCTACAAATCAGTAGAAGCATAAGGCCATGGTAAAGAATGATCTTCAACTGAAAAAGAATGTAAATAGAAAAAACAGTTTTGCAACAAAAAACCCCAGGTTTTGCATGTGAGTGGATTATATACACTATTAATTTGCATCCGTATGAGACACCAATGAAAGAAATTTCTGTTGGTAGATGAGGCCCCCAAATATCAATATTTGTTTGGCTGCCAGAAAAAAGCAAATAACAGCAGCCAAAGGGGATGCATTTCTTGAATTACAGCACTTTTCATTAGCTAATCCCCAGGAGGATTCCTCGGGATGCAGAGAAATGCTAACTGTGATCACATGAGGGCAGGGAATCAGAGACAATAAGCCTTTATTAACCCAATAGAGTGTCAACACCTGGATAGCCAAACAGACGCCATGCCTCTGTTCCTTTTCAGGCCCAGAGGGCTGTTTCCAAATCAGAGAGGAAATAATGTGTAACAGTGCTAAAACTTTTCCCTTGAACAATAATTAATTCCTCTCTGCAATGTATTATTTATAGAAACTCAACACCATTGCGGTCATCTACTGTGTGTGACTGCCACGGCCATTTTTCTTCCTGTGTAGTTGTATGTGATTCATTGCAGGCTCTCTATTATCTGCTGGGGAGGAAAATGGTGACTCTTGGGAAAGTGTATATAGATGGCACAAGCTCTGTGGTCTTTCCACTGTATACTATGGGCAAAGTATTTCAGAGTGAAATGGAATGTGAGGCTGAACATGTTGAACTTGTCAATGGACACAGTGCTAAAATGTTAGGAGAGTGTTCATAATCTGGTTATTGGCAGTATTCCTTCATCCCCAACTATTATTTGTCTGAAGTGAGGCTTGAGGAGAAATCAGAGTCCTAGGGAAGGAGTGATACAAGGCAATGATCTGGACAGAGAAGTAAACAGACCATTGTCTTTGCTCAGGGTGAAGAAATGCAAATGGAAAAGAATATTGAGGTGGACTTTAAAAAGAGCACTTCAAGGAGTCCAAAGAAGGACAATGAACCTCGTGAAGTCTCTGGAGCACAAGTCTTACGTGGAGTGGCTGAGGGAGCTGGGGTTGTTTAGCCTGGAGAAAGGGAGATTCAGGGGAGACCTTATCACTCCCTACAACTCCCTGAAAGGAGGCTGTAGCCAGGTGGAGGTCAGTCTCCTCTCCCAGGTAACTATGGACAGGATGAGAGGACATAGTCTTAAGCTGCACCAGGGGAGGTTTAGGTTGGACGTTAGCAGGAATTTTTTCACAGAGGGGAGATTAGACATTGGAATGGGCAGCCCAGGGAGGTGGTGGAGTCACCTTCTATGGAGGTGTTTCAGGAAAGACTGGACGTGGCACTGAGTGCCATGGTCTGGTTGACAAGGTGGTGTTTGGCCATAGGTTGGACTCAATGATCCCAGAGGTCTTTTCCAACCTAATTGATTCCGTGAAAGAGAACAGCTCTAGATTCATCAAATCAATTTATATGTCAGGAGGCTACATGATTCAGACAGAGCATCCCTTTCCTTACATTTCCCATATTTCTCTGTTTTGGGCTGTAACACAAATTTGAACATTAGTGATTCAGTGCTTGTTCAAATACAACTTGCATCTTTTTTCCGGTGCAGGTAGTTTTATACATATTTAAACTAAATAGTGATTTGCAATACAGAATAGGAAAATGTGGTTATTTCCCACTCACTTACTGTGTTATTTTGCTGGCTCATTTACGGGGAATATTTCTAATATTCTTTGGGACCAATCCTAATTTGTTTAATATAATGCTCTTCTGCTCAATGGATTCATGTTTCCAAGAATCAACTTTCACTTCAAATAGCAATTTTGTGCCTATATTTTTCTGTTTGTGGCATTAAACAATCATTATAATGTCTCAAAGGATAAGTATTAGACTGCAAATTGAAAATTCAAAAGATATGGTATTATAGAAAAGCAAAATAAATTTCTGAAAAACAAGATATGCACCTTACTGCTTTTTTCAAATACAAAGCAATCCTTAACCAAAGTAGAAAATAATTGCAATGAATGATAGTAGCTTGGATCATGATAACAGCTATTCTCAGTCAAATGTAAATGAAATTTTGGGTACTCAAATTACCTTCCTGGTCAAGAAACACAGAGCAAACTTGTTTAAATACAAATTACTCCTCCTCTCATATACTGATGCAAAGCCACAGCTGATAACACTTAGACACCTATCATCTGACTCTTCTGGACACTTTTTCATTCTTGGGTAGGATGGATATATAGGATAATGAGTAGTCTAAACAGTTGCAAATTCTGTGTTATGCAGTTGGTAAGAAGATGTAATTTTAAAGTGTGAGTACTCTATTCCACATTGCTGATAGGGTTTTGCTGTCCTGGCTATTCCTTATTCCAAGTGTTTGGTTTCACCAAAAATGAGAAAGGGATTATTTGTTGCCTCTTATTTTCTAGGCACGCCCTCAGTTCTCAGAAATGTCCATTACACAACATAGGAAAGGAATAATAAGAAAATCTCTCTGTATTCAAGGCACCAAGCTCTTCAGGAGCAGCTAAGATTTCCTGGCCTCATCAAACCACAGGAGTGTTATTAAGCGCAGAGGAAGGGAACAAAGTTTCTGTCACCTCCTTACTTCAGATGTATGTGCTGAGAATAGTGTTTCATACCCACCTAGTGATTTACAATCACGCCCTTATTTTAATAAAATGTGTAGCAATTCTTTCAGTTATTATATGCATGGGAGTTATTTTTTCCTTCAGAAGAATAATGACCGTATTATGCATTTTCAGCACAGGTACTTCACAAGTAGGAACAAATTGAATGACATATCTGTAAAACAGAAATCACCTACTCGGTATAGTACATATTGTTTTTTTCTACTGATTAGCTTTTGACTAACTATGTTAGTGTACCACTATGCTGTTTTACAGTTAACAGAATGTAACCAATTTCCTACATCTTGTGAATGAAATCCAGACTGATTTGCTAGAAAATGTGCAAAGAAGAAGATGAGATAAATTAGAATTGTTGGCCTCTTTATTAATGAAGAAAGCAACCTCTGGAATTACTTTTGCTGCATTAGGGCATGTGTATGTGTGTGTTAATACCTAAACCAGGGGATTTGCCTGAGAGACTCTCATCTAGGAGAAGGCAGCTTCTTAAAATGCAGTAATTCAACTGCTTCCACTCATCTAGACATAATCTTCATGAAGCTAGCCATTGCTGGGCATCTACAGTGCATTTCTGACCAACAACAGACAAACAAAAAAAACAAACAAAAAAATAGTAAGGAAAAGTTTCCAAATTAGGTGTAAAACAACCATGGTTTTCTCCTGCAGAGGCAGATAGCATCAGATCATGTTGGGAAACAGCATGTTTGAACAGTAAAAAAGAGTCAATCTGTCTTGTTTTAAAGACATTTGAAATGATTCATTTTGCTGGGAAGATTTTATTGACATTTTACGTTGTGACATTTTACTTCATTGTATGCCTCTTTATTCAGCTGCCAGTGATTTCAGAACAGCACAGTAAAAACAACACTGAGTAAGACTACATTAAATCTATTCATTCTAAATCACTGTTTTTATTTGTTTTGTAGGTTTCCGGAGAGATCAGATAGTGGGATGAAACTTGTCATGTTTCGTTGTTTGATTTTTTTTAAACTATCAGCTAAAAACTTTTCTGCTTTCTGGGATGACAAAATAGGTTTGTTTTTTTTTAAATCCATGAATTCCACTGATTTTTAATAACTTACATTGCAAAAAACCACAAAACCCAACAATCTCACAGGATTTAAAGCTGAAATTTGTTTTTTCTGTTCATTGTAGGGAAGATGGAGATAATAGTAGATACACAAAAAAAATGGTGTAACTGAGACGCTCCCAGCCCATAGTCCAACAGTCAGCACCAATAAGGAGAGCTGAAATCTCAACAAGGAATTACAGCTTTTCTGTGGCAAGGGAGTTGAGGCTGCATGAGGCCCCCACTTTCAACAAAACATGTTTAATGCTTGACTTTCTCATTCACCTCATCTTCCAGTGCCTTCCTTTTGCCATCATGTCTAGCTGTATCCTTGCTCATCTCTTTCATTTGCACATTAATTTCTAACTATATTCTCTTTGTTTCTGATTCTATCATGTAAGAAAAAGTCCAAATGCATAAAATCATTTCCACATGTATGTCTGCCAGGAAGTTGTATGTTCTTGGCTTGTTTATAATCTGCTGAGAGTTAGTCCTGGCATGGTCTGCTGCAAGCAGAGAGGTGCGCTGGGATCATCCTTCCACAACATGACAGGAGCCCCTGTCCAGAAGGACAAACAGTACTGCAGCAGATATAAACTTGCATTCTCCCTGAATCATCTGCCAAAATCCACGGAAGACCCAAGGATGAGCTCCCACTTCACCCCAAATAATGACATGGGAAATGATGAGAGAAGAACTTTCTCTGCAGGATTAGATCTCTGGGGAATTGTGTAAATCACTGTAGGAATTAGCCTAACCTGGGACAGTCCTGTCTGAATAGCATGCAGAATCCACCTTAAAGCCAAACCAGAGTGTGAAATACCTAAAAGGCTCTAAGCATTCAGACATAATAATTGATTAATTAAACTCATCAGCTTTAGTGGAAATTAGGAGTAATTTTACTTGCACTTTCAAGTTCGCCTCATCATCTTTGTCCTCTTGCTTTTTCCCGTGAAGCTTAAACATGTTTCATTTATATTCCTGGCCAGATCTTTGTTATTATGCATCACTCTCCAGTGAGCACAGATCAATAGATCTTCCCTGGTCCAAGTCCCCACATTTGCATGTCTGTGTTACAACTGTTCCATTTCTGTGTATTTCTTTTGGTGCCAGCTCTTGCTCAAAACCAATTCACACATCTTCATCTTGGCCAGCCAAATTCTTCACCTGCACATGGGTGCTAGCCAACAACAACATCAATTTCCATCCCTCATTAACGATACTGAATGACATGGGAATGTCCAACAGCATCACATTTGATATTTTTCTGAGAGATTCTTTTGTTATAAAAAAGCTATTTCCACTCTTATTTTCAGCAACAGCTGCCAACTATCCATTTACTATGATTGTTTTAAGTATCTTCTATCCCGTCTTACTTGGCACCATAGTCCTTTTCCCTGGCTAAGCGATACCAAAAGCATGATAAGACTCCCTGGATGTGGGTAATCATGACAACAGCTTACACTTGGTATGACATCTGCCTTTCTTTCTGTAAGCCAACCTTTTCCTCACTGGACACATGTATTTGCTGCAACTAACAGAAGGCAATTTTCATAATTCACAGTGGTGTCTAGCTCCCCCTTCAGAACCTGAGTTTCTTAGCTATATTATTCCAGGAGCTAACCTTACATTTTGCCTGCTCACATTTTCAATCCAACGTCAGTCCCAATGATTTCAAGAGCAGTGAGTCATATTCCATACCAAATCATATTAAATTATCATATCGTGACTCAGAGATGAAAGGGAGTCATTTGCATTTTAGTGGGGTACTGATTTTTCAGACAGCAATTGAGTTGAAAAAGGTCTGTTACTAACTTTCCTTCAACTTTGGTTAAATGATTAGCATATGCAAAAAAATTAGGCACTAGAATGGATTGGGTATTTCCGTAAATAATAATATAGGTGTAAACATACTCCCTTGAGGTTGTCCGTGTTATTGTCCTACAATGTAGTTTTAGGACAATTGTATTTACAGTGGTTTAGAACAAAACCCTGAAACACTACATGACATTGTTTTACCATGATGCATTTTTGACATGGCACCTGCAATGACATACAGCATCTATACTACTGGGGTAATCACAAATATTGCCTCAACAACCACAGTCCTTCAAATCCATTTTTCATATATTGAATGACATTCATCTCCTGATCAATATATGCCTTTCCTGGATAGAACAGAGCTCTAGGGAGTAAGGAGCTTATCACCAGGTTTTACTGTTTATCACCAGTAACCTGGCTTAGATGCTTGCAGAGCTTACAAAGATGGCTTAGCAAAGGCAAAAGTCTGAAAATTTTCATCTCAAGCATCCATTCCTGTCATCTGTGCTTTGTAAGGTGAACTTATTGCCATATTTCAAAACCCGTGTGCTACATTTAATCACGAAGCTGACTCAGGGTCCTTTCTGCTTGGGGCAGCAGTCAAGTCTCTTTTTCAAGAGAAAAAACAACGTGTGAAGTTCAAGACAAAAATGACATATTAAGACAACCTAAATATCATTAATCATTCATAAGGCAGAAAAAGCCAGACATTGAAAATGTGACTGTAGATTTTCTCCTCTCCCTGTGCGTGTTCTGTGTCATTAACAGCGTGATCGCATACTTTTCTTAATAGAGCACAATAATTTAATTGAGCTCCCCAGATTACTGGGTGTGTGTGGAGATGGTACCAATTACTACTTACTGCGTGCTCCATCTCTCCTGGAAGTATGTGCATTACTCCGGAAATCTGGTCATTTTCTGCAGATCTTCCTGAGCAGGTCTTGCCTGTGCATTTTGGTTGTGTTTAATAGGAGTCCCTACACTTGAAGAAACCTGGCAACAGAAAGACAAATAGAAGCAAGGGATGGGGCAGAGAAGGAAATAATCTCCATATGGCCATATGTTCTTGGCCATGGCTGAAGTTGCTCCTAGTGGAGAAACTTCTCGTCCGTGTTGCATCCAGAGCTCTTTGTCCATCCTGTAGTATCACAGGACTGTCACAAGGGCGGGGTGACAGGGAACTCTTGGAAGACAAACATACAGACAGACTCAAAGTATCTGTCCTTCATGCCTACCACTCCATGAAAGCAGGCAGGGAAATGTCTCATTCATGAAGCTCACAAATGACACATCAGGTGACCAGAGAATGACCAGTCTGAAAACCTTCTTTGGACACCACCTTACCTCTGTGTGATCCTGGTCTACAGAGAAAGAGATGCAGCTTAATTTTAAGGTCCCAAACTGGAGAGCATTGCTCAGCCACCCTTTGCTGACAGCACTGTGTAAAACTGCTCTGTGCATCCTGCCTCTGCAAAGGTGCCAGGGGTCAGGGTGAGGGATCCATGGGGGAGAGTAGGCTCGAAGGGAATCTTGTCATGATTAGGAATTAACTCTTTGCTGCTTTTGATGCTCACACTGCTTCTTTGCCAGTGTATTTGGTTCCATTTGAATGTTGTTTCAAATAATCAAGGCTAAAGTGCAGAGAGAATGCTCTTATGATCTCTGAGTTGGGGAAAGAACCTGTCCATCTTGTTATCAGCAATAACTTGGCCTGCTAGTATGTTACTTCCTGTCAGAAAACAAGTGGCCAATCTCTAAACCACTCTGTGGAGTAAATTCAGGCTTTTTGAAGTGTAGCTCAGCAAGGGACAGGAGAGCCTTATGAAACAAGCCCTGGCAAGAAAAGACAAATCCAACATAACATAACAAGCCAATTGCTTTCGTATCTGTCCCTGCAGGTCTGACCATGGTCAGACATTTCTCACAGGCTCTATCTCAAGTTCCTCTCCTGCCATGTCCTTTCCCATCTCCATTGCTTCTTCCTGAGCTCAGAACTGATCGTCACTGTGCAAGTCTCCAGAGTTTGCTCCCTTACCTCTTTCTGGTTTAGACAGGTTTCCCATGCTGTGGTGCATTTACTTCTCTTCAGCATCAATAATTAATGAGAACATTATTCCTACTTTAGACTCTTACTGTGTCACTACTGGATTCAAATGGGAATAATGAAAGATCTGGAATAGATGTTGATTTACTAGCAATGATGAAAACTGTGGAAACATTAGAAGCGATTGAGAAAGCAGCATAATTATATGAAAGTACATGAAGATGAGCTTTTTTTCATAATAATGTTGAACAGTTAATGGCATACCAACATTTTCAATAGTAATTGTATCTTTATAATTGTAAACCACTACGAGAATCTTCAGTGTGATGGAAACAGCAGGGGGAAAAATTGATAACTTTTTTTTAAAGAATTTCTGTTTCTAGGAGTGCTGTATTAAGTGTACTGTGCTCAATACAAATAGTGTTGACCATGAAAACAGCAATAAAACCACAGCATATGTAATTGCTAATAGATGGCTTTAATTTTATTGTGTTGGCTCTTCTCACTTGTATTCAGAAGCTTCTCACACTTTATCCTGCTCTCCTGAGTGTCCCTCTTTGCAGGATTACAAGATAAAATATCTGTATTATGACTTTGTTACCCTTTTTCAAAATACTGTAGCTACATTGTAATTCATAAATATTTTATTATAAAAAATACTGCACTCTACCTGGTAGTCTGACCCTCTTGAGTGCATTTCATGCACCTTATTTTGGGCTGCCTTTTATTGCATGCTTTGAAAGGCTGATTTTATTAGCTATGTTTCTTTGAAAACCTTCAAAGAACACAGCAATTGAGAAATAGCAACAGAGAAATTTTCCATAAGACTGAGAAAACTAAATAGTCACATCCCTTTTGCAGCATATATGCCTCTACTTTGGCAGACAGGATACAGAAGCTACTTCAGGCAAAAAGAAGTCAGGGAAGACTATGCTTGCTTCGATTGAATCCTCTCTCATTCCTCCATCTGACTTTCACTACAGAGAAAAAGTGGCTTGTTTCAACAGGTCTCCTTTCTGGTTTACACTTACTGGTATATTGTTTCTGTGAATTTCCCTTTAAAGAAATCTCAGAATAATTTTCCCAGGAATAATTTCCTTTCCTCTTTATATAAGTTCTTTTATTGTGTTCATCACTGCAATATTTTGGGGTAATTTCAAGGAACCTGGTTAACTTCTGTAATGCCCTTCCCTCCTCAAGGAGAGAAGTGTGCACATTGGAGCCCTTTGTCTGGAATGCTTCTGAGATATATCTCGAAAGTGAACCTGAATGTTTGTGTATCTATAAATTTCTTTTAAACTCCAAGGTCAAAAAATGCACATTGCACTTAAGAAGTGGGAGGTTGAGAGGATTGAAGGAAAGTGAGATTGTGAAAGGATCAATTGCCAAGGAAGAGTGCCAAATTTTAGCTCAAATGTTAATACAGAATTTTAAGTGTTCGAGCTCCTAAACCATATGAGTGTTCTTAAGACACATTCTCCAACATCAATTAACAATGCTTTCAGTATTAAATTATAATTTACTTTCTACAGTCATTGACCATGAAGGTTTGCAGCTGATTGAGAGGTAATAAAATATACAATGTATATTTTAAACATGCATCTATGCACAAAGTTAATTTGTGGCTTAAAGAGCTAAAAATCTACATATGATACACCTTAACTAAAATGCTTAAAGAAATAATGCCTCAGAAACATGATTCATGTTTTGTGTGGAACATTACTCTAGGAGGATAGGAAACACTAACATTTAGAAGTGTGTAAATGCAGGATTAATTGAAAGAATGACATTCTGCTGACAGACCATCAATAGTGATGCAGCCAGCTGCCAGGTGAGTTAGGGACAGAGGAAGCACACGATTGCCTTTTAATTTTCTTTGTTGCAATCTCATTCTCACTTCTGACTTTGAAATCATGTTTTCTCGAATCACAGTCTGACATGGAGCAATTTGGCAGTTTTTCCAATGAGAAGTGCTGATGTACAGGTCATCCAGGAAAAGGTGTACTCAGGCCTTACATTGCTTCCCTTTTCTGTTGTTAATCAGAAACAAACTATCAGACTCCCCTCTCTGAGGGGCAATCAGAGGGACACAGAGAGCAAGGCTTCATGGAGGGACAGGAACAGCCCTGGCCCCTACTGCCCAGCTATGAGAGCTGCTTGTCCAGATGGCACTCTCTGACTCCCTGGAGTGGGAAAAGAAGGTGAACTCTGGAGAGCCACAAAATCAGAAACAGGACAACACCTGAACATCGATCAGCAAAGTTATTTATCCATCCTATTGCGCTTTTTGTGCTACAAGTGGTCCAGCTCAGATTGAAAGGTTTTTAGCAACAATTTGGAGAAGTTTGGGGATTAAGAGGATCTTACTAATGTATGCTGCCTTCTGCTTTTCCCCTGTTGTAATTAGTGGAATTATTTTCATATCATGAGTTGCGGAAAAGGAAAAATTACTCCTAGAGACCATTGGCTGGAGAGGTCCTTCTTGCTGATGGGAACTGGCTCTGCCAAGGGAGCCTGTCATATAATTCTTCCCACAAGCAATTAAACTCATTCCTTTCACTCGCTGTTATGTACCACTCTTAATATCAACCACTCTTGACTGGAATCTGGTGTTAATTTCCAGCCTAATTTTATCAATTACCATTATATTATTATTAAGAAAAACTTTCATAAATAAACAAATTCTTCATGCATGAAGATATATTAGCTTCAAAGTCAAACATCTCTGCATCTGGATTAGAAGTCTCAAGTTTTAAGGCTGTTCTGTCACCTTGAGAACAAGAGATGGAGGCCTCCTGGGATTTTCAAAAAGGACTGAGTAACTAAACCCTTTTGCAAATCTCTAGTTTTTCTTCCTTTTTTGCTGTTTCTGAAACCTAAATGGAATTTCAAGTTTGGCTGCAACACTGTGTACCACTCTGGGAAACAGAACAACTTCTCAAGTGGCACGCACAAAATTTCATCTTCATTCCAGAGTGGCATGAGATGTTGAATCACTTAAACCTGCTTGATGTGGAACTAAATGTACTCCATTTGAGCCTGCAAAAGCAAGTTAGAAGCTGTGACACTGACAGAGATGTAAGTTGATCAAATATGCAAAGTAAAAGTTCTAACAAAACTACACAAGATACAAAAGCTTATTATTGACTGAGAAGCTTCTCAGTCACCATACATCTCCTGAAGATCTATGTATTTGTGGAACTCTTGCCTGACATCTAAGTGGATTAATATTTTTTAAAAACTTCAATGCTGTGCCAGTAAAATAGTGACCTAAATATGAATTTTTGAGTGACATTAATATTTGCTATTGCAACTGGTGAAAATTTGTCAAACTGGATTGTAGTGAGTTCTTACAAAACAAAAATACACTGAGCGGGAGCAAGAAGCTTAATGGCCTCAGATCATTGTCTCATTTTTCATCAGATCTCAGTACAGCAAAAGCAGTTGATCGCTTTCCTGAAGTTTAATGAGTGCCAGGAGTATTTTGTTCTTCAGTGACCTGCTGTGTTGTACTAAGATTACTGGCTTTTCTTTCTAAGCATACACTATTTAGATGTCTGCAATTTAAATCCATTTGTGCATGACCTGGGTGGGGATGTACAGATGGGTGGGGATGTGCAGTGCCCATTTTTGAGCTTGGAGCAATTTCCTGAGGCTGGATTCTCTGTGAGTGCCAGTAAGCCCTTGTCTGCTGATATTTAATGTGCAGTAAACACACGGTTAAATCTTCCTGTGGTTAACATGGAGGTAATGTAGCCTGACAGCATCACATGCGAATTTGGTTCCTGCTGCACCTTAAGTGAGACGGGAAGAGAAAGCAGGAGCTGTGGCTGTATGGGTAAGCCCCAAAGGGTTCATCTCTCCGAAAACCACTTGATCAAAGGCTAGGGTTTCAGTTTGAGCCAGGAATCTGGGAACTGCTGTCATCAGTAGAGGAAAACAGGTACCAATCCCATAGTGACAGCAGCAGGACTGAGCTGATCTCCCTATGGAAGCACTGCTCTTCCTTCACGTGTTAGAGAGAAAGACAGGTGGCTTTATCAGAGTACACCACTCAATTTTGGAAAAATGCAGTTACATGAGACGGATCCATCCCATCTTTCTCAGTAGCAATTGCTGCTGGGACGGCAGTGTCTTTGTCTGTCCTGTGTAGGTACATCCAGCAGTACAAAGTGACTCCGAGATCCGCGTGGCAGAGGAGGATGGCGCTCTGCAGAAGTGTCATTGTCCCTGCCAAGATCATCAGAATTGACCTCTTTCTTTAAAACTGAAACCAGAATCAAATTCTAGCCACAAACTCTGTAACAGGCTTTCAGCAAGAACTAAGTCTGAAAATTGCTAAAAATGTGTGTGTGTGTGGGACCTGTGCTCATTAGGGTCAGGGAGCAAAATACTATTACTGCTAGAGAATACTTAATTATAGTCCTTATTCCAAGCTAACTGTGAACTGAAACCACTGGGAGTCTTGCAAAGAATCACAAAATTTCCAAATTAGTCTTTTAGACTTGTGAAATTTGACTTTTTAAATGAGATTTGAATAAGCATCTGAACAACTTTATGGGCCTATAGACCTACAAAATTCAGTGTGTCACTAGGACATGACACCAAGATTATTGATTTCCTCCCACTTTCATTTTCTAAACTACAAACCCAACAATTTAACCATAATGAAATTGCTTAAATTCATTGGTTTAGAGGATAGTAAATCTTTTTTTGCTCCCTCTCAGCTATATTCTACCCTACATTTGTCTTTGTTCACATTCAATCTACCATAAAACACATTTGAAATAAGTTACTACATGGCAGATTTATTTGTTTTATTTGACTTATGTTACCAGAGTGGCTAGTCATTGATATTTCATCATTTGGGACGTGTATTTCTTATTTTCTTTTTAACTGCAAATTATTGTCTTTAGAATATTTTTTTCAAAAGGAATTTTAGAACACGTGAAGACTACTTCAAAAGGTTTTTTCCTTATATTTGTTTTCCTTCCCCCTTTTCACTTCATGAGGTATTTTCAATAATGCTTGTTGCATTTCTACACTTCTATAAAATTAAATTGAATCTATCCATTAGTACCACAGATACCAGAAGACCTCTGCGTGGTATTAACTTCTATTGCATCAGAGGCATCTTGTTGAGATGCTTTAAAATGAAACGGAGAAGTGCATGCTACTCATTTTACCTGTAGGTTCAATGAAGATTAAATTTTCAATGTAAGTGCAATGTATGTAAATATTTAGTTCATGTGCATTAGTGCAGAAATTTCTGCCAAGTCCTTCTAATTGATTTGTATAATTTCCTAAGAAGAATTTCAAAATTTTTCTTTTGGCAGGAATTTGTCATTTTCTAATTCAGAAGTCACATCACTTAAGGTTATGTCCAAATTAAATGGGTTGAAACAGAAGAAATGAAAATTTAGTGACAACTGAATATCAAGACAGCAGAAAGTCCTCCAGTAAGATTACTTTGAGCAACCTGGTCTAGTGGAAGGTGTCCCTGCCCATGGAAATGGGTTGGAACTAGGTAATCCTTAAGGTCCCTTCCAAATCGAAGTCATTCTAGGAGTATATGACGTTTTCTTCCCAATGAACAATGTAAGACTTGACCGAATATTTTAGAAGGCTTGGCTGATTTGAGGGTAACGTCATTTCCAGGTCTTGATTGCATCACTTAGATGGGTTCTGAGGCCTCACTGTGCTCATATAAAGCAAGGAAGTCTGGAACATATTTAGTAACTTAAAATTGAGGCCATAATGAAAAGCACTTTAGCTTGAATTTTCCAAATCTCTGCATAGCCCTTCCAGAATAAGAAGCAGAATCTGCATCACACCAGAGACTTGTAATTGGTGGGATGAAGGTGTCTGTGGTCCCTGCCTGGGAAGGGTCTCAGTCTGGTGGCTCATGACTTGACTGGATTCCAGTGCTGGTTTCCCCCAGTGAATGTCTACTTCTGAGAAATGCCCTGTGGTGACAACAGTAAGCAGCGTGACTTACCACTCCTCCTGCTACACACGCTTTCTTTCATCAGGGGGAGAAAAAAACCCACTTCATTCAGCTTTTTGCCTATTTCTTTCCCAGAATCATGCCTGAAGCCAGCTGCACACTTGACCTGTGTTCATCCAATACAGTATTTACTACTGTCCCTGTTCTTGCTTGAGAACCAAGCAGGGACTTTATCTGGTGATGGGCACATTATAGCCACCACTGCTTGCTCTGCAGTTCCTAATATAAATAGCTTCAGGAAAAGTGGATGCCTTCTTGTTTGAGTTCCTCCCATTAAAAAACCCATAAGGAACAGTTTAGCAAATCCCACATTCATATTTGAAAATTGTAGGGACTAACTCGAGAAAGATAATAAGGACCTCAAAACGTTCAGCTGTAGCTTTTTTTGGATTAAAGCTGTAGCTGCCTGGCTGACAGAGAGCAGATAGCAATAAAGCAGATGCTGCCCTGCCTCCCATACGTCCACTGTACAAAATTAAATCCCAGCTCCAGTCAGTTAGCACTGAATGGTGAGAAATCCTGTCCACTGGAGTCCCCAGCAGACCAACCTGCTCGCCCAGCAGCTCTCTCCTTGCTGTACTGTGCCTGCCCGAAGGCAGCCTGCTGCAGCACCCACCCAAAAATGCGGGGTGAGAAACAGCCCTGTGAGAGCAGGGGAGGAGCAAAGCATCTCTCCTTAAATCCTGTGAAATACTTGGGCTCATGTGCTCTTGCTTGGTTCAGGGAGCAGAGTTTCTCTTTTTCTCTTTGAACAGAAATCATTGAATGGAACATAAAAAGAGCAATTTGGGAGCCTTAGGACATGTTTGATGGTTGTACACATTCATGATAGAGCAACAGAGTAGCTGCTTAAGGGAGTGTTTTATACCCACCCTCGACATGCCGCAAAACATGGCGCAAAAGCCTCCAGAGAGACATCAGCTAATAATAAAATTGCTAACTATAATCACACAGCGAGAGGCAGGGAATTATTTTCTTTCACAATATTAAAAATAATATTTTTTTTCAAAGGCTTCTTCCTTCAGGGAAGAAATGCCTCTGCACAGGCATTTGGAAGAAAGTGCCTGTGTTTGCTGCTGAAGTAGGCAGGGACAATGCTGCCTGTGAACATCAGGATCTTCAGAAAAGCAGGAGAATAGAAGCTGGGAAGGTTCAAACAGGTTAAAGTCAAGTCCCTCTGATGACATTTTTTCAAAAACGACTCCCCAGATGGAGTGACTTGAACTTCTGCTACTATTATTAAAATGTGAATATTTTTTCTCTTTCCCTTCAAGTACCCTTCACTGGATGTATAAATGCTGTAAACGTGTCAATGAAACATTTTTTTTATAGCCTTTTAATTATAATAATTAAAATCTGTTTACAAAGTCAGATGAGAAGGTTGAGTTAGCTAAGCCTGTGACTTTGCCTTCCTAGAGGTTCCTGGTGACAGAGATGGTAATAGTTTTTGACGGTGAAAAAGCCTTAGCTCTACAGCAGCCACAACCACAGTCTGATGGAGTGTTTTGTGTCAGCAGAAAATTCCAACATATTATATTTTCATACCCACGACAGTATAAATGACCTTAAGCTTTGAATAAAATAAAATAGCTGGTACATCTGTTTAAATGATTAAGCAATGAGCCAGGGACAAATCTCTCCTGTCATTTTTGTTCCTGCCTGCTGTGCCAAGTACATGAAGAAAGCACGAAGACATCAGTATGAGATGCATTTTCAGTCAGGGAGCTTCTAGGGAAATTACAGGGTTCTGCAGAATTTCATTCCCCATTAGGACTGACTAGTTTTAAAGTGGAAAAGGAAAGATCTCATAACTTTTCCCCTTTGAGAATCTGCATGCTATGTTTAGGCAGAATGTTATATCTAATTGAGAATAATAATTCTATAAAACCAAGCCTGCTGTTTCTTTTTTTTCTTTTTTTTCTTTTTTTTTTTTTTTTTTGGTGACAATTCAGTTTTAATCTACTATTAATATGCACAAAGTAGAGCATTGCTGTGACATTCTCTGGATAGTTAAAAAAACCAAGTATGTCCCTTGTTATGACCCACAGAAAAATAATAAACAAAGAAATAGATTTTACTTGGCAAAACCTTTCTCTCTAAACCCAAAGAAGATTTTCTTCACCAAAATATGGGACTGTTGGGGTTAGCTTCTGCTTTGGTAGTGTCCAGTTCCTTTGCCAGATAATACTGCACTGAATAGATTTTTTGTGGGTGCATTTGAGATACATAGTTATAGGCACTGCAGAATATCTCTGAATTAAAAGAAAGAAAGTATTTTAACATTTTGCATTTTTTTTTTTGTCCATCCACTTCAAACGGCTCTGTGTACATTAACCTTTATAAGCCAGAGAAGACAAAAGGTTTACAGGATTTTGCCATGTGCCTGGAGAGGCTCGCCAGCCATTGCAAGGTGCCTCAGCAAAGACTGCATCAATTGGATGGGGAAAATCTGCACAGCTAGCCCCTAAAAAGGAGCTTATAAAGCTAAACTCCTATGTCTGCCCTGGTCAACAACTACCATTTGATGCATTAGGACTTTAATTTTAATCATTTCACATTTGAGAATAATTTGGTAATTTAAAAAAATATAAACAAAAACATGGAGGGAGGGAAAGAATGATCTTGTGGTCTGTTCTTTGAAAGTCATGTGCACTGATCTTACTCATATGACCACAGAAAATATTCTAGTAATAGTGCCTTAATTTTTTTTGTATTGTATGTCTGTGTCTTCATATGGTAGATATTCTTCTGCTCTTTCTGGTTCCTGCCCAAACACAGCTGTAAAAAAATCTCTACAAAGTACTGTGTAATTTACTGCTTCTAAACTCTTTATTACCTTGTAAACTCTTACTGCCAGTTGTAGTGACATGTTTCTATACCAGGAACTCACAGCTTAACTCCCTTCTAAGGCTCTCACCCAGCTGGTCCTGTGCTGAGGATTTATAGATTTGATTTTTCAGTGTAACTTCCAAAGCTGAGTTTGGAGCAACACTCTGGTATGTCCAAAGGATTCTTTGCTCCCCCCTGCCACAGCCTACTTAAGATGTAGAGAGGAAAATCCAGATGAAAGGCATCTATCTGTTACTATTATCTATTATCTATTACTAAAGCTCTATCTATTACTGTTAGCATGCAGTTTACATGCACAATGGATGTACTGGGAAAATTAGCAAAGGTCACAAAGAAGATTTTACCTTATGCATGCTACAGTGGATCAGTGTCATTGATCAATACTTCTCATCAGTGAAAAGAAGCCCTTCCTTTCAAGCCTGTCCCTGAAATCAGAGTGGAGGTGAGGTAGATGCTCTCCAATTTACTGTGTTACTCAGTGATGCCTTAATAATTCCTGGTTTTTCACTCTTCCTGTATCTGTAACTTGCTGTAGTTTTGTGCTTCTCACAAAGTGCTAAAATCCTCTGTTCCCAGCACTTTAGCCAAAACAAAGCTCCCAGAATACAGATTCAAGGACATATTCGTTGCCCTAGGGCCCAAAAATATGTAAACAACCGTGAAATGGGGGAAGCAGGCCTGGGGTGGTTAACATCATCACCTTAGGGTGCGATTGGAGAATTAAGGGCCTATATGCTAATGGGACAGAACTTATAAAAGGTGAAATGTTCATGACCCAGCGTCCATTTTGGGTGTCATCCCCGACGGGGGGCTTCGCTTGCCCGGATGTACCTTCAAGGCCTTTGCAGGCCTTGAATAAATTTGTTCGCTTTTTATACTCCTAATTTGTCTTGGCCTCTGTTTCAGGTAGCCTGTCTTTTAGGCATCAGAGTGCCAGCTGACCTATGGCCTGCAGTGCGGGAAGGGTTTGGCTATGGCCCGACATTAGAAATGTGAGGCGGTGCTGTTACTCAGACTGCGTGTCAGCCTTCTCCCCTCAGCAGCGCAGCTCAGCGCTGCACTCAGCGCACCCATGTGCCACGTGAACACAGCACGTGCAGGCTGAACTTCCACGTCTATTGAGAAAAATCAGAGTCCTTGAAGAAGAAAAGCTTCAGCTTCGTGCAGGGTGTTGTTGTGTTCTGTGTACAGACCTCACTAGTATTCCCACAATGCTCAGTTTCCTCAGATTTCAATGAAAAATAAAGTCTTTTCAGGGCCTATTTTTCTTCTCACGCTCACTAGCCCTGAACTTCAGCGCTTTCTCAAAGGCTGTACGTTGGCCCCTCACCCTGGAAAGCCCTTTCAGTGCAGGAAGGCACAGCTGCTGAGCGCTCACAGACGTCAGCACAGCCGCGATGAGAAGCGGCAGGGCGAGGGCAGGCATCTGCTGCGTGCACAAACACTGTGAGCACAAACACAGCATTAGCCTCCCCTGGAAATACACCTCCTCTCGCTCCCCAACCAGGGCAAAGTGTTTAGCTCCCAAGGAGAAGCCTCCTGAGGCAGGAGAGACCTGCAGGAAATGTTTTTTCAAGGATCAAGGAGCATTTGCCCAGCTCCTAAACAACGGAGAACCTCGCCTTCAAATTTTCTGTGAAACTCTCTTTCAAAAAATAAGCCCCAAGCCTGGACTATTTCCCAAAGGCAAAATGGGCTAAACCAAGCTTCTCCAACAGGAAGAATTTGCATGACAGCTTGACTTATCTTAGATGGTGCATCTATCAGCTCTTAGCTGCAAACGTAATGGCACTACAGACAGACAGGTAGGAAAAGGGCTTTTAACAATGCCTATGGCTTTGAAGTCAGGTTTCAGACCAGCAGTTGTTGACAAACATTTTGCATGATGGAGAAAGCTATCATTATTTTTGTATTTCTGGGAGCTTTTTTCCTGGGAGTTCTAATCCTGGGATCTTTTTTCTCTTCTTTATAAAGTCTTCATGAAGCGCTGGGGTGTCCCCTAGCTCCAGTAGGCTATCTCTCCTGCATGCTAAAAACCTTTTGCAAGCAAAACACCCCAGTTAAATCAATGAAAATGTTGCTTGAATGAGAATCTGGCCTTGTAGATGTTAAGCTGAGTGGAAAGATCTTTGGATGATTGATTTCCCGAGCCTCTCAGCATTGGAGTATCCTGTTCCTGAATCCTCTGCTCAGCCAGAAGGCAATTATGTGCAATCTCATCAGCGGTGAATGGGAGGAAATATCTCCCTCCCAGTGCAACATGCAATAATGATACTCACTCAGGGTATGTGCCCTGTCCACTGCTGTTGCTCCAGATGGAGGTTTATGATTTTGTGAGGTGTTTCTCAGCAGTGCCATTGTCCAGCAAATACCTTCCCGCCTTGTAGGAAGGTGGTGCCTTCCTCTTTTGGTGTCCTGCTTCAGACTGGGTCATCCTGAACTTCATTTTATTCATCCCAGGATCACTTGATATTTAATATTTTCCTTTGGTTGTTGATGGTTACCCTGCCCTGTAGAGCTGGATATTTGCAGATATTCCCTGGCAAACAGAGGTGCCAGGGAAATGTGAGTTTCCTTCCTTTGCAAAAATTGCTTTGGAAGGATGGCAAAGAATGAACTGAACAAGTGCAAGGAATCAGCAACTAGGACCTGTAGTGCTGCTGCAAGTGCATTTCTTTGTTTCTGTCCGAGCATCGAAGGCTGCCTCACTCTGAGCAGCTCCCCAAAAAGTCTTTGTAGTGCTGACCACTTGAATCCATGTGCTGGTTTTTTATGTGAGAAAACAGGCACAGATGAAGCTTTCAGAGGGGCAGAGGATCACACAGAGGCTCTTTCACAACTGTCCCAGGTCACTGTGGTTGCTGCTGGTTTGATACACATTTCCAGCTCTCTCCATAGGAGCTCTTACTGCCAGAACTGCAGAGGACACCCTGGTTTACATCTCACTGGTGTTCTAGAGCTCTCTGTCAGGGGTATTTTCTGCTCCTGCTTGCTGCTCCACAGCAGAAAAGGAGAAGTCAGGAATGCTCTGGACCTGTCAGTCCAGATCAGCCCAGGCACTGCAGAGCTGCTGAGAGAGACTCTGAGCTCCTCTGGACCCTTCTCAAGATGGTGGATTTTCCCACCCTTACTGATACTTTATTTCTCACTGCCAGGAGAAACCTGACTACTCTCCAAAAATATGAGAACGGTTTTTTTAACCCAACTGGCCCCTAGAGAAGATCCATTTCCCAGGAGATTATTCTGCTGCAAGCAAGGTTCACAAGTTCTTGTCCATCACTGAGCCAGCAGGAGCTACTCAAAGGATCTCACACATGACAGCGAGCACAGCAGATGGTGCAAGGGGTGTGGCAGCAGCCAAGTGGTGGCGGAAAGACCAGGAGAGGTAAGAAGAGAGGACAGACAAAGTGTGGGTTGAAGGGGGTATTTTCTACAACATGAGAGAGAAACGACTTGTCAGGAAAACTTTTCCAGTGCCATTGGTTTATTTCTGAGGAAGCCCACATTGCCTGACCTCTGGCTTAGTAAAACTCACTGGACCTTTTTCCCCTCCTGCAAGGTCTTCTTTGCTGTAACTGGGCTAGCAAAGCTAAGTGTTCATCAGCACATGGGGTGGCACATCTGAATGACTTCTGTCTCCAGAGAGTCAAATATATCCTGCTGTCAACACTAAGCTTCCTTCAAAAATTAAAATTGTTTTGAAAGTAGTGATCACAAAGAAGAAATTCTAGGCTTTATAAAACTTATCTCTACCTTCACTGTGAAGGATCACTTGAGGGTGTTTTTTATTAGGATGAGAGGAAGACTTTGCCATTGCTAGAAACTTTTCCTTCAGCATGGTAGTCCTGCTTCAAACAGGCACAAACAAGACTAAGGGCAGAAACATCACCTGTCTCTGTCTGCTTCATGTCACTGACTAGGCTCAGAAATGTCCTCCTCACCCAGTCCCTGTCTTTTGGAAGTAATACATAGTCATTCCAAGGCAACAACTTCTCTCCCTCATGACATAAACAAAGTCTGTATTAATTATTCAGTGTGGCTCAAGACATTTTAATAATTAAGCATGAAAGGCTAGAAAAAATGGCTAATGCTATTGGTACGTTTTCCAACAATCAGGATTGCCAAATGGAAGAGTTCTGTGGAGGAAAAATGATTCTTCTTTTCCTTGTTCAGCAGAAGTTGTCAGAGAAGATCCATATGGGGCTGGTAACCAGCACACTTCTGCCAAGCGATCCATGCTGCTTCACCCTGCACAGCATTCAGAGAAAGAAATCAAAGTCTCCCTGTTTCCAACTGTGTCCCAAGGGCACCCAGACCCCGCAGGGCCCAGAGGCAAAAGTCCCTGGAAGGCACAGTCCCCTCATTCTTCCAGTGGAAAAGCTATGGAGCCCACAGCACAGGACCCCAGAGCCTCTCCGGACCCACAGCACCCCCTGAAATCACAAGCCAATGTCTCAGACCTGCTCTAGCCTAAGGGTTAAGTGACTACAGAGATCTCAGCTGTCCCTGCTGCAAAACCTATCACTCTTACTTGTGTGCATATAATAAATGACCTGAGATGATTATATATGTCCTCCAAACTGCCACGTTGCAAACTATGACCAATCTGTCTAACATAATAAATGACACTTTAACTCCATTCGTTACAGGCACCGTCGCAGCTACTTCAGTGCAAAGTTGTGATTGTGTTGTGGTGTAATGAAGCATGTTCCAGTTTGCTGACAGCATTATGGTCTCTGGTAATGATCTTATTTTTCTTATCTCTGTGAGTCATAGAATAAACAGAACAAGTGGTAAGTGAGGATTTGCGGTTAAGACAGTGTTATGTTACCTTTTTTCAGACCAACCCTGTTGAGCTATGAAGGATGTACAAAGCCATGGCAGAAATAGCCATAAATCAATTCTGTGAGCAGTTGCTTGGTTGGTTTTATCAGCTTGTTTTATGCTGTGGTAATCAATGACCTATTTTAGCTTTGATCTGACATTAAGATTCAAAAATCACTTTCTCCCACATAAAATTACTACTTCAAATTGCAGATTATTGATCTGAAAGGATATAAAGTAAACCAAACTCCTCAATATTGAGGAAAGAATCCTCTTTCACCCAGCTCACGCCTTTAATCTAAAGTATGCAATTTAAACAAATTCTGAGCATGATACAAAGCAACGTATGAATTAAGTTAATTTTATTTTGTGATTTGAAGTTGTCTTAATCAATCATGCTGAATGCAAAGAGAAGTTGATGGACCTGAAAGTCAGTGAGAAGTTTCTGTCTGCAGTACACCTGTGTTTATCCCCTCTGTCTTTGTTGAGAGAGTTTAGTTTTGCTAAACCCTTAGTTTTGCTTCAGAAAGGGTCAGATGCTGTTCCAAGTCTAGAAAATTAAAAAGTCTTCCATTAAAGGTATATAGCCAGTTGTAGGAGAGTTTATTTGACTGGAAATGAACATTTAAAGTTCATTTTGAGGTCTCTTATTAGCTGTGTTACAAAAATTGCTAAAAGGACTTCAAATGGTGTTATTTCTACTAATGGTTCCGTCAATGACTAATGGCTCTGTTTAGATCCTGTTACAAACTCCTCATAATGCCACTATAAAAATCCTTCCTAATGACACTCTACCCTTTGTTTATTACTTTTCTGATATATGTGCTGTTTGTATGAACAAACTTCTTTCACCAAAATTACCTGGGGGGACATTTCACAACATTTATAGTTTCTGTCATCAGGAGAAAAGATATATAATACAAACATCCGCCCTGTCTAGCACACATTGCCTCTGAAATGATCCCTCTCTCTGGCAGCACTACACAAATCTTCATGGAGAGAGATGCACTATTCCTTCACCTTATCACTAAGTGCCAATAACACCACAAGATGCTGTTTGCTTCCTTTTCTCTTATTTGGAAAGCTGGATTAACTATGCAAGAGAACTAGTAAGGGAAAGGAGCCTGCTTTAACCGCAACCTGTTTGCTTCACTTTAGTGTCCCTGTTAATTTCAAAGGCTTTATTTAGCATTTTGAGATAGGGAAATAGTAAAGAAAGGTGGCAATCAATATCTTAATTTTATAGGAAATTTCACTAGTTTGAAGTTTGTTTTCATTCTGAAGCAGTACAAAATGCCACATGAAAATATTTGAGGAAAAGGCTGGATAGGAGGTAAGTAAGGTAAAATGTTTTCCTTCCATTTGTCTACTTCTTACATTCTTTCTAATATAAGTTTCAACATGTTTAGAAATGACAGTAATTTCAAAATACTGAGCATTCCCAAACAAAATTAATTGAGTTAAGCCATCTCATTAATAAAATTAAATTCTTTATTACACAAATATTCAACCTTGCCTTAAGCGTATTTTCATATGAGAGAACATTACACCAGGGAAAATGATCCACTTTTCTATGATGAAGAACAATAGGATGTTCTGCTGCAGGGATGTTATGTGCTAAAGGATAACAGAAGAGGCTGGGAACCTTCTCAGCCTTTTTGCTGTCTTTGGCTTGCTGACTTTTTTTCTCCCAGATCTTGTGTACCTGACTGAAAAGCAGCCAGGTGCAGTGTCCTGGTAGCCTGGTAGAACATGGCCAGCAGCCAATTGGGAGAAATTATGGAACCTGGCCAGGCAGAAGGGATAGATGGGGAAAAGATTCAAGAATTTCATAGAATGACAAAGCACCAGGTTGGAAGGGACCTCAAGAATCATCTTGTCCAACCTTTCTTGGCAAGAGCATAGTCTAGACTAGATGGCCCAACACCCTCTCCAGCTGGATCTTAAAACTGGCTGATGTTGGGGAATCCACCACTTCTCTGGAGAGATTATTCCAATGTCTGGCTGTTCTCATTGTGAAAATTTTTCCTCTTGTCTCCAACTGGAATTTCCCCAGGAGTACCTTGCACCCATTACCCCTCATATTTTCCATGTGACTCCTTATAAAAAGGGAGTCTCCAACTTCTTTGTAGCAACCTTTTAAACACTGAAATATGGTGATAAGGTCTCCACTAAGCCTTGTTTTCCCAAGGCTGAACACATCCAGATCTCTCAGCCATTTTCATACATCAAACTTCCTGGTCCTTTGGTCATCATGGTGGTTCTTCTCTGGACCCTCTCCAGCCTGTTCATATCTTTTTTGCATAGCGAGGACTGAACCTGAACACGATGCTCCAGGTGTGACCTGACAAGTGCTGAGAGGAGTGGCATAATGATTTCTTTATTTATTCTGGTGATACCCTTTTTGATGCAATCCATAATCCCTTTCCCATTGGCTTTCTTTGCTGCTGAAAGAGATATCAAGGAAAGAGGGATATGGTGATTATAAAGAAATCCAGTGCATTTACTTGAGACTGAAAAAAGTTTATTTTGCATTTTTATGTGAAGTCTGTTAATATGCTGAATATAAACTAGGGTATTGTTTCTCTAAAGTTATAGGTTTTGGCTGTGAATTCTGGCTTGTTTGAAACATAATCAGAACAGTTGTATAATGTCCTTACAGAAACAGATTATCAATGAGAAAAAGTCAGAAATACAAAGGTCCTGAGCATTTATTCTTCTCACTGAGTTCTAATAGGAGTAGTGAATGTTCACTGCCTCTCAAACCATGCATAAAAGTTGTGATTTTCCTCATTTTTTTTGTGATTAACACAATATTAAATTTATATCAACTCAGTATGGCCATTTTATAAGCATCACACACTGAAGTGACACAGAAGGACCTCGAGGAAAATAAATAGAGATTGTCTAGGGACTGCAGCTTGGAGGAAGAGATCAACCATAATTTCATCTTTTTCAAAATCTTTAGACACAGGCTGAATGTTAACACTGAAAGGGAGTTTTGAGTATCAGGAGCAGAGATACAAGCAGGCTGAAATAGGCAAAATGTGCACTAGGTATGGGAAACTCAGTATTAAGCCAGACAAAGGTGGTTTCGCAAGGCCATATGTCTTTCTCCCAATACTGCTTGGCTGTCCTCTTTAAGGGATTTATACTTCACTGCTGTTTCCAAAATAAGTCACCAAAGTCTGAGTAGACAGTTCTTCAGCCAATTTGAGCTACTGCAGTCCTTTGAAGTCTGTATGGAAACACCAATTTATAATTACCACGGGCCTGGTCCAAGGTTTCTAAATAAGAATAGACATTAATTACATATGGAAACAGCCATCAATTCCAGATTGCATTGAGAGACAATGATTATAATTTAATTGTAGTTTTCCACTTTTCATGACAGTCCATGACATCAGCAGATTATTTAATTACAGATTCTTTTCTCAGACCAGGATTCTTTGCTATTGCTATCTGGAAAACTAGATTAAATTAATTAAGAAATAAGGTGTTAGATATTAGGTCAAGATGAATAGGCCCATCTAAGAAAGTACTAAAATATTGCTGAATATTTATCCAAAAATCTGATGAAATCACAGAGGTATCAAGACAAAGAAAGAGCCATAGTTTTTCTAAAGTTATAAGATTGTTTGAATGGCTCTCCATTTATTTTCAGTCTACCCTTACAGCTCACTTCCTCATTAAAGATCTAAGGGTGTGCAGCCAATTTTTAATACGAATTTTTGTGTTTGGCCTGCTTTTAGTCTATAATTTTGCTAAGGCATCTCTGGCTGCTTGGTAACAGACCCATCCAAAGCCTTAAATAGAAAGATGTTGGCATTTCACATCAAGAGGCAACAGCCACAATTTTTTTTTTGCTTTTTAATACACCCTCATGATTGTCCCAACAATGATGTGATGGTCATCCTACTTGAACTGTAGCACTGTGTAATTCTGGAGCACAAACTTTTTCTTTCCTCCAGAGAGAAGTTAATGCCAGTTTCTCACCACCCATTCAGTTACATCCCTGTCTTTTATAAAGCATAGCCAAAAACTTTAGAAGTTGCAAGCTGAGTAAAAGCATTGCTGCACACTGGAGCTAAATGTTACATTAAAGAAAACATCCCTTCATAAAATATTTACTAGGAAGAAAATAAGGCCTTTTTTTAGGACCGTTTTGTTCTTTCCCACATAGAGGAACAGTTATCTTGCAAGTTTGATCTCAATTACAGGCTTCAGAGAACAGAGCATTTCTGCTTTTGAGACTTCTAGCTGGTACTTAACAGGTTCAATCAAACTAAAGACCATGCTCCATCCTTGGCATGCTGGTTGCAAGCAGGTGGGACATTTCCTAACACTGCAGAAAGCTTCTAGCAAAGATCAAAATGAGCAAAGTGAAAGGGGTGGCAGGTGCTGAAGAATCCACCCACCTCCAAAAAAGCTGACAGAATGAGGTGTTTTCATTTGAGCTGGGGGGCCTTTGCAAATCCCAAAGTGCCTGCTTTGATAATCTATTGTCCTAGCTCACTATACTCCATCCATGTGTTTCATCCAAATTGGAGTGGGGTCTGTATGGAGGCAGAAAGTTGGTCTTGCATTTTAAGTAATTTCTAAATTATGTCTATTTTTCTATATCAGTGCTGTATGTCTGGTAGATTTAAAGAATGCAATAAAACATTCCTGGTAAAAGAATGTGGTGGGTTGATACTGGTTAGCTGTCAGATGCTCACCCAGTTGCTTCTGGGTGAACTGGACATGGGCAGAAAATAGGATGATAAAATTTATGGTATAAAATGAAGACACGGGGATCACTTATCAGGTGCCATAATAGTTCCTCCTGCTGCTCCTTCCCCTGGGAGAAGTCTGAGTCTCCACGGTCTGCAGTCCTTCAGAATACACCTGCTCCCCCCCAGCCCTCTCCACAGGCAGCAGGAGGATCTGCTCTGGTGCCTAAAGCACCTGCACACCTCCTGCTTCTTTCACCGCTGTATTTGAAGGGCTGTTTGTTCACTTTTTTTTCATCACCTCTCTCTCTCTGATATCTGGTGTTTTGCCCTTTTTAAAATATGTTTTTCCAGAGGTGCCACTAGCCTTGATGGTGCGCTCAGATATGCCCTGAGGTGGGTCCATTGGAGGCACCTGATCAGTCTGTGTCCAGCATGGGGCAACCACCTCAATACCAAAGGCTTGCTGCCTACACCAAATACTAGGAGAAAGAGAGGGCACTTTCCCAGCAGCTGCCTAGACCCAGGCATCACATTTTGTTCATCTCCAGAAGCTGGGGAAAAGCCTCTACAGCAACTCATGGGGCAGCCAGAAGCACTGCCTGAGGCCACCAAACTGATGCTTCCTCATGTCTTCAGCAAGTCTGACATGTATTTACAGTGCTGGCCTCTTTCATCATGCCAGTTTGTCATAAATTTGGATGATTACCAATAAAAGCAATAGAGAATTTGCTGGCTGGTTTGAAATAGCAGCAAAATATTGCTTCATTGGCCTCAGTTCAGGTTGGTAAGGAGGACAAAGAGATCATGATTTTCACCTAATTCCATCTTCCTTTCAGCCCAGCCCGCTGGGCATTCAGGAATTCCCAATAGGCACTTGAGAATAAATAGCATCATAGGAATCATAGGGATGCACCTGCAAACAACAGAAAATCACACATTCCCAGCAAGTGGCTGATGCTGCTGATTACTTCAGCAGGCACTGCAGGGATGGAAGAGCAAAAGCTAACAGCATCATAGAATACAGAACTATAGAATCATAGGATACTCTGAGTTGGAAAGGACCCACAAGGATCAAGTCCAAATTCTGGCCCTGCACAGTACAGCCTCAAGAGTCACACCATGTGCCTGATAATATTGTCCAAACTCTTCTTGAAGTCTGTTAGGCTTGGTGCTGTGATCACTTCCCTGGGGAGGCTGTTCCAGCAACCAGCCCCCTCTGGGTGAAAAACCTTTTCCTAATATCCAACCTAAACCACTTCTGACGCAGCTTCATGCCATTCCCTCTGGTTCCATCACCAGTCACAAAAGAGAAATCAGTGTCTGCCCTTCCTCTTCATCTCATGAGGAAGTTGTAGACTGAGATAAGCTCAGTGACCTCAAGTGACCAGCTCACCTTTGGGCATTCTCTAACAGCTTTATATCTTTCTTATACTGTGTCACCAAAACTGCACACATTACTCAAGGTGAGACCACACCAGGGCAGAGCAGGACAATGTCCTCCCTCAACAGGCTGGCAATGCTGTGCTATCAAACTCAGGGTATATATTTTCTTGCTGTCCTACATGTAGCAGGATTTCCAAACTATGTGGTGTTTCCAAAAATGTGTTATTCTAAGAGAGTTGAGAGCTTCGAAAAGCTAATTCTGGACTAAAGTTTTTCATGGTGTCAAACACCTGGTGGATAAGGCTGTTTGTCTTCTCTTAAAAAAAGGTTACCTTTAGGGAGGGGCCATAATGGATCTGACACAGCAAATCTAGTCTGAGCAGACTCATTTTAAAATGCTGAATTGCTGTACTTATATGTTGGAAAGAGAGAAGGAGACAGGAAAAGAAAAGTTTAAATTTCTTTTTCTTTTGTTCCAATCTTGTTTTGAAAAGTAATTTCCTCAGACCCATCAATTCCTTTCTAATTCAACAGACTCCCCCTTCACCACAAGTATTCTAAAATAGCATTGAGCACGAAAAAACTAGGAATTCCCTTTTGCAAAACTGAAACATTGATGGGCTTCCAAATGGTCTTGCTTGCTTCCTTGCTCCATTTTCCCTTGCATACAAATGTCTCATGGCCATCCTTTGGCATATTAAAACATCATACCTGTTTCTACTATTCGATTTGGGCTCTGAGCTTGATTTTTGTATAAGGCTGTTGACAGATGCTGCCAGCTTTGTGGATATTTTACTGTAAAATACCACTGCTCAATCTGAAGCTGATGCTTAGCTAGGAAAAGTGCAGTTGGAACTGCAAGGAAGTGGACTGCTCTCTTAGGGGATGAATAATGCTGCAGCAGCAGCACCATGCTGGGTGCAAGCGTGTCATCTACATCTCGAAAGAAGCCTGTCAGCCTGAAGACAAACAAGTTTAATTAAAAACATTTTATTACCTAAAATTCTTCATATAACAATTGGCTTTTTTGGAGAAAAATCCAGCTTTAATTGCTGAATTGTCTCTTACCCTTTGTTAAAGGAGGAAATCTTTTTGTTCTTTTAATACCTAAGTAGAAGCCATTCAGTGTCATGTTCTGATTCACACAACACCGGAGGAAATTGCTGAAGATGGGTCTGTTCTAGTGATATTGAAAAGGGAATAGGCTTGTGCTCCAAGGTCTTTTCACCAAACACCTTCTGCAAGTTAAATATATGCCATAATAAAACTAAAGAATATGTACTCCCATACAACTACATTTGTTGCACTGCTCATGTCAGACACGGACCATCACCCAGTTCTACCTCAGCACACTCGCTGGGATCCCATCTAAGCCTCCAGCTCTTTACTTTGTGAAAATATCTTCTGGCAGTAACTCTGGATCTTCACCAGGAAAGACACAAACTCATCTCTCCTTGCTGTTAGTTTCAGTTTTTAAGTGTGCATATAACTTGATGAACTCCACTCTTGCAGCACGGGAAAAGCACTCATAGACAGTTTCAAGACCAAAGGACTGTCTCAGGTTACTAACCTAGTATTTGAAGGAATATTTATTTGGGTAAATTCCATAATTGTCTTCTTGTTGAAGCTGAGCCCAGATTGATGAATGATCAAAGAAGTCATAAGAAATTTAGTTAGATTATGATTTAAGGTATGAAGTTATCCAACCTACCAGAAATACTTGAGCACTGTGAAACCACCATATCATTCCATGAGCTCTGACTGACCCTTGTCATGCTGTAAGCTTAAGCTCTCTCAAGTTAGATGCTTCTCACCTATCTCTTAGACGAACATGTGTGACATAAGTTTGGGTTTTTCCTATGACATATGAAATGTGAAAATATAATTTAATTACATTGAAAGTCAGTTATTTTTTCCTTTCTGTTTAAGTACTCTTCTGGTAGATGTGATACTGCATTAGGAGGAGTGTGGAAGACACTGTACTGAAGGAATGAGTGACCTTGGAAAATTCATATCCACTCTATCGGACCTTGTCCTTAGGGTTTGAGAAGCCCAAATATTAGTTAGCATGTGTAGATGCCATAAGGAATTTTTGCTGGAACATCCAGTGCTGGCCTGTGCTCCACTCTCGTGGGTGTTATGAAAGACACCTGTCAGGAGAAAGTTTTTTTTGTTACAAACAATGAAAGGTCCCATTGTGTAGGAGGGAGGAAGAATGTCTCCGTGGATGTGATCTACATGGTGTGCCAAGAAAAAAAGCATCCAGGGTCTGTCCAATGCTGCACAAAAGCAGAATTCCTGGTATCCAAAGTGTTGTAAGATTTGCTCACTATCTATATTCCTTCTTTTATTCTACCTAATTAAAACAGCTATTTTAGGACAGTCTCTAGCTGCACCTTTTTCAGTAATATCCAGAAAGAATCCTGCATCAACAATCGCCATCACCCTGATGCAGAACAGATACATGCAGGTATCCCTGCACAGTATCATGTCCCAGTTTATTGAGACTCTCATCCATCTCAGTTATTCTCATCTTAAAAGTTTGCAGAAATGATGTCATGTTTTGAAGACGATGTCTAAGACTTATCATTAGGGAGAAGTGCTATCTGCATCTAAGTGAATTTTACAGGAAAAAAGTCTTCAGAGATGAAAGTGTAAAACCACTCTACATCCCCAGGGGAACTTAATCCTGCCTTCCTTTCTGCATCCAGGGTCAGAGACAGCCCCAACTGCAGAGTGAAGATGCTGTCCTGGGACAGTCCTCCTGCACTTTCCATTCCTATTGTGTGTACTTCCCAAAGCCACAGGGGAGTCACCTCACTGCCCTGCCCTGGGCAGCCTGTTCCCCAAATATCACTGGCTTCCTGGGGAATGGCCCAAAACTGTTGACAAACCAGTAAGGTTCTGTGCCTTCAGACCTGTCAAAGGAAAATCACATTTTGTGGGAGGGTTTTCAAGAAATCTTTCAGAGTAAGTCTAGAAATTAGATCTGTGAATGGTTTTTTATACTGAAGCAGGTTTTGTCTTGCTTACAGTCTGTAACTGTGCAGCCCTGTGCTCAACATCTACACTCTTTCTGGAATAGAAGAAAACTACTGTAAAATCCTTGAATCATTTTCATCATTTTCTCTCTTAGTACAAGATGCACTTTTCCATCCAAAAGGTTTTCCACATCATATCCATTGTTTTTAAACCATATATTAAACTATGTTAAGCTATTCCTTACTAGTAATAAAGTATAATAATAATTTAATAATAATTTTAAATAATCATTGCTCAACACAGTAGTATCTGGCATAATAAAGCAAAGAGATTCTTACTGCTTCCCAGCATGTAATACACTCTCTACGTTTTAGGGGACTTTCATGACATGTATTAGGTATGCCAGTGGCCATTATGTTTGTAAGTGTGTTTAAGGGGGAAATAAACTGCACGTTATAGCATACTTAAATAGCATACTTAATATAAACTAAAAATAAATACCTCTCTGCAGAGACTGAGTTCTCTAAATAAGATCTGTGCAATGAAGGTCTTGCATAGATTAAAAATCCCTTCTGTTAAGGTCATTGCCTTAATGGATGGGGGGATATGGGAATACCTCACAAGTAAAAAGTTATGACAATGAAAATGATTCTAGAAAAGTATTCTAGACAAAGGATTGGCTCCACCATGGCACATAAACTGTCCAAGATTCAGTTATATAGGATCTGGCCTCTATCTTCCTAGAAAAGTCACAGCTGTGTCTGAAGTACCTTATACTCTCCTTGCTCTGCTCAGTGGGTACAGGTTTGTGACAAGGAGAAGCTGGCACCTTGAGCTGAGAGTCATCTCAGCTACCTCATGAGAAATGTCCATGAGGATGTCGGTAGGACGTAGAAGGCACTTAGAGCAGTATGGAGGTATCTCATAGGCCCCTGAGCTGTTGGGACCCCGCATCAGCCCACCTTCACACAAGAGGTGCCAGGCACTGTGTTCCACTCCACATTGACACTCTTCTGGTGCTTCTCATTTCAGCTGCTGCTTAGCCATTGAGAATCAGATACATTCCTTTGAGGGTCTGGATCTCCACATCACTATGGAGATGAGAAGGTACCCTGAGCTTGGCTCAGTGGGATGCACACTGATCCTCTCATTCAGGCACCTAAAATCAGGTCATCAGTGAAGATTCTTTGAGGATCTAGACCCATATAACAGAAAAAAATGAACACAGGGCACTTCATTAGTATAGAGAAAACCATTCACAGTGACCCATTAAACAGCTGGTGCAAGACATTGTAATTGCAGACCTCACAGCTAAATTGCAACTTCTTACTGCTGCACCTTTAAAACTATTTCCATCTGCTTCTTCATTGCACAAGTCCTCTAAGTGTATCACTAAAGGTGGGTGAGCTACTCACATATTACCTCATCAGTGCTTGTCGCAGTGAAAATGTCCATAGTATTAAAGGTTTCACAACTGTTTGACTGTGGGGGAACACATTCAGCATTTTGCAATATGGCAGACTTCTGTCTTTCAAACTGCTTAAACACTTTTTCTTTAGGCTTTTTACGTTACAGTGAACAAAAGAAGCTTTGCCAGTTCTCTACCATTTAGCAAACGACAGCACTTCATTGCACAGATCTAAAGACACGCTATTTAGGGCACAATCCTTCCTTTCAGAATAGAGATATAATGCAAAAAAAAATCTCTCCAGAAATGCTTAAAATGATTCTTTGAAGGAAGCACTTACTCAAGCCCATTTGTCTTGAGGAATTACTTTTTAATTCCCTATCTCGAGTACAGCTGTAATCCACACATTTTCAACTCAATTTGCTGTTTAATGGAACTAGTTGATCAAATTTATACATTTAGAGTGAATTTAAATATTTTATTCTCTCTTCAGACAGCTGAAGTAAATGTTCCACTCTAGCTGACGATTCTGCAAAGGTGAATTGACATAAATTAAAGTCATTACTTGTTTTCCCTTATTTCTAAAGATTAGTTTAACAAATTTTATCACATGGGTATATTCTGGCACTGAAGTACTGAAAATATTTTCCCTAATGTAAAATCTGGGCCATTTAAATTAAAAAAACAAAGCCTCTGAAAATTTCAGTTGACAAACTTCCACTCATTTTGCAAAAATTAATTTTATCTCTGTTTCAGTATGAGTTCACAAAATTTAAATGTAAATTCTTTCCCAGAAATCTTGGGGTTTCTGCTTTTTTGTCAAGCAGATCAGTAGCAGCTTTTCTTTAAATGTGCTGTCTCACTTGGCATCATGATGTTTTGATGGCAAAAGTGCAAAAAATTGCCTTCCAAAAGATGAAAACCAAAACAATTTTGCCTCAATTTAGTAATATTGCCTCCAAAATGAGTAAGCAAAGTTCTCAGCTACTGCAGCGTAAGAGAAGAGGCTATGCTGACCTCCCACATTGTGAAACCACTTTCCATAGTATAAGAAAAAACACTTTAGAAAACCTCTCTGAGATAAGCTTGCTGCAATCCTCCAAGCACTACTTATTCTTCCCCGGTGGACAAATGAAAAGCAAAAACTTCATCATGCCTGTGTTTACTGGATATATCTTCTTTCAGAACAGTTTTTATGGCACAGAGTATAGCAATTACAGAAATTCTGAGGGCTCTGTGTATCCTTAAAAAGGGATGTGAAGACATTCAAGTGGAATGGGAACCACATAGTGAAGATGCGTTGCTTCTGGTAAACAACAGCATGCAAGTTGACCATGGTGATCTTCTTCCCACAACTTCCATGCCCCAAGGATCAAAGTTATCTGTAATAGGATTAGTCCAAGCCCTGATGCAGAACACTGACAAAGAGTCTTCTAAGGTGCTTCATGCTCACTTTAATTAGACAGCTAAGACAGCACTATTGTAGAGTGATAATGGTAACCTCCATGGGTGCAGATCTCCTAATGCCCACTGTCAGCGCTTTCCAAGGTGGAAACTGCACTGTACTCCTGGGTGCCTCTCTCAGAGCTTCCCTGAGCAGCATCATGAGCAAGATCTGCCAAAGCTTTCTGTGATCTCAGAGGGTCGTGAGGAAAGTCACAAAACTCTTCAGGCCACCAATCTCAGAAAGAAGACTTGGCTGAATTTTTACTCTTTACATTTTCAGAAAAACAAACTTCTCCTCTTGGCTCAGAAAATTGGTCACCACCCATCTGAAGACAAACACAGCCCAAGGAGATGTGTGGTCAGTAACTCTGGGCAGCAAGACACTGAGTCCATGCTGCTCTGGGGAAGACCCAGCAAGATCTCACAAGGTTGTTGGGAGCTCTTCTTTGGGCAGTGAGTTAGAAACAGGGAAAACGTTCTGGTTAAGAATGTCTGCCCTGAACCAGCTGGGAGCAGTTTGTTGTGCTGTATGGATACTCATGCTACCCTGCTCTGATCAGAACGGACTCAAACCAGAGGAGAAGCAACTTTCTGTGGCATGCCTTGACTCCAGGTACTTTAACAAAACAAAGTTTCTTAGTAATACCTTAGCTGACATCCATTCCTTTTCCTGACATCCACTCCTTTTTCTGACATGGATTTTACCAGAGCAATTGTAGTTTTATCTCCACCACATCCCCAGTCTCCCCTCCTTGTGGAGACTGGTTCTGGCGGGATTGCTGTTCCAGCTGGTGCTTTGGCACTCTTTATTCCCATTCTATAGTGGCAATCTTTTCCCCTTCAGCAAGAAACAAGTTACAAGGAAGATATTTTCTCACTTAATGCTGAAATTTCTTTAAAGTAGCTCTAAATTGCCCAGCTAGCAGGGAGCCAGGGAGCCCAGAATAAAAACCACTTGAGAGAAGAGGTTTTAGTTGTGATGGTTGCTGTATATGCTGCACATGTTGAGACCACAAGCAGTCCATTTTCTTGCTTTGGTTCCTAAAACCATCCTAGGGCCAGCTTCCCTCACCTCCAGTTATTTTCTGATGGTGCAACCACTGTTCCTGTCACTGCAGGCCTGCATCTCTGTCTACTGAATGGAGTAAACAAAATTAGATCTGAAGACAATTTCTTCCCACAAGGACAATAGTTCATATACTGGTGAGTCATGTTAAGGCCCATCCAGGGATTTTTGCTGATGAGGATTTGCTCTCAATCCATGTCTCTCATCTTGAGAGAGAGTCTTTCAGAATTGTTCTTTTTATGCTCACAGTATTTACAAGGATGAGTTTGGAAATATTTGCCATATTTTGCTTTAAATAGCATATCATGGGATCATCTGATGTTAGTCCCTAGAAAATGAGTGCCAGTGTTAGTGTCAGGGACTGGGGTGGTGCAATGAAAACTGAAGGAAAATTGCAAGTCCAGACTGCAAACCTACTCTCAGAGTTACAACAAATTTATCATGAAGCTGAGGAGTTCTTCTATTCAAACAGTACTTCTTCCCCTCTCATCATCTCCCTCTGTTTTTACAGTGGGCAAAACTTCCTTTCCATTTTATAAAGCTACAGAAAGGAGGGAATTTTCAGTGTAAGCCCATGGGCCTGTCTCTGTCAGCAGCAGGAGATCCCAAGCTGTGGTCCAATGCCGGTGGAACAGAAAGTGTCTTAGAAAAGGGTAAGCGATGTCTGTGCTGGGGGCACTTCCCAGGCAGATTCACACAGGCAGCCATTGACACCGAATCCTGGCTGATAACATAGCAGCTACTGATGCTCACTGAATCCAGGAGGGCTCTTGTCCCAGTACAGCATCCACTGCTGGGATCCTGCCAATGCTGGGAGTTATGTTTCCAGCTCAGGATATGAGGCCAGACCCAGAGGGGCAGGGTATGGATGTGTGGGCGTTTTTTAGGTGCCTGTAAGGATGGTTCTGAGGCTCCAAGTGTGGGCCAGAGGGGTGCAAGACCACAGGACTGTGATTTTGCTTTATTGAGGTGGATGTACAGAGGGGAATGGGGTTTGTGGCCCAGTTTGGGACATTACATTAGAGAATGAGGCCAAGATTATTAACTCTTTTGGGCAAAGGCTATTTTTCACCTGATGGTTGTCCTTTTTCTTCTGAATCCTTGAGCTTTTATTTTGCCTTTGTGCTATGTTTCAGTAAGAGTAAAGAACCATAATAACAATACAAAGTTCAGTCTAAGGATATATTTTATTCTATTTTATTTATTTTCCCAGTTGATCAGCTGTTTAATCAGATGAATCACATGCAGCTTTCCATAAACCAGAGTCATTTTATCGGCTCTGGCGCAATACAATGATCCAAGAGTTCCTTCTAATGTATCACAACAGGAAGCTGACTAAAGTTATAGCTGACTATTAAACATAGAGGACAGACCTAAAGAACTGCATAAAGTTGCAGAACAGAATAATTCACAGGATTCTGTGGATTGGGGAATTATATATTTTTTTTTTTGAGGTATGGTAGCTAACGTTACGTTCTTATTCTCTAAGAAAGGGTCTATAAACCATCCACTGGAAGAGTTTTATTGCACTTGCGTACATCATCGGTTTAGATGAGAAATCACCACTTTAGCTGGAAATCTTGCTAAGAAACTTACCTTATTTTGTTCTTTTTCTCAATGCACATTGTTGGCAAGCAACAGAAGTTCTTAAATGGACTGGATTTTCTAAATTATTTTTTCTGGAACAACTGCATTTTAGTAATCAATTATTCCTGAATTCAGCCTGTCCTAGCAGAGATGGTTTTTATTACAGCGAAACCAATTTATAATCTTGAACTCTGAAAATCACCAATTCCAGCAGATGTCCTAACACATTCATTAGTTATGGAGATCAGCTTAGTGAATATCTTTATTCCACCTTTCAAAACTATTTCTATTATTCCCATTATCACACTTCAATGTGCATGTGAAAATTGTACATGAAGTGGTGCTGGTCTGATTGAAATGACTATGACCAGCCTTGAGGATGCAATGGGATACAGCAGAGTGGGTCTGACACATTCTTTGTAGTTAAAACAGTTGCCAGGCAGTGTGTGAGTGACTTGCATGCTCTTTAGGACACAGCTTGATTAAATTTTTCTTTTCGAATAAATAACCTGAAGAATTATTGTCTTCCTCCTCGTGAGTTTTTTTGTGAACTGGGCCTGATTTCAGGTGGTTCACCAAATTCTAACTAGCAGGTGGATTGCATAGTACTCACTGCTTAGTATTTAATGTATTTTAAGTAAAGCATCTCAGTGATATATCCCAGCTGTGTGGTTTTGCTCTCCAAATTGATGTATTTTTTAAAGCCAAACCTAGAGTGGAACCTGAGCCTAATTATGATTCTGGAGGGCAGGGAGGTATCCTCTCATATATTTGTGAAACACCCAGGAGTTTCAACTGCTCGAATGAGTAAAGCTCCAAGTCATTAAAGCACCCATAAAATAGAATAATATGTTATCAATAGTAGCTACATGACTTTACCATAAATATTCATAAAGCTATTAGTGCTTTATTTTTTTATACTGTTCCATTAATGCCAAATGAAACTATACCACAAACATGCACCTTAGTAATCACACAAAAATCCTGGAGATTTTGAGAGGTATTAAACAACTGGTAAGACCAACGTGTAAAATATATTTCTAGGACTGAAATTACTTGAGTTCAGTCCTAGAAATACACCAAAAACTCAAACATAAAAGATAATGATTTTCATCATGTGGCTGAACACAAATAACTGCCTCTACCTTCAGCAGCATGAGACTGTTGGTTTACACCAAGGATAAATTATTTATAAGGGATGTCCCTTATATGTCTTAATCTTAAGAGATGCTATTAACACTTTGAATGACAGAGGAAGGACACTTTCCTTCATTTCCATAGAATTCTCATCTTTCTGTTCGCTCTTCTTTGAGCTGTGCATGGTCTCGGACTTCGGTAGTATCAGTAGCTGGTGAGGAAGGAGCGTGCTGTCAACACAGACATTTAAACGTAGTCTTAATTATTGAGTACTTATCTGGTCTCCTGGGAAGTTGCTGTCCACTTCTGTGCTGTGATCAACTGTCTGCTGAAGAACAGAATGCCCCAGGAGACCGACTGGGGAGCTGTGTGCTTGTCCACACCATGAGGTTGTGCACAAGACCACAGTCCGGGCACTGAAACACAGTCCTCCCTCTTGAGGGAATGAGGAGCAGCCCCACTTAGTGCAGAAAGACTTGGGATAGGCCTGGTTTTCAGTGTGGAAAGAGGAGAGGGAATTGCTCTGGGGAAATCTGTTCCCAGTGGTGGGCCAGGCTCTGCCCCTTGGAAACACAAAATCTAGTATTCTCCATGTGATGATATTTCAAACATGTTTGGAAAAGAGACAACAGGCATCACATTCGCCTATACCTACTCACAAACTGCTGATGTGGCTAAAAGACAGAAATAGAGCGCTACTTGGAAAAATCACAGCAAATAAACAATTCAGACCTATGAGAACATGAATAAATAGCATCTGCTTAAAAGCCATGCTAATGAGTGCATTACCCTTTTTTTCTACACGGTTGGTTGTTCAGTGACCATAATATATTACGTTTATGTCACTTTTTTTTTCTCGAGGTACATGTACATCTGCTGCACATAGCCAAGGGGACACCAGCAGAAAAGAAATTGGAAAATTTGTAAATCTATGAGAAACTGTAGAAAATATTACTGCTACTGCTTAAATCCCACAAGTTATTATTGATTTATCCTGCAGAAAAATACTGTTAACAGAAGATAATTAATTTTACAGTAACTCCATCGCTAAAAATGACAGAAGAGAGGGTATCTGATACCAGAAAATAGTTTTATGCAGCCAGTGATTTAAACCACATTGGATTCATTAGAAGAGAGGAAACAAAATGAGGAGTCAAATTAATTTTGTCTGGAGCAAACAAATCACATTTTCCTGCTCCCAAGAAACAGTAGTGAAGCACAGAATTTTCAATGCAATGAACTTACAGAAGGCAAAAAGTGCCAGATCATTAATTAAAAAGTAAATAGGGAAAATTAAGTGATGTACTGAAAAATGAAGGCAAATGTGAAGATAGGCTTTAATTGAGGGACAAGCAGAAGAAAAGCAATTAAGACACCATTTGGAAGTAAACAGGAAAGATGGCAGAGGATAAATCATCCTCCAAGAAAACCTCTCTCTAGCTCATTAAATACTTTAAAATTATTTATTATGAGCAGTTCCCAGCTCACCTTCCCAAACTTTTTGCTGTGTGTTGCAGTACTTGGAGAAGGAGGAGCACTCTAAATCCTGACAGGTTGGCCAGTTCTCCTCTGGCCACAGGGAATGGTGACAGACTGATACCCTAATCCAGTACCGCACTTTTCTAGTTGACAGTACATTCTCAGCCACTCTCATCTTCAGCTCTAAACCCACAGAGACTCTTGCTTTGCTTTCTGATAGATGGTTTGCAAAACCTTACATGCAATGGATCTGTCAAGGAAGATGAAAATCAAAATGGAGTAACTGTGGAGGAGACCCTGGCCTTGTTGGGAGTGTTGTGCTCGGGTTTCAGAGTCATTATGTCAGTGAAACACCTCTGAAACCACTGCTCTCCTGCCACAACCTGCCCCAAGCATGTAATGTTGCATGATGGACAGGGGAAATGCAACACAAAGCTCAAGCTGAGGATGAGGGCATTCCAAAGGGGTGTTTGGAGCATGGACCTCTCATTCCAAGATCTACTCCGCAACAGCAGCACAACACCAAGGCTTTGTTCCCAGTTCTGACTCTTCACCTCATGCCCAGCCAGGACAATGCAAGAAGGAGTCTGCAGAGCACTGAGCAGAGATGTGAGGTGGGACCTGAGAACACAAGACTGCCTGATGCCTCATTTAACAGATGCAATTCTCTCAGCACTCAGGAGAGCTAGAATTAATCATACAACCAAGACCCTTCCCCTTGTGATATCAAGGGATGTGATTTTTATTGTGCCACTCATTCGTTTTCAGATTAGAATTATTTTTCAATGATTCCTCCTGTTTGTCTCTAATGCTGCTTGCTGCCTATGGGTAGAGCCATTTAGCAGGTGGGGCTGGGAAGGTTTATTGTTCTCCACTGATTTCTCTGTACATTTCATCATTTCATTGACACTTGTAACTGATGGTATTTGGCTTGGGAAATCCTCAAACAATCCTTGGAGAAAAAAGCTCATTTCTCTTCACTTATACCTCACCCTCAGAATATGGTCCATCACCCTTCAAGATTCCTGCCAAGCATAAATCAAAAAGGCTAAAAAAACCCAAAAGAGAGCTGGGGACAGATTCTCAGGCCAAGCAGCACCTCAGAGAGAGGTAAAAGTTGCCTCAGCAGATGGTTAGAGCTCCTTTTAATGTAAATGTTAATTTATGGAACAAAGCCACATAATTCCAGGCACTCACTTGAGGTTTATGAGAGTAAAGGATTTTCCATATGTTTCAGTATCTAAGGCTGAGGTAGGGATGCACTACCCACACAGGTGGGTGCTGGAGCACTCCCACCAGTCTGAGTCATGGGTCAGAACGAGCCCTACTAGCCAAGTGGGTAGAGAGCAACCCTGAGCTGAGAACCCCCCTTTGTTCTTTGCATTTAAACCTTTACTGCTTTTTTTCTTCTTTATCTCACTCTTTCTGTCTCCCCAGTTAAATACTAGGCACTGGGAACAATAGTTGTCCTACTGTAAGATTAACTAATGCCCCAAAACTCCCTTTTTTAGAAAAGGAAATCTTTTTCTACACCCAAGGGGCAGGGTGGGTGGGAGAATGGATTCTGCTACATGCTCAGTTTGAAAGCAAAAGTATATAAAAGGAAGAACACTAGTAGCTTCTGTACCATTAGCTGATTTTTGCATACTAATATATCAGCAGCATAAAGTGCCTGGTAGCTTAAACATCATTATGCTACTGTAGGATTTGACAACTTATATCACACACCATTTGGGCAGGCTTTGGGAGTGGGCTAAGAGATGAGCATTGAAGCAAGTAGAAGGCACCAGCTGCAAAGAAAGGGTGCTGGGTTATCCCCTCAAGTATAGAGGGGCTCTGGAAACCAGTTTAGACTAAATATCTAACTGCTAAATAAAGATACATGGGATGACCTTTAGTAGGTCACTAAAGTTTGTATCAAATATTAATTATCCATACAAATAATTTGTCACTTTATTTTACCAACACAATCCAGTCTGTAGCATCTGCTAAGTGTGCTTGGATTCATAATGAAAATGCCAATGATTTCTGGTAAATGTCTTGCTACTACAGTAGGCCACAGACATGATTTTGCTTCAGTTTTACTTTTCAAAGAGTCTTTATGCTGCACATGAAAAAGCTTTATTCACTACAAGCTGAATTACAAGGCTAAATACTATGAAAATGGAAGTTATTGCAGATAGTAACATTAATTCATATCCCAGCTTTTATTTTAAGATCCTGCTTAGCCTGAAAGGGCACAGTGTTAGTTAACCTTAGTATTATGATTTACCACTGCGAACTTATATAAGTTGACTAAATCACCTATAGAGCTGTAAATATTAATGAAGTGTTGGGAATAGACAGCAGCTGTGAGTTGTGTTACTTGGCTTGCAGCTATGAATATTAATGAAGTCTGGTGAGCAGTAGTTTGGGGTGTGAATGGTGTTATAGGTGTAAAACTGTAAATATCAATGATGTGGAAAAGAGTCCATTTGGTTGTGACTTGTGATCTTTTCTAAACAATTATGTGTCTTTCACCCTCCAGTGTTTTGATGGAATTTTAAGCAACAGCCTCAGTCTCCACTGCTGCTAGGATAAAACAGTATTTTGACAAACATATCCATGCAAAATGCACGACGTGGTTCAATTTCCGAGTTTTGAGCACAGCCCTGTTTGCCAAAGGCTCAGTCCCACCATCAGAGCTGCATTTCAGGGCTTTGAGAGGAGGATGTATCTGCTGGGCCTTTGGCAGCCCCAGACGTACATCTTGTACTTTATGCTGCAAACAGTGCAGATGGCAGCACTTACGTATAACTTTTCCTGCTACTTCCCATGTAAAGGTTTAACTTCAGTTGTTTTAACATTTCCCAGGGTTTTCTGGTGTGCCTGGCCCCAGCTCAGGTTTTCTGTTCGTCTGTTTCAGTGCTGCAGGGAAGGGGGGGGGGATATGGGGCCTCCCTACGTGCCAAAAGGAAGGCAGCATCCTCTTTGCCCTTGTTCCTCTCTGAAGCCCGAGATGTACCCTGATGGTGCTCCGTCAGATCTGACCTGGCATTTCCATGCGATTTCTGGTGTAAATCAGGGCAAAGCTCCTATTGTGCACCCTGTGGAAGGGTGGGTGCAGGGCTAAAGCAGGTGCAGCCTGGAAATCCACCTAACCCACCAGAATCCTCTCTGATTACACAGTGTGTGTGGACATTTATGAGATATTTAAGCACTTTCCAGTGCTGTGCTGTTAGACATACATGTGATGATTTCCAGAAAAAAAAAATTACCAGGATGAGGAAGCTGGAGATATGAAAATTATTTGAAAGAGGGCTACTATTATGAGCAGTTAATCAGGATGGGATAATACTACAAGGCAACTGAGTTTCCTTTGGCTGAGTTTCTACAGACAGGCGCAGGGACTTCTGGAAGAGGGCAGCAAATGCTCACTTCCATACTTGTTACATTTGTTGCTTTTTTTAAGCAGAAAGAATAACACAACTATACCAGGAGAAAAAATTTTGGGGAAGAGATCTGAATTACTAGAGGAGGGCACTAAAAGGAGTACAGGACCTGCAAATGCTCACCTTTGTCAGAAATGGGAAATCAGTTCTTTAAGATTTCATTTCCCTTTTTATACTTCCATTTGGCAGGTTAGGTAAACACAGTTATTTCTAGATCTCCAGTAATGAATATTAGATGAAACTACATTTTCTCATAATTGTCCATGACTTCTTGACATAGCTCATGTCTTCACTTCCAGTAAAGCCTACATTTTCTGTATCACAAAACTACACTAAGCATGTCTTTTCCATGCTTTTCTTTCTCTTTTTAGTCCATGGCAATTTTTTTTCAGAGTGTTTCCATTAAAAAAGAAATGGCTTTGTAAAATGACTGTAATCCAAATGGAGTTTGTAACTGTAGTCCCAATAATATAACACTTTGACAGAAGAATAGGAGCATGAAAAAAATGCAAGAAAAAGCCTTTACTGAACTTTCTTCCTTCTTTCTTCCAGGGATACAAAGCACAACGGTAATAGATACAGCAGTTTTTTGGAACCTGTTAAGAAAATAAGTGGTTTTGAAAATTTGTCTTTAAAGCAGAAATATGAAATTATAAGTTTCTGTATTAAGACTCTGTGGAAACCAGGCTGTAATATTATCTTGCTGTTGCTTGAGAAGTGCGAATTTAGTCAGATTAAACTTCCTCAAAAACACTTTAAACCATAGGAGGAAAGTTTCTTATGTTGCCTGATATTGTATAAACTGGGACTTCTAATCCAGAAAAAGCCTGTTGGTTTGTAAATTAGTTTCTGTCTTAAAGCAGGGAATGTATCCTGACTAACATCCAAATTATCATTAGTAGTATGGATATCCCTGTGCTTGCTACAGATATTACTGTCTAGAATTTAGCTTCAGCATAAAAGATATAGATTAAATAATTGCATGACATTGATAATTTTAATTTTAATCATTTTAATGCAGATAAAATTGTCTACCATGTATTAACAATTTGTACTAGACCCTTGTAGTTTGTCGCATTAATCAGCAATATCACCATCACTCGTGACTGTGTATGTGTGCGTTTGTATCTGTTGTATGGGAGGGAAAAACTGACAATCGAGACATTGCTCTTTGGTAAAGCCTCCTCATTAATCTAGTACCTAAAAATAAAAAAAGATACAGTCATCTATCTTTACATAATGCTACTATAAAAGATCTCTTTCCTAAAACACCATGTAATTTTCATTTGTTTTTCCATCCGGGTTCAGATGTTATTCAACATTTCAGCTTATGATGCTTTCCCTCTCCAGACATTAGTAGTCTTGTTCATCTTGTACTGTTGCTCATTTGGGATTATCTCCACACCAGTAAATTCATTCCCAAAGTGAGGCCTCACAAACATGTCTGCCTCTTCCATTCCCTACTGCCCAGCAACAGCTTTCAGGAAAAAATCTCACACAAAGTGGGATCTCCTTCCTCACATTTAGGGCTACATTGCACTGGATAAAACCGTGGCCAACAGGCATTAACATTCTTTGTACAGTTTTGCTTTCAAGAGATGAAAAAATTGCTTCTAGATTTTATTGAAGCGTTATTTTTACTGCCTAATGTGATTATGAGTAACACAGCTCTCTACATATTATGACCATTAATCATTATTTGCACATAGCTCATTTCTGTGGAGACACAATTTTCTGTATAAGAGAAATAGAGGAAGGAGAGAATAGAAGAAAAGTAGCTGTGTTTTTAAATGTCTACTTGCCAAAGGAAAAGGATTTTTCCCTACCTAACTAGCCCACCTAGCTAGTGTGCTTAAGAGTTTCTTTCTGCTTAATGTAATTAGACTAACTTAAAAAGTTTGAAACCCGACCTAAGGGATATTATCACCATTTTATCTGGATGACTGAAATTTTTTTAGTATGGAGGCTATGAGTGGTAAATGACTCATATTTTTATTCCTATGGATGTATAAACCTTCCAGAGCTGTACGTATGCAAGTGCTTACACAGATATGCTACATGTGTAAATGCAGTCAAATGAAAAATAATCTACTGTTCAATCTAGGGTTTCCAACTGCTCTCATAAGCACTATTCAAGCAATTATAATCATTGGCACAAGCTGATTCCATAAATAAAAACTACTATACTGTTTACTCTTTCCTAGCTGTCAGCACAGCTACTATCCTTCATAGTGTGTGTGCAGGGATTGCTTAAACAATCAGGTTGGGCCTTTCGGATAGAGTATGACATTTTATTTTAAAAACAGAAATGAAAATTACACTGTTTCCTTCAGATGGTTTGGTATCTTCTTGCTTCTTGAGGCACGGAGACCAGCTGCATTCACAACCACAACTGGGCTATCACTGCTGTGGTACATTACCAAAAAAGCCCTGGAATCTGTCATATAATCTGAAGCTGTCACCCAGATGCCGCAATGGGGATGGTTCCCACAGTCATTGCTCTGTGTTCAGACCACAAAATCTGAACACAAAATCTAAAGAGAGTCCACACCACTTTAGACCAAAGATGCATCATCCCAGAATCCTTTTCTTGATACTTACCCAGCAGGAAAGGAGGACAGCCTGATCAGGAAGATCATTTTCCCAGGGTGAGGAAATGATCTTCCTGATCAGGAGGAAATTATCTTTCTTATCCCTTGCATCCCTAGAGTGCTGATCTTTAATTTTTCCAAATGCAGGAAATTTGTGGTTGGCTGGGCCATCTTCTCTCTCTTCCTATAAAAGAGAAAAGGGAGGGGAAGGGAAGGGAAGGGAAGGGAAGGGAAGGGAAGGGAAGGGAAGGGAAGGGAAGGGAAGGGAAGGGAAGGGAAGGGAAGGGAAGGGAAGGGAAGGGAAGGGAAGGGAAGGGAAGGGAAGGGAAGGGAAGGGAAGGAAGGGAAGGGAAGGGAAGGGAAGGGAAGGGAAGAGGAGAAGAGAAGAGAAGAGAAGAGAAGAGAAGAGAAGAGAAGAGAAGAGAAGAGAAGAGAAGAGAAGAGAAGAGAAGAGAAGAGAAGAGGGAAGAGGGAAGAGAAGAGGGAAGAGAAGAGGGAAGAGAAGAGAAGAGAAAAGAAGAGAAAAGAAGAGAAAAGGAAAGGAAAGGAAAGGAAAGGAAAGGAAAGGAAAGGAAAGGAAAGGAAAGGAAAGGAAAGGAAAGGAAAGGAAAGGAAAGGAAAGGAAAGGAAAGGAAAGGAAAGGAAAGGAAAGGAAAGGAAAGGAAAGGAAAGGAAAGGAAAGGAAGGAAGGGAAGGGAAAGGAAAGGAAAGGGAAAGGAAAGGAAAGGAAAGGAAAGGAAAGGAAAGGAAAGGAAAGGAAAGGAAAGGAAAGGAAAGGAAAGGAAAGGAAAGGAAAGGAAAGGAAAGGAAAGGAAAGGAAAGGAAAGGCAGGCCAGTATTCACCCACCAGTGAAGGGTGCTAAAGATCCATAGGAAGTCTCTATGCAACCTCAGCTCCTGCTGCATCCTCCAAGTCACACATCATTTCCCTCCCTGCATCTGAGACCAACCTGATGAACATTGGAACAAGCAACACATGGTGAAAATTATGCAATTGCTCAAATTAGCCGTATTTTCAGCCTCCCATCATTCCCTTTTCTCCTGGTGGCAGGTTTTACAAGAGATACGAGTGCTATAGGCTCCCTCAAAGGGGCTTGGACCACAGGTATACTTTAGAGGAAGTGGAATACCCTGATTATCTCTCCAAAAGAGCACAGTGGACAATGTGTCACTTAGAAAGACATGGGAAGAGTTTGAGCAGTTAGAAGAAGCTGATGGAGCAAAAACTAATGTCCTATCTCCAACTTGTAAGAGGGATGTCTCTGATGTCTTACACAAAATCATGGGTGTGAATAAATCAGTGCAAAGCAGTTTGTCTTTGGAAAGCAACAAAATCATCAAGAAATATATACTAATGTAATTAATGTAGAACAAAGCTGGATAACATCAGTGGAAAACATTTTGTGTAATATGAAACTCAACTCTCAAAATATAGAAGTAGATAACAGAGACAAAAATTGAGACAGTAACATTTATGAATATTTTGTGTCCCTAAACTTAAATCTCAAGGACATCCTGAAGCTCTCAATGTGTTTTTTTTTATCCCTTTTGATTGTGAAGCATTGCTGGTTGTTAATGAGCCCAAGAAATATTTTTACAGCATTCCAGAAAGAGATGTCCACAAGTTGCCCCTGTGATATATAAGTCCTTGTGAACTTTCCTCTTGCTGGCTGTCCTGTAATGTCTCCTGCTTCTTGTACTGGCAACAGTAGTAAAAAAACAGTCTATATCCACCTCTCTGCGGTAAACTGTTGTCATCTCCCCTTTGTTTAGCTCTTACAGCCTAAAAAGTTGCCAGATCCTCTGCCTGCAACCCACCTGGAATCTCCCAAAATGTCGTTATGAACTCAATGGCTTCAAACCAGATGGCACAGACTCTGTTACATACTTTTATTATTTATATAAATAAGGGTAAGTCTGGTGTCTAAAGACAGAATATGGAGCTCTGCTGGACAAGCTGTTTAGTGAGCAGGCAAATACACGCATTTGGTTACTTTAGGCTCTACTCTGTTTTAGTTTTCCACAGCCACATCCTGTGGCCTTCTCTCCAATGGAGAGCAGCAATTTCAACCGTGCTGTTAGAACAGGCACTCTGTTTTCCTGAAATTTGAAGAAAATCTTTCAGGGGTCATTACTTTTATCATATTTGGTTGGCGTTGTGACTATCATGTTGAAAAATGTTCATAGTGGGTTGAAGGACTGATTCAGAAATGCACAGCCCTCATGCTGATGTTTCCTTAGGAGCTGAGCTAAAGGAAACAAGCCTTGTTTCCTAAGGAGCTCGGCTAAACCTTACAATGAATTAATAAATTATTACTCATTCCGAATCACATTTCTCATATGATCTATTCTTTTATGAGCAAAAAGGGATATTAGGCCAATAAATCCTTTATTCATTGACAAGATAACAGACCTGTTAACATAAAAGCATTTTTATTTTACATATGAAAAGTCTTTTAAGCAGTTTAATAAGAAAGCATTTATCTTCTTTTTTTTCTATTGTTTTAGTGATTCAAAAGCTGAAAAATCCTGAATTAATTTGAGAATGAGTTAGTTAATAAATTAATTATCCTGCATATTATTTTACTTTGAAATATAAATGCTGGTGCAAAACTGGCAAAGAGAATGAAATTCTATAGAGAAAATGTTAATATGGAGGGAATAATTTAATTGAAGGAGATTGTTTGGTAGTGGTAGAGGTGGAGGAAGGGGAAGAAACGACTTTCCAGAGCCCGAATTACATTCTCTTTGAATGAAACTAGGTCCACCCTTGCTAAGGCAACCTTATGCTATGTACTGACAAATTTGGCACATTGCAGATAATTACAACAGCATAGCACCACTCTGCATTCCTATTTTAATTCAAATATGATTTTGTGGCATAAATCCAAAATTTCTTGCTTAATGCCTTAAACACCATCTTTATTATGCAGACACTCCCAACACATTTGCAATGAGTTCCCCTATCCGTCCTATTTTTAAACAGCTCAGGTGTTTTGAACCAGTATGGAAGTTGTCCATTTTTCTAGTCATGCTTCTTGTCCATTTCTCTTCTTATGGCATAATTTCTCTTTGAGCAACTCCTGATCTTGGCTGTGATATATGGTTTTGAAAAATTTATTTGAGAGTGATGTTTTCTCCTCTTTGCAGGGGAAATGTTGAACAGTGATTGCAGTCAGTTGAGACACATTGATGGCACTGACAGCTTAGACACTGTGCACAGCTCATCACTGAGAGGAAGAAACTGCAACATGTTTTAGGAAGGCTGAATGCAGCTTTGAAGATCAGTTAACTTTCTTCACCAAGACAGATTGTTTGAGTGAAAAAAACCTTGAACATATTTTGTACTTCTATTTTATCATTTCGGAATGTCCTAACGCAGCACACTAAACTGTGCAGCTTACCTAACATAGCAAGCTGCTTATGATACCCTGAGTTTTCTTTATTTTGCCTCCATTTTTACCTACTCTATTAAAATAAAACCTTTCCAGTGAAAACATCCACCAGATCCTGCTTGTATTGATGCCTGATGATTTTTTTCCTTTTTGTTTTACATACCTTTTATATATATTCTGTACCCTTAGCCTACATACTTGAAATTTTTGTAGTTTGATATTCTGTCTTAGGTCCAGGGCTCTGCTAGGCTGGAAGACCAAACATCTTTAGCAGAAGGCTGGAAAGCCCGATGCTATCTTAAGAAACCAAGATTTCAACCTTGGTTGAAACCTTCTCTCTGGAACATATTTTGTAAACTGGGTTCAAGCCTAATCAGGGGAGCTTTTTTTATTAAGCTTCTTATTGGGGGATCCTTGTCAGATATGCAAATTTGCAAGGTCTATAAAAATTGTATACATATTATGTGGTGAGTGCATCTCAGCATGTACCGCCTTGAAGAACTGTGCACCTAGGATCCTATTAAAATACCAAGGTATAAAAACCCTTTTATCCCTTACCCGTGTCTGGCTCATAACTCTAGGACCAGGGAAAAGGCAATGATATGGACTATCAGGAAGATGACTTTGTCAGCACTTGACAGAGTAATGTATAAAACTATCTCTAGTGAGAGTGTCACAGGTAAGGTTGTTTCACACTACACAATCTTCTAGATCAAAACCAGGGTTTCTGACAGAATGATATAATATATGAATGTACTGGAAAACACTGCTTTCTACCAAAACAAAATTGAATATATGAAGGATAAACAATTTCAGAACTAATAGGATCAAATCCTCACTATTCCTATTTCCTTTGATTTAAATATAATTCTGAGCTTGCTTCTCCTTCTAGAAATCTGAAAATTCTATTGTACATCCCTAAGGGTAAATTGGCCAGGCATTGGAGCATTCAGTGAAAACGGGAATTTGTATTTCTCTTATTTTGAAAATGGAAGATGTAGTCACTTTCCAGTGTTTGAATGCCATAGGTAACACGATCTTGATTAAGATCTCTAGGATGCTTGAAGCACCCTTGAGATAGGAGTAAAGCTGTGTAACTGCATCCATATACTATTTAATTATGGTGAAATACCACCACATAAACAATGTCTGTATTACTGGGTTCGGGAAGCAGACAAATTCCTGAGTTCAGGAACATAACTTAGCCATATACCAACTCTGTCTCACAGCAAAACGTAAATGCTCACCACCAGGATGTGGGAGAGGAGTCACAGAAGATGCAAATAAGTGCCTGTTGTGGATAACTGGTGGCAGTCCTCTGGCACATCACAGTGTGCATCACAAGGTGACTCAAGACACAGGACTTCTGTGGAAAGGCAACTCATCCCTACTGCCATAGGACAAATCCCACCCTAGAGTCCCTTAAGCAAAAATAGTTCTAAATGCTCAGCTGTGAAATACAGCCAGTCAGAAAAGCATGAGAATAGAGCAGGAAATTTGTATCATGAATCTTGAAGAAACCAGAAAAGTACTATTGCTGTATGCAATTATAAATATAATAGCTCCTTTTTGGAAAGGAAGAAAAAAAAATCATGTATCTGTTATTTTTATATTACCCTACTGCTACATTATGTTATATTCAGGCTTCAATGGAATTACTGTGTAATAGACAGTGATAAATGACTCAAATAATCTGTTTTCCCCTTGTGAGTAGAAATAGTCCCCATAATTGTTTCTCTCTCCTGATTGTACTAGAAGCCCTGGACAAGTAATAGCTCCTTTCTATGAGTACATATACCACTCCCTTGTTCCTTTTTCCACAGGTCTTGGGGACATGTGGGAGCTATGGCATTTGTGAAGACCCTTGGAGAACAGGAGACCCAGAATTGCTTGCAGTGTCAGAGCCTCTGTTCATGATGCACGCTACAGAAAAAAAATCACAGGCTCATCTCCATTTAAGAGGAGGCACCAGATAAATCTATGCATGTTTTGACATCAAGGAGATTAAAGCGGTGTTCATGCACGCACTCTCCCAATCTCTCCTTCAGTGCTGTGAAAAGTCACACCTAAATAATTTATGCTCTAAAAAGGTACAAAAAAGATAAAGTGTCTTTAATGTAGAAGTAATAATGATGGCAAAATTAGTCTAGCCCTTAGCAAATGTGTTTATTGATGTTTTTTAAGAGAAAAGGCTTTTTCTCACCTGATTTTTTTCCATGTTGTACACTTGATCATTTGTATAGACTTTGGCTGTACGTTCATAAAAGAATTGAAGTTAATAAAAGAATTGTAATCAAACCAATCTGCCAGAGACAAACATTTACTTTCAAAAGTTAGTATAGAGATACAGAGTTTGATTCAGAAAGCAAATGCTGTCATCTTCCATTTTTCTTAAGCAAAATATCAAGGGAAGATTATAAATAGTGTTGAAAACTACTAATTTTTAATGAAATACTTGTGAACATATGAAAAACAAAATACATAATTTGTCCTGAGGCAATAGACCTCAGATCCATGAGTAATATTTTTAACTTTGATGTGTCCAAACATATTTAACATGTTTCTCATTATTTTCTGCACAAAACTTGGGTTAAGATACTCAAGAAAGATTTGAACATTTTATAAGCACAAGTTATCTTCATTCTAAGACGGGGAAGAAAATGTCCACTACTCTAGCTTTCACTTGGAGCATGTTTATTCAACATGATGCCTTTCAGTAGACATCCTTATGCTGGCAAAAATCTTATATCATTCTAATATTATCAGCAAAGAATTTTCCCTGCTGCAGTGGAAGTTCCAGTGTATCTACCAGCATTGCTAAGAACAATATCACCTTTCAGTCTATTCTCACGAACCAGAGCTTTATGCGAAGGTCGATGCTGATGCCTTCAACCTCCTTTTCTAAAGCTAAGAATAAATCACTGAGCAATGTGCATCGCCTTTTATGCACTGTGCAGTGAGTGTACCTCAATTATGGTAAATCCATATGTAATCCACTTCTCAAATTAGTTTAAATTAGTAGCATCCTTCCTGTCATTTTAAAAGACCACAGCCATTCCCTTCAGCTGCTTGGCAGAGTGGTTTAGTTCTTTACTTTCAGGGAAGAGCAAACAGCTGATGAGATTACTAACTTGAAGATGGGCAGGATAGGAGAGTTCCACACTTTCTGCTGAGTAACCCCAAGTGGCCTGACTGTGCATTGGATGTTTGCACTCTGTTTTCAAGCACCTGCTTCTTCCTGGTGTTGTTCAGGAGAAGTAGGAACCTGAATTTCATGCCTTGAAGTACTCTAATAAGCAGCTAAAACTTAAACACTGCAGTCCTTATGTTTTTATGTATGTAAATCCTCTTTAATAATAATAATTGTTATTATAATTAATTGCATATGAAAATACAAGGAAGACATCTCTTCCACAATTTGGAACATATGCAAGGCATGTGACATGCTTCCATCATCTGGACAAACACCATGCCAACATTTTTCTAAATAGCCATTCCTCCTCACATTCCTGGCCGAGACAGGCAGTGCTGCACAGCCAATGCACTCAGCTCTGTGTGCAGCTGCAGATGCAGAGAGCCAAGTGGACTTGCAAGCTGTCAGGTTATCTGGGAGTCAGCACAGCTGCAAATTTGCTCATCATTTCTGTCTGATTTCATTATTCTGGATGTCCTGGGCAAATCGAGTGTCTAGGAAACAGTTCAGGGTACACTTTTATACTTAATACAAACTACCAAAACTATTTGTGTACACACAGTACAATGCATCTCTGAGGGCAATGGCACAGAGGCAGAGCATGGGCCTTAATGGACACTCTGAGATGAGTCCTTATGCATCTCTTGATTAATTAAAATATGTCAGCTTCACCTTAATGGAGGATGAGAGGAACCTAAATGAGACCCATCTCTTATGGCTGCAAGTGAGCAGAAAGAATTCAGCAGAGTTCAGGAATTCAGCCCTTTTTGGAACAGGACTGGGTGGTATGCAGAAGCAGGCTTTAGATTTGGGAATGACAAGGTCTGCTGCATGACTCCTTGAAGGGATAAAATTTTTATTTTTAGCCAAGTAATAACCCAGTGATGTTTTCTTGTAGGCATTCCTAAAAGACTTGATTCTGTCACCTTTTCAATTTGACTACTTCTTATTTTTTACCTCAAACTTACAAAGAATTCATTTCGCAAGGCTGTCTGAATTGTTAATTAGACAGCAATTGGCAAGGGTCTCAGGCAGACCAGGAATCTCATTTCAGATGACTGCAAGCCCAGTAGAAGTGAGGACTCTCCCAAAGGCATGGCTGCTTCCAGGTTAACACATCATTCTCTGGTCTCCACTAACCAGAGGAAGAACCTGGGAGCAAAGTCATAATAGCAGGTGAGATGCAAATGAATTAAAATGGGGACAAGGCTCTCACAGAGCTCTGACTTTCAGGGCACCACAGGGCACAGCAGGCAGGGCCCAGTCATTTGACTGTGAGTCCCTTTTCCTCAAGCCCAACCCAGGGGTTTGTGACGCTCCTGCTCTGTCCTCCAGCCCTTCACAAAGAGCCCTCAAGTCTTTCATCACGCACATCAAAAGGAATATTAGAAGAAACAGATGCAAATTATCTAAGCATGAATTCCACCATATCAAGGACTTTGCATCAAGCAGTGGGGGCTGTGGGGTGAGAAAAATCTTGAATTTCCTTGGGCGTGGAGGTGGTCCCCCAAGACTTGCTGTGAGGAGCTGTCCCTCCCTCTTACCTGGCAACAGTGGTGGGGCTCAGCCCTTGTTAAAGTGTTTGCGTCAGACATGACAAGGTTTTGAAATTGCTCAAAAGTCAGCGTGGGGTGAGTGGGAAAGGATGACAGCGACAAACAGGTAAAATATCCTCACATGCAATCTGATGGAAAAATCTCGAGTTTCCATAGCATCCACCAGCAATTCTGTCACCTTCCTCCTCAGGACACACATTTGAATTCCAGTATGAATAGCCCTTCTGTGGTTAGGCAGCTACTTCTTTTAAACTTCTGTATAATAAATGATCCCTATAAATTCATTTCACACTTTCTGTTGTCTTTCCAGGTGAACTATTTGTCAGGAAGTGACCTACTTAAAAATAAACTTGTCACAGACATGAGCTTAGAACTTGACAGTTTTTTTTAAATATGGGTGTAGTATGAGATTCAGTATTGGAAAACAAGACAGCCAGGCCATAGAAAAATATTTACTTCAAGTGAATATCAAAGCAGCAAAATTGTCCTTGCTATTCTCTCCCTTTCTCTACCATTTTCTTGTTTTATTTGAACATCTGAACTCCTTACATCTCCCACTGATTTTGTCCTCAAGCAATTTCTTTTTCTTTATTTCACTTTTATCTCACCATACACAATGCTACATCCAATACAAAATTTCTCTCTGTTTGCTCCAAAAATGCCAATGTGCTTTTACAAGTTGTTGCACAGAGTTTTATATACAAATTAAGGAATTAGAGTGAAATCTCCTAAAAATTGTGAGGTAAACACAAAGTCGAAAATTCATAAGCAATATTCTTTAAGACTTCAAAGACTTCTGGAGACATTGTGAACTTTTGTTGAAGATATACGAGGAAGAAGAGAGATACACTGAGAGGAAACAAATGCAAATAATGAAGATAGTATTATGAAGATAGTATTATGGATTTGTAAAAGTTGTTTTACATAACTACTAAAAACCTGGTAGTTGTAGTAATATTAGAATTAATTTAAATTTTGCCAAAACTGTGCTCTTTTATCCTGCAAATTTCTGAATCTATTTTTCAAATGTACTGAGTTACTGAGAAAACTATTAATATTCAATGAAGACATACTCATATAAATTATCCAGTTTCTAAAACAGTGTAGAAAAGAGGATGATTCATCAGTGTTTGATCTCTGGTTAAGAAAGTGTTTCAATTAATCAGAAATCACAGAAGCCATGAGCACACAGAAGCCATCCTTTTTTGCTGCTGCAATGAGCACAGCGAAGCTGTGGGGAATTGGCAGAAGGAGCCAGTGTACAATAAATCTCATCATCCCTGCAGGAGAAGGCCTGGAATTCAGGGTGGATGGCAAGGCCAGCCAGGCTCCTGCCCAGTCACTGAGGGCTGCTGCTGTGCAGGGATCAAACAGAGTGGGTGGGACAGTGATGTGTCCGTGGCTTTCCCAGATAACCAAGCAGTGCTGTTGTGCATTCCCATGGCTGTTCCACTTCCTGGGCTACCTCTCCAGCCTGACCATTGTCCTCCAGCACTGCTGTCCGCAGCAGGAGCCAGCCAGAGGTCGGTACAATGAGGACAGATTCTGGTGGCAGGATCTGGTAGAATATACTCAGGCATTGAAAACAGGACAAGGACCTGGCTTTGATGATCCATCTGCAAAATTGACTAAGGCAAAGGTCAGTCTCTGAGAGAAGATTGTCCTTCTAACAGAAAAGCTTTGCAGAAGGTGCGCTAAGGCTAGATTTTAAGTCAGGGTTTTGCTTTCACCTGTTGATCAAGGAAGTTTAAACCCTTCCTTACCCTCATAGGTCACTACGAGGAAGTTTGCAAGTAAGCTCTGACACCTGAGGCAAAAAGCCTTAGAGAGTGAGCTCCATACTCAGAAGGTTTGGTTTTAATCAAATCAACTGATTTATAAATATATTTGTAAACTAGTAAGTATTCAGGAGACAAAACAGTGTCTCTGCATCAGAACAAAGCAATGTCAGCAGTTTTCTTCCAAGAGTAATAGACTTAATTAATCCCAAGCATCTGCTCCTTGGCTGCTCTGAGCCCTTTGTACTAGAGGAGAGTTCAGATCGCAGGTTTTCCCTGCTCAATCTCAGACCAGTGATGCTCACAATCTGCCTCAGCTTTGGAAATATTCTGTACCATATTTCATGTTTGTCCCTCTTTTTGGTGATGGCAAATGTGAAAAACCCCCTCTGGTTTCATGGTTGAAAGCAACAGACATTGTCTCTGTGAGAGGAATAGTGTCCTGTATTTGCTATTGATATGTGCTGTTCAAATGTCATTCCCTGTTGGCTTTTTTGAACAAAATCAGCAAATATTGTATCTTCCATGTTTCTTATGAAAACCACTTGGATAGTTATGACAAGGCATCTCTAAGTAGCAAGTCCATTTCTTCTCATGGTTGTCTTGAAATAATGCACATGTAGGAATGCCACAGAGGCTCTTCTCCTCACCAACTCCCCCACAGCTCCTGCAGATGTAGATACGGCTTTGCACGGCTTTGTTTCTCTCAGAGGTCTCCAAACAGCTGAAGTGCTTTTTCCCTTCCAAGGCTGTGCTCTCTCTTGAGACCAAGAAGCTTGACAGGACTGCAATTATTTCTCTTGCAGATGATTGCCTCTAGAGATATTAGGTTGGGGAATAACCTTCTCTGCAGCGATTATATTGTATGTTTACATTCAGAATTTTAATACCCTGATATTGTTTCCATTTGGTCCCACATCCCAACTTCATGCCTAACTTAGTGTGGACCAAAGTGAGCCTCAGATCAGGGTTAAAGAAGCTCACTCTAGGTAAGGTGTGATACTGCAGGATTGGTGAGATGGAGAGCAGTGACGGGATTGTAAAACATGACAGGGATCAGAAGAGTGGGGAAACCCATTAACTTTTCAAAGTGATAATCAAAGACCAGCATTGTGTTTTCAGCTCCTAGCAGATGATTCAGTAAGTGTGAGATCAGCCTTGCCTCTGCCTGTACCTGCCCAGGAAAGGGCATTCCTGTGGCATGCAGATCTCACTGCTCCCCTCCTTGCCTGCCTGTGAGCACAGTATAACTGAACCTAGAATATTTTGTTTCACAGACAGAAGAAAAGCACGCATTCTTTATAGATGGATAGGGGGGAAGAGAGAGAGAGATATGCATAATTATCACATACGCCTCATACGCATTTATATGTACAAGCATATGCTCTGAAAATGTAAACCTTCATTAAAGGAAAAAATGAAGATGATAAATTTGTAATGCAAAATTTAAAATACAAGAAAGGTGAAAGATTAATTCAATAATCTATCCACACTTAATTAGAAACTAGGATGCTATGGTGAGTTCTACAAATTTTTCCGATGTCACTTGGATGTGTTGCCAATAAATAATCTTACAGTGCCAAAATAAATCACTGTGTTACAAAGAGCCCTCATCTGCAATCAAAATCATTCTATTTACCCTGGAGACACATACCGATGAAAAATTTAGGAGGTCATCAATCACGGTCTCTCTTTCCAATGTTTATAAAGTTGCATCTTTGGATAAGAACATTTCCAGTCTTGTCACAACTGAAATCAGAGCTGAGGTCTGATATTTGTACAGACAGGATCACTGTGCTCAGGTAGACTGCATCTTATCCCTAATTTTTGAAGTTATATAAGATAACTGCTCTGGGGCTGTCTCTGTTATTTGTAGCTCCCTGGTAAAGTGATGAAAAGAGATCACAATGCACACAAGAATTAGGCTCTAGGTTTAAATATACAACATGCAATTGCATAGCACACAGCCACTGAAGAACAGTGCCAGATGCATTTATTTCATATCAAGTGCTCTGAAATCGTGCATACTCAATTCAAATCTGTATTCTGCTCAAAATCTTACATGGTCACATGTAATTTGCCATTTTCCCATTACACATTAGCTGTTTGTTAACGGTGTAAGAATTACTGGGTAACAATATAGCAGCCAATGTGACTTATCATTTAACTATCAGACTTTTTACTGGAAACTAAAACATCATCATAAAATTCAAATAAACATTTCACAAGGATCATCACACAGGAGGTATCACATCAAGCCGACTGAAAAAACAATTCTCTGAGGTGTGTTTCACAGGCAATTGCTTCCCAAATCATTTTCCATTAGTGTTGAGATTCAAACCACAACAAGTGCCTTTAGTCCAGTTCCTAACCTTGATTAAGGAAATGTCTGGATAAAGCCTCTGAAGGCACCTTTCTCTGTCACTTCCACAGGAAATGTCAACCCTTATTTGGGTTATTTTGGATCTAACAATCTCTTGATTCATGACCACAAATCTTCACGCTCATTGTTAGAAATCACATGGTCTAACTATAACAGAAGGGTGGGATCTGTGCCCTGAGCATGGATAGAGAAAGAATATTCACCATTGGAACCTTGTACCTGTCTTAGAGCTCACATATTTATTCGTAAGGTTACTCATAGATACAAAGCTGTTAATATCATATGTCTGAGGCAGAGGCAGTTTTGGTGAAACAGTGCCTTTTGCTTGTGCACAAAGGGCATTTTATCATGCTCTAGTGCGTCCCTAGGACAGGGACTTGGCAGCACAAAGACAGGAGCTTCAGCTTGCTTCCTTATTTGAGCCTTCTACCTCCTTCCCACAGGAGAAAAACAAACTCAGAAAATCTTCCTAGGAGTCAGCTTTGCTCATTAACCATGAAGTCTGCTCACTTTCTGTAAAGTTCATAGTGCAATGTCTGGGTATTGCAGGTCAAAGAAAGATTAAATAGCCTATTTATTTTAAAATTGAGAAAGAGAAAAGTGTGCTTGATCTATTAGTCAGTTTTTCACTTCCACACAAACTATTAGATAAATCTGAGATAAAGTACTTGAATTCATTAAAGTCTCTGAAAACTAGAAAGGACTCCTTTTTAATTTTTCTTCTTTCGCTCTCTCAAAAAATAAAATCCCAGCAATTTCATAGGTCAAGTTACGATTACATCCATTTTGGTAAAATGCTGAACTAGAGAATTAGAAGAGATAGGATTTTTCAGTTCAAACTTATGTTTTCCATGGACTCCCAGGTGACAGAAATTGACTTTATAGGAAGTTGGGAGTTCTCAGGATTTCTGAAAGATGTGAGTTTCAGGAACATTTGGATTGGCAAGCCTGGTTTGATATATCTGACCTGTGCTCTGTTGTCCCTACAGTAAACAGAAAAAAGGCTTAATGAAAAAAACCACAAGAAAACAATTTTTCTTCAAGAGACTTCAATGTTCACACATCAAAGGGAATGCTGCAAAGCTGCAGCATGAAAATCTGATGGTTTGGGTTCCAGAATTGCTAAACATTGTAGTTTCTGCCAGCTTGTTGATAGTCAGAATGAGGAGCATTCTCACCACCCATTCTCGAGGTCTCAACAGTTGCCCACTGCAGGTTCTTGGGCTGCATGAAGCCCCTTTCTGGGCTTCTCCAAACCACCTTTTTTCCCAACCACACTCTCAAGCAGCCCGTGTCAGCCAGAGTGATCCTCAGCTCATTGGGTTGCAATCTTTCATAGCTAAGTGCAATCTTATAGGCAAAGTGTTGACACCCTCAGAACCTGGAGGAGTCTCATGCCTGACTGTATTCTGGGGAATACTTTTGGTTCTGAGGAGAATTTCTGGTTAAAAGGGAAGCCTGATATTAATCATGCCTTTATTTAGAGAATAAAGGCATTGTGGATCCCCCTTGGATCCACAATTCTATGTCAATGAACAGTCCTTAGAGAGGAGGTTTACCACTGTAACCCTAATGGCAGCATCCTGGCGCAAGCAGAGTGGCGGTATCAAGGAGCTCCTCAACAGTCTGCTCTTTATCGAAAGAAACATTGTTAAGTCCCGCTAAACACTGTCCAGACTGCCTGATTTCGGCGGATAACATGAGGGCTGAGGGACCACCAAGGTTAATTGAGAAGCCTCATGCACAGCTGACCTTGGAGAAATGAGATGGAGCAACTGTGAAACAGATAATAACCTAAAGAGCTATCTGAGCTGAATGCCAGCAGTAGCGCAAAGCTGTTAGAGGGGAAGGATGCAGGCAGGGATGTGCTGTTAGAGAGATGGCTCGTTTCCAGCGCAGGCATTCGCCTGTCACAGCAACCAGCCCAGCGGTGCCAGCCTCCTGCCCGGCGGCAGCAGCCTCTGTGCAGGCACACACCCCACACCTGGGGTGCCGGTCGCCCCAAACGCGGCAACCCTCAGGCCCTCCTCAGCTTCGTGCATCCCTCACTTCTGGTCCCGGTGGGCTGGGGCTGTCTGAGCGGCGGAACGGGGGAGACACACCCGGGGGGAAGGAACTGGCCCAGGAACGGGAGGCTGCCCCTCGGCCGGGCCGCCGGGGTTCGCTCCCCGTTTCCCGCTGGCCCCCGGCCCCTGCCCGCTGCTCTCCCTCCCGGCGGTGCCGCTCGAAGCGGAGAGCAGCTCTCCCTGCCCTGGAGGAGCGGGGCGGGATGGCAGAAGCGAAAAGAGGCATCTGCACCCTTACATCCTCACCCGCATCCACATCCACACCCTCACCCCGCGTCCGCAGCCACCGCCGGGACTCGCCTCCGCCGCGGCCGGTACGGGGCGGCCCCGAGGGCGCGGAGCTGCGGCGGAGGGAGCGGCGGGAGAGCTGCCCGGCCACCCCGCACCGCCTGGCCCCGGGCACAGCCGGGAGGCGCCGCGGGAGCGAGAGAGGGGGGCGGGGGCTGCTCGCCGGGGCGGGGGCTGTCACGGGGCTGGGACGATAAAACCGGGGGTAATTGCATTTAGGCAAATGAGGTTGCCTCGGCCCTCCCCGTCTGCAGGTATATAAAGTGGGGAGCGCTCCCGCGGCTGGTCAATGCGCTCGGCGAGCAGCGCCCGCCCTCCCCGCTGCAGACGGTGCGTGCGCTGCGGGAGCCCGGCCGGCCGGCCGTGCCTGCCTGCGAGGGGTCCGCTTGTCCTGTGCCTGCGAGGGGGAGTGCGTGTGTATTGCTTTGTCCGGATCTATATGTGTGTGCCTCTACGGGAGGTGCCTGTATGCGCTGTGTGTCCGCACCTGTGTGCCTGTGGATGTGCTAGCATGTTTTGTGCCTGTCCTTATGTGCCTAACTAGATGTGCGAAGGGATGAGTGTGCACCTCCGGACACATGTGTCTCTCTGTTTGTGTTTGTGTGTGTGTGTGGAGGGCTACGTCCCTGCGTGGGTGTGAGCATCTGAGGTGTGCAGCTCTTCGTGTGAGTTTATAGGTGTACCTGGATGTGTGTATGAGGGAGATGTATATATTTGGGAAGGTGTGAATACCTACATGTACATGTGTGAGGGTGTGTTTATGTCTCCCCTGTATGTACGTGTACGGAGGGGCACCGCGGGCTGTGTGTGTCTGTGCCAGTCTGATGCGTGCGGGGTGTGTGTCCGTGCAGAGGGGACAGCAGCGGCTGGGGCAGCAGTGCCGGTGCACCTCGGCTCGTGTGGGGCTGTACGTGCGAGGGAGCGTGTGCCCAGGTGTGCGCCGGGGCTGTGTGCGTGTGAGGCTGTGCAGGGCTGTGCGCGCCCGCCCGGGGCTCCGGGTGCCGCGGCTCAACCTCTGCCCTCGCAGGACGTCGAGGCGGCGATGAGGCTCCCGCTGGCTCTCGCCGTGCTCCTCCTGGCCTCGGCGCAGGCGTTGGGCGAGGAGATGGGAACCACCGACGACCTCAGCTACTGGTCCGACTGGTCCGACAGTGACCAGGCGAAGGTGAGCCCCGGCGGCCCCGCGGGGCTCGGCGCCAGGGGCTCGGCGCCGGGCACTGCCCCGAGCGGGACTGAGGGGGGGTCCGCACTGAGCGCCGCCCGCTGTCGCCCCGCAGGAGGAGCTGCCGCTGCCCCTGGAGCACTTCCTGCAGAGGATGGCCCGGAGACCCCGGCCCCAGCAGTTCTTCGGCCTCATGGGCAAGCGGGATGCCGGTGAGCGGGGCGGGGGCTGGCTGCTGCTCACGCCTCTCCGCACGCCTCTTCGCCCAGTGCCTGCCAAAATGTTACGCGCTCATCGCTCGGGTTTAGTGTGTTTCTTTTCATAAGCTGCCATGAGCGTTGTTTGGGTTTAGGGTTTTTTCGTTTGCTTGTTTATTTTAGGTTTAATAGGAGATAAACTCACCAACTGGAAAAGAGAGGGCTTTAAAGTCTTAAGTGTACACCAGTTACAGCATGTAAATCCCAGTAAGGAATAGCATGATAATTCATAGGTCAGCATAAATGTCACTGAATCACCCAAGTTTGGAGATTGGTTGAGTGTAAAATTATTGGTGTTTTCTATGTGTTTACTGAACCAAGAATTGATCTAAGAAATGGGAGCTAATCTAAATTGTGTGGGTTTAGCTAAAACAAGTCTTTGTAGTATCTTCAAAGAGAAATGCAGTTGTAAACCACCACCTTAATTTCCCTTAAGTGGAATGTGAGTAGGTTAGTTTTTGTATTTGATTCTTCAAAGCATTGCAATAGCATCATATGTATATGCCAATTCTTTTTTAACAACTCCTTTTTTCTCTTTTTCTCTTTCCTTTCCTTCTCCAATCAGGATATGGCCAGATCTCTCACAAAAGTAAGTTAAAAAATACAAATATTTTAAGTAATCATTAGAAGATATTCGAATAGAGAACAGTGTATTTGACAGGATCAGTTAGAATGTGCTGGTGGAGAAATGATCTGTTAAAGGATTGAAACCTCCCCCCAGTGCCACTGTGAGCCTGTATCTCATCTGAGCTGCCACAAGCTTTGAGATTTCAATCCATATTAATGTGCGGATGTTGCAGCTCTCTCTTATTTCCCAAGGGGGGGATTTTGTAAGCCTTTCTCACTGGCAACGCAGGCTTACTGCCAGACTCTGAGAGGAGCAATTAAGATGGCAAAATCTGGAAAATTAGAATAATGAATTCCCAAATCCCCAAGAATGCTTTCATGGGAAGGCCCATGTCCTCACATGTGAGATTACTGTGCTCTTAGCATTGTCTGCCTGGGAATCAGACCCCTGCTCACAGTAGGGGCTGATTGATGATATGCTGCCCTATGCAGAGCCATATCTTGTCCCAGGTGTGCCTTGCTCTGCTTCTGTGTAGCACCAAGAAGGAGATGGTATCAACACCTGTGGTGTTACCTTGCCCTTCACAGTGGTAGTTTTATTTTCTGAAATTATCTGAAGAAGTTTAAAGATAAACTGGAAGATTTTTAATAAGTAAAAATTATCTTATATTCTGTGAAACCTCCTCTGTCCACAGTCAACAACTGTGTAAGTGTTCTGCTATCCACATGATGCACTAGGTTTATGCATTGGAAGATCAAATAAAGAGTCTGATAGAAAGCTCATGCCAAATAACCTTCTGACTAAAGTAAAAAATTATAGTTTTCTAGAACTGCTTCAGCTTGAATTAAAAACATGTGAGGTCTGAGGACCTTACTTCGTATATGAATTAGCCAAGCAAAATTCTTTCCAAAGAGAAATTTCTAAGTTTGTCCCAAAAGCCAATTTAGATAAAGAAGAATTATTCATTTTCATTCCTCCTCTGAAACTATAGCTAGTACTGCAACCTGATATGTACTGTAGGCCAAAATTTGGAGTAATTTATGCTCTACACCTTCATGGTCTTGAAGTACTAATGGGACAGGAAGGTAATACCTGTACTTATAAACATTCCAAATATAGAGCCAGACTGTCTAGCTCAGACGTGTCCAGACACAGAGTCCCATTGGTTTCCTCTCCAGTAAGGGCTACACCTGACCGGAGAGGGAGGATTTTCTTCCATCCTACAGAAGTAAAACAACAGGTAGAAGAGATGCATCACACAGATGCAGGCTATACCAAGACACTGCCTTCTTGTGCATTTGCTCAGATCAACAGGAATTGTTCTGGGAGAGAAGTCAGATTCCATTAGTGGCCATTGTTTTTCCTTTACACTTAAAAAAAACCAAAGCTCCAAAACAAAAAGTCTATCTAAGCTAATGAGATGATGTCCACTAACTGGCCTGTGCCTTGGTCTATCCTGTTTAGTTTGATTAGATAGACTGATGTTCGTTCTCTGTTGTCTGAGAGTGATGTGAAAAACTGGTCTGTGACATAAACAGTTTTGGAGCCTGTCTTCCTTCCTTGCAAAAACCTGTTATTTAAAATGCCTGACTAGTTAATATGTATTAAAACACCCCTAAATATATTTTTTCAGGGCATAAAACAGACTCCTTTGTTGGACTTATGGGCAAAAGATCTTTAAATTCTGGTATGTATTTGATGGAATCTGGTACTTGGTGACACACAGCCTCTTCATTCCGTTGCCTCTTTGTTCTCCCAGCGGATGGAAGAAGCAGTCTTTATGAAGGGTAGACCCAGAGTTCTCTGAAAAAAGAATCATGATTTTCTTTGTTACCCAAGATATTTCAGGGTTTGCTTCACTCCAAAGCTTGAGATAACCAGACTGGTCTGAGCTGCAGGCGAGCTCAGGTAGAATTCCCCAGGGCTCGTTCCTTACTGCCCTGTCCTTAGCATGTTCTGCTGGTCCCCAAAGTGCTAATGCAAAGAAAAAAACCTTAAATTTTACTGACATATCAAGTAAAATTCAGAGGCTGAAAATGCAAAGCTCATTTAAACTTGTGGTCTAAATCCAGATTTCATCAGGTAAAGGGATGTAAAGGGATGTCTTCGACATATCTGGAGATCATTATTCCTAATACTTGGAATAGAAGGTGAAAGAACAGAGCTTTGCCATTAACACTACCTCATTCTGCAGATCAGGCTTTTAAACATTCACAGCTTCTTCCAGCTTTTCACTTCACCCTAAAGCATTTTAAACTCTGAATGGACACTGTGAATTTGTGTTATTTTCCCACAGCATCCGTACAGGGCAGAATTCTCCTCTCCCCTTGTGTGCAGAACCCCTGTGGGAAACTCCCCATAGCTGTACCTTCCCTGTGCTGTAGGGTGGTACTGAGGAAATCCCTCACTGTGAGCCATAAAGTATCAGCTAATTCTCCAGGATGAGAATTTAAAAAATGAAAAACCTTACATGCATTTCATGTCTCTGAAATAGTTCTCACTGTTTTGTTAAATGGATGATAAAAGTTAAATTACTAGCTGACACCTTTATATTATGTGGATACATGCTGTGATCTATATTCTGCAATTATGGTTGTCAGTAACTTTTATTTTCAATTAAACCCCCTTCAAGACTAGTAATACTGCTCTCTGCATTATTTTGCAAATTGCTATGTATCATGAATAATTTTGTACAATTTTATCTGTGGCAGCAACAGCTATTAAATGCATAATACCTGTAAATATATCTGCTATCACAAAAGTAAATAGCCTGTAAGTAATAAATTGGGTTTGGTTTCCGCTGGGATTAAATTTACATTATTATGAGAATGTAAAATACAGAAAATGTTTTAAAAAATGAAAATATTTTATTGCCCTAATTTCAAAATTGCTGGTATAGTCAGGATACTGTTATGTGGTGTTTCTAACAAATGGGAATAATGATGTTTTACTCTGTTGGGCTATGTAATACTTGTCTAACAGGTAAAACTAGAATTCACAGCTTTTCTGCCTGTTTCCTTGAGGGGGAAATGGTAAGAAATTTCTTCTCCACTAGAGAATATAGGTCCTGAGGGCTGTGTAATCAAAGCAAGATCAGGAATTGTTCCTCACTTCTCCCTATTGGAAGATATTTAACTGGGCAGGACCTTATTCCCAGGCTGTGGTTTTCTTCTGCAAAAAGCCCCTGGGCACCCTGGCAATGTGCAGGAGTTCACACTGTCCCTCTGGGTGTGAGCCTATTGCTGATTTAAACCCTCATGTGCCAAGGCAGGGTATGGGGATGCTGATGTCTCAGTCCCTCATTTGGGGACAGCCTTGCCCAAGAAGGTCTCCCTGGGTTTTACTCTCATTTCAAAACAGCAAGATGGAGAGATCTACCACTGCTAAACATAAAATATGTTATTAAAGACTATTTTACCCTGCAGCTAGACCACCTGGCTGTCTGAGTCCATCTGAGGAGCTTGGCTCCTGGCCCAGTGTTCAGTAAAAGTTATCCCTGTGTGCAGGGCTTGTAGACAGGGAGGGTTTCAGCCTGGCAAAGAGCTGACTGCAGGAGTGAAGGTGGATATGTCTGTGCAGAAAGCCTCTACCACAACTTGACCAGAATGCTCAGACTGCATCAGTTTTAGATGAATTACTGAGAGGTAAAGGGGCTCTGAGTTAATGGTGCTTCAAGCAGCTCAGCAGGTGAGGTAGAAAACACAGCTCAGACCTTCAGCCTCCTGGAGGACAGTGTAGTCTGAGAGGTAAAACCAAATCAGAGCAGCTCAGGGTTGGGCCGGGAGCCCTCATCTCTGTTCCAAACACACCGCTGGGGTCTCGTGGTGCCTTGCTGGCTGCAGCCTCTGACACTTCTCGTGCTTGCTGGGTTTTAGCAAGGCTGTACCTTGTGCTTCAATCTGCTTCATTCTTTGCAGGGTCCTCTGAAGGGAGCATAGCACAGAACTACGAACGGAGGCGTAAATGAGACATTCCCGTGCATTATTTATTAAACTTCATTTGTTCTAATGGCCAATGCAGTGTAATATAAACTCACCACTGTATGAATTAATTATTTATTTAATAACTGGAGGGGTTTGGTTTTTTTGAGTTGTACATTCAATAAAACTATTATTTTTCATATTGTGGCAGTGATACATGTTGTGTAGGTGCGTTGTGGTTCTGAAAGGACCAGCAACCCTGGTGATGTCTCACAACAAAGCACATTGTTTGATATGACCCGTAAAGTTATGTTTACTAACCAAGCAAGTATTTTTTTTGTTCATTGAAAGCGAGTCTATCAGCTTCACAGCTAGTGCAGAACAGAACTGATGTTCAGTCTAGTGCCTCAATTTGTTTTCATGGTTTATAATGTACTGTAATTTCTGTATCAAAAAATACATTTGTATCATTGCAGCATGTTTTATGTTTTGTGATTATGTATCTATATCTTTTAAAAAGGGGGATGAGTAATGTTTGAATGGGAATCCAAGGTCTTAATTTCATAGTCTGGCATTTTCTGATAGTAACATTTTAAATAAAAACTACTCTGGGGCTTTTGCAACATACTTCTTTGGTGATAGTGATGGAGTTATTTCCCACATGGGTCTGGAATGAGATTTGGATCCAAGCAACAGTGGTCTGAGACTGGAAAGAAATATCAAATCAATGATTTCTTTTGCAGGGAGGCTGTGAGCCTCCTCGTGTGTGTTTGGTGAATGTTTGAGGGATTTGCTACTGGAGATAGGCGTTCCTGGGACTGCTCCAGGTCACACAAGGTGCTGTCCATTCTAAACTGATGGAAATCATGAGGCATGTTGACTGAATGGAAAGGGCATGATGTATCCCCCAGCTCCAAGGGGAATAATTTGCTGTGGAATTAATCCAATATTGTAGGTTGATTATTTGAAAACCAAGCTCTTAATAAATTCTCTCCCTCAGATTCACAATAAAAATACCTGTTGGCGTGAATCCATGCAATATTAAAAAAAAAAAAAAAAGTGACTGTAATTATCTTTTTAATTAAAATGTCTGGTGACTCTATATCCAGGATAGTCCTGAAATGCTACATCCATCTCACCAGATGCCAAGGCATCTGGAGTTCTATCTTCTTTCCCCCTGCTACAAGCTATACTTCTCTGATACCATGGTGCAAGCTTTCATTGCAAATGATTCACCAGTGAAAACAGTCAGTGTATACAAGCTACATTTAAAAATAAGTAATACAAAGAGATTCACTGGTTGTTGTTTTCTGTTTTGGAAGTGAACCCGTAAACCTCCATTACCTGAGGCAGCATCACAACTGCCCCCATGAGGAGCAGGGGGGTGCCAGCCCTCACTCCCGCTAGGTTAGAAGCAGCACCTAAGTCTGCCCATGCTTTAAACAGACCCCAGTTTCAGCTAGGTAGGAGCCAGATCTAAAAAGGTGGGGGAAACTGAAGTTAACTTGTGACAGGGACCACACATGTGAGACACAGTGGCTGTACTGGCACTGCGGCAGCTCTTTGTCTTGCCAGGGCTAATTTTCAGACTAATAAACTTCTGTATGAGCTCCCACTGAGCTCATTGAGAAGGGGAAGCTGACTGCTGGGCTAGCAGCACAGCAAAAGGACTGTGGAAATCATGTTGAATAATGCTCAGTGAAGGGTAAAAAGAAAGAAAAAGATTTAACATGCTGTTACCCTTGCCTCGTGGTCCCCGGTGCTTACAGAGCTCACGGTCCATGTGTGCTGAGGTGTGAAATACAGAGGAAAGCAAAAGCCCAACCATTCACTCCCTGCAGCCTCCACATCTCAAAAACCTCCCTGCAGAAGAAACCACTGCAAAGCCCACAAACAGACAGAGAGATGGAAGTGTTTGAAAGACAACACAGGAATGAAATAACAGCATCCAGCACCAGTAAACAGATAGGACTGAATTTTCTGTAAAAAACATAGAAGGGTTTGGGTTGGAAGGCACATTTAAAGACCATCTAGTCCAATCCCCTGCCATGGACAGGGCCGCTTTTCACTAGACCAGGCTGCTCAGAGCTCCAACCAAATTGACACTGAACACTTCCAGGGGTGGGGCATCCACAACTTTTCTGGGCAGCCTGTTGCGGAGTCTCACCACCCTTATTGTAAAGAATTCCTTCCTTAAAACCAATCTAAGTCTTACCTCTTTCAATTCAAATATCTGATCATCTTCATGCCCTTCCTCTGGACTCACTCCAACAGCTCCATGTCCTTCCTGCGCTGGGGAGCCCAGAGCTGATGTAGCACTGCAGGTGGGGTCCCATCAAAGCAGAGCAGAAGGACAGAATCCCCTCCCTTGCCCTGCTGCCCTCACTGCTTTGGACGCAGCCCAGGATGTGGGTGTCTTTCTGGGCTCTGGGCTGCTTCATGTTGAGTTTCTCATCCATAAAGGGCCCCAAGTCCTTTTCCTCAGGGATGTTCTCAATCCATTCTCTGCCCAGCCTGTATTTGTTTTCGGGATTGCTGACCCAGGTGTGGGACCATACACTTGGCCTTGCTGAATGTCATGAAATTCACACAGGGTCACTCCTGGCTCCGGTCAAAGTCCTTCTGGATGGTATCCCTTCCCTCAAGAATGTCAATGGCATTACCACCATTTGCTCTAGAAGGAAAGGCTGAGTCTCTGTTATCAAAATAGTCTCCTTTTACATATCAGCCTGTAGAATGGTTTTAATCTGGCAATTGAAACAATTCATTTTAATTCCCGGTGCAAAATAATGTCAGATTTGTACTAATTTGGTTTTTGAACAATAAGTTTCAAATTGGCATTGATTTATATGTTTGTATAGATATATATTCCAAACTAGAAATAAAGCAAACACACCAAAAGGCATAGTCTGAAATGTTCCAGCTGACTCTACCAACAATACAAAAAAAAAAAAACCCTCATCACTTTTCAGTGCTAGCAGGAAAAAAGAGCCTTCCACACATTTCAGCGCTGGCAGGGACAGCTCAGCCAGGCCATGCAACATCGGGGCTGTGGGGCTGTGCCTGCCCAGCAGGTCCCAGGCAGATGTGGAGGTGCATGAATCCCACACATCTGCAGGCATCCAGCCCAGCTGCCTGTCCCTGTCACAGACTCACTCCCAACACCTCCCCACACCACAATTTGCCCTCACAGGCATCCTGGGATCCTGGAGGCTCAAAGAGGAATTCTTGTCTTTTATCTGCCTTTAGTCTCAAACTATACAGTCTATAAACTACTGAGCATTTCAAAGAGAGTTTTAAATAATTTCTGTGGTCCTTAATCTCCCTTTTAGGGTGTTTTAAAACACTTTCATATGTTGGACAGGATTGCTTGCAGTCCTGGGCCTCTCCGTGCCTTGGATTGCTGGGCAGTGCCTGCTCTCCAGCCCCAGTGCAGGCTTTCGAGAGGCATTCATTAAATCCCTCACTGTCTCCACAGCAGCCAGCCACAACTGCGACACAGACTGAGCTCTTTTTAGTGGCAGGAGCCTGACATCCATCAGGCTGCATAAGCTAATCAATAACACTGCAGCAAGGGCATTTATCAGCAAAATGCAAGCGAGCTTTAAATAAAGCAACAAAAATCTTTCTAAGGAATCAGCATAGAGAGTAAACCCAGAGTAATGCTGATAATTGTCCCCACTGGGGAGGCTACAGGCAGTTTGATATCACAGCCCACCTCCAACATGTTCAGCACCCTTTTTGCTTCTATTTCCCCCAGAAATACATCAATCACCTGCACTGTGACATGTGGCTGCTCTTCTGGTAGGCAGTGTCTCCCTTACACAAAGACACTCGCCTCCACCCAGACAGGGATGCTGAAGTCAAGCTCCCAGAAGCCTGTCTGTCCCAAGAGTGACAGAGGACCAGCAGCTCTATCCAGCATCTCCATCTCTCTGCCATTGCTTAGAGACTGGTTGTCCATGGTGCAGAAGCAGCCAAACTCACCCTGACAAGCCAAAGCCAGAGCCATTGCACACAAACCCTGCCCATGAACCGTGGAGCTGGGAGAAGGGTCTGGCCCCCCACACCTCACTTCACCTGGCGAGCTCAGGCTCTGCAGTACTTGCCTAACTCTGATGCCACAAGCAAGTCCTTGCTGTATTCATGGCAGGAGGCTGGTATTTTTTAGCATGGTCCTAACCAAAAGAAAAGGAAGGATCTGGAAAGGTCTGGGCATGGGGATCTTACAGGAACCCAGCTCCTAGCCATCATGAGCTAGAGTAGAATAACATCAAGAGGTTTTTTGTAAATTATGAAAGTGATTCTTTAAAATGCTGTTTATTCAGAGTACACCAATAACAGTGCCTTCAGAGCTACCAACAGCCCTCATTTAAATGCAAACTTTGTCTCTTAAACTATGGCTAACTACTTTAGCATTAAGAGATATCGGTGCAAACTTCAGTAATGACCAAACTAATGAGCCCAAGCAATTCCCTTAGCTATAATATTACACACTGCAGTGACAAATGTCTCACAGAGTGACAGGACAAGAGGACACAGTGGGTCCTTCCCTGCAGCTGTACTGTGCTGGGATGCAGCCACCTGCAGTTCTGGATATAGACCCATGTCCTCATGTTATCTTCAAAAGAGCTTACTTCCCTTTATAGAAAATACTTGTTACTGGAAGAGTAATGATTTTTTAATTTCTGTTTTTGCTGTTAGCAAGTGAACAAATATCCTTGAACCTACATCTTTCAGGGAAGAAAAAAAGACACTCTGTGCATTATTCTTTTAATATTTTTGATAGAGACTGAAATATTTGTCAGCTGGAGGGGATCTGCGAAATTCATTATGATATTCTCCAAAAATTATCACTACTCCATCCCTGATAGATATCTGATTTCTGTCAGAATAAACCAGCTCAGAAACTCCTTTTTATAGAGAAGTACACAGAGCATGTGCAAAAAACATGACCTCTTGTTTTCTACATCCATCTCCAAATTAAACAATGTTACCACTTACTGCATACAGAAGAAATGAAATGTGAACAGACTCTTAGACAACAAAACACTTCATCTGTCATGGTCCTTCACACTCTCCCAGAAGCCTGGAGAGAGGAAGCTCAACAAGGTGAGATGGCTCGGCCAAAGCTGACAGCAGTGACTGAGCTAGAAATGCAATGCACACCATGTACCTAACCAGCCACTTCTGCAAGGCACTACCTAAGGACAAAGAAACTTCATGAATTATTAAGAAGAATGTTAAATGTTAGGAAAATATCTGGAGGAAAAGTGCCTTTTCTGGTTTTTTTCTTCCTATCTAAAACATTTCTTACATTGTTATTTCAGCTGTAAGAAAGTTAAAGGATACACCTGCACCAACACACCAAAGAAGCATTTAGGTTGAGAAAGACCCTTAAGATTGTTGAGTCCAACCATACGTTAACAACGGAGACACCACCGAAAGGTAAGAGTGGGTGGAACTGTGTGAAGCAGGTAAAGAGCAGCATAAATCGATGTTTTATATTCTCAATCAGAACTGGAATGCCTCAGCGTCAATACGTGTTAATATACCTTCAACATTTTATTTCCATGAACTAATTAGCATTGGAAACATCTAGCTGAGTAACGAAACACCTTTAAGCATAGATATTCAATTTTGACACATAGAAATGCTTTAATTTCCCTGTTATAATACTCAGACAACAATAGCCACATTGAGTTTCTGTGTACTGAAGCATTAAAATTCAAGCAATGCCCTCTTGAAGCAAACCTGGCTTGGAGAAGATACACAGTAATTACTGAAGGAATATATACATAGAGTATAGTTACTCTTAGATTGCATTTAAAAAATAAATTCAGTGAATTTTAAAGTGGGGAATTTTTTTAATACCCCGAAGATATCATAGCTGTTTTGTGAGACTTGAGCATTTCCAACTTGGATTCCCACAGTGCCAACTCAGACGAGGCAAAGCCTGTACTGTGGGGGCATGAGTGAGGCCAGCCCACAGCACCACAAACCTCACTGAAACTGTACACAGGCACAAGAGAGCACTTCAGAGCAGTTTCTTGAAATACAGCATAAGGAGTTCTGATGTCTGTGGATAAACAGCAACCTGTTTATCCCCAGCACATCTTCCCCGCACTTCCTTACCAGCCCAATTCCAGCTCGAGGAAACAATCAAACCTTCCTGTCCTGCCCTCCCAGGCTGCCAAAGGAGTTCCAATTAGTGTCAATTGGGATAATAGCTCTATTTGCATTTTTAAGCTATTATTAGCAAGTTGTCAGTCAGCCAGTAATTTGTATCACTTTGGTATAATGAGTATTTAAATATTTAAAAAGAGAACGTTCCTTTCTACCACCCCCTTCCTTTTTGTGCTAAAATAATAATGGTTTTAATCAAAAGTAATTTGTATTAATATACATTTTGCCCCAGGTGTTAAAGGCAGTCTTCAAGAGCAGTGGTGAGAGATGTTAAGTAATACAGTTTATTAATATAGACAACTACTTCTATCCTTGATAGTAGCAAAAATGGAGGCTGCTTTTGCAACCAGAACAATCTGACTCTACTCTTGGCCTCTGCAAGACTATTAAGAATTGAGGTCAGTTCAAATAATTTTATGTACCCATTATTATAATTTTCCAAAGGACTGCTTATGGCTCAATTATGCTATCTTCTCCTTGATGAAAATTCATCAGTTAAGCATTCTGTACCACCAAAAAATTTTTTTAAAAGGCAGAAGACCTCTCTCAGGGTATGTCTGGAGCAGGCAAAAGGCTCTGTTGTCTCTACATTGCCATTGCACCACCAATGGTCACTGGGGGATGTTTTTTCCTGACAGGGCTCAAGTCTAGATGCTCAGCTATACACAATTCATTATCACAGAGTTCAGCAAAAAATGGATTGACCATTTACATAAACAGGAAATCTTTCCAAATTTATATGATGTACTTCATTTCATAATGTGTGTGTATTTTTAAAATAATACATTTGGGAAAAAAAGTCCTTAAGCATTTCTGATGTGTACCTGCAAAACTTCCTAGTAGCCTTGAGAAGTGGGCTCATGAAGTTCAAGGCCAAGGACTCTCTTCTGGGTCAGAGCAATCCCAAGCACAGTGGAGAATGGGTTCCCCCAGGGGAAGGATTTGGGGGCACTGATGGACAAGCAACTCAACATGAGCCAGCAGTGTGCACTCAGAGCCCAGAAAGTCAAGGGTTTGGAACTAGATGATCTTTAAGGTCCCTTCCAATCTTTTTATGATTCTATCCTAATGTTCTGTTTGTCTGACTATCTGAAATCCTGCAATCCATATGTTAATCACAAAGAAAAAAGAAAAAAAGAAGAAAAAGGAAAAAAGAAAAAAGAAAAAATAAAAACCCTAACAACTTCAGAGGTAAAATTAACATTGCTTATTCCCTAGTCTGGTATTGTCTTCCTTCTTCCCTTGAACTGACCTTTTATATCTGTTCCCACTCACATTACTGATTTTTAATAGAACTAGTTTTGAATTACCTCTAAATTTAATATTGAATGCCTTCGATACTAATGCAATTCAACTCTTTGCTGCCTTCTTACCTGCAGCACCAGCATGAGAAGCTCTGCGCAAGATCGTGTGAGCAAGATCAATTTGAAAACATTTTATTTCATGCTTGGCTTTATTCTTATTCTAATCAAGTGGTTATTAAATTCCACGAGGCTCACGCACAAATCCCAGTGACAAGCGTTTGAAGGAAGAGACTAAAAGCAGAAAGAAAGCAGGAAGGAGAGCAGGACGGAGAGCATCTTCCCAGGGACGAGGAGCTCCTTTGCAAGGACACGCTGACAGCGGCTGCCATCTGCCGGCAAGAAAAAAGAAAGTAAAAAAATTAGGCAATCACCCAGGAAGCAACTTCTTGATCCGAATTCAAAGTCTGACAGACTTTTTGTCAAACTGGGGGAAACGTGGCTGCCCGTTGGCTTCCCGGGACACAGCACAAGGAGCAGAGTCAGCTCGCATGGGAGAAACACAAAGTCAGGTGGATTCCACATCTTTTGTTGTAGCTCCTAGGGTGACTGAAAGATCCAAACCTGAGCATAGTCCTGGAAAAAATTGGTTGCCCAGCTAGTTTCTCTTACTGAAGGAGATTCTAGGCAACAAAAAGATGGAAAGTGGCACTACAGAGAGGGGTGGGTGAAATACCACAAACAGGTCTTGGAAAGAAGCTGTTAATGTACCACCTCCCCTAGCTACTGCCCCTACCAACTTGCAGGGTGGCACAGCAGCAAAGACCACCTCTCTGCTTCATTCTTTGTCCCTTTTCTGGGAACAAGCTTTGTAAATAAAAAATTTAAATTACTCTTTTAAATTAAATTGAAATGATTGAATTTAAATAAAAATAATTACTATTCTGTGCATTACCTGCATCCAGAGGCAGGCTCACACAAAATTTTCTAAGGCTTTCCTAACTGCAGGCTTTCTGATAATGACAGTGTCTGTGTAGATACGTAAATAAAAACCAATAGGCCCCAAAGTTCCCGAATGAGGAGCCATGGCAGGCATGGTGCAGGTGATGTGTGTGGTTTGGCTGTGCCATGGAAAGGCACTGAGGAACACAGTGTGCCTTGCTACAGAAACAAGCAGCCTCTCCCACACTTCAGCTGCTCTCTCCTTCAGAGACTGTTCAATAGCCAGCTCATACACAGGCCTATCCCCTTCCACAACTTCTATTCATGGGAACCAGAATTTAGGTCTATGTCAGAACAAAGTAAGTCCACCCCTCCAAAGACTCTAATTAAAATAGGTTGTTTTCACACTTCGCTGTGATTTTAAACATAATTTCAAAAATTTTACATTATTTCAAACCATCCCGCATAAGAAAACTCTGACCAATCGACTGATGGTCCCAAAAGTCCTGTCAAGTGTTCCCTGGCTCTTACAAGCTGGTTTGGACTGAGGAGCTTCTCTAGAGTGCTACTGTCAGGGACACGGGGATGTGACACACTGAGGCCCCACACAAGCCACCAACAGGAGGCTAAAACAGCACACAGGCCTTACTAAAAACATAAAGAGCATGGGTGTCACAGGACAACCTCAAGCACCTGGTAGGTCTCATATCCTGCAGTGCTCTCTATGGAACTGTTTGTTTCTCCTTTCTCAAAAGGAGGAAAGATTGCTGTGAAAACAAAATTTAGTAATTAATTCAAATTAAAACAAACAAAAAAAACCCCTTACACTCTTTCAGCCACTTTGCAAGAACCCTATAGCTTCTGCCTCAGCCCTCATCAGTCCTGCAACCCAAGCAACTACTCATCTCTGCCCTCCCCATGTGGACCACCTTTAATTCCTCATCCCCACCCGACATAATACTCAAACCAACCTACTCAAGCTGTCAGAATAGTCCACCTTAATTTTATCAAAAAGAAACAGAGTGAAAGAGGCCACCACAGCAGGAAGAAAGCTAGAGTAAAACTGGACAAGGTAACACTGCTTCCTGGATCTGCATCCCATTCCCTCCTGTGACAAAGTACAAATATGTCTGCTGCAAGCAGATGATTTTTTTTTTTCTTAAATTTTCTGGTTTGTCTTCTTTTTTACCTCAATTTTTATTTTAAAGAAAAAAAAGGAGAAAATATAGCATCACAGAAATGAAAAAGGCTGTAGAATTCCATACATGGAGAAGGAATGAACAGGCTTTACACTCCTGAGACCTTTAACAAGAATAAGGCAGCAAGCACTGTATTCTTCCTCTGCACATTAATAAAAAGCTAAAATAACTGAATCATCAGTCTAGAATATTGCCTTGATATATAAATCCCCAATGTATTAGGAGTTAAAAAAAATTTAGCTGGATTTCCTTGAATGCTGCCATGTTGCAGCAGAAAGTGCATTTGATCCCAAACTGTTTTTAGCCTGTTTTCATTTCAGGCAAATGTTGCCTTCTTATCTCAGTCTTGTAAGCTCACAGTGAGCAATAAATCCTATCTTTACACATCAGTACTTAACAACATACTATCAACAACTACTCTCTCAACTCAAAATATACTTTACTGCCTCAAAGAAATCAAAAAAGACAAGCCCTTACGTAAAGAAGGCTGCAGGAACTTATTATGGGCAGCTCACAAGTGCTGTGCTGCCACCAAAAGATTTCATTAAAGTTTCTGGGATAGATTCAAATGCAGGATTAGGGGGGAGCAACAAATAGACAGCCAGTCATTTTGTGAAGATTTTAAATCAGAACAGCTTATATTTTATAAATAAAAAATGGCTTTGGTTTCCTAGTCAAGGACAATAAAGCAGACTTGTCTTCATAAAGAGTAAGATGCTAATCAAATCAATCTGCAGCACACACATATATTTCTTGACCACCCTTATGTTTAAGTTACCTTTAAAAAAGTAGCCCCCATGAGTAAATAGTTAAAAAAAGTTATCTTGGGTAAAAATCCAGCTGTTTTTTCAGTAAAGTATTAGAAGTTCTTGTGATTTCTGAAGCAGCTTTTTCCCCATTTTTCCAACCAAGGCATCTGATTACATTGTCAGTGATGCTTTGTCCAGCTACAATCTATGATTAACAGGTTTGTTTCACCCACACAGTTGGCCAAATGCAGTTCAGTGGCAACACAGTCTACCTTTTCATCATAGAGGTTGGAAAACTCTCACAGTACATGAAAAATTTCTTAAAATACTTATGCAATTTCCATCAGAATAATACACATCACTCAGTTAAGACTCTTATTTTTTCAAGAATAATAAATACATTTAAAAATGGAAGTCCTTGAGTTAGAAACAAAGACATAACTTGGCTTCTCTTATCCACTCTGCTCTGTGATAACAGTCACAATATCTTTAGACTGATGGTGTATTTACAGAACAGCCAACTGGTGGCTTCACAGTAACAAATAAGACAGCCATTCATTCAATTAACACCCTGCACCACCCCTATTATAAACTCTAGTAAGCATCTCTGCATAGCTATGAATATCTAAATACTTTTGAAAACCAGACCAAGGTTTTCAAGAATGTGTAGAAGGACATTCAGAATAGAATAATATACAGACTATCCAAGTCCCACAGTCAGGAACACAAATCACTAGATAGCTAGGGTCCAATTCCCCTTTGCTCAGAGGGTCAGCAGCACTTTGCATCTCTCAGCCTGATTCAACTCCTCAAAATAGAGCTCACATTAAAATATATTAAATGACTTCAAGGAAAATGAATACAATTGAGGTTACATAAGGAACAGAGCTGTCAAATAAAGTAGTCCCTTGTCCATAAAGTATTTTCCCATGAATTACAAAGTTTTGGTACAGCAGCATAAGTTTTTAATAGTACACTAACAACAGAAAGCTCTCATTTCCAATAGCATTGTCAAAGTACATCTTAAAGACAATATAAGCTTTAGGTTTGCATAATTTGTTTGGTTTTCTTAAAGCAGAGTGCACACAAATGCTTGCAGCACTTTCATTTGGGGGATTATTCAAACAGTCTATTCTTGGGTAGCCGACTTGTAGTGTTTCAGTGTGCGTGCAGAAGGATCAGTAGCTTTAACCCATCTTGGCATCCAGTAGTGAGGCAGCCAGCTGCTCCGCCCTGAGTAGTGCTTTTCAAAGATCTGGCGGTAGTAATAACTCTCTTTTGTTTTAGGAGGATTGAAAGGGTATTTCTCCGCTGCCTTCTCCAGCAGAAGGTCATCAACCTATAGACATAAGCAAAACTCAAGTTACTCTGCAAATATCTTGAACTTTTGAAGACATACAAGGATTCACCAACCACTAAGCATCTACAGGTTTGGAAATCGAAAAGTCAATTCTAGAGGCACAGGTTTGACAGGTCAAACCTTTGTCATGGGCTCACTTGATCTTTATGAATATGTAAATGTATTTCCAGTGCTGTTGGTATTTCTGTGCGTGACATGTGAAACCCATTTCTCTGGGTCACAACCTTTGTTAGAAGGTCACAGACACTTCTTTCCTACCCCTCCTTGGCTGTGAATCAAGTGGAAAAACTTAAAGCAGCAATTTTACCATGTAAGTGGCTTCCTAGGTTGTTTTTGTAGTGTGAAGAACTGGTGACTCTGTTTATATAACCATGCTCTTAGCAACAAAAGACCTGGGATGCAGAGGCAACCTGCAGTTGCTAAGTTGGCTGAGAAAGGGAGGATGAATAGTTGCACCAGTTGAGGCAATTTCAATGAGCACCTTCCACTGCCAACATGCTGTCTAACTTTTCATGTCTGTGAAATAAATTTGCTGCTCCTACAGCAACACAGGCTCAGAACAGGCAGCACAACACTTGTTGCCTGACCCAACTACCTCCTTGCTTGAGAAAACAGAGAAAGAAAATGGGGAACAAAAAGGCGGTAGAACAGACAAGCACAGGCTTGACTAAACATATTTCTATGTAACAGAGCTCTGATGTAAATAGGGTGTTATTCCTTCCTCTCCATGATTAAACTACCTCTGCACTCCAGAGAGGATTATCCTTTGTACAGAGTCAAAATGCTGTAAGTCTTCACTGGTTAACAATGCAAGCAGAGGCTTTAAAAAGCAAAAAGGCTTAGCTAGGGATGGCTTTGAAAAACGAATGACGCAAACAAGAAAGTACATTATAAAGTCATTATGTTGTTACTCAGCTGCAGACTAAGTTCATGCAATGCCTTCAGCTGAAGCAGCTGCTTTGCCTGTAACCCAGAAATTGTGTTTGTCAATACAAAATCTAATTTGCAATCCAGACACTTAAATGATGTTCATTTCCTTACACAGTAATTTCTGGCAGGGTCTAGCATTTCTTTGTAACTAGGATCACAAATGCCTCCAATCAACTCAGATATCTAGAAGAACATTGCTTAAGGTTCATCTTACTCCTCCACCAGGAAGCTCAAGTTAACTGTCATAGCCAGATTTATTCTCTCAACTAAGCACGTGAGCGGCCTCCCATTGGCAACCATATCTAAAGCACCTAAGTGAGAAAGATAAAAAAGTGGTATTGTACCTGTTGATCAATATAGTCCTGAAGAATGGAAAACCAGGATTTCTTCACTGATGCTATACCATCACTGAAAGCTTCTTTGGGTCTCCAGAGAATTTCTTTGGGAAGTAAATTGGAATCTTCAAAGGACAATCTTAAAAGGTATTTTTCAATTCCATTCTGTTTGCAGAGAAAAAACAATGTCACGAGTCTCAGGAACTGTAGTGGAAAGATCTGAATTTAATCACTTATGAAATGGTTTCTTTTCTGACATTTTGGTCAGAAAAGGGTTCCCAGTAGCCCAACAATTCAGTAAAATATTTAAGAGAATGCTTGACTTTGGGTGAAGGACTTAACCATGGAATTCAGCAATCTGGTCACACTTAGAACACATAATAGTGAATTTGTGAGCTTACACTTGGATCCAACCCTAGTTTCACATACCTTTGGGATTCGCAGTTCTGCTGGCAGAGATAAATAATAAGAAGTAAACCGATGATCCAAAAATGGGACTCTCAGTTCAAGGCTAAGCAGGGGAAACAAACAGAAAAGATACTGAATTAATCCAACAAGTCATCTACTTAAAAATTCCACAGCAGCTAAGCCTTCCCTGTCTTTCACATAAACACCAAGTTTTCTACTTTTACTTAGAAGAAATTTCACTTGCATATTTACAACTGCCTGAATTTAATTCATCAATTTGTAAAGTGTACGGTCTGCACAGATTAAAGACTGGTGCTTTATAACGGCATATTCTGGGCAGCTTCTAGAGCCCTGAATTTACAGACTACAGTCCTGCAGGATTTGTAACAACCACTGCAACATGTATGCAAAAGCACATTTAAAAAAATCCTCTTCCTCTCAGAGAACTACCAAGTCACTCACTAGGATTTGCATCAGCATTTATAAACATATCACAGAACCAAGTAAGGACTTCTGCTGTAATTTCTGAAATCCATATTTGTTTGCGTTTTCAAGAAACAACAAAAAGGAGCCCACTTGGACAGCGTTAAACTACTGACGACTTATCCTACAGCATTCACCCAAGTTCCCTCCTATACCAATGGTAGATACACACATACAACGCTTTGTATACCACAGTTAAGGACACAGGAGGCAACAAATAAAATGATAGCAACTGCATCTTCAGTAGAAAGAACTGCTCTCAGTGTGTTTCCTCAAGAGACATTATGCTGTCCAGCTTCACAAGTAAAAGGAGTTATATGGCATCCTAGTAATTTCATTATCTCTTTAGTTTCTACTCTGATAAAAAGCTTCAGCTACTTCAGGTAATACCCACCTTAAAAAACCAAAACAAAACAAAACCAAAAACCAAACTAACCCAAACAAGAAAGGCATCATCATTCAGTAATCAAATACTGAGGCTCAGTTTCTCCATATATTGACAAGACTTGCACTGCAAGTCTTTCCTTACAGTTACTCTTGTTTCTAACTGATAATGGTAGTTTCATCCTTTCCCTTCTGCTCTTAATTCCTCTCCCTTTTCTCCATAAATCCTAACTCCATAAATTCTGTTTTAATTGGTTAATATGAGGGCTCTTTCTACCTAGCAATGCTGTGCAGCAGAGACCAAAGAAAAACAAAAAGGAGCCAGCACATGATATTAAACAGCCTTGAAAATGTGAAAATTTTCAGCACAAACCAAATTATGTGGCAATTGGCAGGTCTCCTGCACTTTTCCCATCATTTTTGTATGAAAGAGAAATGTAAGAAAGTTGTAAAAAGCTGGGCAAGTCATTTTGTGGCAGGATCAATATATAACATAAGTTTCCCAATAGCTAAGCTGTTTGCTTTGCCAACGGTACCATCTTCTTCTTATCTGTAGACAGTTTTCCAACATTATTCTTGCTTTAATTAATGTATTTCTTTTAGTAAAATGCTTCTGTTTAGTAAAACAACATTATTTTCTACAGTGCTCAATTTGGAGACTCTGTAACATATCAGTTACACAGATTGTATCGTAATTCCTCTTTATTATTGTCAGTTACCTGACTCAATGCACATACTTTTTTCAGTACGTTGTTTTATTCCTGATGCTCATCAGATTCAAGATTCCTCTTTGTCTAAACTTCCAAAGACCCCAAAGGAAAATACAACTTTGCCTTAGCTCCACAACTCTGAGTATTTGTATTTCTAAATCACTGCTTCTGTAAAGACCAGTACAGTCCCAGACAAAAAATATTTCAGCTGGCAACACAGTGGGCCCTACAGTCACAGATCAGATTAAATTCTGCAGTGTGCTTTGTTGTTGCTCAAATTCCTTCAGGCTACAACTTCACATTGGCATACAAATCCTCAGCAGTCTTTTCCTGCTTAATCGTCTTATGCTTTTAAATTATGAGTGCTCAGCATCCAAGGGACTGCATTTTACCCATGTGCTGCAGTAGTTCTGTCTGCACGAAGTACATCAAACAGGTAGAGCTCCTTCAGAAGCCTCTCACTCTCTTCTGCAGCTTCCTCAGGAGATGGTGCCTGAAACCAAACACAGCATGGAGCACACAGGTGGAACACGGCTGCACTGAGGGAACCATTGCCTGCGTTTGAATTGCAGTGACCACCAAGTGATCTCAGAACCAGCAAAAGCTATGTACAAGAAAGAACACTCTCGGGAAACGTTGAAGATTAAGAAAGCTATTTTTTAGGTGATTAAATCCCTTGGATTTTATGCCACCCCAGAAGAAAAACTCAACAAATATATAGTTGTGACAATGCTCAAACATCACACCTTGAATTTCAGAGATGCTCTGTTGAAAGGCAGAACAAGCAGCTCAGGGGCATTCTGTATAGTGAATATATTTACCTTATGGAAATATATATATCCTTGTGTCAGCTCATCTGATCCTTCTCCTGAAAAAATGACCACGCTGTCTGTTTTCTTCCGAATATATTTGGAGACAAGATACATACCTTAAAAAAAGAAAGCATAAAGTTATTAAAGTACATCTACACACATGATGCTATATACAGCTAGTAATTTTAAATCTAGCATTTTAAAAATTTGTCTCCCACACTACTTTCTTCTCTAGCAAACAACTGATGTAACATCTCATTTGTTACTCGAAGCCACAACAGCCACACTAAGCTGGTGCTGCAAATACATCGAAACTGTGTATTTATACTTGGCCCTCAAAATAACAGAAAGATGTGCCTATCTGTGATCCTGGAACACTGGAGGGAGCAGTGTTCCCAGGATCACAGATAACAGAAGGAAGTGAAATTCCTTCATGGGAACACACAGAGGAGTTGTTCTGTCTCAATTTGAAATTAAGCACACGATTAACTGCAGCACAGTGCTGAAGAAACCTTCTAGCCTTGGAGTGCAAAACCACCAGCAAAAGTCGCTGTTTAACTCTCTGCCACTGTGGATTGAACTGGATGAAACTCTTATTTCAAAAATTTATGTAAAGAATTATTTATTAAACAGAACTATGCCTTCCACTCAATGCATCTTTCTGAATGGTATGCTTTTATAACAAAAGTATTACAAATCCAATAAAAAGGATCTAGTTCATTATTTCTTATACTAAGCAGCAAATCACAAAGAAATAAATGACAGATAAAAAGTTGGCTTAAATTTTTAAAGAAATGCATTTGTTATTTCACGTTGCTAAATCCCATCTTCACAGACCAAATTCTACACAGGAAGCTCAGTTTTGAAAACTGTTGCCTATTTGGCTTTGGAACTCTTTTACAACATTTTAGGATGACACAAGATTAACTGGGTAAAATGCTGTAGCTTGCATTATGCAAAAGGTCCCATTGAATTAAGGTTTTTCAGGCTGGCAATGCTTTGTAAGAAGCTGCTGATTACTTCCTTCACTTCTCAGAATCAAACATACATTATAAGAACCTATGTTACTAACCCATGTTACTAAAGGACAGCAATAAATACTTCACATTAGTACTAAAATTATGCAAGGAAAGGGTAACTATAATTGCTTTGCTATCATAACAGTCAGTACCTCACAAAGCCTGTAAACTTCCCCCTTCCTCCAAGGTTCATACTTATCAGAGCAGAAAACCCAGATTTGCAGATCTAATGCGTCTTCTTCATGTAAGTATTGTTTTTCATTTCAAAGCTTCAGGAATAGTTCTTTACAATCGTTTAGTGCAGTCAGGGACTTGCAAATAACTGCTTTTGCCTCAGTGTGGTATCACAGATAAGACTGGAAAGAACTCTGGAGTCCCAGTCCCCAGGTTCTGTGTCAGCTAAGTGATCTAGTAGATGACCATATGGTTTTGCATAAAATTTTATTTGGGTGATATAAAGCAAAGATTGCTTTGGTTTGCATTAAAAAAATCTTACCAATAGAAGCTCTTATTGTTGTTATATCATAGGTTTCCAACGAGAAGATAACTTCCTCTATTGCCTGAATCCCCTCTTCAGTATTAAGTATTACTTCATGATGCTCACTGCCTATATGTGCTGCCACCTGTTTGCAAAAGGTCAAAACAATGCATCACTTTTCAACTAAAATATTTTATGAACATTATTTATGTACATTGTGTTTAAAGCAAACACATTGAGTGAAAGCACCAGCTCCCTTCTGCTACAGTGAGACTTATGACATTAGGCCAAGAAAAGACATTACTCTGACTTGCAGTGGTATGTTCACCAGAGAGAACGTAATCTCCTTAATTATACTGTTCAATCATGATTGCAACAGACCATCCAGCTGCTTGCCTGAAATATTAACAGAATCTGTAGAGGCTCTAAATATTCCAGATATCTGCCCTTAAGAGAAAAAGCAGTACAAAAGTCATGAAAGCCTGGATAGTACCCCAGATACCAAACAGTTTGTACAAAAGTCTTAATTCAGCAAACTGATAATTAACTTACAATACTTAACATATATACAAATACTTGAGTAGAGAAACCTTAGCATGGAGATCTACCCTAAAACCCAGAGGCAGAACTGAGACCATCCTTTTGAAAACAACGTAATGGGGACTCCATCATGAATGTCTTCCAAATGCAAGAGAAAACAGGTAAGGTTCAGTCGCCTCTTTTGTAAGAATATGCAGCAAGTGTTGTACTAAATTATTTACATCATAGCAATAAATGAATGTTCAGTGTCACTATTAATGCCATACTGTGAAGCTAGCACCATTAATATACTCTGTTTAACATTCAGCAGCTCAGAGCAAACTGAAAGCAATGCTTAAGATACCTTTCTAGCAGCCAGTAAGTCAGGACTGTTTTCCATTCCAATTGCAAAGGTTTGTAGTGGATAATTGATGTTGATTTCTTTCATCAGTTTCAGAAGAACGGCTGCAACCAAGCTGGAATCTAAGCCCCCTGCCAACAAAACAAATTATTTGATTAGGTGTTTGAATGATGTTTTGCATCATTCCCTTAAGGAATCTAAATACTGGACTCATATTAGTGGGCTTCATTTTTAAGCTGCGTGAATCCAAGGTACTTCTCATACAAGTGCACATTTACTTCTGCTTAATAAAAAAATCAGGCAACTTTAGTGGAACATCTTCAGTAGCAGTTACTGAAGTAACAGTACTTTTGATCAGAAGCATCAGTGGAACTCCTTCTTTGAGATAAACAGAAAGTATACTGAACACATTGTACCACTAGAGAATATGACCCTTCTCAACTCTGCTAAAATGGGATTTATTCTTCATTTCAAAACCCCTCCCTATCCTCCTCTTACCTACACATTTGATAGTCTGTTGATAGGACTATGGAATTTTTTTTGTTTGCTGTTTGAATAAAAAAGAATTAAGCAAAAGAACAGAATGCTTAATGTAAGGGATCCACTCTTCTCCAATCATTCCTTTTATTCCTCCTCTTCTTTCTAGAGGAGAGTGAAAGGATTTGAACAGTTTGGAGAACAAGCAAAACTTAAAACCAAGAGATGCATAAGCTGCCTAGATGTACTCTAAGGATCCACCTTACTATCATGAGCTGCTAATCCTTGGCTAGTTTTATTTGTTGCTCCCCTACAAAGTACTGAGCAAAACACAGTACCTGTTTGCCCACATCTGCCTGCAGTTATGACAAGCACGAGGCAAAACCCTCTATGTTTCCTACAGTCTGCACGTGTTTTTTCAGCTAAATGCATTAGCATCAATTCCCACCCTGATCCTCTTTATGGGCATACTGGCTTGTAAAAAAAAAAATATTTCCTGTCAAAATTACATGCAGATTCTGAGGAGAGCACAGAAAACAGAGTGCTCAGGATGCGGAAATCAGGAAAATAAAAACCCGAGTTTCTGCTGGGAAGTTGCAGAATTCCCTCTGTGATGGGAAACAGAAGCAATTCTCTAAGTGTGATGTCCCAAGCATACTCAAAATTGTGAAGTACTGAAATACTCTGGTATTATTTATACCAGCACAAGCATTTAGTTTTGCTGCTTCCTGCATGTGCATCTGAGGAGCTGCAGACTGCCTTCTAATTTGATATCTGAAATTTGGCGTTTAAACAAGCTTTTTTACTGAAACTGAGATCTTCCAACTCCATGTATCTTCCCGTTTAATTTACCTTCTTCCTACTTTTTATGATGCCATCATAAGGAAATGGCCCAGCAGTATCTCCTGGTCAGTTCTCTCTCATTCAGATGCACATTTAATAGGGTTCATGACAAATGAGTGTAATTACTGTTGGTCAGTGAATGCATGAAAAGCATACCAGAACTCTAACCACAAGTACCAAGTGTGACACAAACACTGGAAATAAGGTGTCAGTCCCGTGGTTACAGAGCCTTATCTCTATAAAATACCTCTGTAACACTGAACCATCGGATTACAACACTGATCAGCTAAGTCAGTGAACAACTTCCTGTACCACAAGCTATTACCTTATCTGCAAAAGAGTGTAGCAAGTAATTTTGGTCCAGATGCTCCCCTGTAATTTGGTAAATTAAGGAAGTTTAGGATGGAGACTAAAGCAAAGGTGCAAGTAAGAATTTAACTTCCTCCTGCTTCTGAAACATGCCAAGGCTTTCTTCTAGGCTCAGCCTATACAAAGTGAATGTAATAATTACATTTTTTTGAGACACCAACCTAAGCATAAATCTCATGTATTTACGAATACATTGACTGATTTTCAATAGGACTATTATATTTATTTGCTTTATTTTAAAATGTTCAATAAGCCAAGATCCCAGCCCAGAGATATATGTTATGCTTAAAAACGTAAGACTTTCAAGATACTTGTAAACTGGAAAACTTTATTCCAGTTCCTTAACAAGTTCTCTGTTGCCTGTTCTAAAAAGTGAATGAAGATTCAGATCGCTTCAGGTACATCGGAGCAGAACAGCCAATATACTTTCCTCTGACTAGTAGAGGATGGGCAAAAGAGAGAGAAGGTACAGAATTACTGTGGTTCTTCTTACCTGACAGAAGACAACCAATCCTTCTGTGAGCCATCAGACGTTTTCTAACAGCATTTTCAAATAGAATACGGATGTTGCTTTTCACTGTTTCAAGGTCAAAACCTGCTCAAAAAAGAAAAGAGGAGGATAAAAATTGTCAAAAACGTGTTGCTTAGACTTTGCTGGATGATGCTAATTAGGAAACAAAGATATTTGTCTGATTCTCCTTTGATAACAAGGACACTCAAGTCCATATTTGTACATGACTGCCAACCAAAACTATTCAAAAGTCCCTACATTTTAAAGGTTCTTACAGATTGTTTCTTTTCTTAAATGGTACTTTTTTAAACCAATCAATGCAAATTTTACATTCAAAGATTATGATTTTTTCACTTTTAAATCAGAGTAAGTAGCAAAATCTTTGCTGTACTACCTGAAGGCAGAGCTTCCACTGTATCACACGTGACATGGAGTGGTTCATCTTTACAGCTATGAAATTTTACTAATTCCACTGATGCAACCTTGCCAGAGGGCTTTAAATCCAACACTTCATAATGACCCGGAAGAAACGGTTCCACTTTAGAACATAAGGATGTTGAATGCTTTAAGTTGATAAGTCCTATGCATAAAATGGGGAAAAAGAAAAATATCAGAGGTTTTGACTTAAAATAGTTAAGTTATACCTCACTGAACAGCCTCTCTACTAAAACTATATACAAATATTTTCTCCAGATCCTAAATCTGATATTAAAAAAAAAATATCCCTTTGAGTCACCATCAGTCTTGGCTAGAGCATGATTCTGCTTCTGGCAGCATGTACACATAGATCTGAGCCATCTCAAGCCGAGGCAGACAGCAGAGAAAGCAAACCAGGAAGTTTTACTAATTGGCAAGTAGCAATTTATCCCTGTGAGCATTAGGAAGAGCACTTTTCTAACTGACTACATGATGTCCAGGTCAAGGCGTAATATGCTTAGGAGAATTAGAATGACAATTATTAAATGATTTTGTGTTTAAAATTCAGTGTAGTCAAGCTAACTTGTTGTTTAGTAATAAAACAACATTATTGAAATGATTGCTAAATTGACATATGTTTAGTGATTTCAAAAGTCATCAGTTCTAGACTGATATCTGCTCTTGAATGCCAGGTATCAGACTTGTAGCTAAACCTCATTTCCATTTCTCTTGTGAAAGAGGATGTTTTGCACCTGCTGGTCACCTGGATGCCCCTTGAGAAGTCCTCAAAAGAGACACTGAATTGCTGTTAGAGAGGGACTGGTGTTTGTCCAATAACACTGTGATTGTTATAGGACAGTCTCCAAAACATTCACTTCCCTTCTTCCTTCACAAGCAGCAGAAACAGTGCAGCTCTCAATATTAGTACACAGTACTCCTATTAGAGGAGTCAACCTACATTGTAGTCTGATAATAAAATAGATATACAATAAATGAGAAAGACACAAATAATTGTGAAAGTTAATTTCAGCCAAGTTTAGCTAATTTTAGCATTTTACATAATAAACTCCTTTTTGTCACTGATTGGATTTGTTTATGATAGTGCCAAGACTAGCGATAATTACTTTAAAAAAGAGAACAGTGATGTGCCATCTCAAAGAAAGAAAAATCAAATAAAGTATGCGATTCTGGGAAATTACCCAATGCTGCTAAATTCAGGTAGGGTTTCAAAATTCCTGGCTCTTACAGATTAGCAGCTCTTGTGCCATAATTACCCAGTTCACTGTATAACACCAAGAACAAAGTCTAATAAAATTTTTTGTAGCATAAGTCTAGTCTAAGTCAATAGACTATATTTAACTTGGCCTAATATAAAACATCTTGAGTTCCATACTGCTATGATTCCAGAACACAAAGAATTCTAATTAAATAAGCGAGTTATTTTAGAGATATTAAGGACAATTAAACATCTTGGATGTTTTTATTTTAGTGATGTGTAGCTCTTATACTAGCAAATGTAACTCATACATTACTGAACTTACAGTTCATTTCACACTTAGAAGATAAGCCTGACAAAGAAGTTTGTCTCCAACAGCAATACCTAAGATTATTTAGGCACTAAACACAACTGGCTTTACCTTTTGCCTCAGAACAGACACCCAAAAATCCATCATCTGTCAGCACCTTAAATAGTGGTCTGACTCCATAGGTATCTCTTGCCAGAAACACTTTTCTGTTTGCAGTGTCCAGAAGGATGAAAGCAAATACACCATCTAACATGGATGCTGTTTGTTCTATTCCTCCTCTGTTGTATAGATGAAGGATAACCTCACCATCCACTAATGTTTGATAGTCAAATCCAAACTGCTTCTGCAGCTACGAAAACATATAAAGAAAAACATAAATAAGCATTTGCAAACATTGGCTGCTTAATAATTGTGTCATAAGAATAACCTTGTACGTAAAATCAGTTTAAAAGTCATATAAATATTTCTGCCAAAGAAGGAAATGACACTTTTGTGTCCAAAGTTGAACTGGGTTTGCGTGGCCAGGCTTTGGTAGTGAAGGGACTACAGGGATGGCTTCTGTGAGAAGCTGCCAGAAGTTTTCACAACATCTGACAGAACCAATGGCAGGCAGCTCCAGGATGGACCTGTCGCTGGCCAAGGCCAAACCAACCAGGAATGACAGTACTGCTTCTGTGATACCATATTTAAGAAGAAAGAAAAGTTATTGTGCAGATATAATTGCAGCCAGAAAAGAGCAGGGTGAGAATACGCGAGAGGAACGGTCCAGCAGACAACACGGTCAGTGAAGAAGGTGGGGCAGGAGGTGCTCCAGGTGCCAGAGCTGAGGCTCCTCTGCAGCCTGTGGTGGAGACCATGGTGAAGCAGCTGTGCCCCTGCAGCCCATGGAAGATCACGGGGATGCAGAGATCCATCCACAGCCCATGGAGGAGCCCCAAGCTGGAGCAGGTAGATGCCTGAGGGGAGGCTGTGAACCCACAGGAGACCCATGCTGAAACAGGCTCCTGGGAGAGAGGAACCCACACTGGAGCAGGTCTCCTGGTGGGACTTGTGACCCTGTGGGGGACAAATCCTAGAGCAGGCTGTGCCTGAAGGGCTGCACCCCATGGAAGAGTGACCACACTGGAGCAGTCTGTGGAGAACTGCTGCTGTGGGACAGACTCATGCTGGAGAAGTTTGTGGAGGACTCTCTCCTGCGGGAGGGACCCCACACTAGAGCAGGGAAAGAAATCTCCTTCAGCAGTGTCAGGAACATCATGTGATAAATTGGCCATAACCCATTTCCTGCTTCCCTGCTGGGGAGGAGAAATTAGAGGTCAGGAATGAGGAAGGGGTGGAGGGAAGGTTTCTTTTTCTAAGGCTTATGTTACTTCTCATTATCCTGCTCTGATTTTGTTAGTAATAAATTCAATTTAATTTAATTTCCCCAAGTTCAGTCTGTTTTACTCATGACAGTATTTGGTGAGTGATCTCCCCCAGTCCTTAACTCATGAAACTTCAGTTGTGTTTTCTCTCCCCTGTCCACTTGTGGAGGAAAGCGATAGAGCAGCTTTGGTGGGTGCCTGGCATCCAGCCAGGGTCAACCACCTGCAAAAGTATTACCCAGGAGAATCTCTTAGGCAATGAGACTGACACTGCAGTCTTAAGCAATTCACACTGTGGCAAGTTTTCAGGATACACTTCTATCTGAGGATGTCAGACTAAAAACCTACAACCCTGGTCTTCAGAAGCACTAGCCAGCCACTGTCTAAAAAAAACAAACCAAACCAAATGGCTCAAAACACACAGACATGTGCAACATCTCTGCAGAGTGAAGTGCTTTGGAAATAATCTTTGGTTTACTTATGCAGTCACTGCAATTCCTCAGCGTTTTTTTATGCCAGAGAATTTCCTTCTGCCTAATCTTCCTCCATTCCTCAAAACAGCCTTTTCACTCTGCCTGTGCATATGAAGGGAAGGAGGAAGAAATTAGCTGCCAGACTTAAGTCAGACCAAATATTCTTCATTTTCTTCTGGTGCTACTCTTAAAATTCCTTTCAATACATACAGGACAGAGGGAAAGAGAGGGTTTCACTAAAACATTAACAAGCCAAGAAACCCCACAAAACCAATGCTTTCACATTTTATGTTCTTTGGTTTTAAGTGTTACTTATGGGGCAGTCTTAGATCAAATTGAGTCAATGTTAAAATAAGTAAGTCATTGCCCTATGGAAGGCACCTGTTACACCAATGATCCTTGCCTAGGTAGGTTTCAGCCACAAGCTTGAAAGAAAAATCACATTATAAAGAAAGAGGGTACATAATGTAGTGACAACAATCAAACAAATTCCTGTAGATGGCAATGCAAGTGTTGCACAATTAAAGTCTCCTTAGGACTGTGTGTAGCATGATAGAGAGTAATTACTCTCTCACTGCTTTCAACAGCAGATAAACCACAATGCAAAATACTGCAAGTCATACAGACTGTTGGTACAACACATTTCACATGTACTGCAGGGCAGTCTCACCCTTCAAACAGCCAGATACTTGAAGACTGGGAAAAAAAATAAAATCTGCCTATTCAGTCAAATACCCAGTGAAGTTACTGATGTCACTGACGTGACCATCAACAGCCTGACTTGTCTTAAAAAATCTGGCATTGGAAATGCTATAACATTAGCATTAGCAATGCTATAACACTAGCATTAGAAATGCTATAATATCTCAGATTAGTCACACCTTTCTGATGCTACCACATTTAGTATGTGATATATTTTATACATTCATTCAGCATGGTTCAGAATCAGACACAGTTTTATAGCTGCTTTATACATCATATTTGGATGAGCTGAATCATCTTTCCAAGTAACACAGGCCGCATGGACATCTCAGCGCAGGGACTGAGGAACACTGACAGCGTTTAGCAGCAGCATGACATCCATCAGGGACATTTAGAAACTTTAGGAACTAAACAGAGCTGCTGCTTCTTTTGTGCCTAAGAGGCTTAGGTGGCTCTCAAAAACCCCACAAAAAAATCTGACTTCTGCTGCAGACACCTAAGGACTTTTGTGGCATACTGGAAACATCTCCCTAAGACTTATTGTTTTTATATAAATACATAAGCATGCATACTCTGCATCACTATATTTTAAATGACATATCCCATCTAGATTGTGATGCAATAATAAAAATGCAATACCCAACAACTTGGGAGAATGGCAACCCAAAACAACTCTAGAGCAAGACAGTCTAAAAGCATTTGTATTATGAAGAGAGAAGAAGCAGAGAAAGAAGCTTGAAATTCTCCTCCCCAAGAGATAATGAAGAATGTGTTTTAACTTTCAACGGAACAAACCTGAAGATGCAAACATTTATTGCCCTTCTTGTCAATTAAAAAAGTGATTTTTTTAATATTAAAGATTAAGCATGTTGCTAAATAAGACACCAGATTCACAGCTCATTGAGATAATTTACTAGTCTTGGAAATAAAAAAACAAAAAATGAAAGAATTATTTAAAATTGCCTTACCATGTACACAACACTTACTTGTTTGAAATTGTAGATTTCTCCATTGTAACACAGCCACAGATATGGGAATTTCTTCACCCGAATAGGCTGCATACCATACAACTGATCAACAACTGCCAGGCGGTGGAAACCAAAACAACAGTTGGTGAAGCCATTGACGTTCTCAAAACGAAACGCATCAGGACCTCTGTGTGCTATCTTCATGGCACTTAGACACTGCACAGAAAGGCATTCATCGCTCCCAAACAGGGCCCAGATGCCGCACATCGTGAGGCTCTTGTTCTACCTGCAAGTGGAGAACCTGTTCAATAAAGATATGAACATTATAAGCAAGGGTGGACACTTTGTATTGGGACTGGCTGAGACGGAGCTCATATTCCCCTTAGCAGCCCTCACAGTGCTGTGTTTTGTGTTGGTACCACAGCAGCGTTTTGGCTACTGCTGAGCAGTGCTCCCACAGCATGAGTGCAAGCCAATGTCTGCCCCTCATCAGAAGGCTGGGGGCAGGCAAGATCTTGGGTGGCAATATAGCCAGGACAGCTGACCCAAACCAACCAAAGGGATATTCCATAGCTGATGTCGGCTCAGATAAAAACACTAAGGCAAAGGAGGAGAAAGGGGGAGCAACTACTATGTGTGCTGAAGCCCCGCTTCCCAAGAAGTGGCTGGACACCACTTGCTGATAGGAATGAGAGAACAAAATCTTTGTTTTCTCCTTTTGCTTGTGCATGACCTTCACTTTTGCTTAAGTAAACTGCCTTTATCTCAACCCATTAGGTTTTTTATTTTTCATCATATTTTCTTGCCCCTCACCCCATCCAGCTGAAGAGAGGAGTGAGAGTGCCTTGGTGAGTACCTGGCATCCAGCCAAGGTCAACCCACCACACATCTAAAAAACACAGACAACAGATGCAGGCTTAACTGTCAAGAGGCCTGATCAAAAGAACAGAAGACTTGACTAACATGAAGCAAAACCTGGCTTGCTCAAAATATGATAAGCAAATTTTGGACAGCAAGAAATTAGGCTTAAGTTTTACCTTTAGATACAGCAAGGCTGTCCATGATTTTTTTACAGAGCACAAATAGAAAAAATCATTACTAGGCATAGTATATGATTTGTTGAAGTAACATCATCTGAGCAGAAACTTTAATCATGCTTTCAGTTTGTTGCCTTTACATACAAAAAGGGTTTATAACAAAGAGGGAGAGTCTTTAGCAACACCTGTAGTGACAGGACAAGGGGAACTATTTTGAACCAAAGGAGCATAGGTTTAGACTGGAGTTCCCCAGCAGCAGCGTGGCAGGCCCAGATGGAAAAGGTGTGGAGGGAGCAATGTTGTTACAGGGCCATGCTGCCCCTAGCACGCTGTCTCTGCTCATACACACAGGCCTCATAGCTCTCTGAACCCTAACCCTAACAGGGCAGGTGGGCTGAAGCTGGGGACCTCCAGATCAAGGAATTCGCAGGAGACATCAGCCCAAAGCGGCCATTAGGGTTAAGGTTCAGGGAGCTACAAAGCCTACAGCTCCAGAGACATTGGGGATGCAAAAGGCGTGCCACGGGGAGCACGGCACTGCAACAACACCGCTCCCCCTCCACACCTTTCCCATCTGGACAAGCGATGGCGCTGCGGACCTCAGCCTCAGCACATGGACCTGGGTCTTCCCACCATCTGGAGCGTCCTCCTGCTAACCAACGGTGTCCCGGCGACCGCGGGCACCCGGGGCAGGTTCCCTCCGCGCACACCCGCTGCCCGCGGGCCCCTGCGCAGGGCCGCCCCTTCCTCCGGCGGCTGCCGCACATGCCGGGCCCGCCGGCCCCTCGCCAGCCGGCGGCAGAAGGCCGAGTACCGCGGCAGCCTCCCCCGGAGGCCCCGACGGCAGCCCCTCCGGCCGGCTCTGCCCGGCGTGGCCCCGCGGCCCCAGGCCGCCCCCGCCCCGCTGCCTTACCCGCTGCTGGCCGCCGGCGCAAGGAGAGCCGCCGTCCGCGCCGCGGCGAGGGATGGAGGAGGCGGCTCCCGCCGGCTGCGGCTCCGCCCCCGCCGCCAGCTGCTGTTGAAACACGCGGCGAAGTTTCATCAGGCGCTTCCTTGTTGTGTGCTGCCTGCTGGCCTACGCCCGTACCCTAGGCCATGTGTAGGGCCTAGGCCCACGCCCCTAGCCCTATGTCTTATCTCCAAGTGCAGCCGCACCGCGGCCCCTTGTGCCCCGCGGCAGGGCCGGGGCTCGCAGCCGAGCGGCGCTGGCTCCGGCACCTCCCCCGGGCCGCGGTGAGGAGCAGCGTGCCCCGCCAGGCACCGCTGGGCGCTCGGGGTATTGCTGGGCTCCGGCGGGCGATTTGTAGCCGTCAGAAATCCTGTCCCTGCAGGCCTGCTCCGAGCCGTGCCTTGTGTGGTGTCCAGCAAAAGAGCTAAGGCATTGCCTTAAAGCTGCTTTATTTGGTTTGAGAGAGGCTAGCGCATGCGATGCTCACACCTTTGGAAGCATTTGCCCAGGGCGTATGATTTTTCTGTGCAAAACTAAGTTCTGAATCATAAACACGATGTGTAAAACAGGATTTTGGTGCTTACCTGAACTTCGTTACTGGACAGTTTTGCCTGTTTTTCTTTGACAGTGCGAAAGTAAATGAAATTCAACTCTGAAGATTAGGATGTGAAGTCCTAAATATAAACCTTGTTTCTCCATGAATACTTCAAGAGAGCCATTAGTAATTTGCATACAGTGTTCTTTCATAGCTAGCTCTAGTGGAGTTACTGTAAAACTGCAGTGCTGTGCTTGAAGTTCTTTAGGTCATGCAGATTATCAGCAGTAAGTGTGGTCTGTGTGTAGAATGTTAAAAGGACCTTTAAGAAGCCGTTAGAAAGACATTTTCAGGCTTCAGAAAGAAAAATGCATTGAAGCATCCTGTGCATGAGATGTAGACTCCAGTGCTGATTAGGAATAGATACAGGATGTTTCTGTTCAGTACAGCTTCACCTGAACGCTGGCAGCCTGCATTTGCCATGTGTGCAGTTCCCAGAAGGGCAGGCTGAAAGTGTGCAATGGCACATGGAGTCACTGCTCACAGAAGAGGAATGGTTGTGCTGAGGAGTACCTTATATCTTGAGGGTTTTTTCCAGAGATCTAAATGTCACTCTGCATTTTGGAAAGCTACAAGACAGACAAACCTTGTACTGGCTTAGGTTGTTTTGGGGGGGTTATTTATTCGTTTGTTGGAGACTTTCTTAAGCAGCCTTTCTTTACATCTTCTTTTCTCCATGTAGAAGAGATTTTCGGAAGGATCTGCTTAGGCTCAAATTGTCGTCTGGGCATTTTCATTGATGAGCAATTCCTTGTTCATAACTAGATCTTACACAGTGCTTTACAATAGTAAGTCACAAACCATTTGGTAAAATAAAAATTTTTATTGGAGAAACTGAAGCAGGGAGAGTGAAAAGTGACTTGCAGAAAGTGGCTTGGCAAGGCTGGACAGGCACAGCTGGGGAAGACCAAAACCACCCAAGTCCTCATAAAGTCTGCATCCTTAGGGTGCACTGGGTAACACACATATTTATCCTACCCTTTACTATCACTTCTAAAAACTGGGGATAACTGCTGCATTTAACTGTGTCTTGCATGCTTAATGCCCAATTTTAATGGAGTTGATGGTGTCGTATTTAGGACTATTGGCAGAAATACTAGACATGGTCTGTTTTTTAATATCAGTAATGTTAGCGTTTGGTAGTTATAAAAGTGCAAGAAAAAATGCTATGTCCCTGACCTTTTCTCTACTATTATTAAGTAGCCCATTATAATCTGTTTGTATTAAGTGTCATTCTTTAATATTCAGTCTTTTCTTTCTGCATATCTGCAGACAACACTAGATGTAATTACACCTCAGTCTCTCACCTGTGTTCTTCTCAAGTCACATCTTCTCTCTCAGTTTTCTCATTCCTGTAGACATTATCATGTATAATAGTTTCACCAAAGCATTGTCTTCTCCACTCTCTCTACTCCTCTAAAGTTGATTTCTCCTTCAATTTTTATTGTAAGAAATTTAAATTGCTTCTAGCTGGGTTGAGAGAACAGGTTTGCATGTAAATATTGTGTGCCATTAGTAGCTAGGAGACTTTCCACTTTGTGATACCTGTTCAGTACCTGAGAATAACCACCTGGCCGCAGACTAAAACCATTAAATAATGGCTGAAAAACGCTGTAAGAAAAATCCTGATTAATTAATTAGGAAGTGCTTGCATTAGTTTTGTTTCTAATCAGCTGAGATGAAAGGCTAAGAGATTTCTCTGAAGGCAACAGGTAAATGAGTAAGTAAAAGCTCAAAGTTAACAGTTAACCCAAAACTAACAAGTAAGTGAATACAATGCAGAATGAACTAGTGCAGCCTCATGACTTACACTGAAGTGGTCACTGTCAGCTCAGGTCTCAGTTGAGCATTGCTCATAAATTAAGTCTGTACTCCTCATTTTGTCCCAATAAAGATGAATACCTTTGTTGCATCTGTTGGATGTGGTGCCACCAGCATGCTTGGAAGATTGGAAATATCTAAGCTGTGTGAGATTAATCTGTTTGGAGAGGAGACAGAATGGAGGGGAAGGGGAAAAGGGGAGGCTGTGATTAACAAAGGCATATGGTGAAGGTCTTTTGCTTTCACAGCGATGACTAACAACCTGTGGTACCAGAGGTTTTACAGGGCATAGCCTCCTGAAGATAGCCCTCAAGCGAGGGCTTTTTGCATGAGAGAACACATTTCAGTTGGTTTTGTGATGGTGGCTCTCCCAGCTCTCTACTCCCATACTTTGCTCTCACTGGAGCTGTGCAAGTAAACAAGATCTGAAGCAGAAAACAATGGCAAGACTCAGAGAAAGACTTTCTCTTTTCTGCCAGCATCCAATGCACATTCTCTGCAGTTTCTCTGGTAGGAATTGAACATTCTTTGCTGATGGTGAAAGTTGCCACAGGTGTATTCATGGGCAAGGTCATTAAGATGGGCAGGACTGTAAAACACCAGAAATTCTATTTGTGAGTCTCAGCACAGCATTACACTGGCCCTTTGCACAGAAATTACTAGAGAAATAGGCATTCTGTGCCCTTCCAGGCCGCCTGCTTAGTCATGGACTGTTTAAAATGCTTCATCACCCACAATTTGAGGGATAATAAAGATAATGCTGAAACAATTTCTGGTTTTGAAAAGTTGAAGATTTTGGCTGTGGAAGGAGAAGGATGTTTCTTGTCTACACTTTCAGGACTCCCTTTGCAACCAGTATCCATTTTTTACTTGGACCAGCTGCTCTCAATCTGGCCTTGAACACGTCCTGAATTGTCTTAGACAAAAAGACTTGTGTTTTCCTTCTCCTAACTTGTAATGGGGATGTGAGAATAGGCCATTCCAAGTTTCCAGATGCCTCAAATTTTCCTTTTCTCAGCATTCAGTGTCTGAATGTTTTCTAGGACAGGAACTTAGCTTGAAAGCAGAAGGTTGTTTCTCCTAACGGAGCTACACAGAAAGATCCGTATACCATGGTGGCATTGGCAGCCCATTATACTGAGGGAGATCAGTGGTGGGCAGGGCTCAGGGAAATGTGGAAATCAGTTCCTCCTCCTCCTCAGTCATCATGGGTTGACATAAGCAATGTACCTCATACCTGACAATCTTTCAAATACAGAGGCTGGTTGGATACAGATACATCCACCTGGCAATATTTGTAGCGGCAGGTGTTCTGCTAACACATCTGACATCTGAAACGTGTGTTTGTGTCAAGCATATGCCTATGCACAGAGCAAAAGCCTTTGTCTGTATTGGTTTTCCTTCCCTAGGAGAGAATAACACTATATGCTCTTAAAGTCTGAGTGCTTGCACTCAAAATCTCAGGCAGAGCCATACTTTAATTCCTGAGTAGAGGAAAAAAATGAAAAGAGAAAGTGTCAAATTCAAAAGCTGTTTGAAAATCCATAGCTTGAAGTAAGGTAGGTTCCCATTTGTATAATTTAGTCTGGCTTTTACCCAGCGGAATTATATCACATGCCAGCGAGCTTGCAGCTTTTAAATACTTATCGACCTAACAGAGCACTTTGTTCCTATAATTTTAAATTTATTTATTTTTCCTTTTTTTCTTGTCTGTTCTTTTCCTTTCGAAGACATTAAAGGACATACAGTCTATTTGTCTCTCCTCCAGACAAAATCTTTTTTCTCATAGTATAAAAAGTAGCCATGTCTCCCCCTGGGAGTTCCTATTGCTATAGTCTGTCTTATTTAATCCTTTCTCTTTTCTTCCTACTTAATTATGTTAAGCTTCAAAACAAATAAGACTTGCTCTGACCTGGGAGTTAGAGGTCACAGCACTGCTGAGTGTTGAAAGAAAATCTTTTCTAGAGCTGAGGCATTCAGGACTTCAATAAAGTACTAGGAAGGCATGTCTAGTGCAGCAGCAAGGGAGAACACAAAGTAAGGTGATTTGTTATTGCCTGCACAAAAGACTAAGCATTTTTCACTACTGCTGCATCCTTTTTTTAACATCCCAGCCCTTCCATCATCCCCCGTGTTTCTTAGCACAGACAAGAAAGGGTTGTTGAAAGAGCTGTTGGCCATACAGTGCACATGGCAGGCATGGCATATGGCACACCAATGGCTCTATTGTCCAGGCCCAGGACCACAGAGGAATGAAACATTGCTGACTTTAACTCAATAGTGATCCTGGCTAATGAGAAGGAATCTGGTGTAATTTATTCTCTTCCTGGTGAGGGGGAGAGCGGAACAAACTGCAAAACCAAAACTATATTTATATGTACATATATATATATATGTGTATGTGTGTGCTTTTTTAACCATTTGCAGAATAAGAAAGAAAAATTAGCTGTCTGATATTGACTCTGCAACATAAAACAGCATAATTCTCTAGCGTTTTTAGAACCATAATGGTAGAACTAATTTAAATTCTGGGTTTTTTTAATATAGTAGTAAAGATTAGGTGTCAGCTGAATTAGCATTTAAACTAACTCTTGTAGTCAATACAGCAGGATTAACTGCAAATTACAATCTTCAGTTCACTTTTTCATTGTAATTCACCCATTGTGAAATTTTGCCCTGTTCAATAGATGTTTTGTTTAATACAAAAAAGATTTCTTTTCACCTAGAATACTGCTAAATTCAGCTGTAAGAGAGATGGTTAGCTGTTATAAAATTAAACAGCTAAATTCATGCTTGAACATATATAACTGAGTTTTAAAATATGCTGATAGAGATTTTTTCAGCTGGAGTAAATGCGCATAATTTAATAAAACGTTATTTTGACACCCTCAGTTGTGCTGCTTTAGTCTTTTAAAGTGTATTTAATGTTGGGATTTGTTTCTGGGAGACAAAAAATAAGTCTTCAGTAATATATGCTAAAAAGGCACATTTATTTTCTCCTAAATACAATTAAGAACAACAGAGGAAGAATAATAACAGTTATTGAACATTGCATGAGAATTTTTTTTAAGAAAGTTAGATGGTCTTTGGTTTGTAAAAGATTGAGAAACTGTTCTACAATCTGTGACTGTAGCAGCTCTTTCTCATCACTAGGTCGAGCTATTACCTCAAAATGAGAAGCCATCAGCCTACTAGTGCTGATGTTACCAGAAGTAGAGGTGTAGAACGAATACAACAAAAGTCTACTGTGAAATAATTAGACTGGCAAATGTAACCTTTGCAGTGTGGAAAATAAACAGCTGCACTACCACACAAACAAAGTAAACTATTTCTCTAAAAGAAATCGGTAATGGAAGTAATTTCTTCCCATTTTCTTATAGAAGCATGCACTAAAATAGAGCTCACTTCCCAGTATGTCTTATTAATTGTATTAAATCACCAGCATTGAACTCTTCAAAGGTTGTATTGTTATTATAGCTACTTGCTCTCACTTTTTACTAGGAATTGATTCTGAATTCTGTGCAGAAGTAAAATTCTGTTGTTGTTACTGCTGTCATATAAACAGTAAAATCGAATGTCTCTCCTCCCAGTTCTTCCCTAGCTAGAAACTGACAACAGACTTCATAAAAGTAGCTTTGTTTTTTTACATATAAAGAGAAGAAAGAGAAGTCTTCCTGATTCAAAACCAAAGAAAACCAATTCTAAAGGAACTCAAAATGCAGTATCCATTCAAAAGGAATAAAAGAATTAAATAATGAATTATTGCAGAGTTAGTTCTGCATTTTGAACAATACTTCATCACTTAATGCAGATGCCAGATGTGTTTTCCAGTATCAATGACAACATTTTTATTAAGCTCTTTTTTTCCAAAGAAAAGAAAACTGACCCAACTAAAATCTTCTATCAATTCTCATACAAATACAATTACATAAGAATTATACTTTATAGCATCATTCTTTTGAATCTTGTTTTAGTTGACAGCAACCTCAGAACCTCTTTGCTTTTGCCAGGTACCAGACGGGCAAATGAAAGGATCTATCCACAAGAGTTGGCTACTCCTCCATCTGTTCTGAAATTTATCTCTCTCATTAGAGCTTTTATTATTAGAGAATGTATTATTTTATTTCTATTGTAGGATTTGACAGATAAAATATCTGCACTTGTCCTGGCTAACTTTTAAGTTGTGTGCATATGTAAAATAAATGGAAAAACACTTATCTATACAGAAATATATCAGCAATGAGAATAAAGAGACACATTTTTCTTGAGTGCCTAAATAAGTTTTACGAGGCTGTTTCTACAAATAAATCAGGGCCAGAAAGTAAATTCAAGTATGGGAGGCTAATTATTAACACACTCATTGGCATGACTTATGTCCCTGCCAAGTAGCATTTCTTTGAGGAAAAAAAAAAAAAAAGGTAATAGAGTAACACTTGCCAGGTGTTATTTCTAAAGGGTATTTATGGACAAGGCTGAGGTTTTGGTCCATCCAGGGGAATCCCAGCAGACTTCGTAACCTGTCAGTGCTCTTCCATGCCTGCCCATCACAGTTAACAGCACTGAAAATGAGTGTCATTTTCTCAGTTTCATTATATGAAAATCTCATTCTGATGGGCTGCAACACAGCTTTCAAATTACCTTGAACTGAAAAATTGCAAAATATTTCTGTCAAAGAATGGTCCCTGGCACTGTTTCAGTGCCAGCACTACAGAAACACGGCTGTAGCCCAGAGCATTTTGAAGTGGGCTTTGACGCAGGCTTGTAAGCAGTATAGAAACATTTTGGCAAGTGCTTTTCTTGCAGAATCTGCAAGAGAGCCTATTACATTGTGTCTGGTATTTCCAATGAAAAGACAAAGACATTTTCTATTTTTTTATTTTGATAATGAACAAACTCTCTTTACTTCAAACTTTGTAAAAGTGGTTTTTTTAATTTCACATTTTTATCAAGATCCAGTGATTAATTCCTTATTCTGCCACCTGACATGTACAACCTGTGTTTTTGGCTCACACTGAATACTAATCTGGAAGTTCACAATGGCTTGTTTTTAGTCAATTATTTGTTGCAAGGAGATCTGCTTAGCGGGAACAGCAGCGTAGAGATTGCACAATTGTTTAAATGAAGACAGTACTTCTGAGTTCACTGATCACTAATGCGTATTTTTCCACTACTGGAGGTTGCACTATTGTTTGTTCAAGAAACACAGTGAGTAAAAGTTCCTTATCGTAACAGGATGTCAGACTTTCAGCCTGCTGGTGTTCTGACGGGTAAAAGGAAGGTGGGGTGACACGCTCGTACTTTTTTATTATATTATAATACACTTTATCTCACATAGTAATCTTACCACAGTAAATAATTTACAACTCTATATATGGTTCTGAGCAGTCCAGGACACCACAGCACCAAATTAGTGTGTCCTGCCCCAAGTCAAGTGGGGAAAGATATGGTGATAAATTAAAGCCCATTCACTTTTCTAAAGACCTTTGTTCTTTCCTAGGAATTAGGATGTAATGTGTAATGTGTATGTGTATGTGTAATACTTGAGCTTGATCTGGTCCAGTGTGCCTGCAATTACGATTTGTGGGTTCATAAGTGGGCACAGAATCGGTAATAGTTTCTTTAGAGAATAATGGCCTTACTAAATCTGAATGGTCAAGTTAGTGAGATCTTTTATAAACAATATTAAACAAGTAAGGCATTAAATTTAATCTGGTTGTCTGAGCAAATAGCAGTGAACAGAAAATATAAAAGTAGCTTTCAGTCAAAAGATATGAAAATTACTTATGTAATATATATTTTCATGGTCTTGCTAATGACCCATAAAAGCAATGGCATAAATGGATTCAATATAAGACCATTTAAAATTAAACAAAATGTTAAGAAAACATGATTCCTTTACAGCCATTAGCTTGTAGAAAGCTATCTACAGAAGGAAATCAGTTTCACCATAGATATTTATTAGATATCCAGTTACATATTTAAATGATATGTCTTTAGTCAGTGACTTGCCAAATTGCAGAGCCTCACAGCAGCTGTTGCATTTTGCCTTCTGCCTTAGTTTTGTGTGAGCTTTCCTATTTAGAAACCTGTGTTCCCAGACTCCTGTGCATGGAAATGGGGGGAGTTGAGAGCAGTAGCTGATCTATGAGTGGGCTTTTACGGTAGGTCTGTACTCCAGAGGGTGTAAACATTGAAATGCCCGGACAGCTCTCTCATGGAGACCTACCTAGTGATGAGCAGAGGGATTAAGGGCCTGCTACTCTGCTTTTGCCCTGCTCAAAACAGTCTTTATGTTGAATATGGCTGGCCCTTCTAGGTAGGGAAGGATATCATTCCTTTGTATTTACCAGTTTGAAAACCAAAGTGATTGATCTCCTTTTAAATTAAAATACGAGAAATTTAATTTCCCTTTCATTTGTTCCCAGCCACGTGCCAGAAGGTAAGTGGTGTGAATATCCTTTCCATAGTACTGTGATACAACTTTGTCCTCAAGGGCCTGTTTCCCTACCCTGAACTGTAGAGATTGCTCAAGAGAGCTGTAAGACTGCTCATCTCTCCCCGAGTTAAAAAAATAAATAAATAAACCAAACAAAACCTGCTTGTATGTGTGGCATGTAAACACCTCCATAAAATATTAAACAGCTGTCACAACATGGCCAAACCATGGCCACATTTACTAAAGAAAACTTTCTGTACTGATATCAATAAGCAAGCTGTGGCTTTTGTTAAATTACAGCGCATTCCACCTTCTCTCTGAAATTTCCCTTTCAAACTAGCCTAACAGAGTGAAACAGCTCAATGAACATGTCAGTATGAAAAAAGTGTAGCACTTCATGCATAAATTTATGGGTATGTAATATACATGGGCCACAGTCCTTGATAGAAGGAATCCTGTGATGCAAGACCAGGCTTTAAAGTTCACCAGGCAAAATGGAAGTCTTGTATTCAACTCAGACATGCTGCATTATCTGTAATATAAAACAGTTTGAAAACTTCACTTAATCTATTTTGGAAATTTAAGGCATGCACTGGATATGGGATAGACAGTAATTCTACCCAAATTTGGTGGAGGTGAAAAAAAGGGAAACAAGAAGACAGACACATACTTCTTTTTGGGGGGTGTTTTTTTGGTTGGTTGGTTTTGGTTTTTCTTTTTTGTTTGTTTTGCAATTTCCATTGCCTTTGTTTTTGTTTACTGTTTATTTTCTTAATGCCAAGCAAACTTCTGCCGTACAAGAAACTTGCCCTTTCTTCTGATGAAATTAGTTCAAGAAGATACCATTCACCAAATTGCTTGTAATTTTTATTTAAAGGGGGCAGCAGAGTGGGATGGGGTAGGAATGAGAAACTGAGCTGGAGTAATGTGGGATGTGGGAGCTTCCTAAACTGGTACAAAAGCCAGAATCTCCTGAATGACTCAAGGCCGCACTTCATGTGCTGGGTCCACTTGTGGGTCCCTCCCTTCAGGAAAGACATTGGGGTGCTGGAGCATGTCCAGGGAAGAAGCCAGGGGAGGGCCATGCTCTTCTCCCAGGCAACCAGCGACAGGACAAGAGGGAGTGGGCTCAAGCTGCATGTGGGGAGGTTCAGATTGGACATCAGGAAAAATTTCCTCATTGGAATGGGCTGCCCAGGGAGGTGTGGAGTCACTATCGCTGGAGGTGTTCAAGAAATGATTGGATGTGGCATTTAGTGCCATGGTCTAGTTGACAAGGTAGTGTTCGGTCATAGGTCAGACTCAGTGATCTTGGGGGTCTTGTCCAACCTAAATGGTTCTGTGAGATGCATCATCCAGAGAAAAATAAGTAAAAATAGACATAAAAATGGAGATGAAAGAGCACACCCCTGAGAGAGTAATTGCTTTGGAGAGAGGGGAGACAGAAGGAAAATACACAGACCTAAAGCTATGATGAGGGAAACCTATGGTTTGGACTGAACCCATGGACAGGCTGGAGGAAGGATGGAGAAGGAGAGAAGGAAAATTAAGAGCAGCCTGTGCAGTGACCTCCATTTTCAGAAACACTAGTGGCCCTCAGCATGGATCAGTTCTTCTCTGCACATAACTTCTCTGTACTTAAAAAACAGCACACACACACACACAAACCCCAAAACCCCAAACAAACCACAACACAAACCCTCTACCTATTAACTGCAGAGCTCCATTATCTACCCAGTGCTTGCAAAATGCTATTATTTCAGGTACACTGTAATGAAAAACACCTTCCAAATCTACAATTCCTCTTATTTAATATATTTTTTTCCTAAGGAAACCACCGAGAGGTAAACGTCAAGAGCTGTTGGAAAGGTAGGCAGCGTTAGCACAGGGAGATAAGGAGCGATTGCAGAGGGCTCGGTATCCTAGCAACATCCCTTGCAGTTGCCTAATGGTATTTTGGAAGAGCAGCGGCTCCAGACCGGCTGAAGTGAGGGGAATGAGGGGCTGGAGCGCAGCGCAGCTCCGCAGCCCGGCCTGAGCGCCCGGCACAGCCGCTTCCAGGCAGGACCAGGGAGGCGAGAGCGAGGTAACGCGGTGGAAGGGCGGTGGACAGCGCTGCCCGGGGCATTTCCCCGCTGGCCGTGCCCGGGGAGGCACCGCCGAAGCGCCGTGCCGCTTACCGACTGCCGGGCGCTCTGGGGAGCTGCCGCTCTGCGCTCCCCACTCCCTCCCGCGCCCTCCCCCTCTTCCCGGGACATTTTTTCCCCGCATCCCTCGAAGCCCCGGCCGAGCCGCCGAGCGTGGCAGGCGGCCCGGCCGCCGCTCTCACGCTGCGGCTTCGGCCTGGGGCGCCCGCCCTCGCCCACCGCGGAGCGCCGGGAGGCGTGGGCGCTACTCGCGGCCTGGCCCGGCGACGTGGCCGCGCTCCCGGCGGACGGGGAAGAAGGGGCGGGCTCCCGTGGCTGGGCCGCGCAGGGGGGGATGAGGCGGGCGGGGGCGCCGCGCTTCTCCCGCGCCGGGAGCGCAGCGGACGCGCGCACTGCCACGCGGCGGAGCCGCCGCCGTGGGCAAAGGGTTAACGCCGCGCGTGCCGGGAAAGCCACGCTCCCGGTCCGCCCGCCGGCCAATGAGCGCTCGGCGGGGCGGAGCGACGCCGCTCCCGCGCCCGCCCCGGGGTGGGTGCGCAGGACGGCGCGGGGCGGCCGCGCGATGGGGCCGGCGGCGGCGCGGGGCGGCGGGACCGGCGGGGGCTGTGGCCGGGGCCTGCCCTGCGCGCGGCCCGCGGGTGCCCGCGCGCCGTCGCGCGGCTGAGCGCGCACCGGGGCCCCGTCGGCCCTCGAGGTGAGGGGGGGCCGGGCCGGGCTGGGCCGGGGACGGTGGAGGGGTCGGGCCTCGGGGGCAGCGTCCCGCCCGCGGGGGCGACGCGGACGAAGGCGCGGAACGTGCCCCCGCTCTGCGGAGACAGGGCGGGAGGAGGCGGTCGGGGCGCTGCGTGTCACCCCGTGTCACCCCGGCGGCGAGAGGGGTGCCCGCGGTTGCAGGGACGGCAGGTGCCCGGCTGCACGCCAGGGATGGAGAGGCGCCAGAGGAGGGGTCTCCTTGGAAAAGCGCGAGTCCCTCGGAGCCCAGCGGAGGGAGCAAGGTGCCCGGGGAGCCGGGAATCGCTGCTCCCGCCCCCGCAGCGGGGACTTCCTGGGCGGACGGACGTAGCAAGGGCTGGCTTGGGAGAGGTCTGGGAAGCGGCGCTTGGGGCACGGGCACTTGTTGCCGAGGGACGGTGTCGGCTTTTGGAATGAGGAAGGAGGTTGCCGAATCTTCCTTTCCGCTCAGCAGTGCTGTGGATTGTTACACGTCTCGTTTCAGTGCAGTTGTTGGCCTCCTATACTGAAGCATCTTGCTTAGATGGTTTGTATTTTTTGGTAGAACAAGCAGGAATTTTTTTGATGGAAAGAGTAGCTCTCCGAAAAATGCTCACAACATTAGATATTTAAAGTGGAAAGATATGATCTGTGCTTAGTCGATAGGAAACTGCAGCAGCTCACAGAAATCCTTGATGCAGTCTGCATTAGCAAATGCACAACTTGTGCATATAGCTGCATTTTAAAAGCATATGAATATACAAAGCATATAGCAATAAATGTAACTTAAGGAACAGAAGGCCTGTTTGCACAGCTAACTACGTTTTTTCTACATTTTGATCGAATTATTCTGATGTGTTGCTTGACTGTTAAGGACATGGTGGTAGAGATCAATTTAATTGCTAATTATGCAGCTCTCAAAGGACATTTACATTGTTTCGTCATGGGGCCTCAGAGCTACCCCCTTGCTTCCTAAGTAAGGGATACCAGAAAGAATCAGCTCTGGATGTGGGTTTAACTTAATCAAATCTTGACATTGTTATTGAATGATACTGGGATAAACGTGTAAAATTGGAGTTGTGTTCTGGATTCTGTATATTTCAAAATCCCAGATTTGATGTTTTTTTAATTTCGGGGGTTTTTGTCATTATGTTGGTTTGGGGTTGGGGTTTTTTGGGGTTTTGTTTGTTTGGTATTTTGTTTAATGTGTTTCTCGACATGGTCCAAGTTCGTGTAAAAGTATTAATTTTAAAGGTGGTTGGGTTGTTTTCTTTTGGTGGTGGGGCCAAACTCTTATCATATGTTCATATTGCATGGTTTTTCCTTAAATTTCCATTGGCTTGAAGAAGTGACCTTAATGCCTTTATTGGAACAGCTAGCAGAGTGAGAGCAGTCATTTAGATTAACCTGTTCAAGGGCTCACCAGCAGGATGCAGAGGCACAGTGGGGCCATGTGAGACTCCTGTAGTCTCATCAGAGGAAGCAGCCCCTGGTTCTGTCACTGAAGTGCCACCAGCCCCCCTGCCCAGGTATGACATGCAGCAAGAGATGCCACCAGGAGTGCTGTCTGGAACAGCTCACAAGATTGAGGGGGCTAACTGCCTGGAAAATATGGGGCATATGGGGTGCTCAATAAAAGCATCTCATAACTGTACAAAATTTATGGGGTGCTCCTAGGAGGAGCTAAAGGAAGGTGGTTTGAGGGGGAACAAGTGTGGGAAAATCAAAGGATAAGATAAAGGGCCTGGTCAACTGGAAGCAAGTGTCTGGTCAGTATGTTTGACCATGTCCTGGGCCAGATTGTCACAGCCTGTCCTCTTTTCTCATTAAAGTGCCTTTCTAACTGTTTTCCTGGGCGAGTGGACTCTGTGCCATATTCTTGCGTGTGTACTGAACTCTAAGCACCAGCAGTGTACAATAAGTTGTAGGGACCTCTTTGTCTGGTGTGCTGGCGACTGGAGTGAGTTGAGTGAGGGCCTCTACGGCCAGCGGCTGGAGTGGAGACTGTAAGCCACAGAGCCTTGTGTGTCTGCAGTGCCTGCAACTGGGGAGACTGGAGGGCATTAGTATGGTCTTGGCAAGGTGCCATGTGTGGTTGCTACTGAGTATCACACAGGGCTAGCCAGTGAGTAGGATTAAGAGGGTTGGGAGCCAGGTTTTGAGGAAGCTGTACATGTGGGACAGGTACTAGTGGGATAAGAGTCATCAGTTTGACAACAGAGTGAGGCTCTGGGGAGTCTGAGGATTCAGGGTTGGTTCCTGAATAGGTTGGGGGTCTGATGCCAGTTACAGAGGGATCCACACTGTGTGTATGTGTATATTCACCACTAGCAGACCTTTGTCCTGGTCAGCTGTGGGGAGGAGCGGCATAAGGCCAGGCCATGTTTGTGTTTGCATGAGCACTTGTTTTTTTCTGTGCTGATTTGTATGGTCAGCCATGTGTATGTGTATCTTTGCAAGCACCTCTATGGGAATACATCCTCAGCCTGGCTGGATCTGGGCACATGGAGTTGCAGCAGCCTTGTTGTCAGTGGTCTGCCAGGTTCAGCAGCACCTAGCAACAGAAAAATTAGTTTTTCTGCAAGCTTGAAGATGCAGAAATTGTTGACTCATGAAACTTAAATTTAGAACCAAATCTACAATGACTGTTACATTGTGATAGAATTTGAAAACATTTGTTGGTTTGATTGATCTGAATAGGGCTACCTACATGAATATCTAAATATCTATATTTGTTTAAGCTTCCATGATAGACCAGTGGAGCATAAATTAAATTCAAACCTAGCCTTTTGTTGTAGGTGTTTTTTTAAATAGTGTGGTTTTTAACTCAAGAAGTAAATATAGAAATGCAAATAAAAATGGGGATGTTTTAGAGACCTGGTAGGTTTTGCACTTACCTTTTCCTTCTCTGAATGTCATAGGTAGCATCACAAAATGGTTTGAGTTGGAAGGGACCTTTAAAGATCATCCAATCCCCTGCCATGAGCAGGGACACCTTTCATTAGATCAGGTTGCTCAAAGTCTCATCCAACCTGGCCTTGTATGTTTTGCGTGTCTTCCCCTTGGATAAATCTATGTGTAGAAAAGAATGTCAGTAAGGAGTAGGGATGTTTATCATCTGACAACTGACCTTCCTTTTAGGCATTTTCTGGTTCTAGTGTAAGGCTATAGCGTTCAGTTATTTTTGCTGTCAAGTTAAAAGACTCAGTTTTTGTGAAATATTAAGATAACAAAAAAAAAAAAATTTCTGTCCTGTTTACTGTTGGAGTTTACAAGCATATGGATATACACCCACACATGTTTATAGTGACCCAATCTGTTGGTATAAAATTGATAGAATGATAAGCAGATTATTTGAACTGTAACTAGAGACACTTTGTATCAAATATGAAGTACAGCTACCTACCTGCCCTTAGAAATCCTCTTTGTGTGTGAAGTACTGCCAAATCAGCTTCTGATTTCCAATGTGATGAATACATTTTTAAAATTTTTAGCATTTCCAGCACATTTAATTTTTTCCTATAGAATTCAGTTGTATGTAATTTCACAGTTTAATGAGCAGCAATTATTTTCAAGTTATTTTCATTTTTTTTCTCTCCAAGCAAGAGTAATTTTTAAGCTGTTAGAGCAGATAACTGAAATTGTATGGTAGAGAGGCACCTAATGTTGAAAAGTAGGACAGTGGAGACCTTTTCTCCTAGAAGGTGTTGTAGCTACACTGTGGGCATGCATGGGTTTGTATTTTTCCCCACTTTAAATATGCTAAAGGAAGGTGTTGCTTTATTGTGGCCATCTCCCTATTTGTATTGCAAATTTTGAGGGGACTTTGTGATAATAGATGGGGAAAGCAAAACAAAAAAAATTTAGTACAGCAGATCCTTTGCATTGCCATAGGCTGCTTGTATGCATGGGCTTTTTGTCAAAGGTTTTGGGGTTTTTGCCTTTTTTCTTTTTAAGGTATCTGATCAAAATACTTACGTTTTATTCTCAATTTAGTGGCATAAAAGACAGTAGCAATAAAGCTGGAAGCCAAGTAATCTGTCAAGGTCTGGGTCACAAATGATTATACAGTCAGTTTTTTACTTTGTGATGTGATGTCTAAAGGCAATTGCTTGTCTCCACCAAGATGTAGTACTGGATTGAGGGAAGACAATGTGCAATTAAAAATTTTTATAATGTGCTTGTTCACATTAAAGAACTACAGCTCCTTATCAACCAGTTATAATCATGTAAGTTTTATACTCTCTGTGTGTTTCTTCATTTTTATTTTGTGCCTCAAGTTTTCAATTTTCTTTCCTTTTTCTAGCAGTGTGGAAAGAAAAGCACTACCACATGTGAGAGCTACTTCACTCTCAAATGATCTTGATCTGCATGTGTACAGTAAATCTGATGGATTTCTGAAGTGCCAACCTAAGAAAATGCACACGTGCATTCCATCCTTTGCTTTCCCTTCAGCAGAGTGGAAGGACAGACAGAAAGCAGGAATTTGGCGTGCGTGTTGCTGCACAGTGATTCATGCAGCTTGCTTGGGGACAGCCTGTTTCCAGTAGACTGCACAGCCAGGGAGAGGAGGGGGTACAGGCTAAATGAGTTGTTTTGGTGGCTGCAGCTCCTCTCTGATCGATGGTTTTCATCGATGCTCTGTACAGTCCATAATTTTCTTTTTTGGGCTCCCTAATGATCTAAAATGGGTTCTGCCCACTGTCATTAATAATGATCCTAATGGAAGGAACATCATTGACTTGTTTGTAAGACTCTGGCTTGAATCCAGTATGTATTACAGTCAATGTTTTTGTAGTTTAGTCATGAATTATTAGAAAATAGCTCAACTCTTTCCAAAGGTTAAAAACCCTCAACAACTTGAAATTGGTTTTCAGGTGTTTAATTTATTAAAATTCACACTTTGTGATGTGATGTTGTTTTTGATGTGTAAAACTCCCTTTATGCAGGCATAGCTGCTGATTTCATTTGATAAAAATCAACTTGGTCAGCCAAATCCTTTAGTTTTTGAGGAGCAAGGGTGTGGCTGATGTGAAGAGGTGTTTTTATTACTGGAATACAAGATTTTTGAAGTGTAGAATAGGCTGTAAGGCTGGTGTACTTTCTTCTTCTCTTTCTTTTAAAAATTAGTGTTTCTGTATAAAAATTCACATGTCGTCTTACTCTATTTTCTGAAAGTCAATCCTCAGTAATTCCTAAAAGTGTAAGGATAACTGCCCTACTTTGGGAGTAGAATTGCTTTTATAACTCTTTGAAATCTGCTTGTGATTGACATCTGTTAAGAATTCCTGTAATATACATTCCACTGGAGTTTTAAGAACATGTTGTAACCATATTGTATCTTGACTGTAGATTGCCATTGATCATCATCTTTTAGCTTCGTAAGACTTAGGTATTGCACTTTAAAGTTCAGTTTTTTAAGCTGAAGAGAATAAAAGTGTACATATATTACAGTTTTGTAAAGCTATGGCACTTCAGTGTATACATTCTTGTTTAAATGTTGTATAAATATAATTAATAGGTTTTTTAAAATATACGGCCACTATCAATGGATGTACAATTTTATATTGGTATTTACATTGCTCTTGTACTTCTGTGCAAGCCCAGGGGAGCTAAATCTGAGCTAGAACTGAGTTGTCTGCTTTCAGAGATTTAGTCCTTGATTTCTTCCTATAGTTTTACATTTGATTTTTGTGTTAAGTGTAATGTATTTTTCATTTGGTTTTGGCAGTGTCTCACCTTCAGGAGATGGCCTCTTCTAAGTCTTTGATGAACCTTCTAACCTTCACTTTTGGCTCAGCAATAGGATTTTTCGTCTGCTACCTTCTATTTAGCATTATACTGGAAGAACAAGTCAAGATCCAGCCTCATGTTCTTCACAATGATCCACATGGTCAACACTCAGCAGATACTGACAACAATCAGCTGCAAGGACAAATGAATTTCAATGCAGATGCTGGACAGCATAAAGGTATTTTGTTCCACCTGGCTGATTAGAAAATGTCCTCACTTTTCATGCATTGCAAAATGTTGCTTTCTTCCCTGCCAAGAATTTAAATGAGTCATTTTCTTTCAGTTTCTCCATGTTCAGGTTACATCTAAATAATTTTTTTCTCCTGAGGTCTACTGAATGGTAGTTTTCTTTGATTACATTTTTATTACAGTAATGACTTTTTTCCCTTAGAGTCCAACTGTTTGTCCAGCTTCTGTATCCAGACTTGTTTGGAGTGGGAACTTCTCAAATGAACTATTGACACCAAATGGCAGTTTTGCTAAGCAGATATCTTTGCTGGCATTGTAGGCATGGCTGGATTGCTTTTTAGCCTTAAGAAGCTAATTTTGGGCCACTTCTAAGTTTTGATCTAGCCTCTAAGATAAAGCTAAAATAAAACTTTTAAAAAATCACTTTTTTATATGATTAGTAAAACACAGGATTAGGTGGGGGGGTTGAGCAAAGGGAGTCACTGCAGGCATGATTTGCCAAGCTGATTATGCTGCAGTTCAGATACAGATTGCTGTTTGCAGTCAAAGCCAAAGAAATTCTTTTGCACTCTGATTATTTTTATTTTTCCAGAGAAGGTAGACCCTTCACATACTTCAGGAATACTTTTACACTTAATATATTTCCTTAAATGAGTTCATTCTAAATCCCTAATACAGAGAGTGTTTGAATAGGGACAGCTTGGATGAGAAAAATTACACCGCCATGCATTTGCTGAAGATGTTAGTAAGTACTTTTGTTATTTAGGCATATTTAAACTCCAGACCTTGTAAGATGTGTTTGTGAGTGTTTCACATGTAATTGTTATAAAGAAATCTGATCTATAATTGCATAAAGAGTAAGCAGGAATATTTTAGTACCAGTTATGCAGATTTCACTCTCTATGAAATGTTCTTTTACATGAGTTAAAATCTTTCTGTATCAAGTGAAATTGTTTCTTTGAGAGCAATGAATGCTTTTGTAGCTTGAAAAACATTATGTTACACACCTCAGATAACTGTGTTTATTCCGCTAGATTGCCTGCAAATAACAACATGTTAGTTCAACAATAGTAGTAGTTTCATAGCATCCTAAATTATTTAATCTGTTAAATTATTTCTGGTTTACCATTGGCTTTACTCTTAAAACATATGTTGCTGTTTTAGAAATATTCATCAGGTTTTGTTAGTTAACGTGACTATATATAAAAGAGCTTATTAGCTTCTTGGCCTTTCTGTGTTGTAATCATTAAGTTGTATTCGTTGTGAATGGCAAAAATATTCTGGTTTTAAATTTTCATTAGTCCTCCAAGACCGCAAAGAGGTTGCCTCTGAGCAGACAAATCAAGATTTGCTAAAGCCACACTTTTCTGAGCAGACACCCATTTTGATATAACTCTTACATTCTCCTTTATCTTGAGAAGTTGAAATAGCTTTAAGAATTTTAGTCTTTGAGAGTCTTGTTTGTTTCCTTCCAGAATCTAGCATGGAGTTCATTATTTTGGCGAACATTTGGAAGCAAAAGCCTCTTTTCTGTCTGCATGTCTTTTCTGATCTAGGAACAGAATATCTGGGGAGGGGGGAGGTTGCTCTTAGTTTGGTTGAAAATCACGTCTAATATGGTTTTTCAACTTTCCTCTTTTTTTTAGATGAGGATAAAAATATTGCAGAAGGGCTGTATGAGAAGGTGAAAATACTATGTTGGGTCATGACTGGACCTCAAAATCTAGAAAAGAAAGCCAAGCATGTTAAGGCCACTTGGGCCCAACGCTGTAATAAAGTACTTTTTATGAGCTCTGAAGAAAATAAAGACTTCCCAACTGTGGGCCTAGAAACCAAAGAAGGCAGGGACCAATTGTACTGGAAGACTATTAAAGCTTTTCAGTATGTATATGACCATTATTTTGATGATGCTGATTGGTTTATGAAAGCAGATGATGATACATATGTTATATTGGACAATTTGAGATGGCTTCTTTCAAAATACAGTCCTGAACAACCAATATACTTTGGAAGAAGGTTTAAGCCTTACGTGAAGCAGGGCTACATGAGTGGAGGAGCAGGGTATGTTCTGAGCAAAGAAGCTCTGAAGAGATTTGTTGCTGCATTTAAAACGAACAAATGCTCTCACAGTTCCTCTATTGAAGATCTAGCACTAGGAAAATGCATGGAGATCATCAATGTGGAAGCAGGAGATTCTAGGGATACAAGTGGTAGAGAAACCTTTCATCCCTTCATTCCAGAACATCACTTAATCAGAGGATACCTACCAAAAACATTCTGGTACTGGAATTACAATTACTATCCTGCTGTAGAGGTAAGTCCCTAGGAACCTGATACCCATTTTGTCAAGGGCATCTTATGATGTGTGTGAGTGTGTGAGCTGTGAATTAGCATTAGGTGGAAGAATTCAAGAACAGGATTCAGACTTTTTTACATATTAAAACTGAAAAAAAGAGTAGCTCTTCAGTAGATTTTTTTCATTGTAAAGCAGCAATCTATTTTTATACTTGTATTCAGCAGCTAAAGCATTTCTGTGGCTTAAATCAGCTGTATGGTACTGTATTTAGTGTGTCAGGAGGCAGCAGCTTTAGCTAAGGCTGCAGTGCATGGGTAGCTGAGCTGTGGACAGTTCCATCTGTAACTGATTCATAATGGAAATTGCCTGTTTGATCCTGTCCTGTCATACTTGTGCTTGGATAGAGGCTACTTCATCTGGTATCAAAATCAAGCTATATTGATCAAACTTAGTAAGTATTAAAAGAATAGCAGTTATATAACAATTGTTCTCTTTGGCATCTTTAAATATTTAATCTTAGTTCCAGTTGCAGTTGAAATATTAACAGCTCTGCAATCAAAGCTGGTGAAAAAAGAAACCCCAAAACTATGCTCCAGAAAAGCCTTCTCAAAGCTGAACTTGAGCTATAAAATCTAAGCTGTGACAAGTGTGTTAACAATGATCTTATAGCTCTTAATAATGTCAATGAAAGCAATACATTTGAAACAAAATTTTTCAATTATTTGTTGCAACTTTCTATAAGTAGGAAACTAGATACTGACAATACTGCCAGGCTGTACAATGTGTCAGCACACACACACGCAGGTGCAGGTACACGCACATTTTGCTTATACATTCTGTCTGGATGCTGACATAAGTAACAGGCATGTATTGTTTCATATATAAATGTAACTCGTTTAAGCCTCCTTGCTGCTCCTTGCTGCTGTTTAAACACCAGCATCAAAAATTAAGTATGGAAAAGCAGAAAGCCTCTGACGTTAATGAGGGCAGCTAGTTTTTTCACTGGCTTGATCACAGAAGCAAAAGACTTTGTCAGCTTTATTTTGGAAAGATGCCTTGGCAGATATGTCTGGTACATTTTGCTTGCCTAGCATTAACTTTTGAAGTATATGTATGACTGATGGTAGTGAATTTCTTACCATTAAATCAAGTATTTCTTTGAATTTTCCCTGGATCTTTAATCCAGGGCATGCTTTGCAATTCTTACTGATTGTTTTGCTTTGTTTTGTGTTTCAGGGTCCTGGATGCTGCTCTGACCTAGCAGTTTCATTCCACTATGTTGACTCTGTGACTATGTATCATTTGGAATATTTGATTTATCATCTTCGTCCCTATGGGTATTTGTATAGGTACAATCCTGATTTGTCAAAGAATCCAGAAGAGCAGAGCAAAAATGAAGCACTGGAGGATAATCAAAAGCTAAAGCAAAAAATTTCTGAGAGCTAATTGGACTTGGAAAAAACCAAAAAGAAGCCAGTACAATGAGTAAGAGTCTCCTCAAACTTGTGCATGAAGCTTGTGGACTGAAATTACTCTTGGTGATTTTTATTTCAAAAATCAAGTTGGCAGCACTTCCTGTCACCCTGTGTACAACAGTGTTGCTGGCTCTGACTGTTTTGGGATAGTGTGACCTTACAGCCCTGCTCATGAAGATTTGGGGCCCTAAAGCTGTGAAACGAGGTTGCTCTGGTAGAATAGTATCTGGAAGAATTTGTATAAAAACCATAGTGGACAGGTTCACAGATGATCGTACCATATTTCTGTTCCTTTTTCTGTTCTCCTCTATTTCCTTTCCATTAAGTCAGTTCTAATATTAGAAATTGGATGCTGCCCAGTCAAACACTTCATGATGGCTTTCTTAAGTATTCTCAGCATCTTGAAGTTACTTTGTGTACCTTGCCCTAAAAGTAAGGCAGAGACATGGAATTAGAGTCTCCAGTCTGCTTTGCCTTAACAACAGAGTGGCAGAATTTCACTCCTAAGATTAATCTGAATTGTTTTAGAAATTCACTGCTATGAATTACTTATAAAGTTTTAAATTCTGTTGTGCAAAACAATATGAAGTTTTTGGGGAGAAATACTGTTTTGGAGAGAAACCCAGAAAGAATTACTGTTTAAATTGCTGAGGTGATGCAAGCTGCTTACATATTTGCCTGTGGCTTTTTTTTTTTTTCTTTTATTAACTTATCGTTTTGGTCGAATGGTTATAAAAATTCATCTTAGCATTTCTCAGCATAAGGTAGATGCTTTTGAAAAAGAAGTCTGTCTTCCATCCCACCTGCCACATAAACCAGGAAGAATAGTATCTTAGTGAAGTTGCATTGTAACAACTTCGTTTCAGCCACTAGTATAATTAGTTTGTTTCCATTTTAATTTTCACTAGGGGTTAAAATTTTCAGATACAGAAATATCCTAGTTTAAAACTGCAGCAAAGCCAGTTTATTTGGTTGAAGTACTTAATTTCACTTTTCTGAACATGTTTTTTTTACACTTTAAAAAAATTTTTCTGTATCTGCATCTTGTTACCTTTTCCATTACAGTGTTAAATGATCCTTTTTTCACTGTTTTTGAAGCTGTTTTTGAAGTATGTAGTTATTCAGGTAAGAAAGCCTGAATGCAGGAATCTTTCAAAGTGCATTAACTTCCTCCACTACTTCATAAATATCTCTGCCTTTTAACTGGAAACATTTTCTTGGTGTGGGACAAAATAGGTGTTTTAATTACAGATTTTTTTTTGAGAGGCCAAATGTATGTTTTGTAGAGTCAATATAAAACTTCCTGGTTTTTTCCTTTTCAAATTGAGGCTTTGAATAGCATTGAATAGCAGTATGGGGGATGGGATTAAGTGTGACATGTAGTGTGTTTTTATTTCACACTTGAACAAAAGTTTCTTCATCTTTTTGTTACTTTTCACCTTCATCATATTGATGAATTTGGACATAACCTAATTACCTCCAGTCATTGTTTTGAAAAGGGCACATAGTGGTAGCAAACAGCCTTATTTACTACTGCTGGTCCTTCAGGGTGTTCCTGGAAGATGATGTTACCATAAAGTACTGGAATTTTTTTCCAAAGATAGTTCTAGTACAGATTGGGGTTCTATCTGTTGTCCAACAGTAAAGTCATGACTTTCTTTCTGACCATTGCTCTGCAGCATGATAGTAATTGCTGAAACAGGTCATGGTTTTGAAATGCTGCATACGTCTTCTCTGCCTGAATGTAGGCTGAGTTCATCCATCAAGTATTGGTTAAAAATACTTGCAGAGTTCCTGCAGAGTTAAATCTGTTGGTCTTTATGAGCAGCACTGCTTCTGAAGTACTGATAGGGACACGAGCTTTATTTTACATTAACTTAAGTAGAACATTATAAGTGCATTGGTTTAAGAAAGGATAAAGTCTCCAGTTTGCTGTAGTCAGAGGGATGATTGTCCAGAGGACAGTGGATGTTAACATGCTGAAAGGTGCTTCCTTCTGTGAGCTAAATGTTTGTCCCACATGCAAGACAAACCAATCATATTCTGAAATCCATATGAAATTGGTAACTCCAGTGGCATTGTTCAAACAAGCAGTTAAAATATTCAGGAATACTTAAGGATGTTATAAAATGAAATTGAGGTCCCAACCTAATCTCTTTGTAAATTCAGCCCATGTAGAAGATCTGCTGAACTACTGTACAGTTCCTTTATTTCTGCTTTATTCCTCAGTTCATCCATGGGGATTTAAAGATTTTCTACCACAACGGGCAGAACTAATCCTGCATATTTCCTGCAGATTTGTGTCATATGTTTGCCCTGTGCTGTCCTGTGAAGCAAAATCATTTCCTCTTCATGTTCCTTACTATCCTGAGTATCCTGTCTCTGGATTTCCAGTATCATCCAGCATAAGTCTCAGGTGGACAGGAGGAAGCAGGTAGTGAGATGTTTGAGCTCCACACAGGTTGTTTGCTGGGGTAACAAGATAAACTGCTGAGCTCGTGGTGAAGCCTTTTCTCAGCAGCAGTTCTTATCTGCTGCCCAACTGGGGCTTGTGGGTTTAGCAGAGCAGGGCAGCAATATTCCTTTCCTCAAAATGTGCAGCACCTCAGAGAGACTGGAAAAGTAAAAGAGCAAGTTCCCTTTCTGAAGGGAATAAGGCTAAGGACATACTACCTTGTGATTAGTGGATGGTCTGTCTGGAGAAACGAGTAGCCTTTTTTTCGAACATCCATTCTTTGTTTTAAAGTGTCCTTGTGCATAGGCCTCTGAATCTAGTTCTTTTGCCTTTATAACAGCACTGCAAAGAATTTATTTTTTTTCTTTCCAGACAAGCTAGAAAAGTATCGGGTTTTACATTCTGTGATTATAACAGAGACCTGTTGTTCTCTGTTGAACTGTATTGCCATAACCATGAGCTGATACCTCTGGAATAACTGGTTTCTATCTCACTGCCTTCAGAAGCCTCAATAGACAAAGTTGGAATGTGAACAGTTAGTATAATTTTCATGTACAATATTACACTACTATTAGTAGTCTGCTATTTCACTCTCAGGTCTTTGTTCTTTAAGAAAGTATTTATTGAGTTTGAGAATTTTTGCAGCCCAAGGAGACTGTATTTCAGATGGAGAAACCTTCTGAAGCATAGCAACATGGGCTTATTTAGGCTGTGCAGATTATTGCTCTGTGGTTTGGTTTGGTTTCTAAAAGAAGTTTCGTAATAAAACCTAAAAGTTTCCATTGGCACCATAGCGATTTAAATGACCCATCTAAAAATTTTGAACTATTAACTTGAAATTACAAGGTAGTGGATGTGGGAATGTCCCTTAGTGTGACAGAGTAACATTTTAACCTTGTAGTGGTTGTAGTTCAGAAAGATTGCGAATGCCATGAAGTTACCTCCTGATCATTGTTCTTAATCAGAGGAGAGTATTAATCTTTGCAGAAAAAGACCAGTTTTAATCTTCTTTAATTTTCACTCCCAGTTAATTTTTGCAGTCTGTATTTGTCTTATTTAAGAAGTTACATACTGATGATGTTAGCACCAACTCTCATTTTGTGGAGGCTCTTTTCACAGTACTTTTGCCTTTAAGGACACTCACTTCCTTTGTTTTGCTTTGGTGGAGCTGTATATTAAAAATCACTTTTTCTTCACCTTTTGCCATTTGTTCTGTTTCCAGAGGTATAAATTTCAGTGAGTAGCTGATAGACCTCTTATAAGCGGTGTATTATCTGAGCAGGGTGTTGTGTCTTTGTGTGACAGAAAAGTGGGGGTTATTTCTCTGCTGTACCTGCTACTGATGCTGAGAGTGCACGCACAGGTAAAAATAGACCCCTCAATACAGGACCACTGGGAAAGGCAGTTTTGTCTTTTTTCTGTCAAGAAATCTTCTGTGGAACTCCAAACGTGTAATTTGCTTTGTTTTACCATATTGTATTTAAATGACTCCACAAATGTTATTAATAGTCTAAAAGAATTGAATATTGCTGCTGGACAGTATGCTCCACTTAAAACCTGTGAATGTTTCACTTTGCAATTATAGGTAGTTGTGTTCCTAATGGCAGATAAAAGTTGGTGACTTGTCTGGAATGGTCACCATAAGGATTTGTTTCTTAAATACCTTCTTTGAAGTGCCTTTGACCAATTTTTAGCATCAAAATTAAGTTGAGAATTGAATAAATAAAATAAGTTATCTCATACACATTTCATGTCTGTCTTCATTTACCCTTCCTGCATGCTAGTGGTGTTGCATAGCAGCACAGTTTAGTCTAATAAAATGTTCTTACTTTTCCTCTAGGGTGGGTACAGGAAACTCAAAAAGCTTCTCACACTTGCTATGATTCTATGATTCTATATTTATGCTATTAACAAATAGCAAGCTACCCAGAAAACAAAGACAGTAGATTTTTAAAATGTAAAATGAGTAAGTGCTAGTACCAGATTCACGTAAGCAGGCAGTTGTTTCTGCATTATCCTGATTCTTCTGTGTCTCCAGTGTCTACAGATTCGTGAGTGAACTGATATGTCAAAGATAAGGAAGAACTGTTCAAAATTAACCACATTTTTTTTTTTAAAAAAGGGTTTATTCTTTCAGTGAACCTCTTATTTCTGAAAAAAAGACCTGTTAAAATTTAAAAGCTGTGCTTTCTAACCTAGATGTTTGTGCAGAATAGCATTCAACACTAAATATTATTCCACTTAAGCAGCTGGGAAGTGTCCTTACATCTGGAACACTGATTGTTGGACAAAGTGTTGGCACAAGCACAGTACAGCTGTGTGTCATTACCTTAAGTACTGTAATAGATCCTGCTAATACTATTAACATGGATTAATTAACTGTTTCATTTCAAAGTGCAGGAAACGTGTGACAACCAGTTTAATTGTGCTCAAAAGCTGGGATATTTAAGGGAGCAAGAGCCAATTGAACAGACCATAAAATCTCCTCTCAAGTCTCATGTGTAGGTTATGCTTTTACATGGTACCGCTGTAACTTTCAAACTGTCAGGATCAAACTACATCCAGCATATTGCAGGGCAATGTGAGTGCTGGAGCAAAGCAAAAGGTACAGCTGCTACTCCGGTGAAAAACTGTTTTGTAAGTCTGGGTTTGCTTTGCTTGCTTTTTTTGGGTTGTTTTTTAAAAAATATTAATATATAACAGACTCACCTATTTGATTACCAGAAGTTGTAGGCACAGTGAAATGTCCATAAATGACGGTAAGTTCTCGTAGCCAACTCACAGCTTCACTGGCTCAAGGGAATTTTCCTAGAGCTCTTCCCTGTGCACTCGTGCCAACTAGAAAGTAATTTAAGTAAACATTTTACACCCAGGAACTGCTAAGTTTGTTCTATGCTGCAGAGAAGATAAGCCTGTGTACTGTTCATTCCAGCTCTTGCTCCTGAATATTTAGCAGCCTTCTTTTCTGACAATATGAGGAGTAAGTGAGAAAATCAGAGCTCTGCAGTGAACATTTTCATTGTTCTCCACATAAAGAAATTTAACACAGACTTGAGAAAACAGATGGATCGTGGGATCTCATTTCTAGGTTAGGGTGATATTTGGCATTTTTAAAGGAAGAGTGGTTATTTAATTCTGAAATGTAGCCTGAGATCTTCATTTTTTCAGCTTTCTAATATATAGTCCCTGCAAGACTTCTTAAAATGCCAATAAAAATAAACTGTAAAGATGCTCTCGTCACTGGTTAGTAAAAATAACATTGCAGGGAGGCTACTTCTGTGTATGTTTTTAACACTTGAATTTGGACCTGATGTGGTTTTGAGCTGTGACCCGCACACTCTTCCTTTTAACTCTTCAGACTTCTTCATCCCCCTGTTCTGTTGTGTATAACACTCCTTTGTTGCAAAACTACAAGATGAGTACAGTCCCTTCTTTCCTTCCTCGCCCAAAAACGCTCTTCTGTAAGCTTTGTTTTATTTAGGAAGGCTGAAGCCTCGAGTGCTGGAGTGTGCACTGTACTGATCAAAGTGTCTCAGTGACCCCTCAGTGTCCCAGTTCTGTGCTACACACCCGTGGGGATAAGAAAGTGTCAGTTCTTTTGCCATAGCTAAGGTGTTCCCTTCTTTGGAGGTGTGATTTGTCTTTTAAATCGTCCCATCTTTTCCCCTTCTTTTTAGTTATCTTTTTTTGTCAATAGTTGCACCACCTGATCTGCAAAGTGCTGTTTGAGGCATACAAACCAGCTTCAGCTGGAGCTGAAGGCTGTGTATGATCCCACGGACAGACCTGTCTGCAGTAAACTTACTGACTTATAACAGGTTTTAAAGTCAGCCTAAAGCCAATCACTTCCAGAGCCAGAGTTGGAATACGGTTTTTTCATTTAGTACTTAAAATAATTCTCAGTTTGGTAGGGTGGACAGGTGGACTGGCTCAATACTCCAGCCGCCAGTTGTGCTAAAGAAGCATGGAAAATCTTTTCCTTGGAAAAGAGAGATTTATTTGTAGCAATACTGTCTGAAAAGGAACACGAACTTTCCAACTGTCTTCTGAGTATTGCTAAAGTCACTCTCTTATTTTTCACTTTTGCACTGAGGTGACGTCTTTTGCAAAGGAGACTATGTGGCAATAGAGTTTCAAATTCATATCTGAGTAGAGATGGGAGTTTCACAGGAGTGTTTGTTAAATAAAACGTTGATGTGAGCAGCTTGCTTATTTCCTTTCCTTTAAACTCTGCTTTACTTGAGTAGGTATCCAAGTTTGCAGTACTGTTCTTCACTTGAACAAAACCAAACTGATGTCTGTGAACCCACCACTCTGGCATATTGAAGTCAAAAAGGTTGGTTTGTTTCTTTGAATTTCTAACCTGGCTTCCAGCAACTCCTTGCCACCTCCTCATTCCTTTCCCCTCCTAGGATAAAATTCCAACTGACTGCAAGGAAAGGAGCTTTGTCAATAGCTTCAGTCACCTGAAGAACCAGATCAGCCTTCTGGTGCTGCTACTTCCCAGTTCCACCCTGGACTTTCAGTGTTCCCCAACAGCTCTGAGTCCTGCACGGTCTCAGGGAGTCAAGGTTTTGACTCCTCCTCCTCTGTCTAAGAACTGATCAAAAAGACTTAAGAATTAATGTGCATTAGTACCCTGCACCTTTAAAACCTTGGATTATGATTGTTGTGTTTTTTCTTTCAGTTCTGAACTGGGAATCACCCAAATGTTGCGCTATTAAGTGCTGTCTTCCTGCTTCCTGCCCCTGGAGATGGAGAGCATAAGATATAACACAAATGTTAACTTAAAGCCAAGTGAGTACTTGACAGAAATCAAAACAAATAGATATGTCTCTAATTTTTTTAATGAACATTTTATTCAATCTAGTTACTCTAAATGTGGGAGTACTGTTAAGTGCCTGTTCTCTGACTATTTCTCAATCAAAGGATGTGGCTCTAAACAGGAGCCTATATGCTTCCTAGATTTGTAATCCAGATGAGCACTCTGCAGGGATTAATCCTAAATCAAATGAAAATCACACCTGAGGATCTGAAATTTTTCCCAGCACGGGAGAGTGCTTCACCAGCATTTGAACATATTTACCATTGAAAACAGCAGGTTTCACATATTCCGTGGTAGGCTTTATTGAAATCATAGCTGAAATATGGTTACTGGTTCAAGGACAGGTAGGGTAATCATGTCTAAAGCAAATTTTCAAACACCATTTAGAGAAGCAAATTCTGTTCAGAAGCTGGCAGTGCTTTCCTGGGGACAATGAAGCCTTTGTTCCTACTCCTGTTCAGTGTTACTCAGGTTTTTCTGCAGAGAATAGGCGGTGTCTGTTTACCCAGATTAAAACATCATTTGTCAGTCTAATCGACAGCATCCTGCTTTTAAACTATTTCCCTGTCAGCCAGCTTGGGCTCTATGAACTTTATCTTTGCCAGCTTCCAAAGCTGCATTTCATGTATCTTGTTCAGACTCATTCAAGGAAATATTTCCCAAAAGGCACTAGACATGTCTTCTTTCTAGGTAAGCTTCATGATGTCTAAATGCAGAAATTGTCTTATCAAACACAGTTGTTTATCAAATATAGATCTCAATATCCACAAATTCATACTGTTCCAGTGGGAGAAGTCTCATGCATCAGCTCTGTCTTGCTTTAAAACTATACAGAAGTAGCATTTGAGTCTCATTAGTAATTGTACAATTACTAGTAGTTTTTTCCAGGAGAATAAGTTAGATTCACAGACCCTTGATTATTTCATATGAACATAATGTAATGGCAGAAAATTCGCAATTGTGCCAGTCCATGCATTGGCCAGCACTTCTTGTTCAAGGAGTGTCAGCAATACCAGTTGAGAACCAGAGCCTTGCAGATGTGTGGTGGTTCTCGGGTTTGATCTGGTCTTTGCCACACTGGTCAGTCCTGCAACAAAGAGTTTCAGTGTTGCAGAATTTTTTTGTTGTTGTTGTTTGTTGGTTTTGTTTTGTGAGTCAGAGTTGTAGATTTTATGTACATTATAAAAGCAGAGATCTGTAGGTACAGGTGGCAAAAGTCCTTGTGAGCCTCAAAGTGATGGGAGCATGAGTTTCTCTTACATGTAGCGTCTAGGAATTTTATTCCTGACATCAGGGCAAAATGAGGAAACTATTAGAAATGTTTAACAGCATGAGAAAAAAAATGAGAGCTTTGTTGGAAAAAATTTGCTGTGTATTAACCAAACATATTTGTGGGCTAGATGTCTGGGCCCAGGAGAGACTGAGAAAGCTATTGCAGCACATAAATGAACCAAAAACATTAGCAGGTTTCCTATGGCTTTTGTAGTTAAACAAAGGTTAATTACACACATTCAGTTGGACCGCCTAGTCCTGTGACTTTTAAATATATAATTGTGTATGTGGGAGTATCGTCTCTAAGATGAGCGTAAGGTAAGAAAATGCTGGTATGAGGAATGTGTATGTCCCCAGCTAGTAATGAGTCAGTAGTGCAGAGATCCTAACAGGACTAAAGAGAGGACAATCTCTTTTGATTTTACAATTTTGTAATGTGCCTGGATGGCTGAACTCCAGAATGTTTCAGCAGGAGAACCTCATCAAGGGATCACCTTCACCATGGGTTTTCTGTGTACAGGTGCAGTGCTTTTTACTTCTGGCTGCCAGTCAGCACATTCTGTATTTAATACCTGCCTGACCTCTCCCTCTGACTGCCCTCAGGAGCTTTGGACTGTTCAAGAGGGTCAAGTTTGAGGATGAGGCTCACTTTCCTAGGGTATTTGCCTGTATGCGGGAGTATAGAAGCTTGAGTGATGCAATCCAACCTTGTAGCTGACTTTCCTTTGAGAGGGAATCCTGAATGGACTGGATGATTCCTGTGGTCTTTTCCTACCTGAATTATCCTACAATCCAAAAAATGTCTTGTCAACTTTGCAAATATTTTGCACCTGCATGGTTTACCTTCAGCTCCTCCATGTCTTGTTGGTCCCTGCTGCTGCTTTGCATTCAGCTCCCTTCTGCAGCCCAGAGAGCCCCTGGCTGACCATCAGCAGTGCTGAATCGTGCCCATCTTGCCCTTTGTGAGTCTTCATGTTCTCCCTTTGCTTCCAGAGGAATAGCAGAATTGTGAAAGTTCTGCTTATCATTCTGAGTATCACTACACAAAACATCTCGTCTGCCCCATTTTGTAGAAAGGTGTTAAATCATCATTTGTGTCTGGGCCATTTCCATCACTTCGGAAAGGAACTGTTCTGCCAGATTACATGACTAAATGCAGGCTGAGTTTGTCCTCCTTCCAGTCTTGTGTCCTGGTCAATGCACCCTGGGTTTTATGTGTCCAAAGGTCCCCTTCTCTCTCTGTCCCTGTACAATCACCATGCTTATTGCTTGCTGAACAATGAGCTCGCATTTCCTTAGTATGCAGAGCTAGAAGATTAACCCTGGTATTGGCACAGTTCCTTTTTCTGTTACAAAAGCTTTCTGTTACAAAAGCACATAGTTGCTGTTAAAATGACATAAAAAGCAATTATAGGCAATGTGAGAACAGGATCCAAAATATTTTTTCCTACTTGGAAGTGATAAAGAGGGGCCTGTGTGGCCTGTAGCACCTGTGCATAACTTAAGCCCAGTGCTTACGAATTACTTGTAATTCTTAAAAAGCAACTGCATAAAGAACAGGAAACAAATGCAACAAGGCAGGAAACACTTTCCCTTGATGTTCAGTTCAGCATTATGCTGATATTCAGCTTTTAGCTGCTGTTTCACAAATACATCTGCTCAGTATTAGGGCAGGAAGCAAGCTGGTTAAAGAAAGCACACTTAAAGAAACACAGCCAGTGTCCAAAATCTGTATGTTGAGACACTTAGGAGGAAATTCCAAACAAATGCTTGCCACCCTATGGTAACCAGTTGGCAAGTAGACTGCCTGAGAGGAGGTGGAGATCATAGATTCATAGAATATCCAGAGCTGGCAGGGATTCACAAGGATCAAAGTCCAACTTCTGATTCTACACAAAAGCAGCCCCAAGAGTCACACTGTGTTCCGGCATTTTCCAAACATTTACCAAGCTCTGTCAGGCTGGTGCTGTGACCACTTCCCTGGGGGGCCTGTTCCAGTGCCCAACCACCCTCTGGGTAAAGAAATTTTTCCTAATATCCAACCTAAACCTCTTCTGACAGAACTTCAGGCCAATCCCTCAGGTCCTGTCACCATAGAGACGAAATCAGTGCCTGCCCCTCCTCTTCCCCTCATGAGGAAGTCAGAGACCAAGGAGTGCTACTAGCATGTCATGAGTATGAAAAGTCAACATCCACCTGAGAGTGAGAGTCATCCTAATGCAGCTGTTTGAATGAATTTTATGTCACAAATAACTTCTAGATCTGATATTAATGGTGCCCTCTCCCATTGCAGCTGTGTGATGAATAGACACTCTTGGAGTGGGCTCCCATTATAAAACAGGATGCTACAGAAAAAGTCTAAGATACATAGGAGTACAAATATTTCCCTGTGCAAAAAATCCCACTTAAAAAAAAGAGTTTAGTGAAATGATGTTCTGAATAAAGCCTCGTTCTCAGGGCTGTAATGTGAGAAGTTTTACAGAGAATGAGTGTGTTGGGGCAGTGCTAATTTGAGCTGACTGGAGGGGCAGCTTCAGCCTGTGCCCCAGGTTGTACCCAGGAAGGGTCAGAGTGGGTGCATCAAGACACAATCCAAAAGCAGAGACTGAAATCTTTAGTCTTGTCTCCGAGCTCCTGTGCCACCTTGGACACCAGCTCATGAGCTCTGGAGCCCTTCACTTTTTATTTATTCATTGATCATTAGATCTTTTTCTTGATTCCTAGATTTTCTTGATTTGCTAGATTGAGCAGTATTGCGATGGTTACAGTGAAGTGGGGCTCTGCAAGGGGATTCATAATGTGATTATGGGGTATGTTGCCCTTTGGTTTTCATACTATGGCATAGTGCATACAGGCCCTTTTATAGCTGTGCTCCTGCTTTGTATAAATAGCTTCACCCTGCAATGCTCAGGATCTGGTTTGTAGAACATCCTGTTTACACAATGACCAGGTTAATCCAGTTGTAAGACAACATATGAATTTACCAAAGAGACCAAGGAGCAGCTACAGTGGCCGGCAGAAAATGCAAGTTGTGAGATGAATTAAGAGGTAATTAAGCAGCTTCTGCTACTGAGCTGCGTTTCAGAAGTTGTCACTTTGATATTCCTTCTAAAAACCTATTGATGTCTTGCTGTTTGTTTTACAGACACATTTTGTTGTTTTCCTCCTGGTGGCACTGCAGGATAACACTGTGGTCCTTGGGGCCCGGTGCTGCAGCTGCATCTTTTAAGAAGCTGGGGTATCTTCTTGCTGACACGACAGGTTCTGTTATGCTTGACTTGAGGACCAGTACAACATTCTTACTCTGTGATAACCTAAATTACTGATGTGGACTTTAACTTACTTAGGGGGACTTTTGTTGGATGATTTCCTCCTCTTAAGGAAATCTTCAACTAGCTTATGAACTGTAAGCAGATCAGACACATCACTGAGAGTGTAAAAAATTCTAAAAAGAGCCTGACATATGAGTGCTAAATTCTCAAGCACTCTGGTCATAGGATGGTTTTCACTCAGACACATTCACAAGTATCCTCTAGAATGTCCAGTGAGTACTGTGACTCTTGATTGACTATGTTGTACAGCTCATCTGGAAAAAGAATGGAATATTTCTGCCTGCAAACATGATTATTCCCTTCAGGCAGAACGTGGTGCTGCCTCCAGCACTGCCCTCATCAGTACACTTTCCAGTTATTACAGATACTGTGTATTTTGGCAGCCTTTGCCTCAAGTCACTTATGATCTGTTCAGTTACGTGGTGTGCAGACTAAAAACATCCCAGTCATAGTTCTCTGAGGGACCTTGAAACGAAAATACTAATTTTCAAACCGAGATTTTATATGTGAATCTCATTATGTGTTAATTAATTGGGAAATACTGCCTCTCTGGTCAGCAGTAATATATCTTACCTATTAATTTACAATGTAGTTAAGACTGATAGAAACTACCCTTTGAGAAAACATGATGCACTAGGGAGTTGCCCTGAATGAAGTCAGAAGTAGCTGGAATTGCCAATTATGTCATTAATGTAATTCAGAAGAATTACTAGCTATTTGCTTTCCATGGAAAAATCTATCCCCAGCCTCAGTTTCCGCACCCATGCCTGTGTGCTCAGCCAGTCCAAGGCACCCCAGGCCAGCAGGCAGCAAGCAGGCCACAGAGTCCCTGAAATCCTCCTCTGAATTCATGTTTTCCAGTGCTGAGCGTCCCTCTCCCCTGCAGCCCCTCTTCCCAACCCCTGCTACTGAAGGGGTCATATCCAGGCACGTCTTGGGGGCCTTTCTGATTTGTTGATAATTTATTTACTGCTCTGGCAGGGTTTTTGTAAGTGTCCTGAAAGCTTTAAGCTGCTGAGACAGGAGCACCAGTTGAAACAATTCCAGCAGCATTTGGGATTAGCTGAGTTATTTTAAAGCTAATCCAAAACTCTTTGGGGGGGTTTACTCACATGTTGAGCTTGTGCTTGCCAGATTTATTCTTGTCAAAGCACTTATTGACCAGTATTTTTATAATAAGAAATGGTTTTCTTTGTGTCCCAGGGTTAACCATACCAGATGTTGGTGATCACTTTTGCCAACCAATAAAATGCAAAAAATCTCCCTTCTCTGTCCCTGTCCACATGTAGGGAGGTTACAGCTGCTAATTGCAGGGATTGTGGGACAATGGAGTCTCCTTTCTTTTTGTCTTACAAATTGCTCTAAAATAAGTCTTATGTACATTAGAAAACCAAAATAGAAAATCTTTCTGGATTATGTTTTAGAACCTTACCCATTTGGCTGAATTTCTACATATTCCTGGTTAGGAAAAAGAAGTCACACTTCAGTAGCATTTGGCTCAAAATTTGAATTTCACTGATCCCTGAAGCTTAGAACTGATTCTGTCCCATGAATAGATATAATAATTCTCCTGGAAGTGTAAAGACCTTTATATTTAAGGCAGTCTCAAACAAAAAAACTATTAACTAAATATAATTTATAATTAATATTTCTTTGTCTAGCTACCAAGTATGGTAGCTGAGATATCTGCTTACATTTGCCTGTGGGATTTCAAAACCTTGGTCTGCTGCAGATTGCCTTCAGCAGCACCTGGAAAAGTTCTACAGCTGGGAAGGTAAAAGGTCAGCCTGAAGAGACAGAAGTGGTTATAAAGAATGATGGATAAGAAGCTGCAGGAGGAATAACAGTAATGTCTAAGATCTCAGTGCTGAACCTATGGTTCCTCATGGGTCAGCAGAAAAATTGCTCTACTTGCCTGTAGGGCTGGAGTATCGCAGCCCACACATCTGCCCATGAATGCTTTGGCCCTTTCACTGACAGATGGAGGAGTTATTTGTTAATAAAAAAAGAATCATCAAGTTCCCTGTGAGAACGTGCTTGTAACTCAGTCTTGTGATGCCTTTGCAAGCTGTGAGAAGGGTGTGCTCTGTGTACAGATGGTATCACAAGAGTAAAGAAAGCAACCAAGCAAGAGAAGTGCAGGAATATGGCACTAAATCTATGCTGTCCATAAAATGTTTCTTTACAAATGTGGATGTTGGTCTCAGCCATGCTATAAATATTTTTTTAATTTACTTTTTCTTAGTATTTTTCTTCTTCTTTCTTTTTATTTCCATTTTTCCTTCCAAGGAATGCCTGTGATGGAAACTTCCAAATGAGGAAATATGTTAATCAGTTTTCCAAGGATGTTCAAAACCGCAGTGCAGGAAACATTGCATATCTTCAGCCAATTTAGGATAACAGAGAGGAAATTTAAAGATGTAAAAGAAACAGAAGTGCAGACAGCAGGATGGTCAATGCAGAGACAGTGTTATTAATGTCTGAATGAGCCCTAGGGACAGACAGTGACTGAACTGGGTTAAGGCAGAAGATTAATGCTGTTTGATAGTTGTTAACAAGACTAGTAGACCTTCTCAAAGTAAAAAGCTCCTGCCCTTCTATGATGAGCAAATGGAGCACTATTTTCCTGTTAATTTTCTAAGTCTTTATCTGAACTTGTAGAATCAAGGACATAAAAAAAAGAATTCGTCTTATAATTATCAGTTCTATAGAAAAGTCTCAGTTATTCATTACTCAGCTTTTATGGCTTACAGCATTTGGCCTAGTCTAGCAGAAGATTTAAGGATTTAATGATTAAACTATTCTTGCTTTTAAAATTTGCCCGTGACAAAAATAAAGGGTTTATTTGGCAGAGAAAATTGTAATGCTCTCAGCAGTGGTGTTGTATGGTTTTACACCCATGGGGAATAAAACAGGGGATGTCTGGCAAGCAGGGCTCTCTCCTGGTTTATTGCCCCATGACACCCTTGGGAAGGCAGAGCTGGGGGAGGAGACACGAGAGCCAATGCTGCCAGTCACTGCTGGTGCAGATGTAGAGAAGGGTGCTCTCAGGAGGGACTTATGTACTTTTCCATGGTTTACTAAATATCAGAGGACGCATTCAGAGTTTGCAGTCTTGGGATACACAGAAAGACCTGAACAGAAAAGGATGCTCATTTCAGGATAATCTGATTTGAACAGCATACAACTTTTAAAATAGCCTTAAAGCCTTCACTTTTCCCTCTTTGCTACAAAAGGCTTAGTCAACTTTACACAAAAGTGGAAAATAAAGCAGTGGTCTTTTGTATAACAGTGGTTTAACTGCATTAAAAAGAATCTTTGTATGCATGTTAAAGAGCAGCTGCTTTTTTTATAACCTTGTTAAGTAACAAATTAAGTCACTCTTTGTACTTACTAAAGCTTGTCAGCTTTACCAGAAAGGTTTTCACTAAACATTATAGAAGATATTGCAAACCCATAACCTACATCTTCACATTTATTCCTAAACTCATTATTCCCAGTATTTCTTAGACAGATGTATCTCTTTGTCTGGAGACCTGGAACTGAAGATAACAGCTAATCCCATCCCTGAAGCAACTGCCCAATCACACAAGATTAGAACAGACTTGAAAGATCCTGCAGTTTTCTAGGCTTTCTTGCAATTCCAGTGGGCTTTGCTGCTGTGGGTTTCCAGGTGCAGCTAAATGTAAAATGTTCCTGGTAGGATTAAGTGGATCTTCATAGTCTGCATAGTACAAGGTAATATCTTTCCATATCACACAGAAACTACTTGTGCCCTCAGATGTTTTTTGAGTGATCATCATATTAGTGTGAGTATATTAGCATCATTTTAGTTCTGAGTATAAGAACAGGATGTTTTCTGGGGTCGCTCTCAGGTTTTTTTCATATCTAATTTGAAACTTATTAAAAAGGCCAAATTTTTGGGGAAAAAAAAAACCAAAAACTTTTAACCTCTACTTCAAGCGCAGCTTTCCATAGAATTAGGTCTGTATCCTCTCTGCTGCAAACATTCATTTTGCAAGGTACATCCTGTCATTTGTTTACAAATAGTGCAAGAAACTGTTTAAACATATCAAGAGTTGTCCATACTGTCTGTGTAGATTCTAGTCTTTTGTTTACAAAGAAATAACGATGCTTGACTCTTTATCAGGTATTACTTCCCATTTAATAATGTTTGTCACTTTGAGTTTTAACAATGTGCTCATATAGGATTATGGTTAGAAGTAGAAAGGATATAAGTAAACACAAATATACATCTTTCAGTGCTTTTCCCTTTTTTAGTTTAGTAGCATATGTTAGAGTGAAATAATGCCTCTTTTTTTTTCTTTTTAACCCAGAGCCCCTGAGAAATTGAAATGTACTGACCAGCCTAAAGGACATGAAGAATGCTCTTTTAAATGTAATTCTAAATGAAAGCCCAACCTTTATAACTGAAAATTTTATATTGATGTTAATCCAAGTGTGCTTTAATAATGGACAAAACCCCTCTCTAATTACCTATAGCTGAGTTACATTTCAAAGATGACCTCTAATCAATGGAAAACTCTATTTATGTCTCTAAATGCTGTATTAAGAGTGCTAATTTCAGGAACCACTTACTATTGTTTAAAACTAGAGCATATTTTATTCTTCCATGAGACCAAGAGACCTCTGTCATTAAATACTAAGTGTAAACACTTTTGACATTTTAATAAAAAAAATAGAATCTCATTATTGCCATGTGTAGTAGTATCAAGTTACTGTAAATTTGGAGGGAAAAGGTATCTTCCTGTGCATGTGTATGTGTGATTGCAAGTTATTGCTATGGTGTTGCAGATAACATACATTATACAGGAACCTGGTTAGTGTGCAGACCGTAGTGGGAAAAGCAATGAAGCACAGCAGTAATAATTTCTTGCTAACACATCATTTTGGATTCTTCTCAGTCAGTTCTTCCTCAGTACACTTGAACTTCCAGCTTCAAAAGCTCTCCACAGAAGTAATTTCTAGAATAAATAAAAAACTGTTTAATGTTCCTGAAAAGTTTTGAAAAACATGCTCTTCAGTTCAATAAAATTTTCCTGAACTGAAACATGAAATACAGTATTTAATGCAAGTTATTGTAGATGAGCTATATGGCTTTTGTAAAGGAAGTTATGCACTATTGGTAAGTAACCTCTCTGAAGGCCTCACTCACTAAGCACATGGATCTAAGTTAGTCAGTATAGTCTGACTGTATTTCCAAATTGTAAGGTTCCCTCCCCAAAGGAAAATGATACTGATTTGAGAGGGACAGTCTTGTAACTTGTAAGTTGTGAAAAGAATAAAACCAAAAAGGGGATAAATGGTCAGTGGACAGATGTCACTGTCGGATGAATGCCATGGTCTGTCCTACTCAAGATAATAATAAGTGATCTGGAGATGGGAGTAAATAGGGAGGTGACAAAGCTAGAGTGGGTGACAATATTGTGTTCTTCTAAAGTAGTAATATAGCAGTAGTAAAGTAGTAAAGAAAAGGAGTGACTGCAAGAAATTTCAGTAGGACCTTGTGGTATTGACTGCATAGGCTGTGAATTGAAAAGGAAAACTGAATTTTCATTAATGTAAAATAAAACATAAGGGGGAAAAGAGGTGATTGAGGGAAGGAGACAACTGAAGGAGACAACTTACTTACTCATCAATCAACACAGGTTTCTCGACATTCTTCTTCTGTTTCAAATCTATTGTTGGTACCATTACAACCTCCATACCAGAACTGGCCACAAGAATTGCCATTCTTGTCATAATACCATTTTACCACATAGTCCCAACAATCCCCTGGTTTCATAGGTTCCAAGCACCTTGGATCTGAAAGTACAGTTATGTTATCTTAGAAGTGTGTCCTTCAGTTAGAAAAGCATCCCTTTTTTCTTTCTTTCTTGTAGTGCCTGGCCAAATTCCATTTCCATTAATGACATACCTGAACAGGCCTACAAAATACAGTATCAGTTGGAAATAAGACTGCCTAAATCCTGATGCAAGAATCAAGCTGCTGTTTAAACACCTAAGAATGCAGTTGGTACATAAGGGTGTCATCTGAATCTGAAAATCTGGCTCTGACTGTGTGTGATGTCTGTAGACGGAGCACCCAGGAATACAAAAAGCAACAGAATCGAAACTACATTGGAGGAGGGAGTGGGGTTTGCTCTTTTTTTTTGGTACAGACTACCTACCACATATCTGAGGGCAGTATGTATTACTCACTTTTTTGGGTTGTTGCTACCTCTGTTTTTAACACAGCTGGCTGGTGATCTTCAGCAGCAGTTCCACCAAACAAAGGATTGACAGCTGGACTCAGGGGTGTGATTTCAGACGGGTTATAAACTGGGGCAAGGATCGATTCTCTGTGAGCAGAGCTGGCCACAGTGTGGTCCTGAGCAGATGGTGGCAGATGCTCAGTATATCTGGGCCACGGTGGAGTATGCTGCAAAAGGAGTCAAAATCTTAAAATTCTGTCTGGGCTGGGTTCAGATGCTATGAGGGAAAAAAAAGATAGAATTATGCAGGAAACTTTTGCTAAACAATGTGTGAAAAAATACCATTAACAGCAGATTGGTTTGGATCTTCTTCGTGTGATGACTCAGTATGGAACCATAGTTTTCTGACACTGAGACCATAATGAAAAGGCAAAGTAATGCCTTCGAATTAGTCACTAAGCGGAATTCATTCAATTTAAGCAAAATTCCAATCACTACTTAGCCTGTAATATAAATAAAACAAAAAATGGAAGGAATTTTTTGGTAAATCAGTGCTGCTTAACATCTAGTACACTCATTGGGCAGGATCTGACATTTTCAATCTGTCCTATTTCTAGCTAACAGCCAGCTCCTAATCATTAGAATTTTAGAATTCACCTTAATAGAAATGTTAAGCAGTCAACTCTGCTCTTCAAATTGCAACTATTATATAAAAATTTGCCTCTCTAATATTTTAGTATATTCAAGAAGATTTACAAGGTTCTTAGTACACTAGAGTACAAATAACTGCCCTAATCATATATTGATTACTTACTGAGAACAGAAAGGAATTTGATACTATTCGATATCTTCCCATTTACAGGCCACTACTGACAAAGTCAGTTTGAGAAAATTCTTCAGAGTCACTGGAACTCTGAAAACTGAAATCTAGCTGAAATGTAAAGGTGCAGACAATTCATCCGATCCTTTGAATTTTGCATTTCTTCTCTAAATGTACAAAAAGACTGTGTTTATTTATGACAGTAATTCAATAGTTTGAAGATTTAACTATAACCACAGCCAGCCAGAATCAAGCATGTGAGCATCTAATCCTCTCTGATATATGTAAGAATCTACCTAATAATCTTTTCTGATTATTATCACATGCTTTAAAAAGTCAGCATCTTATCTAGGTGTACATTTATTTTCCTTAATGATACAGAATGTCAAAACTGACCCACAATGTCACACAAATCTGTCTAGACATATTACAAGCCCAAAACCTAAATCGATCACACCCACCAAAGAAGCTCTTATTCTTAGAGATTAACCTGGATTTTGAAAGTGAACTATTTAATTATGAATGATATTATATAAACAATAATACAAGGATTAATAGTGGATAATCCATTGACTCCTCCACAGTAAATCAGTAATATTTAATTATCTCTAATCTGTATTCAATTCAATTACTATTTAAATACCAGTATCATGGTCTGCTATATCCATTCCATGCAGCTACAGAGGTTTATACATCAAATATTTCAGCTAGTTTATCCAACTGGTTGAAAGGGCTGGCAAAGCTCAGTTTTTATTATCAACTACTTTAGGCAAAGCAATAAAAATGCCCTTAAGAGTTGACAAATATCCTAATCTGATACTCTGACAGTGTCTGAAAAATGTTGGAGACCTAATTAGGGAACTAAGGTGTTACACATCTGCAGAAAATAATATCTATGGCATTAAAACTCTCCCTGTCCTGTCCATCTGTGCAGCAGCACTGTTTTGGAGGGCAGAACCTAACACAGGTCAGGAGAAATTTAAAGCTGGAGAGCAAAGAGTAACATAAATGAGGAGTCCTAGAAGTACAGCCCAATGTGGAAAGTGAAACACCACCAAAGGCTTAACTGCTTGGAAATATGGCTGGGAACAATCTGGAAAGTGTGTGACCATGACAAGACACATTGTACTAACAATCAGCTTGCACATAAATAAATATCCACTGTGCACCTGCCTCAATAGAAATGTAAGAGTTTTAACTCGCCTCTGAGATTAACAAAACCTAAAAAAAAGTGAGGACTGTTGGCATTTATTGCAACCAAGAGGCAGTATTACCCTATTTAAGTGTAAACATTTGTTCTCAACAAAAAAGTTAATTTTAACTCTAAAAGTTTTTTTCAAATACTTTGGTCTAGTCAAATGACATGTTATTTGCATACTAAAAGATAGGTGAATGGTGAAATAAAAATAGTAAAATACTTGAATTCAAATAAAGACACACATATTTTAAAAACATTTGGTAACTGTTGCTTCTTTACTCACTGGGTAACCAATTCCTTCTGTAGGAAGTATATCAGTCTCTGAAGTGGTCATTTTAGGTAACTGGCTATTAGCATCTTCTCTGGCAATTTCAGATTCCAGACTTGGAGATGGAGATAAAACGTTGTAATTTCTGGTGTAGACTGCAGACTCATTCTCACAGATTTTTGTGATCAGTTTATTTTCAAGAGCTGAAAAGATTAATGAAATGATGACATTTTTAAGAGTAATCAAAAGAAGTCACAATGATTCAGTACAAGCTTTTAGTGCAGCATTAACCCTAAACCTTTAATCACCGTGACTTGTGAAACATCATCTTCTGTAGTGATGTCAAAATGCAAATGATAAGTAATAAAGTAACACAGTCTCTGAATTATTTTATTTTAATGCCATGTTGTTCTTTTAAGAAGAAACAGATAAAAATGCCAAGTCCCTCTGGGAAGCAAAAGCTATAGCAGAGAAGATAAAAACGGTGGAAAAAATGAGAGTGAAGGGAAGAAAGTATTTAGGTGTAAGAAAGAAAAAGAAAAACTGAAGGAAAGAAAGTATTTACATGTAAGAAAGAAAGAGAAAAACTGCAACTGCTTTCTATTTATTTGCAAAAACAAAAAACACCAGTGAGTGGGAATATTTTTATGTTGAGTCAGAGCCCTAAACTTAATCCCAAATGGATCCAGAACCTTAGCTTGGATTCTTCTTAATGTCTTAAATCCAGACTTAACTTCATTCACAGTCTCAGCAGAGCAAAATAAGTTTATGCTCAGGTAAAGTATAGGCTGGTCTACAGTTAATCTAGATCAATGTACTTCTATTTTCATGAAAGAATGTAGAATGAGGGTAAAAGCATAAGTTTCCCTATGGCTTTCAGAAAAAACAAAAAAATGAAAGAGTGTCTGTAAGAGAGTGGAGGGATTTCAAGACTGACAAGAGCCAAAAGAAAGAGAGATGGAGAGAGAGTCCAAGATGTTATGTCAAAGTGGAAGGAAACCTGCATTTCTCTAGGATGAAACCATGGCCAAGCACAAAAGGACTGTGGAGGAAGGCTGATGTAATCTCTCACAAAAGAGGAGTGTCCCAAAGAAGACCTGGGCAAAGAAAAGTGATGTTCATTGTGGCTTATTGTTTCTGCAAGAGGTAAAATTTTGGCACAGGTTTCATTTGGCCATCGATGATGCAAAACAAGACCGAGCTGGATCCAAAAGAGAAATATAAGCTGCCACTCAGCAAGCTGCCTTGCCTGGCCATGGGAGAGGCCAAACTCCCTTACATGCTTATTTCAAGTTTCCTCTAATGAAATAGTTTCTTTTACCTGAAAGCGTTATGAAGTCGTCTATCTGGTAAACATGTTCTTCATCGGGGTCTGTCGCAATGAGCTGCATTTCTTTCAGGAAATCATCATAATGAGGATCAGTCCTTTGAACAATCCCAATGACAAATATCTCAATATTTGTAGCATGGGCCTCTCTTACTACAGCATCCAGTCGGACTTTATCACGGCTGTCCGCTTGCCCATCCGTTATGACAACAGCCACCTTCCTCACTGCCGGGCGCGCTGCCTGAAATAAGTGAATGGCTTCCTGGATAGCAGAAGCTGTGTATGTGCCTTCTCCTAAGTAGGGCATCTTGTCAACAGCTGATTTCAGGTATTCTTTGCTTGTGTATTGCTTCAGAGAAGACACCAAGTCCACTCTATGGCTGAAGTTGATAATGCCAATGCGGGTCGTAGCGTGGTTGGCCGAAACCTTGTCAATGACTGTTTTCATAAAGGTTTTGATAATGTTGAAGTTATCTGGTCCAACACTTTCTGAACTGTCAATGACAAATACTAGTTCCAGTGGTGTTACTCTACATTTGATACCACAGCCTAGAAGAATAACCATTTCAGACATTTTATGAGAAACCACCTTAAAAAAATTAATTGAACTCATACATATCAGATATACAGTCAATTAAAACTCAATTAATTAATAAATTTCTAGTTACTGGTACTGATCAAGAGAAACAGAGCTGGACCAAATTATTTTAGCTACAGCTCTGGCAACATAGTGAGCATTGTTTTCATATCAATGGTATCCTGACACACAAATGTGCAGAGGAAAAATTCATTCAGTCAATATAAATTCACTGTGTTTTATTAGAACTACATTTTTCCATACTGGAATGCTTACCGCATATTTCATTGATAAGTCTGATAACATCTTCTCTCTGAAAAAGAATATTAATTTGTTGTGTGTTCTAGTGTTAAAAATGTGGAAATATTTCTTTATTTACAAAAATGCAAGCAATGCAATATCTCATAAACAGCCTTGTGTAAGATCACTTAACCTTTAAATATTTTCCCCAGATAAACTACTGTTGTTTCAAATAATTCATTTATGTACTTACCGAAAGACCAGGTTCACCTTTTCTTCCCCCAATTCCCTGAAAACATGTAGAGTGAAATAATTAACAAAACCCAAATTTGCCTAGTTTCTATTGTGTAAATGTAAGTCACATGAAAATGTGTTTTACCTTTGGCCCTGGAGGTCCTGGATCTCCAATCTCTCCTTTGGCACCTTTACTCCCTGGGTCACCTTTATCTCCATAGTCTCCCTATTTTAAAACAACTGTATCAAACACAGTCATAGCTCCAGTTTTGTCCATTGTCAGAGCTGGAGGTAAGGTTCAACAAGCTTTTAAGATAAATTTTCTGGCATTTTTCGTTTTTTTAAATTAATGTTTTATTTTGTATGTATTATAAGGAGAGTATCTGCAAACAGACTACCTGTCTATGAATTGAATCTAACCTCATCAAAGTTAATGTCACCATTAATAATAATGGAAAACAAATATGATTTGCTGACTGCGGTGTTGTTGCTACTTTCTTACACTTAAATATACTAAAACCTGATCTCTTTTGTACATATATGAAAATCCTGCTGAACAAAACCATTCCTTTTCATGTGTGACAAGTCTGCTATATTAATAGCAAACATAAAAGCAAGCATTTGGAGAGATTTACATTGAGTCACAAAGATTAGTCAATATTCATGATGAATATGAAGATCAGTGAAAATATTGCAGTTATTATAATACTATGGGGCATTTGGCATGTGAGAGAAAATAGAACTAGAAGGCAAAAATCTGAATCTGTGTGAAAGAATTTGATATTCACTGTTGCATAAAAGCTGTTAAATGTGTATAGCTAAGCGTAGGAAATTCTCACAATTTTTATAACAACCAGGAAGTTATTCAGTAAGGAAAGAGTCAAGCTTGGGCTTCAGTCATTGTAGAAAAAAACCAAGTCAAACAAAACAAAGCCCTTAAGAGACATTAATCATAAAGCAATTAATTTTTTTTTCAAAGCCTGGCAAATGAAAAGATGTTTTGTAATACCTGAAAAATATCAAAACTAACCGAATACATAATTGGAATAATTTAGAATTATTCTCCTGCTAACAGGTTGTCCTAGGTTACATGGAAGGTGTAACCAAAAGTATGTATTCTAGTACCATCTCCATAAGTTGTTAAAACAGGTGGGGCAGCGCTCTTTGTGTTCAGCATGACCCAGCCCTGATAACACCATCAGGGGGCTATCTCTGCTAATGGACCATCAAGGACTGTGGAAGTGACCCAGCCCTGGTAACACCACCGAGGGGCTATCTCTGCTAATGGGCCATCAAGGTCTCTGGGAGTGACTCATAGAAATCCATCAGCCCATTGTGAGATGCCCCGCCCAAAGGGGAGGAGCTGAACATTCCCACCAGCATATAAGAGAGAGACTCTGGAACATTGGGCTACCTTTTCCACTGGATCCCCAGAGGAGAAGAGCTCAAGAGCCACCGCTGGACCTCCAGAGACCGACGAGATTTTTCTACAGGATCACCATTTCAACAAGACTACATCCATCACTCCGACAGGACTGCAGCCACCACCGTTAACTGGACTGCTAGCACCACCCTAACAGGGTGACAGGTTGTATTCTAACTTTTTTTCTATCCGAACTGTTGTTTCTGTATTATTGCCTTGCTCTAAATTTTAGTGTAAAAACTGTTATTCCTTCTCCCCTTTCTTTGTCTGAAAGCCCTTGATTCTGAAGTTATAATAATTTAGAGGGGAAGGGGGTCACATTATCCATTCTAAGGGAGGCTCTCACCTTCCTTAGCAAGACACCTGTCTTTCAAACCAAGACACAGGTATGTCCTCATTCTAGATCCTACTTTGTAATCTGGTCCTTAATGACAGTTAGGATTTTCACAGACTTCAAAGTTGACAAGGAGTTGTAGGTACTTACCTTGCTAGCTATACAAGGTGATGCCTTTGCCTTCTGTTTCTCTTCAAAGACATGTCACACCAAATAACCAATAAAGGAAGAAAACCCCCTTTTTTTCCTCACCATAAGCCTAAGGATTTACCTTTCGTCCAGGAAGGCCACTTCCTATTGATCCCTTCGGTCCAGGAAAACCTTTATTTCCTTTTTCTCCCTGAACAGAATATAGAACTTAACTGAAAATTAAAGTAAAATCTATGCTGTTTCTGTTCACTTTAGAGCACTCTGCAACACAGAGAAAGCCAGATATTTGTACCATGTGATGAAGCACACAATTTAAAAGACAAAAGTGTTCTGAGGCTGGAGAAACAAGCAATTGGCTATGATTCAGAACATATATGAGAACCTTATAAAGTATATAATGAAGAATTTATTAGTGATTAATTGAATGAAAATTTGTCATTCCACTAAAAGAGATGAAAAACAAAAGTAACCTCTTGGAGGGTCAGGTAGGTATTCATCCTGTCTACAAGGAGTAAAAGGAGGTCCAACACTAAGTTTCTCTAGAAATACAGAATCATGATCTCTCCAGGACAGACTTAGTTTTTCTGCTCTTAAGTGAATAAGAAGACATCTCTACTCTTCACAGTGTGGAAAACAGAACACCTTTTTGCTGATACTTCAAAAGACAGTATCAGTCCAGTTACAAAGCTAAAAATTGTTTATAAGGATTGCTAAACACCCTCCTACATACACACAGATTAAAAAACCACATCCATGCTAGCAGTGTGGGCACACAACATTATAAAACACAGCTGTTATATACAAACTACGATTCTTTACAGCTTCTGACTTCCAGAAACTTTTGTGCTTTATTTAACAGGGCAATACAATTTTTTTTTTTTTCAGATCAACTGCTGTATGCATTTTAAACACAGGTAGAAATGATTATATTTCCTAGTACATAAATGTTTCACTATAATTCACATTACATATGTAATTCACATAGTAGCAGTGCTGGGTGCAGATACCAAAACCACTTCCAGAGAATGTCATTGAGATCAGGAGCAGTTACCACCTGTATCAAACCTAACTATGAGGTGAAAGTACAGGGTTAGTCAGTTCTATTTTTCAGTCAAGAGCTCTCACTGTCCCACTTAAGCATCTTTTACTAGTACTTGTATTGCTGCTCACAAATGGGTCTAAAGGGGTCACATCAAACTACATGGCTGATCCACTAGGGGGATTTCCTGTAAATAGGAAATACTCCTAAGGCAATGGGCAAAGGCACAAGGCAATTTTTTTTGCACTGTCATTTGAACTCACAGTGACTATTAATTTAATTTCCCTTAAGTCACTTCTAAGCAGGATTGTGCTTCCTGGGGCCCTCATCTAGGTATTAATGCAAATGGCTTTTAAACACAGTGAAACAGTGTGCCAGCTTGTTTCAAGGCTTGCTGTGCTGAAATGGGATCCTTCCCACTTGGATCACCGCACAGCTTCCCAGTTAACACCTCTGCAGGTCTGCAGAGCACATACATATGAACCAAAACCAGGATATGATGTGTATTCCAGTGGTCCTTCACTAGTAATAAATGTCAGACCCAATAAAACTGTAGATTTATTGCTGCCATTTGTTACCGCCCATTTTGACATTGTTAGGATGGGTGTTCAGGCAATGAAAACTGAATGAGATTTACTGTTCTGAGTAAATTCATACCCACACAGCTGACATATCTCATAAGCACACATTTGAGTTTCATCCTTTAAAACATCAACTGCAGAACCAAATCCTGCTTCCTCTACTTGTGCAATCAATCAACATTAGAAGGATTTATCATAGATTCCATAACAGTATATTTAGCAAAACCCAAGAAGTATGCTGTATTAATTTAAAAATATTTAAGGCTTTGCCAGTTCAATCCATGCACATAATTGAATTTGAACTTGACCACCAGCATTACCATAAAAAATAAAAGTAGTATGCACGTAAAAATGCAAATCCTTGAATCCCTGACCCTAATATCCTGCTATATTATGGATCAATAATCAGTCTTCTATGTAAAAATGTCATTATATGAACTGAGTGAATATCTGAGAATGCCTAGACTGTGGTTTTGAAAGGGGAACCAAGTAAAAAGAAAGAAGACCTGTGAATATAGCTATCAACATAAAGTAACTCGAAAACCAACTCATTTTCGGCATTCCATTCTTACCATATGCAGACTGAGATCTCTCTCCATATATAAAAAAATACTTGGGGTGATATTGATAGCTCAAATGCAGGAGTAGAGTAGCTTTAATCTGATAAAGAGCGTCCAAAAAGAATGAAGTTTGACGTGGGAAGAGATAGAAGGACAAAACAGACAGACAGAAGATCAACAAGCATTAGTGTGGAGGAAACTGGTACTACCAGAGCATGACAGTTGCAAAAGTTTCTCAGAAATAAGCTGTTCCTAAGAGTTATATAAAAATAACCAGAATTTTAAAAAGCAATTGTTAAGGGAAGAATACAGAAATGGCAAGAGCGATCATACCTACACAACTCCTGTAATGCTACAGAAACAATAGCAGCTGAGTTGGATCCACCATATCATCACAGTTTTGTTTTCAGACCCAAAGACATTTCATAACCAGGACACATTACTTTCTCACATCCCTAAATTCCACATCCTTGCATTAGAAACACGCCTTGGTTTGACAGAGTCAGTGAACTCTGTTCTTCCACCGGAAAACTTTCATACTGAAACTTTCACACTTGTAAAATAAGCTTTAGCTATTTATTCATAGCAGTGCCAACATAGCATCCAGACATACATCTGTGTGTATCTAAATATATATAGAGAGAGAGACGGAGAGAAAGAGAGAGAGGGAGAGAGAGAGAGAGGAGAGAGACGGGGGGGGGGGGGAGAGAGAGAGAGAGAGAGATGGGAGGGTAGGGGCAGGGGGGAGAGAGAGATGTGTATATGTGCACACTGGGCATATTTTGGGTAACCCTTTTCACAGGAACAGAAAAATATTGTGCAATATGTATATTTTTACTGTATCATGAGATGCATTTGATTGCTAAAACATTTTTGTCCAGAATGGCAATTGTGCTTTTGTAATAACTTCACATACCCACAGAATTAACAAAGATATATCCCAAATATTAGATTCTAAAAACACAGCAGAAATTGTTATTAAAGGCAGACAGGAAAGAGTTTTCCTATACCATCAAGCCATACAGAGATGGCAAAATCTTTTCTGGTTTTCACAAGAATAGAGCAAAGAGCCTGTGGAGATTCAGCAAACAAAGAAAGAAGAGAAAAGAAAATAAGGAATTTTTTATGTCCCCCCATTAAAATATGTATTAGCTTTGTGATTACTGATAACAATTAATTCAGAGCAAAACTGCAAACAGATCAGAAACAAAGGTCTAGACAGTCATGACTCTCAATGATGTAGAGCTCTCTGTCTAAGAAAGTATGGAAACAAGACAAACCAGAACCCATAAAAGGGAGTTATTCAATAAGGGAAAAAGAAAGAATATAATAAAGTATGTTTTTATGCTATGAAACACCTCACAGTAGAAAAAAAAGGAAGAGCCCTCTGCAGAATAAAAGCAGAAATGATGGAACACAAATAAAAAAATGGAAGACATTGAAAATGTAGTCAAAGTCCTGAACAAAATAAATTCCAAAGGAATCTGTGCTTTTCTGGTAAAGCTTGTCTGAAATAATTCCACAATGAACTAAAGAAAGATTCTCCTCTGAATAATTTTGCAAAACACATACATTTTCAAAAATTTCTTTGCTTGTTTCAGAATGTCACTGTTTTCCAATGAAGACCTGCTTGCCAGTGAATTCCCTGGTGGTTTTGGTATCTAGAGCCAACAACCGCAGTATAGAGAGGCACCTTTTCTAACCAAACTGAAACATTGCCCTTTTACTGAATCACTGGTGGTTTGACCACTTAAGAGTTGGAGATCTGACCACAATACCCTTGATCCAGCAAAATATTCAATCATATGCCCAATTTTAACCACACAGACTTAAGGAAAACAGGAGAAACTTGGGTTGTTCTCCACTAGAGCCTCCAGTTTTAATAATTTTTTCCACACATTTATGATAAGACAATTTAACAACTGAATGCTCAGAATATGTTGTCATGTTTGTGTTTCTCCTTTTAAGGAAAGAAGGTGCGGCTGGAACTGAGTGAGTGATAACCTAGTTAAGAATATGTGGGAGACTGCCTAATTTCATTTATATTCCTACATGTGTTAATTTATTTCGACACAGTAGAACTCTGTTACTACCTTTTACAAGTGCAACCCAGAGAAAACCAAGGATCTAAGTAAATCAATAAGATGTGGCAGAGATAAGCCTTTTTTCTTCCGGTTAAATATATTTTAATGACAAGAATGATAGGAGAGCATTTGGGTGCAAACAATACTGAAAACCCAGCAGATAAAGTAACTATTGCATAGCTTAAGAATAAGAAACTTAAGTGTAAAATTAGTATTTGTAGGTGTTCACTGATTCAGTGGCAAAGATGGGAAAAGACAATAAATCTCTCTAAGAAACAGTTTTAGAAGAAACTGAACAGATATCACATTAACCTGAATTACCTTGTCTCCTTGTATGCTGATGCCAGGGGGGCCAGGTGGACCAGGCAAGCCTTTACGTCCCATAATACCCTATAACAGTCAATGAGGCAAAAAAAGAAGAATTAGGAGGTAAAGTCCTGGTAACACTAAGGAAATAATCCCAAATTCCCTGCAAGCAAAAAAGTCAAACCATGTCAAAGACTCTAGTTCTGATTCTTCTCTGGTTTATGGTTTCTCACTTTGGGTCTTAGTAATTATCCTTAGCAAATTCTCGAGTAAGGAAAGGAAAAATTAAGCTGAAAATAATTACAGAATAAAATTTACTCATGCCACAGTGTGACATTTTCCTCATTTTTCCCCACACAGAAGACAAGAGAAACCATGTTTACAGACCAGCTTTGTGCAATCATTCCATAAAAGGGAGACAAAACAGCAGAAGCACAAAGGACCAGAGCAATAAAACCTAATATAAGTAAATCTGCCAGGCATGTTAGCTAGTTCTTGGGCACCATGGGCATATGCCATGCCCCTGTGGTGCCAGAGTCTCTGGGAGCACCAGTCATTCAGAAAATCCTAAGTGGGACGGGAAAAGAGAAAAGCCAAAGCAGCACATGCTGATTTGTATCAATACAGTCAAAGTCAGGTAGAGCCCTTGTGCTTTGCAGGCAGGCTTATCTAACATTTCAAAGCAACAAAGTGAAGTATATCCCTTTGATTACATCAAAATTAAATTATTAATTTTCCTTTTTTTTTTCTTTATTTTTAGTTGAAAAAGTTTTCAAAATTTGATCAAGCTTCATAAAAGTTTCTGTCAAGTTCAGGTTGGACTTTTGGTTACTGTGTTATAATAAATAATCACTGTGCTCCAATACAGTAAATGGAAGTCATTCAGTGGTATGCATAGATTTTGCTTATGTTGAATATTTAGGCAGAAAGACAAGAAAAATTGGTCATAATGAAATAGAAATTTATAACTCGAAATTTTTGACTTCGAGGTATTAGTGATGTTTGAAAAGTCACCATTCTCATCTGTGCAGACAAAAAATTTGCCACCAGCTTTCACAAAATCTCTTGTGAAAAATACTATTTATATATATATATTTGTAAGCAGGAATTCTCACATAACATTGTGCCAAATAGCTTATCTCAAGAACTAGATCACAGAATGACAGAATTGCTTGGATTGGAAGCAATCTCATTCCAACCCCTGTGCCATGGGCAGGGACACTTTCCACTAGACCATGTTTCTCAGACTTCCATCAAACCTGGCCTTGAACACTTCCAGGGAAAGGGCATCCACAGCTTCTCTGAGCAACCTGTTCCAGTGCCTCACCACCTCACAGTAAAGAATTTATTCCTAAGATTTCATCTAAACCTGCCCTCTTTCTGTATGAAGCCATCTCCCCTTGTCTTGTAACTACATGTCCTTTTAAATAGTCCCTCTCCATCTTTCTTGCAGGCTTCCTTCGGGCACTGAAAGGCTGTAATTAAGTCCTGTAGAGACCCAAAGAAGTTAACTTTAGTCATAGGATGGATTGTGGTGGCGCATCCCCCCGCCCCCGGCTGCACTAGGATGTAAGAAAGTGATCATTAGACCTCAGCCTTGATGAGCTGCACTTGGACTTAGCCCCTCTTGAGATTATCAGCAACACTGTCTGCTCCCAGGAACTAGCAGGTGTCTAACGAGCTCCTGTTTTTTAACAGTCTTGGAAAATTATCTTTCTTGCCTGAATAACAATCCAAGTGGAATAATTTTATTTTTTTTTTACTGAACCCTGAAAAGAAGTTATAGACTCAAATTGTGGCCAGGAAGGAAAATCACTATGACTAAAGCTCACTCTCTTGTCACCCTATAAACAGTGCTCCAAGGTGAGAGCCCTTTCAGGTCTCAATTCCCAGGAGATAAGGAGATAATGTGTATGTCTCAAATACTGACAGCCAGATGGCTGTGGAGCCAAGGACTGTTGGCAATAACAGACAAGAACTGTTGGTAATAACCAAGGACTACTGGTATTAATACACTGTGAGAAAGGGTGGCTCATTTCAACCACAAAGCCTCTTTGCCAGGCTGAGCAATCCCAATTCTCTCAGCCTTTCCTCATAGGAGAGGGACTACATACAGGTCCTCACCCTTGAAAACAAAATATTGTTTCCCCACAGAGAACACATTTTTCATTCTAAAATGCCTTGTGGAAAGAGCACATAGTTTCACACATTTGCAGGATTTTGACGGTCCAAAGTTACTCTTTTCAAACAGGCTGTGTCAGTATGATTTACCGAGGTACTGAAATTGCTGCAGCTTTCAGAAAGCAAGGGAAAATCAGACACACCCTGAAAGTATTCATGCCCTGTCACTTATTGCATATCTGGATTTGGTAATAGCAATGTTTCTTCTTTCAGACATTAGTTTATACAAAATGGCAGTGCAGAGTTCTGTTACTCTCTGCTATTATGCAAAAAGTTACAAAGGTGTATCTATCTTTAAACTAAAGAGGAGAAATATACACAATTTTTCTCCTCATTGCCTTAGTAAAAATAATTGATGGATAAACCTATAACAAAGAAATGCAGGCAAGTACTGAATTTATTTTCTTATCAGTATGTCTTTTTTGAATTATAAATCACTTTAGCGGAGGGAGGAAAAAATTGCTCAGATGTTGCATGCTGGTTGCTTATAGAATTAACTTTTTGTTTTCATATTTCTTTCCTAATGGTTTTACTAACAAAATTAATGGGATTTAATTTGATTGAGCAAAAATTGCAAACATAAAATTCACATTTAACATATTTTCCAACACAAAAGAATACCTTGGAAACAGGATAGATACAAGCAGAAGAAATGCATCATTTAACAAATTTACCAGCCTGACATCTCTGTTCAATCTCCAAATGTAATCTCATAAAGTTTAGCTGCAAATGCAATTTTCATCCCATTAGTATTCTTCCTAATCCAGTTGGTAGAAGTGTATGGCTAGTGACCATGTTTATAGGCTTGATTTCTCCTGAAGCTGCACCAACATAAATCAATAACTGATGAAGATCTTTCTGTGTCTGAGAGATCAGGGTCTGGCAGCCACCATCACAAAAGAGCACAAAAATTTCGACATGGCTTCATACCAACCTTGGGACCCATGCTTCCCAACCCTGGTGGCCCTGGGGGCCCAGGATGGCCTCTAATTCCACGGTCTCCCTGAAAAGAGTCACAGAAATGTCAGTCATCACCTAGTAACTGTAACATCTTTTATCCACTTATGAAGAAGTCAACCTGCTGAGTTTAAAAAACAAGCCAAACAAAAGCTACATAAAAAACCAGCTGCTTTATAGATAGGTATTAAAAAATTTTAAAAAGCCCAAAGTACAGGCACCCACATAATTTAAGGTCTAGGTGAAGAACATTATTTCCCAAACAAAGGTGCATGTGATCAAAATCACCAACAGAGTTAGGACTCTATTTTGCAGGCTTATCAGCTACCAAAAGTTTTAAAAAAAAGTAGTAAACCCATTTGGAAACACCACCATTTTCCCATCACATTTTGCGGGGGCTTACCAGGATGGACAGGGACCTTATTAGTGGAACTGTGATTATGACCTTTACTGATACTGTGCTTGCTTTGGCAAGACATTTAATTTCCAGGACTGTCAAATTTAGGCATTTATGAAAACTAAATTAATTTTAATAGCATCAATACAGAAGAATAAAAGGAACAGCCCCCTGGTTTTTAAAAAAGCCTTAATGTATATTCATTTAGCTTGATTTCTGAAGGAAATGAGGCTTAAGCAATACTCTGCCTGTGCTTCTGCTCCTCTGTTTGGTTCTCTTTTTTTCTTCCAGTATATTTTGAACTCCTCAGTTGATTTCAGCCAAAATCATCAGAAAAGTAAGGGCCTTGACCATACTAATTTTCAACAGTTTTGGTGATAGCTGGAGGTTGGGTAATGGAGAGAGAGTCAAGGTATGCTTTTACTGAAGAACAAAGAAAACCCAGAGGGGACTCATCCCTTAACAACCAGGCAGAGAAAAGGCAGCAGCTGTCCGGTCAGGGCAAAATGAGTGTAACACAGAGCCTGGTGATGCCCCTTGTGCTGCAGACAAACCCAGCAAAGGAGATGGAGGTGTCGGGGACATTAGTGATAGGAGGAATGCACAGGGACAGACGAGGCAGTTTTGTCTTCCTCAGACCATAATTGTACAAATGAGGGAGTAGGCATATATTCAGCACATGATTACTAAAAAACTCCCATCCATTCTTTGAGAAGAAAAAAGAAGTCTAACTGATAAGTTTGAGATTCAGAATATTCTGAATCATGTTCAGTTTGATATCCCTAAACCTATTCCTGTGCAGGCAAGTGCAAAATAAAGAAATGCACTGATAAGCTATTGATCATCCAATATATTAGTAAAAGAGCAGAAGAAATTGTATTTCTTGACAAAATTAAAAAGAAATCATTATTAAAAACTCTTAATTGTACTTATTTTTGCACTTGGAAAAGTTGCAGAAAGGGCTGTGCCTGCAGAGGGAGCATTCAATCTAGGAGAGAGGTGCAAGTATAAGTCACAAATCAGAGATGTCACTTGAGTTGTGGTAGGTGAAATGAAACAACATATCAAACAGATAAAAAAGGAAAAAAACCAACAGAATCCTCTCCTTGATTGTCTTTACATTCTGGGAGGGATGCGTGCAGCATAGTGACTGCTTTTATGTGAAATATCCTAGCAAGATATCCCTCCAATCTGTGTTTTTTATCTATGGCTATGATACTCTCATCCCAACATATGTGCTAGTTATGCCAACATACCAGGGCCCAAACTATGCTCAGGTTTGTGGGATTTGGAGAGGTGGGATCTCTGAATACAAAGGCTAAGGCTTAGACTAAGCTTATAATGCTCTCCTTCTTGATGTAAGATTTGGCTTTTGAATTTCACTTCCTGTTTCATCCCAAGCACTGGAGACTGGCCAGTCCGAGTCAGGACAGAGGCATGGTACATGGATGCTCTTAGCTTTGAATTGCTGTGTCAAGGTGATTGGGTCAAACTCAATGCCATGTTCAGTCGGGAGGAAACTTTTCCCTCAGGCGATCTAAGGCTTTTATATCAGACCTTCCTTGTCAATGCAAAGAGCCAAGACATTGGCAATGTATCCATCTTCCATCTAGTACCATCTATTATCTAAGGAATATTTATTAGTTACCAATGGCCTCACAGCCATAATACACCCCTAAGCTGTTTGTAGGACAACTCTTCATGAGCAGAAGTTATGCCGAGCAGGCAAAGCTTTCCCTGTCCAAGCTTCACTCTGAAATCTACCAGAGGTGCCAGAGCTAAAAGATACAGATATTGCATTAAAAGGTATTTTTTAAGGAGATCCTGGGCTGCTGTGGCCTGTGAAAGAGCCTTTGATCTGCTGTGATGGAAACGGAATGGGAAGTTACCAAACATAAATGATTCCTTATGGCCAGTACCCAGTATAGCTACAACCTGCTCTTAGACCAGCCCTGACCAAAAAGAGCCTAAGGGTGACCTGAAGTCATCTGCCTCTTCCTCCCATGGGTAACACAGTCTTCCACAGGGTCGTTGCAGGTGAAGGATTGAATTTTAGCCTCACATGCTTAGTTAATAACAGATGTCTCACTGAACAGCTCTTTTGTAGAGCTTTATAGGAATCCTCACAGTTTCTGTACTTCTTGGCTTAAAGAAAAATACTTTTATTTTGCTTTATGAGTTGTGAAGTGGAGCAGTTCTGCTTTCTAAGGTGTCATACTAAACTGTCCTTCAGGGAATTAATTTCAAAAATGATTAATACTGTTCTTTGATGAGATCTAATTTATTTCCTGTATTGTGCTTGTAGACAAGCTTGTCACCATCAGCAAAACAGTGAATTAGGAAAACACTGCTGAAGCAAGAAATAAAGACCTGAGACAAGACAGTGTAAAGTGGGATTCCAATGTCTATTCTGTACCTTTTATTCAAGAAAAAAACCACTAAATGACCTAAGGGTCAACTGAAAAGTAAGTCTTGGATTTCCAAATACATGCACCTCATTTACCATGAAGCTTGTGTATTTGATACTGAAACATATAGCAGACACTGCAATACTCTCTTCAGCGAGAGCTAATGGATATAACAGTATTTGTAAGAACAACATATTAGAAAGAAAAAGGTATTACATCTCTACTTTCCACATTTTAGTTCAAATAGGCAAGGCCCAAGCTGCAAAAGTTGTTTACATTGCAACTGGATCCAGCCCAAATATTCCTGCACTAGGGACTGTGCTAAGGATTTTAATAATCTTTCTACTATCCGGTTACTTGCTTTATTTCTAGTGCTGGGCTCTTGCTCTTGAATGTCTGTAACTCACCTCCTAGTTGGCAACAGAGCTTTTAAATCAAATTTTTATTATATTCTGACATTATGTGCTTCTGTTTTAATGCTACAGAAAATAGGGTTCTGCCAGGACTGAATGCATCCCACATGTTCCAATTTTGTTTTCATGTGAATTTGACCTCTGATACATAAAATTCCTGTCTAGCAGTGTGCACATATGTGAGCCATTTCTGAAAGCAGAGAGAACAGAGCTTTGATTCAGATGAGTGGAACATTCCTATATAATGATCCTCAAAGGATTTTCAAATTAACTCGTGTGTAAATTTATGAGCCTCTTTTATCAAATAAATGTTCTTTTTTTATATGCAGAACTTGTTGCTGCTCCTACATTCTATTTTTTTTTTGTGGGAGGTAAAAGAGGTAGCCAATGCATTTACATTTTATTTGAAAAAAACAGAAGATTTTCCAATTACGAACTAAGTTTTGGGTGAATTCTTGCAATTTGAGTGAATTCTTTTCCCTTGTGACACCTTTGCTACCAAGACGTTATGCAAAGATTAAAAAATCAGAATGTAATATGGGCAAACAGAGGCAAAAAATCAGGGAATGAGAAGAGATGTTTATATATTTAGTTTCTTTATTTCCAATGCACTCTGTACTATGTCTGATGTGGATAAACAGAAGGAAATCAGAGATGTTATATCTTGTTGGAAAATGCTTGCTTTGGTGCACCACTCATACAGTGCAAAAGCTACAGCTGCTCACTGTGCATAGAACAACATACATTTCACTCAGCAGGACTAACACACCAATCTAGGAGCATCACCAAAAAAAACCCTATTTTAAGGTAAAAAATACAAATTACATTTTTTACCAGGCATTTTTAAATCTTGAATTTTTTATTATTCTGGCAGAGTGCTAGATAAGCATTATTCTGAGCAGGCAGGTTTGATGGGCAATATAACACTGTAACACAAACAAAATCTGTAGGTCCATGACGTAGGTTCATACAAAATTTGGTGTAAGCACGATTTGCCCTAATTGTGTTGCGTTACTTGTGAAGTCAGCTACTCTGCAGGGTTCTTTGTAATGCAACTCCTTGAACAAGATGCCACTTCACAGCCCCTGAATACACTGCATTCAGAATCTATGCCATGAACCTCTCCACAGTTATTCTGAGTAGAAACCTGTTTATAGGCAGCTTCTAATGCTCTGTGTCCATCAACACACGAAGCTGCAAGCGCAGTAGCAATGAATTTGCAGCCCACGGTTACACTTGGGCCATGAGAGAAGACCTGCCCACTCTGCTCCCCTGGACTGATCCCCACTCGGGGTAGAAGAACATTAAGAGCAGCTGCAGATCACATCACCTAGTTTAGCTTCATCTGAAGGAAATCCATTTCCTGGCTTGTGGGACCACTCAAACCCCTCTTCGGTCTGATGCCTGAGCACAGCAAGTGGGTCCATTAGGAGTTTCATGTCAACAGCACACCTCCAATCCAGTCCAAAACACCCATGGGGATCAGCTGAGAATCCTCTGAGTTTGCACGTGTGCTGCCCGAACTAGGCTGACTCACACTGAGGGCTTGCTCCGTAGGCTGGATCACACCCAGCTCCCATGGCCACAGGAGGCCCTGCTCTATGAACTGAAAACTCAGCTTCTTTACAGTCCATGTTTTTCGACAGTTTGGATCTCAGATTCAAACTACCTAATTCTGACAATTTTTGTGACAATAGAGATGACTTGATGGAAATAAGATACTTTTAATTTGCATGACCTGATCTGACCTGGAATTGTCAGGAAACCCAGGAAAAGTGACAACTATTTATCAGTTTGGTTTTGCCTATGATAAGGATAAGAGTTTCTATTACTAGGCATTCCAATATACTATTAATAATATTAAATATAATTAAATTATTAGAGCCTCACATCTTGGCCTCAGCTATTTCACTTGTGCTCAGTCAAATCTGAGTCAAAGTAACAGGCCTTTTGCCAAATTTATTATAAATTGATAATGTTCCACTAACACAACACAGGTCCTATTCCTCCACAAAAGAAGCTACAAATAAATCTGCTTTACTAGTATCATGAATATAATTCACTCCACACATCTTGAAGAATGGTATTACTTTTTATGCAGTTCATGGGTGGAGAAAGGACCAACAAATAAGCATTTGATGTCTTTACAAAGGAATATGAAAAACTCTCTTCAATTGGCAATGATTAACATTACTTAGAGCCGAAAGTAGAAACTCTAAGTACTATAGAATCACAGAATCATCAGGGTTGGAAGAGAACTTTAAGGTCATGAAGTCCAACTATCAATCTGGCACTACCACTGAACCCCTAAACCACTGAACAACATTGTCCAGTGCCAGATCCAGACACCTATTAAACACCTCTAGGGATGGTGACCCCACCACCTCCCTGGGCAAAATACTCCAATGATTGACCACCCTAATGGTAAATTTTTTTTTTCTAATGTCTAACCTGAATCTCCTTGTCTCGGCTTAAGGCCATGTAACAGCTAATTTATTATTTAATAAAATACATATGTTATTTTACCACAAGACTTACAGTGATTCAAGAATAGCTGTGATAAAAAGACTAGATGCCATGTTCACCACTGCAAAAAAATAGCAAAAACCAGCTTTTACCTCTTCATCCCCAATGCATTTTATGACTCCATATTGTAGTTCCATCATTCATGATCTGGGCTGGAACTTTTCTAATAATTTTACAGCTGAAGAGTTGCGTGTCCCAGCAATTACATGAATTCACGGTTGTAAGAACAGAAGGGACTTGTGACCCACTGTTCAATCTGTGATATAAACCAGGCACTATCATTTTCCTAAATGCATTTCTTCATAGTTGTATTATTGTGATACTTTTCAGAAACACAACCACAAACACTGATTTTAAAACTTACAGTTGCAAGAAATTTCACTGTGATTATTCTAGTGGTTTCCTTTCATTTAAAAAAAAAGTATTTGTTTCCATTTTGGATTTAACTCAAATTTATCTATATTAGCCCCCTATATTCCCACTGAAATTCTGATTTATATTTCTGGACTTCATAATCCTTCAACCATGGCATCATAGTGGGAGATCATCTTTTTTGATAATGTGACTTTCCAATTCCTTTTCTTTAGGAAATACTACTTTCCAGAATTATGCATTTAGGAAGCAAGGAAGAATTCAGACATAATGATACCTTTAGACATTCTTCAGTCATAAGTTAAGTCTTTATCAATATCTGCCTTTATAATTTCATACAAGATTCCAGGATTTTAATGAGATGCTTTTCTGTAGTATCGAGAAATATGTACAATAGGAATACATTACATCAAGCCTGATATTTCTATTTGGAAAGATACAATCTCATACAGAAAAATCTAATTAGTTTAGTCATATGCAGTTTTTGTAAATTTATATTGAATGACATAATTGAAATTACTTTTAGTTCTTGAATTACTTGATGTGAAATGTCTTGTATTGACAGGCAGTAATTCAGAAGAGAAGCACAAAGCCAGGTTTCCCCTATCCCAATGCCATTGGGACAATTCTGTGGTAATTCTGAAGACATGTCATTCTAAGAATGAATGCACTTCAAATTTTCCTTTATTGTGGATGTTTTGAGAGGCTATTGCAGTTGATTTTAAATGTGAATTCTCCTATTCTGGGAACTGAAGTTGAAAGTTCTTTCTGTTTGGGAAAAAACATCCTCCTGCAACAGGCTGCCTGTTTCTTATTTCACATATGCAATGAGGAAATCATCAATAAAACCACTCTGGGATATTTTAAAGCAATTTGTTATATGATTTTAGTCCAAAGTCTCTTTTCCTGACTTTTTATAACATAAAAATTACAATGGGACTTTTTGGGTGAGTTTCATGCTGCTTACAGTTTCATAAGGCTTTAGCTGTTCTATTTAGAAGTGTTTCAGTCTTGTACTTCTAATCCCTTTATCAGCTTTTTTGTTTGTTGGGGTTTTTTTGTGAGTTTTGCCTCTAAGCAAATACTAATTTTAGATAAAGGTTTAAAGTCTTCTCTTAGGAATCTACCTTTAAAAATACCTCAGTAGTTCCATGTAAGCCTAACTCGGTTTTTGGCCTCACCCCTAGCACTTCTGCCAGAGAAAGGAAGGGCATAACTGACAGGCAATATTGTGCTTGTGTTAGATTCTGACTTCCACACGGAAACATAATCATCTAGAAACATCCTGGGTCTTTGGATGTATGGAAAACCTGCAGATTTGCATTAAGTCTGAGAATAAAGCAAGAACTAGTTTCTATCATGTAGAAAAGTCTATCACAAGCTTTTCTTCTAATGGAAATGAAAAGTGGGAGATGAGAATGCAGCATTTTGTCATATATTTGTCATTTTAATCTAATGCATTTTCCAGAAGATGTTTGTCTACGTTGTTTACAAGTCAGATGCATTGCTCTATCATTGGACAAGTACCTTTGGTCCAGCATCTCCCACGCCTTTTGGGCCTGCTGGTCCTTCAGGGCCTGCTGGTCCTGGAGGTCCCTGGTACAGCAGAGGAAATAAAGCATGTCAGTAGTTGTCCTAAGGTACTTGTGTTCTTCAACAGAAAAGAGAATTTCTTCACATTTCTGATGTGCACTGAGCAACAGCCAGTGGTGGAAAACAGGTGGAAACCTAAAATGACTCAGATTGGTGGAAAAAAGTTAACTCTTGACTTAAGAACAGTTCTCAGCTCAGAGAAAACAGTGAGAAAGTAGAGATTCCTCCATGATTAATACACTGCAAGCATTAGACAACTGAAATACCAAAGCTAACACATCTAAATTTGGGGGTTAGGTAACCCTAACATACCTGTGTGTATTTGTGTTTGATAGTCTGTTCTCCTGAACTCCCTGCTCAATTCATCTGCCCCTTCAGCTGCCTTTCATCCTGTTGGAGGCATTCCCAGGCTCCCTTCCAGCGTCCACAGGGCAGATGGCTTTGACCCATCCTGCTACCTACTTAGCTACATAAATCTTGTCTATGTCTGACAGTGGTTTATTAAGTTGGTCTTTCCAGCTCGTGGGGCATGGAATGGCAGGGGAAAGATGTCACCTGGTGGTGCATGTGACAACACAGCAGAACCTTTGTGCATTACATGACGCGAAATGTGTCAGGTACGTGACATTACGCCAGGAATTCTGAGTGTATGAACCAATTCTGAGCCTTATGAACCAATTCTGATCCCAAAAGATCTCAGGATCAGTTTGAATGACAGGAAATTGGAACTGAGTCGGAATTTAGAAGCACTCAGGTCCCACCTCAGTGCATTTGCTTACATGGTTTTAGTTTGGAATAAAGCTGGATTAGAGACATAAAGCAAATAGTGCTAGTGGAAGTTTGACATGTGGTGGTTGAAACAACAACAATATTTCCACCTTCTAGTGGAAAAAAGAGAGGCTGGTCAAATGTGTCTGTGTGGCTTTGGGTGACTGAAATCTAGGATGGTATGTCCTTGCAATGGAATATGCCTGCTGAAATACTCAGGTATTGATTCCCTCTGAAGCCAAGCATCAGAAAAGCAAGAGGTGGAAAATCTTCAAATAGGAGTATTTAACTGCCCAGTATGAAAACCGGCTGAAAATCCAAAGAATTGAAACTGCAAAATTTGGTCAAGCAGATGGTATTAGATAACTTGATCAAAGAACAGTAAAAAAAAGGGAGAGAGAAAAAATAATTCAAAGCAGTGTTTATATTTAAACACGTATGAGCAGTCATAAAGATTTTTATGGAATTACATGGTATCCCATTCATGACAATGAAATGAGAACTATTTATATCCAGTTCCAACTGCTTGTACAATTGATGCCGTATCTATGACAGGAAAGGGCTTCAAAATATCCACAAAACATTTAAATTAGCTAAAGGATGATTAACTGCACTTAGTTAAGTAACTAAATTAAGCAACTAAATATTTAATTATCACATAGTAATTTTTGTTTTGTTTTTTGTTGAACACAAAGTACAGAATTAAAATTATACTTACAGCTTCACCTTTATCGCCTTTGTCACCTTTTGCTCCATGGGATCCAGGTGGTCCCGGTGGTCCTCGGTCCCCCTAAACACAAAACAGGAAGTCAGAAATCATGCCACTACCGGGACTATCACAGTGTAAAAATATTAACAAATATGTGAGGAAGCTATTTAATATCCTTTTGGAAACATAGAACAGCAGTTACCAGCTCTTGAAATTGGTTCACAAAGTTCAGGAGTTTTTGTGCTTTTTTAATTGTCGTTTCAATTGGATTAATTAAGATTTTAGAAGAATAAGAATTCTTATTAAGAAATTGCTCATTTCTAGATTTGTAGTTGCAGAGAGAAATCTTCAGAACATTGATTTCATTTTCAGTCAATTCAAAGTTAAATTTATTTTTTAAAAAAAGCTTTTATGAATTTGGGGGTAAGTTTGAGTAATGAGTACTGAATTCAGAATACTGAAACATAATATGCCAGCCTGAAGTTATATGTTGCGTATTTTGTACTTCCAGGTAATCACAATGTTTCTCTCCTACAGTAAAGCAAAATTTCATTCTACAAAGGAAAGTAGGAAAAGAAAGAAACACAGCCAGTTATAAGAAAAAGATCAGCCTAAAATCCTCTCTTATCTAGAGACAATCACTCCTTATGCTGACTCTTCCATTGAGTCCCACTAAAGATTCGTGCATCTGCAAAACCTCAATGCTTCTTTTCATGGCCAGAAGAGAAGCAAACAGCAAACTCTTCCTCATTCCAGTGATAGTTTCCCCAACATTTTATGAGAAAATTAACTGAGCTTGCAATAGACTGTTCACAGAACCAAGAAATCAAACATATTGCTTTGAGGCATCTCTGCAGATACGCTGTTGGTCTGTACTGCAGATGCTGACATGACAGCACTGGCAATTGGAAATCCTTATTGACGTGTAGGTCGCACCTCCACCTCCCTCCCAAGCATGGTATGGATATTGTGGCTGCACAGAGAGAAGTGCACAGCCTTCATTCAGTCCCACAGAACCAAGAAAAGTTGACAGACTCTACAAGAGTGTTGTAAAGTGCTGTAAGCAACTCCTAGACAGTTGTCAATGTACACAGGAATAACATATCCTCAAGAGTAATTACATACAAATATAGAAATATTTCCCTGTCTAATCAAGTAAAAGGAAATAACAAGAAAAACGAAACTACAAGGGACAGAAAACTGCGTTTCATTGTGCATTGTGTAAATTTCATTCTGCATTCTGTAAATTTCTATGATAATATAATACTTCAAGAAACCAAGAACAGAGTCCAGTCAGCAGTGCAGACCTCAGCAGCTGGTCTGTCTGAATACAGTGTCCATGTCTGGAAAATAAATTATCTTGTACTCTAGTTAGATATACAACAAAAACAGACTAGGTCAAAATTTCCTCTCCCATGAATGTCTCTACCACAGACACAAATAATCAGGTCTTATTAACCGATTTAGTTCTATCAGAAATGGCTTTGGGTCTCCTAAAGATACACATCACAGGTTTAGCAGGTAGGTAAATGAAGAAAGACAAGGTAGACTCAATGTTCTGGTTAAGATGAAATTTGGATACGGATGCAAGCATGCCTTATGCTTAAGAAAATTTTATGTAGTAGGTCATTCCTGTATGAATTGCAGCTATTCTTGAATTCAATGAGACAGTTTCACTGAGAGATTTTAAACAGACCCTGACCACCAGATTCAAACCCTGTCAGCCCTGGAAGATGTCTCTTTGTGTCTCCTAATTTTCAAATGATGGAATTCTGATCCAGCTCTGTAAAAATTTAAACAATGAGCATGCTTCTAGATCATAAATAGCTTTATAATGGAAAGTCAATTTCACCTCTTCCTGGTTCTTAATATCCATAGTTCTTAAACTGTGGAAAAAATTAGAAATGTTTCAGAAACATTTAATAACATTTTTATTTAACAAGAAAGGAAAACATGGATCATGGGTTCATATCTGTTTTTACTTCTGATCTCACTACAGTAAAAAACAGCCAAACAGATGTTTTCATTTAATCTTAGTAGACCACTGTAAATACCAAATACATGTTAACACATTCTCTTCTGTGAGAATTGGGATTTTGTCAAGTGTCTGGTTTTGCTATTAGTAGCATAGCTATTAATGCTATAAATCTACTTAGGTCAAATCTACAGCCAAATCTTATATAAGAAACAGTTCTCTAGTCCAGATCATTTTGTTGGGGCTTTTTTAAAAGTCACACAAGAGAGGGCCCAGGACCAATTCTGTGATTACTGCTTCCCACAGTTTTGTGGTGTCTGGAAGAGACAATCACAGTGACTCAGTCAGTGCACTGGCAAGAAGGCAAGTGCCACTGACTAAATTAACTATTCTGCTTTGCCAGCCTTTCAAGGGCAGGTTCTAAATTAGTTTTCCAAAACAGTAATATAAAGACAGTTGCTTCTACACTCTTAAAAAGAAATAAATAAAGTATATAAACATAATTCTTGCATCCATGGTCATTACAAAGAAAAAAATCAGCTGCCATAATGAAAACCTAATTGATTAAGTATATGACTGGACAATTAAGTCATGTTCATCACTTCTTTTTATAAGAAAGATAGAGTGAAGTAATAGCCTAGATTATAGACAATGCAAATTTAGAGTTTTTGAAAATAAATTAAAAAAAGGTACTGAATGTGTGTGGTTCAATATGCTATTCAGCATCCTCTGATAGGTGTACTGGTAGAACTCTGTAAAGGCAGGAGTAAAGCATGATTGATATTCCTAAAATGTTATCATGCAAAAGCTATTGCATTAAGTGGCTTTATTTTGAATCACATTGTGTTAGGTAGACATAAACTAATTGGTTTCTGAATTTGGGTCTATTGTCTGTATTCCCCAAAGTGAAGCAACAGAATTGAGTGGAATACTATATGTGCAGACATGGTAAAGTAGAAAGGAAAAAAAAAAGATGTTTCCAAAGAAGGTTCCCAATTTCAGTCTGGAAGGAGATCACAAGAATAGTACCTTTCCCTGAACTATTCCCTTATCAGAAGTGGCAGAAGTCTTATAGAAAGTTGCAATCCAGGAGTTGCAACTGACAGAAGTGCAGTATGATATTATGTGTTAGAGGGGAAGAGGTGAAAGCTGTAAAATTAAAGCTGTATTCAGCAACTGTATTCAGTTTTTGCAGTAGTGGACAAGGGATCAGTTTCAGGGACTGGGCTTTTCTATTTGCTCTTAAACAATGTAGAAAGGTGAGTGCCACAGTTTTCTAATGCTGCTTTATTATTCTGATTAGTTAAATGAAAGGCAATTCCAAGGACTGAAGGAAAAACCTTACTTAAGAGTTTCAGTAATTTGGTGATAAAACACCAGCAAAATTCCGTGCTGATAACTGTAATGCATGATGCAAGGAGAAAAAGCAGTCATAACTTTATGTACCTAACAGTCATCCTGAACTACTATTGCCACTTAAGAAGCAGAATACAGAGAACAATTCCTTGCAAATTTTGATTCGCTCTTCAACAGTAATAAAATCCCATAAATTTCATTATTTGTAAATTAATCTATATTCTTAACCTCTAAGTTATTTCCCACTGGCAAGAGGATGGTCCTTGGTTTTACCTTATTTTTCAAGCAGCCTAACGTCAACTCACGTGTACTACAGAAGAGAATTTTTCATTCTCTCACTTTTGTAAAGTTTGCAGTCTCTTTGTTACCACTGAATCTTCATTTTCATCTCTGGTCTTTCACTTGCATGTTGATCTTGTCATTTAACAACTAAAAGCTAGAATAGTGAGCACAGCAAGCCTGCTACAGACTATTGTACTTTATTCCTGGTGTTGCTAAAATTTTAAAGGATATAACCAACTAAATCCTATTCTGTAACCTATATACAAATAAGAAATATCAAAAGACCTATTTTTAAAATTCTTTATTTTGGATCTTACTTATGCTTTTGAACATGCAAGCTTGGCGATACTGAAATGCCACTGTTAAGGTAACTAATACCTCTCAGTTTATACTCAGTAAAGAGCATATTGCCCATGTAGAGCTGAAAAAGACCACATGAGATAATGACAGGTGAAGATGAGTTTGAAGAATTACTTTCCTAATGAAGACTTCCTATGGGAAGTTTGCAGGGTGAGGTACACTGGATTAGTTATTTATGCCATTTTGTGTTTCTTCTTTGTAAAGATAGTAAGTTTATTTTAAAAATAGAAATAATCTGGAATGATGGAAAAGTTGAAGAATTGGTGAGTTCCGTCTCTGAAAAAGTGGTTCATGTGGTGTCTATATTCTCACAAGAGTTTTGCATATGTCTCATGCTTATTTACTTTCCATCTTTTGTCAAAAAACTCCTACCGTTGGTCCCATTATTGAATTTCCAGGTAGTCCATCATTTCCTGGTAGTCCCTTGTCTCCTGGATCCCCCTGCCCAAAAAGAAACAAATTCAAAATTATATCAATTATATTCAGTTTTAACTTCCAAACTTTTACAGAAAAGAACAAGTATTTGGTTCTTTCTGACAGTGACAATTATTGAGCTAGGTAATATCGAATCAGTATTTCTAGAGGAAGCTTTTACTACCTTGATTCTGACCTCTCTTACACTTCTGCTTCTCCTCAGCTGTGTCAAAGAGTTTTACCTTGACAAATAACTTGATGGCGTTCATTCTCAAACGAAGGTTGAATATCATAATCCACTTTGAGGAGCCAGATGCACCTGTGGCTCCTGCCTGCTTTTGTCCACAAGCAGGCTGCATAACCTTGTTTATGCCAGAGCACATAGACAACAGCAAGGAAATTCGAAGACAAGTGCTGACACAGAGTATGTTTAGAAAACCTACAGACGCAATGGTGCTGCACTTCAAAATCACAGAGTCCATCGTCTGAAGTCTCAGGGAGAAACTTATTTTCCACAAATATTACACAGCAGAACTTTTTGGTAATAGTGCTGTCAGTGGGTTTCCTTGGAAAGCAATCGGGCTTAGAATTCATGTTCCTTATGTTAACCCTTCACGGACCAAAATTTGGCTCCTTCTAGCGTTTAAACTTTGGCAACAGATGTTTCACTTTACATTAAGGAACTTAAAAGAAAGTTTAAATTTTCAGTGATACATTTGCAATTTCTCAGTAGTTAGAAGGACATGCAGGATTTCAGGAAACATTCACTAGGGAATGCAATTAAATGCTCCATCAGAACCATTGAGCAGCTGTAACCATGACAAAGAAATATTAGAAAAAACAGCTCTCTAATGTTACTGTCCCCATATTAGTAACAGCATAATGGTTGTTAAGGGAAATAAAACTCCAGTCCCCAAACGTGGGTGTAGCTTAAAATAAATAAACTCCCAGTGGACACAACCATGTCTGCCCAGGAGTTAAGACCTCTAGCAATCACCCATTACTACCTCAATTACATAGAGATGTCCCAAAAAGACCTCAGACCACAACTCCCAGCTCTGAGAAACATTCCCTGCATTAGAAATTTGTAATGTCTGTCTTCTCAACTGCAGATATCAGGATGTTTCAGGAACAAAATTAATAGTTATCATTGTACTTTCCACAGCGGAGAGAGAAAACAGACCTGTGTAGCTTGTTACATTATTGATCAATTGTCCAAAACATAGTAGATATTTCTTCAAGAAAAAGAAATTACGATGGAGCTGAAGAGATGAAGTTTTGTATATTTTCTAAAAATCAACTTGCATTTTATAATTACCCCAAATACTTGGGATTTTTCATCCACTACTGCCCATATAAGCCCTGCTGTAAAATTTAGTTAAGAATTTTGAAAAAGTTGTACAGACTCCAGTGGATTTTGGATCATGGCCCACCTGCTATATATGAACTGTACTGAACAGAAAAAAATAATAGTGAAAAAGGCAAGGAAGTCTACAAAGTTGTTATTTTTCAGCATGAATTTATTAATGAACAACCTTGAATCCCTTACTAGTCTATTCAAAAATGTCACACTAACTAGAAAAATGAGAAGAAGGGAGACTGATTTAATGAAACTTGTCTTCATACAAGTTGTGCCTTACTGCGTGTCACTTGTACTCTCCTCACATAAAGTTTGTCATGTTATTATGGTTTGAAACCAGTATAAGAGATCTGAGCACCTCACAAACTTCTTTTTTTGTTCACTATGGTTGCATTTTCACTCCAGGTATACCCTGAGCGTTTTGCATTTCTGTCTTTCTTTCTCCGGCATGCACAAGCAAGTCCAAAGCACATCAGATTCCTCTGTGATGTCCTATCGCCAGACTGATGAGTATACTGTACGTGCAATACCCTCCTGTACTTGTGTGTGTGGGTACACACATTTTTAAGGAAAAGGAAAATGGGGATGAAATTACCTCACAGTGATAGGACATTAGTGATCACACAGTAGTGACTCCCCCTCTCTAAAAACTAACACCAAAGCTGAAAAGCATCAGTTAAAGGTGAAGTTACCTGACATATTACAACAAGAGAAATTTAAGTAACAAGAGTACTTTATTCTTTAAATTTTCAAATATTTTTAACTTCTTCAAAGTTAGCTTTATTTTTGCTGAATCCACCTATTTTACTCAGCAGGACAAGTTCCACTTATTTCAAGTACATTTTTCCCATAGAGAAGATGAGATAGATGTAGCCATAGCTATCTTATATATGACATTTCATTTCAAGTAGTACCTAAAGGCTGGCTGTTCACTTGGAAGTGACATACAAACACTCATCTCCAAAAAAAGTCAGTATATAACACCGTAGAACTATATATAAATACATTCTTGCAGAGGTTTCATGTCATAGTTTAAGTAACAAAAAGCAATTTGGAAAAAAAATCTTCAAACTGATTAATTTTGCAGGAGGGACCAAACCACATCAGAAATCTAATCAGGATTCTTTTTTCTAAACAAATGGCTTCAGGAGGAAATAACTATGTACCTAGTTCAGCATGCTATTAAAGGGCCTGGCCTCCAAACACTCTCTGTTAATTTTTAATACATTTTAGTCCTCATTTCTAAAATTCAGTCATTTTTCTTACTACACCAAGGAATTTTAAGTTCTTTAAATCATATTCTCTTAATTTTGATGGAAATATATGCTAGAAATTTTCCAATCTCTGTTCTCTAGGATATACATATCAGATAGTCACCTTTGGTCCAGGAGGTCCCCAAATAGATGATCCAGCTACACCAGGAGGTCCTCTCTCTCCTGGATCACCCTGTTACAAAATGATATAACATAGACTTAAACAGACAATTTGATTTTCTGAACTAAAAATATCTACAATATAGATCTACCTGCAAAACAGGCAACATTGGAAAAAAGACTTAAATCAACTTACTGTTCTTACGAAAGCTGGGCTGAGTTTCATTTTTTAAATAACTATTGGTTGAACTGTGTATCTGACTTTTTTAGCTTTAATTAATGCTTTGTGTTCATTTTACAAATCCAATGGAATAACAAGTACACTTGTATTAATTCCATTTCCTTATCAATCAGAGGAACAGTCACAAAATAGAATAACAGAAAGTTAATGATTCAAAGTAAAAATTTGAAAAATACTCATGGTTAGAATCACTTGGACAACTTTAATTTAGCTTATCAGTGCTCATGCATGACTATAAGGTATGTAATTATATGTTTACCTATTCTTTTTTTCCTTGAGACTTTTGCATCATTTAGGGCAGAGGATGGAAATATTTCTGCTTTTCCTTTGCTCTGTTACATCTCTAAGGATCAGATGCTTGAGAAATTTTTACACTACATAAACTCCATAGATATTTTAATAAAATACAAAGAGAAAGGTTATTATGAAAGAACAAGCTTACTTTTGGTCCAGCTGGGCCTTTTGGTCCTGTAAGACCAATTACTCCTTTGGATCCTTTTTCTCCAGGGTCACCCTGAAGAAAGCAAAGTTTTTCTTCAATCACAGCAAAGATTCATTCACAGCTGCAGATACACAAATAGCCAAAACCACAATAATGATACCCATAATTAGAAATATGTTTAGATGCTCCACTCCAGCTGAAATCCTACTCATTTCTAGAATCTGCCCCAAATGTCCTAAATTATATGAAATGGGAGATAAAAGCTGTCTGTCTTTCCACACTTTCCCCCAGGCTTTTGATTTCATATTTAGATATCTAACTATTCTCCTAATTTCTCTCAGCTTCTCTCTCCCTATCAACATACTGAGCTAATTTTTCACCTCTGAACTTTAATGAAAATTCAGTACTGAATTTTTAGGAGACCTCTACTGCCCTATTAACTTTAGGCTCTATGTTTATGGTCTGCTGCCCTTGTTCCGGCTACAGAACACATTGCTCTCTCTTAAATCCTTTTAAATAACCAGTTAAAATAGAGTTGCTACTTAGGATATAACGACTGAAAAAGTAGGTCAGAATCCAAACTCTTATAAAAGTTTGTAGTATTTCCCCAGTGTGCATGTCAAGTCATACCTTTTGACCTACATCTCCTTTGCCAGGGCGTCCTTCTGGGCCTCTTGGACCTTGATCTCCCTTTTCCCCCTAAGAGAGATTAAATGGTTAATTACTTTTCACCTAGTTAGTTTTATTGACAGACTTATGAGAAACAATGGTTGCATAAACACTTTCCCCAAAACTGTCAGTAAATATCTGGTTAATTTTTTTCCTGCAAAAAATAAAGTATTCTGCCCCTTAAAGCCCTCGCAATCTCTTACATTCAGATTCCTTATTTTCACAGACATCTGTAATAGTGCCATTTGCAATTGTATCAGTCTTTTTTAGGAAGAATTCCATGCATATACTTGTAAGAGGAAGAGAAATTCTTGCAAAGTTACCAGAAAATGTCTTGATGAACCATTTCTGAGAACTAATTTTAAATAAATCTAGCCAATGGCCAATCCAGGCTGCAAATATTTGCCAGGAACATTACATCAAATAATTCACAAATAACCCACATAAAACATTTTATTAAGGAACATTACCTACAAAATATTTATGCATAATACAAGTCAGATTAGTATATCAGGATAGCTGTAGGTAATTTAGAGAGTGAAAGGTAGATTAAAATGAGGTTAAAATCCATTTCTGATTTGAACTGTTGATGAAAGTGATATTACAGAGCCTGTTGTTGATTGCCATCCATCTGGATCCCACTTCTGTGAGACACTTTCACACCTGCAAATAACTGCTGCAATATTGCTGTTCTACCCACTGCAGGCATCCAGCTGTTCTGTGCACTGCCCTGAACAGCCAGGGTAGCTGCTCAGTACTACTATTTTCACCTACAATGGGTTACAACAGGAAGGTGACAGCACAGAGTTAATCATCAGAATAAAGCCAATATGCAAGAGAAAAAAAACCAAAAAACCACAGCATTCCCAAACAGGAAGGCCATCTGCAATTTTAACCCAAGATTTAGTCTTAATTCTGATGCACTTCTGATACACTGGGATCTTACTTTTTGAGCAGTGGGTGATTCAAATTTTAAAAATATAATTAAGTAGCAACAGAAATGCTACATATTTTCTCACAGTGGAAAGTTCACTCTTTCAGGCTGTACCTTGCCAAACTGGTATTGGCACTTCTAGGTGACAAAAATGTGAAGCTGTATTCTTAAGAGACATTTATTACAGCCATTCAGATATTTTCTGATTTAAAGCCTGAAGTCAAAAATGCTGATTTGCTTACTCCAAATTATGTTTAGTTTATCAATTCTACATGCCAGCCAGCTGCTATCCTCATAAGAGCTGCACAGTAGCAGCTGCATCCTCAGCAGCAGTTAAAAATCATACAAAGTGCTGATTTTGCTTACTCAGCAGCTCATTCTTTCTGAAAAGTATTGGCAAAAGTATTGGCATATGCCTTTCTCAAGGATTAACTCCTTACCATTGCATACCTGCAAATAATCTGTTCTTCCTTCATCACCATTTTTGTACACTTCTTACATGTGGTAAAATATATTTCCTTACCTTTTTCCCTGGCAACCCCTTCTCTCCCTTCACCCCCTTCTCTCCTGGGGGTCCTTGTAGACCTGTATCTCCCTTAAAGAATAAAAAATTTTTATGTCTGCATACATCAATAAGTTCTTTATTCCGAAAAATGGATCTAACAGTTTGTGAAAATATTAATTAAAGATAAACAATATTTTTGTTCAAATAAAGGTTGTTCTTTCCAGTAAGTTGAAGGTTCTACAGAGACAGTAATTTTTAATACCCACAAAATAAGTATTTGAAATTTCTTTCCAAGTTCCCCACCTATTTCTTAATTTGGAGAAAACCTTGTTCCAGTTATGGTTGTGACAATGCTTTTATGAGAATCACTGAAATTCCTTTTTGTTTTGACCACAGTTAATTCATACAAAAAAAATCTTCTACTTGGTTTATCAGCAATTAGTGGAAGAATTAAAAGACTATGTAAAGAACAGTTAAAAATCAAAGCAGACTCACTTTAAGTCCTGTTGAGTTAGTTCCTGGAAGTCCTGGTTCTCCTTTTTGTCCAGGTTCACCTGGCTCACCCTAGCAACAAAAAGTCTTTAGTTTAATAGAGGAACACAATTTAGCTTCATTCAGTACTTGTACTATTTAATTAGCTGCTTTACACATAGAGGTGGATGTGATGATCCTTACGGGTACCTTCCAACCTGAGATATTCTACAGTTCTATGATTCTATGTGGTCAAGTTTTCAGACAAGCAGTTTTCAACCAAAAAATTCTGTTCTTTAAAACCCCCTGTGACTTGTAGGACTGCATCTGTTTTATTCAACCCTGCAGTGAGCAGAAAGTTGAGGTGAATCACTCCAATTTTCTTCCTCATGCTTTAATATGTTTTATTTTTTATTTTAGAGGACTGTATAAAAAAACTTGTTGGTCACTAGATGAAAAGTGAGTCCAAATAAAGAAAAATCAGAAGTCCTGCCTAAGAGGAAGTTTTACCTTCATAATTCTTTCTTCCAGTAGTTCTAAAATAAAGAAATAGGAATTCAATTTTTCAATTTTGCTTTATCACATTAAGAAAATTTTCCTACCACATAACATGTTGCACAGGTACCTATTTTTCTCTACATTAATATCAAATATTGCTGCTGTAACTGCTGCTTACATGCCAAAGCTATGCCCAGAAGAAAATTACTGATTTTCTCCCTGCTTTTGCTACAGTGACTAATATCTTCCTTTCACAAATCAAGGTGATTAAAAAGCACACCTCTGATTTACAGTTCATCAGTTCATTCCACTTGCTCTCATTATGTTTCAGCAATTCCCCTTTTCTCATCTGACAGTGCTCACCTGACACTGTAGCACTAGAGGCCTGACAGCAGAACTTGTTTTCCTCAACTTTGTGTTCTCCTCCTACTTTCCCTCCTTCTGTGGCTCAGGGTCAGCTAAGTACACTTCAGCTCTTTTTCATCTCCTAATGTTTCTATCTTTGGTTTTGGCCCTTTCTCACGATGACCACTGAAGGCTAAAGGTCAGGCTGAAGGTGTGGAGGGATGAGCCTGAAGTCTCAAAACCAGCACTGAACTAAAGCTAAACTGTTTGATAAAATGCTTTACTTGAACACAGCGTCTATGTGGCACCAAACTCATTTGACATAAACATGTCTGAAAGATCCTCTTTTTATAAATATGTGTTCATTTAGAACCGAAAGTTCACATTCAGAAAGGTTAAGGGCTGATAATAAGCAGGCAGAAGCCATATGCTCCATTTGGGGAAGATCTTGATAACATGGATGGCTTTCCCTCTAAGTTTCAAAAGGAACGGTTATCTCCAATTAAGAGTTACATTTTCACCTCATCAAACACAATTTTGAAAAGCCTGGCAAAGACTCTTACTGTTTCTTGACAATGCTGCTTTTAAAAAACGATGTCTGAACCATTACCTTTGGACCTGGCCGACCAGAACCTTGAGAGCCTTTTGCCCCAGGGATTCCTTGTGGACCCTGTATGCCCTACAATGTAAAATAAATGAGTTAGTGCATTACACTCTTCCACATCTGAAATTCACCGTGTGTCCATCTTTCGGTTAATAATGGTTTTATCTTATCTTTAAAAGGAATCAGTTAGCTTGCCTGACTTCAGGCTTAGTTCTGAGACCTTTATTTTATTTTTCCTTTGTCGCTAGCCTGTGGATTTCACTGATGTATCAAGTGTAGACAATTATCTTTTAGGGAAAAATCAAAAGGGAAATCTCTCAGTATCTGCACCTAAGTCTTGACTCCGTGGGATACTACGATGGAAGCATGAAATTTTCTTTCCAAAATGAACAGAACCCAGATGATCTTTTGGGATGTTTCAGTTTTTCTTTATCCCGCTGCTAAAGGGTGTGCTCAAGTTTTGAAGGGCTTGACATTTAGAAGTGGTAGGTACTTAACCCTGTAAAGCTCTTATATATATAATATATCACCATCAAAGCAATGCCATCTGATTCACCTCCTATGTAAATTTTTATGCAGATTAGACTAAATTTACATTTGCTTGATCCTAAGACCATTCAAATCAGTCAAAATCAGTTGTATTTACAAACTTTGCCTGGAGACTAGTTTGATACTTTTAAAAACGAAAAATCACTATGAGATTTTTAATGTCTTTGCATCAAAATTACAGTTCTGATAAAGCACAGAATGACAACTGTATGCAAATGCTCATTACATGTCTGAAATGTAGACTTACCCGGCTTCCTGGATTGCCTATTCCTGGTGGTCCTGGTGGGCCTTGTGGTCCTACTTGGCCTTGTTCACCCTACAGAAAAAGTATTCCCAAGAACAAAAATGCAATAGTCCACACTATCTGATAAACATATTTAAACTAAACACAGAACAGCAGTCCTCAATCTATAGTACCTTGAAGTCTGCTGCTTCTATTTTATATAAATGTATTTGGAATACCTGGAAGTCTGCCTATGACAACTGATCTGATAAAAATACTTTCTTCTTCCTTACAAACTCTATCTCATTTATAACATTAGATGATCACACTCGTAACTTTATTATTAGAAGGATCCATAGCTCATCTTTACATATTGATATTAACATTAACATTTTCCTTGTACAGAAACATACACAGCTTCTTGCACAACACTCAGAAGAAAAACCTGCAAGTGTAAACAGAGCAGCTACAGAGTATAACAAATACCTAAAAATATCTGAGTGTTTTTTGCCTCTTCCAGGTCCATTAGATTAGATGAGTCAGGGATTTTTACATTTTAATATTTATTAAAAAATTAAAATATTTTAAATAGAATAGTTCTGAAATTATTTAAGGAGAAAAAAAGTACATTTCTTCCCTCATACTCCCAGCTCCATAGAATACAGTCCTTAGTGCTCTAAGTTAATTTATATTCATGAATTCAGCCCATGGAGCCGCATGGAACAGTGTAACATAGTTCCTCAGATCCAAGCAAAACACACCTTTGTATTGTTGTGATACAGTGCAAAAAATTAATCTTAATTTAACTATAAATATAATTAATTATAGATACAATTAGAAAAATACTCTATGCCTCACCTTGTCACCTTTGACTCGTTCACCTTTCGGTCCAGGAGGACCAGCTACACCTTCAGAGCCTTTTTCACCCTAGAAATATATGACACTTTTGAAACTGTATTTGGGAACTTACAAAGAACACCATCTTAGACAAACAGGTCATCACAATGTGGATAATGAGGAAAAAAGTATTCCTTTACAAACAAACTAGAAAAATAATCAATGGAATTACCAACATTAGAGAAAATATATTGCTTACAATTCATAACATACTTCATCTGTATTCATTGCATTGTTGAACACAGGACTTCAAAAAGAGAAAATTAAATACTAGGAAGAAGAAATTTACATTTTGAAAATATGACAATATGTTCACTAGTCAGAGAGATCAGTTCAGAACTGAGTGCAAGGACATGACTGATGCCTTCTCCATAAAAGGAAGAAAAATCTTCTTTACTTAGTAGTTCAAGGCTCTAGAGAATCCTGAAGCCACTAAAACAGAGAGCTTCCCATATTTTGATGGGAAGCCCAGTTATGATTCAATCATAAATCTTTGATTGTTTTTACTTACTTTTAAAAAGGGAATGTTGACATATATTAACCTAGCAAATGCCCTCAATGAGATAACTGTCCACAGAGACTCATACAACCCATCTTTCAGTTTCCCAAAATGGTACGGCAAAATAAAAACAGCTGCTGAATATTTTCTTCCAATAATGAACATAAATAGCTTAGTAGTTTTTTGGAAGACAATTTATCTCATTAATGCTACCAAAAGAAGTTATCTTATTAAAGACATAAATAAGAGAACCATTATCTCACTACTGATAGAGGGACCATACAATTTTTTTGTAATTACCTTGACAGAGTTTCTGAAATCACTGGGATATTCAGAGAGCACACTGATTCAGAAAACCAAGATCCACCATTCAACATTTTATACCAATGCAATTATCAGTGGCCTTAAATAAATTAGACACTACTGCAAATTTGGTCCACAATGTTAAAGAAAGTAATTTCCATAAAACTACCTTTTGGCCTTGAATGCCCTCTCCTGGCAGACCTCTCTCACCTGGTGAACCAGCAGGGCCAGGTGGTCCCTAAAAAAAAAAAAAAAGTTTATTCAAACTATACCAGCAATTCAATTTTTATAGACATTTTGTCTAATTTGCTAGTACAAGATTTTGCAACACTTATGACTCTGGTAAGTAAAAATGCTTGCATAACATCTGGCCGAGCCCAAGCAATTAAAATTAAGTGTAGCAACCATTAGTTGGGACATTTGGATTGGAATAAGCCAATGCTGAATTGATGTGAATTACATAATAATGTCTAAAAATTGTACTCTTAAAACTCAAATGAATCTGCAGATTTATTTATTAAAAAAGTATTGTTACAGTGAAGTATATTCCCTATAAGTTCATATAATTTTATTATTTTCATAATAAAAATCATCAATTTGAACTTTTTTTTATATATAATGACAGGTTAAACATGCAACACTAGAGAATGCTGATTTTGATATAAGCAAGTACAGAAATAATTATTTTTCTAAAACTTTTTGTCCTCTTTCAAAATTCAGCTAATTTTCATTATTTAAAGCTAGTAAGTACTTTTAAAGGATGATCTTGACTAAACAAAAAGTTTCCACATAATTTTGTGAGAAAAATAGTCTTTCACAACCACAAAGTAACTTTCAAAAATACCATCAGAATTAATTTAACACCCATCTACATTTGTGGCTTCATATGCAGAAAAAAACCATACATTTTATACATTTCAGGAAGAAAAAGCAGCCATTGAACGTTAAATCAAGAGCTTGCCAAAGTTCTGTAATTGAGAACATAAAGATATAATTAAAAGCATGTAATTTGGGTCCTTGCTCTTGATGCAATCCAAATTACATGCAGGAGTTGAGGGAGGTTTCAGTTCTTTTATTTTCATCTTCTTAAAATTTTATTTTAGACAATTTTTAAGATTATCCTCAACTCAAACAAATAGGAGTAGAGCTATTTTTATATATAGGTATATATACATATATATGTGAAAACTGGGTACTGCAATCCTGTTGTCATGGGCCAAGAACTTTTTTATTTCCCCAAAACATACTTGGATGTGGTTTTGTTCTCCTGCTTGGGCAAGCCCCATGCAACACTCGTGCTGCTCCAGGCTAGGTACAAGGTGGTTTATGGAATCAGTAGCCAATGCAGCTACTGACAATCAATTACACTCACTAAGACTTATTTTGTTGCACTTCAATTTCCAACGCATGTATCACTGACTTACAGGTAATCCTGGCTCACCAGTTCCAGGAGGTCCTGGCAATCCGATTTTACCTTCTCGACCTTCAGCACCCTAGTGAAAAAGGAAATGAGAAAGTTCAGTCCTAATTCAACTTGGTACTTTTGAAGAGCACAACATTTATAAATAGGTGACTTAGTGGTGTCACCACAAAGGCTTGAAATCTAATGTGTAACTTCCCCTAAAGAAAAAAAAAAAAGCATACGTGACATTTTAGAAACATTTGAAGGTACCTTTCAATTAATACTTTAAACACTAGATTGCATTCCAGCCCTCAAGACACAGGGGTAACTGCTTAAAATTGCAAGGCCTAAGAGGTGACAGGGATGAGGAGTTAAGTCAGACTAAACTGGGCTGCAGTGCCAAAGCAGGAAGGATCAGGTGTGAGGGATGCTCACTGTAGCCTCTTAGGTACTCAAATTGAAGCCTGCTTCAGTTGAGTATGGCATTGCATGGGAACTCCAGGAACTGTATCATTTCTGCTTCTTCTACTTAAAAGGTGTTATAATCTTCACTATTTGTCCAGTTTACTGAGGACTATGTGCTTCAAGGATAAGGGCACAAAGGACTTTTAGCTTTCTACAGAGTAGTAAAGAGATGGGGTAAACTTCTCCATAAACTATTTTCCCTTCTCGAAAGACCCAGCATTGCTCCTATTACCTGGCAAAATACTAGTTTCTGAGCTTACAAACCCTCTCTCTGTCCTGGGGTCTGCCCCACTGCACAGGAAATATGCAGGAATTCAACGAATGTACAGATTAGAGCACTAAAAGCAGAAAGTAAGTATATTAGACAGCAGAATTTGGCTGTAAAACATAGGGAAAAGATGGCATAAAGCTACACCAGAGACTCAGCACCAGAAGAACCAGAATAAAGTGTAGTTTTGCCCAATTTACATTTCTTGTCTGAGTCTGAGATGCAGGTCTCTAACAAAACTCTCACAAACTAAGGAGTCATGTTTCCTATGCAGATGCTTTTGTAGTTTTCCAAAAGGAGATCTGGCTGGCCAGCATAGGCAGACATGACTTTTCCATGACTAAATTCCACCTTTTAGTCTTTTACAATAGAAGGAGATGGAGGAATTAAATGCTACATGAGAGAATCTTATAACCTCTAAGAGTATCTGTTCCCTAGGGAATGACAAGGCAAAACTCTCACTTGACCATACATCACAGTGACTGAGATGTATTTCTGTACCTTGAAATGTGGTTTACTCATTAGTTCAAGCATCTGTTAGCGTTTGAAAATTATCTCACACAGTTAACCCTCATTTAAGTGGCATTATTTCTGACTTCTATCAATAAGATCATCATAAAAATTTAAGACTTGCTGGAAAAGTGGGTCTTTTATCTCTATCCTATGTGAATACAAAAACCTATCAATCAGTTATAAAACAGCAGGTGAGAAATTTCATTCAAAAAAATGACTGCTCACAGTTATCACTTTAACAAACATATTGCTGAGAGTTACCTTGGGTCCTGGCTCTCCAATGCCAGGGGGTCCTGCAGGACCATAGGGACCTGGAGGGCCTTGGTCTCCCTAAAAAGAAACAAGGGAAAGATGCTATTAATGTGAATGGAAATAACCAAATTCTGACAGAGAGTATTTCCAAAGCCTCATTTAGGGCTGGAGAAATGCATTTTAAAAGTAAAAAAACAAATGAAGAAAAAAAAAAATCAAAACCTGTCTTGAAGAAATATGTTTAGATTAGAAGCAGGCTCATTATCCTGGCCATACAAATTGCTGAGAGAGATAATAATGTTCTAAAGCCACTCTTTCCTATACATCATGAAAGATAAAAAAATAAATTAATCCTTCATCCTATCTTTCGTCCTGACTTCATCCAATATTTCGGTGCTTCCACAGACTTCTTGATAGAAAGACGGGTATTTGGAAATGAAGCAGTCCTGAAGCTTCCAACATTGCACTCAAGGTTCTTGCCATAACAATAAATGAACACATGGCACAACTGTTGTTCCTCCTGCTATCTTTGACTACAGCTCCTAATTCTCTGCTTCTGTACACTGTGTTTCTTACAAAGCCAACACAGCCACATAGTTATTAAAAATGTTTCTGATCAAAATGTGTTTATTTTGTGGGATGGTATTAATCTTTTGTGGATTGAAACTTTGTATTTACTGAAAAATTTTATATGCTGAGTTCTGCAATCTTTCAATGAAAATTTTGCACTTGAGAAGTCAATGGAAGTGTAAAAAATTACATTTTCTCACAAAACCAATCAGTATTTAATCTGCCAAAAAATGAAGTCAAGATGCAGGAATGGAAAGATACAGCAGAAGTAAATAAGAAGAATATCCTTGAAGCTTAATTTCCTATAACTAGGCCCTTGGAGTGCTACTGCTGCAGCTTAAAATCTAAAATACTGTGGAACTTCATGCCCAGACTTAAATTCATTCCACTATAGAACAGTACAATAATTTAGAAAGTAGCTATGAAATTTAAAACTTATTCAAAATACAGTACTTTCTAGCACATCTTCATAACCTAATAAATTAATACAGCACCAGGAGAAATTATGTCTTAAAACACAGAGACAAATCAGAGAAAACTGATTCACTCAGCAGAATAGCATATCTCCACATAGGACATGGATATGGTATTAGCAACACTGATATTGTGTTAATGTGGATTCTGTGTATGCAACTGTTCCCAAAATACACAATATAACTAAAAGGTTGATTGTATTCCTAGGTAGAACTCATTGTTTGGGCTTTCTAATAATATTTTCATGAAACCTTTGCAACAGAGTTGCAATTCGGTTCATCTGTACCCAGATTATCACAAATGATGCAAGTTTTACTGATTTAAAACCAATTGCATATTTACCATTTTTCCTCATAGCCATGTTTTTCCTGATGTGTTTGTTTGAAACCGATCAAACAACACCACATATTCCTCAAATGACCCATGTTCTATACTTCCTACAGCCTGGTGCCCACGTAGTTTTGCCCATAGGCTCCCTCAGCTCAGGATCACTTCTGGCTTCAGTACCCCTCCACCTGACAAGCCACATTAACAGGTTCAGCCCCATGCAGCTTCAGGGCCTGAAGAAAGTCCCGTTAGGGATGGATATACTCACTGCAAGAGGTGCCAGAGTGAGAAAGGAGCAGGCATAGGCTGTTGTAAGGCAAGGCAGTATGCTAAGTATTAGCTGCTTCAATTCACGATCCTTGTTCCTTTCATGGACAAGGCAGACTGGGATTTCTGTCATGCCAGGATGTATGAGAATGCCCCGCAGAATGAATCCAAAAGACATGCAAAGTTGAAAATATATTAAAAAACCCCAAAACTATCAGGTGAAAAAAAAATAGTTCAGCTGTATACAGCACCACTATGCCCTGGGCACAGCAAATGCCACTAAGGGCATAGGCTCTGACTGATAAAAATAAACTTCTGAAATGGTGTAGGAACTTGTTGTATGCTGAAAATGATATTTGATAAATATCATATCATCTCTCAACTGAAACAATAAGCCAACCCCCTTTACTGTGCTTGGAAAGTGCCCTCCAATTTTTTCCTGTCACGCAAATGGATGTTGCATTTCCTATCTATGTTGACAGTCCCTGACAGAATTTCCCAAGGACAGCAACTCTGAGGGATGCTTCCTATCACAAATACTTCACTCCTTTGCAAGTTCATCCACATGATAGAACTATGCCTTGAATGCAGATGGGAGTCCTGCTGAAGTTAACATTTTTCCAAAAGCTCTATTTTTTAACCATGATAAAAACATTACACAGTTTTCCTTCCAGTGACTGATGTCATGTGCCTTGTAACAGCTGGTGCTGCAGGCATGGTACTGGTAGCTGCTGGGGAAGGCAGTGCAAGAAGCCCTTGTGATAAAAAATCATGGAGGGTAGTATGAAAATGTTGTTCCGTGGAACGCTTTGTTATGGATAGAAGAGGATGCCTGAATATTAATGGTGAAAGAAACCCAACGTTCTACCAGACAACATGCAAAACTTGGAAACATAAATGATTCAGTCTATTTTAAAGACTGTATGTTTCAAATTTCAAATGGCTGTTAGTAAACCTGGGTTTTGTCTTCTGTGGTCGTGGTGCTACAGGTAATGTGGAATTTATTAAAACCATAAAGTTATGGCAATAACATCACATTATGCCTACATGCAGAGAGAAAAGTGGGCTTTTCCAAATAGCTGCTTTGTAATAATTTTCTTTGTTTAACACTTTGATCACATTCCTTTTTCTCTCATTGGGATTTTTATTTTCAAGTGGCATCTAATATCATCTGGAGCAATGGGAAGGAAAATTACACTTGACCTGAGCTTAATGTTTTTACATATTGAAATTGTACCATTTTAAGCTTGGAACATACTTAACATTGTAACCCAAAAACCCACCATCTGCCTCCCTGAAATAGCTCATTATGTTAGGATGAGTTCCAGTTAGTGTCAATATAAAAAATTCCTTTCCTTTTCAGAAAGCCCATGTATACTGTAAGGAACACAAACACTCTGTGTTTCAGTCTAAAATGTGACAATAATTATGCTATACTAAAAAATAGTCTTTCAAATTATTTTATCTTTAAAGTAAACACTGGCAACAGCAATGCAAGTAGATATAGATATTTTAACAGATATTATTGGTATTTTGTATTTCTAAGTTAGTTGGGATATCTAGGAACTAAACTTGTTCACAGGAAAATTGAATTTTTTCAGTCTTCTGGGAAAGACGTAACTTGCCACATAAGTGAGGAAAGAATTCATATGTCATCAGAGAAGAAGCAGATCCCTTAGCAGTTCATTCCAGGACAGTGTTCAGGAAAATATGCAATGATGGATCCTTTACAGGATTGTCCCTGGATGATTTTATGGGAATAACTACTTCGAACATCCACATTCAAACTTAACATTTCCTTATAAGTTTGAATACATGTCTGTTCATTAAACTTTAACCTTTAATTGAAAATCTTATGATGTAAATTGAGTTTTCCAGAGAGGCTTCTTACTACAGCAGTGGATTTTAAGAATGTTGTTTTCAACCTTTGCATGAATATATTGCGATTTTTAGAAATGCACTTTATATCTAGTAGCTCTGTAAGAGTTTAAGTAAACCCAATGTCAATTCTGAAATGATAACCATGAGAACGCCTCACTTGTCACTTTTTTATGAGTGGAACATAGGTCATACCCTGATTTTATGCCCCAATTTTATGATCTGTAACCATATAACTCTGTTCGTAAATTATTCACTGAAATTCGTGAATAGTCAGTATTACTGCCCTCACTAAGAAACACATTTTCAAAAATTACCTTAAATATACTCTGATGGAACCTTACTGGTGCTATAGCATAGAATACCTTGTTGTTGGTTTGGGGTTTTTTTTTCATAAATCTTAGTTAAGCATTTCAAAGTAAATTAAAAACAGACAAAATAATGCCAACAAGCCTGAGTAAATCAATAGATATAGGCATATCTAAAGTAAATATTTTATCCAATACTAGGGAATACTAGGGGACCCCAACGTAGCTTTGCAAAAATGCTGTATTCATTCCTAGACCCCTGTTTTCCAGAGGAATCACAGTGATCCTGTTTCCTTCCTGGAGAGGAAACCAAAATGAATTAAGTCTTTTTGTGTTAAAATGTTGGATTTTTCCTGGGTTTTATTGCTATTGAAGGGTAAAGCTGTCTTCTAATGAGAACGTAACAACACATTATGTGGGAATAGATAAGTCCAACAAAAGCCATGCAGTAACCACTTCAGATGCTGTGTAATTGTATTAACCAACTGAGTTAAGAGACATGTAGGACCTAAGTACAAAAATGATAGAAATCAGGCTACTGGGAAAGCCAATAAATGGATAATGTTTATGGACATTATTTCTGATGATAGACTATATCACATTCACAGAACAGAACCAAGAGTGGCATGGCTTTTCTCTTTGCCAACTTTCTGTTTCCTGTGCTTTTAGTCTTTTACTAAGTGAGGTAGTATCTTCTGTGTTTTGGAAAATGCTGAATCATCCAGCAAAATAATATCATGGGCCACCGTTGAATTCTTAGTGAGACAAGAAACAAAAAATCTGAGCTCCTTACTCCTGTAAGCTGCAGTTTGACAAGAGTTGAGTGTCTTTACCTCTTTACCTTAGACCCGGAATTATAAACTGGTGAGCTGCAAATTCCATTAATTAATTCTGTGCGATAAAATAACAGCAATTTTTTTCCTATTGGGTTTTCTTTGTAATTTTCTTTAAGTTTCATAGCTGAATGAGGTACTCTTTGATCCAAGTTTTTATTTTATGTTACAATATAGATAATATGTGATGCCTGACAAGGCTGAAGAATGCCTTAAACTGAAGCAAATGTCTAAGAAAATATAAAGCACAGGCGTGAATAGTCTTTTGCTATTTCAAGCTAGAGAAACAGACAAAACAGCAGAGAATTTGGGTTTAATTTTTTTTTCTTTGATGAATATAAATTCTTTGTACTGAAACTTGTCAGTGGGCAATAGAAAGTCAGTAAAACAGAAAACAAGCAGAAGAGTCCTGGATTCAGGATATGTTTTGGGAACAGGACCAAGATGTCTAGTTCAGAAGACAGGAGATACACAGTGAAAATTGCCAGTTCCCAATTCCTAATGTGTTTGAGTGAAGTGTCCTGTTACCCTCTAGTGTTTTTCTCTTGAAGTCATTTTGTGTGGTTGCACTGTTTTGAAATTCTTTCTGCTCTTTCTCAGGGAGAACATAGATAAGTTGCATTCTTTTACTTTCTTAATCTCTGTGTTTGGTATCAGGTGTTATTTGGCTGTGACCAATGGTTTTAGGAGGTGGATTTCTTTTCTGACCAATAGTTGCTAGAATATTAATGGTATAAAAACCCTTCTGTAAATAAACTTGTCCCTTTCGCCATCTTGACGTCGTCTGCCTGCCTTCTTCTCTCAGCCAGCTCCTGCAGCCTCGGGGAAACTAAGCCATAATTTTGTTTTATACTGTGTTGTAGGTTTACTGTTAACATGGAAGTTTAGTATTTGATTAAATGGAAACACATTTAGTCAGGTAAATTAATGATAATAATAACATGAATTAAGATGCTTTTATTATTTTTTCATAGAATAGAATCTCAAATGTCTCATTTTAAATGCCTTGGTCTCTTTATGGAGAAGGTTCATATATATAGTAAAAAGATTATTTAGATGTATTCGAGATGTTAGAACTTTGCTAGAACTGCAAATAGGAGAAAAAAATTTTAAATGTGCATAATGGCAAAAACTGGTTCTAGTTAATGCCACACTGGGCTGCCTTCTGGGCAGGATATAGGTTGTTCAACATATTCATACACAGCTTGAAAACAGGATGGAAGTAAACTGATGAAACATGCTTATATACTGAAGAGGTTATTAAAGATAAGGACTGATTACAAAGTCCATTAGAAGGACTAAGAGGTTAAGCATGTGATTCAGCTCTATAGGATCACTCCTAAATTTTATGTCTACATGGAAATGGGTTGGCTGAGTTCCTGTCAGTGAAAAGCTGTTCAACACAGGCAGTGGGACTTAGAGAGCTTCCACTCACTACTGGTAGCACAGCAGAGCAGTTATCATCAAAAGGAAAGTATTGTGCAGTCAGTGAAACTTCACACTGAGAGATTAGCCAGCAGCTTAAGAATAATAAATGCGTATGAATAATAGAAGTAAAGTATGAAAAGTTCCTTTAAGTAATTTCTTGGGCAATGTCTCTGGAGTCGATGCCACCTTGCTTCAGAGGAGTCAAATCGAATTAGTGGAAGGTGCAATGCCACCAACCCTCTCGTGCTGGTGGCTGCCAGAGCCAGCGGCACCCAGGGAGCACACAGGTGACACCGTCCCCACCTGTGTCTGCCACCTGGCACTGCAAAGCAAGGGGATGGATCCGTACCTGTACTCGCTTTACAGAGGTGTGGGATGCACTGGGCCAGCCAGACACATGAGTGGACTGTACACTTCATAACTGAGACCCAAACCATCTGAGCTTGATCTGGACTTTGTCTTTTGAGGAACTGAATCTATTCTTTCAAACCTCAACATGGCCCAGTAAAAAAGAATAAAAGTTCAGCAGCGGTGTTCTGTGCTATGTCACATCAGTACCAATGCCACCAAGATGAAGTCAGCAGTTCAACTCAAAAAGCAGAAAGTATTAGCACGGAAAGGCCAAGGAACAGCACTAAGAATAGACTTTATTTTATCCAAGGCAATTATAAATAACTGCCACTTTTCAGAGATGTTGTATTATGTGTCATGAAAACTAATTTTAAAAGAGGAATTGAATAATCCTTCGGTAAGGACAAAAGATATCGGAAAGATTGCTATGTGTCTGAACCAAAAAAGTCCTTGACCTTTACTAGCTGAATGGCTGTTTAGTAATCTGAAAACAACCCCTGATTATCTGTACTGATCATTAAAACATTTTTCACTCGTTTCAAATAAGCTCCAAAATGCCAAAGGTTAGCTTTGGCCTTAGGTATGGACAAGAGATAACCCTTAAACATACATATGTTTCTTGTAAGCTCTTTCAGTATAATTATCTAAGTGTATCTTGTCTGGCAGTATTTTTATTGTTATAGATGTTTGAGCATGGAAAAATCTCGACTAGAGACTTTAAACAGCAGGTTGGGGAGATGATAAAAGAGGGAAGCTTCTTATTCTTACTGAAAATCTGCAGCTAAAGCCTAACAAGAGATCATAAATATTGTATCCATGTAGAGAGATTCTAGAGAAAGATGTATTTAACAGACATGAAAGTATGTGAAGAGACTGACAGGAGGACATACAACATTCAACAAATACATTTTTGTATATAATAAAAATATCTGGTCCTACTGTCTTGGACTCAACAGTGTGAAATGACAGATAAAAAAATTACTGTCATCTGCTGTGCTGAAGTTAAAGAGAGACATGATTTTTCCACCACATGTATGAATAGCTTCTTTCAAACCCATCCTTCTCTTTCTTTTTCCACTTCTGAAATACTCTGCAGCAATTTTCCCAATCAAGCATTTTGTTGAGAAGAAGAAGAAATGAGAAGTATGAAAAAGCATTTGTCAGGAGGAAAATCATGATGAATGGCAATATTCCCAACTTTTTACAATAAAAATTTCCCATATCTAAATTTATTTCTGTGAATTTTCTAATTAAGTTGTTGCCTAAGAAACAAAACATGAGTGTTTATATATTGCATCTCCTACAAAGCAGCTTTGTACGAATTCATTTGTCTTGTATAACTTAGATTGTTAACCAGGCTATCAATGATCCTGTAGCAGAAAGTCTTTGTATCACACTGACTAATAAAAGATCTTTCTGTACCCAACAACAGTGTTTACAACTCTTCCATGTGCAAGACAACGTGTATTCACATAAAGCAATTTCCCAAAGATTTGCAAACCAGAAGGCTTCCTAAATTAATCACATACTTTATCCAACTGATTTTGCTTAACAAGGTATAATCATTAACTCTAAATTATCTATTTTAAATATCACTAAGGCATTGTCATAAAATCTCATACCTCGAACAATTTCAAAGTTGTCCTGAGTTTTTACAGTACACAACCAATTAAAAATTATTTTAAATACTCAGTTTGAACGTTTTAACCATCATCTAGAAATACTTAAAATTTTAAAACACAAGGCATTATAAGCATAAATATTCTAGAATAAAAACTTCCCAAGCAATGGCAAAAGTCAAGGCACATATTCAGGTGATTGAAATTCCAACTTAAATGCTGTGGCTCTAGGGAGGTCCTTGGTTGCATCCTCTTGTGACCCTACAAGATGTTCCTGGACACCCAGATGGAAAACTGGCTGTATGTGCCAACTATATCAAGCCTTCATCACATGATGGTGCACTGCACTGGTGGGGACATTATTGCTGTGCATATAACATCACTAATAAAAAAACTACTGACAGAAAGGGACAGTGGAGTATAAAGATTCTACAGAGGTTTTGCATGCTCTCTCCCCCTATATAAATAACATATTCAACTACACATATGCAATTACATCTTACCTTGCTGCCTTGAATGCCTTTTGGGCCTTGCTGACCTGGATCTCCCCTGATACCCTACAAAAAAGTCAAAGCAAAGAATGAGCTGCCTATGTAAACACATATAAAGTTTGGGTTTTTATTTCCCCTGAATGGGGTACAGTATAATACAGCACAATTCTAAGCTCTAAAGGACAAGAGTTTTCTACATCATACTCTGTGAAGTGCCCAACACATTGAACATTGTTAATTTTCAAAAACTAGTCCCGGCAAAAAGAGTATCTTATTACTCTATGTGAATTGCATGACAAGATAATTATTTGCCAGATTCTGCTGTCGTCGTACCTTATGTGCCATGGCTGTTCTTCACAGAATTGACAGGCAGTGTGTAGAAGAAACTTACAAATAGAATGTCTTTCCTTTTCAGGAAAGTTCCCTTACCTGCGGTCCCCGAGGTCCCACAGGGCCCACAGTGCCTTGCAAACCCTGAGGAAAAATTAGATTCAATTATCAGATTAAAAGGAAATTGTAACCTGCTTTCAAGTGTCAAGAACTTGACAAATATGTGTAATGGCTCAAATCTCTGTTCAGGCATTTTCTAAGGACTTTATTCTCTCACCAGAGTACCGCTGCTCTCACAGTGTATTCAGTAATTGCCTGTTACATTCCACCCTCAATATTTGGTTAAAATACTTTTCATATACAATGAGTATAGTGGATGGCTACTTAACATGTTTGCTATTTGATTAAGAAGCTTTTATTTGCTACATGTTTTTAAATTTAATTCCTAAAAGCGTATTAGTTACAGAATTCTTAATAAAAATGCTGTAGTGTTTATACCGGAATAACTTGAGGTAATTTTGTCTCACTAACTCAAACTGCTGATCAGTAGCCTGGCAGAATCACACTAATAGTTCACAAAATCCATTAAAAAAAACTTAAATGCCATCCATTAGCTGTGATTTCTACATTTAATGAGTTCTTACCAGTCACCACCACTGCAGATTATTCAAAAATATTTTTCCTCACTGTTTTTTTAGTCACCATAATGCATATTCTACAGAATTTCACTTCTACTTGAGTCAATACTCAGTTGTAATTTATTTCTAAAGCAAAAATAGTTTTGAGCAGATTTACTGGTCTTTTCTTTCTTTTACTTCTCTTTTAATTAGCAGCATTTCTACAGGCAGAGGCACTGGCAGGCTGCTGCATTTTTCAAGATACGTGTCACATTCTGAACTTCTAATAGCCTTGAAAAATTTAGCAGTGATACCTATGCAGACACTCGATTGGCTGCCCTGCTAGAGATTCAGAGTCAGAAATTGTAAATGATTCTTTTAGCATTTGCTAAAAGAATTTGCTAGCATTTCTTCCTAGCATTTGCACCCAGGCCAAGCATCAGCCACCAGAGAGAGTGATAATCCCATTCAGTTCCAGCCCAACCGCACAAGCAATGGATGGCACAAAGAGGGATATGCTGACACAGTGATGGGTACTTTTGGTAGCACACAAATGTATGACTTGAGGCAGTTCTGATTTCAAAGCCAAACAAACTGTCTGAATTTCAAGCCTGAAAAGCATTTGAAAAAGCTCTGATATACAGCACCAAAATTACTGGATTCAGTCTGATAAGCGAGATGAGAAAGTAGTAGAGGAAAAACGCAACGTTTTCAAATCAGACTTCCAAGTCAATATCCATCACTCCTGTTAAAAATCTACCTCAGAATATTGAATTTGCTTCTCATAGATTTGGCTATACGTGTTCTGTGTCTGATTTTGTCTAGCATAGAATGCTTTCATTAAAAATAAAGCCATAACTTTGTTCTGTCTTCAGAATTTGTGAATGTGAAGGTGGGAATTCTGGAATTGACTGATCCCCTGCAGAGGACAAAATGTTTTTTATCACTGTCCTCAACAGGAACGAAGCAAGTGGATTTCTGGCAGCCCTGGCATATGTTTTCTATATCCAGATTTCTTGGCTGCTTTGATTATGCTCATTGCCAGCTTCTGAACAGCTTCCTCTTTAGCTTAGTAGGCATTTCACATAACGCCACAGTATTTCTCACATATTGCCTGGATAGAGAGGGTATGATCTTTCTTTATTCCTTTGAGAGAGGCATCTCTCTTATTTTTCACTGATATTTCATACTTTTTTGATTCACTTGCTGCCATTTCAAACTGCAGTATCTCACAAGATATTCTGATTCTTTAGATTTTCATTATAGTATAATGCGCTTTTTTAAACAACAAATACTTCTGGAATTAATATTTATTAATTCTTACATGAAATTAATAATCAAATAGTAGCTTCCAGGGAAACAAAAACTTTTCAAGGTTGTCTTTGGTAAAGGTAAACATAATATGGATGGTAAAACTGAAGAAATGTGCTTTAATAGAATGGTAAGTGCAATCTAGTTGGTAGTGCTTAACAATTCTAACTATAAATCAGTGGTTTGCATTACTTATATGAACCTGTTTGTATGAACTCAAATATATGATTATCTCACTTAGGAGTACATTATCCTTCCATCTTTCAGAGTGAAAAAAACCAGGTAAAAATCTGTATTCACTTGCAACACTACTGCATTCCAGGTTAAAAGGACAGGAGGACTGGATAGAAGTGTGAATGCATATCAGCACAGATGGGCTCATTGACCTGAAAGTTGTTCATGTCAGGCAAGAACCTGCTTTTATTGCAATACAACTTTATGTACTCAAATTGAAATTAAACTTTTAAGGAAATAAAATCAGATCCTCGCTGTAAGATGCTCAGTCCTGGGTAACAAAGGCTTGGCATTGGTCAGGGCATCTTTTATTTTAGGTAAGGATCTGCATTTCTTATGAAAAAAAAAGAACATGAACTGTGGGTTCAGTTTCTACAAATCACACTTCTGCTATGAATGTATCTCTACCACGAGGGAATTATAAGATGTTCCAAATTTACAATAATCTTTTCAAGCTGTGTTTTGAATATATGATTTTCTAGAATCTTCATCAACATGAAACAGTTCAAATAAAAATTATACTTACTATTTCTCCTTTTGTTCCTGGAGGTCCACATTCTCCTCTTTCACCCTTTATAAAAAAATCAAAGGGTTCACAGTTAAACAAGATTATTTGATTACATTATGTGCATTAAAGACTCTGCAAGTGGTAGCATGAGAGGTTTAGTAGACTCTGTGGACCTGGAAGTGGCATCATTATGTATGGTCTGAGAAGATATGATCTGCTCTACTCAAGATAGATTATTTCTGAAAATGCCTACAAAACATCCAACTTACATCAGAGGATAACACATTTAAAATCTAATAAGATTTGCGAATTTTTCCACCTTGTTGTACTGACTCCAGAGATCCTTTCCATGCTCTGATTTCATTACTATAATGCCTGAGATTTTCCTGAATAACAATTGTGAGATTGTACAGATGGAATGAAGAAAGAGAATGAAGTGTTTCACTGATGATTTAATGTATCAACAGACACATGAAAAGTAGACCTATGAGTCTACTGCTCCCATTTTTACAAAATGTTACCACAAAATTGACTGAAGCATTGTACTAATGAATACAAAGATTCATAGAGGCACTGCTATTATTAACGATGTAGAGAGGTACGTGCCCAAACCAAGAAAATTCAAAATGGGATTATCTCTGTTTCACTTCTGACTGTGATGGTCCACATTGCAATTTCATGTCTAGAATCCTGCAAGTCATTGAAATGTGTAATTTTTTTATCTTCTTGGAGAGACTATGTTGAAAATTTTCTCAGTTAAGCATTAGCCCTTGTAAGTTATAAATAGCTTAAAAGTAAACTTCCTTGTATTAAGCTTTTCAAAAGCTAATGATTGCCACATTGTGTTTGTAGTAAATATTTTCACTTTCTTTCTACTTAACCTCTTATTCAACCCCCAACTTTTTTTCCTTCCAGAAACTGTGTTTCTGGTCATTGACACTTTTCTTTTTATATTTAGATTACATTCTCTGATTTTGTTGTTTTTATTTTTATTTCCAGCAATCCAATCTGTAAGAATTTACATAAATTTTGAATTTACTTCAAGGGATTACATTAGGAGCTTTCATGACAAAAAAACAAGACAAGCTCTTTTTTCCATTCTTTCACATACCTTGTCAGCAAGTGACGATTTATTTTCAGACTACTTCTATTCGACAAAAAACTCACCTTGTCTCCCTTGTAGCCAGGAGTTCCCTATTCAAAAATTGGACAAAAAGAAAAAATCATTAAAGAGAAAGCAAAAGCCTAACATACTGCTAACTTAAGTAGAAAAAGCCCCAGCTGCCACAGTGAAGAATTATGCTTTGGAAGTTTAACTATTCACAATAATAAAATCTCTCTCTGAAATTACTTAACATATAATTCTCTGCAAATCTAGATGTGTGTTTCTTACTCATATATTAGCTGTAAATATGCCACTCAGCTTGATCAGATTCCTAGTAGCTACATGCTGCCATTTAAATGGGACTTTTAAACTGAGTTACTCTTATACAGGGACTAGTGTTAATGTTTTTCCAGTGAATCAAAAAGAATTCAAGTTGAGAAACATCAGTTGCTAGAAGCCACCAAAGAACTAACTAGATGTTTTTAGTTATGATATTTCCATTTCTGCCTTTGGGATAAGTCTGATGCAAGTCAATACAAAATCACACAGCTTCAAAAGTTCCTTCTGCCAGTAACATCTCATCTCTATGTTTATGCACATGGGTAGACTGTTTCAGTATAGATGCTTCTCTTAATCAGGCCTTAGTTTAGGTGCTTTAAATAATTGAATAAAGTAGACACATAAAAAATGAAAATCACACTTGTAGTCCAGATAATCCAGAAAGACAAAATATGAGTTAGAACTGTAGTAGTCACATACCTCTTCACCTTTTTCTCCATGATCTCCTTTTTGAGCATCACCCTATTGGAAGCAAAGGAATACAACTGAAATGTGTATTGCCCTTTCATTTATCCCTATTGCACTAAAACCATGAGCACTGTTTAAGGAGCAGAACTGGCTTTTCCTATTTACTAATGTTCACACTTCCTCCTTCCACAAGCAAGGCTACACATTTCCTGAACTTTAATACAGAAAATTCAACTGTTGTCATTAGATGATTGAAATCTTAGGCATTAGAATGAGGCACTCTGCTCAAGGGATCTGTGTACTATTAGAAAGCTATGTGGGACTTAAAGAGCCTTCAGCTATGTTCAGAGATCTCTGCTGTCAGAGAAAAACTGGAATGATAGGCGGTGTTAACTTGGTAGCAGTTTAGTTTTAAATTATTCTCTCACACTTCTAAAGGAGCTAACTATAAACTAGCAACCCTCAATATTTAGAACATAGTTTAACATACTTTTCCTTTCCTATATTCACATCTATGGTTTGAATAACTGGATAGAAATATGCTTTATTTCTTTTAAAGTCATATTACCTTGTTTCCTTTTGGTCCTGGGTCACCTTTCTCCCCTTTGCTACCAGCACTTCCCTGAAACAAAGCAGGAAAATATTATTACCACTGTGAGGATAAAATCCTCCAGCTTGTCTAAGACTATATCTTAGACCAAAACCATTCTGGAATAAGCTTTGGTAGAAATCCTCACTGATTCAAGTATGGTATTTGTGACACCACATTCATTTATCTAAACCCACTCTGGTATTACAAGGTATCCGCAATATTTTTAAAACAATATTCAATGATAAATAAATTTTCTACAGAGCATCTGAAAAATCTAATCAGGAAGGCATTATAGAAAACAAACACAGTTCCTCATTCCTACTTCTCAATTAACCACCACTATCTGATCTTTTTCGCACAGAAAAAAGCTGTACAGAACAGTTTAGGGTCAATATTCAGCGGCCCTAAGGAAAACATTACTGGAGTATTATCACTCTTTGGAGGATCATGATGGTGGGGACTAGAAAATTTGGTGTATACACATCCGTATAATAGGTTATATCTAACAATTTTGGATAAGATAACTTAAAAATTCTTGGATTTAAAATTTTAAATTTTAAACAGAGTTTCAGATGCACATTATCCAGAAGGATTGAACGATAGGCCTTGGTATCATAACCTGCTAATGGTACGGTTGACAACTTAGAGTCTAGGGAGAAAGACAAAAACCTCTGAATAGACCTTGGTTGTCTCTGGGGGAAACTATTAAAGACAGAAAAAGGATCAGAGAGGTCACCCACTGTCTAAACTCACACTTTTCCTTACCAGAGCCAAGAAACCTTGCTGAAGTGTCACAAGAGAAAAGAGAGTGTTGGAGGCAGAGTTTCAGACCTTTTCTCATATAGCACATTACCCTCAAACTTTTGACCCTTTACCCCTTACAAAAATAGAAGTTGCTGTTGGATGAAAACTTTTGTCTAATGCACCTTACCTTCCCCATTGCAAGATTCAAGAATAACTTTTTTATTTGGGCTCCAAAACCATGAACCTATTTATCCACAGTGTTTTATTATCCAGTCATAGAAATATATTTTAAAGACAGTATCTGAGCTTTTTTAACAGTGGCCTTCCACTACCAAAATTATATGCTACAATAAATCAATCTCTTCTCAGGACATGCAGAGCTAATGTCTGGTTTTTTACATAGTTTACATAGTAATCAATTAAAGTACTGTGCAATATTGATCTTGATTAAAATTCAAATTCTAGGGCCTTTTCAAATGAATGCGTACTTACAGAATCACCTTTGTCTCCTTTTACTCCCTTTTCACACTCACAGATCTTCTGCACACACTACAAGGTTAATAGAAAGATAAAGGAGAGTATTTTTCAAATGTACTATTTCAAAATTTTAGTGCAAAAATTCTGGTTTTGCCTCACCACAGAATAAAGAACATAAAAGTGGAATAACAGGAAATAAACGATGTTCTAATATACTTATTTCTTATATAATCAACATTAAACTTCCATATAGAGCAACCAAAATCAGTTACTTGATTTATTTATAAAAATAAATCTCTAACTGTAGTGACTGCAGTTACTGTAATAATTACAAATGTTTAAGATAGCATATACATAGTACACAGTGCTGTGAATTACATAATTTTTGAACCATTTTGACGCTGTTATTGTGTTCTAACGAGACCACAAATTAAGTTGCATATCTTGCATTAGACCTATTCCACTCTTGTAGGAAGAGCTCTTTGTGTCTTACTGTTGATACTATTCACTGAGTTAATATCATAGATTTCTCAGGAGAGTGGACAGAAGAAACGGAGGAAAGTTAAAACAAAAGCAACCATGGTTGGAAGATTTACCCAGAGATGGAAGGTTGATTAATCCTCAAGTATTGTTGCACTATAGAAGAAGCAGACATCAGAAAGTCTAGTGTCAATAAGAGTAATCAAACACAAAGCTCAAAACCCCTACCTGCTTCTGAAGCAAGGCTTCCTGAAAACAAAATAAAACAAAAATATTACTTTCATATAGATCTGATTTAATTCAACAGAGTACTAATTTTTCCTCTCTAGTTTACACAGTTTCCAAGGTGAATGGTAGAGATGGTGAATACCTTCATCCTTCATTCCTTGCCCATAGAGGAACCAGGGAACCAGTGGAACAACTCATATGGGAAAGAGTTCTTGGTAGGAAGAGAGGGCCATGTCATGTGACCCACAATGATCAGAAAACACATGAGAAGTAATGGGATAGCTAAATAGACAGTATTAAGGCACAGTGCATACACAGGGACTATGAAAAGACTTCCTAATCAAAGGCCTTCCTTCAGAGGGCGCTACAAACAGAATATATAGGGGAAGGATTCAGTAATTAGGCATGAGATCAAGCTACCTTCTAAAGTATTTTCATATGCTTAGAGTCACACTCTGTGTGCTGGGAAATGTGATCAGGACAGCTGAGCTATTACTGTCCAAGCACACAACTCCTTGGAGAGTGGTTGGGAGAAAGAAGTTCCCTCTGCCCTGACTCCTGGTGTAGCAGAGAAGGCACCACAAAACCCTTTGCACCATCTTCAGGGCTCACCTAATCAAAGTTAAATGAAATCTGCTATGGATAGATGCATGGCAAGATTAACATCAGCGTTACTTACCAGTTCCAATGCTACATCAATTACCAGGTTCTGATCATCCAGGCTTAAGACATGTTTAGAGGACGAATCACCAGATATCATGCGCAATTTTTCTTCTTGGACTGTTTTCTTAGAAAGGCCAATGGTAATAAAATGTATTCCAAGACTTCTAGCTGTTGTGGCTATACCCTGGACATTAGGGCTGTTTGGATGATCCACACCATCAGTCATCAAAAAAGCCACTTTCACACTTCTCTTACGACTTTCAGTTTTAAACAGCTGCGTGGCATTTGAAACTGCATAATAGGAGTAAGTGCCATGGCCAATAAAGCCCAGAGAATTGATTTTCTCCTTAAAATTCTGGTCATTTCTCCATGCTGTAAAGGGATGATCAATGCTGACTGTGCTGCTGAACTGCATACTTGCTAGTTTGACATTATACATGTGAGACTTAACTGGCTTCATCTGGAAAATGCTGTCAGTTATGTTTTGAACAAAATTCTTCTGTAAATCAAACAGCCGATTTTTGGCACTTTCTGAACTGTCCAAGATAAAGACTATATCAATGAGACACATATCACCTGTAATGGGACAAGAAAGTTAAATCTATGAATGATGGGAACATCTGCACAACAGATTCCAGATAAATCTCTGCAATGATCATTTTCCCAAAGATTCCTCTGTCTTCCCAATAAAAATTCTAAGGATAAATTTCACTGTAAAATCCAATAAATTCTAATGAAAATTGTCAAGTTAGGGTCTTGATGAGATTGTTTTAGTGTTTTAGTTGATTTTGTACACAAAATTTTCCACATGAAATTTCAAAAAAAAATCAGGTTTCTTATAATTTCTCTTAAGACATATGCATGTTCATTAAAATCATTGATCAAACTGGAATCCAAGTCCAAGTAGATGTCACAAAGTATTTCCTGGCCCTGATAATCAAAATAAATAACATTTTACAAATTCACACAAAAGTTATTAATTACTACAAAATTATGCTAAAATGCCTGGATACATGCAACATGGTCAATCAGAAATTTTAAGAGAATGGTTTTACCTTCATCTTTTGGCATGGGAGAATAAATATTCTTTCCTTTCTTTCTGTTTTGCCCATATACTATCTGGTTTGTTATCATAGCCGGAAGTATAAAGCAAATAAAAAAACATTTTTTCCTCATAGTGACTTTTATCCCAAATAGACAACTTTTCCTTCCTGTTAAAAGTAAAAAGCCACCTGTAAATACTTCATTAATAGATGCAAATAAATATATACAGATACTTTAAATACATATTTGTGGGAAGCATAATTCTAGAGAACATATATTTTAAAAAATTATAAAAAGTCACTGTGTAGGTAATTCAAGTACAGTAACCAGCAGTACACCTCAACTCATGTAGCTCACATGTATAGTAGAACCTCTTTAATTACAGAAGAAATATGGGTATAACACAGGACTGCCTTTTCTTTCTTAGCAAAAAGTCATTTGGATATCTAACAAAGAAAGGTAAAATGAACTGTTACTCTAATTATCAGGAATAAACACAGATCAGGTTGTTTTGGGATGCAGATATATTACATAGGTCTGGAGCATCAATATGAGCAACATATTCTTCTAAGAAACAGTGGCTTAATAATGAAAGTCAATACATTAACATATTATTAATGTTAAAGAATATGAGCAATATTTTTCATAAAGACAATATTCTATAATAACAACAATATATTGATAAAAGGAAAATTAGAATATTTAAGTCAGTGATTGAACATATTTCTACGTAGTACTGAACTTCAATAAAACTGATTTACAAAAAAAGCCTTTAATTTACAAAAATTAATTTTAAATATCATTAATAATGAAGACAATATGTTAAATGTAAAAATCCTTCCTAATTCCTCGTCAAGTCCATCAAGCAGTTACATATACAAAAACCGTAAGTGCAGTCCTCTAATACTAGAGAGGGAACAACAATGTCTCTTACCTTTGAAGGCATTCAGAAAGCAAATTGTAAATTGAAAAAGTTTTCAGTGTAGAAAATGTGTCCTGTAGGTCATACTGGAAAGTATGTTTTGTTTACCAAAATAAAGCAATCTACACATAAATAGCCTATCTACTTGCAAATGGCTCTACCTTTCATCTAGATATTTTATTTCTGCTTTTTAGTTGGCCAAAGTTTAAATGAAGACAGTTGGGCACTTGGCCAGGGCTGAGCAAGAGATCAAGTCATTTTATTAAAGGGACAGTGTCAGTCTGGGAGCACAAGTAACTGCACTTTCACATTAAAAACCCCACTTTTAGACCATCCATATCTTTACCTTTCATTTTGCCAGTCACATGTCTTCAGCTTGTCTGTGTTAATGTTGCAGCACTGGCTAGATCAGAAATGTGAGAGACGTACGGTATCACTTGCAGGCTAGAACTGAAGTCTGACCTGATGGTTTGTGAGACTGCCAGGACTGCATGACTCAAAGGTGGTAACTTCATCAGCAATTACAATAATAAAACACAACTTTAAAAAAAAAAAGAAAAAAGAAAAAAAATCTTTTTTAACTGGTTTCCTCAGAAATCCTTTCTGCTTTTTAAATCCTCTGAGGAATTTAAAAGACAGGATATCTAAAAGGGGGAAGTCACTTAGGTAGCTTTCAGCATGTTGCATGGAAATTACACTTGTACTGGCAGGATTGAGAGTAAAATTGTGTTATCACAGTGTTAAGTTAAAAAAAATGGGTGAGAAAAAGTATGCTAATGATAAGTCTCATCACATGCCCTGAGGGAGTTAAGTGCAAATGCCCAGCAGAAGGTTAGCAGACATCCTCTAGACAGGCACTGCCTACCAGGCAAGACATCCTTCAGCAGCTTGGTCACAGGGCAGAATCAAAGAATATCCTGAGTTGTAAGGGACCCACAAGGACCATCTAGTCCAACTCCTAGCCCAGCACAGGCCAACATCAAAAATCATACCGTGTGCCTGAGGGAGTTGTCCAAACGCTTCTGGAACTCTTACAGGTTTGGTGTGTGACCCCTTTCCTGGGAAGTCCTTTCCAGTGCCTGTTCCCGGCTGCCAGGACACATTTTCAGGATGTTCATTTTGCCATCAACCAGGACCCCTAGAGCCGTTCTCAGCCTCTCATTCCCCAGTCTGACCATACATCCAAGGTTGTCCTGTCCCAGGTGCTGAATCTGGGACTTGTCCTTGTTAAACTTTATACAGTTGGTGATTGCCCAGTCCGCTAATTTGTCAAGATAACTCTGCAGGGCCTCCCTGTCTTTGACAGAGTCAACAGTTCCTCGCAGTTTTGTATCATCAGCAAATTTACTTAGTATATCTTACAGTCCTGAGTCCCAGTCAGTTATGAAGATGCTGAAGAGCACAGGGCTGAGGATGGAGCTCTGTGGAACACCACTAGTGACAGGTCCCCAGACTGATGTCACCCCATTCACTGTAACCCTGTGCCTGACTCCTGAGCCAGCTGCTCATCCATCACATGACATGTTCATCCAGCTGTGTGATGGACATTTTCTCAAGATGGATGTTGTGAGAGACGGTGTAAAAAACTTTACTGAAATACAAAGAGATTATATTAACTGGCTTCCTTTGATCAGCTAGGTCGGTTACCTTATAAAAGGAAATTAACTTTGACAAGCAGGATTTTTCCCTCATGAAGCCATGCTGGCTGATGACTGTATTGTCCTTCAGGAGTTTTTCACTACTTCCCAGAATAATCTTATCCATAATTTTACCAGGCACTGATGTGAGACGGACAGACAGGTAGTTACCAGGATCATCTGTCTTGCCCTTCGTGAAAATTGGGACAACATTTGCCAGCTTCCAGACAACTGAAACCTGTCCAGATTCCCAAGACTGCTGAAAAATCATTGAGTGAGGTCTCACAATGACATCACCCTTTTGAGTACCCTGGGATGAATCCCACCAGGCCCTATAGACTTAGCTGGAGCACAAAATCCCACACTAGTTCGAGGTTGGCTGGGATACATTGATTAGGAGCTTGTGAGTAAGCCAAGTACATTAAGCTTTTAAGTAAGCAGAGGACATTTCCTCCTGATTTCATTAAAATGTTGGTGAAAGGGAAAGAATAGGGAGGAAAAGAATAAGACATGACAGACCAATGAACATAAAGTATCTGTCTTCTTTAAGGTCAGCAGAAACATCCTTCATATAGCCTGAGTGCACGGTCTTCTGTATTGATAGACTACACACTTCCTTAAGTACTCACTTTCTGCTTCTCCAACAATATATTCCTTTATAAAGAGACATTCAGCTAGAAATCCACCTTTGCAAACACCATTATCTATTTGTGTGTGCTGTGAGCCATGAGCATGACAGCATACATAACTAACTAAATTACAGGGTTAGACAACTCATATTGAGGAACTCAAAGACATCTTCGCTCTTAGCAAAGATGGAGATAACTCTAATCTGTGTGTTGCTGGTTTTGTCTGGGGTAGAGTTGATTTTCTCCACAGTAGCTGGTACAGGGCTGTTTTGGATTCGTCTGGGAAACAACATTGATAATTCAGGATATTTCAGCTGTTGCTGAGTAGTGCTTACACAGGGTCAAGGCCTTTTCAGCTCCTCATCTTACCCCAGCAGGGAGTGGGCTGGGGACACACAAGGAGTTGGTAGGGGACACAGCCAGGATAGCTGACCTCAACTGACCCAAGGGATATCCCAGACCATATGCTGTCATGATCAGGATATAAAGCTGGAGGAAGCTTGTTTGGGGGACCACTGCTCAGGGACTGGCTGGCCACGTGCCAGAGGGTGGTGAGAAAGTGTTTTGATTTGCAACACTTGTCTTTCTTGGGTTTTATTTCTCTCTTTTTGCCATTTTCCCTTTTCGTTACAATATTATTATTCTTATTGGTTTAAAAAAATTAATTGGTTAATTGGTTGAACAAAATAAATTATTGAACTGTTCTTCCCTCAATCCATGTGTTTTTTCACTTTTCTAATTCCCTTCCTCCCATCCTGCTGGGGGTGGGGAGTAAGCAAGATGCTGCGCAGTGCTTAGTTGCTGGCTGGGGTTAAGCCATGACAGATTGCATGTGAGAGCTGTACCTTTGCCATATGATGAGTATACACAGTACCATTCCTACACAGAACTGTCAGTCTGTTCATGCTCTGTTAACATGAGATATACTGAAGGGACATGCTGCTAACAGAAAAAAATCCTACCCACCACCACTGCTCACCCTCTTCACCCAGTTCAAGTGAGGAAGAATTTGCTGGCCCAGCAGCTGACAGCCTCATCCTAAAGGACCTCCTGCCTAGAAACCTCTACATTGTCTCCTTTCAGACATATGTCATCCTTATTGAGGCTAATTGTCTTCATTAAGTAAATGTTGCCTTCATTGCATACATGGAAAACAAAGAGTTTCTACGGAATACAATGTTTTACACTAAATATCTGTTAGTGCTATAAATGGTAATTACTGTCAGCACCCAGCATCTGCTGTATTAGAGACATTGGTGACGATTAAGCATTTCATTATCAACAAATTAGTCATATAGATCACTCATACTGTTTACACACTTATTCTTACCCTTGTGCATGCTTAGATCAACACTCCAAACAGTCTATCAGATCAACAGCTACAGAAAAAACATGCTTTTTCCAGCAGCTGGCAAGGTCTATCTGCTCTATGTGCCAAACCAGAATTGAATGAATGGATTTCCAGATGTGTTCAAAGATTTCTCACGTTTTTGGGAGGACCTGCAAACATGACTCTCATCTGACAGAGATCAGAAAAAGTTAACACTTATGATTTTTAGACATAACAATTTGACTATTCAAGTATACATGTACCCTGGTAGTTCTGATGCACATGCTGTATTTGGACAGTTATGGGGTCAAGTTTGGTTGTATTTCTCTGGCTAGAAAATCCATAAATGTGTTAAATGTTGTTTGCAACTGCTGTCTGGGAACAGCCTAAGCTCTTCTTCACTTCTTACTGTGTTTTGGAAGGAAAGTAAGAATCCTGACAGCTCCACAACAGGATTGTGGATTTACAATTTAGAGTTTTTGGTTTTTTTCACTAGTCTTGTCAGTATATATTTTCATAGCTTTGTATTCATTTAGAAATCAAATCTAAAGGAAGTAATGACTCCACATTTACAGCACTGTTTTTAACATTAATACTTTTTGCAAAGCTTTTTAGTACAGCAGTGTTCCAATGACTGCCCTGAACCACATGCTCTGAACCAAATGCTGAGCACATTCAGCTCCCAAGACTACTGAAGCTGTCTACATGCGCCCATTACATGACCATACTAAAACTCTAGTCTGTAATACAAAGTTTTATCTGTACAACTCATTTTATGTTGCTAGTGAATTTCAAGTTAAAAAGCCTTTATTTCCTGCATACATGCTAAGTCATCTCTTCTACTGGAAAAATAGTTTATCAGCTTTTGTTCTGGGTACATATCTTCCCTCCTTCAATACCTTCTGCTATTCTCATTACTGAAACTCAAAAATGGTAAAGAAAAAATAAAAAGAGAGTTGACAAAGGTAAGACAGAGCTTCTGTATGAAGCCAAAGTAAATTTATGCTATTTAAATCCTGCCCTCTGCTGTATCTACATGATAATGCATAATGATAGTAGTGATAGTACTTCATACTGGGTGACTCATTCAGGATTTAATCATCTATACAGACCAAATAAAAGAGGTTACTGTCTGGGCAAAACATTTGTGCCTTTGTAATAGAAGGTGGAAGCTAAAGACTAAGCTATTAAAAGACTAAGATACACCACTTTGAGGGGGGTGGATATCTCCTGCAAGAACTGGTTTTACTCCTTAGTTCCTACCTGATCCTGAGATTCTAAATACTCATTTCACACATTCCTCTCTTTTAGATACTCAGATTGAGAGCACCAGTACATCAAATGGATCTTCTGAGTACTACAAAGTAAATGAAAGTTAATAGTGAATGTATTGGCAAGGCAGCAGGAACTGCTGAAGTAAGCACTGTTCTAGGTTGTCAGAGAAATTACAGTCTTGCTGCATCACTTAGGTAGTACTGGCCTCAGAAGTGCTTACCTTAATATTAAGGTAAATTACTACTTACATTTTAAAACAGATTCACTTTACTTCCTGGCGGTCCTGTTCCTGAAATTCCACAATTCCCGTTTGGACCAGGCTCACTTTGTTGTCCCGAAAAAAAAGACAAACACATACCCCCCATCCCCCCGAAAAAGGAAAAAAGAAAAACAAACAAACAAAAAAACCCAACAAAACAAAACACAACCCCACAAAAACCACAACACCAAAAAACATCCGAAATTCCAATTTAGAATAACTTGTGTAATTTTTTTACTTCACTGGCAGCTTAAAGCAATGATGACAAAAGTTTTCATGTGCAGCCCTTACAGGATCAATTTATGATATAGCCATTATGATATAGCCATTATGGTATAGCCATTTTTGGCTACAAAAATTTGTCAGTTTGAATAAGGGCTTTGGTCAGGCTCAGCAACATGAAGTCTTGTTAGAATACAGCATATTTCATTTTCAAATTATTTAAATAACACTTTGTAAATCCTCTATGTTTCAATTTATTTTTATAAACACCTGGTAACTGAGGCTGCTTATCATAATATATGATATAGCTCAAGAGGAGTTCTCTCTCTAACAGCCTAGAATGATCGAAAGTGAAGAGTTTCCTTTTATTTCATGAATTTTTCTAGAAGAATATGAGCTCTAATATAGAAAAAGTCTTGTCCTCTGACACATACATCCTCTGCACTATCCTTCTAGAATCATGATTTTGTTCACAGGCTATGTTTGCACCTTGAACATCCAAACTTTGCGATCCCTTTGGTCCAGGTACTCTTTCAGAAGCCTGGATATGCTAAAAAGATTAGGTAGGAGATTAATTTCCAAACTTCCACAGATCAGTTTTTGAATTAATAAAATGAAGTATTTATCTTTAAAAGAAAACAAATATGCCTGTGAAATTCCTGTTGTCTTTATTTCAATTCCCCTTGCTCACATTTCTACACATCCCACTGAAAAACAAGTACATCAACCACCACCAATATTAATGGAGTAAGTGAAGCTCAGAGTTCTTTTCACTCTTATCCAAGCCTGTGCAGTTGACAAAGGTCATTCTGCCATCAAAAAAAAGAGTCACCTTCCTTACTTAAAAGGCTTTTTATTTTGAATTAATTAATTCAATTTTAAAAAATCAATTAATGAATAACCAAGGTGAAAAACCTGGTGGGCCAACTCAGCCTACTGGACCCTCTGAAACTTTTTCACCCTGAAAATATATAGCATTTGAATACAGTAACTTGCATTATGTTTTTCATGTAAAATTGTAAAAAATTAAGTAATAATCCTAATATAAATGAAGAACAAAAGTAAGATCTGTGCAAACAAAAGAATTTTCAGTAGAAATACTAAAGCCTGGAGGAAATAGTCTTGTACCCTGTGCCTACAACTTTGGCAATCACACTTCTGAATCTGTATAATTTGGAATCTTTTTAAAGAGACATACCTTTTACATAGACTGAGAGAAGTTTGAACTGCGGCTTCAAACTGCCTATGTAATGAATACTTTCTTCCCTTACTGAAAATCAGGTAAAGCAACACTACCAGGTATACATCATGGCTTGGAGGACTACAACATTTGAAACAGTCTGCTAGGTTCCATCAAGGAATAGCTTCTGCCAAGTGTAAGCAATCGTAATCCAAACCAGAAGTAATCTGAAAAATAGCAATGTCAGAATACATGCTTTATTCTTTTTCTGTAAAGGGAAGAGCAGCAGTAGACTTAGATAACTAAAATGGTAATTGATGTCTTTAAAAATCAGTGTTAACATTGCAATGCAACATACAAAACTCCGGCAGTATTTATGTGTTTCCATATTCCTGAAAGTATTTAGCTATTTTGGCCAGTTCCCCTTGGCCAGACATGAGACAAATACAATAAATCTCAGAGGTTAACATAAACTAAAAGAAAAGCAAGCCTTCCAGGAATCAAATATGAAAAAGCATAACTAAGTTGTAGGGGAAAAAAGAGTTTTCAGTTAATATCTCAAAAAATATTAACTAACTTTGGTGTACCTCGATCTCTTATGAATTTTAACATGCCTTTAAAGAAAAAAATAGGCTCAAAATGGAGCTTCCACTGTATGAAGTCTCCACATGATTAAACATACTTAAAGAACTCAGAGACTTGTACATAGAGCAAACTTAGAATATTCTGCAGACAGAGCAAAAAAAGAGAAAAGTTTATACATCATCCATGAAGTTCCTGAAAATAGTTTGAGATACAACTGCATGAAAGCAATTGTCACATAGAAATTCACATTATAAATAAGCAGATCTTACAAGGAATATAACAGGGACTGATCACAAGTGGCTGCAACATCTGAGGCCAAAAAATGTATGATTAAAATGAGACTTTATGAAAGTCAAGCTGAATTAGATGCTTAACGATTTGGGGGTTTAAGAGTGTAAGTTTATTTAACCATATCAGTTACAAGGAATGGGAAAATATAAAAAGCAGCTGCTATGCAGTGGTGAAGAAACTAATAGTCATCTAAGTCCAACCTCAAAACTAAACAAATATTCTGCATTATTTACAAAGATGCTGCTATTGGACAAAGATACAAAGATACGCCAACTAAAAGGGGCAAATCAATGCATGGAAAACAGAAGCAAAGATCCTAGAGTTTAAAAGGTTCAGAAACATTAGAGGAATTCACAGCCTCACTAATGAAATACTGCTGCAGTGTTTGAGATAAACATAGGAAATACAGTATCTCTGTGTGGTAGAATGATCAAATATAAAACATCTATGTCCCAACAGTTCATGCGATCTAGTAACTGTGACGCAGTGGTCCCTGAGGCAGTAACATTCTTTTGCATTCTGAAACACCAAATAGCTCTTGTGTTTCCATCAACTTACTTCGTATATGTCATTGTAGGAACAGCATTTACTGGCTCCAAATACAACTTTCCTTTTTAAATTTTTCAGAATTTCTCTTGTTCCAAAGACACATGAAACACTTCTTCTGTAGCTTCTGTATTTGTCAGTAGTGTATTTTGGCCATCATTAGGACTCAAACAATGAGCAAGATGTCAGATAGTTGAGCTGCTCATGTCACATAGTTAAGTTGTTGGTTCCCTAATATCTAAAAAACTAACTCTTAGAATCAAAGTTAGGTGATTATTGCAAGTATTAACTACATTTATAAACTAAACTCCCACACTTGCCATGGAAAAATGTTAAGAACACACAAACTGAATTTCATCTTTATTATAAAAAGAACCAAGAGGTGATTATTTAAAACACATATGAAAAAGTCACTATGTCCCATTTCAACAGTAGCAGGGGAAACGGAATGATGAAAAATGAAACAGATAAGCATGAAAATACAGGCTGCCAATTTTGCCTTTGATACATGATAGACTGCTCAATTTATTTTTACTTTTAATTACTTTTAAATTTTCCACACGGTTTGGCCAATTTCATCTATCAAAAACACTGCTGACCTCTAAACGATTACTGTTATTGAGGAAAAAACAGCTGGGCTCAGGCGGAAAAGTGTTTTTAAAATGGAACAAATATTACAACGAAATCTAAGACAATTAGTTGTTGTACAATTATACCACATTTCAGGGTTAAATTAATGAACCCTGCAAAAATTTAACACATAAAATGTAGTTTCTAGGATAATACAAATTCTCCAGTATGCTTAGAGACAAGAAAAAAGAAGAACAGACATTAACACAAATGGTGATTCCTTTTTACTGCGGTTTAGAGGAGATCAATTGATCTTACAGCCTTTTGGAGATGTTTTTGGAGATGTTTTTAGAGATTTTTTTGCATACTTTGCATATTTGCGTACTTTACCTCCTTAACGTACGTTTTTTGCATACTTTGCGTACCACTTAGGGTTTGTAGCTCTCTATACTCCTTTTTATTGTGATTTAAATGAAATTTATGGATCTTACAGCCTTTTATGGATGGTTTTATGGATGTCTTTATGGATGCCTCTATGGATGTGTTCAAGGATGATTTTATAGATGATTTTTTGACGCTTTGCAACCTTTACTTACTGTAAGTGATTTACCTACTTTGCGTGCTTTGGGTACTTTGCCGTTGTGTTTATTTATATATATATGTATATATATATATAATATTGTGCTTTGACTTGTGGAGAGGGTTCCGCCTCTGTGAAGGGTCACTCAGCAGTGACATGTCCCCACTGCCATGTCCCCAGCCCAGCATCACACACCTGCAGCAGGTACCGGGCTATTGATGCCACCTTCTTCTTTAATGTGTCATTGATTTATTCATATCACAATTGCAGCTTAGGGTTTGTAGCTCTCCATACTCCTTTTTATTGTGGTTTAGAGGAAACTAATGATCTTACAGCCTTTTGGAGATGATTTTGGAGATGACTTTGGAGATGAGTTTACAGACGTTTTTTGCATACTTTATGTACTTTGCCTACTTTACATACTTCCGTACGTTTTTTGTGTACCTTGCATACCACTTAGGGTTTGTTGCTCTGGATCTTACAGCCTTGCATGGATGATTTTATGGATGATTTTACATCCCTTTACGTCTCTTTACGTCCCTTCATGACCTTTATAAACTTTACGTAATTTACGCAATTTACGCAATTCACGTACGTACTTACGCAATTCACGTACTTTATGTAATTTACGTACTTTGGGTATTTTGCGGTTTTATTTTTATATGTATATATAACGCGGGGGTGGTGGTGGAGTGAGGTGTGGTCTCCTGCGTGATCCAAGAGCGTCCCGATTCCCAGATAGACACTCCTGGCCACTGCATTCCACAGCGTGCAGGGAGACTTATTCCATCACTCGTGCCGCTGGAAGGCACAAACACACACACACCCCAGAGCCTTTGATAGGCTCAGTGTTACCAGGAATACAGAACCCAGAGTGCTCAGTCGTCTAGGTATGTTCCAAAAGCATTTATTTCTCCGAAGGGACCTAAGAGCGAAAAGAGGAAGGGCCACTCTGTGTGGCCACGGATATAGGGCTCAAGGGACAATAGGGTTGGGGAGAAGGCAGGGAAATACAATGACAACCAATGGGAAGGAGGGAGGGGTGGTGTGTGTGTGGTACAATGAGAACCAGTGACAAGAAGGAAAGGGCAGAGTCAGGGATACAACAGCAACCAATCAGCATAGGAGGATTAACATAACCTTAGGGAGGGACCATTTAGCCAACACTCAGAGGGTATTTCACACCTCAAACTAGTTCCACCAGTTTGCTGCTGCTGTGGGACACTCTCAGCTTCTCCAGGATGGTTTCAGCCACCGCAACATATATATCTCTCTACATATATTTTTATATATGTAATATTGCTCCTTGACTTGAGGAGAAGGTTCCATCTTGGGGAAAGGTCTCTCAGCAGTGAGGTGTCCCCACTGCCGTGTCCCCAGCCCAGAATCACAAATCTGCAGCAGGTACCAGGCTATGGCTGCCACCTACTTCTTTAAAGCATCACTGATTTATTCCTATCACAATTCCAGCATAGGGATTGTAGCTGTCTATAATCCTTTTTATTTTGTTTTGGAGGAAATCAATAGATCTTACAGCCTTTTGGAGACGTTTTTGGAGATGTTTATAGAGATTTTATTGCATACTTTACGTCCTATGCGTACTTTACCAACTTAATGTACGTTTTTGGGTACTTTGCATACCACTTAGAGTTTGCAGCTCTCTATACTCCTTTTTATTGTGATTTATATGAAATTAATGGATCTTAAAACCTTTTATGGATGCCTTTATGGATGCTTTTATGTATTATATTTATATATATAATACTGTGCTTTGACTTGTGGAGAGGGTTCCATCTCTGTGAAAGGTCACTCGGCAGTGAGGTGTTGTTGAGGGGAAAATTGTCATCACCGCCCTCTCTCAGGCTGACTCCTCCCAGGATAGTGAGGACAGCTTTGAGGAGGCGGACTCAGAGGTTTGAGGACACCCCCTGGGCGGGCCCCAGGAGTGGCTTCAACCTCAACTCCGCCCATATTGCTAGCAAGTTCCCTGTCACTCGGGGACCAGGGCCAGCTCAGGGAGCGGTTTTGCCACCAGCCTCTGCCTCTCTTTCTAGCTACTTTGGGCTGCCTTTAAAGTTGATTGGTCTTTTGTTCTAGGGCGTGCCCTTGTTTCTCTGTTATTGATGGTATGAGTTCTGTAACCGCCCCTTACCCCCGATCCTATTGGTCGGGCTGCCCTCCTCTTAAGTTCGTGCCGCGCTCTGTTCAGGGCTGGTTCGACCAGGCTCGCGGACGCTCCAGGATCCCTATCCCGCTCCCCAATAAAGTCTGCTGTGGCGAACCAGTGGCTCCGAGCCTTCGTCTCTCCGCGCCGCCTCAACCATCGACACCAGACGCAGCCCTCGACTGCCCTGAGCCGCCACGCCTTTGGGCGAGACATCCGCCCGTGACCCTGTGGGGTAAGTGGCGAACGTCAGCAGCGGAGACTGCCAGACTGTCCAGCGACAGCGCCCAGACGCACAGCCCCCCTCTGGGAACAACCCAAACCGGGCATCACTAGGGGCAGACAACCAGGTCTGCGACAAGGTGTCCCCACTACCATGTCCCCAGCCCAGCATCACACATCTGCAGCAGGTACCGGGCTATTGGTGCCACCTTCTTCTTGAATGCATTATTGATTTATTCATATCAGGATTCCAGCCTAGGGTTTGTAGCTCTCCATACTCCTTTTTATTGTGGTTTAGGGGAAACTAATGGGTCTTACAGTCTTTTGGAGATGATTTTGGAGACGATTTTGGAGAAGGTTTTACAGATGTTTTTTGCCTATTTTTTGTACTTTGCCTACTTTACATACTTCACGTACTTTTATTTGCACCTTGCGTACCACTTAGGGTCTGTAGCTCTGCATCTTACAGCCTTTTATGGACGTTTTTATGATTTTACATCCCTTTACGTCCCTTTACGAACTTCACGTAATTTACGCAATTCACGAACTTACGTAGTTTACGTACAGACGCAATGCACGTACTTGACGTACTTTACGCAATTTGCGTACTTCGGGTACTGTCCCGTCCCGCTGAAAACGAAAAGGGCGGGAGGGGGAGGATTCTTTTTAATCGATTTCTCGGACTAAAAAGAAAGATTTGCAAACAGCAGCAGCTGCGTGTCCCTCCCGTGGGCGATGAGCAGGAACAGTGACAGAGCTGCCGCGGCTCCCTACGGGTGCAGGCAGGGTGCGGGCGGCGGCGGCTCCGTCCGGCAAAGAGCGGAGCACGAGGTTGCTGCGGCGATGGAGCTGCCTCAGGGAAGCAGCGAAGCAGGGCAGGACAGGGGCAGACAGCACGGGCAGCCAGGGAAGGAGCAGAATCGCAGGGAGGAAAACGCAAGGCGGGGAGGGGGGCAGAGCTGACCCTCCTGCCGAGGCCCTCTCCCTCCAAGAACCCAAAGGACAATGGCCCCGGGTTGTATCGCAGTGAGCTGCCTTACGTGCTTGGCTCTCCTGTGGCGTGACTTGCCCACCCATTTTTTCCCGGGGATCTGCCCCACCGGCCATGGGGGCAGGTCGCTTGCAGCCCAGCAGTGGAAGCTTCCTCTCTGCGCATTGGCTGCCAGGCAAAGCCTCGCCGGGGACAGAGCTGCCAGCACGTATGCAGCCCCGAAAGTCCTTTGTTCACCTCATGTGTAACATATGTTGAGGCATTGATCAAAATATTGGTCCCTCTCGGGTACTTTGCAGTTTTGTTTATTTTTACGTTTATATCTATTTCTAGATGTATTTTTGTATATAATATTGTGCTCTGTTCGTTCTGCTGAGAAGGGTCACTCAGCACTCAGGTGTCCCCGCTGCTGTTTCCCCGGCCCAGCATCCCACACCTGCAGCAGGAACCGGGCTATGGCTGCCACCTACTTCTTTAAAGCATCACTGATTTAATCATATCACAATTGCAGCTTAGGGTTTGTAGCTCTCTATACTCCTCTTTATTGTGGTTTAGAGGAAATCAATGGATCTTACAGGAGATGTTTTTATAGACATTTTTGCATACTTTACCTACTTTGCGTACTTTACATACTTATGTACGTTTTTTGAGTACTTTGCGTACCGCTTAGGGTTTGTAGCTCTCTATACTCCTTTTTATTGTGGTTTAGAGGAAATTAATGGATCTTACAGCCTTCTATGGATTGTCTTTATGGATTCTTTATGGATGTCTTTATGGCTGTTTTTATGGATGATTTTAGAGATGATTTCACGCACTTCACGCACGTCACGTGATTTACGTGCCTTCCGTACTTTGGGTACTTTGTGGTTTTGTTTATTTCTATATATTTATCCATATATAATATTGTGCCTTGACTGGTGGAGAGGGTCCCAGCTCTGTGAAGGGTCACTCAGCAGTGACGTGTCCCCACTGCCGTGTCCCCAGCCCAGCATGGCACACCTGCAGCAGGTATCGGGTAATTGGTGCCACCTACTTCTTTCCAGCATCGCTGATTTATTCATATCACAATTCCAGCTTAGGGTTTCTAGGTCTCCATACTCCTTTTTATTATGGTTTAGCGGAAACTAAGGGATCTTACAGTCTTTTGGAGATGGTTTTGGAGATGATTTTACAGATCTTTTTGGCGTACTTTACGTACTTTGCCTACTCTACATACTTACATACATCTTTTGTGTACCTTGTGTACCACTTAGGGTTTGTAGCTCTGGATCTTACAGCCTTGTATGGATGATTTAAGGATGATTTTATGTGCCTTTACGTCTTTTTACGTCCCTTCACGACCTTTACGAACTTTACTTAATTTATGCAATTTACACCATTCACGTACCTACTTACGCAATTGACGTACTTATGCAATTGACGTACTTGACGCACTTTACGTACTTGGGTACTTTGAAGTTTTGTTTCTTTTTCTATGGATATATATTTCTATAGATGTAAATTTTTAATCTGTACTATTGTGCCTTGATTTGAGGAGAGGTGTCCAGCTCTGTAAGGGGTCACTCAGCAGTCAGGTGTCCCCACTGCCATGTCCCCAGCCCAGCATCACACATCAGCAGCAGGTACCGGGCTACTGGTGCCACCTTCTTCTTGAATGCATTATTGATTTAGTCATATCACAATTCCAGCTTTGGTTTGTAACTCTCCGTACTCCTTTTTATTATGGTTTAGAGGAAATCAGTGGATATTACAACCTTTTGGAGTTGTTTTTGGTGATGTTTTTGAAGATGTTTTAGAAATTTTTTACATACTTTACATACTTTGTGTACTTTACCTGCTTAGCATATGTTTTTTGCGTACTTTGCGTACCACTTAGGGTTTGTAGCTCTGTATAGTCCTTTTTATTGTGATTTATATGAAAGTAATGGATCTTAAAGCCTTTTCTGGTTGCTTTTATGTATGTCTGTATGGATGATTTTATAGATGATTTTATGTCCCCTTGCGACCTTTACTTACTTTATGTGATTTTTGTACTTTGCGTGCTTCGGCTACTTTGCGGTTTTGTTTATTTATATATATATTTATATCTATAGTTCAAAGCCATTCCTTATACATTTTTAAACTAAAGGCACTGAATACATGGAGATTATTGAAAAGATAGAGGAACAATGGTTTGTCATATATTTTCTTAAAAATACTTTGCGAAACTACAAAAACATTGGAAAGACCAATAAAATCATATATTGTAATTCAAAAGAGGAAGTAGGAAAATATTTAATAAGGAAGTCTAGGCATTTCCTTTCTTTTATGAGAAAATAAGTTAAAAAAGAAGCTAAAGTAAGGAATTAATGTCCTGATTCTAACAGGGTCCAAGAAAACATTAAAAATGTAATATTTAAATATTTCCAGGCCAAATATCAGCATTTGTATATGAAGAAGGAAGTTATTCTGAGCGAATCTGAAATTGTCCAATAAGTACTTCAATTTATAATTTGCCTTTCAGGCAATTTCAATGAGCATTGAAAACGAAAGGAAAAACGTAAAAGTTCCCATTGTGATAAATACATAATATAGTGTTGGCTTTTCGTAGATATTCATTGTGTGTATGGTTTTATTCTTTTTATAGGAGTAGTCTTGTCATAAAGATAGAGGTATATAACCAATGTTTTAATTTCTGTTATGAACTAGATTTCGATATAATAGTAAAATAACTAATAGAGGTAATTCAAGAGACTTTCCTTTACTAACCACACTACCTACTTGACTGGATAACACCCAAAGAACAGCACAGAGAAAACCTGCCACTGATACCTGACTATCAGCCATAACCAGATGCAAGGACCACGGACAAAAGCCCAAACTGGAGACGATAACCAAGACTGGAAGAAACCACAGCTAAAAGCGCATGCTCTAAAAAAGGGGGACCAAGGAGGAGCCATGTAAAACAGTTCTTGGAACATGCGAAATAGTTTTGAGAAAAGTTTGAATATGCATGAATTCTTATGAATAGGCATGAGGCTGACAAAGAGTATTTAAGATGACTCCCTCAATGGCAGGTGTGCTTCTTGGCTTAGGGCCAAGCACCCAGCGCTGTTTCTTTGCTTTATTGTTTTTGTCCCCTATTGTCCTTTATTAAACTTTTAAATTTCAACAGGAGAGTGAACCTCGTTTTTCACACCACCTTCACGGCCTGCAGAAAAACAGGTTGTGAAACCCTAATCACATAGGAGTGAGGAAATACGTAATCTTTTTTTCAGGTGATTTATATGTAAGAAAACGTTATTACTGTGTCATCAAATAGTGGAAGAAGTTGCCCAGAGATGACATGCAGTCCCAAAGCACCGTGCTTGGCTGTTTGAGCAGGTCCCCAGAAAGAGACGGTAGGGTTAGACAGGATATGAGGAAGAAATTCTTTACTTTGAGGGTGGTGAGGCACCGGAACATGTTGCCCAGAGAAGCTGTGATGTCCCACCCCTGAGAGTGTTCAAGGCCAGGCTGGATGGGGCTCTGAGCAACGCGGTACACTGGGAGGTGTCCATGGAATTAGATGCTCTTTGTGATCACAGAACGTTTCAGGTTGGAAGGGACAGCAACCCGATGGGGCTCTGGTCCAGCCTCTCTGCTTCAGCAGGGCCATGCCACAGCACATGGCCAGGACTGCATCCCCGACGGTTCCCGGAGCTCTCCGGCCCAGAGCCTCACCCAGCCCGGCCCAGCCCGAGGCCCGCGAGGCACGCGCAGGAAGCGCACGGCCCGCCCGCGCGCCAATGGGAGGCGCGAGCGCTGACCGGGAGCGGAAGAGCGCGCGCGGCACCGCCCAGCGGAAGAGCACCGCGCGAGACAGTGCTTCCGCTTCCCCGGCGCCCCGCGCGCCGGAAGTGCTTCCACAGCCGGAAGTTCTCGTGCGCTTCCCGTTCTCCCTGCCCGGGCGGCGGGGCCGGCGGGCGGCGTGGAGGCTCCCGCGGGCTGGGTGAGCGGCTGCCGCGCCCGGGAACGGAGCGGGGGAAGGAGGGCGGGTGGCGGTCTCCCGGCTCCGGTGCGCTCTTGTCGCCGCCGCCTCCGCGTTGCGCGTCTCCTGCCGGGAACGGGCTGCCGCCGCGGGCCCTGCGCCCCTTCGGAGGCGGGCGGGGAGGGGTGACCTGCAGGCGTACAGAGGCGACCCAAGTAGAGTAAATAATGCTGTTTTTTCTTACCTCCCGATCTTGCATTCGGTTTCCACAATGATCAGAGAGGTGTATGGGTTCTGCGGCGTCTGTTTGCATGTAGGCACGTGTAGTGATTCTAGGCATGCAGCTACCGAAAGTGTAAATGGAGTTTTGACAGTAATGTACTAATTTGAATGTTGCTGGGCTAGATACGAACGGAGACAAGATAACATTGGGGCAGGAGGTGGGATTAGGAGCTGTATAATAAGATGACGATTTGCATTTCTGTTGAAATCTTCCAAGAGTGAAAGCCTTTCAAGGCTATGGAGTGGGCTTTAGACCAAACAGACTCTAATTTATGTCAGTTAATGCTTTTCAATTAGGCAGGGAAATTCTTCTCTCGATGTTTGAGGGTGTGGCTCTTTCCCAGCGGCACACCCATGTATCCTGCCACATCGCATCTCGGGTAATCTCTTCTTGCTTAATACCGGTGTGGAGTTTGTAAACGCAGCAAATCCTGTTGTTACCAGTTTATAGGTGGCTGTGTTGGTTCTGTCTCAGTAGGAGCAAAACGAGCAAAAACAAAGTGTGCTGTGAGGAAAAAGCAGAGACTGCTTAAGGATTGAGCCTGAAATGGATAAATGGAATGGATTTAACTCATGAGTTAAACTCTTGGGCTAAAAGTCGTTTGATTTTGTTTGTTTAATGATGATCTCAGCTTGAAAAAGAACTTGGGTTTTGATAACATTCCTACATATTATTTTCTCAACAGTTTCCATATGCATGGATATCACCTGAATCTTCTTACCAGAGCTTAAATTGTGTGTAAACTTACCCTGACCATGAGTGGCTCCAAACCTGATATCCTGTGGGCCCCACACCATGTTGACAGATTTGTTGTGTGCGATTCGGAACTGAGTCTTTATCACATTGACTCTGCTGTAAGCTCAGAACTCAAGGCAGGGTCCTTGCGGTTATCAGAAGAAACTACAGCTACACTTCTGTCAATAAATTCGGATACACCGTACATGAAATGTGTGGCTTGGTATCCCAAGTATGATCCTGAATGTCTCCTTGCTGTTGGACAGGCCAATGGTCGAGTGGTACTTACCAGCCTCGGGCAAGATCACAACTCGAAATCTAAAGATTTGATAGGCAAAGAGTTTGTTCCCAAACATGCCCGGCAATGCAATACCCTCGCGTGGAACCCACTGGATAGCAATTGGCTTGCTGCTGGGTTAGATAAACATCGGGCTGACTTTTCAGTACTGATCTGGGATATCAGCAGCAAATATGCCCCAGAGACTGCAGTTGCTACAGAGAAAGTAAGGCTTTCGGCAGGAGATGTGGAAGCAGGACTGGTAGTAACAAAACCACTATATGAATTAGGACAGAATGATGCTTGTCTCTCTCTCTGTTGGCTTCCACGGGATCAGAAGCTGCTGTTAGCTGGAATGCATCGAAATCTGGCTATCTTTGATCTGAGGAACACAAGCCAAAAAATATTTGTGAACACCAAGGCTGTCCAAGGAGTGACTGTTGATCCCTATTTCCATGATCGTGTAGCTTCCTTCTATGAAGGTCAGGTTGCCATATGGGATTTAAGAAAGTTTGAAAAGCCTGTTTTGACCTTGACAGAGCAACCAAAACCCTTAACAAAAGTTGCATGGTGTCCAACAAGGACTGGACTGTTGGCTACTTTAACAAGGGATAGTAATATCATTAGACTGTATGACATGCAGCATACTCCCACCCCTATTGGAGATGAAACTGAGCCGACAATAATTGAAAGAAGTGTCCAACCGTGTGAAAATTACATTGCTTCATTTGCCTGGCATCCCACAAGTCAAAATCGAATGGTAGTAGTGACTCCTAACAGGACTATGTCTGACTTCACAGTTTTTGAAAGAATTTCTCTAGCATGGAGCCCAGTGACATCCTTAATGTGGGCTTGTGGACGACATTTGTATGAGTGTACAGAAGAAGGAAAGGCTAGTTCCTTGGAAAAAGACATAGCAACCAAAATGCGGCTCAGAGCTCTGTCAAGGTATGGTCTTGATACTGAACAAGTTTGGAGAAATCACCTCCTAGCTGGAAATGAAGATCCTCAGCTGAAATCGCTTTGGTACACTCTGCATTATATCCTTTATTTGACTGTAGCTTTTGTCTTGAGGAAGTAATATACCTTTGTGTGTAAACCACTTACATAAAATGCATTAAAATCTTTAAATACAATGCAACATCCTGTAAATACTTTGCATATGTTAACAGGATGTGACTTTAAATTTTTTAAAACAGTTTTTCAAACACTTGGGAAAAATTAAGCTTCCTATACATGAAAATACTTATGAAGCAGTATACTGAAGATATGGATCAAAAACTTACAGGCAACAAAGGTCCCTTAGTTTATGCTGGCATTAAATCAATTGTGAAGTCATCTTTGGGTAAGAATGTTCCAACTTTGCTAAGTACTGTTGTAGTATGTTTGCAGAATGATACACTCATGGGTTTGTCTTTGATAATTGTTCAAAGAGGCTATTTAAAAATATTGAAACAAAGTGTTTCTGTCTTTTAATAATGTAAATTATTTAATAATTTAATTACTATTTATATTATATATTATATTAATGTAAATGTTATTTAATAATGTAAATTATCACTAATTTCCAGTTTTCAATGTTCTTGGAAAGTCAGTAATTGTAAAAGCATAGTAACCTCAGAGGTAAATCTTTGAACTATTTCAAACATTTGAGTTTTGACTATGACACTAAGAATTCTTGCTCCCTGCAAAATGTGACCTATTTTTCAAAGGTCCGCATCAGGGTGTAGTTCTAGAAAGGTGACTTTGCTGTAGTCGCTGCTAATGTATTAAGTACATTTGTACAGCTGTGTTTAAATAAGTTGACCTGTTCTGAAGTGGTGAACACCCCGGTTCATCACATTCTGCCTCTCATGTTTGCTGAAGTTTTTCGTAATATTATTTATTATTTGAGTATTTCCTTCTCTCTTCAACATATCTCTTATTAATAAATATGCTCCTTGGAGCAAAAAATGAGTCTTCAGTGGTGGGAAAGCTTCTAACACATTGATGCTGGCTAAGAAGAGAAGTGGTAGAGCAGGTGCTTGACCCTATATTGTGTATTTTCAATTTGAACATACTGAAAACTCCTGTCAAATGTAACAAGTGGTAGAAGAAAGAAAAAAGATTGAGAAATATGTGTCAAGCTTAGTTGCATAATTTTTCGCAGATCAAAATAATTTTGTGCATGCTGCTCGTTACCCTGGAGTTCTAAGCAATGTTGAAGTACTAAAATGGGATAGTGAGCTTTTGTACCCTGCTTTATGATTGAAATCAAAGTGTTGTGTTGTGATTGTGATTGAAATTGTGATTTAAGCATAATTTATTTCCCATTTCTAGGAACAACAGAGAACCTCAGGCACAGCAGGAGTGGATCTGATAGACAGGCAGATATTATTCAATATCTGAGTGAGGAGAGATCTTTGGCTTTGCAGCTCTGTGGGTGGATAAAGAAGGGAACAGACTTAGATGTGGAACCTTTCCTAAATTCATTGGAACAGGAAGGAGACTGGGAGCGAGCTGCTGCTGTAGCACTTTTCAACTTGGACATACGGCGAGCAATACAAATTCTGAATAAAGGGGCTTCCTCAGGAAAAGGTGTGTATTGTGTTTAGTCTTTTATTTTGGCACTGTATCACGAGTAGATTTTTTCCATTAACAGAATTATGAAAAATAGTGTGCAAGAGATGCCTGTTGTATTATATAATGGTTACTTGAAGCACTTGTATTGGAACTTGACAAATCCTGATACCTCACTCATCAGACTACCATATGCCATAGTGTCTAGTTAAAATAGATCATGCCTTTTGGAATTTCTACTGATAAAAACCCCAGAAAGACATACGTTCAGAACTAAAGGGATTCTTTTTTCTTTAATGGAATTGCTGGGGGAGAGAGTGTTTGTCTGTGCTTTCCATAAGGGGGGGTTTAAAATGGACATATGCTATTTTCAAATTTAAGAATAATGTTGAACCTTGTGACAGAATGAATATTTAGATTAAATAGTTTTCCCACTTTTAGGAAACTTCTTAGCTTGAAACTACGATATAAAATTGTCATCCTCCAGCTAGGTCTATTAAGTGATGGCTGGATATACAATCCTGTCTTTTCACTTCTTATGGATATGAATTATGATAATGACAGCCTTTTATATAGCTATTTCAAAATACCACAAATAGTTTGATGTTGTTTAAAGAGGCTGTCATGCATGTTGATGTTAACTTATCTGAACAGAGGCATTTAAAGGAAAAGCTACTATTAACGTAGTGTATGCACGTTAATTTTAGGTAGTGTTAATTCTACTGCATTTTATGTTGACTCCTGAGATAACATTATGTTTCAAGTGGATGCTTTCAATTATAGTTTTAACTGGATTTTTTAAAGTCCTTAACTTGAATAATATTGTTTCACTGATTGCTTTTCATAAATCAGGTGATCTGAACCTTAATGTAGTAGCAATGGCTCTATCAGGCTACACAGATGAGAAGAACTCACTTTGGAGAGAAATGTGCAGTACTCTAAGATTGCAATTGAACAATCCATATTTGTGTGCTATGTTTGCTTTCCTGACGAGTGAGTCTGGTTCATATGACGGTGTTTTGGTGAGTAAATTTCTGTTAGGTTATAATTTCTTTATGCGTAGGAGCATATAGATACATGCACATATGTAGGGGGAGTCCTATCCCATGAATTAATCAAATAAGAATGTATTCTTTTATCCTGATGCTGGCAAATAGCATTCCTTTCTGCTAAACAGACATCTCATAGTAGTGAAAGTTACTTTAGTGAACACATCATGCATGAACAGCCAAAATACCCATTATAATTAACACCTTTTTTTAGAGAAATTTTATTTGTAGCATGGAGTTATTAAACCACTAGAAATACATTATCAAAATAATATAAGCAGTGGGAAGAAACAGAAGAGAGATTAATAATGGAATTTCAAAAAGCAAACTAAATGCAGGGGAGTTTGCAGTATTTTCATCAAGCTACATTTGCATTGAATTGTATTTTATTTTCCCTTGCTTACTTGTTAAAATAATTTCAGTGTTGAAATAGTAAATAGAATACTTCTAGGTCTTCTGAAACTGATACAGAATTACCATTTAAAGGGCAAACTCAGTCTTTAATCATGAGATACTTTGAGCCTTTGGAGGAGTTGACATACTTGATTCCTGGTTAGAGAACAATAGAAATACTTGATTCAGTGGAAATTATTTAGCCCAAGAGAGGACTCCTGTAATGCAGCAGCGTAATTGGCCCAAAGCTGTTGAAACCAAAGTTGTGATAATATGATGCCTTTAGGGTAATGAAAAACAACAAAAGCTTAGAACCCCAGAGGAGAGAAGCCCGAGTCTTTTTTTTTTTTTTCTGTCTTTGAGAGAGAGTATTGTGTTCTGGATGTTGGGTAGTAGTTTATAGGTTTTTTTATTGATGAACTGGCAACTCACACATGATAAGGTGCAGTTTGTTTTTAATTTTAATTTTCCTTCAGTGAGACCTGTTGAAGTTTGCATTAAAGAGATTTTGCCAATTACATCTTGTTTTGGCAATGTCAGTCACAATTCCTAATCTGAGAATATCAGGAGGGAAAAATATGGGCACAGCGAAGTACGAGATTTAACACAGAGAAGTTTTCTTTTTCTTCAGTTGCATCTAGCAAAATGATTAAAAATCAGAAAGTAAATATTGATGTACTCCTGAATCTCAAGTGTTAATATACTTCTAAGAATGTTGTTCGGGATGTTTGGAGTTAGTTTTTGTTTGCTTGGGGTGATTTGTTTGCTTTGTTAACTTTTATTTGCACTTTAAGGAAGGAATGGAGTGGTTAGGCTAGTTATTCTGTAAATATAGTCAAGGAAACTTGGTTTTTCTTCTGCCTGTGACTTGGTGGGACTCTTGGCTATACATGCTGGAAGCACTAAGTCCTCTACAGGACTTGCAAAGTTTTTTTGTAGAGTTTCTTAAACCATGTAGGATGTGTTGTACCAGGCTTTCCCGATAGATTATCCCCATATCTGCAATCTTTCTCTGATACCTGTATCTGAGTACAAATAATTAAGGTGGTATTTAGAGTTAGCTTTCTCCAGATGTCATGTTTTCTTTGTACACAATCAATTTCATTGTATTAGTCAGACAGTAGTGCAAGTGTTCGGATTTTTGCAGTGTGTTGGAAAAGTGGAAACATGCATCTGATGTTAGTATTCGCATTTTTCTCTCTAAAGTATGAAAATAATGTAGCTGTACGAGACAGAGTGGCATTTGCTTGCAAGTTTCTCAACGATGCTCAGGTAAGTTTGTGGTTGCACATTTAAGCAAACTTTTAAACTGGGCTTTATTCAGTGGCCAAAGAAACTCTTGGGGTAGAGGGGTGAATAGTGGAAATAGTGAGTCATGAGTGATTTGCTTTTTCTCATCACAGTTTTATATAAGGTATGGTATAATCTGGTTTTTAGTTTGTACTTTCAGCTTCATTTTGATTCGGTTTTTGGTTGGTTAGTTTGGGGGCTTTATCTGGTTTTGTTGTTTTGTTTTTTTCATGAGTATTCATTACATGGTAGTTTAAATTGCATTAGCTGTACACCTGTTTTACTGGAGCATATTTCTACTTGTTCAGTATTTATTTCCAGGTGTTAATGTTCTCTCAAGTTAAGGTTTGGTTTTACAGCCGGAATATTCTGTTTTAAATTCACCAAAGTATTCTAAGAGTACGTAACCTCTCTCTTTGCATTTTGTATCAGGAAGTTTAACATTTGTTTATAAACACTTGATCTCATGAAGTGTCATACGATATAGTAATTTAACTTTTTCTGCATAACATCCAGCAAGCAGCATATTCTGTTTCCAGTGGACACTGTTTTGACATATATTTATATATTTTTTATAGCTCAACAGGTTTATTGAAAAGCTGACAAATGAAATGAAAGAGGCTGGGAATTTGGAGGGAATACTGTTAACAGGGCTGACAAAAGATGGAGTTGACTTGATGGAAAGTTACGTTGACAGAACTGGAGACGTCCAGACAGCAAGCTACTGCATGCTACAGGTTAATGTTTCACTCAAAAAAAACTTTATGGAGGAAAACTAAACATAGTTTCTTCATCAGTGTAGTGTTAAATATTGTGAAGTAAAAGGTATTTTCCGTATTAAGTTGGGACAACGGGTTTTTTTTGCGGAGTCATCTGAAACTTAGTGTTAACTAATGAGCATGTGTGTTCACACTCTTTGGTTGAGATAGCTTGAGGAGATAGTAGGGGAAAGAGACAAAAAAAATTGTAGTCCTTTTCACTAGCTGAAGTGGGAATACCCATTTCTCCCTTTATTGCTGGTGTGTTTCCTGACATGTCCATAATTTTTTTTGCTTAGAGGAATTTGATAGAGAACACAAGTGAGATTTTTTGTTTGTCTGTAGGCTTTGGGTTTGTTTGTTTTGGTTTTTTTTTAATAATGGACTTATCTTGGCCCTTACACAGTAGCAGCTGTTGCCAGCAGTGTATTTAACTGCATATGCAGTAGTGACAGTGATACAGATTGTGATACGTGACAGAACTTCCTCTCCTTCATCTCACACATGTGAGTTCTTAGGAGGACATGGCAGCACAAGTATTTTCATCCAGAGAGAACTAAAGAAAACCTTTATCAAACTCACATTACAGTTTAATAGAAAATTAATTTTCTTCAGGATAAATTACACTGTATTATTTCTCATATCTTGTAGTACACTTTGTAAAGCCTTTTGAAAAAGTGAGTAATGTGTGTTGTGTGTCTTCAGTGTATGTCTGACATTTTTTCCTGTCTGCTTTAGGGTTCTCCATCAGATGTACTTAAGGATGAAAGGGTTCAGTACTGGATTGAGAACTACAGGAATCTTTTAGATGCTTGGAGGTTTTGGCATAAACGTGCAGAATTTGATATCCACAGGAGTAAGCTGGATCCCAGCTCAAAGCCTTTAGCCCAGGTAAATACAAATCTTACATGAAATACAGCCAGTCCAGAAAGGAATGTGGCATGATACTTCTGTAAAAAAAACCTTGCTGGCCATATCTTGGTTTTCATGACGATTTGTGTGCAAAGGAAAGATTTCAACTAAGCCTGCCCTAAAAAAAAAAGAGGTGTCACTTTTTTTTTCAAGTAACAGGTCTTTCAGAAACTGTAACCCATCAACACTTTTCTTCTGAGGAAACTGGAAATTCCCTAGATTTTTTTATCTCACGTATTGAAAAATGAAGTCAGGGATGTATCATCCAGCTGAACTCAGTGTCAGGGTGAGACTGATGCTGAAACCAGGGAACTAGTTCAAATTGCCTTTGTTCTAATTGAAACAAACATCAAAGTTATTTTGAAGCTCTTGAACCTGAAACTGAGCAGCAGCAACTTTCATTATCAGTTCTGAACATACGCTGACCCAAAAACTAACACCCTACTCAAATGCTATCTTCTTAACATCTGCTGGCAGTTTTAGCCAACATCGTCTTACCCCAGCACCTTCTGCTTTCTCATGTCTACTAAGTATGTTCATTACAAGCTCTAAGGCCTGAGGGTTTCTGAGGCAGGCTGGTTTTGAATTCATGTATCCTTCACAGCTGTTTAAGCAGAGCTGTTCCAAGTAGGAGGGAGTTGAGTTTACTGCTCCTTCCTTATGTGGTTAACATAAATAGTTCCTAAAGAGTTTAAAATACGTGCTCCTTGGTATCAAGTCACAACTTGTGACGTGGTGGATGCAGATATATAATGTTAGGATAATCCTTATGTTGGGGACTGTAGGGTGAGTCATCTGACTGTAAGGACAGAGAGACCAGATTTAATTATAAAGTAAGTAGAATAAACTTAATTTCTTCCATTACTGAAGATGTAGCTTTTATTATCTTAAATTATATATTTTGAAATTTTAGCAATTTTGCATGTTTTTATGTGCTTTTGAAGTGAGCATCATTAAGGCATACTTCGCAGGGCTGTGTGCCTTATCTATAAGCCAAGATACTAAGAACTCCTTCACAAGTAGCTTTGGCTTTCCAGGGTACTCTCTAGAATATCTGATAAATAAATGTTTACTAGCTTGAATGGATTCACTCACAGGTGTAGCAAAAGTGGAACCAGACCAAAAAATTAATGGGCATTTGTTCTCTTTAGGTGTTTGTGAGTTGCAATTTCTGTGGAAAATCAATCTCTTACAGCTGTTCAGCTATTCCTCATCAGGGGCGAGGCTTTAGCCAATATGGAGTCAGCGGTTCACCAACGAAATCAAAAGTTACAAGCTGTCCTGGTTGCCGTAAGCCCCTTCCCCGCTGTGCACTTTGCTTGATAAATATGGGAACACCAGTTTCCAGCTGTCCAGGTATGGCACTGTGGGTTTCAGTTATTCAGCTACAGTACTAGTTAAAAGCCTAATTAGCAGTTCCAGTTGTAAGATCTTCAGCTGCACTTCTTTTTTCTATTTGTGCTTATACTGTAAATATTCATATTCATCATTTTGAAGGAAGGACCATAACTGAGAACTCCTTTTCATCCCATCTAATTTTATGATGAAACCTTTGTTTCAATTCTTAACTCAGACAGTATATGTAGTTACTTGATTCTGGCAGTTTTCCCAGTGAGACTGTCAGTCAAATTCCATAGTTAGACTGATGTAAAGATTCAAGTATTGTGGGGGTTAGTATTGTGAGCTGTACTACTGAAAGAAATAGGGAATATATTTCTTGAGATGAATTGCAGGGATGCTACACAAATCTTGGGATGTAAATGAATTAATTTTTATCTGGAAGAGGAAGAGAGAATAAATTTAATGTGCACTTTCTGTTACTAAGTTTGAAAGAAAGCATGGGTCGTGCTGTCACAGCTAAGAGATGTTATGACTAGAATCTTTTGGTTCCGAATGTCTTTGGCTCGGCATTATATAATGTCTAACTGAAAATAATTTGACCATATTTATTAAATCAGTTTTGTTACAGAGCCATGAGCAGCTGTACAGTTGACATGTTTATTTATCTCTTCTCATTCTTTCACTGATCATTGTTATGGCTTCTATATTGTACTTGTTCTAATTAATAACTTAGATTTTGTTGATTTTTTTGTGAAGCAGAAGATTTCATGTGCAGCACAACAGGCCCATAATTCACTGAAATATAAAACAAGCACTAAAGCATAAATCACCATTGAGGGAGATTCTTGTCCTGTAAAACTTGTTTAATAGGCAAGTTTAGCACGTCCATGAGATGTGAAGCAACAGTTCAGCAGTCTAATTCTTTTTTTGGCATTCTTCCAGGTCTCAATATTTTTTACTGACTTCTCTTTTGAAATTAGGCTGCTTTTTGACATAATGTTCTTAATTTCAAAATTATTTTAGCACTGTTGCTGGGACTGAAATATAAATGTAGTGTAATGATTTACGGCAATATTTGTGGGGGTGGTTTGCCTCTGCACAGGTGGATCCAAGTCAGATGAAAAAGTGGATCTTAGCAAAGACAAGAAGCTAGCCCAGTTCAACAACTGGTTTACTTGGTGTCACAACTGTAGGCATGGTGGACATGCTGGGCATATGCTGAGCTGGTTCAGGTAAGTTGATGTTAAAATCTTTGTTATTTCACATGTGTGTGCTGCCCTGAGTAAAACATGCCTCCTTGCCTGTATCTATCATTATAAAGTTTAAATAATAAAACTGAACTATGATGCTGAGTTTTTCTGAAATACTACGCCTCTGTACATAGTTAAATGTATAACTGCAAAATTATTTTCCCTTTTTTTCTTTTTTTCTGCTGTTGCTATTTAGGGACCATACTGAGTGCCCAGTTTCTGCCTGCTCTTGTAAGTGTATGCAGCTGGATACAACAGGGAATCTAGTTCCAGCAGAGACTGTCCAGGCATAAATACTGTTAGAAAACGTGTGGCTCTCTAATGGATGTCCATCATAGTCCAAGCATATATTTTAGACAAAGGTAATTTGTGACTTACTGTGAAAAAATAAATTGCTATCGAAGTAGTAAAATGACGTGTGTATGACTGCGCCTGGTAGAAACAGGTATTCCTGAAGTGAGCCTCTAGGTGCAGTGTGTGGCCCTTATTCAGAGGACTGAAGAAACGGACTCCTGGAATTGTGGACTCTTTGGATTTGCTAAAATCCAAAGAAGACCTTTATTTAAAAAGTTTTCAGGATAATGCTGATTGGCCCCAAAGCTGAGTTTATATGCTGTGAAAGCAGACCTTCAAAGTAAACGCTTGAAAAGTGTCCTTCAGATGATGGCAAAGTGATGCTGTGGATTCCTCTGTTCATTGTTTGATCACACTCTCTTGTATGCAAATGATCGTTTCCTTGTACGTTCATTCAAAGTGACACTGTTAACTGTATTCTAAAGACTTTTATTTTAAAGAAAAATCTATCTCTTTCTGTTCCCAGGTTTTGTTGAGAATAAAGTGATATCTTTGCAATTCAAGTTCTTAATTAGCCTACATACACAGCTGATGCAAATTTTAGTGCTTAAGAGTTTGGGGGTTTTCTCTCCTAGCAATGACTGTATGCTAGAGAAGAGCTCCCTGAGAAGTCATGTGACTGTTTCAGTGCAGAATGCAGGTAAACTATAAGAGGTTGTATCTGATAAATTTTTTACTCAGTACTGTGAAGATCAGAAATCTCAAGGACTGGAGACTTGTAAATACGTAAGTTTTAAACTACATGCAAAGTTTTGACTACAAAAATATTTGAAGTCTTTGAGATAATCATCATTTCCCTGTACTTTTGAGATATACTGGGAAGTGTGGAATCAACCTGTTTAAATCCTGCTTCTGGTCACTAGCAGGCACCCATCTGCTCCCAAAAGGCTGTGCAATTTTAAGTAATTGACCAGAGTACTTCTAGATGTGTTACCAGCTGGAATTAAGATTATTTATTAACTTGAGAGGACGTCAGTGATATTTTGCTAATACTGTGCTAGGAGCTCATTGGTATTGTTGTCCTTGATTTCGTAGGCAACAAAATTCACACAAATTAGGGAAAAACCAAACCTGTTTTAAGGTATGTGATAATAACATCAGTTTACTTGGTGTGTGTTTATTTACAGGATATGAGTTACTCAACACTTGTGTGCTATGAAATACTAAATGGAATGCTAGCAATAAACTGGTACTGTTTGCCAGGACTGTGAAAATTGGTGTTTTAAAAAAGAATATATTGTAATATACCACTAGTTCTATGTGCTCTAATGTAGTTTCAAGAAGATAAAATGTGGAAATGTTTTCTGTGGATGTACAAGATTACATTCAGGACTTTGGGTTACATTTTCTGATTTTGCATTGTTGTAATACATCTGCTGCATTTATTTTGATCTAAAATTGGCAAAGATCTCTTTTTAAGTTAAAAATCTAAGAGGTACTTGATATTTCTAGGCATGGGAGAGCAGTTCCTTTTTTTTCGTTGTTAGAATATTTATTTCTCTTTCCAGTATTTTTGCACACTTCATGTTGCTGTTGAAGAGCTCTACAACATGTTCTCCATTTATAAATGTAAACTGGGGCTTACTCTGTGATACCCTATTTATATAAATACAGGCAATAAAGCTTTTGCTTTATGGAAATGAGGAATTGTAAGTGTCAAGTGTTTGTTTTTTATTCTTGTGTAGTAACATTCAGTAAATTTTCCTGATCATTTCCATGTCCAGGTGAATGCAACTACCAACATACAGTGTATCGTTTTCTCCTGTAAAGAAAATTCATCTGTAGCATTTTCACCTCAACTATAACTGTGTGTCAAATTCTATCATGACGTTAAATTACATGCTCACTTTAATACTCGTATCTTTGAAATGTTTTGGATTATGAATGCGCATATTCTGGCACAGTATTGCTATGAGTTTTGGCTGTTGCAATCAGGCTTTCAGGTCAGTAATTACACTATTTGCAAAATTTATGAAGGAAGAGAATTTACGAAACATAATTTAGATTATGTTTTTTAATTATTAGATTTTTTTTCCTTGTTTTGCTTTTAAATTAATGAAACTGTCATTTTGGGGGTGATTTCTTGTTTTCTAACAAAATGTATAGCTACACCCATTTTATTAGCTGCAGTTAGTTTTGCACTTACTGTTGCCTGATATTTGCTCAACTCTGCTGAAGGTGGCCTTGCATGCTAAGATGTTTTGACCGTGTGGCTCATGCTGATTACATTTCATTGTTTTCATTTCATTAGATGCTCCAGCCTTGCAGCCCTTCCTTGACTAAGCACAAGCACTTTATTTATCATCGCACACACAAGCTCCTTGCTCATGAGCCCAACAGGGACATTTATGATACAGTTGCACTGGTGCCTCCCCGTCGGTCAGTGACCCACGAAGCCTCTACTTCCATTTTATTATCTATGAGGTCTGGCAGTTTCTCACATTTCATTGTGTGATGCCTGAGGCCCTGCTAACCATCAGGCCTCTAGCTGACAGCAGGTCCCAGGGTTAGTCATTCCCTTAGTGTCTGTAATGGGTGGCAGTTTCCCACATGGTAATGTAGGAAATTGCGCTGGTAAACGCATATATGAGTTGAGCACTACTCTAATACCAAGAATGTTTTACAGTTCCTTGCATTGCTGTCTGGTTTGTACAGCCATACAGCCAAGGTAGGCCATTTATTTCCACAGCCTGATAGTCTGTAGAGAAGCAGATGAATGAAAAGCACACAGGGGAAACTTTTAGTTGTGTACGTGTTAGCCACTTTTCACTGCTTTGGGACTGCATGAACAAGAGTCTTGACTGACAAAGGGAAAACAGCATTTCCCACGTGGCATGTTCCCAGGCCGGTCTCTGTGAAGTGCTAAAGCCATCTAGTGGCAGGCTGCTCCACTGGGCATGGGTGGTCTGGGCAACTAACTGTACCTAACATTTTACAGAGTACATGCACATGCACAAAATACCAATTTTCTAAAGCATATTAGAAGAAAATAGTTTTAAATGCTAGGAAAATGCATGCAGTTATTAAGAATGACATTTGATTCTGCTGAGCACTAAAATAGAGTGGTGATAGAGCATGGTATCGTGCCACATGGACCTTGTGTTCTGTTTGCTGTACGAGACTGATTCCGGCTTCAGAAGACCTTCCCAGTGACCATAACTGTGTCACTGTCTGTCTTCTAGGTGGGGAGAAAAAAATAGACCCCCTGTTAACCTGATCATCCCTCCAGTTTGTATAGAGTTCAGTGAGTGGGTTTTTGAAACATATTCCTTGACTGAAAGAAGAGATGTCTATAAGTAAGCACAAAGCTAGCAGTCTTATTAAGGCACTAAATCTAGCTACTAAACCTGAGACCTGTTTATATGAAGGTTTAATGAACATGGCTAAGGTTTATTTAAAATACTTGGAAATACTTTATTAATTCACAGAGAATATTTCCAAAGTTCAATTTTACTTTGATTGTGTTACCTCAAGTGATGCAGAAATTTTGCTATGTGTTTTAAGCTGCCTGGACAGTAACAAAACTGGGGACTTTTTGGACGTTCCTATGGTTAGTTACCGTGACAAGCTGGCTGAATCCTGGTACTGTGCTGCTTAGACTCCCACCAAGAATGAAGGTTGTGATGGAAAGTCAACTGCATTTCAAATCCCCAAGCCTAATTAGACATCTTCCAAATGTTTAACATCTGTGCAAAGGCAAGTACCTTGTACTCCACTTCGTTAAATTTAACTGTCTCAGTTACAATAGAGCAGGAATAGCCACATATCACTGAAAATAGCACTCTAACATGTAATGCTGACACAAATACTTAAATGTAGTGAATCTCTTTTATTGGTAAAGATACCATTTTCGAGACGCAAAATACCCTCCCACATTCAATAAATTTGTATCAAAGCAAATTAAATCAAAAATCTTCATATTAAAACCCCACTGAACTTTTTCCATACAAGTTTCCTGTAACATGTCCTAGAACCTCAACCAACGAAAAAAGGATGCTTACAAAATTATATTTTCTGACGAGTCTAATCTTGCAGGAGAACACTCCTGATAGATGCAAAAGGGTTAAATATATACAGTGAGTGAGACATTGATAGAAGCATTCTCCTTGCTGAATAAATACATTTGCAAAGAAAATACTCTTCACTGGCAATACTTAGCACATGTAACAGTGTATTTTCAGTATATTGGCTGAAAATAAATGCAACTGTTACCATGCTATCAGGCAAGAAACCATAGTACTATTGTCTCCTCTGAAGCTCTAAATATATCCTAATAAAAATCAAGTGTTTCTCCCAGTTCCAAATGGGTAGTATTCAGGGAAGTCATGAATGATTTTTAGTGCTTCATTGTAGAGTTCCAGATCTGAAAGAGAGCAAAGAAAATGGTTATGATGTATAAGCTAAATTCCCCACAAGTCACTGATAACATTTAAGTACTGCTTATTTTAAACTGATCCCACTCTCCCTCAAGCTCCCATTTCCCCAAGGCAGAAACATGTATTGCTTGTTTTCTGGAGGGTTATTTTTAGGCCTGCTAGCTGCACAACCACGCAAGGTTCAGGGCAAAGTGAGAACCACGTGGTCGGGAGTGGGAGAACAATCAGGCCACAGCAATGATCTAGACTGCCTCCAGCTTTGAGTCACTCCCTACAGTTTAACTGTAAATGACTATATTTGGTACAGAACTTTTCTCATGACACTCTCCTTTTCTGCACCCTGCTCCTTATCTGGCAGTGTGAAGAAAGACCTGGTCCGTAAGGAAAGGTAATCAGGCTTTCCCTTCTTATTTACTGAAGATGAGTTCAGAACTCAAAATGAATTTGTCATAACATATATTCTTACTTACCGAATGGACTTTTATCTTCTCTGAACTGAACATATGACACACACATGATGGTTGCCTGATTTGTTACTCTTCCCACCACTTCAATAACTCCTGAAAACTCCTCTTCTAGCTAGAAAACATACCAAAGATGAAATTAGTAACACTAAACTAGCCGCTGTCTTTACTGCACAGTATTTAAGCTAGGAACTCTCCACAACTGATGGTTTGTTCATGACAGATTCTGTTCCATGTCAAACAATACAGCCCTGTCACGCTCCCCCACAAAAACCTCACAAAACCCTCGATCCACTTAGAGATTTACAGGTTTTGCAATAGCCAATTCAATACCAACCAAAAAAAAAAAAAAAAGAAAGAAAAAAAAGAAAAAGAAAAAAAAGGCATCCAAGGGAAGAGATACTGGTTTATAAGTATAAAAAACTGTATAATTCAATCACGGAAGAGAGACTTAATCTAGGACACAGAGAGCAGAACAATTCTGATTTTAATGCACTGCATTCAAACCGGTGTCGATTATGGAACTCTGTAAGAGCTAAGGAGGTACCACATATTCCAGAGAGCAGTTCCAGTGTTCCACATTCAGGAGGTATATTTGGAAATTATTTCTTAAGCAATCTGTCAGTAAGTGTTCAGAATACAAAGATACTGACACTAATAAGCCTTTGGTTGAACAAAGGAAAAAAAAGGCTAAAAGTTTTATCTTACTCCAAAATATACTTGAACATTTTCTTTGGTTTTTAAGATACAAATTTTAACAGTGCAGTACTATTTCAGTAATGTTCTTCCAATAGCTAAGTCTTACTTTTAACTTTCTAGTAAATCTTTAAGAATAACTCCCTCCTCATAATTTTGGGTCTCTCTGATGAATGAGGGACCTACACATGCACAGAGAAATATATTGAAGGGAAAAGAAGTCAGAAAGCATTTTGGTTAAAAAATCTATAAGTCTCCCCACTAGCATTGGGTGAACTGGAGAAATGAACCTGGCCTTGTTTTTTTTGCACATGCCAGTTTCTCCCAGGGCACTTACACTTATACTGTTAGAGAAAATACTGTAGAATCACTGGTCAGATGCTAACATCTGTATTTTTAATAAACCAAGGCAGGAAACGTTTTCATGAACTGAAGAAAGAGGTAAGAGACATTTTGTTGTGGTTTGAAGTTAGCAATCTTCACATTTATAAGACAAAAAACTCTTCCAGATCAAACTGCATTTTTCATCAACAAGGACAGACTCTTGTCTTGAACGACTGAGTAGCATATGCAATTATTTCCCATGGAAATGGCAAGGTTTCTCAGCATTTAACAATTCATTCAGAGAAAAAGATGTAAATATACACATGCGCTGAGGCAAGCTAAGGCATCTGCCATCACAATTAAAATAATTCTTCAATTATAGCATTTCTCGGTGGAAAAAACATACTTAGAATCAGAAGAGAACGCTAAAGTAATATTCGTTCAACAGTAGGTGGTAACAAAGGAAGCAGTATTTTTGTTCACTAGTTCTAATTATATCTTCTACCCATTGCATTAATTGCTTGGAGTTTTTTTAAGAAAGAATGCTTCAAGCTAACTATGGAGTTTACTGAAATGCTATGACAAGTGTTCTACGAGGATGTAGCAATGTTAACTTAAAAAACTCTTGAAAACACCATATTCTTTTCGATTATAAAAGCAATATGAAAATGGGAGGAAAGAGTGAAATTACAATAAAGTTAATAAACGTAGTGGAATACATTACACTGTGAAGAACTAACAGAGAAAATAGCCAGACAGGGATGTGTCTGACAAGGATTGAGTTCTGTCTCTTAACACCAGCTGAAAATTGATGAAGAGAAAGGCAGATCATGAGGAAGACTACACGTTAGCTGAAAGATGCAACAAACAGAGGCAATGAAATATAGGTGGAAAAGCTCAAAACACGGAAGGCACGCACAGGTTTCAGAAGGCACAAAACCTCCGGAATCCACAAGAGGCCACATCAAGTATTTCCAAAGCATTTCTTAACTTACAGGCTCGCTCAGCTCCACAGTCGTATGCCTTCCTAGTCCATCCGTAAGCACGACAATCTTCCCACTAGAATGAATCTACAAAAGAACATTTAAGTCTACAAAAGACATTAGGCCGGTGCGCTCCAATTGCACCTGGAAGCGTCACAGCTTTGGCCGCCTCAGCCAGTTCTTTCCTGCAAGGCTCCGTCCGCCTCCCGCCCTGCTCCCAGGCCGGCCGGAGCCGCCGAGCTGCGCCAGGGACGGCACGGGAGCCGCGCACAGAGCCCCGGGGCAGCCGCACCCCCGCCCCGAGCCCCCGCCGAGCGGCCCGCGGACCTTCATGACGCGCCCCACGAAGCAGACGGGCCGCCCGATGTGCTGCGCCAGCTGCTCCGCGGCGATGCGCGGCCGCGGCACCTCGTGGATGTCGCCCATCGTCGGCGCCTCTTCCCGCCTTCCGCGGAGGGAGGGAGGGACGGCAGCACCGGGAACGGGGCGGTCGGGGCGGGACTTCCCCTCCGCCCGAGGCGACCCGGAAGCGGAGGCGGAGGCTGGTGAGAGCGGCGGCGGCGGCCGCGGGCGGGTGGGTGATGGAGGGGCGGCTCTCGGTGCTGCCGCGGCGGGGAGGGCGGCGGGGCCGAGTCCCGGGGAGGCCGAGGGAACCGGCCGTCAGCTTCCAGCCCTGGCCTGACATTTCATCCTTTAAAATCGCCCCGTATTTCCCTTCCCCGGCGTTTCGCCGCTCCCTTCAGATACTGGCTCCCTCAGGTGTAACTCGGCAGCGTGTCCTCGCAGCCAAGAGGGCAAAAGGTGTCCTGGGGTGCATCAAGGCCAGCGCAAACAGGGGTGGTTATCCCGCTGTAGTCAGCGCCGATGTGGTCTCACCTGCACTTTGTGTAGTTATGGGCTCTTCAGCTGCCTCCAGAGGGAGGAGTCAAAGCTGGTGAAGGGAATGTCCTGTGAGAAACAGTTGAGGACTTCGGGTTTGTCTGGATTGGAGAAAAGGAGGCTAAGAGTTGTCCTCATCGCTCTCTACGGCTTCCTGAGGAGGGGAGGTGGAGAGGGGATGCTGATCTCTTCTCCCTGGTATCCAATGGATATCCCAGGGTATGTGGGAATGATTCAAAGCTGCACCAGGAGAGATTTAGACTGATCATTAGGGAGCATTTCTTTACTGAGAGGGTGGTCAAACACTGGAACAGGCTTTCTAGAGATGTAGTCGATGCCCCAAGCCTGTCAGCATTTAAACGCATTTGGACAATGCTCTTAATAATATGCTTTAGCTTCTGATCCTCGCTGAAGCAGTCAGGCAGTTGGACCTGATGATCGTTGTAGGTTGTTTCCAACTGAGCTATTCTATTAATTTAATTACATTTTATTTCATTTCGTATTAAAGGGCTGGTGCTCAATTCCCAGGTTTAGAACAGCTGATGGATATAAGACAGGGATAGCATCTGGACATGGCACTTGCCATGCATCTGGCCTTTTTCATTGTGCTTTCCCGAGCTGTCCCTGACATGGAGAGCTTCCTCCCAATTGCGCTTGTGGCAAAGGGGACTCTCATATCCCAGTCTGCATTTGACTTAGTGTTGCCAGCAGGTCGAGGGAGCTGCTGCTTCCCCTCTGCTATGCACTGGTGGGGCACCTGGGTATGAGGACACATGTGGACATGCTGGAGAGAGGCCAAAGAAGGGTTGCAACAATTAAGGGACTTTGCCATCTCATGTATGAGGAAAGACTGAGAGAGCTGCAACTGTTTAGCCTAGGGAAGAGAAGCCTCAGAGGCCTCTTAGTAATGAATATAAATACCTGAAGGAAGGGTGTAAGGAGGACAGGCTCTATTCTGTCATGCCCAGTGAAAGGACCAGAGGCAATGGGTGCAAACTGAAACACAGGAGGTTCATCAGGGGACACTTTTGTCACTCTGAGAGTGACCAAGTGCTGTAGGTTGCCCAGAGAGGTTGTGAGGTCTCCATCCTTGGAGAGAGTCCAAAGCCATCTGGGAATGGTCCTGAACTAAGGACTTCTAAAGTGGTTCTGCTTAAGTAGAGGGTTGGACAAGGTGGCTTCCGAAGATCCTTTCCAACTGCAGCCGTTCTGTAGTTCCATGATTTCCTTTTTGTTTCCAGGACTGGTGTTTCAGGAAATACTTGAGAAAATCTAACTCTGCTCTGGCTGAAAAGGGTTGTCACAAAACCGCCCATGTGCTGACTGTCTCTTCTAAGCAGCTGTGGGCCAGTTCAGCTTGCTAACCAGTACAAAGTGGTTTTTGTTAGTTGGCTGGGTTAGTGTTGTTATTCAGCAGTAGCTTGTGTCAGCTTGCCAAGAAAACAAGCTACTGCCAGAAGCTGTGCAGAACCGGCATGTGACCAGGCAGTGCTCTGGACTTAAATCTTACATGAGATTTAGCTGGTTGTCATCCCCTCAGTGTCACCATGACATTCACCTTTTCAGTATTTTTTTTGCAAGAGAACATCCTCATCTCCATAGCATATCTTCAGAGATTTGAAAGGAGAGATCTCATAAATGTAGCTGTTGGAGCAGGGTGCAGCAGGCTGCTGCACAGTGGCCTTTCTAGGGCTGTAGGGTTTGAAGGGTCAGCGACTAGAAAAACATGTACAAGTTCTTACAAATGTGTGTCTGTATCGCACTTAGCAGCTGTTGAAGGTTTGCATTCAAAAGAAAATTGTTTGAAGGGAAAACAGTAGGTTTCAGCCTATCGAGTATTGTGTCTCATTAACACCTAGTTTTCTCTTTTAGCATTTTCTGTCTTCAGGGTTTTGAATGTTTACATCACTTTGAGTGCTGTTATTTCACTCCGGGCTTTGCTTTTGTCACCTGTGCTTTTATTGTCTGACTTGGTTGTGGTTGATTTTTTATGATTCAGCCTCTTCAAGAGTTTTTATACTATGGTAATTTGGGTTGTATAGTTCTTGTATTTCTTATTTTCTGAAATTTTATAAAAACATAAAATACCAATACTTGCATTTTATAAAATACAGAAAAAGTCTTTGTTAATGTTTCATTATACATATATCCATTAAAAGAAATGGCTTTCCTGTGATATTTTTCGTTCTTCTGTTTTCAAGAAATACAAACTAAAGAACCGTGGCTAATGTTAATGCCAGAGAAAAAAAAAATTATATGTCTTTCTTTTCTTCTTCACATAGTAACTTAGACTGGGCCAAAAGCTTTTAAACTGTTCTTTTGGTGTCACAGAAATATTTTCAACATACATATTCTTGACTCTTAAATTGGTTGTTTTCATGATAAGAAGGATTGTACAGGGCTGTAAACATCTTGCTCTTTTTCTGATTGCTGCTTTATTGGTGAATTACAGCAGATGGTAATATGGAAGTGAGAATTGCTCTGATGCTCTGTGTTTTCTTCTTCCATAGATTATATATCTTAAGCTGCTAGATGTGAAATTATTCTGGTTCTTTCTTTAAGGTCAGTTTTGTGTCTTCTTCTGTCCTCATTTCATCATTTATATAATTACTGGCAGTGCCACTGCAGTTCTGCTTTGCTGTATTCCTGGGCATTGTCTCTTTATCTTAGTCTGCATCTTTGTTATTTTTAATATTAAATTATGACTCTCCTCCAGTATTGTGAACATTCAGGAAAGGCTGAAAAGTAATGATAAATATACTAAGATCTTCATTGTATAGAAAAATTTTATTGCATTTAACACATTGGTTTGGCTCAAAGGTCACCCATAGTTCTTGTCAAAGGAAACTGACAAAATGCAGGAGGAATAAATTAACCCCTTTGTGCAGCTCTGTAACTCATCTTTGTCCAGTGCCACGTATGTTCTCAGAGCCTCACAGAAGGACAAAATATTTTTTGCAGCTTCACAGAATTGCTACAGCTCAGAGCTTATTATTTGCTAATGACTGAAGCCGTGCCAAAAGCATTATTCTTAACTATCAGTGATTGTGTTCTCTTTTTTTGTGAGAGAGAAACATGAGGAGGAAGGGAATTGCATATTCCTACCAAGGGAGATTTTTATCTTTAGGCAGTGAATTCAATTTCAGGTCTCCTATAGAAATAAAATTAATCCCATCTGGAAGGGAAAAGTGCTGTGCTATATAGGAGAAATGACTGCAGGAATGTGGTACTATCTCTGAATGGTGGGTGTATTTTCTGTGATTTTGTGCTGACAGCTTTAAAAAAAACCACAACTAAGTGTTTTTTTTCCTCAAGTCTGTGTGACCATCCATCCAGGTCCCCAAACTTCAAATTTAATTTTTACTCTGAAATGAAACTTGTGTGAAACTGGTTGTTCTGAGCATTCGTTACCTGAAACCTCATCTTATCTACAAGTAGTAAAACTCCAGCCTGATTCTGCAAATGCTTAAATTGTGTTCTTATCTTCAAGAGCACGAGTGTTTCCATTCAGCTCTGTGTTTCTTTGTTGGATAGGGGCTTTGTTCTGTTTTTAACATGTGATTCAAGAAATTTAGTGGTTGCATTTCCCGTTGCTGGGGAGATTTATGTTTACTTTTGAAGTAGCACAGTTGATAAAATTCTTAAAAGAGCAAATATCACAAATGCCCTGCACTGCCTGTCTACAGCCTTTCCTTTACCTATGCTCTACTGTATGCAGCTCTAATATTTGTTTCGGTGCCCCCCTTCTGTTTTGTTAGTCATTCTTTGTTATTTTACACTTAGTAGTGTGTTCAATAAAGCTACTGAAATGCTGAAAGTAGTAGTAGTAGTTGGTGAAGTCTTTCCTCCACATACCTTACAAAGACCCAAGATCTATAAGCACAAGTTTTGTTTCTAAGAGGTTCTTAGAGAAGGAAAAACAGCCTCGCTAAACATGTTAGTCTTTTTAATATGTGGATTTTATACCACCTCCCTACATTTATAGCCACAAAATACAGCATGTACTATTTTCTTTGTGCTGGGCCAGTGATTTTAACAGCGTAAGGACTTGAGGCCAGATCTTAGGGCATGCTTTTGTTAATTTTGTTTGGTTTTCTGCTTCAAGCAAGCCTGCATGTGGGTTTTGATTTTGATTTGGTTTGGTTTTGGTTTTTTGTTTTGTTTTCTGATAGAGAAACACTGCTGGCAGTGGAATTAAGTTAAGCTTCTTCAGAAACTAAAAATTCCAAAGTAAAGATCAATGCTTATGTATGTAGATAAGATGTATTTTGTGGGTTTTAGAAAATGTTGGGATACTGTCAGTGAAAGTAAAAAAATTGGTATGTGAAAGTGCTTGTAACATTAATTTGGCTAGATCTAATTGTCCTGGCTGCTAATTTACTCTGAATTTAAATGCCTATTGTCTTTTAAGCAGTGAAGTTTAGGTATGTTAAGTATGCAGGATTTAAAAGGCTACAAGTGCATGGTTCCCTATACAAGTCTTTTGTGCCATGTATATACTGATTAAGATGCTTTTCTTTGTGCAAGAAAAGAGGGAAGGGGGACATTATGTGATAGAGCTGAAAACTGTACAATAATGCAGATCTCAAAAGAGAAAAAAAATGTGATTGGAGCAACTGCAGCTCTGGCACCTGAAGTGACTGACTGGAATTGGAGCCTTTACAAAAGCTATCTTGTAAGATTTTGCACATCAAGTTGATTTTGCTTCTTGTTGTTGCACACTTAGGATGAAGGTAAAATTGCATTTTAAACTGTTCCACAACTGCCTCTCCTTCATACATCACTGGAGCAGAAACCTGACTCTTGAGCATTACAGCACAGGTTTTTACCACTTGAGCTATGGGACTGACAACCCTAATTGGTAGCAGGAGAAGACTTATTCCCTGAGGGCTGAAAAAGGAATATGCTGCTGGCGCCATGTGTTGAGCCTGGGTGTGGGGGAAGGTCAGGAATAAATGAGATAATTAGGAGTTTCTACTGTGTAGTCTCCATGGAACTGGAAATATCAGTATTTCTCTTGCTAAGGGAGGAAAACAAGCAAAAAGGAATAAAGTCCAGTTAAGTAACATTAAAAAAAAATTACTGTATGCCTGGGATTGGATTGCAGAATGGTTTGTTCTGTTCTTGTGTGCATTAGTGTAGTTTATTTGGTGGCTAGAAGTTGCATGGTGTCAGCATAAGCAAGCAGTAGCTGGCCAGGCTGCAGAGTATTGAGTCTCCAAGTCTCAGGTATCAGGCCACGGTTTGAATAGTTGCTGCTTTTGCCGTGATCTATTTATACACTGTTCCTGAAAGCCAGTGCTTACACTTCATACAAGACTTTCTGGAGTGTGTGATTGCTTGTAACAGCAGAGTTTTAGGCAGTTCATATGAATAGTCAGTGCTGAGTTGCCACAGGTCCCTGGCCAGGGCAAAAAAAGTCTTAGTTTTGGTACCATGAATATTTGGGTGGGGAGTGAAGAAATCCATCATATAGTTAATCCAGGATTTTTATCTTTGTTTTTGTTTGGTTTTGTGGTTTTTTGTTGTTGGGGTTTTTTTTGTTTGTTTGTTTGGTTGGTTGGTTTTTTGTTTGGTTGGTTTTTGTTGTTGTTTTTGGGGAGATTGTTTTGTTTTGGGTTTTTTTGTTGTTGTTGTTTTTTTGTTTTAAATCTGCACATTTCACTGCAGCACTCTTCATTCTTTCCCACACTCTAAAGGTTCTTCTTTGTTAAATTTAGTGTGAAATAATGTTACTGAAACTTGACACTGTATACCTCTTTAATTCTTTACCCTGGAGTCCTTTGTCTGTTGGAGGTGTATATTAGATGTTGCTATTGGTTTGTCAGTCCCTTCTCCTTAACATGTTGATGTCTGAAAAATAAATCAGGATTCTGCTCCTCAAACTCTGCTTCAAAGTTGAAATTACATTATTCCACTTTTCCCAGTATTTTATGGGTATTTTAGTAGAGAAGATCTTCACTGCTCTTATTTAAACCTTCCTCTTTGTGTCCAGCACATAATGTGTTTCAGCCAGACCACAGGCTGCTCCATAGGTTGGTGTTGTCCAGGGGTCCAAGTTCAGCCTTCAAGGGACCTTTGTGGATCCCTTCATGGGTTTTTAGTATGACTTTGTCCTTTTTAAGCTACTCAGAATTGCTTCTATGTGATCTTCCAGTCCTGAGAGAGAGGAGATACTGAGCACTTTCTTTTGCAGTCTGTGTTTTTATCCCAATTGTTTCCTTGTTTTGTTCTAGCAATGGAGTTCTTATCTGCCTTGGAAGATTCCTTTAATGAATTTTTGTTGGAAAAAATTGCTACAAATGATTTTGCTGCAGTTTCTTTTAGGGACATCAGTGGTAACTGTTAATCAAATATTAATCAACTGTTAGGCTGTCTTTAAGATTGAAAACTAGGAAAATTAAAATAGTTACCACTGTCTTTGAAGAGAAAGTTTGTCTAATAACAATACAAAGTAGCAGAAAAATATGGAAACGTGCTGGATAAATGCAGATAGGGGTTTTCCTTCTTTCATTTTCATTTAGAAAAAATGAAGTTGTTATTTTTTTTAATGATTCCACTCCATTCATAACTTTTTTAAAAAGCCTTTTGTACTTCATTCTCTTCTTACCTGTTGAAGAAAATTGCTTCATCAACAAAGTATTCTGTCTGACATCAAAATCCATGTTATTTCAAATTGAGTAATAAAGATTAAGTTGTATTGGGTATGTAGCCTTACTACGTACCTACAGTAAATTCTGTTATGTGAACTTATGGTGAGTTCTGTTATCAAATATTTATTTAACGTGTTTTGTCTTCATTTTAGATAACACCTTAGAAGACAAAAAGAATCCAAAGAGACTATGTTCAGCTTCTTCCGAAAAAGTCAAGATTCAAAGAAGGTTACAGTGCCAGAGAGAGAAGCAGATGGATTTGTTATTGTGGGTAAGTGGTGCTTCTGCATAAAGTGATTCTTTCATCTTTGAAATTTTGATCTTGGAGTTTCTTTGAGATGCTTAGACTAAATGAAATGTTTAGAAAAGCCATGATAAAAATTGTTCAGTATTCTTACTTTTTCTGACAAAGTTAATTTTCCTAGTCTGCTCATTTGGACTAAATAGCTGAAGTTTTATTTAGTTAGGTTCAAACTCATATTGAGGAGCACTGAAAAGGTGGTTTCTTGTTTTCCTTCATGCTGTGAGTGGGGAGAAGCTACATCCTTACAAAATAAGAAAGGTCAGAGTTTAGGCTTCTAGCTTTATGATTAGAGTTGTGGGAAGGGAATACCTTACTGCAGTTGTTAAAGGACTGGCTTTTGTTCAGGTTCCTTCCTTTTTGTTTTACCCCCAGACTTTTTATATTAGAAGCCAAGAAGCGCCTGTGCATTTCTGGTCATGGTGAATGTAGATGTTCTGTCTCAGAATCTGACTCTTAGTTTGATAAAAATTAAGCAGTTTAGGGTTTTCAAAGTCTTCTTGTTATTCAAAAACCAGTCTGAAGTATAGTCACCTGTTAATTGACTAAATTTGGAGCTTTGATCAAGCTCTATCACAGTTTTGCAGGTTGACTTAAGTGTCCAGAAGAGAAAAAAAATATTGCTATTATGCTGAAATAGATAATTTTCTTTTTTTCTGTTTTGGCAATTTCTTTTCCTCCCTGTGAACCTATCAACAATATTCAGCTTCTGCTGCTCTGACTTACTGACTTGCTCTTATCAGGAATCTTAAACTGTTTCTCTGTTTAAGTGTTACTACTTCTTGAGCATTTTCAAGTCACAAAAGCCTCTAGATTATTGAAGTCTAACAGTACAAGAGACTACTGGAGCCCTTTCTGAGGAGAACTTAGATTTTTGGTAATAGTTCTCCATTAAAACAAATCTGTTTCACATCTGTGACTGTGTTGTCATGCTTAATGACTGCCTTCCACTGGATTTTGTTCACCTGCACCAGTTTTAATGACTACATCAAGTCACTCCGGTATTTGCAGCGTGCAAGGGTCAAAGGAGACACATCATCATCCCCAAAAAGTCTGGAGACCATTTAGCATTTCAGTTTCTGTAACAGGCAGAATTCTTCACCCAAATGTTGCTATGTCACACAGTTGCTGGTCCTGATTCTGCATTCAATTTAGCTTCATTCCTTTTTCCTGAAATGATGTCAGTGACTATATTTAAACTTTGTTCACATAAATTCACATAAAATTAATCTGTAAAATATAAACTTAAGAATGATCAATTTTGTTTGAGTCTTCTGGTTTGTTTTTTTTCTTTCCTCAGAGATAGGTTAATTTAGCAGTCTGCAATGAAAGGGACTGTACTGGGCAGAAGAGCTGCCATCAACCTTATCAGTGGAGCATATCACTATCTTGCAAGACAAATGTAGTTGTAGAATTATGGGTCAGGACTTAAGTAGATATTTATCTGGAAGGGGTGTTTTTGTCTAGGAGTAGTGTCAATGGAAAAAAAAAACCCACAAACCACATCACTTAGCCATCCTGTTAGTTACTATTTTATTATTCAGATGGCATGCTCTGAAGCTTTTCTAAACTGGTGTAAAATATTCTAGAAATCCAACAGTAAATCTTTAACACATCTCAGCAGCAGATTTCTAGGACCTTTAGTGTGAACACTACTGTAGGCAGTGAACACTCTCAGAGGGAGTGAGAATTTGTTGCGTTTTAAGTTGGTTCTTAAACCCACTCTTTCATTCAGAGCATATAAGAACAAAAAGCTTAGTTCATCAATATCCCATGGGCATGCGAGGAATCTTTCTGTATCATTTGATATTTGAAAAAGAGGGAAGAAAGTTCAATGCTTTATTCAGAAAGCTCTGTCATTCTGAGAAAGAGCTATTGCTGTGTCAAATCCTGAGGATATTTTTTTTTTTATAACTTCTCAAAGTCCTGTTATAAATTGCTATATTTGAAATCTACCTTTCCTTGTAAAGTATCAATGCATTTGGGAATTCAATGTCTGACTAGAAAGGTGACTCATAAAAACAGCGGAATCAACAAAACCAATTTTGCAGCCTAGTAGCTGAAAGAAATTCTCTATGTTAGCTTTCGGGGCAAATATTGCATGTGTGGGAGTCAAGAAAAAATAATTTGTAATTCCCTATCTACAAAATAAATATAAAATATAATTTCTACCAGACACTAAAACATTTTTATGTCTAACTACCAGTTCACTTATTTTCTCAATACTGGTCATCTCATCTCTTCATGAAGCTGTAAAAGTGGTACTTGTTCTGTAGCAAGCAGAACTATTATTCTGAAAAGGGAAAAGAGCCTTATGAAATAGGCATAACATGTGCAGTTGGTTTTGATGAGTGAATCAATTGCAGAAATATAGAAAAATGTTTCAGAGGTATTCCTCATTGTCACAAATTGTTTTTAATGTAACATTCTGAAAGCCAGAATTAAGAAAACAAGTAGTTTTCAGTGAGCTTGGGAATTTTGGAGAGTAGTAGTTCTTAAGGAATTTCTCACATTTTGTGGCTTTCATAATATAAAATAAATTCCAACCTACCGTTCATTCCTACTGTTGCTAGCCATAGAGAAAAATACAGGTTTAATGCTAGCATTTTGGTTTGGCACGCAGCTAAAAATCGCCCATCAATCTCACAGATCCAAATGTCTTCTAGTCCTAATCTCAGTCTAAGATCAGGAATTGAAAAATTGAGACAGCAATGCTGCTTCCCATGGGTGTTTGGCAAGACAGTCAGAAACTCTGCAAACATTGCCATGGTGCTGATGGTTCTGCTGGGGTGGGTGGTGAGTGTTTTCGCGTGAAGCAACTGAAAGATCATAGAATCATAGAATGTTTTGGGTTGGAAGGTACCTTTAAAGATCATTTAATCCAGCCTGCCTCCATGGTCATGAACATCTTTCAATAAATCTTGTTGTTCAAAGCCCTGTGCAGCCTGACTTGGAACCTGACTTTTCTGGGCAGCCTATTCCAGTGTCTCATGACCCTCATCATAAAAAAAAATATATCAATAACTAAAATCAATTAGAATATTGTTTTGTATGTCCTCTTTCAAAGGTACTGGGAGAAGCTAATCTTGTTTTCAGGTTTAGTTTAAGAGCCTGATGTGAAGGGTTTTGTTTACTTTTCCAGAAAAAATTGAGGTAAGCCAGTGTGAGGGAGCCGTAAATGCTGGTGGCTTCACCAGGCTGGTGAGTCTGTAGCTGAGTGAGGGTGGCAAGAGGGCAGGGGCAATGCCAATCTCTTTCATGGACTTAAGAGTTGTTGGGTTTTGTTTGCTTTTCTCTCAGGGATCTCTTTATATTGTATATTGGAATGGAGTAAATGGTTTGGAGAAGCAGCTCAGTTGCAGGTGCTGAAAAATCTGATTTTTAAACATATTTTAACTTCTGTTTCTTCCTTGAACTTAGGACAGCTTTCTGTTTCATTTTTTTACATGGAAATTAACATGGGTTTTCAGTACTGGCCAGTGGCTGTTGTTTCAGAGCTCTGCTCTCAGCCTCAGGTGCAGACCTCTTAGCAGGTGGTAGGGAGTATTGGCACTTGTAGGGAGCGCTAAAGTGTCACCCAAAGGTTGTTTTCTGACATTCAGCAACTTTGTTGTAGAGTTTTTCAAACTTCCAAGAGTAAGTGCCTAAGGAAAAGGGAACAGGCCGAGGATTCTCGTCAGAGAAAAGTGATTGTCACAGACATAGTGAAGCTGTGGCCAAGATAAGAAAGTTTGGCAGGAGTTTTTTAATGAATATACATTTCTGCACTGTGAACCTCCATTCTTCCTACTGTGCTTTCCTAGATCCATCTAGGAGGGCCATGTAGAACTCATGAGCAAATTTTGGATTAACGCTTATTTCTTAATATTTCTCACTATTGGAGCAAGCATAAGTTTTGCCTACTAAGTTTCCTCTTGGTAGAAAATAGTCATAGACATAAGAAATTGTTTTGAAATCTCTTCCAAATAAATAGAAGGATCTGTGGTATTTAAATGAGTTTTGGATCTGTTCAATTAACCAGTGTACCTTCAGTTTCAATTATGATGTCTGAAGAGAAGAAACTCTACAGAGCAAATGTGTTCAGGCTTGTACCACCATCTAAAACATCACTGAAAAAGATGTGGGAACTACTGTTTTTCATTCGGTGAGATGAAATACAGTATAAGGGAATTATTTCTTCCTTATTAAAAATGTAGAAAGGAACTGGTAATAGATGACAGGTAGAAAAATTGGTAACTTTTTGTTAAAAGCAAGATGTTGTCTAATTCATGATTACAACCTGCTGTCAGGAACATAATGGGCAGCAAATAGAATACACAAGGAGTTTGATAAATTGTGGTGGACGATAGCAGATGTTATTTTCTTAAAATTCTGATGATTAGGTATGAGTCTTTTAAGTTAATCTCAGCAAGGTATTTGAACTTTGGCTTTATTTTAAATGAGGTACTTGAACCTTCCTCTGATGTGTTCAGTATCTATATTATTGAGTTAATTCAGTATTATAATTCCTTCTTATGGGATCATCCTCATCTATAGTCAGGACTATCCTCACTCAATCTGTGGAAAAGTATGATTTACATTCAGATGAATGTTTCCCTTTGTTAACTGCAGTTATATTGCAGTAAAACATCCTTAACAAATGGGAAATCTTCTGTACTGAAGATACAAAAAAGTAAAATAATCAACCCAAGCCAGCCTTTAGTTCTGGAAATCTGGACTATTTTTCCAAAGACCGATTTTACATACACTTGTTCCTCTCCAAATTGCAGTTTCTGTTTAGCCATGAATTTACTCTGCATGCAGATAGTTTTTTGCAGTACTTTGGATAAATTGCATATTTTAATTAAGGGACATCTCCACTGTTGCCCAACATGTAAAAAAGGCCTTAGAATAGGATCCTTACTGTTACCATATTGATCTTAGTAGTATAGATCTCTACATATATTTTTAAGAATTCCTTAAATGTTTGCTTTTGAGAGAAATGTATATATGTATAGATTTTCTGGAGTGAATCTGTTATGAAAGAGAAATTTAATATACTGGTACTCCTGAAACAAAGGACTATCTCCATACTACAAATCAAATAGTTTTCTGCTTTCTTTTCTCTGCATATGCACCTCAAAGATTAAATGCATCAAGAGAGTTGTAAAATCATAGTGTAAAAGCTGCTGTTTGTTTTCTAGGAGTTAGTAGTGTGTAATAAGTCCCGGTGAATCTCTACATTGCTTTTTCATTAATATTTAAGGAGCTTTTAGTGGTGCTAGTAAGGAAGGTTGGGCTGCTTCAGTGTTTTAAAATATACTATTACATTAAAGAAATGTACAAGGCATTGTGCCAGTTGGAGAAAAGCACTGCCTCAATGTCCTTTCATTTTCTGCATCAATGGACTTACCTTACGTGTTTTTTATATAACAGGAAGTGCTTGTGTAGTTATTTCCAACGTTGTAGTTTTCGAATAACCAAGCTACTATCTTTTTATGGTTTTTGAGGTTAAAATATTTAATAATAACTTTATAATAATCTGAGATTTGAGAATACCTTTTAATATTTTTATCTAAAGAATACTTTATGTGTATCAGCCTGTGCCACTGTAAGTGAACACTTTTGATGCACACTAAGAAATTACAATATTTAAAGTGACTTGTTTCCTGAAGTGCTGCTTCATGTTTTTTATACTTTAAAATCATTAGCAGCTCATCTGGGCATTGAATTTTGCAGCCACAGTTGATTGAAAAGGGAGGAGGAGGAATTCAGAAGAAGCAGCCCTCTCCTGTTACCGATCCTTAGTTGCATAAGGAGGTAATGTCTCCCCTTCATTCAGTGATGAAGTCAAACTAATCCTCTTTGGGACTAATTTTGCACAAAAACAAGCTGCGGTGTTCAGTGGTGCCGCTAGATGGGGGTTTCCCTCGGATTCAGGGCTCGGAGGGCTTTGCTCTCCCCCTTTCACACACAAAAGTGCAGTAGTAGTAATTATCAGTACACCATTTGATTAGACTGTAGGTTTTCAAGAGATTTATAAAACGCTTTTTAAAGCCGAATATCAAATCTATAATGACATTCCAACCTAATAAAAACAATGAAGCTTGAAATGTTGACAGCATGTATCTAGATGTTGGCTTGTAATTCGTTCCAAACAGATCTGTTGAGGCCCATGTGGGACCTAAATAACACAAAGAAGTAAATTTGCATATTTTACAGCAGGGGGAAAAAACAGAATGCAAAAACATGAATAATTAGGAGCACAAGCTTCATGCTATATTAATACTGTTGAAAAGCATGTGTTGATTGTATTCTGAAAGCCAGTAGTGATTTGGTTGAGTGAACTCAGTCAGCATCTCTTATGCAGATTAAAGGATCTGGGTTACAGAACAACTGAAATTCATTGTTTTGCTGTATAAGGAGGTATATTTCTTAAAGGAAATGTTTTTTTTTCCTTTTCTCTTGGATTCTATACAGCAGAAGGAATCTTTCATTTTAATGTCTCATCGAAGTATTTTTTTGTTGACAAATGACTGTTCATTTCTTCATTTACTTGTACACCTCTAGATTTTAAAAACAGTTCTCTCAGCCACAAATCAGATGTTAGTATATTTAGCACTTTGGTATACATGACCTACTTACTTTTCATTCCACATAATTTCTCTTCCTTTTGCTTACTAGGGCTTGAGCCCCTGGAACATATTCATGAAGCTTTCATGCTATGAATTTGATTATTTTTAAATTTGCAGAAATGCCCTTCTCAAAATATTAGCATACAGGCCAGTTTTGAATCTGAATGTTGTGAATGGTTGTGTTGCCTTCTGTTGATTGTGACCTAATATATATGGCATACTTTTTATGAAAGAAAATGTTATTTAGTTAAAAATGATAAATAGCATTAAAAGTGATTTATTGTTTGCTTTAGCTGAATATTGTCTTGGCCCCTTAACTCACAACTATTCCAAGAAGTTACCTGGTTTTGACCACGGACTCAAGGGAGGAGAAAAGAAAGAGGATGAAGACTTCTTGTTTAACTTGTTAAAATGCTGGCAAGAAAGAATTATGTGCTGCTGTATCAGAGAACTTTATTTTGGGAATTTAAGAGGCAAAAATGCACAGAATCAAACACTTTCAATCTGTCTATTAAGCACATCTTCTTAATTTGCATAACCAAAGGAAGAAAATGGTAAAATGTAGCAGTCTTTTTAGAAGTTGATGTAATTGTAAAAGGTTAAAGAGGCATCTGGCAAAAGGTTGTTTTGAGGTCACACATGCATCTGGCAGTTTGCTGCCAGCCCTCTAAGAAAATATTGGTTGGAGTTGCAGTCCTGTTTTTCATATTAACTGCCTTCACACTTGATGTATAATAGTCACTTTCTACAATCCAGGTCTCCAAAGTACTCCTCAGAGGTTTGGTCCTACTGATTTTAATTCTTCCAAATACTGATGGAAGTAGAATATGCTTAAGTACAAAAATCCTTTTTTTTGTTAGAAATTCATTCTCAGAAAAGATGAAAATGTTTCTTGGAATGACTATTCTACAGTGATGTGTTTACACAGTTGAGATTGTATTCTTTAACCTTTCTTATGGTAGAGTGATCACTTTTGACACCTGGATTCTGACAGTTTTGCTCCCATACATAGAAGTTCACTCTCTAGTAGCAATGCCATAGTCTATTGGTCTATATAGCATTCTTAAAGCAATTTGAAGTTGAAATATAAGAAAGGAAAATACCTATTCCTTATTGTACAACAGAGTAAAAACCGTAAAATATAGTATAAAAATATGGATTTTCAAATGCTGGTTGTAAACTCTGTTTCCCAGAATATGCTACTCATTAAATCACTTTTAGAATGAAAAGTTTCTTTGCTTTATGACACAAAGAAAATAGTTTAAGATATGAGAACATATTTTTAGGCCAAGTCTGATTTACCTATATAGAGTGGACTTACAGCTAGAGCTAACTGAAAAACAGGCAGTGAAAAATGTGTTGCAGGAGCACAAGTTGCTGTTCTGGCAAGTGATAAATTCAGGTTGAAGTCCCTCTTTCAGCAATTTACAGCATAGTTAGATGATCATTCCTTGCAAAGAGAGCCCTAGTCATTAACTCATGCAATCACTGCTTGTGTGGTTGGAGTCATTCAGACTTCTACAGATGTTAATCAGTGTTAATTTTCTTGGAAGGAAATGTTACGTTGATCTGCTTTTACACACACTCCTCCCTGTCTCTGGCAAATAAATGTTTTTGTATATTTTTTTTTCAGTGGAAGAAGAAAAATTACTTTGCCAAAGATACATTATCTTGCTTATTTTTAATTAGCTATTATAAAGAAACTCAAGAAGGTTATGTTCTATGTTTCACAAGTGCTTCAAGTCAGTCGTGTCATAGGCATCAATGTGAAATAGTAACATAAACATAAGACTTTTCTTTATAAAATGAAAGAATGTTTGCCACCTTGTGCATAAAGATGTGTTTTTCTTTAGCTGCTCCATAGTGGTATACTAGTTGAGTACCTTTCAGTCAGGACAAATAAATTAAAGGATATAAGGAATTTATCCAGTCAGTTGTTCTGCATTTCAGTGCTATTTCATCTCTTTTTTCCATAACGCATCTTTGGAGTTTGCTGAAGATGTAACATGCTTTCTGATCTCTGCTCACAGAGCTGAATGATCTTCAGCTTTTACAAAGTGCTTTTCTCCACAAATGAGGATTGTGTAGACAGCAATGAAATTAACTCTCTTCCTTCAGTCAAAAAGAAGCATTTGCTCACAGCATTGACCATGGCTTGCTGGGGAAATTATGCAGTAATCGTTATTTGTGACACGATCATTTAACTTTGTGCTTTTTGTATCTTTTAGCAAATTTACGCTAATTTTAGTAAATTAGTGGTAAATTTTAGTAAATTAGTGCTATTTCCATTGTCACATCTTACATGATAGTAAAAAATAAAGAATACAAATACCTCCTAGAAGTAGTGGGCTGCTTCATTTGTGGAGTTTATCTGTTAGCACACACCTTGCTGTTAGTACAGTTACCCATCTACACTACAGGATATAATCCCAGCCTGAATTCTGTATATTGTTTCCTCAGTTTATACATAGTTGTTTGCTACAAAAACTGTGTATAGGGCAAGAATTGTAATGGACAGAAAATCATTCAAAGCTTAAGTTGGTTTAACTCAGAATATTGGTACAGTGTGAGTGTTTCTTTCCTCTTCCCAGCAGTTGAGATAAATGTGGGACTTGAAATTCATTCAGCAGATTAATACAATCTCTTCATTTCCTTCTTGTTTTTGTCAGGGTGTCTAGGTGAAGTTGGGGAATATGGATTAGGTGGATGGGGATTTGGTATTTTGTCTATAAGAATACAAGTACAAACTGTAGGGAGATCTCTCGCAATTGGAAGTATTGAGTTGTCAATGGTGAGGCTCATTGTCAATGGCGAGGCTCATATGTTTTGGTGGTTTGGTTCGTTGTGGGTTTTTTTGTGTTTTTTTTGTTTGTTTTTCTCTTTGAATTACCTCCAGGTTAAAGGTGGGGTTTTTGAGCATATAACTTGGACGTGCAATATACAATTTTTTTCAGTTAAATTGGGCAAGCTTCCTTAAAATGATTCAAAGTCACAGACCTTTCCTGGAACAAAACAAAGCAAACAAAAAAAAGATTCTTGTTTCTTGACTGTATCATTCTAAATCTCCTTTTGCTGAGATCTGTCTGGACTGCCAGTATACTGCAGTTGTTCAGGATTTAAGCTCACAGTTTTCCTACTCTGTGGTGAATAAGGGAGAGGAACAATTTAAAACACATTAGATTAATTTTTGTCCTTGTTTCAGTTGGTATGAAACTTCAGGTTTTTTTGAGAGGGACAGAATGGAACTTAATGGCGTTTCCTTTGCCATTTTATTTTTCAATGGGAACTTGCCTACGTTATTTCTTCTGAATCGTTTTATCCTTAGGTCTTGCAGAAGGGCAGGGCTATTTAAGATTTGATTCACAAAAAACATTAGAAAAGCTATTGTAGCAGAAAGCAGCCAATACTATCTTTAAAAGATGAATGTTAAATATACTCCTTCATTAGGAGGCAGACCTGTGGAGTGGATTTTTTTTTATTAAAATTGTTCTCTTTTACTAACCCACAAGTTATGTCAACACTCTTAGAAGCACGAAGAACTTTCATTATCTAAATACTGACTCCAGTTAAATATGAACTTCAGTTGGATATATCACCTCTTATGAAAATTTACTTCTGCTTTACCACTGAGCAACCCAAAGTGAGACCCAGTAAAGAATAAGTAGTAGTTTTCAACTCATGCATTGTGTTTTTAAAGAACAGGAAAGAGTGAACCAAGAAGTAGAATTAAGCATCTCGGAAATTTAGTTTGCAAAATCTGTTTAGAGCGTATTTGCCTAAAATGACCTACTGGAAAAAGCAGAGACCAGCAATAAGCTTGAATTCTCGATATGCTCTGGAGCTGAAGTGTCTGAATCAAAGCACCAATACCTCAAGCACATCTGTCCACTTGATTCAAAACCAAAAGCTGAAGTTACAGCATGTTCTTCTTGAAATATGTTTGGTGTGTATTTGTGCTTATTCAAGCATTCATCTGAGATGTGGAAGACTTCAATTCAAGTTCTGCATAGTCTAGTGCTGTCAGATGCACATCTTCCAGCATCAAAGTCTAAAAGTCCAGTGAGAGGACTGCCAGTGTTTATATTGGCTGTACAATGATCTACTTCAATAATGCAAGACATAGGAACTTCTCCGATACTGCGAGAATCATTGAACTTCAATGGCCTGTGAGTAAGAAAATGGGAATACTGCTCTCTCCTCCCTAGCCCAGGTGTGGTGGGTTTGTGCTTTTTTTTATTTCTTAAAATGAAATGACTACAGCTTTTAAAAAACAAAACAGCACAAAGAGACAGAGTGTGTTGCCAACTTCTAGGCATCAGGCTCAGACTCGTTCTGATTTGTTTTACCTCTGTCCCAGGCAACCATTTTTGGATGAACCAGGTTCAGCTTTAAAAGGAAGGGGAGAAAGGCTCTCCAAGCAAATTAAAGTGTAGCTGACTGAGAGAGCTCCCTGCAGGAGCTAGGAGTCTGAATATCATCAGGCTACAGGGACCAGATCTCAGATCCCTTGTTTCTTGAGTGGACTGGTTTAGAGGGTGAGGGTAAAAGCAGGATCTGCTCTCCTTTTCCCTGGAAATTAAAACAAGGGGAATGTGCCCATTATGCCTGGAACATGCAGTGGGAGATGTGAGAGGAGACATGAGTGAAGCTGCCTCCCAATCAGATCCAGGACACTGGTGCAAAAGTGACAGCTAATAAATTTAGATTCCTAATGCATTTTGTGGCTTCTAAGCTGCTTTCTTAGATTATTGTTTCAAGTATGCCTTTGTAGGCCTTCTACCCATTCTAATCTTGTTGATAGCAAAATATGTGTACTGTGTGAAGATAATGAGTCGTGCTTTGTTATAATATGCTTTTCATTTTAAGTAGCATAAACAGCAGTCAAATTCTATACTTTCAAGTCTTTGCTATTGCACTAAAGTACCTTTTTTAGGGGTATTAAGAAATGTTTAAAACAAAAAAGGGAGCAAAATAATTGAGCATCATACTTTTGGGTGACATTCAACTTGTCACAGATGTGAATGCATTCATTATCTGTAAAATTTCAATTTATAAAAGCCGTACTTTGTTGCTGGACAGTTTGTTGCAGGCCCAGCTGTTTGATGGAAGAGTGTGCATTTTGTGCGTGTTCCTTCTGCTGGCTTTGTGATCCAGTGGGCAGGGGCTCCTGGTCCTCCCAGGGGGCTGACAGTGCTGGCTGGTAAAAGAAATGGGATCTTGTTCTATGTAAAATAATAGTATCACAGAATATACAGAGTTGGAAGAGAGCCACAAAGATCAAGTCCAGCTCCTGGTCCTGCACAGGACCATCCCCAAGAGTCACACCATGTGCCTGAGAGCATTGTCCAAACATTTCTTGAACTCTGTCAGGCTGGTGCTGTGACCACTGCCCCGGGGGAGCCTGTGCCAGTGCCCAAGCACCCTCTGGGTGAAGAACCTTTGTCTAATACCCAGCCTAAACCTCCCCTGACACAGCTTCAGGCCATTGCCTCGGCTCCTGTCACTGTCACCACAGAGAAGAGATCAGTGTCTGCCCTTCCTCTTCCCCTCATGATGAAGTTGTAACTGCGGTGAGGTCTCTCCTCAGTCTCCTGTAGACTGAACAGACCAAGTGACCTCAGCCACTCCTTATACGGCTTCCCTGCAAGGCCCTTCACCATCTTTGTTGTCCTCCTTTGGACACTCTCCAAAGTGTCTTCATGTCTCTTTTATATTGTGGCACCCAAAGCTGTCCCCAGGACTCAAGGTGAGGCTGCCCCAGAGCAGAGCAGGACAATCCCCTCCTTTGCCTGGCTATTTCTGTCCCTTTCTGTGGCACTGCTTTCCAGCATCTCATTCCTAGTCTGTGTGCACACCCAGGGTTGCCTCATCCCAGGTGCAGAATGCAGCATTTTCCCTTGTTGAACTTCATACAGGTGGTGATTGCCCTGTTCTCTAATTTGTTGAGGTCTCTCTGCAGGGCCTCTCTGCCTTCGAGGGGTCAGCAGCTCCTCCCAGTTTTGCATCATCTGTGAGCTTGCTTAGCATCCTTTCCAGTCCTGTGTCCAAGTCTTTAATGAAGATGTTGAAGAGCACAGGGCTGAGGATGGAGCCTGCAGAACCCCACTAGTGACAGGTCACCAGTCTGATGTCACCCCATTGACTGTAACCCTTTGTGACTGACCCCTGAGCCAGTTGCTCACACATGGCATGATGTGTTTATCCAGCTTAATGCTGGACATTTTCCCCAGAAGGATCCTGTGAGAGTATTGAAAGCTTTTCTGAAATCCAAAAAGATTACATTGACTGGCTTGCCTTGATCAAGTAGGTAGAAGTAAAACTTTATACTAAAAAAAGTAAAGCTCTATAGTATAGCAAAAGCCATCCAGTGCATTGAGATTTCAAGTTTGATTATAAGAAGTCATGGAGAACTTCAGATTAGAAAATGTTCTTAAAATTTTATTTATTTTATTTTTATTTTATTTTTTATTTTATTACTTTTTTAAAAACCTATAGCACTCAGTACTGCTGTGGAAGTTAGTTTAAATTTGTTCAGGGCCGTAGTCCAGTAATGTTTGTCTTGTCTTTATCCTTATAGTCCTGAGCTAATTTGTCTTGCAATGTTTGGGGGTTTTTTTGCAGTCTTCTGTTTTAACACAAAAAGGCAAAGCATTTTAATTTTTTTTTCTTTTTTAAAGACTCCCTTCCCCCTCAGTTTCTCATGATATCTTTTACTGGTTAAGCAATACAGGCTCATACCTGCTCAATGTCAGCATGTATCTTTCAGCTGCACTTCTTGCATACTGGCCTTCCTAACAGATACTCCTAAGCAAGAAATGTTTTCTTTTCTATTTGATAAATCAGATGTAAATCAAAGGATGTCTGTGTTATTCTTTTGTGTTCTTATTTCAGAAGGTGTGATACCTGTAAGTGGTCTTGTCTACTACTTCCTTTCTCTCTTTTTTTTCTACCCTTTCCCTTGGGTCCAGTGAAACTTCTGAATCCTCTGGCTTTATGTTTCTTTAAGTCTTCAGCACATTCCTAGCAGCATAAGCCATCTGTTTGCTTACATTCTGCAGCTAAAGTCAATGAACTTCTTGTACAGGGAATGAATTATGAAGTTAAGACATTTCTGGTGAGAACATGTCTAGGCACTTTTGATCTTGACTCTGGAGATCCGGCTTAACATGGGGTACAAATGAACAGACTCTAAGAGGCTCTTGTTTAAAACCTTCTGTTTCCATTCTACTCCTGCTATTTCCATTCTACTAATGATGACTTTCCTCATGCAGACTTTCTGTTACCTTTGCCAACTGGACAGTGACCAGCACTTAATTTTGTTGTCTGTCTGTGTGACTTTAAGAGATGTAAGTGCTCTGATGTGATACCTGCAGTGTTAAGGACCAACTGACTGATGTAGTGTATCAGGAGTCCAGTCTCTTCTGCCCTTTTGAGAGGACTGAATCATGTACTAAGCTGACATGCTGCAAGCAGATGGTGATAGCTGATGTACTGTGGGGATATTCTTTTACTTTTGCTTTATGTCTGATAAGTTTTTTATTATCGTGAAAGCACCCAAAAGAACAGAACCAGTGTTGAAAAAGGCTGACAGTTTCTGAGGTCAGGATTTTAAGTGTATTATTTAAGATAACTAAATAGATAAATGCTATATAAACTGCCTCCAGAAATCATTTGAAGGTCAGAACATAATGTTGCAGTGTCCTTGTCCTTCTTTCTTCCCTCCAAAACAACAGCTTCCAACTAGAACTCATATTCTGAATTATAAATTGAATGATGTGTTTGAAACCTACTTATGAAGTACATCGTGCAGGTAAACAGGATAAGTAATGTGACCTCACTTGCTTTAGAAACATGCTGAAACACTAGTCAAGCTGAAGCAGAAATATTCTGAAGTGTATTTACTTTTGCCATTTGTTAAAATCCTGTCTACCTTTAGATATTCCTTGCTTCTGACATATTTATTAGCAAAAGACAGAAGAGTTTCAGCTTGTACACTTGATGGACAAAGAGGTATCCCAAGGAAGAGCTTTTTATATTCTTACGCTCCCCATACTCTAGTAAAAATTTATTTTAGTTCTTAAACGAAAACATCTTATTTATACACATTACTATACACCCTGAAGATAACTGTGGTGGAGTCTTTCTAAGAGATGCAGTGAAGCAGCTCAGGAACAGTTTGTAGATTGCCATCAAACCTTTAGGATGAGTTTGCTTCGGGCTGTGTATGTGGTCTTCCTACTTTCTCAAGGTGGATTTATGTACAGTTATTTTTGTTGGTAAACCTGAAGTTCTCTTGCTAGTGAGCATAATTCATGCTGCAGTCAGGGTGGAAATGTTCGGATGTTTTAGATGTAAACTTTGTAGATAGATCGAATAAATACAGTGTGAAGGAGCAGCATTGCGGATGGGGAAGGCTTTGTTAAAGTTTACTTTTTTGTAAACTGAATGTCTGGTTACCTTTTTTCCCCCCTCTAAGTTCCATCCCTATTTTAGCATGGGAGGGTCAACTGTTGGCATTTTCCCCCCTCCTTACACAATGTAGCATAAACACTAGACAGTGGAATTGATCCTTATGGAACACTACGAAAATTTTATTGTATGTGCACCACCTGCTTCTGAACAGAGTATTTCTGGCAATCCATATGTATATTATTTTCTATTGCCAATAAATTGCTTTCTGAACAGTGAACTGAAAGAATAGCTTCAATTAAAATAAGTGTGTTCAGCGGAGATAAATTCTGTGTGGCATTAAAGTGGAAAAGATTCAAAGATAAATGTGGAATTAATAAGTGAAGCAGAGCTCCACAGTTCTCAACTTTTTCCTGTAATATCTTCTAAGGGGAGGATTCTCAAGCAGTCAAATAACAGGAAAGGGCTGAAAAAAGACTGAATAACTGGTTTGGTCTCATAGCACCATTTAACTTTTGTATCCTCCTCTTCTGCAATGAGAAAATACCAGGATAGAGTCAGGTGTGTCAGCATCTTCCATGATCATGCCATCTTGACAAAGGGGAATTTCAGGATGTTAAACATTGCATATGATGGAACCATTGCAACTGAATCTGCTGTTAATGGCTTAGAACATGAGAGGAAATGGGAGAGGCACCAAATATGTCTTTGATTTACCTTTGAGCCAACTGATTTCAGGTGGCCTGTCTAGTAAGTTCATTTGTCCATGTAAATTAGAGTGCCATTTTGTCCCCAAAGCTAACAAAATTTTAAATGAAGAGGTAGACAGATAGAAAAAGCATGTCTTATGAAGACATGGTAGAAAGTATTATCCATCCCTGCTCAAAATTCAGCTTCTGTTGTTCATAAGACTTACATCTCATGGAAACCAATAGGTTTTGGCCAGTTTCCAGACATGTGGGGGAAACTTTAGCTTATAATTATGCTTTGCAGCTTCTTCTAATTAAAAAAATTAAAAGCAACTTCATGTTGACCGCAATTTACTTGTGTCTAAGTGTTTTCATGAAAATAAATATTGTACCAATGTGAAAATTCAGTTCTTGAGAAAGTGAGCCTAATCTTTAGGAGTTTTTTAATGTGAATGTATTTCACAGAGGTATATGATAATCTGTTCAAATTCTTATTTGACCACAGTAAAGTTTTCTTTCTCTATGGAAGCTGAAAGCAATGATAGTCTACTTAGGAGTATGTTTACCTGTTATTTTTTTCATTGGATGAAAGCTGAAAGTTGATGACATGTATTTTGTATGCAGCTGTCTGCGCATTTTCAATATAGGAGGAAATACAATCAGTTCAGCATGACTGGATTACTATAAATAGTTCTAGAAAATACCTTCATTTCCTCTCCACATTTATTTTTGTCATATGCCTTACTGACTATAACACATGATGTAACCAAAAGTGGAGTGTTATATTTTTATTTTAAAACTAGAGCAACATTAAAACACAGAGTGGTGTCTGTATTTGAGAAACATAACTATAAAATAGGGTGCACCTTATGAAAACATTTTGGGCATGTTTTGCACTTTTGGGGGGGGACAGGTAAGGAATTTAATATATTCAGATAATAGTGATGAAAGCAAGAATGCAATATATTTTTGTGCTAAACCCATAAAAAATTATTTTGGGAACTAAGTGGTACATTTCTGCATTAATAGAAAACATTCAAGATTTCAGTCCTCATCTTTGTCCTTCTAGTGGAAGCTAATTAGATAAAAAATATTTTATGGTAGTTCTAACTTAATATTAATTTTTAGGTGAAAAGTGGAAATTTTAAAGAGGCTGGTTATGCTTTCCCATGTGTGTATCATCATCTGCTAAACTGGTGTGAGTTTCTCTCTTCTAACTAGGTATGAAAATTACACATTTTATTAGTCAGATAAGCGCAGGCTGTAATAACACACTGTGCAAAAGGTGTCTGAAAGGAAAAGCGCCTTCCAGACGTACTCATTCCATTATGAGCAAAGTCCATAGAGCCTGCTTTCCTACGGCTTTACTGTTCACTAGCCTTAGTTCTGCTCGCTTATCTTCCTTCAGTCCCTTCCCTTCTCCCACAAATCTCTCCTTTCATGGTTTGGCAAAGAATGGCATTTCTGGGACTAGCTGGCCTGCTGGTCCAAAGCCAGGTAGCCAACACACAGGATGGTGCCATTCCCAGATAACCCCAAAGCAGCGCTTGGCTCTGGCTCTGGTGGGTAGCAGCTAACTCCAGAAGCTGCTCACAGCCCTGTAACCCTTGGTTAAGCTGATCTGGTTTAGTAGCTCTGTTTTAGGGACTTGGTTGAAGCTCAATTAACACAGGCCAATGATCACAAAAGTTATTAATGAATAACAAAGGGAAACACACAGGCCATCCAACTACAAAAGCCTTTAAAAAAAAAAAAAAAATTTTGGTTGTGTACTGCTTGGTTTTGTAAAGAGTAGTCAAGTCTATAATTGCCTCTATGTTACTAAGAAAATAACTTTCAGGCTAGCTGCAAAAAGGTTTCCTTTGTGGAAAACATTAGCATTGATTTTGTGGAAAACATTAGCACTGATTGTTCCCAGGGACTTGATCCTCAGCGTTCTACATGGCAAGTAAGTTTTCCATCATTTGTGCCTGTGCCAGGGGAAGATGACATGCCATCTAGCCATATAAAACCTGGATATTGAGGGGTGTGCCTTCCTGTTATGCAACTTGCTGCAATCCTGAAATTCAAAGTGGATGAGAATGTGTGCAAGACATAGAAAATGGTGGAACAAGAGGGTAGGCACTGAAATAAATATATTGGAATGTAGATTGATCAGGGTGACTCCGCTGAAATAAAGCTAGGAACTTTGGTGTCCCTAAAATCATCTTGTTAGGTGAGTCAAAGCCTGTTACTAGTGAGCTTACTCATTTGAGTAGAAACAACTATAGTCAACCTCTCTGAGAGCAACCATATGCCAGAAGCTGACCTAAGAGTATGATAAGTCAATGGTGTTTCATGGATGCATCTTTCCATGAAAAAAAAAGACAGTTGTTTGCTTTTATAAATATTTATGCTAGCTAGATACCTGAATGGTTTGATACCTCAAACAGAGTCCTTTAAACAGGAGGAAAGACAAGTATGCAAAAGTAACATTTAAAAAAACCCAACCCAACACCAAACCAAAAAGCATGGTTTTAAAATATCCCATAAACTATGAGCAGGATGCCAGTGCTTTGTTCCTGAGAACAAAAGTTCCCACCTGGAATTGTAGTGAAGGTGATTGAGAATAGATAGGTGAAGTGTAATACGTAGTGAAGAAAGAAGTCAAGTCTGCAGAGGTATTGCTTGATAGTTTCAGAGCCATCTAACTTTAAAGCCAAGCGTCATCCAAAGAAAGCAGACCCCTTAGTCCATGAGCATTGTTGGAGAAAATGCTGACATAATACCTTTAAATATACAGATGCATTTTTCCACAATTAATTTAGTACTGTATCCCACTGTATCCCACAGTGAATTCAGGTTGGAGGAAGTTGGAAAACTTATTCCAATGCTAGCAGGAAATACATCTGATTATCAGCAGACTCAGATGAAGTTAGAAAACTTCGTAAGTCTGCAAAAAAACCTGTTAGTCTCCAAAAAATGTAGTCATTTCTACTCCTTGTGCAGACTTGTCTTTTTTCTCCTTCCTGTTGAACAAGGTAGCTTTCGCTAAGAATTGAAAGGTCTTGATATGATTAAGTGGTTTTTAGAATGTGAAACAATTTTGTATACTTGACACATTGAGATAAGGTGGTTAATATTTCCTATAGACAGTACCTTCAAATTTATTTTTAGTAAAATGTAAGTATTTAAGAATTTCCAAGTGGCGAACAAAGCAGTTGTCACCCTGAATGTTTACGGTGGCAAGTTTTAGCTTGTACGAACTGACTGGGGAGAAGACATGCCTTTCAGTTTCTGTTCACAATGGTGACTTGTGAGAATGAAACAGTGCAGTTGGTAGAACTGGTTTGATATTGAAATAACTCATCCATGTACTTTTGTCTATATTGCTGTATTCCTTTTACTGTGTAAACGGTGCTAAATTTGGGGGACCTAGAATAGAATAGAATTAGAATAGAATAGAATAGAATAGAATAGAATAGAATAGAATAGAATAGAATAGAATAGAATTAGAATAGAATAGTTGTGTAAGGGCAGAGCAGATACCAAACAATTGCCCATTTCCTGAAATCATTGTACAGAATTTGGAGGCAAAGCAATTCAAGGAAATGCTCAGTATAAAAGTGAAGGAGCTGCAATAATTCATGAGATGGATTGTGTTGAGTAGGTCTAGAAGGTTGAGTGTAGGTCTGGCGTTGAGAGCTTCTGTTGGCTCTGCTGACCGAAGCTTAATTTTAGTGCCAGCTGAGAAAGGTTGATTGACTTGTCTTTCCCTGTGGTTTTGCACTTCAGTTGATACTAACATTTGGACAATATGAGAAAGTCTCTTAGGCATGCTGGGTCTCTACACTCTCGTGTTGTTGATCCAGATTGCATGTGATAGGTCTGTAATAATTACAGGTAGTCTTTCATACCTTGCTCCATTTCATCCTGTCTGAGAACAAAATGATCTGTCATTCTGTTTTCTATGCACAGCAGGTAAGTGGAGAGACATCTATGTGAATTAAGGAAATAATTGGAGTTTTTAAGCGTTCAGTGAATTGCAGAGCAAGAGGGCTACACTTGCCTATTTGGCCACATGCTGGCCCCACTGGTGTCTCAGAGCCCACTCTGAGTGGTCATGCTGGTTTTGCCTGCTGGTGCATCTCAGGTGAGGATCTCCTAATAACTGAAAGACAAATGCAGTTGTGTTGATACCCTGGAGGGTGAATTTCTAGGTGGAGCTATTTTAGGCGGAGCAGTTTCCCCTCTCTGTACACAATCCACCAGAGGGAGATGAACACCAAAGTTTGCAGGAAGAGGAGCAGTTTGTGCCAGCAGAGGTTTGCCTAGGCCAGCCTTTTGCATCTGGGAGTACAATAGTGTGTTGACACCTTTGTGTGTCAGAATCAAGACTGGAGTGGTGGGTGGTTTCTTGTGCTCCTGAATGGAGAGCAAGGCGATCACTGTATTGCTAACTTTTTGCTGCTGTACCATTGCCTTAGTAAAACCTTGTAGGAAAGAGAATGGCAATGATACTCCTCTGGGTTTTCTTAAACCTTTCCATCTGGCTGGCCTTTGGATTTTGTGATTGATTTAACTTTAGGTATATCCTCAGTGTGTCTAGTCTGTATGTATGAGTCCAGACAGATTCCCAGTTCATTTTGCCTGAATTTGGTAGGTTGTCTGGACATGGGGCTTTTGTACTTTTTAATATGCAACAGTGTTGAACTGTGCCTGAGCTGCTGACCCAGCTGGGAGGAAAGGCTTGGTTGCCTTGACATGAGTGACATGGTAATGGAGCTGCATTGTCTGGGCTGGAGCTGCCGCGGCTCCTGCCAGCGGAGAAGGCTTGGCAGAGGAGTTTGTTTGTCAGCATGGAGCTATATCGGCACATCCTCCATCTCAAGGGCAAGTGTGTTACTCATTCCTGTCTGGAAACTGATTGATTTAAAAGACTCTTGAGATGAGGTGGTTTTTTAGGTTCAAGAGCCAAATAGAAGTGAGAAAAAATTAATTTTTGACTAGTGTCTGCTACAGATATTATACTGTAAATTTCTTTGCAGTGTCAATCCAGTAAAATGGAATGCAGAGAGGCTATATTTGAACTAAAGTTATATGTCTTACAGTCTTTTGAGCATGTTCGTGAAAAGGAAGTCCTATTAAATGCCTTTTTTTGGGCATCAGGCTTGTTCCAAACCATTAGCTTAGTAAGTTTTCTTAATCTCTTGTCAACAGGTATAATTTTCTCAGAATTGATGATTTTTAGTCAATCATTTTAATTGAAATTGGGAGTTTTCCTTAAAGTTTAGGATCTAATTCAAACAATTTTAAGAATTTGTCATTCTTAAATGGCGCATGTCACGACAAGTTTTCTTCAGTTATTTGTTCCATCTTTAGAAACTGAAAGCAGAGTTGTGCTTTTTGAGTGTTTTTTAAAATTATTTTATTACATCTTATCATTAATCAAATAATTAGAACATATAATTTGAGTGTTAATATTTACCATTTCTTTTCCTATGCATTAATAAACAGAAGAAATGGGAAAAAGCTACTTAGATGTAGACTCAAACTAATTATAGATTTCCATTTTTATTGACAGCTCCTGCACATTATCCAGGCACACCACAGTGTTTGAACAGTAGAGTATCTGTGTATCTGTCTTTCCCCATTCTTATTTGTTTCCCTGGAATCTGCTGGTTTTATATTAATGATGTCAACAGTTATGGCCCAATCTTCAGAGCTATAGATTGTCCAGAATAGAACAGAAATTAAGATCTGATGATGTACAGACTTGCCAATAAAACAAATCGTTGATTTTTGCTTGAGGATACATTCAGCACTTCCTTTAAAAGAAGAAAAAAAGGCACAGGTTTTATAGCTGAATATACTGGATATGGAAACTGCCTTGATTGTGAGAACTGGAAAAGACTGGGCTTCTCCGGCTGTATGATTCTGATCCCAGGGTTACAACTATGCTTGGTTTAGACAGATGTGACCATGGTGTTCAAAATAGGAATATTTCACCACAGATTCTGTCATGTTCTTTAAAATTTATTTTTAACACTGTTAAGATTAAGACTAAGTAATTTCCATTTTATCTTGGTCTAAAGGTGTTTCATATTAATAACTAACAGAAAAAAAAATAATGTCACCTCTTGTGTTTAACATAGCACAGCAAAATTAGCCAGGTTGACAGGGCTTGCTGAAGAAGTCTTATGAGAAGTTTTCCATTAACTGTCCGGTAGATATCAACTTTAAAGGTAAAATAATTAAAGCTGTACACAACATGCTCTAAATAGTTTTCAGGTGTATTTACATTTGATTTTTGCCATGGTATTTCTGGTCAGCTGCTGACTTCAGGAGAACCACTAAAATTGCAGATGTGGAATATTTTGAAAGACTTCTTTGGGGTTTGAATTTTTTTTTCTTAGTTTTCCTGAGATATGTTATTTGACAAATAGCACAGATCTGCTCCAATTTATCTGTAATTGTTAAATCTGTGTTTGTTATATATCTTGATTCTTTACTATTTATTTGATATCCAGGACCACATTTATTAGTTTGGAAGGTATGGGGGAATCCAGGCTCTCACCACCAGTTGTTTATCTCTTAGACTTACATCCTAATTAGTAAGTTTTATGTTTGGTTTTTTTTTTAATTTCAAATTTATGTGGTAAACCACGTTCGTTTTTCAGTATATCCTGTGATAAGTGCATTTAGCTAGTAAAGATCCTCATCCTTGATCTTTCACTTTTGTGTTCAGCTGCTCCTGAATAACATTCTAAAAATAAACTGACTTTACTGAGGTACTTTGTTGACATTTGTATTCAATGAGTTATTGTAGTGTGTTGCTATATCATTAAGATCTATTTTGGCTTTTAATCATACATCCATGTGGTATACTCTTGAAAACAAGTAATTGAATGTTGAAAATTCCCATTTCTGTCATGGCAATTTAATAAAGTCCAAATCTCTGTAAAATGCTAAACTCAGTATCTGTTGTCTAAGCAGATCAGTACTCGGCTACAGTACATTTTTGTTGCAGTAGAAGCTCTACACTTATATCAGCAATAACTCAGATAGCTTAAGTGACCCAATGCAGACTCTGTAATAGACTAAACAGGAATTTTCATTGTTGTGTGACAATAAGGGACACTTTTGGTACTTTATGAGAACAGGACATCTAGAATCTAGACTTCAGGCTTATTAATTTCAAATGAAGCAAATGAGAGGCCTATCATAAGACACTTTTTTAGTAAGATTTTTGTGCATGCAATGTCAAACTTTCTGTAAAAGGCTTGTAGGGCTGATAAAGAGGTTATATAAAGAAAATAAATATATTCTTTTCCAAATAGCATGTATGACAATTTATATAAATTTATATATAGCTTTTGATATTTTCTATGGCATTTGCTGTCTTGCATGCTATTTCGGGATAAGCTGACAGGTTTTTTTTAGTTCCATGGATGTCTATATGTGTATCCCCTGAAAAGTGGCAGCCACATGCATTTCATGTGCCAGCATTGCTGGTGTGGCTGCACACAAGTTGGATCAGGGAACTGATCAATTAGCCAGGTACACACTGAGTGTCTGGCCTGAGGGTGATGATGCAGCCTGGCTGGGATGGGATGCGGGAGGAGAGAGAGGGGATTTCAGCTGCAGCTTGCACTTAATGTTGGTTAAATTGATTGTGAAACCAGCCCTCAAGCTAAACCTATAGACCATGTGTGTACTTACTACCTTTTGGTAAATAACCTTGCAGTGAAGAAAATCCAGTGCTTCTTATAATTATTACAGTTGTGTGAATTTTCGTAGTACAAGTTACTCTTTTTCACAAGTGTGAATCAGAAAATGTGTGTAGGCAACAATGCAAGGGAGAGTTGTTTTCAGTAGTAGTCTTTTTCTGAAAACTGATCACTTAAAAAAAATATTTTAAAAAGTAGTTGGCGATGTATCTTAGAGTTAAGCGGACAATAGACTTAAAATAAATGAAAAATCAGTTTAAGTTAATGCATCATTACTGTATTGATTCCACTAACATAGTTACTCAGTAGTTAGCTCCCTTATGTAGATTGCTGTTCCAACTGAATTTCTTTGTTTTGGTATTACCCAGCTATATGTGTCAGGTTAAATCAGTGAGGAGGTAGACATTTCAGAACTTTCGGTAGGTGCAAAATTCTGTCCTGGCATGGGTTAAGGCAAATATGGACCCTGGTTTCTTAGTATGGAATATGTTTTAAGCAGCTGCAAAATTCTTGGTAGGAAACCAGAAGTTTTTCTTCCATAAAAAAATCATACCAACTGAAAAGTCCAGATTTATTAATTTATGGTTCACTTCATCAATTTATGAAAGCTTAAGTAATGGTGTTTTTCGTGCAGTATCTTTTCTGGTTGGGTTTTTGGGGTTTTTTTTTTTGTTTTTTGGGGGGGGGGTTGGGTTTTTTGGGGTTTTTTTGGGTTGTTTTTGTTTTTGTTTTTGGGGTTTTTTGGGGTTTTTTTGTTTTTGTATTTGTTTTTTGTTTGTTTGTTTGTTTTTGTAGGTTGCTTTTTTTTTAATCCTTCTGGTGTTGCAATAGTCTATCACCAAACTGGGTAAAGATTAGTACATTCTTATCCTTCAGAACTGGTTTTTTTTCCTGTGTTGGTTTACTGTAAAGATTTCAAGCAGATACAGTGAACTGTTTAAAACTGGGACATGCTGCTTCATAGTAAGTCTTGCAAAATTAGGGAGCTATCTGTAGGAAAACCTTAATTAAAACTACTTTCTTCCTTACATCATGCTTCAGTGCTGTACAATATAGTTCAAGGTAATCAAAGATAGCACAGGTATAGGATTTATGTGTGTTTCCATGTCTGCATGTGGGAGGGTCCTCCCTATCTCAACTACAAGAGCTGCTGCTATATTGTACTAGTGAAGTGATTTAATTGCTTTTTTAATTTTTTACTTATAACATTTACTGCATGAAATCAGCATTGTGCACATTTCTTCAAATCAGATTTTAATCATATATTTGTGCTACACAGCTTTGTTTAGTATCACAGAAATGGAGCAGATTCTTAAATGTCACTGAAGATGTATGTATTAATACACTTATATGAATGGTATTATACTTTTGTTTACAGTGACAGTAGGGATGTTTTGAAGAATGTAAAATAAATATTTGGGGATTTTTTTAAAATGGGAAATATTGTCTCATTTGTCTAGTTAGTTGATTGCAACTTCCTGCTAAATGACAGATGGTTTCCAAATCTGTTTTTACCAAAAAGTTAAACACAACAAAACCAATTTATTCTTTAAAATTGAAAAAGAAGGGTTGTTTTGTTTTGTTTTTTTTTTTTTCTATTTAACACATACAGAATGTACAGATTTAATTGAACAATACAAAGATTTGGACTTTGATCTAGCCTTATATATGAAATGTCAGCATTCAGAAAGCTCTGATCACAGAGCATGGGACTACGTGCATGGCAGCATTTCTTGCTTGTTGTCACTGCTCACCAACTTAAAGAAACCATGCAGATACGGACATTGTAGTTTTAATCTTGTGCAGACATGCTTTAAAAAACTCTTATCAGTTTGTCACGAATTAAATCTCACTGTGAGAAATACATGTACATTAGAAGTCTGTGACCAGTTCCACTTTCAAGCAGTGTGCAAGTAGCAAATGAAGGAAAATGCAGAATAAAAGAAAAATCACCTCCACTTCACTGAATAAACAATGTTCTCATAGAGCATTGCTCAAGTAATAAATCTTTGTATTTACCAAACTTTTGTGTAGTAGAAATAGATGTCCAGCTGATAAGAGTTTGTTTTTTATAGCTCCATTTATGGCCCTATCACTATCCACAGGACTCGGAATCTAATAAATGACTCCCAGAAGTAGATCAACTAAATTACAGTTTAATGCAATAGTGCTGAGTATAGTGGAGGAGTGCCTGGACATTGTGCCTGAGCACTCCTGGCTAGTCATTAGAGGAAGGGACATTGGATTATTTTGTGAGCATCTAGTTCTGAAGTCCCTGCTGAATCAAAATGCTTTTTTTGGGGGGTGGGAGGGGGATGAGGATTTTATTGTGTTAGTACAGGGACTAAAGCTTGAAAAGAAACATTCTGTTACAGGGAAATACAAGGTAATAAACTGGCTTAATTCCTCCGTTAGACATGAACATGTTGAAGGCCAAAGCAAGACATTTTTCACTTTAGGGATGAAATAAAAAAAGTTGTCCATGGCCTTCAGAAAATTGGAGCTGCAGTTACTTATTCTTCTTTTTCATCCAATCCCTTTACTCTTTGTAATAAAATTTCACTTCTGATTTAAACAATATCATTGCGTAGTAGTAATTCCTGTTTGGTAATACCTTTGCTTCGTCTGGTAGCCAACTTTACGATGCAATATTTTGGAAGGTGTCCCTGTCCCAAGAATTTGTCATTTGACAGATAGGTAAAGAGTTGTACAAATCAAGAAAAATATGAAAGATTTTGGAGGTTTTTTTTTTCTTTTCTAAAAAATAAAATTTGGGTGGTTGTTGCTAAATGGTGTACATGTTCTAGAGAGCAGAATTATGGGAATTGTCCTGAAAACTCTTAAGTTTTAAGGGGCTTTTTTGGTAGTTTTTCCCACACTTGACTAATTATTATTAATTTTCCTGCAAATCATAGTCACAGTATTTTCTAGTGCAAAAAGGCCTAACATTTTGCTTTGAAAAGGGATGAAGAACATCAGTACTGCCTCTTCTGCTGGCTGTTCCTCAGGGCTGGTGACCAGCAGCAGTGGAGAAGGGGACTGCTGGTGTCACATACCCTTACTGCAATAACATGCAAGACTCTGTTTGAGGTTTTGGCCAGATGGTGTCAGTTATGGAACCGAGAAGCAACCTCAGGAAATACAGAAGTTAAGGCTTGATTACACTGTGTTAACTGTTTATCCATACACATCATATTAACAGCTGTAATTAATGACAACAGCCTTTTTAAAAATAGAAATGTCTGAGATGTGACTGTACTTTATTTTCTGTGCTTAAAAATTATCTTTGCCTTATGGTATGGATTCTTTGCTGTAATGTCTTTGAACTTAAAATTGCAGAAATTTAATTGAATTTGCCTCGTGTTTCAAAAGCAGATTAGTCTTTGAATTTTTAGTTCAGGTTTCGCTTGCTAAACAACAGTATATGAGAACATACTTACATGTTATATTGAAAGCTTCTGTATTCCTTCTCTGCTTCTCAAAGGAAATGTTGAACAGTTGTTACTCTGAGGTAACTTGATCGCAGTAACTGGTATAGAGTTTGTCTTTCAGATTTCTATTTTATTCATGTATGTTTTATTTTACATACTTTGTATGCTTGTTTGCTAAAATGCCTCTAAGCAGAGCAACTTTCATAGGCAGAGGTAATATCTCCTGCTAACCATGAGTCTCATAAAACAGACTAGACTATTCTGGTAGTTGTCTGAGACGATATGTGGGAATATTGAGAGGGCACCTTGGATATTTCCCCCTTCACTCTTTCTTGACCATAATTTTACATTTAACGCAATCTACTATTTGGGTTCTCCAGCAGGTTAGGCTCTTTTTTTTCTTTTTTTTTTTTTTTTTCTGAGGTAAATAGACATAATTTTTGTTATCCCAAAGATGGGTCCATTGTCTTACTGGCCCCAAAAGAAAACATGCCCTTACACAAGCAAGTTGAGCTTATTTAAAGTGCCAACCCAATTTAACTTTTCTTGTGCTCACACTAAATGCAGCACTTGTATTTCTGTGTTGTGTTCAAGCCAATTATTCGCATACGTTTAAAAAGCAATCAGATCTGCTCTGTTAGGTCAAGATAATATGAGCATAAATGCACATTCTTACAAATAAGCTGCCCTAAAATATAAAGTGGAGAAACAAATGTAGTGTGAAATGCTATGGAAAATGCAGGCATGGCATAATTAGCAAAGGACAGTAGAAATGCTGTTTTGTTAGGACTTGAATAGTAACAGTCAATTAAGTTCTCACAACAGGAAACAGCAAAGCATTTAACAAAGAAACATCATCTCTTTCTACAGCATAAAGTCTATACAAAGAATCACAAAACTGAGACAATTAATAGATCAGAAGTCATGAGTTAAAAAACGAGAGGGGACTGACTTCATATTTCTTTGCAAAGAAATGTATCTCTGTACATTTCAATAATTAATAGACTTTTAAAATAGTATATGAATGATGTTATTTTATATACACAAGCAGATATACAAAGCACAGCTGGGTATGTATGTTGTGGTAAATAATATGTACAAGGCATGGCCATCATTATTCAAACTAACTGTAAAAAACTTGGATTATCAGTTCAAAGTTAGCTGGTTAGGATATGATTAATGTTTCTTCCCTTCCTTTTCCTCAGTACCAGAATAATGGAAGTGATCTAAGATGGATAAACAGAGAGGCACAGCAGCACTGTGTTAGATGCAAAGAGAAAGTAGTTATAGTCAAATCAAGAGCTCAAGCTCTTGTAAAAAAGTCAAATCTTGTGATGAAATATTTAGTATTTCTACTTAAATACCTTGAATTGCCCCCAGAAAGCTTTGGTGACCATGTAAACACACTAGGCTCCAGTTCAGGTTCTTTCATTGAATTTCTTGTATTGCATCATGTGGATGTGTGTAATAAGCTGATTTTCAGTACATAAACAGTAGAAGCTTTCTCCTCCTGTAGTAGGCTTGATCTAGCATACAAAAGGTAATACTTTTCTTAGGACCAGAATCAAGCCCCATGAGGGGATACAAGGATATTTCAAGGGTAACACAATTAAGGGAAGAAATAACATTATCTGGAAATGTTCTGTTATCTGGAATTTCTGGCTTACTTCTGCGAAGCTTTTCCAAACATCACATGTCAGGGCAGTTGAGAAAGGTGCAGTTTTCCATTTAGTTCCCCTGAGCATGCAGGGATATGCTTAACAATTTTTTGAACTGGGGTTATTTTGAGAAAGGCTGATGCCAAATAGATATCCAGTAGATTTTTAATAGCTGTGCTAAGTTGGCTAGTGATACCATGGGTTTTGATTGTGCTGCTTTTACTTTTGTTTACTTAGTATTTTGAATGGCTTATTACAAAGCATATGTAACCTGGTGTTACTTCCCTGGTTATTTGGAAAAAAAACCACTCAATTCCTTCCCTCTTCTCTTTCCCCACCCAAAAAGTAAAAAGGGGAAAAAAAAAAAAAAAAGGAAAAAAAGAGCAGGGAAATGTTTAGCCTCATTTGAAATAGAGAGAAGATGGCTAAAATGAATCAATTCCAGAAACAGTGAATAAGGAGGGAACAGGGAGAGGGGGAACACGACTTGACTCTGCTTTGCCTCTTTTACCCACAGAGGAATGTTACCAACAAGAATATGGACCTATTGGAAAATAAATAAAGTGATAAAAATAAACTCAGAGCACAAAAAAAGTAAAATAAATCTGTATGAGTAGGTGTTTTTTCGATGTTTTTTATATTTGCTTCTGGGCCAATGCAGCAACATAGTGTTCATTAGGCACAGCAACGCAGTCCAACAGTCATGCACAGAGTGTAATGTGCTTAATGTGGTGGTGCTGCAGCCTGATATGTGCATGCAGGTGTTGTCCAGCAGTTAATGTTTAACCTCACTGGTTTGCCTTTCGTTTGCATGTTTCCAACTGTGGGTTTTTTTACCGCAGTGTTTTAGGACATTTGTCCATTGTAGAAGTGCTTTAAATGTCATAGTGAGAAGCAATGGCAACATCTTGGAGATTGTGAATGCCCCAAAACGCTTGGTAATAAAAGGCTGAAAAAGTACTGGCATCTTGAGACTCTATGGAGTCAAAGGCAAATGAAATTTAGGGTATACACAATGTGACATTTTGAACTAAATCCCAGACTGCAATTTGAAAAAGTAATTTGGATTATATTAGACATGTATAAAGTGTTTGTTTGGATTTTTTAAAAAAATTCCCCTGCTCCATTTTCAGCAGAGCTCTAATAGTTCGGGATCTTTTTCTGTGGGGTTACTACTCTGTTGTGACAGCTTTAAAATGCCAGCAGCTTTTACTGCAGAGAATTTTAAAGAAACATCCTATCTATGGATAGTTTCAAATCCAGAGGAAAAATTTTAAAACAAACCTTCATATATGGCCCTGGAGATACTCATCACAAGTATTTGATATAAAATAGCTGACTTCAACTGCCAAAGACATGGTGCTTCTTGATTGGGATGTTTGCATATTAAAACTTTATGCAATAAACCATATTGCATTCTGTGTGGTAAGTGATGAAAATTTAGAGCTCAGTGAATTGCTGATTTTCAGTTGATCTGCAATAAATGTCCATTAGTTTTCATACATCCATGCTCTGAGGCACAGTCTAGTACTGGCTTCAAGGGCCATTCTTATAACATCCTTCTGTTTAAAAAAATAGGAGAGATAATTTATGTTTAATGCGAAAATAATCTCTTGGGGCTTTGCCCAAGAGGCTTCCACTTAAGGTGCAGATAGGACTGGCGAGTTCATTTAACATATCACTGTCACTACAAGGGGCTGTCTGCTTCTCTCCTGTGCCTGACTCAGTCTAACCATTTGTCTGATTTCTTGGTGATTTGATTCATTTCACTAAGCTGGTGAAAAACAAGTCACCCACCCACACCCACACACGTGCCTTGGGGTTTCCTGCCTGCTTAATAATCTGAACTGTCTCACTGAAGTGTCAGATGACCAGCACAGGCAGTTTGAAGGACCAGCTCCCTTAGGAAAGTTTTACTGTGGCGTGGCTTTCTTAAAACTACAGGCTATGAATGACTGCATGTTACATAATTTATGAGAAACAGAATAATATTGCTTCAGGTAAATACTCTGTAAAACCAGCTGGAGATACCATTCAGAGGTCATGTGTGTTGAGTTGCAGTAAAAACACAAAGACTTTCTACTGCTGTTGAACAAATATTTGCGCAAAGATGGAAAGTACTAACAAGAGCATAAAAAGGAAGTGGCATAACTGGAAGATAAAAATGCATAGAAGAGATCAATTACGAGCAAAAGAAGACAGAAGGTATTGAACAGAAGGGTGGCTTTTTTTGTCATACTTACAGTAGCTGTCAAAGACAAATATTACCATCAAGAGAAGCCAATTTGAGCTGTGTCATAGTCCAAAGGAACATGGTCTTCCCAAATGTTGTTTCCCATTGGCCTTAATTTTTGCATGGGAGGAATCAGAAATGTTGTACATTTTTCTGCTCTATCATAAATATAGAAGCATTTTTTAAAAAGCATTTAGCCCTTTCAAATCTAGTAGCTTCATATTTGCATTGCCTCATTAGACTGAGGAGACTTAAAGTGTAAATTGATCACTGAGCAAATGTTTTATTAGTTAAATGGCATCTTGCAGACAGTACTTTGCTGATTCTATCTACTAGTTATTTCACTTCTCTGCTCTCTAAAACATGTGTGTGGTAAGACCAGTCCTTGCCAGTTCTCTGAAATGCTTCAGATTTAGTGAGAAATATATATGAAAGTGTGCAGAAGCCACCTGGCCACCAATCTAATGCTGGAGAAAGGAGGTCACCGTGCAAACTAGGTGATGAGTGTCTTTGTGAAATTTGGAAGTGAAAACCTGTCCAGGATGATGACTCACATAACACAGTCCAAAGTCTTCACATGCAAGCTGTCTTGCAAAGGCACAGTGCTTTTGCTTTCCTCTACTTCCCTGTTATGTCAGTGAGTTCAGCCTCTCAGTCTTGTCTTCCAGCTCTTTAGCTTGCCACTTGCAGGGCATATTTCTAGACTTACTCACCTTTTCAGAACGCATATGTGTAAATACTGTGTGGAAAAAACCCAGTGAATTCTATCGTTTTACCATTAAGCAATGTGGAAAATGTTCCATTGCATTAAAAAGAAGCTGGTGATCCTTTGCCATGTATATCCACTTAGTGATATTAGTGTTGTACTACTGAAGCTTATCTGTTGCCTCTTGAAATTACCTCTTTCTTTCAGTTGTCCACACTGAAAAGGACTTTTTTGTGAGAGGTTTGTAATGGAAAACCATGTTGTAGCCTTTGAATCTGGTGATGTTATACTCTTTCAAGTATCAGTATCAGCATTGCCACTTTCCAATTAATGGAAGTGCAGATGATTGAGAACAAAGGGCTCATGTGATTTCAGTAGTTTTAATCCTGGATTATTCAGTCGGAACTTGACCTTAAAATATAGTAATACCAAGTTGGAGGGAAACGCTTGGAATTTTACTGCTTTTCATAGGAAATGATAATGTATCTAACTTTTAAAAAATATTTATCTAGATTTACTTCTTAACAAAGGTTATGATAGCATCCAGTTGATTCCATTAATACCAGGGTATTGTATCAAAGTGGGAATTGGATCCAAACAGTTCATTTTTCCTTTTGAAATACTTCTAGGACTGCTTATTTCTGATTCTGATCTTATTTTTGATTTAGACTTTGCAGGTTGTGCCTTGCACTTTGTCACAAAATCCCTGTCAATCTTAAATAGTTGAGATTTCAGAGCAGGTATTTTATGTCCCTGTGATGCCCAGTACAGCCTTTCAGACCTACTAAATGCAATGACTGTTGTATATGCAGAATGAATTTTGGGGTTTCTGAAAGTATATTGACTGGGATTAGTTTTTATTTTGCACATCTACATGTCTGTTCACTTTCTTTTAAGCATCTATTATGAATCATATATATTTGAAAATGTTGCTTCAAAAGGGTTTTGAGGTTTCACTTATATTTTTGACTTTAATTTATGAGCTCCTTACTAGGTTTCTTTTGAGCTCTTAAAGAATGTCACCTGATTTATCTTACTAACATTGCTGGAGTAGCAAGTCTTCCATCTGAAGACTTTTCATTAAAAATTTGTAATGGTTTTCTCCCCCACACCGTCTTCCCTGATGATTCATGTGAGCCTTTTTCCTGCCCATACAAGGTCTAGGCCCTTTCATTATTGAAAAAAAGGGATTCAATACCGGGGAACAGCCAGCAAATAAGTAACTTTGTCTCTGTAAAATTACTGGAGGGTTTGGAGGAGTCCAGGATCCTAGAACTTTATCAAGTAGGCATTTTTAAGAAATCTAGTGGAATAGAAATGATTTAAGAAACTAAAAGAAAAAGAAGTCAATATAGGCTCGATATATTCCCTTCTTATTCCCCCCACCCCCCCTCTTTGTATGTTAGTTATTCTGGGAAATGAACAAAAAAAAAGTTATTGAGTAGGAACTACAGTGCTGTTTCTGGGAGGGTTGGAATTATTGTAGCCCTGATTTATAGGGATTTTTCTTGTGATTTATTGCAAAATCTGGCTGAAAGTTTTTCTTTAGTCAGAACATTAATTTTTGTCTGCACCACTGCCTTATTCATGAAGTCTGTGAAGATGTAATAATATCTGAGACTTCTGTCCTTGTGTCATTTGGTTGAAATATGTTGGTTGCTCCTCTTAAGAGCCCAGCCTGAAAGAGGGGCTGCTGTGTATTGAACCTGGTTTGGTTCACTTTTCTCATTCTTAATCTGGCCTGAAAATTGTAGGAAACTGGGGGAAGTTTTAAACACTATCTCTTTACTGGGTTAGTGTTTAAAGAAGTGCATATAACTCTCCAAACACCTGAATTCCAGAAACATTTTCATGTCAGAGGAAGGACTGGGGAACACCAGTGCATCCATCGACCTGGATTTGGTGGGTGCAGTAACAAATTGCAGACTTTTCCTTGCCATTTTGTGGGTCTTCCAGACAGCCTGTGACTTCCCTGTTCTCAAGTGGCAAAATTGGAAACTGGAAGCACTGCAAAAATCAAATGTAGATTCAAGCTGTTAACTTTTGCTCCTAGAGGTACGAATTTTCAATACTTATGCTATTTTATATGCAATCTTACAAAAGTGAACATAAGTTGGTCAGGTACTAAGGAGTAACCTACAAAATGAAACAAGTAGTTTTGCTTTAAGAAGCTGGAGAGTTGTGCTGAATTTAATTGCCTTAAAGACTTTAAAAAAAAGAAAACGAAACAAACCCAAAAGCCAAACAGCTTGGAAATGGCACAATAACTTTGTGACAGGAACCAGGACTTGTTCTATAGAAAAACAAAAGAAAAACAAATAAACAAAACAAACAAAACCACAAACAATCAAAAAAGCCCCAAACAAATCAGCTCTATACTGTGAAATATAAAGTTTTGAAAGTGAAAGTAGTGTTCCCATTGAAATCAGTAACTATAATTTGCAGATAAACATTTACGTGATCTCATCTTTAAGAATGCCTTTTTTTGTTAACAGAACCAACTAAAAAAATCCTGTAAAAACAGTTTGCAAATCTGTTAACCATTTCATACAGAGTGTCTTGACTTGTGAAGCCGAATCTACCAAATTCTTAAAATACTGAGATATTTTTAAAGATATACTCAAAAGTTATTCAGTGTTGTTAGAGTGTTAACCTGAGTTATTACTTTCAGACTTCATTAAAAAAAAATCCAACAAATGTGTAAAATTTGCTTGTAATCATTCTAAAAATGTTGCAGTGAAATGTGCAGCCTAAAACACTCATTAACCTTAAAGCCCTCATTAATTTGCAACACAAAATCAAAACTTTTCCAGCTTCTAAGAGTAGAGTGAATACGGAGACTAAGTTTTTGGGGTTTACTCTTTTTATATGCTATAAATTGTAACATAGTGAAGCCTTGTGTAATGTCTGGTCTGTCCTTAACCTGGTGCTTCTAATCTGGCTCAAGTACAATAAAAATATAAGGAAAATATATAAAATAGTCAAAAGAAATAGTCAATAGGAAAGCAACAGACAATATTTTAAAGAAAAATCCTTAAAGCAACTCAGATTTTTTTTCCATTACTGGGAAATGACTAAATTTAAACAACTTAAGGGAGTTGGTTCTCATTTTTGCATCAGTCAGTCAACATTAGCTTGAGGAAAGCTCTCAAATATTTTCATTTGAATAAAATGGGAAGTCATTTCAGCTACATCCAATTTATTTCTGGCCAGGACATCAAATAAATTTAATGTAGCCAAATAACTAAACCCCAAAAATCTGACTAACCATTCACTATCCCTGAAGTATAAAATTTAACTGAGGTGTAAAGTGTTTCCTGGCCTGACCACCAAGCAAGTGTTATTAGGATATTGTAGGAAACCTATGTAATGGTTTTGGTTCTGATATTTTCATTAAAGTGGTTTCAATACAGAAGAAAAAAACCTCTATTTTAACATTTCTGTAAAAAATGTTTTGGGTGCCTTCTTGGGTTTTTTTGTTGTCAACACTTACATTTTGTTGTGGTTACCTAAAAAATGAGGTGACACATACAGAGGCTGTGCATTGTAATTTGTACTAAACATGGCTTTTATTCAAAATACATATTGCAACTTAATTTGCTGCACCTTCACTAGAATAAGATAATTTTATTTCATGTTTTGTAGAGAAATATATGTTCTTGGAGAGGAAGTGATCAGGAGTTCATTGATATTTTGTCTTGATGAAAGAAATTACAATTTTTAATAATTGTGGTGGTGTTGTTATTATTATTATTATTTTTATTATCTCAAATTACTTTTCCTGTGACTGAATATGATATTTAACAGCATTTGTAGTGATCAATTGATTAGCAGTATCTTGGGTTGTTGGGGTTTTTTTTTAAAGTTAATCATTGCAACTTCTATTTAGTACATCTGCAAACTTGCTGTAGATGGCCATTAAAAGCATCTCCAGGAACCCGTGTGGTGTGTGCATGCCTGGGGGAGGGGTTGGCTTTAGTTTTGTTTTTTTATTCATAGAGGAACATTGATGTAGAAATCAAAAGCTCTGAGTAAAAAGAAAACACTTGTTTCCAGAATGGTGAAGACTTTTTTTTTCTTTTCCCCCCAGTCTTTTAAAATTTGGAAGTAGTGTGGTTTGTTTTTATTGTGAAAACTCTCAGGAAGAACAATTCAGAGTCGGTGCCATTCTTCCCAGCTGAATGGCGCTTGGTTTGTGAAATGGAGCAGCTGCGGTAGTTTTAGCTTGGCTCACAAAACCATTTGCTTTTTAATCAAGAACTTCAGATTCTGCGGTGGTTGTTCATGATGGAGATGGCCAGCTCTGCCCTGAGAGACAGCTGTAGTATAATTGAGACAGACTATGTGAAGCAAATATAAATGCTTGATGGATGTCTTAAAAGCAGCATATTCACTAAACTGTAACTGAATTTTTAAAAGGATGAGAAGCTTTTATACAGGCAGGAATTTACTACAGGATGAAACATTTTATGTATCGTGATTTTCTTGCATATATTGCATAAACCAGGGTTTAAATCTTCAGCATTAGCATTGAAGTTATACAGTACAGTAATCCAAATTTTGGTGAAGTGTGTATATAACTGCATAATGAGAAATGCCGCACTTTCCTGAAAATATCACTGCAAATATAGTTGAGGTCTCTTTCTTAAATTTGTCTGGGATGTGTTGTTTGTCTGAATGCAGGTGTGCATGTCACACATTCATAAAAAGCTTATTTTAAAGAAATAAAGATGCTTGTATTTTATCAAATGAAATAGGAGGCCACTGGAGGCATCTAGAGGAGTCATTACTCTTTGGTGGCAGTTACACATTTAGAAAAACTTGTTCAAGCAGGTAAGTATTGTGGAAATAAGTGTTCCATCTTGTATAAAGGAAAACGTCAGATTGTTTCTTTTAGAAGGGATTTTTCTAAATAGCAGTTTGACTAAGTAAAAAATATCTTGTTTCTCATCACAAATCAAAAAGTGCTGCCCATATATTAAAAAGAAACTTTTAACGTTTTGTAGTAATTTTACAGTCACAGTTAATAACTATTTTGAACTTTGAATGGAGAGTATTATGCTTCATGCTGAACTATACACTTTTCATTTACATGACAAGTTTGTTATGGATTTATTATACATGTCAGAATGTTTCACTTTCTTTAGACAGGCTATTTCATTTCCCTGCTGCTTTTTAAAGAAAGCTTAGCTTAACTTTAAAAAAAGCCTTATGCCCAAGTAATATGAAGATAACAGGCCTTGTGGCAGAATATGATGTTGCTCCTAGATGTCCTTCTTTGTTTCCAAACACTTTGTCCCATTTTATGTTTCCAGTGTGTGCAGTCTCAAACCTCTTTGATGCTGACTAATTGGGGGGGGTGGGAAGACAATGTAAAAGGGTTAATCCGTTACACTGGTATTAATGAGTCAGCTGGATCCCTGCCATTCTCTCATTTCTGGTTCACTTAGCAGCGATTAGCACAAATGACACTTAGTTTTGTGGGAAGCAAGCTATGAGGATTGAAGGTAATGCAGACCTCAGATGAGAACAGCCTGGTCTCAGGTTAATGCAGGTAGATAAATCCACGCCATGGAGTGAGATCAGAAATAATCCTGTTTTCCTGCTGGACCCCTGAGAGCACTGGGAGTCATGGTAGGGATGTTTTAAGCTCACACGTAATAGATCAAAAGGTGGTCAGGTTGTTTTCTGAACTCCGCTCTCTAGTGTGCTGCTGGAGATTTGAGCTTTGGATATACTCACCTGACACCCAAGCAGTAGAAGTGAGATGGTGAAAGAAAGTAATTATAGGAATGTCTGTTCAACTGAGAGCCCCTTTCTTAAATGTGAGAACTCTTATGATAAAGTTTTGAAAAGGTTTGATTGACTATTTATATTGTGGAAATGTTTCTGTGGTCTGTCCTGAGCTTTTAATTTGGGATTCTGGGACAGTTTATAAAGATACACTAATTCTAAGATGTGTAATATTTTCATTACTTTTGATTGCAACCGCAACTGTAAATTGATTATGGAAGCAGGTAGGGAAAAGGAAATTATCCTTCAGGACGCACTTATAGTCCAGTTACTTTTTATAATTTTTTTATTAATTTAGAAACAAATTCCAGCAAGGCAGAATGCTTCTCTTAAACCTCCTTTCAACAGGTGCCAGAGCCTTTTCTTCCTTCCCAAATCTCTGCAGTTGCTGGGGTGATCTTAGAGGCATGCTCACATCCCATATCTGAAACTTCTTATTGTAGCAGAGCTTTTCTTCTGCTGGCAATCTTTCAGAACAGCTGCCTAGGTTTAGTGTACCCTTTGTGTTTGAGGACAGTGCAGAAATCATGGATCAGGTTGTTTATAGGACTGTTTGACTTCAGATGTCTTCATCTGGGAGCAATTCTTCCAATTAAGTCCCTGGATGGAAAGATGCTTCCCTGTATATGGAGCCAGTGTTTAACATAGGTGCCTCCTGGGCACCTTTTGGGAAAGCCTCTTAGCAATGCCTATGTGGGGAACCTGATTTCCTAACTTAGAGATCTCTGTTGCAGCTATTCCCCTTTCCCAATAAGTTAGCCCCAAAACATTCTCCGCATTTGTACACTACACCTGCATTTTGACTGACAACAGGCACAGTGTTCTAACCTTCAAGTTGCTTAGAAAGTTTGAGACTGGTTGTTCTTCAGGCCTTTGTTCCTATTTAATCCCTTTGAGGCAGAACAGTAACACAAAGAAATTTTTTTCTAACCGCGTAGTTTTAAAGTTAATTAGTGTGGGATGTCTCAAAGGCAAAATTCTGTATGTTGTCTTCTCCCATTTTTGATCTTACTCATTTAAGAGTTTTTTGGCCAGTAGTGGTTTTGCAAGTGAGGATAATCTAGATTTTATCAGCACACCACCACCCAAAAGCAAAGGTGTTACTTTCCTCCACTTCAGTGAATCTTAGTTTGCTCCAGCTCTGGTGGTTGCTGGACTCTGTCAATTGGCTCAATTCCCAGAAAAAGATGGGTTAATAAGCAGAAAGTCCGTTTTTTGTCAGGGTCAGTGCAAGGGAAAGGCCTTTGAGTGAGTGGAACAGAAATTCCCCTTAGCAGTGGTGAGTGATTAGATGAGCTCTCATCTAATCACACAACATCACCTTTATTCAGGCAACAATTAAACATGACCGATGATATTGCATGCAGAAATAGTTGCTCTGTTGAGAAAATCATCCTGTCTTAGGCTAGCTCTGTATGTAGCTGGGATGATCTTTTGTCACTGAAGGAGGGCCAGTCTCTTCATCCTGCGTCAGACTCAACTCTTCTGCTATTTCATTTTTCTGCAATTTTGTGAACTTTCTTCTGGATTAGTGTTGTGCTGTTCTAGTGAGGTGAATTGTTGCGAAGGGTTTGAGTGATGGAGCAGGTATGGCGAGAGGGAAGACAGAAATGGGAGGTATGGATGGAAATGCATCCTTGGGCGTTGGTGCTGCACAATTGGCTCTGAGTGTCTCATTGCTCAGATATCTCATAGGGAGTGAGGTCTGGAACCAGGTCTGGAACCAGGACTAAGGTGAGAGCAAGTTCAGCCAGCAGCAGCAGTTCTTGTGGATTAGAGAGAGGAGTGGACACCCTAAGGAGCCAGACTGCCCTCAGAATGAATGAGGGGAATGGCAGAAGCAAACAGTTCAGAGTAGAGAGGAAACACGGGTCACAAATTTTGACAGCATTTGGCAACCACGTGCATTTTCTTCCCTGTTGCAGAGTTTGTGTGTGTAAAACTCCAGCCACTAAATCTGTTGTACTCACCTTTTCTTAAAGGAGATATGAAATCAGTTGTCTTCCAGACAGAAGCTGTGTCTTTGGGGAGGGAAAGGGTGTCATGTTTATGGCTCTGAATTCTTTTCCTTCTAGTATTTTCTACATATTAGGCTGCATGATGATTGTCGGCAAATTGCAGTGTGGTCTGAATATAGGACAAGTTCCTGAGTAGAGCACGCATAAAGCAGTAACTACATCATGGAAACTTAATTCTCTCTTGTTTTGTGAAAAATCATTAATCTACCATAGCAGCTGCCTATCAGATACAGGAGTACAGGTCTTTGTGACCTAGAATTTCATCTGCCAATTTGCAGCCAGTTGAATAGGTATGTGGTAACCCAGCCCTTTGTGCATGGGATGGGTTGGTTCATTGGCTTGTTTTGTAGGGAGACAGCAGGGTGACATTACCTGGTCTGTGCTTTTCTCTCAGTATTGAGTTCAAAGAGGAGGTGATAAGGAGTATGGCTAGAAATGGGAAAGAATATTGATATTACTGTTTCAGGTCCCATCTTCACAAAATTGCTCGTGTTCAGGGTTCAGGTCAGTACATCTTAAACAGAATTTATAAAAATTTTATGATCTAACCTACTTTTTTAATACCTGCTAGAAATTAAAATACTTGGATGTATTCTTTGCATTGGCGAAGCCAGATTTTAGATTTTTCATAAAATTACTTTGTCCGTGGTACTTTTTTCAAGCCAGTTTATGGAAGTCCCGAAAGAGCTGTCATCCAGACTAATACTATTTGCATCCAGAGAGGGCTCCTTGAACACAGCAATGCAGCACTGCATAGTAAGTGCTCACTTGTCTGATTCCCTGGGGCTGATGGGGTGCAGATGAATGCAACTTTCTCATGAGGAGAAAGCAAAAGACAGAAAACTAGTTGCACTGTTGCACCTCTAGGAAGAAAAGGAGGATAACTCGGAATGTATTAGTCTTTAGTTTCCTACAGCCTATTGGTAATAACAAAAATGGGCATTTCCTAATATAATAACTTGTTTGAGGTTTTTTCCTGTGTTTCAGAACTTCTTAATGTTTTTGATGCATGAGGTCTAGCACACCTTTGAAACTTTCCATGTTGATTTGTCTTATGTCTGGAGTGAAGACTACATTCAGATCTGAAATACTGCCTCCTGCTTTTTCATGGTGGAAAGCAAGACTGATTCTATGATAGGGTATGCTTCCACAGGGCAGCTGAGCCACTTAACTGTCTGAAAAAAGGGTCACCCTGCTTCTTGCTCCTGGAAGCAGGATTACTTTCCATTACCCTTGTGCCAGCTCTGCCAGCTCTTTTGACGTCTCTGATTTAGCTCACTAAACTGGCAGAAAACGAGCCCGGCAAAATAGGGAGTATGTATTTATCTTTTTGTTAGTCAGTTCCGTGAGCTCAGGTGGCTCACAAGCACTTGGGAGAATTTGGGGGCCACCACAAAGAAAAGAGCAGGAGCACCCATGCTGAGAGGAGAGGCAGGACTGCTCCTTCTGGCAGCACTGAGCTGTTAGCCTGACTCAGCCATGTTGTGAAAGCTCACCCTTAGGTAATAATGTTCACACTACAGCTTGACTGACAGTTCTTCAAATAGTAGCCAGAAGGGAGTTACCAGCTCTATGCAGTTTGTTTTTGTAGGGTGGCCTTGTCTGTTTTCAGTGTGTTGTGTTTTGAAACAGATACTTATTCTATTCTAATCGTGTTATTGCATGAAAAAGTTCTGCGGAAAAATTACATGTGCAGGGCAGACCTGTCTGGGAACTTGATGTTGAGCAAGTGGATAAGGAGCCACAGAACCTGGAAAACTTTGTACTTTAGTTTCTGTGGCAGTTTGCCTGTTGGATTTGGAGGAACTCAGAAACCCTTGTACTTCTAGTCTGCTGAATGTTGCAAGCTTGAAGGCCTGTGCCAGAGTGTGGTCCTTCATCTTTGAACATTTTGAAGACTTTGTCAGAAAAGCTGGTAGACTCTGTTAATGTAGTTTACAGATCACCATGGATCTTGAGTGCCCATAAGCCTGGAGTTCTGCTGAAACCTTGGCTGCAGAGTTTGAAATCCACCTTGGCTCACCCCTTCAGCTCCCCAGGGTCTCTGCAGAAGTGGGTGGGTGGTTGCCATCTCAGGAAAAAAGAAATGCTCTTTTTTGAAAACTGCCCATCTGCCTTTGTGCTGTCTTGAAGCTGGCATGATCATATGTGGCTGTTTTGGCTTTGTTTTTTTTACAAATTGAAATGTTTCATACTCAGCTGGAAAATTGCATTTCAATGCAGAGTTTAGGGAAGGCACTGATATACAGTGTAGGCATAATTTAACATAAGCCTTCATAGCCCTCAGTTTCACACCATGAACAGCCGATGATAAAACTTACAGCTGCTCTGACCTTTCTTCATTTTCTCCATGTATAAAAAGAATATGGTACAAAGTCCTGGCAGATTTGTCTTTAAAATGAATTATTCAAGTGCTGCATAACTATTATGGTTTTTTCTCTTTGCTTTGTGGGCAGTGTTAATGTCACTTTTTGGTTTACATCCAGAAATTTGAGCATTTCACTGAATGATACAGCCAAAAACATATCAGCTGGACTTTTATGTCTGTTGCTCTTGTATCTTTGTAAATGGATATTTTAATGTGGTGGGGTTTTTTTAGACTTTGTAAAACAAATTCCTCTGTTCAGGAATTTTTATTCATCTCTTCTCTTCCCCAAAATAACTTCTGCCCTCCTCTTTGGATACTTTTAAAGAATTATTCTAGTTCTTTTTTGTGCTGATAATTATTTTTTTGTTTTCTCTGACAGATTTGCACTACTATGTTTGTGTAATGTGAAAATACAATTGAATAGTTAGAAAGGTTTTAAAGTAATGAAGCCAGAGATACTAAAAATCTGTGAATATTTAATACTATTTATGTTGTTGCCTTTAAAACCAAGGAATCTAGCAGTAATACGTTGAAGTGAACATTTCTGTTTTGTTTACACACAAGACAAGAATAATCCAGAAGTTCCATGGTGTAGTTTCTTCTACAAAGCTGGCTTTAGAATAAAGTTCCTAGAAATACTAAACCAGCTTAAAGCACAAAAATAATCAGAAAATAACACTTTAATCCTAGTTAATCCACATTATTGACCTATGCGCTCTAAATAAATAAATAAAATTAGGTAGTCCTTTAATCATCTCTGTGGAGCTGGCTATTCATGAGAGAGGCCTGATCCAAAGATCAGCTACTATGCAGATTTTTGTCCTTTCTGAGGACAGGTTTAAATGGATTTATGTTTTAGTTTGTGAGGAGACTTGGTTGGTTAGTTTTAGATCCCTTCTTAAGTCTGAGATCAGAAGATGGTACTAATATAACAGAATTAACAGTGTAAGTCATAAGTAGTTTTTCAAGGAGTTATGGCAGCAGAGATACTTTGTTCTATTGAATAATTTGTTGAGATTGCTTTTGGATGTTTTTCTTTTTTAAAAATACTCAGAACCTCTCTGTACCGGTTTTAGGTATGTTTATAAAGTTATGTTTGTTGCTACAAAAAAATCCAGGGAATTGATACTTTTTAGAGAAGAAAAACCCATGCTGTTCAGAAATAGTCAGAAACCTGTCAGAGATGCAAAAGCAGGAGTGGACGTACCATAAGGTTTTCTGCTCAGAATTGACATTATATAGTCACAGTGACATAAGATTTCCAGGCTGCTGTCTAGAAAATAACTTCCTGAGAAGAGTAGGGAGGGAATCTTTTTTGAATCACAGTATTTTTAAGCCTTCTAATAGAATCTCAAATATTCTGATTTAACTTTCTGCATCAGTTGTATTGTGCCTGTATGTCATGCAGACATTAAGTGCATATCAGGGTATCTATGTAACTCTTGTGTGTGGTCTGTGTGTTTTAAATTAATTCTGTTTAACTTTGTTTCAGAATTAGTGGGGTTTCCATGCCTCTGAGAAAATAGTAACACTTGGGTATGAAATGGTTAGTACTTTGGAGTTTTCTCATAACTATGCTGCATAGAAGTTACCTTAAGTGACTGTTCTGTCTTATTATTAATTCTCCCACAAAGTATTAACTCAGCTTTCTGGTACTTTCAGAGCTTCTAGAAGACATGACAAAAATTGATAATGACTAACATGAATGCTGTAGGCAGCTGCTCACTTGAAGGCTGGTTATTGGGATGAAGCTGTATGTGATCATCAGTTCATCTCAGTGCATCATGGGACAAAGATATAAGTGGCCCTAATATGAGTCAACAGAATAATTGCTTTACAAATTTTAGGTGGGATTTTTCCCTTCTTCCTCTGTATTAAAAAAAAAATCTTGTTTCAAAAGCTGAAATGCTGTCAAGAGAGAATAAAACACAACGTTCCCTGGAATAGTTTCTCAAGAACTTCTTTGAGGATCTCCTAGTCCTTCTACCCTGCTAGAACAGCCCTGAGCATTTCACTGCATTATTACTGTGGCCTCCCTTGTCCTCATTCCCAGCAGCATTTGCCAATTGACCAAGCAGGCCAAGAATAACAGAGCAATGGATTTTTCCTTCAGCTGGGGCATTACTCCTAGTCTCTTTTTACTACTCAGCTGCAGATGGTTATGTTCTGTAAATATCTAAATATCTCCAAGTCTTCTATCTCTGTGCCAGTTTCCAATACATTTGACAACGTTTTCCTATGTTATCAAGGACAGAAGATTGGTCATTTAAATCTAATTCCGTAGGAAACCAGCTTAAATTTGCATTGTTTGTTTTCTAACATAATTTGCATTTATGTAGCAGGCTTTGTATGCAAATACCAGGCTATCAGCACCTCAGCTTTTGACAGGCAAATAATTTTAATGCATGTTGGACCTACTGAAATGCAAGTTACACAATGTAACCAAGAGACTGAACAGGCAGACCACACAGCAGGGTTTTAAGTGCTAGGAAAATCTCTGTCCTCATCAAAGTGGGCTCCAGTGTGTGCTTTTTGCTTTCTGGACAGGATTGCCTTTAGAACCACATCATGAATAAAACAGGAGGAGAGTCCTAATGTCATAGTTAAGTCAGGACACTGAAATAATCTTCATTTCATGGTGAAAAGTGGAATTTTATATTTATCTTTGAAAAACAGCTGAGCCTGTAATCTGAGATAGGTTTTATAGGTTGGATTAACTAGTGACAAGGAAATGATGCTGCTAAAACATGTTAAAGGGGAGGTTGCTTGGCAGCACTACTCTGTGTGAGCGGTACTATTGTCTTCCTCTGAGTTTGTTGTTATTACTGATGTTTCCCCAAAGCCTTTTACCGTTCATCAGGAACTGGAGAGGTAAAGACTTTTATTGTTTTGAGATTAAACTTTTTATCATCCTCCCAAGCAAAATAAGAAAACATAGAAAGGATTGTGAAGATTGTGACTGTCATATTCTCTCAAAGGTAAACAAGAGAAAGTTAAGTAAGAAAAACAGAACAAAGAAAGGGTTATAATGTTGTCTTTATCTCCATCCCTTGGAGAAGCAAAAAGGATCTAGTGGGAGATTGTAATCCTGGAAGAAAATTTAGCTTGCAAACTGATGCTTCTTTTGTACTTGTTGCATACCAGCCAATTGATACAGCGAAGTTGGATTATGTGAAGTGTAGACATCTTCCACTACCCAGAAGCAGATTTGGGAGTGAAGTGGAAAGAGGTTATATGAATTAACATTAAACTGTTCTAAATATCTAAAAATTTAAGGGACTTTTTGATTTATTTTTTTAGAACAATGTACTTTTCTGTGGGATGGTTGAAGTGGTCTAGATGACCATGACAATCAGGTATCACTGAGTGATTATGTCTAAAATAAAAAGAGAGCAAATCAGCTTATAAAACTTTCCAAAAAAGTAGATTAAATTGTTTGTTTCCCCAGAAAAGTGTGATTCACTTGGGCTTGGAAGGTTACAGTTGTTTTGATATGAAGAGGAGTGGTTTAACTGACAGGTGAAGTGAATGACAGGAAGATTTAGAGGTTCTCTGGGAATGTCAAGAACTGTGACTTAATGCATGAAGAGACTGGCCTATGGCATCTGATCTATGCCTTCCAGGCAGATTTGCTGATTTTTTTTTTCGGGGCCAATGTTCATGATAAATACCAACATACAATAAGTACGCTGGGGGCTTATCCACACAGTATCAGTTGAACATCGGAAAAGCAGTGAATAGTTTTGAGGTTTCCCTGAGGCACTGGCACGCATGCACAGATAAGCACAAATCTTGGGTCAGAAGACTTAGAGGATGTACATTTCTCTTGTTTAGCTTTTTCTTTCAACTTTTTCCTTATAAAATGACTGCACATGTCATAAGCCCTTACTTGGATCTATAGTGTTAATTGCTTCAGTCCTAAAGTTGTATTGAGAAGCTGGTAAGTCACATCACTTGCTCATTCTGATAGCAGAACTAGATAAGAAGGGTGTGGCAGCATCTAAGATAACGAACTCTAGACCAGAATTTCCAAATGGCAAAATGGAAAAACAAGATCTCAGGAAAGATATGCTGTGGTGAGGGGGTTCAGTGTTTTTGTGGACTACTGAGAAAGGCTGGCATGGACATGTAATGGAGGAAAAGTACTTGCATGGCTGTATCACACCAGAAAATCAGAATGAGATTAATTCCTGGCATTTTTTTATGCTTGACATGAAAGTCTCATAACTTAAAACCAAAGTAAAATAACATTTCATCATGGGGATTGTAGCTCATGGACGAATTCGTTCTACAGCTTGCCTTGAATGTGACTGTGAACCTGGAGGTAACAAACAGTAAAAGGATAGATAAAACTGAGAGAGGAGAGATGCTGAGGAATCTCCGTCTTTGGAGCCTCAAATTTCAGTTGAGCAATCTGAGGTACATAGTTTCTTTCACTTTGAAGTTAGCCCTTCACTGAACTGGAGGTTGGATCTAGTGTGATCTCCAGGATTCCTTCCAACCAAAATTTTGCTATTAAACTTCAGCTTTGGATTCATCAGCTTTTTGAAAGAGTTGGCCACCTCTTGAAAGAGAGCCTTATCCATGGGGATCAGAGGAGTTGGAATGATTTAGCCTCAGTGAAGTGGTTGGAGATGGAGCTAGATCTAAATTCTAAGGGTCCTGTGTTTTAGGATCCGGGAAAGCTTTGAAAGAAGTCAAACTTTTAAGAAGGTGGAAATACAGAAAAGCACAGAAATAAAGCACTTTTTGCAAACTTAAAAGTATGTAGATCTGGAATATGGCAACTCTACAGGAGCCTCTAAGCCTCTCATATTGTTTTTCTATTGCTATCTTCTGAAAAGTTATTGTTTGGGGAAACAAAATTTTTCATAGGGAAGTTTTTAATCACTGTGATCTTGATAGTGGAATGTGGGTTGAGAAGACCCTGACAAAATTGTTTGGGATTAAGATTGCCTGCAGAAGAATGAGATACCAAAATCAGACTGGGTGGCAATGTGGATGGCTTCTCCCATAATCTTCAGTGGCATGTGCTGTAGCTAGATTTGCTCTTCTTAATTGGGAAAGGACTGAACCTTGTTGCTTCATGTCTGCATATGCAAAACCATTCAGGGTAATGTTTACCTTGTTACAGTTTCTCTGCTTTTTGCAAGTTTGAAGAAATCAGAGTTTCAGGATTCTCACTGTGGGGTTTATATAGATTTTTCTCATGGTTCATCTGGAGCATTAGGGAAGATACTGGTTAAGTTCTACTCCCAATCAAAGATTTATTTGTAGGACCTCCTAATAGACTGTTGAAACTCAATGTAAGGCTGCCAAACACCAGGCCTCTGCCTTAGCATGGGCTTACACAGACTTCCTTCTCACTCACCCTTATGCAATATAAACTCTTAAACTCTTGTTTTGCTGGAATTTGCAGCTGTGGAGAATCTTTCTGCTGATATATTGACATTTTTAGGGGATATTATTAGCTTGTTGAAATGAAACTGCTGTTGGTATGAAAAGCTTTAATGTGAAACTAGGATGAGGTGACCTGAAACTAGGATGACTTCATTGTTTGCCAGCTATATATATTCTTATAAGGCTATTATGCCTTGGCCATGTACACATGGAAGATAATGAGGATTAATATGTAGTTTTATAGCACTAATACTAGACAGAGTGACAGTCCCACTTTTAAGAAAATAGAGGAACCAACTATTCATCAATGTCCCATCTGTGCCATTGAAGAGGACAGCAAATGGCCAGTGCCTTATTTGATTCAGATGGATCATTGAGTGGTTTGTTGATCGCCAATGGAAACTGTTAAATTACTTACAGCTTATATAATCTGTTTGGGGCAGGTGGAATAGATGATCTTTAAAGTTCCTTTCCAACTCAAACCATTTGGTGCTTCTATGCTCATTGGCAAAGATTTCTAAGGGTCTTCCCTCTGTCTTCCCTGTCTTGTTAGTTGTCTTGACCCCATAAAATCAGCACAATTCTGTGCTCGGGGTGCTGCCATCAAGGTTCCCTGGCACCACCCCAGTGCAATCCCCAGCTCACACACTGCATGGAAATTGGCTGGTAAATGGAATCTGAGAGACCCTGGCAGTGTGTGCTGGAGAACCAAGCAGGGCTGGAAGGAACTGAGCAGAAACGCATTTCATTCCTGCTGAAACACCTGGAGGCTGAGAGGAGAGCAGGACTTAAAGTGGTGCTATCAATCCCCTTTGCATGGAAGTGCGATCACAGCGACTTGCGAGACTCAGATGTTCAGTGGGAATTACAATACTTCTTAAATACCTCCTGAGATTGAAGGCACTGCCACTATTGCTGGACTGAAGCCTGAAGTTCTGATAGTTTATCCTGGAGCAGGGTAACTTAAAGTTGCTGTGTCTGGCCTTTTTTCCTTATCTCAGGGAGAGAGGGGAAGATTTATGAGTAAGAAAGATGGAAAAGAAACTGCAGTAAAACCTTGATGCTTCCACACAGTCAATCTCTTCTGTTTTCAGATCTTACTAATCCTCTCTTAAAGCTTTTTGTCTTTTTGCTGCGAAGTAGAAGCCAGAATATTCTTTGTTCTTGCCATCTCTATGCAGGATAGAGAAGATAATGACAGACAACAAAGAGTTAAGCAACTAACTAAAGTATAGTGGAGAATAGCTGTCTTCCTTTTGAAGCTGAAGGTGACATTTGAAAATCCATGTATTTGGTAGCTGGTTACTGCTTCCTGTGTTGTACGTGCTTCTGTGTCTCACAGGATTTTTGCACAGACCAGAAGAAATGGCAGTCCACATTACAGAAGATTCTAAAATGTATTTACAATTGGTTTTAATTTATTAAACTGAGGGTGGGCTACTCTTCTAAATGCTGTCTGTTGATCAAGAGACTACACAGCTTGAGGTTAACAAAATGCTGGAAGAGGAAAGAGTATAAATAGAAACACCACTTCCTTGTTGAGTAGAAGCCAAACTTGTGGTTGAACCTTTCTATATGAGAGTTCGCTGAGGTCCAGATAGGCAGCTGAAGACAGATTTCTGAAGACACCAAAAATTCTGAGTACTAAGGGAGGATATACATAGTACATACTGAGTACTGGACTAGGTATTTCTTTCCTGTGGAATACCTGGCTGCAGTTCTTGGAAAAAGATACCAGTGGAACTTGGAGAATGTTGGTGTAAATCCAGCACCAGCTTAGTGAAAGGAGAAACATATGTCTGACTTTTCAGTGCAACACTGATTATTTGGGCCTCAAAGAGGCTTGATAAAACTTTAAAACAGCCTCCCAAGACTGAGGATTTGATATACCAGTGTATCTGGACAGTAGGATAAATATGTCTACTACTTTCTTTTCACACTTTAAATATTTTTCCATTGGTAAGTAAGGAAATATTTTACAGCATGATTATTTTTTCCTGATAAATTTTCCCAGTAATGTTCTGCATATTAGAGATTATGCAGCTGATATTTAAACTGTATTATACTGCATGAAGTGCCCTTCATTTCTAATTCTTATAGACTTTAAACAGTATATGACTTTTTTTTATATATGACTTAGGTTTATTTTCTAAAGGAGTTTTATTACTAAAATTCACACAATGCTTAAACCAAGAAATATATGAGCTAGAATCTAATTGTTTTGTAAAATAAATCATTTTGTCTCTTATCTCCTGATTAAAATACAGCTTTAAACTTGCTCTAGTTCAAACAAATTAATTCAAGGAATATTATGACCTGTATTTTTACAGAAGGTTGGGTGATTAGGATGGTCCCTCTGGACTTATCTATGAACATATTTGCAGTTGTGATGAATTTCAGCTCTGATGAAAGACTTTAAGGGCCCCCTTTCTACTAAGGCCATGTATTTGTGATCTTTTTTCAGAGCCAGATTTCAGTTGCTTAGTTTGGAAAAAAATGTAAGTGTATACCTGTTTACATCAAGATTGTATAAGAGGACTTCTTTGGGTTTGTTTGGGGTTTTTTTCCTCCACTGTTTGGAGGGGAGGGGTGGTTTGGTTGTTTGGGTTTTTACCCAAGTCAAAAGCTACCAACCAGAATGTTTGAAGTGCTCAAAAGAACCCACATTATTTCCTGCACCCAAAGGTCTCTGCTTTGATGGATGTCTGTCTGTTTGTTGTTTGGCTTCATCCCCCTTTCTCACACAGTGGTGGGTGGGTAGGAAGAGGAGATCGCAGGGTTGCAGAGGAGAAGAGGAAAAGCCAGATCAGAGGGAAGCAGTTTAAAGACTGAGCCTGAAGAGGGAAGACAAACTATGACTTCCAGTTAAGGGAAGACATTAGACTGCAGGTGAATGGGAAACCAAGGCAGGCTGAACAAAAAAAAAAAATTTGTGGGTGGCTAAACAAGATGAGTCAGCTATGGGAAGCTAGATAGGGTTGGGAATTGATAGACCTGCGGTGGTATGTCACAGTTAATTAATTATCTGGGCTAGTAGAAATAAGAATGACTAATCTGTTTGAATATTTGAGATAGGAACCAGTGAAAGAAGTACACTGAAAATACTGATTTATCTGGACAACTTTTCCATCCTACTAGATATCCTAGGCAACTTGATGTCTTTGGCAGCTGCCTATAACTGTTTTGACTCCATTAACTCAAATAATGAAAGTCTATACAAAGAGTCATAGCTTATCCTTGCAGGACCATATGCCTGAAAATTTGGCAAGATGTTGGTCTTTCCCCATTTCCTTTTTTTTTTTTTTTTTAAACGAAGAAAAGCTCTGCCGTAAAGTGCAGTTTTACAAAGGCAATTTGAATTGTGAAACACTAAAGATATTCCAACATTTGGCTTCCTTAAGAACTTGTGAACTGGGAGCTGGACAGCAAAGCTCTAAGTAAAGAATTTGATTTCTCTCTAAAAGAGTTATTCTTATTAGTCCTTTCTTGTGATCATTTTTGACCTTTTGGTCCTGATTTCAAGCCAAGACTCTTTTCATCCTAAGGAAAACTATAATCACAGGGGGAAAGTATATTCTGGATAGCATTAACATACAAAAATTGGGTTTTCTCGGTGGTTTTTTTTCATATAAACACTTCTGAGTGCTTTCTCAGGAATGGTATGCAAAGACAAGGAGCAAAACGTTGGTTCCTATGTTTATTAAATCTCTAAATTAAATGTGTAACTTTTTCAGCATGCTTATGCAAACACCCGACTTCGCCCAATATGTCCCTTTGGTCCCAAGTGGCCACGCAGCTCTGCCCTTACACACTTGGTGAGTCGATGTCCAACTCACTGCAGTCTGCTTGCACCTTTGCAAGTCTCCCTGCAGACAGCTGAGCTCCCTGATCTTGGGAAAGGGTGTCCTGTGGAGTCTTTCCTCCTGCATCGTTCATGGAATGTAGGACTAGAATGGAACACAAAAAGGTCATTCATCTTCCTTGTCTTGGCATGATTGAAACCATTCACAACAGATGTTTCGTCAACCTATCTCTGAAGTCCTTTGGAGATTAACCACTGTTTAGAGAAACCATTTCCGTAGGTTGTTCAAAGTGCTTAAGAAGCCTTACTCCTGGAGAAACTTATCTAGCCTAAATTTGTTACAATTTAAGCTTTGTTGGCAGTCTCATCCACAGGAAATGTACCAAAAATATGCCTTACTGCCCTCTTTGTGTATCTGTTAACCATTTTTATACCTCCCTGAGGCAGAGTGCATTTACAAGACTTGTAATAATTTTTTTTTGTAGGCCTCTACTTCATTACAAATGTTTGACATTATTGATTTTCATGACTGTTACTTACTTCATTATTGTATAGGTGCTTACAAATTGTTTCTTTCAAGGTACTGGAAGTAGAATGGAAGATTAACTGATCCCCATCTCCTTTGTTCTCCCACACCCCTTTTTTTGAAGAGCGCTTGTGAATACAAGTGCTTCAGAGTATTTTATGCTGAGAATTACTAGTTTACTGAGAAGCGTTTTTCAACTCCAGAAAAGGTCTTGGAAAATGTAGACATTGATGAAAATAATAGGTATTAAAGACCCGTGACAAAGATGATGATGATGATGAGGATGATGATGACAATTTTCTGCATACAGTGCTAGGAATAATACTTGGGTATTAGAAGCAGACACCATGACTAGATGTTAATGCTCATTTTCATAAAAAACTTCACCAAATATTGCATTGTACTTGAGGGTCCTGAGCAGTCAGACCTGGGGTGGCCATGCCAGTGTGGAGCAAACATACATGGACCTGGGTGTCATTGGCTTTCCAGCCTAACTGGGCACAGGCAGAAGCTGGCTGCTGTTTCCAAAGGTTTCTGCCTGGTGCACTGGCTCTAACTAAACCTCTGGAGAAAATGGAATAGGAGAGCCAAAACCACTGATTTAGCAAAGTTAAACTACAGTAGCTTGAGCCCTTTCCTTTTGAATTGCTGCTGCAGGACTCTTTAAGGATACAGACTTTCAAAATACTCCATTGCAGAAAGCAGTATGAATTAAAATAAAACCAGAATTATGTAACTAACTCTTTAATCTTTCTCAGTTGTCTTCTCTTATACACTACATACTGACTAGTACTAACAGCAGAAGGAGATAATCTGCAATATCTTTACAACTTCCAATACACTCTCCTATTGACAAAGAAAATTGGAGAAGATAGGATAGGTGGATGTTTGTTTTGCAACATATGAGAAACAAATTCTGGTTTTGGTTTTGGGGTCTTTTTTCTACTTCTTCCTTTTTAATAAAATTGATAATGTACCTTCTGTTTTAAAAATGCATGTGTAAATAATCTTGTCTCTAGTTTATTGCTGTGATCTGCCCATCTTTAGATCAGTACCAGCTGCAACTTTTGGGATAAACTGAATTGTGTCTTCTTAGTAAAATCCTGGGCAGAGGTAGCCACATGTATGCAGTGGGAGGAAATTGGTGCCCAGCCTGCCAAGCAGTCTTTGTCCCCTGACAGTCAAAACCAGGCCATTTCTCAGAATGCTTTGTCTCTCTTTCTGCACTCATGCGCAGGTATCAACTGTATGGAAATGAGGCTATGAATGAGGATGGAGTAACAGTGCTCCTAGCCTGACATTGGATTGGGTTGTGATGGATGTGTGCACCTGGTACCACCTTTGCACTAGATAGTCATGCTGCTATGTACCCTTTGCTAATTATTAGAACGTAATGGTCTCAAAGCGTACAAAAATAGGCGCCCTGCTTTTTTCTTTTCTCCCTTTTTCCCCCATGAATTTTTCCCTCTAAAGTATTGACACAGATTTGTTCCTGGGTTTTGCAGATCACTTCTCAATGTTTTTCTCTTTACTCGTGTTCAAAATTGTAAATACAAATGAGGCAACAGAGTCCCCCCTTTGTCAGGTTATAATTTGATTTCAGGAAGACTGAAGAGGCTTTCTTACTCCATGTAAAATACGAAGGATTTCAGTGAATTAATACATTCCTTTTTTTACTTTGGTAGGTGACACAGTTGATGATCAAAGTAGAGAGTCAAAGGATAAAACTTCATTTCCAGAGACCAGGCCAATGTACAATCAACCTCCACAGGTAGGCGACTACTTCCTTATGGTGAAACTTCCATAGCAGCTCCATTTAAGAAACATTGAATGTCCTGCAGAAGACGGTTTCACCATATTCACATCTTCATTGGCTGAGTGACTCTTAGTCTTCCTTGTCAACTGTCATAAAAACAGCCCTGCTACTAATTAGATGGCAGTAATATCAAGCCCACTGCTGTGGATTTGAAAAAGAAATAGTGAAGGGCTTGGCTGTATGGTATTGCTGAATATCTTATTTTTATACTTGAGTTGTGCAAGCATGAAACTGTATCTAGAATGTTAATGAACTGCATAGAAGCCTTAGTGTGGTGAGTAGTGAAGGAAAATGTCGCACATTTACATAAGTCATATATTTCCACAACTACCATTATGAGTAACATGTTGTAAACATGTGAGTATAATAGACTGTCTTTATTGTGTGTTTCCTTTCTGTTTCTCTGTTATGTGTAAATCTGAACTTCTTTTTCTTTGGTCTGTTCGATACATGTTTACAGGCGAGGGCTTTTCAGAATATTTCTGCATATGATGTACACATATTTTCTTCTCCACATCCTCTGAAAATATTTTTGTACCAAGTATGAGCCTGTTTTCCATTGCCATATAGTTTAAGACATTTGCAAGGTGACTGAGAGATGTTTGGCTTGGACTTTTTGTGCTTTTGTGGTGGTTCACTTTTTTTGCTTAACTTATACTGTCTCTTTTTCCCATATCTCACCTTGATACTAACAGTGTTGGTTTGTCTGTCTCTTTTCAATGCCATTTAAATATTTATTATTGCTAAGTCCCTTGGTATAGTAGAGGTGCGTGTGCCATTTTTTCCATCTCTAAGAGTGGTCTGTATGTATGTGTGGCCTGTAGTCTTCTTTTTTAATTTAAAAATGTGTCCTATGCAGAAATCTTTAATTCATCATAAGTAATGAGTAGTTTGCCTTCTGATAATGTGGAAGTATGAATTAACTCCAATTAATTGCAAAGTTTTAGTCTGACTTTTAGATCCATGAACATCTGAGCCAGGATGTTTTGCAACTGAAGTGCTGCAGATCTGGGCAGTATAATTAATTGATGTTGTAGTTACCTACTGGACAAATGTAGTTTCCCTTAATGTGATGTTCTTGCTGGGGATGGTGAACTGCCAGTTATTGCAGCCTCAGTGGTTTGTTCTGTTCTGTGGAATTTCAGGAAAAGAGGAACTGGTATAGATTTTAAGTTTTATGAGTTAGAGAGAATAAGCTAAGTTTTCAAAATGAAATAGCAGATATTACAGGGAAAATGAAACAAAGATTTATTTTCACCTTCCTATTAAAATACTTATATGTCACAGAAATACTGATATGAACTGGCTTGTGACAGAATCAGTTAAATTAAGATCCAGCACTTGGTAGTATTTAGGAAATTCATTCCAGTCTAGATTTCAGTACTTGGACATCAGATTTACTCAAAGGAACTCTCAACTTCTCAAATTAAGTAGAATAACTGTGAATCATGGAAATTAAATGGATAATTCTGGCCATTAGGAAAGCAATATTCCTCCTTGCAGTGATGAGTATATTTTTGCAAATTTGTGGGAGAACTTTACCAATTTAGGGAAACTGGAAAAGCATTGTGTTACATATTCAGTATGTCATAGAGACATAGAACATCAATAGAAATAATAACCTTGTTAGTATTAAAACAAAAACTCTGGATAAACATAGAACTATGTTAAAATATAGTTGTTGGGCTGCAAAGAGGCATCAGATATTTGTCATGCAGAACTAAACAAAAGAGCATTTTGCTCATCAAATGCATCTTTCAATTGCCGGAAACCAGCTTTTATTTTTAAATATAAACTATTTCACTACTTATTGGATACAAACTTCATGGAACATGAAAAGTGCGTTTGGAAATGTGATTTAAAGAACTATGAAGTAATACTTTGTTCATGGATCATTTCCTTATTTAAAGGGGAAATGAGGTTGAGTTTGATGTTTTGAAGAAAGTACCTTCTTGTGTATTTTTTGGTAATGGCCATCATCTTTGGAATTTCCCATTTAGTTAGGTACTGTTGGATTTGTGTACTGTACAATCACTGAATTGTCAAGTGCGCATTTTTGTATAATCTTGTATAAATTTAAACTAATACACAAGTAAAAGTTTACATTGAGATCATCTTGCTGCAACTAGGAACATGGAAGAGAACCTCTTGTAATGCCTGCCATACCTGCAGCCAGCGTTGTTTTCAGGTGTTTGGAAATTGTTTCTGTGTTAGGGGAAATATGCAGGTATTTAGAAACTTTTTGGAGGACAAGAGTGTTCTCAAAGGCCAGCGTTAGCCCAAACATTTTGTCTTCTGCTTCAGACAGAAGCTCCTGCTTTGAACAGTCCCATATGGAGTGTCCTCTCCATCTCTGTGAGTATAGATGGTGGTTTGGGAGGGTCATCTCCGGATGGTGGTCAGTCCTAGGGGGACGTGTTGTCTGGCAGGGTGCTGACTGCTCTGGGCCTAATCAAGCATGTTTGATCCCACTGAAGTTGCTTCAGGCTCATGAACTAAAAGTCACACACACATTTAAGTGCTTTTCTGGATTGAGTCCAAAATGGTTAGTGCTCTGCAGGGCTGAGAACTTAAATTAGTCTTATTAGTGACTAAATTGGTAAATTAGTGACCGTGAAATACAAAGCTTCTAATTTTAACTGCAACACAATCATAATAGAAAGAGACACTATGGTTTTATTTTTTTATGCTTGTGACTTTTCCATTATTACAATACAATTTCCAGATAATTCAATCTTTATCTGCTTTCACTGGGAATTTGAGGTTATAGAAAATAGCAGAATGAAAAGGTTAGTTTTGATATATGAAGAGTGTTAGAAACCCCAGTAATATGGTGGGGTTATTTTTGATAATAAGCTATTCCATTGGTAAAGCAAATTAGTGCAACCATGTATTTTTGCCCTATTGTGAGAGCAGTTATGTAGCATATCTATTGGGAGACATAAAAAATATTCTGGACAGATGGTATGGCTGTGAATTAGGATTTATGAAGATTATTGTATGTCTGGTGTCCAGGACACCTGGGATTATTGCATTGATGTAAGGAACAACAACAAAAAAAATTACATTACTGGTAATCGCTGCAGTGTTTTCTATCTCTCTACTGTCACCTTAAGAAGCAGCTCATGTTTATTTGATCTTGCACTTCTGGATAATCTGACATGCGCTCTTTAGCCAACAGATGTCAGCAGATTTAATGGGGGAAAACTGGACCAGTAAGTGTATTAAAATAAACTACCAAAAATGAGAGTAATTTTTAGATTGTAAATTGGGATTTTTATCTTTCTGTGTCTTGTTTTTTTCCTTACAGTCCTACTTCTCCCTCAAATACTTAATAGCTGTTGCCTTCTATCTAAGGAGCTTGTTATACGTTTTCTAGGGCAAGAGAGAATCCCCCAAGGGATTGCTTAATCCATAATTATCTAATGTATATGTTGTTGTTATAGCCACTCTTAATTATATACCTTGCTGTGATACTTATCATCTTAGGACTTAGTTTTCTTTATGAATTGTAATGGTTCTGTTATGATTCTTGTGCCTTTTCTTTTCATGATTTGCTGTTAAAAGCTGAGAACATGGCAGATAGAAAGCCCATGTTTCCTGAAGTAAATTTAAAATTATCCATGGTTTTCTGCATATAGAAACAGGTGTGCACCATTTTAGGCAAGTACCTAAATAAATTAGGAAAAATATTTCTATGTCTGAATTGGCATTGACACATTAAAGTCATCCTTTATGAAGCTGCTGTGTAAGGATTCTGCATGGATGTAAATAACAGTTTCCTAGACATCTGGCTAGGGGACATATGAGTCAACTGAAAAGACAGAAATACTATGAGATATAAAATACCAAGAAAGAGATAATGGGAGTTCTGAATCCACAGAGCAGGGGAAAAATAATTTAATTTTTTTTTACTCTTCAATTGAAATAACAAGTATTGCTGAAGTTGATAGTCTTTTAAGATATCCTTTAGAGCAGATCAGCTGATATAATTCCAGGGTATGAATATTATTACTGTTACCTAGTTTTTGTTTTTTAAATTAAAATTAATTACTTCTATCAGACCTATTACAGGCTGTTTTTTTCTTTAGTTTTTCTGGCTGGATTATTTTTACAATTTACTGGAAAATGAGACATTTACTGGTCATGTCTGTGTTCAGTTACCAACTCTTGGTTTATGGTTCAGAGAGTCCCATATTTAAAATCTCAAGAAGGGTGTTCTGGGCTAGATTTGTTGCATCAGTTTGAATTCCCTATATTTACTTTAGAGAAAGTGGTTTTTATGTCAAAATTATTGTGATCACATTATTTGTGATTAGTTTGCTCTCTTTTGACAAAGTCCAGCATCTATCAAAAATGTTGCTTCGCTTGGCTTTTTTTGTTTTTTCTTTAAAGCTTTCATAAGGTAGAATTCTAGTCATGGCCTGGTTAGACTAATTGCTTTTCATATGTCATATTAACTCTAAGATCTTCTTTTTCATATATAAAACCCTTAAAGAATGTTGGTCCATATTTTCTCTCTTCTTAATTGCGTATGTAAGCAATAATCACTTAATGAAATTATCCACTCTTAGAAGAGACTGGAATAAGACTGTCTGCAGCAAGTCATCAAGCACATACTCTTCTCTGAATGCTGGTACCATCAGAAGAAAGATCTTATGTTTTCCTCAACTATCATACATGATCATAATCTATAAGAAGTGAAGTTTTAACATTGCCTTTAAAGAAGGATGACTTGTGTACAGTGTTGGCAGCTGCAAACATCACCTTTCTTGGCTTCCTTCATCCTTTGTACAGTTAATAGCTGGGACTTCTTTGGGGGATCCATGTGCAGCCACAGATGGAAAGTACATGTTGAGGCAGAGCTGCCATATGATAAGAAAGGCACAGTATATAGTTGTGGTCTTACTGAGAATGAAAGTTAATAACCCATTCACCTAAAAAAATTCAAATATTGCATATTACAGCAATTACATGTTAACTACTATTACATATCACAACTATTACTGTGCAATAGCATATTTACTTTGTGAAGCTTCATTATATTGCAATGTTTATATTGCCCTCTGTTTGATAAATTACCAAAATATTTAAGAAGTCTTTCATTCTGGGAAGATCTCCAGAACATATAGACCAGTGGGCTTCTGTCTGCCCTTAACGATTAGACATCTCGAGGGGAAGGGGAGGGTTTATGTACATACTATGTATAAATATATTTAGAATATGTACATACACGTGCAAAATTTAAGCAACATGATTATCCATGAAAAAGTCTGCTCCTCATGCCACAAAGGATTACAGTTGCAGTGGCCTCACAAACAACATTTTATAAACTGTGGCTTGTGCAATCTATTGACCCAGGGTCAAGCAGTAAGACCTGGGGGTGCCTTGCAAGACTATCACCTTGTAGGGTTTTTCTCAGTTCTAAAGTGAATAGTTGGTCTTGTTATCTGTGTAACTTGACATCCAGCTGGGGTTAGTTCAGATACTTAGTTATCACAGTAGCATCATTAATACTATGTCCATTGTCTTTTTTTCTAAAGGAAAGCATTATATTTTAAGATATAGGGAACTTGAGTGGGAATTGAGAGATGTGAATTGACGTGGTTGTCACCAGCTTCCTCTCTGAACTTAGAAAACAGTTCATTCTGAAAAACATAGTGCAGTGCTGTCTTACAAAGCACTTTTCTCTAGCACTTTGCAAGTGTGAAGTATTGTTAAACCTTTTGTTTAACTTCAGCTGAGATTTCAGTACAAGAACTGAAGAAGCCTTACAGTCTTCTAAGATGGGACATGAATGTCCTGTCTGGGCAGCAAATACATGTAAGCACAACAAATGGATTGGAGCATCCCCCTCTCCCACAGCCCTGCCTGTCGAGTCCAGAGTCAGTGCTGCAGTCAGATTGCACAATTTGTGAGGTTTGAGCAACAGTAGACAAAATGACATCCTGTAGGGAAAGAATGGCACACAGGCATGGTATATTTTCATAATTCAGTGCCTATAAATAGCAAAGTATGTAACCACATGTAAAAAGTTCATAAAATAGTATAATGGGCCTGATTTGCAGCCTCTTCACTTTACGAGGCTTTAGTAAAGGGACATATACATCAAATGGTGATCAAGGCACGTGTCTGCAGAAGCACACTTTGTATGCCTAACTATTTCATTTGGGCAGAAGCTCACTATATGTTTGATTTAATTGCTTGCTAATTCAGTTACATTGATTGGTTATTTGTAGCAAGAGATGCTCAAACTAGGTGCCCAGATGTTCCCATGACATTTTTTAGCCCTTCTCTAATTTTGGGGTCTTCTGACAAGCTTAATCCCAGATAAAGCTACTGATTATCCTGTATCTCTTGCCCAAATACATGTGGTTAGACTAAAAGCCACATGTAATGCTGGTTCACTTTGCTGCTGTCAACAAATTGATCAGTCAGTCATCCTGCCTCTCAGGGCAACCCTTCTGGGCTTTCCAAATATTAAGATTGATCTAAAATGCAATGTAGATCATACATCACTTGATGAGACTGTGTGTGAATATGGTACAGTGATATTGACAATGTGATGCATTAGCATAAAATGGTGGGTGAAAAACTGTAGTGTGGGGCAGCTCATTAACAATTACTCTAAACACCAAATAAGGAAAACAACAATTTCTTTAGGTTAGTTGCACTGCCACTTTCAGGGGGAAAAGAATAACCAAACACAGAACTCACCACAAATGGCAGTAGGCAGTCCATTTTAATGAAAAGAGAACATGGCATGAAAATTGTCCCAGTTCAGCCCAGAATGCTAATATTGGCAAGACAGGAATATGTTTCTCTGTACTTTCCATCAGTGTTGTTCGATCCTTTCACTATTGTGTACTTCTGCTGTAATTTTTGCCCTAAAAAAAACCAAACCAGAACTTCACAGCTCCTGTCCGTCTTGTAAAAGACTGTGCATTGAGAAGCGCATATTCAAATTTTGTTCTAAAGCACTTTTTAAAAATATAAAATAAAATGTAAGTTATTTGTTTACAATTTTCTTTTCTTTGCTTCCATAGTACTACAAATTTTAAGAATGTGTTTCTAGTGTTGTAATGTGATTAGCATTCCTGCTAGTTGAAAACAGATCTATCTTTAAAAAAAAGTACCCTTCTTCCTCTGCACTGTGATCCAATTATTTTTCATCTATAGAGGGCAAGGAGGGTCAAAGAGGCCACCTTATTTGAAAGAGATGTACCAGTATTAGTTTCTTTTTATTTATTTAATTGATTATTTTGCCTTTTGCTGCTTTAAGAGTCATGATACTTTTGTTCCTGAATCTGAAAAGCCTGATCAGTAGGTGCTGAAGACAACTCAGTCTTGTTGCTGTTTGTAGACCGAAGCTTTACAAACTCTGGCTCCTGGTAACCTGTTTGTTGAAGGTGGTGTTGACAAGTGCTCCAGTTACAGACTGTGTATGGAGGAAATTAAAGTCAAATATTCATCCTTGCTTTCTCTTACTGGCCCTAATCTCTATGGATGGAACAGGTGAAAAGTCATGTGAGAAGATACTTCCTTAATTCACTTTCTTTGTCATTAAAATATTTTGAGTTTGTAAACAGGACATATTGCTAGTCATGTCACATGCTTGGAATTTAAGTAGCATGATAAAAACCTCAGAACATATCACTTAGTACAGCAATCTTTATTCATGCATCTGTGTGTGAATCCGTTTAAGATCCGGGGGTTTAATTACTTAACAAAACTCTTGAAAGCACAGCTGAGGATGTTGTTCCTAGGTATTGCTGGAGGAAGATTCACCTGAGTTCAGACTACTTAGTCTTTTCTGTTTGCTCTACTTCTTTTCTGAAAACCAAATCCAAGATAATTTCCTTTTCCTTTTCTCTTATAGAAATTGTTATCCCTGTCTTTTTCCTCTCATTGATACTCATGTTCTAGGGAGACATTTCATTGATGTTGCTGAATCCCTCAGTTATTCAAGGAGAAATTTCCTTCTTAAAATAATCACAAAACCAACAACAAAAAAACCCTTCTGATCTACATTTTTCCCAGTTACTCTTAATTTGCTGAAAAATGTATTGGCTTTATTTTTGTGTGAAACTATATTTGCTAATGTTTGCTAAATATTTTCTTACTGGTTTTTTTATGTTTCATGGTCAAAGTTTTTTTGTTTTTTGTTTTTTTTTTTTTTTGGTAGACAGCTTTCTTTTACATTCAAATCCTTGGGTTTTCATACACTTAGTACAGTAATGAGAGAATGCAGTATTAGCTCTCATTTTAGAGGTTCTGTTCCATAGGAACCTACCATCTCAAAGAAGCTGTCATCTTTTTCCTGCCATAGCAGGGTAACCTGTTGGAGCTTCTACAATAGCAGGGCTTGGGAACAAGAGGTAGAGAGGCATGAATGCAAAGACCCAGTTTGTCTAAGCTTCTGCTGTTCAGGATATCAGCCTCCCAAAAGTCTTCAGGATTTTTTTTTTGCTTGAAGCAATAGAGAAAATACCACATGTTGTTTTCACTAACTATGTTGACCAAATGTAGCTGCTAAATTAAAACAGATTATTTAAATACTGTTTTTAAATTTTTACAATTTTTTTAGTTTTAATTATGCAATTAAAGTTTTATATTAAATTAATTTCTCAGTATATTCTCTGGCTATATTGAAAGTCAGTTATCTGAGTTTTGTATTACATCATGAATGAAGGTAGCGGCAAAATAAATGTAAATTCTTTGTGCATCTGGATGGTACTGAAATTACAAAACAAATCCATTATCAGCATTTATCAGACTTGCCTGTTCATTTTGCAATATATTGACTTGTCCTTCTCTTCTGATTTGTGGCTGTGGAATGCAGTGCTGGATGTCTAGAGTTGTGTTCATTTTCAGTTACAGTTTCTTTGGCTTGCAGTTCACTTACTATAGTAATTTTCATTAACTTTTTAATCTTGCAGCATACATGCTACAGAAAAAAAGAAAAAAAAAAATCTGGCCTATTTAGTGCCATTTCCTGGCAGTGGCAGAAGCACAACATGCTAAGTATCGTTCATAATGCTTATTATGTTGAGATCTTTGCTATTAATAGTTTGCATAGTACTTCGAAGGAACAGAGGAATTACATAAACTGTTCCTTGTTGAACCCACACCCCTGTCTTTCTTCTAAGATAATTCTTATTACAATATTCGTGTTGCAGAGTGGACTGTTGTCCAAAATTCACAAAGATGGTATCCTAAAACTCAGGGGTCTCCAGAGAGGAATGGGGAGGCAGCAAGAAAAGGAACCCTGCTAGTGAGGGGGCATAAGTGTTGATACAGGCCTTCAATTATCAGACCCAACAGTGGTGAAATGGGTTGGGATAGAAAGAAAGGTAAGAGCATAATCACTTTAGTTAATGGTGGGAAATTAAGACTTATAATTTTTAATAAAGCTTTAGAACATTTTCTGCTTTCTTCTTATTTCTGCTTTCTTTGAGGTTTACGGTCTTCATGTTGCATCTTATCCCTGTTTGCTCATAATTTGATAGTTTCTCATTATAAATGGCCACATTTGAGATGTTTTGGTTCTCTGTCTTCAAACTATTACTGAATGAAATAAATAATAGGAGTTAGGAATAAAGGAATAAGAGTAGGAATTAGAAATAAAAATATAATTTTACAATTTTGGTTATATTATATTCAATATATTTGCTATATTTATCACTAACCACTCTCAAAATATTTCCCGTGACATATTGTTATTTTAGGGGATTGAGTAAAAACAGAACCTTCATCTTGTACTGGTTTGAGTTTGCAAAATTGGTAATGAAGAAAATCAGTTGTTTTTTTCTTCTAGGATGAGGAAACAAGGTAGTTGGTTTAGACACTAGATATGAAGTCTTTTGTGGTACTTAAGAATACTTTTCAGGGTAGAATTGCATTCTATAAGTGTCTCATAAATAAAACTCACAGGCATCTCTAGGATTTACTAGGATAATTAAGCTAACACACTTTAATGGTGGAACATTCAGAGTATCCAGGGTTCAAATAGCAACCTTGCAGTTCTTCCCCTCTGCAGAGACTAAGTTTTATGGCTGTTTGAGAGGGCAAGAAGCATGTGCTAATTACAGCAAGTTTATTCTGCATTTACACTATAGAGTTGTTCTGGTAATGACACTTTTCTAATTGCTTTAATGCCAATAAGGGTTCAGGAATGTACATCATTATTGATACTGAAAGTGTGGTTTAGCACAGATTCCCCTCCTGTTCTTTGCAGGTCAAGATACTCCATGAGGCTCTTTGCTGTAATAAACTATAGAATGTCAGAAGTATTTTTCACTGTTTCTTTAGAATTTTTTTCTTTAAGATTTCAGTGACATTAACCTGACCTTGATTCCATTCTAGTCTAAGAAAAAGCTGAAGAGCATGCTTTAGAGGAGAAAGAAAAATACCTAAGATGTATGTCACAAATTAGTAAAAAATACCTTTAATTCTTATTTAAAAAATTGGTTCTGTTTAACTCTGAGTAGCAATATTGATAGACTTGTACAGGTAGGAGGAGCTGTTTAAGAAAGACAAATCACTGCTGTATTACAAAATGAGAGTCATAAGAAGCTTGGAAACAAGATCCCAAAGCAAATGGGGAAGCTGATTTCCACTGACAACTGTTCTTGCTTCTAAAAGCCTCTCCAAGGACTCAATCCTAACCCGAAGCTCTCAGCCTGCAGGTCTGTCCTACTGCAACCCCTGACAACACCAATCTTTGGCCACTATTGCAATCCCAGACACTGCATTTCTGATAAAAAAGCCAGCAAGCAACCAGAAGAAATTTGGATATAGCAGTAAGCTAGTGCAAGGTCTCAAGCACTTCTTACATCTGATTTTGCTCTCCCAGCTAGGAATAACTTTTTTCTTGAGTCTCTGGAGGGGAGGGATGACTAAAATTTTGAGTGGACCTTGAAAGAATAGCAGCTCTCATTATTCACATTCTGAACCATCTCAAGGACATCTGTGTTGTGCTTGTCTGGGTGGGTTTTTTCCCTTCTTAAGAGTTCTGTACTTGAAAATTATCATGTCATGCACTTTCCCCACATCCAGCAAGGTTTTACTGATCGTGTTTGGACATCAGAAGGAATTTTGGACATCAGAAGGAATTTCTTCCCAGACAGGGTTGTTAAAATTGGAATGGACTGGCCCAGGAGGTAATGGAGTCACGATCCCTGGAGGTGTTTAAGGAAAGACTGGACATGGAACTCAGTGCCAGGTCTGGTTGACAAGGTGGTGTTCAGTCATAGGTTGGATGCAATGATCTCAGAGGTCTTTTCCAACCTAATTGGTTCTGTGATTCTGTTCTCAGAACTTGAATTTTTGAATACAAACCTTGTGAGTAATTTTTCTTTCCCCCTCTGTTCATCTTTGCCTTTACCTTTTGTATTTGAAAAGTGAATTGTTGTCATCAATGGAGATACTCATTCCGGAATTCCTACAAATTTTCCAAGGAGGTCCAGTGAAAGCATCAACGTAAACACACTGGAGGAACAATCCCATATGACAATTTCCATTTCTAGATACATCAGTAATTACTGCATAATGCTAAATAAATTCTAGATGCCTTATGATACACTATTTCCTGTAATACCACAAAGTTGCCTGAAATAAAGATAATATTTCTTTACCACCAGTAGCATAGCAGGTGTCTGTCATAAATATTATACTGCTGGATATTTACTAAATATTCTGGAAGACTGACGGTACTGTTTGTTTCTCAAGGCTGTTTTTAAAAGAAAAACAGGTCTGTTTCTGGGAAAAAAACCCTTTTTTATAGAAAGCATTTTTTTTTTTTTAATTAATCACTTTTGATAGAAAACCTTGTTCAAGGGTTTGGATGATAATAATGCTGGCATTAATCTTTGATTCTCCTTCAGAGCACTGTAAATCCAGCTTCTCAGTACATTGTAAAATGCACATTTTTTCTTCCTTATGAGACTCTAGGCAAACTTTATGGTCAATACAAAGACATGCAGCAAATTAGATGTTTTTAAAAAACAGCTGAGAAACATCTTTTACAAAAGAGAAAACAGGAATCATTTACTTTAGAGGATAATTTTATACTTCGTTTGTTTCAAAATAACATATTGTTCTCAAAGCACAATTAGTATCTGGTGGCCAGCTACCATATATATTTACATAGTGTTTCTTTTATCCCTGTTCATTTAGATTGCAAACCAAGAATGCAGAAGACATCTTGCTTATTTGAATTAAATTTTATTGTCATACCTTATGTAATTTTTACTGATTTTTTGACTCCTTAATGTATGGTGAAATGTAAATCAGTGATCTTCTTGGTCCATTCAATTAATATTTCTCATAACAGGATTGTGTGTCATAGCATTTGGCAGTGCTTAGTTTTGCTAATGTCCAGATAATATGCTCTGAATGGATTGTATTCTGGATAAATAAGTTAGGCATTTAAGTAGAAACCAGTGTGACTAATGTGCAATATCAAATTCTCTAGGACTTGCAGTTCTATATATGCTTGAAGAATGCATGCATAAAGCATAAGCCATTTCATAACCTTGACCTTGGTTGCATCACATCGTTTTGTGCTGGTGTTTGCACTGGAACCAGCGCACTGACCTCGGCACCAATGGGTGACTGACGTTCTCTTCAGAGGGTCCAGTTCTTCACCACATTAGCTGGAAGCCTTCTGGGGAGGTTGGCTTCAGCAAGGCCTGTTCACTCATGTGGATTCTCCAGCATATGAATGAAATGCATCTTGGCCCATTTAAAGGATATCTTCATGGTTTGGAGGCACAAAAACATGTCTAGCTTGATAGGGTCTTGCACAGGAGGCCAACATCTAAATATCATTGCAGGAATGCTCAGAAACAGCCCTGCATAGCAAAGGGCAATGAGTGCCTGTGCTGACTGCACTAGGCAGAATGGAAAAATTATTTCTTGCTACCTGAATTCTTCAGGACAGGAACATTTTTCTTCATATAGATAAGTAATATAATATGTGACTTGTTATAAATGAAAAAGTGAATGCAGACTTTTTAAAATAATTAAAAATAACAGTTTTCATCGAAGAGACAGTAGTGGGTTATATGTGAAACTGAAATAGGAAATCTAGACTTCTTTTCCATTTATGCTGTAACCTGATCTTGTCATATTGGGCCCAAGACCTTTTCATGAGGGTTTGAGTAAACTGAGACCCAAAGATCAGTGGATTTAAGATCAGATTATAGCATTTGTTGAACTGAGCTGACAGTTTTCTTTGTTCCTGACTTACCTGTACTATGTTTATCTCAACCATTTTGGGCTTTCTTTATGGTACTGTTTTGACTGTTCAAATAGTATCATAATCTATTAGGACTATTAAGAATCTCACTGACAGTATGCAGAGATTGAGTTTGGTAAAATGATGCTTTCACAGTAAAATAATTCTAATGCAATTCATCCTCCTTATTGCAGTCTTGCTTTCAAACATGGAGTGGGACTTGGGAGTAAGCAAAGCTGGCCCCTGCTCTATCACTGTCAGTACATGGTATCTGCTGTGTACAGAAAGGGTCTTAATTTCTGGGTCTGCCCATTTAGCAGCATTTTAAGAAATATAAGGTTTCTGGAGGAAAAAAGATCCAAGATGCTTTGTTCTCAGTCTGACATTTTTCCCCCTTTGAAGTTAGTTTGCCACGTGATGGTCTAATTTCCATTGTAAATTGTGTTCATCCAGCTTGTGGGACAATTAAGATATAAACAGGTGTTCATAAAAGTATAATTTGCCAATCAAAATAAACATTAGATTCTAGGGATTTCTGATTATCATCTGAATGATGGGAATAGGGCAGCAAGTGAAGGATCATTTTTCCCTGAAATGTGGGAGGGCAGGGAGGCAGAAAGGTCTTTGAAGATCTAGTTTAATTGATTCCTAGATGTAACCCTGTTACATCTGGGGCTTTATGGCTCCCCTTCAAAATATGGGAATGATGTAATACAAGCAAATACCAGCACCTCAATAAATGATCCACAAGTTTCTTTCAAGAGGGAATGTAATAAATTCATGCAGAGTAGAAATTAAGAGAACTTTTTAAGTTTACAGCAGCAACAAATTTAAGGACTCATCAGAAATGTTGTGGGGCATTCTTTCAGATAAATATTAACATAAATAAATGCTCCGTGTGTTTGGCAGTGTTCTTAGCAAGAGAATATGTCTATACTGGAAGATGTTTATGACTTTCATTCTGATGCATACCTTGGGCCCTGTCAAGAAGGAAGACTTCTCTCGAAGTGTTATCAATGACCGGCCATAGAAGCTAATACCTCTTAAAGTGAGAGCTGATCTTCGTCTTGGACATAACTATGCTGATTAGAAAAGTACAAGAGGTTTTTCCTGAACTTACAGACTTACAGTACTATTGGCCATGTTTTTTTGCTCACAGCTTGGCAAGCTGGAGTAGGAGAACTAAGCAGGCTATCTTCCTGACTTCTCTGCTAGCTTTCCTATTTTCCCTGTCCTCTAAAGATACTTGAATCAGCAAGGAAAGCCAAAAGAAATCTTCTCTATCAGCTCTTGCCTCTGCTGTTGCATGTAGCTTTCTGAAGAGCTGTTAATTACATCTAAAAATGGAGAACTAAGAAAAGGAAAGCCAGGGAAAATAAAGAAATATCTGTAAACTGTAGCTGTAGGAATTATGTAGTAATAGACATACCAGTATTACAGTAGCATGGAGAATATTTCTCCTTTTTTGTATTTATCATAATCGGTAATGTTAGCAGCTGTATGTGGCAGTCATTCCTTTTAATATACTTCTTAACCTTCAGAAATGTTACATTATTATCCTGTGACATGATAGTAATGGATCTTGGGAAGTTTATCTTAAGCCTTACGTTTCAAATCATTCTGAGTATGAACAAAAGCTTCCAAGTGAGGGTCCATTCCAGAGCATGCAGCACCACTATAACCCTCGTGTCCCAGCAGGCTGTGGAGGAACGTGCATCCTCTGTCACCCAAGACAAATGCTGGCTGTGACACTGATTGGCGAGATTATTTGTGTTATTGTTGGCAGGTTAATAGAAGGTTTAGCATTGGTTTATCAGTCTGACCAGATGAAATGTTGGGTTGTGTAAGGAATGACAAGTACTCAGGTTGTGTTCAAGTCAAAGCCAGTCCTTCCTTTGGGAAGAAGATGGAATGTCTTTTCCCTGGCTAATACTTTAGGCTAGAAAACAAAACCCTTAAGGGTTTCATAAATGCAGAGTAACATTGGGTAGCCTGTCTGAGTTAAAGAAGTGTTTGGACTACACTCTCAGGCACATGGTGTAACTCTTGGGGTGTTCTGTGCGGGGCCAGGAGCTGGACTTGATCCTAACGGGCCCCTTCCAACTCAGTTTCTTCTGTGATTCTGTGATCTCAGTAATCATTACAAAAAGTCTTATTTTTGTTTTAGCCTTAATTCTGGTCAGCCTGAGCCAAAGAATTATATCAACATGTGTTAAGAACTGCTATTTTAGATCTACCGGAACTAAACTCTGAAACCGCTTTTATTTATTTGTTTGTTTTGTTTCCCTTTATAGGGAAGGTCCTTTATAGGGTAGGTCCTTGCAGTTCTAAGTACAAAGCCATAGCTGCCTGATTCATAGTGTGTAAATTTCTGTTCGTCTGTTCTCTTTAGATAAATACAGGGCACCGGTCACAGCTGAGTGTATCAAGCACAGAGGTGGGAAATCAAAGGAGTCAGACTTTGGAAAGCAGCCCTTTCATGTCAGACCTCCTGAGCGACGTCCCCTTTGCCCTTGCACCACATGTGTTAGCAGTGCAGGGCACCCACAGTGATGTTCCTGACCGACTGCTCACCTACGACATCAATGATAATTTATCAAGATTTTGGTATGACTTTACACTTGAAAATTCAGTGCTTTGTGATCCGTAGTGTTTTCTTTATTTTTTCTGCCTCTGTCAAGGAACAAGTCTTAAAGTGAAGATAAAGACTTACTTTAATCGACTTAATATTTTGGGGGCCTGCCACTGATATAGCAAATGGATTACTATTTACAACTGTGATATGTTTCTTAGCTTTAAGTGAACTATAACTTTCTCTGTTAAATACTCCATTTATTTCCAAAGAAATCAAGCAAAAGTGTTTCAGCTTCAGTAGGAGACTGGCTGTTGGTATCTACTTCAAGGAGGTAGGCTGCAAACACAAACATTTCATGACTTTAAGAGGAAGTCTATGTCACAATTGTTTTGTTATTTCAATTAGTTACAAAATGCATAGATCCTGTTACACGTATTAAGATCACCCCTGATTTTGTACAGGTAGAAGCCAATATTAATGCTAAAGCAATGCTACTCTGCACTACTGGACAGACAGCTTTTCAGTGAAACCAAGTTTTAAAACTCAGAGTTAATTACAAGCCCTGAAGTAATCATGAAGACTGAATAGAATTGTTTAAACTTACCAATTTCAAAGTGAATATTAGTTGCTTCCTTCCCTTTTCCAGTAGATGGTATTTTGTCCGTCTCATTTTGTGCCTGCCTGGAGAAGTTGTCCCCGCCTGCCTGTTGGCTGCTGTTTGTTCTCATTACCACATGTGTTCCTGATTTATATACAGATCAGCTTTTCCATTTTAACCTCTTTGCCCCCTGAAGAAGGAAATCTCAGGACACGTACTTTTAATGGTCACGCCCTTCTTTTTTTAATTTGTGTGCCAGAGTTACAGATGGCAATGTTTAACAACAGGAAAACATTACATTGTTTCTTATCCAACTAAATTAAACTGCTAAATACTGAAACATGCATTCTCACAGACCACTGTGTCCCCACTCAAAAGCTTTGAGCATGTTTTTCCCAACGAAGAGCAGAGCTGCTGTTCCACCAGCAACAGCTCTCTGATGTCAATCATGATTTGTGATGAATGATGATCTGTGGCACACACTTGTTTTCTCTCTTGGGGTACAATATATATATATATATATTGTGCTAAATGTTAGTGGATATTTTCTTATATTTTTTATGCTGTGTGGTAGCCTAAAGTACATATATTTTCAGACTTGGATCCTCTTACAGTATTTGAGATAAATACTGTAAATGATGAAGAAATTACATTGTGAATATGTCTTAGGTTGTTAAATGTTAATGGTTTAGATTTTTTTAAATGTGCGTATTTAATATTTTTGACATCTATGTTCTTAAATGTTTTGAAGTTATTGTTTCAAGGGGAGTATCTGTGCTGCACTCCAATAAGGAGATGCCAAGTAATAATGAGTTATTTTTTATATGTGAGAGTTGTTATGTGGTTTCACCTCTATTGTTTAGTAGAGCTCTGACCATTCAGCTTTCATAGGAACTTGAACTTGGAAATTCAGTTTGAAAATCTTTTCAGTGTCATTTAAAAGTTGGTGTCCTTCTAATAAAATATATCACACTCTCATCTGATGGATTCTGTGTGCTGTGTTGGTGACCTGCAATGTTTTAGGTGGCATCCATGACACTGCTCAGAGAATGGTATGGCTGGGAGCTGGGAGTACTCAGGCCTCCTAGAAGGAAGAATTAATTTTATTAAGTTGTTCAGAACTGTTTTGTTTTCTGAATTCTTTAGTTAGCGCGTACCCAAAGCACAAAAATAATTTTAATTATTTTTTTATATCTAACAGTTTAAAAAATTGATTATTCTACAAATAGCATGTTTCAATTCAAGTTGTTCATTTTGGATGTGAAATTTTTTTGCAGCTCAGCTGATCTAGAAGCAGAGCTGTAAAGCCCTGTTGAAGATCAAACAAACTCACAATACAGGTTCTTTCTTTCCTAGCTAACTTGATATGTAAATTTTTGCATTTATTTTTTGCCTAAAGTTAGACAATTTATCTAAAATAATTACATCTTGTCAGATTTGAGCTCTGTTGCACTCACAGGTGTCCTTTCAAAAGGAAAGGAGCAGCAAAGAGAGTAGGGAGGAGGTTGTATTCACCATGATGAGAAATGTGGACAGTAGGTTTAAACATTTGGCCTTCATCCTTAATCGTCTTCTGTAAAGGGTAAAATTTACAACCAGCAAAGTGCCACTTACGAGCAAGGGTGCTAGGAAGGTGTCTCCTGACTGCCCTCTCTTTAGCAAAAGCTGGGGCTCAAACCTCTCTCTTGTGTGAGATCGTCCCTAAAATTGGATTGATGCCTTGTGGCACATGTTCAAAGGTAAATCAAAAACAACTGCCTCCAAAGCAGCCTGACAGAAGGCTGACTGGGAGATGGTCCCTACAGACAACTCCCTAGTGACAAACTCAGAAATGGAACCAGACAATGCCATGTCCGGCAGGTCAGTCCAGGCAGTGGTTACAGATCCAGTTTCTGCTGTTTTCTGTAAAGTATGATCCAAGCCCTGATATGACAGTCAGCAAATATACACTTGCGTGGTCACAGAGGAGAGGGTTTCGCCCTAAAGCACCTAAAGGAAAAATGCAAAGAGCATATTCATCACGGCAATTACAGTATCTCAAAATAACACACAGTTTATTGCATTTTTAGCTGGACAACCTGCTATGTTCACAAACCACTAAAGCAGCTTCCTGGGCAGGATGAGCAGGTTGTTCTGAACAATAGCATAAAACTGGAGCTTGAGAAACTGCCCTCCTCCCCACAACCACCCTTTTGTTATGACATGATAATTCATCTTGCTTTGGGTTTTCTCTGCTCAGCCTAGTGAATAAGGAGAGGAACCAGAAGTGCAACTCCTAGGGGTAACTCCTTCCCTTCCTGAGCAGCTGAGACTCTTCTACTGATGACAGGGCAATTCCAGATTAACCAGATTGCTTTTTGAAGCCAGAGACTGTACAACAGCAGAGGGAGAATATCCTCTTTAAATTCCAGAGGTAGACTCCAATTTGGTGCTGTAGGAAGACAAAGGTTTAGTAAGACAAGCTGAGTTCATTCAGCCTACCCTGCTGTGCTGCACCTTCTCATCAACGTTGAGCTTGGCTTTCTGAAATAAGCTCACAAAGGTAGAAAGCATGTTAGGCCTGACTTCTTCCCATCAATATGTCAAATTCCTTAAACTAAGATATTTATGTTCTTTGAGTCTCCTAGAGAACTATTACCTCTTTCTTTTCAATGTCCTTCTGAGAGATGAGTTCCCACTGACACTTTCTTAGCTGTCCTTCCTGAATCACAGCCATGAAAACTGAATGAAGTGCAGATGGTGAGAATATGGTGACACTGTCATACTGGTGATCTGAATCAGGACATAAATCAGTATCATGTCCCATAGTTTTTTCTGTGTACATGTAGTAGACAGCACAATGGTCCCTAATGCCTCTGTACGTTAACGTAAGTAATGGGAAAGTTACAGTGGATCACATACTCCTTTGAGCACTTTGGAACAGATACTTCTTTTTAGTTTGCTGCCTTCCATGCAGTATTCTTTCTAAATTGTATTTTACTCCAAAAAACAGTCAGTGAATATTCAATTAAAGTTTACTTTCTGATGCAATATCAGAGTAGCTCACAGAGCTTTGTTGTATCACAGCTCAGTGTTTTGTTCCTTCTGCAGAAGCAAAAGTCTGGCTGTATGGTTCATAAAATAAACCAGAAGTTGTAAAGCTTTCAGCAGGTTATGATGAGATGTTGGAGAAGCCTTTTTTTAATTCTGTAGCAAAAGAGAGTATCTAGTGATGGAAGTGGAAGTTATGGTGACCTCAGAAGGATGCAGCAGCTGTAGACCAGAGACAAGAGAGGGCTTAGTTCTGCCAGCCAATTCAATTCACTTTTCCTTGCTGCAAAGATAAAATAAACTCTTGAGATCAAAGATCTAATTTACAAGGCTGTCCTCTCAAGTCAGTTGACACATGTACTTCAATAACAGAACATGAAAGAAACTGCTCACAAGCAAACAAAAAAAAAAGATGAGCCTTGATTATAAACATCCTTCATCCAACTCTGTGGCTATCAGCATTATGGTTAGAGTAGCCTCTCACATCCAAATGTTCATGTAAGTGTTCTGGGAGGTCAGCTCTCGGGCATCCATCTAAATCTCACTGGAAAAGAAGCAGATGGGCTCAGAAAACAAAGCCCCAGGTGAAATAACCCATCACAGAGAGAAGGGAATTGCTTATTTAAAGCAACTGATACTGGTAGAACTTGAGTCTGACCACTGTGTCAGCCTTTTTATAAAGAGTTCTGCTATTTGTCTGTTTTTCTTGAGAAAATGAAGCAATGTGTGACGTATTGCGAGCTGTAGTGTAATTTCCTTTTTCAGCTGTTTTTAGAAACTACTGGTACATCTGCTTGGCTTATTCTGCTCTTAAAGACACTTTGAGATTCCTGCATTTTGTTCCTTTAGATTCCTCTAATTTTGTTGATGGTGTGTTTAGGTATGGCTTATGTGAAAGACTTAATATTTGTCTTATCAATTGATTCAAAGGATCTTTTTGTCGTTATTATTTTACTTTTATGCCTTGTGCAGTTTGGCTAGTTCTCCTTCAGTTGTGTCTCAAATGAAAAACATTTACACTTCTCCCTCTCTTTGTTAGGGTGGAATAGAACATACACATTAAATTTATCCCAGAAAGGACTGTCAAATTTTATTTCAAGTAATATTACAGTACTTGCAGGTATTACATATTAATTGTAGTATAATTATGGTTCAAATTGGACACATGGGGTTAATGTTCTCCATCTTTTAATGTAGTTCAATTCATGTTGTAATTTAATTTCTGTTTTGGGGGCAAAGTAGGAAGGTGTCATAATGGCAATTGATACTGGATTAGTAGGAGAATTTAAAACTACTTCCTTTTCGTATGCACTTCGTTTTTACCAAATGTAGTTTGCAGTATATGCGCCTACTCAATGATCAAGTTAAAATAACTGCTTCAAAACTAGAAGTTGCCTTCAGGTTATTAAATGGTATCAATTAAGAGGCTATTGATTGAGAAATGGAAATGTTGTGTTTTGCTGTAGATCTCTCAAATGCTTTACAGTAGAAGTCAGTATTAAGATTAATCTTGAATCTTAATATCATACATTGAAGACAAATTTTAATCGTAGGACAGTTGTAAAAAATAGAGTGAGTGAATGAACAAAGATGGCTGACATATTTTTGTTTACTTAGAGGCTAGCTAGCTAAATTATTTCATGTTTCAGTTATTCCCGTAAGAAATTTTATAGAGCACTGTTGTTATAGCTATCGATTTGTACAAATCTGAGAGAAACTATAGGAATTAAGCCATTTTCTAGGTTTTGTCCAAAACTGTTCACCTTCACATTTAAGACTTCTGAGTCTTCTCAAACTAACCCTCTTCATCACCACCTCCGATGGCTGTCTCCCGAAGAAAGCTGCACCCCATGTTAGAAACATCAGTATCCGGGAGATACTTTGCTCCATCCAGCTGGGACTGACAGGTGATTTCTGGTATGGGGCATATCCTGGTAGACAGACATCTCCAGAGTGGTAATCCTCACAGAAAAGGATGTTACACAGAGATACCCTGTGGGTAAAAGCAATGCAGACCTGACCAGCTTCCACTCCTGTCTCCTACATGACCAGCCACATGATCACAGGTACCTTACACTGCTCCTGCTGAAGTCAAACTCTGTTTCCTTGGAAAACAATTTGCCTTTTTTTAACCTGAGCAAAGTCATCTTTTGGTGATCTGCTAGTCTTAGCAGTTTGCCTGTGCCATTTTACCCTGCCTAGACCAGAAGGGGAGATTTCAGTCATGATGCTAAAGGCTATCTCCTAGAGTAGGAAGTCATCCCAAGACTGACCTGTTCACCAGAGACATCAACAAGAAGTCAGATGAGACTTGCTCTGCAAGGATCTCCTGTAGCGATGGAAGTCTCTGGCTATTTATAAGACTATGTTCACGGTGTCTCAAAAAATCACTTTTTGGTATTAGATTGGATTTTATAGTCTTCAAGGCACAGAGCAAGAGAAGAGTTCCCAGTGTGTCCTTGCCAAAAGCAATTTAGCTGTACAAAGATTATTTTCTCCTATATAGTTAGGAAAAATAAAAGTCACCTAGTACACCCTTCTTAAATAGATGAGGTAATTCAACTGACAGATGAAACCTTACTTGGAAATTTGCAAATAGGTTATTCTGTTTTTAGATAAATTGCAATTAACTGAACAAGGTCTTTCTGGCACCTTCTGCCTCATCTTGCTTCAAAGAGTTATTCTGGCTTGTGCACAAACTAATATTCTGCTCCCACAAAGTAACTATGAAGATAACGCTGAAAAAGTTCTCCTTTGAAACATCATCCACTTCTGATATATCACTGTAGCCTGGAGATCACTTCTGATAATATCACTGCAGTCTGGAGATGGTGACCCAGAAATTTGTCAGTTTCCAAGAGAAGAGTCCACTCTCTTTTAGGATTTACTCTGAAACTGGTGTCAAAACAGGTAATCTGTGCAAAACAAACTGGATCAGTATAGGCATTGCCAGAGCAATACAAGAGGAAAGAAGGCATCCCCACAGTGAGATTTAGTGTAGAGCTCTGGTGACATTGGAATATCCTAAGCTTTTGATCAGGGAGAAAAAAAAACAAACAAACAGGTGGCAATTTGGCACTCTGCTCTTACATTTAAAAATATTAATGGTCTACTTTGCAATAGCTGACAGAAATATTTTTGAGAACACAGTAACAAAGCAATACTTGGCTTACGCTATTTACCTTTTCCCCTTGTGTGTATCTATTGATCTTAAAACTCCTCTGACCTAGAGAAAGCCTCTTCCACAGTGTTTATTACATTATTAAGATGATGAAATTTGAGGTAAACAGAGAAGAGGAATGATTCTTATCTGAGGATTTCCTCCCTTGAGCCTTTTGTCCCAGATACATCCAACCTGGCCTTATAGGTGCCTTTCCTGAGTGCCTGGTGGTGTGTTGCTGGCTCAGGCCAGGCCAGAAAGTCTGAGCAGGGAATTTCTCAGACAGAAATCTTCTCTCTTCTCTGCTTCCTCCATGCTGATGTGCTTAATTACAATCCCAGTCATCCTAGTTTCCATCTGCTGGGAGGAGAGACGGGAAAGAGGAGCTCTTTGTCCACAATTAAGATGAGAATAACCCTCTGGCTTGTCCTCTCTTCCTTTGGCTGTCTATGCAGGCAGCCAGCTGCTGCCAGAGACAGCTCCAGCAGCATGCCTGGAACAGGACAAAATTATCTATCTCAGCTTTTTTGTCCTTCTCTCCCTATGAATTATGTCTGCAGAGATCAGAACTGTCACTAGCAATGGAAGGCTGTATTATAAATGGGAATTAATTTACTTTTAAATGAGTATTTTGATTTGTTCAAAGTATTTAAGACCTGGTGATGTGGTCTGGGGAAGATTCAGTGGGCTGTTTCTTTGCTCCAAATATAATGAAAGAGCTGGTCTGTTGCCAGCCACGGAGGAGGGAGGAGGAGGAAATTAGAATATGCAGCATTTAAGGAAAAAGTCAGATAAAAATAAAACTTAATTCTGTAGATACAGTTTTACTCATGAATTGAACTGCAGTTCAGAGAAGGGAGATGTAGAGGAAGTTAATTTATAATGACCACATCCTAAAATGGATTGAGGTGGAATTCAGAACATACTGCTTACTTGTAGGCCAGCAGAGTTTTTCAATCAGCTGCTTCCTCCAAATGTGTGAAAAAACAGCCTTGTGGGTTCACATAACTGCTCAGTTGCCAGTTGGTGCCTACATCTTGCCCTCAGCACAGTGATATTTTATGCACAGACAAAAAAAGCAGTTCTAGAAAAGAGATTTTTATATGAACTTGTCTTTCAGGAAAGTTATACTTTATACCATCATAAGTAAGAACAGAATTTGTCCTAAAGATCATAGCAAAATTAATGTAAAGGGTACATATACAGAGAACATGGATATATATTATGTATGTGTCTATATATGTAGGTATGGATAGATACACAAGGTGATTATTCACAAAAGAGTGAATTCTACTTTGAGTGAGACTGGTCTTAAGTTTCTCCAGAAAAATTTTCTTATGTACTTTTAATTCAGATGTCAGAGGCTTCATATGGCTCTACTGGCTGAAACCTTGTGCTGTTTTGCCATATCTGGTGTTAATAACACAGTTACCAGACCGTCCGCATGAAAAAAAACACGAGATTTTTTTTTAATGCCACATAAAAAAATTAGTAGTTGAAATTTTCCCAGTTGTAGTTTGTGTGTAGGGGCAAAGAGACTATTTACACAGAAAGAACTGCAGTTTCCAGACCTGAATTTTTCCTCATTACGTGTGAACCATGTGCCTTTAAGAACTGCTCTCTATCCTCATAATTCCTTATTATAGGAAATTGCAGTTGGCAGCAATCAGGTTAAGTATTTAAATATTTTATATTTAATTGAGGGGATTAAATTCACATTTCCAATTTAAAATGTTTTCCCATCTTAACTACAAAACCTGGTTGTATGTTTTAAAGCTTTTTAAAAATGTCAATACTGACTTAATGTGTAAACACATTACTATCTTTGTCTTGTCATTTAAAGACAGACTCATTCTCTAGCAGGCACCAAATTATTTATTATTTCGACTGCTGCCTTCTCTTCATTCCCCTTCTCTATCCCTTTTCCTATGGTTGACTTTAAGTGTCATATGTGGAGAAAATCCTCATAATGAAATTGCTGGCAGAATCTGCTCAAGAACAGTGATCCCTCTTGGTAGGGGCTCACGTCCAGCTATTTTTTTGTAGTCTACATTTTCCTATTTTTATTTTTTTAGTCTAAATGACTTAGATATTTCCAAGTACAAGGCTTGGGGAAAAGGAATTGTGCTGACCTCTTCTTTGAAGTAAGATTTAAAAAAGGACAGGGAGAAAGTCTATTAAAATGTGGCTGCCTTCCATGCTTTATAAAAATGTGCTGTTTGTGTGTGCAATGCCTGCCAAGGAGTCTGTCTGCATCTTGTGTGTTCCAGTCAACAGTGCACGCCCTGCAATTTCATCTCATCTCCATTTTCGGGCAACTTTGTCTCACCTTTTCTCTGCTCTTAGCAAATACCTGAGAATTTCGTCGATACAGTCATCAGAGCCTTTTTGTAGTGGTTTCAACTCTCAGGCTGCTGAGGCAGCTGAACCCCAGTGCTGTTGATAGCCCAGGCGGGGTGGCACTTTGAGCCAATGGGATGGATTTTGGGGTAAGAACTGGACTCATGTTGTCCTAAGGTTGACTTCCTTTTTTAAATCTAGACCATTAAAGCCATTTCATTCTAGTCTAAAAGCGCATGAATATTGCAATGCTAAGCATGGCATGGGAGTTCTGCTGCTTTGTGGGGGAATAGTCTCCATGTGGAGCATTCCCGGAAGCTCAGCAAAGTGGCTGTTGCCGCGGGGTTCCTAAAAGGCAGCCGATGTAGGAGCTGTGCTTTGGAGGCCAGCACATTCCACTAATTGCCGGCTTCGCTGCCACGGATTGGAGCCTGCAGCCCCTCGCTGGGTTCACCTGCTGATCCTGGAGACAGAGTGATCATTGATCTCAGTGGAAACAAGGAGATCAATTGGGAACCAGGAGGTTTTTATTATTATGAAGGCAAAATTTTCCTTCTGTGACTGTGTCCCATTTCCAAGCTCCTGCTGGATCTGAACTCTGCTCCTCATGGACGCAGACTACTACCTCACAATTGCTAGTAATTATACATCTAATTCAGGGGTCAGAAAGACTTACTTCTTTCTTGAGATACACACCCAAATTGTACCCTGGGTGCACATCAAGACGAGGCCATGGCATCTGCGGTGTTTTCCCCTACTTGGCCTTCATTTGGAAGGTGTGCAGCTAGAGGAAGAGTAGTTCTGCATTTCATCGAATCCCCACCTGAACCATCAGAGGTCCAGGCCTTCAGGACACAGCTTTCTGCATCCCAGAGCATCCCTTCCCAAGCTGACACTCAGTGGCAGTCTGATGGCTTTCAGTGAGGGTCTCTTCATCCTCAGGGTTAAATCCTCACTTTCCTCCTTTGTTTAAACAGCAGGATATGCATTCAACCTTTATATAACTGGTTATAACAAACTGAAGGTTTTAAGGAAAACAGCCCGAGAAAGATCATTTGAGTACAGTTTGTTCATAGCCAAAACCATTAGAAAACAAATGTTTCCAGGTGTTGCTCAGAGTGAAGGATGAAGTAAGCCTGATGGCATGGGCAAACAAGTTCTACACGCTTGGGTTCACCACAGCAGCCCTGCGGCTCCCTCCATGCCTCAGGCACACCGGAGCAATCTCCACACGTGGAAGTGCCGCTCCTGGGCCGGAGGTGCTTGGCAAACGCTCATATCCCACGGGGAGCAATGCCTTTGAGCATTTTGATAGCCAACAGAGCAAACTTCAGATCAATCTGCTGATCACTAGGGGAACTTGTGAGCTGTCTCAGGGTGGACACGGTGTAATGGCAGTTTCTTAACCTGCTGAGCAAGGATGCAGTGGGAGCATGCAGTAATGCAATAGCTGGCTTTGAAATTCATACAGGAAGGTTGCATCTGTGGAGGATGGGAGGTTTTCAGAAAATTCTGAGCCTTATCCATCCTCTTAAATAGAGACCAGTTTAAGATGACACTCATGGCGCCACACTGTTATTATTTAGAATAGTAATGCTTCTCACTAGCTATGTCCACTCCAGGGGAGTGGATCTGTAGAGTAAAATACCCAAGGCTGGAGGCTTAACACTCTTGCACACATCTCTAGTTTAGACTGCTGTTGCTCTTGCCCTATGGGCTGAATGTCCTCTGGATTCCACATCACGTATTCTGGTTTACTTTCACCCAAAGGGAAACCAGCTTGCCTGCTCCGAGATGTCTTTGTGATTGAAATGGAAACATGGTAAGTTGGAATTTTCTGGAGATGGAATCCCAAGCTGAAATGCTGACATGTACGCACCCCTTCTGTTTAAATAGGGCTTCACTGCAAGAGCTCAGCAAGCTCAGACTCGAGCTCAGGAGATGCTGAAGTTGTTCTTGTGAAATCATAAACCAGGGATTTATTATGGCAATTACATAACAATTATGTAATTGCTACAAAAGTGGGATTTGTCATAAAATCAGATATCCTCTTAGCTTCTCGATGCAGATCAGATAACAATACTTTTATTCAAGAATATTATCTAGTTTCCCACATTAATTTGTTCTCTCTATATAATGAAACACTACAATAAATTATTTTGAAATTGCTCGTATTTCTCCATACTTTGTCTTTTATGCATGTAAATGTTGTGGAGACAGATGTTGTGTTTTTGGATGATTTTTTAAAATTACTATTCCACATTGAAAGGAAACAAACTCAAAATGAAGTGAAACATGAAACAGGTCACTTATGGGTTTACATTACTTAAAACTGTAAAATAATGTAAAATGTCTTTTCTATTTTTAATATTAATTTTTGGCAAAGTAATTTTGAAAACAAACTAAAACAGAACATATAAAGCTATTTTTAATGACAAACTACTCTTTTCCTTACAAATTGAAAGTTACCCGAATAGTAAAGCATGTGAACAGTTTAAAGTTTGATGATTATTGACTTTTCAGTGGAAAATATTCTCAGTGAAACTGGTTAGTTTCTTGTTTAAAAGCAAGGAGGAAGATAATATTTAGTTGGAAAGTGTCTTAGCTATGCAAAAGGAAAAGCAATTATAAAGTTTTAAAACCTCCTCCAGGTTCTTCACCATCACTGTTTGAGATAACCTTCTGACTGCCACCATTTGTGAGCTTTGTGACGGGGATTTTTTAACTGAAGAAAGAATTAGGAATGTGAATTGTATTTTGTGTATGCTACACATGCTTTCATAACTTTTTCCTAACCACTATGAGGTGTAACAGCCTGGTAGTGCCTACTAAGGGTTTTGGTCCAAAGAAGAAGCACTTTTCACTATACAGCCTTCAGATGTAGCTCTGTGGACTCCTGTATTGATATATGCAGCTTTATATGACTCCCATATTTATATGATTTCTATACTGAAGAGCTTTATATTTCTCCTGTAAACAGTCATCTCCCCTAATCCATACTGTATAGAATGATTTGAAAATAACATCATTAATGGGAAGGTAGTGACCCACAGAAAGTATAATCACATTTGAATTTAGAATATAACAATAAACTGAGCACGCTGCCTGGATCTTACTTGCCTATTTCCCTTTTACAAAAGGATATTTGGGCTATGGATAATTTATAAACAAATAGTATTATATTATTGATCTCTAATCTCCATGGTTACTGGGCTACTCCAGTATCATCTTGGCTTCTACATAATTGAACCCTGTTGCACATATAAAGCAGCACAAGACAGAGTAGGCTGGAAATGTGCGAATCATTACAAAAGACAAAGAGGGTAATTTCCTTTATTTTACACCTTGGCATAAGCGGCAAAGCAGTTTTGTCCTTACATGTGGAATTGGTGAGAATAAAGGAACATTGTGCTTAAACACCAAGTTCTTGCAAGTAAGAGTGCATTGAAGTTAATGGTGTGCTGGTCAGATTTAGGTCCTGATCTTTGTCCATGGTGTTGTTATAGACCTTTCTGGAACTTCCCACTTGTTGTCATACTGGGATCTGTGAGAATTCCAGCAGCTTGAGAGTTGCTCTCTTATAATGTCCCTTTAAAGTAGTGGTAAATACTCAGTCTTGTACAGTTAAGTTTTTCAACATTTTTTTTTTCTTCTTGCCATATGAAAGACCCAGGGAAACCAACAGGAGTGTCATTGTTATCATTATTGTTAAAAAAATAAAGCATAAGAATACCTACACATATAATACTAAGTACCCTAAAATTGAGCATTCCCACATCACCAGCTCTATTTTTCAGTTACAGTAATCTCAAACAATTCTTGGAGCAACAGTGTGGGAAACTTTAAAGCAAACATCAGTGAATTTTACTTCTTTAACAAACATGTTTCAAATACTCTTCTATGTCACCTTTGAACTGACCAGAAGCAGGTTAGTCCTCTTCTAGATACCTTGAGTCCAAGCTGTCTAACTGCTTTAAAATGCAAACAGAAATTATGGAGGACATTTTTGCCTCCTGATTGAAATAACTTTAAAAAAAAAATCTCTGTTAGTCTCCACACACTGATTATTCTTTCACTTTTCCTTATCAGGCTCTTTTCCATTTACTTTTAGTTTCCCTGTTTCTGGATTCAATTTCCCCTAGCTTCATCTTTGTGGAATATTTATCCTGCCACAAGCTATTCCCCAAGGCTGTGGATATCTGCTTTCCAATCTAACTGCAGAGGTAACTGCTCTGAAGGACATGGTCACCTTTTCCATGGCAGCTACCATGGCTCACCAACTGCTCCTTCTTGCATTCCTGCATATTTTCAAACAGGAAGGTACTGCCTGTTATCCTAGTCAATATTTTAATACTTTCTGGCTACTCCTCTCCCTGTCTATTTCTTAAAAGGCACTTTTAAGATTCCTTCCCAAATGAAGCATGTTAATGATTTTTAAAATTTTTTTCCACTGTAAGTTTACTCCCAAATATTATATTTTTGGCATGTGTCATATCTCTCAAGGCTCCTAGTGGGGTTGATACTTACAACTAGGAGTAGATATCAAAAAATAAAAAAGGGATTTACAAAGAATATTCTTCCACATAATGCATCTCAGAAAAACTTGCAGAAATGAAAGCATTTAAATACACAAGAGCCATAAAGTTGTTAAACCAAGATGCTTAGGTACTACTGTAGCCACAGAAGGACCATAAGCAATAAAAAGATACACTTTTGGAACACAAAGTATATACAAGACTATAGAAAACAAATCATTCAGCATATGGGAAGAGGATTTGTGGATGTTTTTGGCTACATGAAATCTCAAAAGCTGACAATAGGAGTCATTCCAGAACTGCAGTTAAATGGCACTTCCATAAAAAACAGTGAAGCAACAATATAACTCTGTCTATGTTTCTGCATAAATGCATCATTTCCTGCCCCAAATGTCTAATTCCCTCAAAAATTCCATCTTCAAAAGAAAAACAGTGGCCAAGAATCAAACTCAAATGAACCCACTAGTGAGAACTGAAAACTGGAGTTGGCAAAGTCAGTTATTTGGAAAATTACCACAAGATGTATATATTAAAAATTATTAAAAATGGCTCCAGAAATCAGAAAGACTAGTTTTGTCTTCACTTCTTCTGAAATAAGAATAATAAATTGCAAAATATGCAAGGCTAGATCACATTAGAGAATTCTCATAAATTATATATTACATAGTTGGACATGAAACTGTTAATACAGGAAAGCTTCAGAGCATGGGTTTCCAATTTCCACTTTATGAATTTTTGTCAGCACAGCTTCCTGTGGTCAGATGACGTCTCCTGTCAGTGCCAGGCTTTTTTCCCCAAAATACTTAATTGAATTTTAATGACGTGCAGAAGCTCACACACCGGTGCTTTGTTGAAAGGCAGTGCTAGAGACCACTCCAATTTTTTGTTCCTGATTGTACCTTTGTGATTTCTTACTATATTAATTCTTGTAAGCATGTCTAATTTTCTCACTGAAGACTTAACCACGTGAGCCTTAATTAAAACACATTAGTAGTCATGGAACAATTAACGTAAGTCTTTCACAGAAAGAATTGGTCCGCAGGGAAGAGGAGTCGAACAGTGAGTGTACTGTGTGCTAGCACTTTATTTACAGAGGCCACACTGAGAAAACCCAAAATCAAATCAATATCAGTTTGCCTGAAGAAGAAACTATCATGCCTCATGGACTGAGACACTAAAGTCTTCTTCTTGCCTATTATTCTTAATACACAGCCACTGTCCTGGAGCTTAATAAGAATTCATGAAGCTACTAAAGTCGAGAAAGATTATTGATCTTATTAAAGATGTAACAGCACCAGACTGAGAAGATGGAGCCTCCAGAGGAAAAAGAGGATGGGAGCCTCCAGGGGAAGCCGAAGCAGCTACACTTCACTCTGTGCTTAGCTCGCACTGCCATGAGAAACCAGAGGCATTTTTCTTTCATAGATCCAGAGCTTGAAAGCCAGGGCACTGCCCCATGTTGAGCACCTACTTCTCTCCACCTACAGCTGCAAAATATGCCTTTCTGGTCATCATCAACAATATTTTAATTAACTTTGGAGGCTTAATTCCTTCTTTAGTTAATCCCATCTAATGCTACTGGAAACAAAGGAGTGGCATAGGTGTAGCTGGATGGGAATTTAGAAATTGTAGGTTACAAGGATGTTACAGATGGCCTGATTTGACTGACACAGCTGGTATTAACACAGAGAGAAATCATCTAAGTATACTTTTGTGTCCTAGGGTTTTTTCCTGTACTAACTCTAGGGTGCAAATTAATTGCTATATTTATAGAAAATGTTGAGTGATAACAGTGGAACTAGAACTGGGGGCATTTTTTTTTATCTGTTGCCAAACTGAAAAATAAATTAAATTTTTTTGACTGACCCAGAATATTCTTTCATGAGGAAAAGAAAAACTGCAGAAGTCCCAATTCAAATAAGTTGTTCCTTTTGACAGGAAATTGCTTTTTTTATTCATAAGTAACTAGAACAAGAGGAATCAAAGCACTCAGTTCACAGATATTTGGAGTTGGGGGTTCCCCCTGCTGAACACATGCATGGTTATGCTGCTTCACTCACTGAGATGCAAGAACCAGGGTTAAATTTGGAGGGACCCTTCAACCTCAGGAGCCAGGATATTTGGACCTGAATCTCTTTCAGTCTCTCCTGCTACATCTCTTCCATCCTCCCTCTATATAAAATGCATAATAAATATCAGGTTAGTCAGAGCCTATCCCTGTAAGACACAAACTCCTTACTTCTGGTCCTCATAATTTTTTTCCCACTGCCAAAGGATCAAAGGGTTGGAAAGAAAGATGGCAGAGCAGGAAAGGCACTGGCTCTTGCCTTCCTTCCCTGAGGAGGGGAGAGAGGCATTCAGCCAGACACTTTCAGGGTGATGACCTTGAGCTCCTTCTCCCCTTTCCCCTGTCCTGCCCATATAGGTGCTGCTCCTCCCTGGTGTTTACTCACATGCACAAAATATACCAGCATCAGGAGCAGTGACTGGGGACCTCACCCCAGAAAGGAACATAACATGGTAATTAAAGGACTAATTTAGGTAGGAAATTAAAAATTTCAATTCAAGTAATCTCATTAAAAGGAAGGTCTTGGCAATGCAGCTCCCAAATTCTGCATCATTCGGGTGCCAGGTATTGCATCAAAGGAGGCATAAGCCTTTTCCTTTCCTCCTCCAGCTTTATTTATCTAAGTAAAAAAGCCAGCTGAAACTATTTGGCAAATCTGATGCAGATTAAAGTGGGGGGAAACTAAACCCAGTACTTTTGATAATTGCTGTAGTCATCTAAAACATTCACTCAGCTGAACACCGCAGTGGTGTTCTTACAGCACACCTGCGCAGGCAGGATTGTCAAGCTAAACTGGAATTCATTTTATCTCTCCACTGCAGGTGAAAATTAAAACCTAAAGCCAGAAAGAAGTAACATATGTCTCCTGGCCAGCAACCACTCTCTTGATAACAGGTGACATGCAGCTGCTCTTATCGGGGTAAAAGCTGCTGCCAGAGAGGTAAGAAAGAATTTTTGGATTCATTTCCATTGCAAAAGGTGGCAGATTTGTGCTGCATCAGCTGGGTGAGCCGTGCTGCTTGGAGGAATCCTTTCTGGCTCCCTGTTCTTTCCAGAAATGGTCCTTTCTGACATTTCTATCCTTACATGCCAGCGTAGACCATTCCTTGGCTGCTGAGGGGGAACCACATCCTCCAGCACGGAGAGAGAGAAGCCCAAGCCCTTGCTCCCTGTGCCTGTCCTCCAGGAATGCATTGCAGTGATGGAGCAGTGAGCTGGACCAGAGCATGTGCAAAGGGCTCATGCTGTGCTTGAATTTCATGTCAGAGATGTATTTCCCTGAAACCATGGAGCAGGTTAATCCTTCAGTTCCCCGTGTTATTCAGGTAGTGTCATAGATTATTTTTTCACTTACAATGTGTAGATTCTGTATTTATGATCTATCTTAGTTATTTGAGAGACACTTAATTGTGAAAAGGAGACACAACTTCATCAAGAAAGTCATTAGAAAAAGGCCATCTCAGTATTAACAAGCATTTATGGAGTATGCCCCATTGCAAAGATTAATTTTATTCTGATTTTCCTACATTAGAAAAGCAAACTTTTGCCTCTTGCAACACTCCTTTGAAATCAACCTTCATAATTTCTGTGGAGTAAGGTCTAACCTTATCTTGCAGCTGTGGATCCACGTGTGTCAACCCACATATGTCATGTATGTTTTAAGCAAATAATTTCATGCAAAGTGTTTTATTTCAAGACTGAAACATTATTCCAGGACAGGTAGTGTAGGAGTAAGGCCAGGTGGGTGGACCTCTGAAAGATTTTTCTAAGGCAAGGAAGGGACCATGACAAAGCTCTCTCTGATCTTCTAGATATGATTGTAAAAAGACCAATGAAGGGAGAGACAACTTACTTTAAGATACAGTAAACACTTATCCCATTGATAATCCATGCAAGTTCACTGTGTGTAGAGCAGTATTTGTCCTGCACAAGAAGTGCAAGATAATCTCAATATAGGCTGAGAAACAGGAAATGTCTGTTCAGAAAAAAAAAAAAAAAGGAAAAGAAAAAAAAGTGCAATGGGACAACTCTAGAGTATGTACTATCAACCATAGGTATACTCAAAAATGAACACTTCAAAAAGGCAGAATTGCCTTAGGTGGGACTTCCTTGTCTTTCCAGAGTAAATGTACTATAATCAGTACCACAGACATCTTCTAAGAAATCACATCTAGTTTGAACCATTTAGGATTGATTTGGGAAAACATGAAAAAGCATCTCATAGAAAATCCATTGACATGTTTTATTGGTGCGAATAGCTACACATTTTTTTTATATGTCACATGCTCAGTAACCGAGGAAGAAAATAAGATATATGGATACAAAACTTAACTCATAATTCTGATTCTCATCATCCAATTAATTTCTTGTAGAAGTTTCTTTCTCAAATAAGCAATGGCCTACACCAGACTTTTGATGTACCAATATTATTTATAAGGTAACAGTAGATTGAAATCAAGGTTTCTCGTTCCAAAGTGCTGATATATAACAGAATTTGGCACATCAACTAACTTTGTTTTTCTTAGAAGTCTGTCATGTAAATATAATAAGCAACTCCTTTTCTCGCCTGAATCTATAAAAATTCGTAATAGTGTCCTTATTTAATCAATGTTTTTCTCTAAAGATTCAGGTTTCTTTGTTCTGTAGAATGCTTTTAATTAAGGCACACCCATAAACACTGGAATGTTGGAGGATTATGTTTTTTGGAGCTGCTGCTGCGTGCTTGTGAGTATGCTACACATCTTGAGAGAAAATGGTGGTTTCAAGATAAACCTAAATGTCTTATAACAGCTTTTTCTGTACTTTTAATTTATGCTACATTTGAGCATGTTAAATTTTAGTTTATATGTAGGCTCAGCCCAGTACTTTTCTACCAAGTGTGTAGGGGAGTGATGCACTACAGGCTGTAATTTAGGGGCAGGTTGGAACTGTCTGAAATATGTGTATCTTCATAATTTATTCCTAAAATGCTATTATTACCTGAACTCTCTCTAGTTTTAGCACTGAATATCCTTTCCTTCCCTCTGCACTGGGGTAGAAAGGCGGTGGGAGGGAAGCAAAGTTATTTTTACTTCTGTGGCTGCCAAGCTGCGTGCCAGAGGCTCCGAGAGCCCACGCAAGCTGGGGGATAGAGCTGGGCTATGCTAGCTGTGCTAGCTCTGGACAAAGCAGGGATTTTCCAAACATTAAGATATCCTCAGAAAGATGGTGTTGGACTCTGGGCACACTCAAAGCCAATACACAAATACTAAAAGCCTGCCTATTGCAAACTTTTAAAAATGAGAGGTGTGTATTCACGTGGTGTTCAGACATCACAGCAATGTCCATTCCATGCACCAAATCAAATGCCTGTCTCAAAGGCCCAAAGTGATCACACTCTTGTATGTATGCATTACTGCTTCTAAATACATTTACTATTGCAAAGGCTCAGCCAATGGGACCTTTGCTCTCAAAAACTTTATGGTTATTCTTTACATAGTGGCACAGTTCCTCCTGTACAGCTCTTTAAGCTCTTGAGTGTTTCTATGAGACTAATGCCCATTAAAATTCTTTATTTGCTTATAATAAAGTGGGATAGTTTTAGTGTTATTTAGCATAGCTAGCTTGTATACATGGCAAACAGCAACAAAATACAGACATTTGTACGTGATGAACTGTTTGAGGGGAATTTGTGAATGAGAACTCTTCCTTGGAAAGCTTGCTGCTTGAAAGACGGAAAGCTGTTTCATCTGGGGACTTAAACCTCCACTGGATGATATGTTCCGGCTTTTCGGACTGTTGGGTGGATAAGGTGAGCTTCTAAATCTTCCTTACCTCATGTGTTTGATCATGTCACTGTTAAAATTAGGCAGCAAGAACCTTAATTTATAGTAATGTAAGAATGATAAGCAGAGAATGACATTTACACAGCAGTTATGGACTGTTTATCTACAGGGCTGTTGAGGGAACAAGGAAATGCCTGGGAGCTGGCAAAACACTAACAGCAAAAGAGGATTTCCACTTGCATAAAACACAGGAATGGAATTTCTGATTTTATTTTCAAAATCTCTTTGTGTAAACTCAATTATTACAATCTACTTGGGTGCAACAGTTTTGAAAATGTAATCTTGTTTTCATCTACACAGACATGTATTTCCTGAGTGGCAGATGACAAAAACTGGCTCTCTGATAGTTGCTTGAAAAATAATCAGTTCCCACACAAATTCAAGATAATATTTAAATTTTTATCACTGTCCAAGGATCTTAGTATTATTTACACTTCAGACATAAGACTGGAAACAGTTTTAAAACTTTTACATATCTGTCACATTGTTTCAAATGACATAATAAATTTTTACATATCTGTCATATTGATTCAAATTATAGAATAGCTTCTCCATATTTAAAACCTGAAAGTATGTTTAATTTATAAACACAAACATTTAATTTAAATAATGCTATCCTGAAATCAGCTTCACACACCTCTGCCTCTCCTTATCCATGTTATCAGTTCCTTCTTTTTCAAGAGAAGATCTAATCAACAAATCCACGTTTTTTCTCCTTTCATTCACTCTCCCACTTTTTTCTCCCACTCCCAATCCCTTTTCCTGGCAATTCTTATCAGATTTTCATTTTACTCCTCCTCCTTTACCAGTAATCCTGTAATTCTTTGTTTGTAGGGGGTTTTCCCCCTCATTCTTTGTTTGTCCTAACTTGTCACAAACATCCCAGTATATATGCAATTATATCTGTCTCATCCATACTTTTTAAAATCCTACATTTGGCTTAATTTCGCTCTCATATTTCTGCTGAGTTTTCCTCCTGTCTATAAGTTTTAAAATAAAATAATACATTGCCTGAAACCATGACCTCGGATGGCTTTCTGACAACTTCACCTTTTCCCAAGGTGTCTTTAATTTCAGCTGTGTACACCCCACTCAGCTCTTTTGAGGTCATTATTAGTGATGTGACCAAAAGTCAGGATCCCTTCCACCTCCACAGCCTGTGATGTTATTGATAATACTGTGACTCAGAAATATTGTCCTCTCTTGACTCACTATTGAAAAGATAGAAAGGGTTTTTTTTTCCTTTTCTTGTTTTCTTTTTCAAATCACTGCCAGTTCCTTAACCTTTCTTCCAGCTGTGGGAGATCTCCATCCTAAATTTCAACAGATATCTCACCAGGCTCTTTTTTTAACCTCTTATTATTCTGCTTGTGTGTTTTCCTAGGTGATGATTTGCAATTGCATCAATGCCACAGTCGTATCTAGAATGCAACTTCTCCACTTTTCATTATCCATACCTTATTTCCCCTTGAACCTAAAACACTGAAGTTAAGATAACCCTTCTGAATCCTCTCTCTGATTTTATCACCATCTCTCTGTATCCTTTCCTGGCATTCCCCTTCAGTACCATTTTGAATAGAAGTTAGGAGCATCCATTGGGCACTCCTCTATAATCTTATCTTCTATCTTAATGTGCAATTCCAAGCTGACAATGCCATTTTCAGTTGCCCATACATCTTTGCCTCTCAGAAGTTCTTTCATATATATATTTCAGGCTTTCTTCTAGACAACTATGCCCAAAATAGACTTTAAAAAAGACTATGAAGCCTTCCTTCAAAGTTATCTCAAATCCCACTACCTTCATGATGCATTCCGGAAACAGAATTGATATCAGGCTGTAGCATTTTCAGTGAGGAGTGCTCGTTTTAATTTATTTGTAGATTTTTAAAAATACTGTGTGCTGCATTTTACAGTACAGATATCTAGACTATACTAAATACTTTTGCTCTCTTGCTTCCATCTTGTTTTTTTCCCTTCAGTTTCTCATATAAATATTGCAAGCTTTTTTTTGCTTTACGAAGTGCTTTTTGGGCATGCACAGTAACCAGTACAATATCCCATGACACAACAAATAATACCAATATGACTTTTTTTCAGCTCTACTCACATGACACTGATGAGATTTCAAAAATCACTTACTCTGCCCAGACACCTGTAGCAGCATATGCACAACAATAAGACTCAGTGCTAAATTATGTGATGCGAAAAAGTAATCAATTTCAAAGGCATCAGATGGTTTGATACATGAATACTGTGGCATGTCAACTCATTCCATAGCACTGAAATACTGTAAAAATGTAGTTTGAAAACAAAATCTATGCAGTATCTGTGCATTTCTATCTTTTCACAGTCAGGATTTCACTGCTACTTTTAGTGATGCAGATAAGGATTCCCACTGCTGCTGGTCAGAACTGTCTATATCAGGACAGGAAGCGGGGATGGAGAAGTATTTATTTTCTGTGTACATACAAGGCCAGTTACAATAGGATCACAAGTAACTAACAGGTGAGAAAACAGGCGAATTAAAGTTGGTTAGGGAATATTTTGAATTTAAATTCTTAAAGGTGTGAGAATCTCAGACCATTTCTGATCAGCATATTCTAATTTTATATAAACCAAAAAAACACCAAATACACAAAGCTCAAGCCCACTGGATTGCATAACTTATAAATCACTTCAAGAGAGTTAAGTTTGAAAGGTGATATGAAAGTGCAAGTTGTTAACCACCGTCACAGCTGACTGAGCGTTTTGTTTATTCTCTAACCAGATTCTGCTTCAGGAGTCTGTACCACAACTAATTAACCATAATGCTTTATAATTGTATAAACAGAATATATAACAGATCTTTATGATATATAATTAATTCTGCCCTTAAGGAAAGCTTTTATAAGTCAAACCATGTGCTGTTTGAGAACTGCCTCTTTATGTTCTCCCTTCCAAGGCAGGTATATTTCCCTGCCAGCAGAGCACTGGGAACATTCTAGAAAATAATATTTGTTGAGGCCAGCCAGGTGTTTTCTTGCAGGGCTGACTGCTGGGAGCCCCATCACTGAAGCTGAGGTGGCTGCAGCTGCCTCTGCTCCTTCTTTTATGCAGACTGCAGTGAGGAAAGAGAGAATTTTCTGGTTTTAAAGATCAAACTCACTTGCTGTCATGCAGTAGTTTTTTGTTTAATCTTGAGTTTTTCCAGCCTTACTTTTCTCTGTTTTTTTGTGTATTAAATTCCAGGCTGAACTCGATCATGGCGGCAAGACCAGAACAAGACCCTAGACAAACACAAAAAATTTGTTTATGGATTATGATCCATGAATAAGCACCACTCAATATGGTTAGAGTATGGCCATTCTCCCATCTGTGATTTGATGTGCTTGTCCTTCCTATGTGAAAAATAAAACCAAAACAACAAAATGGACACACACAAGTTCAGGAGACCTGGGAGATTAGACAGCTGACTTCACTGTATGAAGACCTTTCTTGACATGACAGAACAGACAACATCCATATCTAAGACCTATTCAATAAAAGGGCAGGGTCACCCTTAAGTTGGGCCTGGAGCTTTGGGTGGCCCAGGCCAGAGCTGGCAGCAAAATCTTGAAACACCAGGCTTAGCAGAGCTGAAAGTACAGTGAAAGACTCCACTAGACTGTTTCCAGAGAATCCCTATCTTTGTAAAATGCTAATCAGTGCCAGCAAACTTCCAAGCATCCCAAGATGAGAAACTCTCATCCACCTAGTATCTGCTGATGGTCTAGTAGGAGATTCATTTCCAAGGACCACTGTGCCTTGGGACATTGGTTCAGGCTTTGGACATCTTAAATGTACATAGCAAAAGAAGTTAATACGAAGATAAGTTGTTTGCTGAAAGAAAAAAGAAAGCGAAGAAACAAAAGAAAGAGTGAGCAAAGAGCAGAAGCCTCCTTGATCTAACCATCAGTTGGCTGAATGAGAGGCACAGGTTCACATTACACTCCTCTGGAATGATAATCACACCCTTCTTTGAGGCTGACACACCACTGGGAGGATTATCTTTGCAGGGCAGCCCAGATCCTTCTCACTGATAAAGCTGCTGTATCTGAAAAGTATTTGGCAGAACTGTCACCACACACAAACAGAGGAGCTGACTCTCCTAACCTCAGAGGCTTGGTATGGGGAGTAGTCTGCATCAGCTCCTGTGCCCTCCAGATCAACTCTACAGATCGCCTACATAACTTGGAGAAGAAAACACTGTTTCTCTCTTTGAGGTGGTTTTATTAATGGTTTTCCAAACCTTTTGAGGTAACATTTTTAAGGTAACAAGCTTTTTCTTCACCCATTTCTTTCCCACCCACATCCACTTCTGAATATACAGTTTTCTTCTGTCTTCTTGTGAGCTAAGAAGTCACAAAAAAGGCTTCTTTTTTCCTTTTCTTTCCAAAATTAAGAGATGCCACTTTTTCTACCCTTGCATGATCAATTGCACTTCTTACTCCCTTTTTCTAGACTTCTTATAATCAGTTATGTCACATATCGTTGTTTTTCCAGATATATTTTCTGTTTAACATCCCCTCTCATGTAACAGAAATACACTCTCTATTGGTAGAGCCAAAGCCATAACGCAGAACTACAGGAGAAGGTCTTCCCCTTGAGACCTTTCATCATGGGCTTATAATAACTGAGCAATTACATCAAAGATTTTGGTTTCTGTATGATGACAATGACTCCCACTGTTTATTGGAATGTTCCATCTCCACCACTAGTGGTTACATTATATCTCAAGCGTCAGGGAAATAATGTGTGTCTACATCTGCTTGGCTGGCAAGTACAAGTTTGAATTTATTCAAGTAATGTGTGTGCTTCTTCTCATTTAAGGCTAAGAAGAATCTGAAGAAATTACCCAAAAGATGTGCTTTATTGGAACTGCTGTGATCTCTCAAAGAAAGGACTCCCTTTATGGCCAAATAATGCTTATAGATAGATTTGCCAAACAATGCTTTTCTTTCCAAGGACCCATAAATCTCAGATTACTTTTGAGAGTAATAAATGTTGCAATAATGGTGTTCTTGATTACAGGCAAGACTATAACAGCTCTGACTAGTAGTGATTCCATAATTATGTTTGATTACAGACAGGCTCTGTGCCGATGCAAGGGGGTTATTTGTTGCCTTCTATCGGTCTCCTGGATTCCACTGGAGACCAAGAGCACGCCATGCCAGCATACACAGCTTACTCAGCTGCCTTCCTCAAAGCTTTGTCACTAAGGCATAGCATTTAATAGCAGGGCCTGTGATAGTCGGGTGTGCAAAACCTTTTATGGAACTGTAATTAAGCCACTGCATAACTGCGTCAGTGATGGCCACTACCTAAGAGGATCCTGAATTTCAGCAGCTCTTGAGGGCTTGGTCTTGCATTCTTCATAGTGGTCAGGGCTAAAGTTACTCATGTCTTTACTCTATTACAACGACAATAAGAACCAAAATGACAATGAGAAACAAACTATATCTGTAACATTGTCCACGCTTTCTATTACTAAAGAATTTTAAAAAAGGAAAAGCTCCAATAAGTCAGGTAGCCCTCTCTCTGTCAATGAACAGCAAAAAAAATCATGCCTTACAATTTATTCTCCAGTGCTTTGGTATTAAATGACTCATGGAATAAGGTTTCCACCTCTCCCTGCGGGAGATTATTCCAGCTGCTGAGAGCTACTAGCAGCTCCCTTTCTTTTTTTCTCTCTTTTAATGATGCTGAAGTTTTGCATTCTAGTTTAGTTTGGGATGTAAAAGAGAAAAAGGAAATTCACATCCCCAAACTTGCTTTAAAATACAATTAAAGCTGCTGACATGGACTCAAAAATCCAAGGAAACATGCAGTTAAAACAGAAATGCATCATATATTTCACTTAAATACCATGCCACCTCAATGGAACACTTTTAAGCTAACTGCACACTTCCTTGTTTTTACATGTCTGTTCCTTACTGTTATGTAAATGCACTTTTATTGTATGTAATTAGCATTAGGCAAACTCTTATAGCCTGTTTTATATCTGTCATACCAACAAACCACATTTACAAATAAATCTTTGTTCTACAGGTGACTATATTACCTACCTGGAAATAATAACTGTTTTCAGCATTTTGACTCAGTGCTATGACTCTGCTCTGGCCCCATAACCTGTTGTATGCACAGAATGGAACATTCTTACTAAGAATACTTTGTTTATAGAGTAGCATGCCTTAAAATTCTTTAAGTGTTGCTCTCTAACGCATTTTATTGTTATTATTCTTACCAGGCTGCAAAATCCATTTAACAAGAGAATATTCTCCTGCTTTGAAGATTCAGAGACTTTGTGCTTACCCCCCAGTATTAGTTGTGGAGTCCACCATGTCACTCAACAGCATCCCATTTGGCTGGTAAAGGAACAGTGATGATAAATTCCAAATAAACTTTAGTGCTGTTTGTTGTGCCTAGAAAGAAAGGTCGTGGTGAACAAGGCTTTATTTGTCAGGAGTGAAGTAGCATGACTAGAGGGGTAGAAGCAACCCAGGAAAGGACTCTGTGAACTGAAGGTTGAAGATACCTAACCCTCAGATTTGCCTTTTAAATCAATATTGTCAAAATGTATCTTTATTAACACCAGCACAAATCTGACAACTAGGGCACAATTGTGGTAGGAGTATTCATGCTTAATGTAGTTCAAAAAGAACAACACAAAACCAGATACAGACCAAATCTAGAAATCTTAATAGAAAGATGTCAGGGACTCCACTATCAGACACTTACTACTGTTTTAATGGATCATAATGGCTTCAAATCTACCTTGTTAAGGGGATGCTGCTCATTTAAAAAGTTAAACGTCATATAAATCAAAGTACTATATAGTACATTTGTGCTTTCCTAATATCCTTAGCGACGTAACTGCTCACATGAAATGGTGCTTCTCTTTTATTATATTGGTGTGATTGGTAATAGATATAAAAATATCAATATATTCAAATTGGTACTGATATTTGCTTACTGTTTCTACCCGTTCTGTTAAAGATACTATTGCTATACATAATATATGGTACCTAAGTACTCTGAAAACAACTTTTTTCTTCACAGATGGTTCTATTATGTAGCATGAAGCTATTTTAAAGAATAATTATTTTTATTATGTCAACATGAAGTGTTGCATTATTTTGCTATTATGACTGATATCTTTTAGATAAGACACTGGCAAGAGAAATTATAGTAAAGAACCACGAGAAGTGTCCATTGCATTTGACATGTCAGGTTATTGGAATACCAACCATTTTACCCTGCTCCAATCAGCTTCACTTTGGTGTATAGCAACCACACAAACTCGTCCACAAGTGTCCTCATACCAGATGTCTAAAAATAGAAAAAAGGGAAAATAAACCTGCAAAATCCCTCAGCTTCTCATTTGAAAGAACTTGGGCTTAGTCCCAGCTGTGCAAATCAGACTTTCTTCCAGATGATGAACTGGGGAAGGGAGATGGAGATGGTGGTTGAGTCAAGTAACCAAACGCAGCACAGTAATGTAGGGTGGGATTGCTGCACGGAGAAAATACAGCTTCCCATAGGGCACGGTCTGACATGGTTAACTTGCTAGGCAAAGGAAAGTGTTGAATGGCATTACCTGTACCAATGAATAGGAAGAAAAACATCAGACTGAATGCCAAGCTGGAAGGAAATTTTGGTGATTTTAGTTGTGAGTTGAATGTTCGCCTTTATGTTAAAGCAGATGCCTAAGGAATACATAATTCAAAAGTCCCAAGTGGTTGGCCTATTTTCCTGAAGAAGAGAAGAGAATGTAGCAGTAGGTCTGATTCCAGATGAGATAAGACTTTGTTATAACAAAGGTAATGTTAATGGGCAGGTTCTGGTTTAAGAGAGTTATTCAGTATCACAAAAAGGCTTCTGACAGATAGGAAAACAAAGACAATTATCCAAAATGGTATTCAATTTTCTTAAGGGAAAATCTTAGAGCTGGTTCTTATTCTGTAGTTTCCCAGCTTGTTCATTATGCACTACTCACTCCTAGTGACAATCCTCTGCACTGAATGAAATAAAGTTAACAATAGCATTTGACTAAAAAGCAAGTACTATAACACCTTCTGCCTGAAATTTGATTGTAAATTTGATTCTGAAATTTTCCAGTTTCTGAGTATTCATAAATACTAAATTTGACGTAGTATAAATACTGTTGGACTATAGGTCTAACAGCCCTTTACTTAATGCATTTCCCCCATATCCAGGAAAACAAAGACACGAGAAAAGGAAATCTAACGTTTGACCACTTGGTTGACCCTAAATTGGATGACCTGCAATGTTAAGGTAAGTCCCCAGTAGTGGGTTTCCTTTTGTCGTTGGAAGATAACTTGAGCATGAAGAGACTTGAAAGGGATCATGAGTTGGAAGTCTCTTCCCTGGTGAGTGTTAACAAAGCCAGCAGTGGGGATAATGATGTTGTATCAGCAGCGCTGGAGAATTCAAGGGCTCAACTGCAAGGTAAGTCCCAAGAGGTTTGGGGATAGAGAGTGCTTGGCTGATCTGATGAGATCATATCTGTGCCACTGAACATTTGGGAGCTGTGAGAAGATGGGGTATGGTTGATGAAGGCAGTGTCCGTAAAAGAAACTTGTAGTTAAAATAATTCCATATATATTTTTTCCCTGTTACCGTCTTATTCTAGCTAGAACTTTGTTTAAAGGCAAAACAGGCCAAAAATTAAACCAACACCTCCACAGCTTGAGACAGATATTTTCTAGGAAAATGGGCCACTGCTGCTTCAGCAGCGCTGCTCTGCTCCAGATCACAGTCACATTTCAAACAGGGGCACTTACTACAGGTGATGTTCCCATTCCTGCCTAGGGATGCTCCAAGTCTGCAGAGGCGAGCCTGTTTTAGCCTCAGTTTTGTCATTTAAGAGCTGCAGTTAGGGTCATTAGGGGTTGTTCTAGTCTTTGGCCACAGACAATGCTTTCTGGTCATCATCTCTTTCAGAATATTACTGTGACGTAAGTACTTCTTGTTATTTCTCTCTTCCCAAATGTACTATTCCCAACTGTATATTCATTACAAATAAGTGAAACACAGGGAATGGACCTGAACATGCATGAAGATAAATGCACCCTTTCTCATGCCTGTTTTGTGTTAGAGGCTGTGTGAATACCTCAGGGACAGTCACAAAGGACTTGATTCCAAGTGGAGTAGGCAAAGGGCAGCAAAGAAAGCATAGATGGAGGGAGATAAGAGAGACATAAAAATAATAAAACAAGGAGGAAGATACACTGGGAGCAGAGTATTGATGGCCTTACGCCCTGGTAAGAGTCTAGAAACAAAAGGCATGGCCAGATTTGAAGAGTTTGCCCTCTAAAACCTAGGAACAAAATAAGAATTAGGATTGCACAGTGTCTAGTGAGTGCTTAAAACTTCCCAGTTTCCATGCCTCATGGCACTCATGTAAAGCTGTTTCTGACCTCAAGAGATGAACCCATTATCATTTGATAGTAGTAGGAGAGATGTAAGTAACTTTGCTTCACTCTTGCCTGTCACTGCCCCACTCCTTGAGTGCACTCCCTTGCTGTCGTGCTCTTGCTGTGATGTATAATTGCCACTGCTCTCAGGATGCCTCTCCCAGAAGCTGTTAAGGATGTCCTTGTCTCCCAGAAGGATGTAAGATTCAGAAATACCTGTTACCTCCACCATAAACTCTCTTAAGCACATGCCAGCTGATAAGGTAGTTTCTTAAAGTGGAAAAATGAGAAATGCCTTTTATGCAGCTTTTGGAAAGTTGAAAAGGGTATTTAAGGCAAATATGGGTTTTTGAAAGATAGGAAAATTCTGAGAGAAGCTCAGTTTTTACTTCACTTTTCCTGTAATATCTTCTTAATATGACAGAGCAATTGTAGTCCCTGAGGGAAGTACTCTGAAACCTAGATGAAAAACAGTGAAAAATTCAACAGTTGATATCCCACTTTAAAATACAGAAGCATACTGTCTTCATCTTTTCTGAAATCACTGTTTCCTAGGCACATGGCATGGTGTATGCTAACTATGTATGCTAACTCTAGTTTAGAAGGAATTAGGATGGAAATAACTTTCGGGGAGCAAAGTCTCCCCAGTACCTCTGCTGATGTGCCTGGTAATAGTTTGGCTGGAAGCAGTCCCAGTGGATCTTTTTTTTTCTGGTTGATTTGCAGGCAAGTGAAGTGGTGGTTTAGTCTGGACTGTAAGGCTGTGGCGTGGTCCTCAGCTTGTTTGGAAAGGAAGACTTGCCACTGATATTTTATGCTGACATGCCCTATGGTTTGGGGTGTGTGTGTGTGCTCTTGTATTGGGGCCTGTGGGATTTTCTTTGTCAGACATTTATCTTGTCTTTATGCATCTATAGTTCCTATTCAAATACTTTGTTTGTTTGATGTGCAAGAACACGGAAATCGTAACATTTAGAATCTAAACAGACAAATTCAAGAGTTATACTAGCTCATCCTTATTTTAGTCTGACGTAACCCTGAGCATTGGCAATAGCTGCAATGTGTCAGCTATTGTCTTAGTCAAAGGTGTACTTCCTTTCTCAGCAGACACCAAATGATTTTTGGTCTATAAGACACTCCTGTATCAGCAATGCTATCTGACAGAGTTACAGATATAGGAAAACTTGATTACTGTCTAAAACACTACTGATATTACTGTGGGCAGATGGCTATTACAGGTGAATGCTTTCCAGTCATTTTGAGCCCAGTGCAGCAAAGCGGAAAAAAATAAACTAGATGGACTTCACAGCTGAGATTAAGCACAATGCAAAATCCTTTGGGGAAAAAGTGTCTACAGCCCAGTTTTACAAACAAATTTGGCTCATGCTAGCAGAAAACAAAAGGACCGGACTAATGGAAAAATACATGGTTGCTGATTTTTTTTAAAATTAATTTATACGAGTGGCTTTGTGGACTGAGCACATGTTCTCGTGGATGCGCAGTGTATTATTCCAACCCTTTCTGTAACATAACCGCGGTGACTGCGTCACATGGTGCTAGTGCAAACAAAGTCTCGCTAACAGCCCATGAATAGAAGCATTTTCCGAGAATACAGTTTCTCATTGGGACTATCAACTGATTCTTGTGCTACCAAGGGATAAGGATAGCTATGGACAGCTTAGGAAGTATAGAGTAAGTGTAGTAATCTGAGGGTGCAAGACCATCATGAGTGTTTGTTATATAACCAAAAGGGGTACAAGGGATATAGTTAATTCTGTGACACTTTTGGTTAATTACTGATTGGAAGGTGGTATCTAATATACGAGAGTATATCTTGTTAAACATTCTACTTCTATTTATATTCCATGTCCTTTTTGTTCTCCTAATGCCTGCAGTGTGAATCTGAGAGGCCATCACACTGAGCTGACTTCCTCCACATAGTAAGATTCCCTGCATTTTCCCTTCTCCTCTATTAGCATCCTATTTGCATCAGATCCAACATAAGCAATGCTTTCTTGATGGACTCAGCTCAACTTATCTCTCTGATCTTGTAGCCATTTATTTTCTTAGCTATTAAGCTATTCATCCTAATCTTCATTTTGTTTCTCATTGTCTCTTGTTATCAATTCATCTAATGGGAGCTCTTTTTCCTAGAGAAAACGCACTTTTAAAAATATCAGTGTAAAACTTTTTGTTTTCCTCTTGACATTCTCTGAGAAGTGTTTTTGGATGTACATTAGGAAAAAAGTATAAATTCTATATACACTTACAGGAAATGATGAATCCACACTTATACTTTGAAGAACATCTTGATTTTTTAACAAAAAAATATTGTCAAGGCTTGAAGGACGCGAACAGACTTTTTTGCGGGAAATTTTGTCTGTTTCTGAGCCTTCCCTTCATGGGAGCGGAGTAAGCACGAAGAGGCAGACAGGGATCGCGTAACATTTGGTTCAGAGCACTGGCTCTCTTAAGCCAGCGTTTAGTCGGCATGCCCATAAAGTCCCCTCGGAACTCAGGAGCGCACCTTGCACGGGCCCAGCGCGCCGCGGGGCTGCTCTCGCCCGCTCCGCGCACGGGCGCCGCACCCGAGCGCTCCAGCGCCGGCCCGTGCCCGCCCCTCCCGCGCCGCCACATCCCACTTCCCCCGGCCCACCCCCCGCCGCCGGCCACGCCCCCGCCGCGCTGCCCGCTCCCATTGGCTGACAGCGGAGAGCGACTGGGCCCTTGGCCAATGGAACCCGCGCTGATGCCTCGGGGGCGCCCAATGGGAGCGCGCGCCCACCGCCCCTGCCCGTCGCGGCCGGGCGCCGGGGCTGCGCGGTGCCATTCGGAGGGCGGGCGGCGTGGGGAGCGGATGGTGCTAGCAGCGGCTCCCGGCCGCCGGCGGGGGCAGGAGCAGGAGCTGGAGCAAGAGCTGGCTGCGAGCGCCTCCCCCTCTCCCCATCCTTCCCCCTCCGGCTGCGTGTCCCCTCGTCGCGCCCTGCCGCAGACTGCCCTGAGCCCGCAGCGCTGTACGATGTGAGCGGCCGCTGGGCTCGGCAGCGCCCCCGGTGCTCTCGACGCTGGGGCGGGCAGCGATGGCCAGAGCCTGGCGTGGAAGCAGCAGCCGCCGTCGCCGATAGGAAGCGCCGGGGGCAGCTGGGCAGGCGGCGCGGAGACTCCCTCGGGCCGTGCAGCGCTCGTCCCGCCCCGCCCCCTCCCTCCTTCCCTCCCCTCCTCCTTCTCCTTTCCCCGCGGCCGGTGCATGCGGGGCGCCGGGGGCCGAGCTCGGGTCCCCCGCTGCCGCCGGAGCGAGTGACCCGCGGGGTCTTGCGCATCCCCGCCATGTCCTCGTCCAGCTCCTCGCAAACCCCCCCGTCCCACCACCAGCCGCCGCCACAGAGGATGAGGCGCGGCGCCGCCGGGTCCCCCACCGCCGGCACGGCCGGGGGCCCCGGTAACGGCGCCGGGGGAGGCGCGGCGGGGACCAGCCGGCTGCTCCAGCCTATCCGAGCGACCGTCCCGTACCAGCTCCTGCGGGGCAACCAGCACAGCCCGACCCGGTCCCCCTCTGCCTCGGTGGGCAGCAACACGGGGCCGGGGGGCGGCGGCGGGGGTCGCGGCGGAGGCAGTCCCCCACCGCCGCCCAGCGCGACGCCGCCGCTGGCAGCGGGCGGCGGCGGAGCGGAGCCGGGCAGGGTGAAGGGCAGGCAGCGGCGCTCGCCGGACAGCGGCGGCAGCAGGAGGAGCAGCTCACCTGAGAGACGGAGCCCCAGCTCCCCGGTGTACAGAGGTAAAGCACCGGGAGAACGCCGGTCCCGCTTCCCTGCCCCGCGGGGGTGCTGGCCGGGCTGGGGCCGCCCAGCCTCCGGGCACCCCGGGCTCTGCTTCCCGCTGCCGGGCTGCGCCCTGCCGTCCCCCGGGCCAGCGGGGGTGGGACACCGGCGACTCCCGGCCCGACGGGAGGAGCCCAGCTGGAGCCTTAGGGAGGGGGTCGGGGGGCGAGGGAGAGCCCTTAACCCTCCACCCCCGGGGCAGGTGTCGTGCCCGGGTTTGCCCTAACAGGAAGCGGGGGGAAAGCACTTCGTCCGCCGCCCTCCCCCGGGATGGGGGCAGGCGACCCCTGAAATGTCATCCTCCTTCTCGGGCAAGGTGAGAATCCTGCTTAGGGACAGCGCCCCCGTGACCCCACCCGCGACAGCCTCGGGAGGATAGGAGCGGAGGCGACCCCAGGGGCCGCCGGCTGCCCCACTCCCCCGGGGAGAAGCAGTCCGGGGCTCCGACGGCGGTGCTCCTGCTGCTTCCTATCCTCCCTTTGCGCTGGGGCTCTGGCAGCGGAGGTGTGTAATAGGGAAAAGAGCCTAAAATGAGCCCGCTTCCCTGTCTCCAGCTGTAACTATTTAGTAGGGGTGATAATGGGTTAGATTTCTATCTGGGGTGTCACAACCCAGTTCTGAAGTATGTGTTTAAAGCAAGCCTCAAACGCTCTTCCTTTCTGCAGAGCTCGGTTTCTTAAAAGACTTGCATTTTTGTAAGATCGTAGGTTAAAAGATGTGATATTTTCAAGCACAGACTCCAAAACAAGGAAATTCCTATATTGGGGTGCTTAAAAACAAGTCTGTCTCCTTGTGATATTCAGTACCGAATCCTTTAGACTGTAAAAAACCCAACCAAACAAAACCCACTACAAACCAGCCCCTAGTGTAGCCAAAATAGGCCTGTAAAGTTTGAAATGTAAAATTGATTCCCTGCAAGTCCAACTTAACCTGCGTCAGGTTGTCTGTTAAATTATTGAATGTGTTAAAGTGGTAGTGGCCATCTTAACCTCCCCCACTCCCTCTGCCTTTCCCCATCACTTTAGCAGTTGAGTGAATTGGACTAAATGCACTTTTTTTGTTGTCCTGCTGTAGCTATCAGGTATTGCACATCATCTCTTTCTGGGAATGCTTTCTGTGGTTCAATACGCCTTGCTTTTTCTGTCCCTTCCATAAGTCTTACTGTGTCTGATTTCTGTGGCAAATTGTGGTCTGCATTGGGTGCCAACATGTGTTGTAGCAGTGGAATCTTACCTTCTTCCCTCTTCACTTTCTGTGTGTAGTAAACCCTTGCTATCTGTAGTATTTGTAACTTGGGCAGATCTGTCATCAGAATCGTCCTAGGTCAGGGGCAGTATTTTACAAATGAGCAAAATGTCACTGCCAGTTATAAGTGGAGTTAATTTGCCCTATGCATCTGCTTATACAGATGACCTAATTGATTGTGTTATAATCTGACCAGAGATACTTAGTTATGTATTTTTCAAAAAGACAGGCTATTTCTGCAGTGGGTTTTGCATGCTTGAAAATGGAACTGAGCTGCTGTGGTTTTGATTCATTTAAGCTCCATTTAAAATTTTAGAGATCATATTTTTTCCCACTGTATGGAATGCTAAGTGTAGATTTCCTTTTTGCCTCTTAAACCCTTGGAAAATGCTGATGGGAAACTAGGAAAAACCAAAATAAGGGTGTGTATGAGTAGTGATGATGATGAGCAGTAAATTATTTAATTATGGGAACCTGGAGGAAAACATTGTAGTGGTGCAGTGTATAAAGCCTCCGCTTAAGATGTATTGAAGAGGGAGGAATGTGGGCAATTACCTGCAAGCAAGAAAAATACTGCAAAGCTGTGAAGTACTTCATTAATGTGTACAAATTTTTTGTTGGAGGGGAAATTTTAATTTTAGAAGGTGGTTTCAGTCTTCTTCCTCTGTGGGCTATTTTAGCCTTAATAAATCAGACTGTAAATTAGTACTGAATGACTTTTCTGTCATTAAACTTGTTTGAGCTTACCTCCTGGTGAACCGCGTCAGCAGCACACAGAACTTGATTCGGTTTAATGAGTGCAATGTATAAAATCATAAACGGTCCGTCAAGAAATGCACCCTGTAATCTGTATGCACTGCAAAGAATTCGTTCCCCCTCCTCCAGGTCAAGCCAGCTGCTGCTGCAGAAGCTGACATCCTCTAGCAAATCCTGAATGAATGAATGAAAACAACGTGATCGCCCTAATAATGACCACAATTGCACACGTCAACAGCTTTATTTTACCGAAATACAGGCACCATTTTCTAGCGGTCGAGAGTAATAAGATACTCTATTTCTTCAGTTTTGTAAATGAAAAAAAGGTTACCAAACCTCCCCTTTGCCTGCCCCCCTCCTACCCCCCCAAACTTAGAGCTGTTTTTACACAATTTGGAATATAGTTCCATGCTATGGGGCAGTATTTTGTCTTTGTTTCCCTGCTCATTCTCAGCGTTTTAGTACATGATGTGTGGACACTAAAAACATGTTTGTAGTCTATATGGTAATAGTAGTATATAGAAAATTGATTGCTGTACTGGGGGACTACTGCAGTAATAATGGAGGACTTGAAAAAAAATTCATACGTTCCATTTTCAGACATGGACCATCTTGCTGTGGCTTGTTAAACAATGCTACTCCAGCTATTTATAGTTGTTATCAGTATGCAAGTCTTGGGGAAGTGGCTTGATTAAGTTTTTTTGTCAGTTTTTCAAAGCCATTTCCCACTGCTGTAAAATGTGAGCTTAGGCTCTAGGTTTAATCCTGTTGTTTTTCTCACCAGTGCAGGAGATGTGTTTGTCTTTGGCTCTGCAGTCTGACTTGGATTGTTTCACGAATATGCTCGTTCTAGAGAGTGCCTATGATTCTGATGGATAGATGTTATTCTCTTAAGACACCTGCCCCTTCCCCACCTCCTTTCAGCCTTTTTCAATATAGATTCCTTGAACTGGCTATCCTACTAAGCCATTTTGTGTGGATATTTTAGCGATTTGCCAGAGGTTTTTTTTATAAAGGAGATTTCTGTGAAAACACTCCAGCTTTGAGCCTCTACAGGTCAGAGCAACTACCATTGCAGGCACTGACATCACTATTGCATGAATGAAAGCAGCATGGTCTGTTTTTTCTCCCATCATCATGTTTTCTCCTCCTTCTTTCTAGTATACTGTAGATGTTTTTGTTCTGTAGCAACACCCTGTGTTTTTAGGACTGAAACTTTAAATAATACAATGATATTTTCTTTTAAGCAAATTTGGGGATTTTAGTTGTCAGGAAACCATCAATGCTAGTAGCAGTATTTGGTTAGTACTGTTACTGAATGGGTGAGAAATCATGAATGTTAGATATATTTTTTAAGGTGCTGAAAAAGAGGGGAAAAACCTTCTGATACCATAGGATAAATCTGCAATGTGCAAGTCTACACCTTTCCTCTTTCTTGAAATGTGTTTATTTTTTACTGGTAGATATTTTTCATAGTGTGTGTTCATGTTTTGGAGAGCTAGCAGTGGGAAAAGTGTCTGGTTGAATATAACAACACATGGTTTTCTTAGAGGGAATACATCTGTTAGATCTTAGAGTGCATAAAAGTAATGTCAGCAGAATCTGAAGCTGTGTGGTTTACGACAAAGGATGTTCCGGTAATAATCAAAAAGAGCCAAACCCTTGGACATGTCAAATGAAACTTGCTACTTGCTTGCGGACACATCTTTTAAAGAAAAAAGCAAGTTGTTTTCTTTCTTACCTTACCTGGATAAAATCAGAAGTTTCTGTTGCTATGTAAAGTAGCTTATATAAATATGAGAGCGGGTTTCCTGTTTAGTTTCTTTTTTTCATGATACATGAATATTTTGTATACAAGGAGGTTGTAAATGACTTCTCTATGATTCAAAATCGACACTGCTCTCAACAAATGCTTTGATTTGTTTAGTGTTAACTCTGGTAGTACTGTAATATTATGCTTCATATTTTTCTAACTTTCACTTACATATTTTGTAGCACAAACTTTTTTCCATATCAAATTTTAAAGATGTTAGTTTTAAGGGCATATGAAAAATACTGTAATCAATTTGGCTGTTAAAGGTTCCCAATGTCTTTTACTTCCCGAAATAACTCCCGAAGTGTTGCCAGCATTAGTGAGAGAAAGGAGTTACAAAAGATGCAAAACAACTGCATAACCCAGTTCTGTGTAAGAAATATATATATATGGTTTTAGGCTAGTGAGTGAGGAGTGGAGTCAAACAAACAGTATTGTTGATCTCTATAGACTTGTAAGGGATGTCAATATTAAAAAAAAACCCCAAAATTTTGACTTAAAAAGGCAGAAATATTTTAATATCCCCATTCAAGCCATCCAGTATTTTGACATCATAAGCATTTATACCAGAGATCAAGAAGATCTTTCCTTTATTTCTAACAAATGTAGGTAAGGAAGTAATTTTTGTGACGCTTCCTATTTCCTGATCCCTGAATAATAGCAGTATTCCCATAATTGTATGGCCAAAACAGTTTTGCTCCAGCTTTGTCACTCTCTCTTCCCAAAATAGCTTTCATTGGAATATAATATGATGAAATAAAAGACCCTGGCTAAATTTGATCCAGTTGTCCTGAACTCAGAGGCTTTTTAGTTACATGTTTTAACATGACTGTAAATGAGAATGGTGTATTAGATGTCTTTAATAAATATGCTTTATAAAACAAATTGAGCTTCTTGCAGGTGTTAAACTACAGGAAGGAAAAATAGGAAAGTATTTTCTCTGCTGAACTTGAATAGTACTGTAGCAAGGCATTAGCTGTGAAGAGCCTCCCAACCTCATGGGAAAAAAGCAACTTAAGTATATGTATATACCTATTTTAAATTACTGCTTGACCTTTAATTCTCAGTCTTTCACATAAGCAAATATTCGTGTGTTGCATATGGTGAAACTGAAATTACTTGCCAACATCTGTGCCTAGTAAAACTGTGTCAAATACTGTAATTTGGTTTCTGAAATTCATAGTTCCTGTGTTTTGTTGTTTTCTTTCCCATGGTAGTGGGGTGAATAGTGATTCTTAAAATGTGTTTTAAAATGCAGGGAGGGTAGATCAAGGGAGTGTGTCTTAGAATCTTACAAAAATGTCAGTGTTCACTAAGTCTAGACTGCTATATTGCAAAAATTCACAGTGCAAAGTCAGTTGTTTTTAAAATGGGTTTTGTGCTACTGCTCTATATCATAATGAAAAAAAATTACAACTGATGCAGTAATTCTGAAGTTTCAGTTCAGTGTAGACTTGAAAGCAGTAGTTGTAACAATGCAAAACATATTGGAAATAGAGTATATGCTCCTCAGTGTTTCAGTTTAAGTAAATATCTGAAATACATTTTTAATGGGATTTCACCAGTTGATTAATTATCTTCATCTGAAGAAGATAATTTTTTTTAACCTGCAGTGAAAAATGAAAGTTCCTCTTTAAATCAGTTGGTAATTACTTCAGTAGAGAAAAGTGTTGCTATGACATGACAAAATAGGTAGTTCTTCATGGATTTCACATATGCTTAGGAGAAGTTATTAAAATAGTAGGGTTTAAACATCAACTAGCATTTTTTAATAAGTATCTTTTATTGATGAAGAAAAGGACCCTATATTAAAGACACGGAACTTGAAAATTCTGCTCAATAATTTAACTGTTAATGATCATCATCTCGCTTTAGTGTTAGTGTATAAATGCATGTTTCTGTTAGTCTTTCAGTGCTGCCTCCTATGTAAATCTGTAGTGCTTAATGGCTTAAGGCATTTTCAGGCAAGTAAAATACTATTTACATCTCTTCATTAGAAGAGATACACCGCAGCAACTTGTCAGCCTGAGATTATCCACTTTTCCTTTGTGTCACCATTTTTAAGGTTTGGGTAATTGCAAAATGAAGAGCATTGGAGATAAGGGTGAAGGAAAATGGGTGTTTCTACTTAGTAGTCTAATTCTGAGTAATAATTTTGAATATGTATTTACTTCCCCAAAATTTAGATAGTCCTTCAGGTATGCTTTATTTATTCCCCATCTGATTTTGACTCTGAAGTTTATCACTACTATTTGTATTACAACTAGTTTTGAATTGGGAATTAAATGCTAAAGTGTAAAAATAGTTGATGGGTACTGAAAGGGATCAGAGACTTCTGCAGTCTGATGCAGAGGATCATGATACAGTGTGTAATAGCAACCTTTGGAGTGGCGAGTCAGGCTCTCCAGTTCTTACTTTTCCGAAGCTGAGATTGCATCCGTGGAATCCCTCATCCGTGGTTGAAACTGAAAAACCTGTGCTCTCAGGAGCTCCTTTCTGCTCTCCCAGCTGTGTGAGTCTGGACTTAGGACCAGAGCTGTTGTGTTACGTGGCCCCCTTGGATTGTCTGGTGATAACTTTGCTCAGACAATGTGTCCTGTTAGTAGGACAGAGGAGTGCATGCAGCTCCTGGAGGTCTGTCTTGGAAGGAAACACAGCCAGGTCAAGTGGGGCCATGCTGGGGAGTGCCCTCAGCCTGCTGTCTCGGGCCTTGTCATTTTGTCTTTGCCCTGGGCGTGTTCATTTCACTTCTCCTCCTTTGGTATATGCACTTCCTAGCTGCTGCTGATTCCTGCCAAACTACGGACTGTCACCCTGTTAGATTAGTTTTCTCTGACAGGGAGAAAGAACACCCAGAAGGTGTGAGTGTCTACACTCAAGCAATAACAGTTTTCTGCGCAAAAAATTGTAAGTGGGGATTAACCTAACTAGTTGGGTATTTTAGTGAAGATGGTTAGGTCCATGAGGGTGGTTTTGATGGAAACTTTTAATTTTTTTAGTAGTAGATCTCTTAATTAGCTTTCCATATTAGATATTGTTGCTTTGGAGATTGTATATGCTTCCCAGTAGGTCATAAAATGTTACGAGCTTGAGTTTTGAGACCTTAGTGCAAGGTACTGTATTGGTTAGACCTCCTTATTTAGTGTTGCATATGCCCCAACGATAAATGATGCCACTGATGTTGGTGTTTTTAAGGACCTAACTTTCACTGTTGCTGGTGTTAAATGGAGGAGTAGCTGTTTGCAATGGATATTGTTCTCGGAATCAAATACAAATTAGTGACTAACAGCACTGGTTCTTACATGCTATTTATTTTGCACAACTTGAAACTAGTTTTACCCAAATTACACATTCTGTTTCCTCTTTAGGAAGGAAGTGTCTCGTATTTTGCTCATAAAAGCGGTATCTTAAGAGCAGTGTGATAGTAGTTCTCTCATGGTTTTTGAATAACCTAAAATCTGCTGTAGAATATTTTCAATCTGCTATGAGATAGTCTAACCAAGCATAATAATTTAAGTATCTTATTCCTTGAACAGTTCAAGTCACCTGTTTGAAGAAGGCTAGCTTCAGCCTTCTTTCCCATGCGCTTACCATGAGGCATTAAGCAGTGTTGTCGACACACTTCTGAATTTCAATTTCTGACTGACTGGTCATTGCAAGATCACTGGCATTCATGCTTGAATTTGAAACTAATTTCTGTAGCTAAATTAATTTTAATATTATGTAGTAAGTATAAATCTGTCTTTCAGAGATGTTTTCTGTAACAGTAATTACTCAGCTGAGAACTGATGAAATGTATGGCAATGGGGGTATTGTTATGTACCTTTTAATCTCAGGTGTTTTGGTGTACTGTGCCTATTCTGGAGTTCTGAAAGAAATAATTAGTAAAGGTTGGCTAGCTGGATTACCTGGGTATCTAAATTTTTTAAAAGTCTTCATGGTTAGGAAAAAACCGTAACATTTTAATATAGATGCTTAGGCTGCAGTACTAAAAAAAATTCAAAACTCTTAATAATTTCTCAGCATTTATCAGCATTTGGAGACCAAGCTATCATTTGGAAATAATGTGTTCTTACCAGAAAACAAGTTTTGCTTATTCAGTATTCAATTACTAGCTAATTCAATTAATTGTAGTCTGCAGAAATTACCCTGTAAATACAAACCCCACTTCAAATTATGTCACACAGTCAGCAGTTGGCTATTAGGGAGCAGATGACCTAAGTGCAGTTATAAATGCCCAGGTTTGTGAACATGTAGCTCTCAGGGATAACAGTGCAGTTGCTTTTCTTAGATGAAGTGCTGTACCCATGCTGGATCAGAAATATTGCAGGATAAACCTTGAAAGTTTTGCATTGCGTTCCCATAACTCAGGCCACAGAGACACAGCATGGAGGAGCCAGCTCTACAAGAAGTATGGGTTTCTGTAGGTATTTAACACAATCTCAGTACCGCCCCTTCTGCCCATCGCAGCAGAGATCCCTAGCCCAATAGGACTAGAAGATGTTGGTGATTTTAGTAGGTATCAGAGTGGTGCTGTCTGTGCTGTGGAAAGGTTTGGTGAGTGCAGTTCTCACACATGGAATCAAATTCAGTGCTGAGTGTCAGCTAGTCAGTCTTTCTGGAGTTCAGAGCCCTGGAAAGTATATTATGAAAACCAAGTGGCTTTGCAGCATTGACTCTGTGAGCTAGGTGTTACACCTCCATATTCAGCATATATTATTCTAAATCTTTGTTATATGTGATAGCTTCCTGCTTTTCAAAGCAATGAAGAGTTGAGTTGCTCACTGAAAGTTAAACCCAGATTTACGCTGAGTGTCCCGGAACAGACTTTGACCAGTGTGACTCTAAAAATATCAGCTAACTGCTGAAGAATGCAGAATGAGACTTAGGTTTACACAGTAGCTGGGAAGCTGCCAGGTTAAAGGAGAAGCTGTCTTCACTAAAGTAAATTTCTATTCAACGTCTTAAAATCTTCATTCTTAACTGATAGCTGTTTGCTTAATTGTGGCAATTGATAGTGGAATACCCTTACACTTCCTTTCTCTCATACTCTTGATTCCTCTGGTATTTCACCTTTGGTGGCTTCTTTGTTATATCCAATACCCTGCCTGGAATAATCATCTTTGCAATGTTTTTTTCACCCACAAAGAAATCATAAAATACATTTGAAATACTTACTGTTCTTTTCAAAGGGAACAAGGAAAAGTCCTAATCTGGAAGAGAAAAATTTCTCATGGGCAAAAATATAATTAATTTATGCATGTTTAAAAGTAATGTGTATTTGAGAAATGTCCATACAAGGAAGTGACTGGAGATATACTCAATGTAGAATATTGTCCACATGGATGATCCAAATAAACTTTGGGCATTGCTGTAGAAAGAGAGGCTCATGCTTTAAAGACAAGTTGTTCAGCAAAGCATGCAGTCCATGTATTATTTAAAATATTCTGTAAAACTGTCATACAGATCTACCTTGATTTTTTCAAATGAAAGAACTATGGTATTCAGATAATCTGAATCTCATGATTGTGTTTAGTGGTGTGTTTAGCCTTTAATATGAAGTTAAAGGATGCAGGGAGATCTTTTGATTGCAAGATTTATAGTAGAAACTTAAACTGGCCACATTGAAGATAGAAATTACCAGCTGTAACAACACAAAATTTGGGAGAAGCAGAAGAAATGGGTGTGCTGACACTGTACATAAAAAAAAAAAGATCTAGCCTCTGTTCAATCGTGCAAATTTTCATGCATACCCAGTAAAAGAAGAAAATCCTACATAGATATGTGTTTAAAATTCATAAATCTGGAGTGAAGTTTTGGATCTCGGAAGTAGTTTGAAAATTTGTCTAAACAGGGTTGCTCTGCCTTGAATACAAAGAGAATTTGTTTTACTGAAAAATGTTAATACAATTGGAGTCTTCCAGACATCAGAAAAGTTCAAGAATGTGATCTGATTGCATGGACACTTACCTTGAAAAGGCTGCTAGAAATAAACAGAGAGCCTGCAAGAAACAGCAGGAAGAACTGAGGAAAGAAAGTCATGTTACAAATCGAAAGGTGAACCTTAGAGAATTGTTAAAACACAATCAGGCTTGGACTTTGTGTGCTTTAAGACAGATAATAGAAACATGCAGATTGAAAAATGAGGAAAAAGTAGTTGTAACTGTTCTGTACCAAGAAAAAAAGATCTGAGCCTTATTTGCTAGATTGTATGGTTTCAAAGTCAGCTTCAAGGAATAGTAACTACAGTGTCAGAGGAAATAGCTCAGATATTTATTCAATGCTTTGTGCTCACCAGAGCAAAGTCTAAGAAATCACTACCCATAATGACAGTGATTTTTAACCTAGAAAGGTTAAAAAACCCCCGAAATTGTAAGGGACAAGGATAATTTGGAATTAGGAATTACCAAGACCATGATAAGTACAGATTGCATATTTCAGTAAAGTCAATTCAGAGATCTCAATTGCAGGATTCTAGAAAAGCCTGCTCAGAAGTTAACACCTTCAAATTTCTGAGGCAGTCTTGTTAATAGGAGTGACACCATTTGAGAATAGATACCTGAGAATAGCATTCTACTGAATGCTGATATTTTAAAAATGTGAAAAATGCTGTGTCCAGTTCTAAAGTATAGAGAACTATAGGTGAAACTTCAGAAGAAATTTGAAGGGATGGTGGAAACCAGGGAGAAATGTTAAAATGCAAAATGAGCTTTCCAAATGGTGTCATGCTAACCTGGTGGTTTTGATAAGAAAACTGATTTCCTAGATGGGAAGTAGATGTTATCTTTTAGGCAAATTTTGAAATTAGGGTGATGAAACCGTTGATGAATATTGAGAGGTTTAATTAGTACACAGGGAGATTATGCAAGAAGAGTTTAAGAACCATGGCAATTGAAATAGTAAGTTTAAAAAATGAGTTTTAAAAGTAAAAGTGGAAGTTTATGTATGTAGGGTTATACTTGAGCAGAGTATCTTTTCCTCAAAGGAAGAGCATCTAATTTGAAAATTCTGGATGGTGGAGTTGGGTGATGGTGAGACCTCTAAAGTGCCAGCAGGAAGTGACAGAAAAAATACTGGGCACAGGTCTGGTCTTGCATAAAGCACAGCTGGCCACACAGGGGCTTCTGGGGCATTATATGGGGTACTGCACACCATTTTGGTGCTCCGCAATTCAAGAAAGGTAAAGTCAAACTGGAGCTCACTCAGAGAAGGACTCCCAGGTTAGGAGTTTAACTGTGATGCTAAGAAAATCAACTCTGAATAAAAATACAGTAACTTTGTTAGAGTTCAGGTGAGCAAGGAAGGGAATGAGTGGGTGGGTTGGTTTGACAATGTAAATATTAATATATTAAAGTATAAGAAGGCCTGAAACCATGAGGAAAAAAATTTCTTGGGTCATTTTTCCTGTAGGAATTCTGAGGACAAAATCGTCAGCTGCTGTAAAGACTAAGTTTGTATTCTGTTTTGAAGTGACTGTTTTTTCAGTGATAGGTGTGAAGTGGGCTCCAAATTTAGGAAGTTGTTTCTAGTCCTTTGTTTCTGTGTCTTAACTGATAATGAAAAGATAATTTATTTAATCATCAAAGTTGAGCACTCTCATTTAGGCAGTCAGTTTTAATCTGGTTTTACATTTCTTTTTTTTTTTTTTTTTTTTTCAGAAAAATGCATTATTCTTGTTTAGTCTAATTTGCTTAGCTAGGACAATGCTTTCTATCTCTAATAATTGGTGATCATTATGATGGCATTGTATAGCTTCTGTGCATTGATTACAGTTCTTTGTGTATTTTGATTATGGAAATGGTGAGTTGTGCCTTCTGATTTGTTTTATTCATTGTTATGTCCAGCTGCACTTTGATGGAAAGAAGAATTAGATTAAAGGTTTACAAACCCCTCACTTTCTGCATCTTGTTAAATTTTAAGTATTGTTGTTATAACAACAACAAAAAAATCCCTTTAGAGTCATCAAGTTTATTCGAAAAAGGTGGTAGTTTCTTTACTGAATCAACTGCGTGTGTTTATCATGACCTTCAATATTTTAGCAATTAATATACTGGAAGAAAAAAATAACAGCTCAAGCTATAGTGCTGTTCTTGATTCCCGGTTTGGTTCTCAATATCGGATGCATAGAATAGATGATTCAACAGATCTAAATTAATGAACTAAAAGGAGGGAAATTCTCTGTTTCTGCTGAAGTGCCCAACAGTTATTGGATGGTGGTTTCAGTATGCTTTTTCCCAAGTACTCAGCTGCTGAGCTCCCATCAAATTTGTGTTAACTTTATAGTATGAACATTTTTTTGATGCTTTATTAAATGGTACTTGGTTTAGGTATTTGTGTAGTTAAATTTGAAGTAATAACCTTACAAAGAAAAATATATTCTAAAAATGTGAAATAACATAAGAATCTGAAAGGTTTGGAATTGGTTTTTTTTACCTGTATGGCATCCTGTTAGAAGAGTGCCAAATATGTAGGTTACATCTGTTGGACAAAGCAGGCTTTTGTGACATGAAATGCTACAGGTTCTATACATGCCAGCAGTAATCCTTGTTAGACGAATAATTTAGCTGTAGCAGGCTGAAACTTTCTGCCATATGGTTTGTTTACTTTTCTTACGGAGATTAGAGCGTTCTTTCTGTGTTTGATCTCTAAGGATAATGTTGATTTTAAACAGAGGAGTTGTGCTGTGAGCAAAATCTGACTTCTGAAAGATATTTGTAGTCACATTTTGCTTGACCTGCGGTTGGGGGGAATAAGGGACATGAGGCAGAGACCTTGCTTCAAAGTACATGCATAGGCAACCAGGATTTTGAGTCAGCTGCAGTGAAATATGCCTACAAATTCATCCATGTGTTCTACTGCCTGTTATCCATACTAGCATTGTGCACTGTGCCTTCCTGTGCAGTTAGGCGAGCAGGGCTGTACGTCCTTGAAGAGTTGTGCATGAAACCTCCTTGGTGGAAGGTTGTGCCTTTGCCCAGGGGTTGGATTCAGTGACTAATCAGAAGGCCTCTTCCTTTTCTAGATGGCTTAGTCACAGCGATAAAAGATAGCTATATGTAGTTGATTCCTAAATCCCATCGTGTGGGTCAGTGTGTACAATTTTCCTTTGAAGGAACAAGCTGATTTTGTTTTATGTTGTTTTCCCAGTATAGGTTACCTCCTGTCTTGATAGACTTCTGTTTCTAGCAGTTCAGTCTGAATTCTCATAAGCCTTGTCAGGTACAAACCCAAATCTGCTCTGACTACCAGACTGTAAAATGGTCTGTGTGGAAGACTGGCTCGCCTCTTTTTTTTTTTTTTTCTCCCTGAAGAATTCTGGATGTAGAAAGCACATAATTCATGGACCTGGATCTCTGAAAAGAGCTTTGCTGTCATGAAGTAGCCTTTCTGTTTGTTTGGTTTTGGTTGTTGGAACCTTGGTTAGATTATGGCGCTGTTCTGTGCTGCCTTTTATTTTTTTTCTTCAGTTAGGATAATGAGAGGAAATTAGAGTGGATTGTGTCAATCTCTTTAGAGTAGTAACTTCAGAATGTCATCCCTCTTCATTTTTAGTCATTCTCTCTCTTGATTTCTAAAGATAGAAACTGGGGAATAATTTCTGAAGTTGATACAACTGAACCAAAACCAATGTGGTGCACATAATGAAGACAGACGTTTTAAGGAGCTGAATGTAAAGTACTTCAGAGATGTATTGGAAGGTACATTAAAAAGACTGTCTCTTCTTATATTCTCTTTGAATTATAATTTTGATAGCAAAACACTGTACTGCATTTTAAATGTTGGAAAAAGCTAGTATTTTTCCTTTTTTTTAAAAGCTATTAAAGAGATTAAGCTATTTAATTTGAAATTATGAAGGAAGAGTGCAGTAACCTCACATTTTTTCCTTTCAGTTACATACAAGGGTGCTGTGGGGTTTTTTTAAGATGCTATTTAAAATGCTATTTTTTGTTATTTTGTTTGAACAGTACATGGCAAACAGGGTGCTCTTTGTTGCTCTGCACCACTCTGAACTGTTATTGCAGTCATGCAGCCAGTTAGCAGATTGGGTCAGAAACAAGTCCGTCAGTCGCTGGCAACTGGGAAATGTCTTCTGAGCCAATAGATCTCTTTACTCCTCTGGAATAAAACTTCAGGGGACCCCAAATCCCTTGTTAATCTTTTTCATGAGAGATTTTGGCTCCAATTACAAGAGAAAAGCCTTCTTGAGAATGAAGATTGAAATTTTTTTTAGAGTGGCCTCTAAATCCCCATTATTCAATCTTTTTCCTGGCAAAGTCATAGAGACAAGTTCTTCAAATTAAACACGCACCAGTTTGACCATCTACCTACATAATCAAAGCAGGAAAGACTATCAGATGCACATTCAGGTATCAGTACAGTGTCACTATGTACTTGCTTAAAAAGCAAACAAAAAAGAAAAGAATCTCCCTTGACCAGACTCTACAGAGTCCTCTTGAATCCAAAAGTCTCATTTTGTGGTACTCAGGGAATCCCTGTCCAAAGTAAGCAAGAGCAAAGGTACCCCATTTTCATGCTTGTACAGCATGTAACAGGAGATGGGACTCTAACTGGAGTTGTAGGACAGTCATCAGTAGCTGCTGTGAGAAATGTGACCTTAAGTGATGTCAGGCCATCATTCTTACCGGTCACTGGGGGTCACCATTCCTTAATATTCAGCTTTCCATTTCTAGTTTTTGATTTCCTATACTGTATTCCCACATAATTCATTTTTTAAGGAGCATTCACTCAGGCACTTCTGCATCTCATTGGGTTTGTAGATTGTTGTAAATTTGTTGTCATATATGGTAGGAATGTCCTAGAAATATCTGTTACTATTTTATGGTGCTATACCCAGTCTCTAAATATCTTTTGAGCCAGACTACTTGAACTCTGACTTTTTGGCTCGTGAAAAGAGTCTTAAGCAGACTAGGATATCCATCATAGTGAATCCTCTCAAGAGTATTTTTTGAGAAAATTCTTTTGAAGTTCGTATTCATTTCCTAGGTAAAATCTGAAATTCTTGAGGAAGGGATGAGTTCTAAGCTTGGGACTCATTTCACCAGTAGCTTGTAACCAGAAGGTTGTGCAGGGTGCTAGCAACTAAATGGAAGAGAAACAACATCTCATGAAAATTTATTGTGGAATTTAGTACTGATATTTCATGGTGTCTCAGGTTGATAGTTTAAGTTGAACTTTCAAGGAAAGAAATGAAGAAATTACTGGAAGAATGTTGTCTAACCTTTTGGCAGGACAGTGTCACAATTAGCTAACATCAATAATGAGATGACAATATGCTCCTAGTTTCAGAGAAGAATGAATTTTATTTTTTTAGTTTTTAAATTTTTAAATTTTTTAAAAATTTATTTTATTTTATTTTTATTCATGTTTATCAGTCAGTTTGAGAGGAGTCTGTGTCATCATTCAGTCTTTTTGAATTGATTATATCTATGCAAGTACGTGAATGGAAAAGTTTTGGCCAAGTTTGAACTACATTTTGCTAACTTGAAAGAAACATGGGAAGAAAAGATGCTGACAGATGAGCTCTGGTGGACTGAGCTGAAGCAGTTTTTTTTATGCTACCAATGCTAGCTGTCACTCACGTTCTTCTGCTGCAGGTGATTTTCCTCATTGCACTTGTGGCACAAAGCTTTATTTAAGCTAAAAACGGACTGTGAACATGGCTTTCAGATTATGTGCAGGTTAGCTGCCTCTATCCTAGATGGGAAGACAAACTCTTCACTTTAGAGCTGTAGCAGATGGTTTCATTTGAGCCCCATGTCCTTTTCAAAAGAGCTGTCATGTTAGTCTCTTACTGAAGTACATTTTGCTGTGGGAGAAATGGAAACCTTTTTCTCAGTCAATCTAGGTGGTATAACTAGAATTCTCTTTGCTCTCAATGCAGCATGCAGAATCATGATTTCATGCAGTTTATTTTAGTTGATTCCTGCTGGGAGGTAGGATCATGCTGAATTTTGCCAGCTGTATTATTCAGGTGGACCGTTGTGTCATTTTGTGTAACATTCGTAACTAGAATTGTGTAGCAATTTGCCCTAAATACATGCCATTAAAATTTGTGGCATATTTTAAATAACACACAGATTCACAGAATATTCTGAGTTGGAAGGGACCCACAAGGATCATCGAGTGCAACTCTCTAAAGAGACCAGCCGACACAAACCCACAACCTGGGCATTCTAAGCATCATGTTCTAATCAACCGAGCTAATCTCAGTGGTCGTGAGGTATTTTACTTTGCTGCAAGCATATGTTTTGCTTTTTTAATTTCTAACTGAGTTTCTCAGGTAATGTTACACTGCTTAAGTGCTGTGATCTTAAGTTTGCTTATACTGGAGGTAGAGCTGAGTTTGTTATGAGATGTCTCACGTCACTGAGGAAGACAACAGAATCCTTTGACTTACACTGCAGTAATATCCATTCATGTGCTTGGGATATTGTCAGATGAGTTTTAGTCTGAAACTTGGATAAAATCAGTCTGTAATTTTAGAGATTTCTTAATTGTTGAAGTCTTTCTGAATGCTGAAGTCTGTTGGCTATCTTCAGTAGCAGTTGAAGTGCTTCAGCTATTTTGATTCTCTGAGAAAACTGGAGCATGAGGTTTCCAACCAGAGAAAGTGATTCGGTCTGGAGAAGGATATTCATGATAGTAGCATCAAGATTGCATTGATAATGAAAGTTTGGGGAGAAGTGTCATGTAGTAGCTCCCAAGAGTACTGGGAAGCCAGATTTACGAGGAGGTGAGAAAAGCAAGATTAAGAAATAAACCCTGAGAGCAGATCTAATATTTAGAAAACAGTTTAAGCTGATCTGATCTACCACTGTTGGGGTTCAGTACAGTGGTGCTCTCTGGGGCATCCCATAATCTCTGAGTGCATTACTGTACAAAACACTTCATCAAATGCTAATTTGTAAAAGTTCCTTCAAGCATCATGCTTATAGATCCCTTCTTTATTTTTTGTGATCTAATGATAGATCATAAAAGATGAGTTACTGAGCAGACCACAGTGCTGCTGCTGTTCTGGCTCTCCTGGTTGTTTCTGCCCATTATGTTGTGCTAACTCTACTGTAATGGGGAAAACCATGTGTTTATGACTTTGGGTGGGGGGATGCACTTTAGTTTTCATTATGTTAAACTCAGTGAATTACTTTGCCAGATGGATTCACACATCTGTGCATGCCATCTCAAAGCATTCCTTACTTTTAATAGTTCAAGGATCTTTCTTAAAATGCAAATTTGTCACAGTTGGAATCCTATAACGATAGATACGTTTGAAATGGTAGGGATTTGGTTTATAGATAAAGCAGTCAAAACAATTATAGTATGGAAGGTGGCATCATGTATTATGTCATGTCCAATTCACAGCATTTCTTAGAACTTTTCACCTAATATGAATAGCTAATGCACTGTTTCAGCAGGTCTATATTTGTTTAAAAGGGTCTGTTTTAACATTATCATGTTCATATATCATAGTATAACCAGGCTGTATTAGTGCAAGCTATACCCTAACTATGCGGAATGCTATATATCACATTGATGGTGGACTGTGCCTTTTGAGATCCATCAGTTCTAGGTGATACACAAATAGAAAATGCTTGTGAAGGCCAGTGGCCATGTTTGGACTCAGAAGTGTGCCAGCAAGTCTGCTCTCACATTCTGTGCTGTGAGTAGTCTTTTGGTGGGTCACATCAGTGCATAACATGTGACTAGCTCGGACTTTATATGACTTGTTTCTTTTAGTAGGGGTGAGCAAAACAGACAGTAGCTGCAATGTAGGGCTTAGGTTGGCTAATGTGAAGTCTAGAAAATGAGTACATGAAGTAATTCTGCCTAAAGGACAAAGCAAGACAATCCAGAAAGCATGCTGTAAAACTCCGTTCTTTCCCACATCAATCTTGTGAATCACCCTGTGCTTTGCTCTCCAAATGCAATGCAAAGAAAAATGTTCCGTGTTCTGGGTGTTTGGGGAGAGAAGTACAGGGAGGAGTCGAGGACTGCAGGCACAATGATGAGGGAAAACAAACAAGGCAGCTGCTCTGACCTGAGCTCTGTCAGAGGGAAAGACGCCGTCACACTCTCAGCTTGCTAAGGCCTGTAGTGGGATCTTGTAAATAATATGGAATGTATTTGAATTATTAAATAATATGGAAAAGAGAATAAATTGGATATGCATCTTCTTAACAACCATAACTTTTGTCATGATTTGTATTTTAGAAAGCTAAGCAAGCTGACTTAAAAAGTGCTAAACTGTTACATTTTGTATTTCTGTGTGTCTGGCTTTCCTGAGTTGCATCATCACTGTATTTAAATTTTCTTGATGTTTTTTGTTGATGAAAATACATAGCATAAGTACCCCGGTTCTTTGCAGATATGAACACCTTAAGCGTTGGGGCTTTTGTAACTGTTGAAGTTTCCTTTTTCTACTTGTTTTTCTCCTTTGTCTGATGATATTTGCTTTGATGTGATGGCATTCTTTTCAGCTTGGCATTTAGACAAAGGTTTCTGATATGTTCTTGCCATTGTGTATCATAGCTAGCTTATAACATTTCACATCAAATTTAGCCTGACATTTTTGTTGGTTTTGTTCTGGTTTTCTACAGTGGACAGGCCAAAATCGCAGCAAATCAGAACTTCTGGTACCATAAGGCGAACTTCTTCTTTGGACACAATAACAGGACCTTACCTCACAGGACAGTGGCCACGTGATCCCCATGTACACTACCCTTCATGTATGAAAGATAAATCTACTCAGGTAAAAGCTGCAAAACAAGACAACAGAGATGTGTCGTATAATTGATGTCTACTCAATTTAATTCTGAAGAAATGTGGGTTCACTTATATGAAACCCTAAAATAGGTTACAGTAGTCTTTTTTTAATCAGTGCTAATGCAGTAACGTGGTATGCAATTATAATATTTTTATGCTTTTAGAAAACAGTTGTTAAAAATAATTTTCTCTGTGTGGGCAGATCTGTTGAGACTAAATAAGCAGATATCAATCTCATCTTTCTATCTGGTTAATTTTAAAGCTGCTATATGCAAAATTGTGCTGAGTGTTATTTAAGAAAAAGAGTCCATATAGCAGTGGCTGACAAACTAAAGATTTTACTAAATCATGGCAATAAATCTGCTGGTCTCAAAAAGCGTATTTGTGTGTGTGCGTGGGGTGAGGGAAGGCTACTGAGATTATTGATGGCCTGATACTTTTGTGGTGGATGGCCTTGGCTTCTCTTCAGAACTCTGTCTTTAGTAGGAACCTCCAGCAGGTAGGCTACTGGGGCATTCAGCTGCTCCAGTGCTCTTTGGCTGGAAATGAGAATATTCTTTCTTGCCTGCTTCCTCCTCATGCTGGAGGTTGTTGCCTGCAAAGATGATCACTGTCAAACAGATTAAAAATACATAATTCTAACACAACACCTCCCCCCAGTTATTATTAAAGGAGCTGCATTCTTTTTTTTCAGTAGTGCTTTTGGGGTTTGGAATAAGCCATCTGAGTTTGTTTTCCAAACTAGATTGGAAACTAGAAGAAACTAGCTCTCTTTATTTATATTTTCAATCTAACAGGCTGTGTGGGTTTGGTTTTTAAATCAGTTGCTTATCTCTTGTGCCATGATTCTGATCCATAGTTATCATGGGTCTTGAAATAGATTCTATGATTCTAGTCTTTTGTGTAATACTGAATTTCTCAGAACGAGTTAGAATGCATGTATGTTTCCTCATTTTTAAAATACGGTGTCATGCAACACAGGAAGCCCTTTGATGGAGTAAAGATAAGCACAGAATGCTTAGAAAAATTTTAAAAAAGGGTTTGTATGTTTCAGGAATCTTACTTAATGAATTTGAGTAACTGATGATTAAAATGTTCCAAGAAAATTTTTGGAAACTGTAGTGAAAACCCTTTGAAAAATGCTGTCTTCGTGTCCTGCTTATTTTGAAACCAGACAGTTTTAGCAAAAATGCAGCAGTCATATTTATTGCCACAAAAGATCTACCTAAAAAGCCCTTATCCCTGGATTTTTTTAAGGTGCCTTCTTTTCACAATACTATGCCTTTAAAGTCTTCCTGTTTTGAAAACATAATTTTCATTCAGCAGATTTTCAGTAGCATGCTTTGTAGTTACTGTATTTCTCAACCCCTCTCTTAAAATATATATCCATATCAGTCTTTACAAATACCCTTATGAATAGAAAATTTAGAATATTTAAACATTCACAAACAAACCTTTTCACTAGTTACAGAAAAGATAAACAAACTGTTCTATAAATATTTGAGCTCCAAGTATTTGGCAGTAAAATTGCTTTCCTAGTGAGCTTAAGTAAGTGCTCAAGTTATGTGAACTGTTGGCTGCTTCCCCTTGCCTCATTCAGAAACTAAAAATGAAGTTTTACCTTTTCAGCATAACCAAATATAACAGAGAGGAAAGGCATACTGTTGTCAGTATGAAATGAAGTATTATTTCAAAGGGGTGGGAGCAGGGAGATCTCTGTTTGGATTTGTGGATATCTTCTAGCAAGAAATTATATTAGCTGTCTTTTTATTCAAATTATGCCAGTCTCAAGCATTTATCAGTGTTTAAGTTGAGTCACTACTTGGGACTATGAATATGTAAAATGGAACAAGCATATTGATTTGCACATGATTTCCAGTTTGGGGTTTTTTTTTCTGTTTGGTGGGTTTTTTTTTCCCCAAATAAAATGCTCACTAGGGAGGCTTGTAGATGATCATAAAACATTGTCTTACGGTGTCGGGGTTTTTGTTTTTTGAGCTCTATGTAGTTTGAAGTATATCTAATTTTAAGAACTAAGGATGAGTTCCAAGTTGTTGATAGGATGCATGCATAGCAAATTAAGTTAAATAAAAAGAAGATAATGAAAATCAATAAATCATTTTTCTTTATGAGCATGTTTCATTGGAGAATGAATTATCTCTTGTTTAACTTACAAATTCATGAACAATGCTGTCAGTATAACTTACATTGTAGGTGGAATAATTATTTCTCTTTCAAGGGTATGTTTTGTTCCTAATTAAACAGTAATCTAAAATCCAAATTTTGTGCAGTTTTGTTAAGGTGGTGATTATGACTGTTCCAAGTTTCCTAGAATTCTTGTTTTTTAAAAAAGAGAGTAAATTTCTGGTCTTCATGATGATCAGATGAACCTTTAATGAGTTTTATTTCAAGTCCTTGTTTCCACTTAAGTTCTTTCAACCTGTATAATGCTCATGAATAAAATGTTTCTTCATAATAATGGAAGGGAGGGAGCAGAATTTTGTTTCATTTAGTTTCTGTCATATCTTGGAGAATAGGAACTACAGTTCATATTTCTCGGTCCCTCTTACTTGCACCAAGTGTTTTGACTGAAAATACGGTAGGGAAGTGAGGTGGTAATGTTTGCTTTTGGAAAAATACACTGTAACACTGCATTGTGGTATTTATACAATTCAGTATTTCTCCGAATTCTGTATATATGTTTGTGTGTGTATGTGTGCATATGCATACAACTAGCTGATCTTTGAGGAGCAGCATGTTTTGGATAATCAGAGGTGTGCAATTTTATTTAGTAGTGTTTTAAGTATTTCAGAAATGCAGGTAAACTTCCTATTATAGGAAGTTACACGTGTTGATACACTTTGTGATCTACTTCCTGAGTTCCTCCATTGTCCTACTTCCCTCTCCTTTTGTAAAATCTGAACTTTTCATTAAGGCCATTTAAAACTCGGTATAACTTCTTTCCCCATTTTTTCTGTCTTTTTTTGGAGCACTGATGGAGCAATTTTGTACACTGCTTCTTCATGCTTCATCATTTAAATATTTTCTCCCTTCATAGTGTAAGGAAGAACTCAATGTTGAAATGGCTGTGCCTAACCTCGGAGTCTTCAGGAACATTCGGATAATTGTCAGAGTTGATAAATATAATTACTTGGCAGTAGCTAAGTAATATAAAGGAGATTTATAAAATTAAAAAGAAACATGATGTTGATATCATAACAAAAATATTGCCAGTTAAGGCTTATCTATGTAGTCTTTCTCAATATAAATAATACAGAGAAATGAACAAATGGCCAAGTGGTACATTTATTATCAGTGATTTCCAATTGATGACTTAGGCATATCCAGCAATATTGGAACCCAGTTCTTCTCATTGTATATGGCAATTAGGTATTGCACAAATTAAACTGAAGAAAGTTTGCAAAATGCCTTTCAGATTTTTTACCTCTCTAATGTAAAGAATAGTGCAGAGTTACTAGGCTGGAATGCTTGTCTAAAATATGTTTTTCTTATGGGTAGGTCAAAGCCTTAACATAGTTAGCTCTCATTAGACACATTTTGTGTTCTTCTGGATAGAATTTTTTTTGCTCTAAAATTAACAGTCATTAACAAAGCTTCAGTTTCATGAAGCTTTTTTATTGGTGTATTAGTTATCATTGATTTTAAGGGATATTTCAATGATGCACATTAGCAGAAAGGACAGGGAATAACATATGTGTCATAGAGCTATGAATTTGTCATTCTGACTTGACTTAACCTGTCTGATGTTAAAGAGTCATCATCTATAGGCAATTTCTTTTGGTAAAGTTTCTAGATGGCCTTTGAATGCTTTAGAAATATCTGAAAACCCATCAGTTTTTATCTTCTAGTGCTGCTGTTTGGTTTCTTTTGAATGTGGAAGTACTTCAAAAACATATTGCTTCCCCTGTAGAGCCTAGACATATGTAGATATTCTGGAATGCAGGCTAGATGTAGTAATTGGAGTGAAGGGCTGGAGATATTTAAAGTAATTCAGCCTTATTTTAGGTTTAGGTAGGTTGGTTTGCTATGCAGTCATTCTGATCTAAGTGGAAAGAATGTAGGTGTATGTCCCTGGCATGGGTGGAAAAGCAAGGCAGGATTACCAAATGTGTTGGAAAAAGTGCTGATCTCCACAAGGCTGGGTGAGTTAGAACGATGGTAATTGTGGTTTACGTGAAGACTGAAGAGAGCAAACAGATGTGGCATTCTGAGCATGTTCTATGCCACGTGTCAACTGAAATGGACCACAAACCTTCACATCTTGAAAACAAAGGATCCATGTCTTGCAGGTGCAGCATGCATTATTTTGTTTTCAAGGTTCTCCCCCTAAATTCTTAGTTTCTTAATACAGACTTGCAGGACTAATCATTCTTCATGAAGTTCAGTACATACTTCTGTGATGCTCTAAATGTCTTTCTGCTCTGAAATGTTACCAGTTTCACAGGTAGTGCCTGACCTCTCCTACTGTGAGAGGTACTCTTTCTCTCTGACTTGAGGTGTGGCAACTGTGGTTTTGTTTCTTGTGATTCAGAAATTTTTCTTCTAATGCAATTCAGAATTATGTTTTGGCTTTTTTTTTAGTATGTTTAACACTTGAGAAGTACACTTGCTGCTTCATATGAAGGCTTGCATTGATAAGCCTGTTTTGTGGAAGTTGTAAATAGGATGAGAAAACAATTTTTATGGAATGTAACAGACCGTGGGTGCTACACACCCCCATCTTATTTGTGATCTAAACTACAGCATTTAACGGAGCTATGAGATGGTCATGGATAAGCTAAACTTAGAAAAGCAGAATTTCTGCTTGAATGCAACAAGTCTGGGGTGCTTCTGCTTGTTTTATAAAAGCTTTTGCTTGAATACAAGGATTTGATGTTACAAACCCAAAACTATTCTTCATGTAATGTGGATTACAATATATTATGAACAGCAATTTCTAGGGTTTGAAGAAGACTACCTTGCTATAATATTCTTGTAACTGCTTGTGTTGTATTATTTTTGTATTGCTTTTTCTTTTTTAAATCTGCATCTAAATAGCATATTAATATAAATTTTCCAACTTCGGTACTGTGCTAGGAACAGCTTAGAGTGTTTGTAATCTAGTGCTGCAGGTAAAATCGGGGATAACAAAGTTCTGCCCTCTGTATACTGTGTATGTATATTTTGAAGGGTTGTGTCGACTCAGTTTACCAGGGGCTGAAAGCACCCGTGTAGTCCTTGTCTCAAGGGAGGTGCTATTTGAGTGGAAGAGAATGTCAAAGCATACTTGAACAAGTACAAAACTTAGTATTAAGTTAGTAGATGTTTTCTGATTTTTATTTTTGATTTCTGAATAAATCCACTGCAATATAGGGATTCCCACCTCTCTCTCCTAACAGTCAATGGTGTTGTTGATGAAGGTCTTCAGGGAGTGATCATAGTTTGCTTTTTGTCCTTGCTATCTGGATCAATATCTGTGTTTATTAAAAATACAATCAAGCTTGTGTGTTCTACATATTTGTTTTGTTTTTTAACAGTGTACTTCTCTTTATTGAGAAAGTCACTTTTGCTTTGTAGATTCTTGGTATCTTTTCAGTTTTTTAAGCTGTAGTTGAAAGGATATGAGCTTATAGTGATCCCTGGTAGACCCTTCTCCACTACAGGTAAGTATTTAAGCCCCCAGAATGCCTGCTTCTGTTTCATCCTTGTGTTCCCCAAATTATGGAGCAGTGCTGTATTCAACAAACACTCTTTAGAAGATAAATTTTCTCAGAATTCCTTTTGCATTGCTGTTTCTGTGTGAGGGTATGGTTCCTGCTGTACTTGAGATATAGTAAAATACTGTAAGAGCATTTTAAATTGGAAAGTAAATTGTAACAGATTGTGAAAGCACATGATTTTGAAAAAGTAAAAAATTGTCATCATTTTCTCTAGTTCAGTATAAAATTTGCAAGCCACTTAAATGTTTTTTAAAAAACAACATTTAAACCCAACAGAATGTCTTTCACACAATTTTCAGGGAGATGGTAAGTACCCAGTCTGCAAAACCAAGTAATTATTTAGAACATGGCTCTGTTAAAATGCAGAGTAAGCAGATGCACACACAGGTAGCACATGCATGTGTCAGAGGCTCTGCTTTGGGTCAAGAGAGTTAAGGGTTACCTGGCTGAGGGCCTGCCTTATCTTCCACTTAGTTTTAAGTAGCTGTTTTAACTTTTCACATTTGATTTTTATTCTTTTTCTCATAACTACGTTATCTTTTGGTTTCTTCCTCAGACAGAAGGGGATATTGCATGACAGAATCATGTAATAAATACACAGAGCTCTTAATTTTTCATGTAAGGACTTGTTTTTTCTTTCCTGGGAACATGCAGGAAAAACTTCAGGACTGATTTTTTTTACATTTTGCTTTCTAGTCGCCCACACAGCTTGCTGGGCCTTTGGTTGAAGTATTACTGGTAGTGTAAAAAAAAAGAAAAAGCCTCACCAAAAACATGGAAAGTGGAGGGCTGGCAGAAAACACAAGAGGGTTCTGTAGGCCTGTGCACATAGAGACTGAGTGCGTTAAATATTAGCGCTGATGAGTTAGGTGCTGGGCTGCAGGCTGTGTAATGCTGTGGCAGAGTGGTGGTCATGAAGGTGCAGCCCATGGTATGAAATTAAAGTTCTGTGCTTGATGTGGTGTGGTTTAGCTGGAGTGGCCTGGCCCTGGGGGCCTGCTCCCAGCTCCCTTTGCAGGGCAGCGAGGAGCTGCAGGTGTTGATTTTATGGTGTTCTCTAGGGTGATGCTCAGCCTCCTTCCTGAGCCAGTCTCCATTACCCACGTGGGTACTACAGAAGTTTCTAGGTCCTAAATAGGAAGCAGGAATAAGGAAAGCTGGGGAGGAGAAGGGTTTCTACGCATGAGAGCAAGTCCCACAGGGATGTGGATCCCAGATCCTCTCTGTCCTCTGGGCTGGGGTTCTGCCTCCCTAGAAGGGCCAGATTGGTCCCCTCCTTTAAAAACCCCACTGACAAATTGTTGTTGTTTGCAGTGGTTCAGTTTTATTTCTTGTGGCCTTTTTGTGAAGGATTCAGCTAATACTGGTAGGAGTTGTTGGGGGGAAAACCCCAACATAAACAGATTTATATTTATATGCCTATAGCCCTGAGTTTTATATAGTTCATATCCCAAACTCTTCCTGAATTTTAGATGTTGCCATTGTTCCTGTGACTCTCTTGTTCAGGAATTCTGGTGGATAACCTCAATTGTCATAATAGCCTCGTGGCGAATAAGCATAGTAGTTGAGAGTTTGGGCTTTCAGATTCTTCTCAGTCTTTGGGGTTTAGCTTTAGCTCCTACATCTAAGGACAGTTCCCAAACTTTTGGGCTTTGAGATACGGCTGGAAAAGTCGTGCCTGTCACTGTGCTGCTTGTGTAAGTTGGTGCCAGACATAATAAAGGGTGTATCAAACTCTCTGTAAAGTCAGAGTTAGCAAGAAGAGATTGATTCTGTGGTCCAGTGGTTTAGGAAGACAGGTGGGAGGAGTGAATCCTGGCTTGAGTTTGTTGTACAATTTTTTAAATCTTGTGGTTTTCTAAACTGCCCACTGAGTGAAATGTAGACATGGATGCCAAAGCACAGGTGGAAAAGCCACAGGTAAGGTTTTTTGTCAGGCTTCTGATTCCTTCTTCAGTGATGTGCATTGCTTTCATCCTTTGTAAATGGAAGTTTATAAAGCTTTGGTTTTCTGTATTGCTTTTTATTTATTGAGAGTATTAGTGCTGCAAATCAGATTCCGAAATTTATTCATGTAACTCTGACACTGCCTAGAGTACAGCAGTAATTTGTGCCAAAAGTTTTTCTTACCTGGAGAATTCAGTGCAGTGTATTTTCTTTTTTTTCCTTCTAGACACCCAGCTGTTGGGCTGAAGAGGGAGCAGAAAAGAGATCACATCAACGCTCAGCATCATGGGGAAGTGCTGATCAGCTGAAAGAGGTGAGAAGTTTTCCACAGTGGAGCCTTTCAAGTGTTGATAAGCCCAACACATTTTTTAAACCCTATCTGGAGTCCAGGAAACTGCACCCTTTCCCTCTCCTCTTTTGCATTTGAAGCAGGCTTTACCTCCAATCTAAGAGTTGTTTGAAGAGTGATTGTTATTTTTTGCTCGTTGCACTTCATCTCTGCATAGTACGAAGTATTGGCTGTGAAAGAGTGGCCAGAGGGAGCACTGAGGAACTAGCTTCTTGTTGCTTGCTTCCTGTTCAGTGTTACCTTAGTTAGCTTTCTGACCTTTAATTCTGCTCTCCTGAAAGAGGCAAAGTGTCAAGTGGTATGTTAACATATTCTTGTGTAGAAATTTTGTTCAACTTTTAGGTTGGAGGTAGAGAGGGCACCACTTGAACAAATGAAAACGCATTGATACAGTAATGGTATGAGTATTTGAAATGCTCTTTAATCATAAATATTTTGCTGTAGACTGCAATTGCAACTAGAAAGAACCTACCAAAAGTGAAGTGGATTTGCATCATGAGAAAGTAGATACAATAAAATGGTCTCCAGCTCTGCTGAAATGACAGTATTTCAGTTCTTGTCCCAGTAACCTCTGTTTTGTCCAGAGTTTGAGTAACTAAATCTGTCCAGAACCTAATAAGGGGCTACATTGAGCCTCATGCTCCTGTCAGGAGGGGTGTAGCATCTCTTCAAGAACTGCACTTTTCTTTTCAAAAAATGAATCTTGCAGCATGTTCCCATGAGGTGAAACTTTTCCCTCATACTGTGGGCTTTTTGCATCCTCTTTCCTGACTCCCTGTTGAATAGGGCATTCAAAAATGAAAAGAAATGTGTACGTTGTCTAAGGAGAAGATGTTAGAGGCAGTATGTATTCCTCTTCTGGACAGCCATTGATAGAGTAATTGTCAAAAGGACTGATGCAAGTTTAATTACTTGAATTTTAAAATCGCATTTGACAAATAGGGAATAATCTTGCAATCCGTTGGTGGCAATAGCCTCATTTTTAAAGATGAGGACCTGGGCCGAAGAGAGGTTGATCAAAAGAGGGTTTTGTGTTCCCGTCTCACTGAGTACCTCTTATGAAACCTGCATGTATTGGTACACGGAACTTCAGTTGCCTAGATGACTTAATCTGCAGCTGTGAAGAAGCATTTGGAATCACAGATTAAGGGACCAGAAATTAGTGCAGGAGGAGTTTTGTGTCTGAGAAGTTTTGGCTTAAACATTACCTACCAGCACAAAGAACTTAAAATACAGACAGGAGTAGCATCTGTTTTTCTAGGATAATGTTTCCTTGCTTTTACTGAGAGACTATCCTTCATATTCTGGCAGTTCCCTATCAACTTGTGCAACGAGCCACTCTTCTTCACCACAGGCCTGTGGCTGTCAGTGATAGTGAAACCTTCAGTATGTAAGCAGGTCTCTGCCATTTGATAACAGTGATCCATTGTGCTGAGTTGCCACCCTCTTGGTGTACTGACCACGAGAGAAAGATAAGAAGTGTGCGGCCAATGTGTTTCACAGTTCCTTTTTTTGATAGAATGCACTAGTGAACAAAATAGGTTCTGAGGAAGGGAATTGTTTCTATCTGAACTTTGAAATGGTTGTTCACCCCAAAACCTACCCTTGTCTTCTTCAGCTAACAGTTCCTCCCCTTCCTCTGTTTGCCTTTCCCTAGCTACTCAGGCCAGTTTTCTTACCCTTCTAATTCCTTGGGTTCATAATCCTTTGTCATTCTGCATGCATCATCCAGCCACTATTCGTCTACCCTACTTGAGCTCTCATACTGTTACATCCCATCTCCTTGTCAGTTCTGGCTCTCCATTGTTTGGCTTCTATTTTATCATTTTCTTTTTCCTCTGCCTCATGTATAAGCCTGTGTGGTGGGTGTTAAGTGTTCAATACCAACAGTATCTGTACACTCAGTTTCTTTGTGCCACAGTAATCTGCAGTTCCTGGAAGGAGAAATTCTCTGGGGCGGTTCTACTCAAACTGTAAAGTTCATGAGAGACAGAATTGCTAACATATGTAGCTGGCAGTTCCAGATATCTTTCTTGAACATGTGTAAACTGAAATTTTTGCCATACCTTCACCGAACATAAAGAATCTTCCAAGGGACTAGAGGAGCACATTTGCAGCATAGAGGACCCTCAGGCAAATGTTTGCCTTTTTAATCCAAAACAGTGGAAAACAGAACTGTACAGGTAAAAAGCTACAGTAATGTGTTCTGGCACATAAAATGGTAAAATCTGTTCCAACCCCCTTTCATTTTAAATCACATTCTTAAACAACTAATGTTTGTACTGAAGTCTCTGATGGGAAGGAGATGGAAGAGCTCAATGTTCTGTGGTAGTCTTTTTGACAAAGCTATGGACACCTGAAAGCGAGAGCTTAAGTAATGGAAATAAAAATACCACCTTCTCCTGGGCAACTGCATTTTTTATGTGTAACATAGGTAACATTGTTCTGCTCAGATTTTTTAATTGTTTCCCATAGCATTTGACAGTAAACAAGTAGATAGCTGTTTGCAGTTTCCTTGGCTTGTTTTTGCAATTTGGGTTCATATTTTCTTGCTTCAGAAATTAATGGAATGATTTCTAGCATGTGTTTTTTACTATGTTGGTACTGTAAACTAGCCAAACACTTGTGTGATAGTTAGTGGTTTTGATAAAATAAGATTGAATGTGTGTTTAAGTTCAAAAAAATATTGCCTCCTTGGTAAGTTTGAGTACTATCAAAATTAAATACATTTATTTAATACAACTGGTAGCTCTTTAAGAAAGATCTACACTGTGAAAACTAAAAGTGAATGTATAGGTTTAAGATTCCAAGCAAGCAGATGAATTCAGAAGTAACACTTATAAAAAGGGTTTCACTTTTGGGTAGTGAAACTTACTTTGCCCTTGATTGAAATAGGTGTGTGTCAGGATTAAATCTGTCTAGCCCTGGAATAGATATATTTGATTTCTTGTACTGAGTCTGTTAAAAATTTTATCGTCCCCAGCTCTCAGTATAAAATTTAATTATTTCATAAAGAAGTCTGCCTTTAAAGAATTTGTTTATTCTGAAGGGCTCTACTACTTGATTTTAAGAAGTCTTAAACGTAACTTGTCTAAGGTGATGCCACACTGCTTTAACATTATTTCAATAGATACATGTCTTGACTAGGAGATAAAGATTGCCATCAGTCTTTATACTGGACACAAACCAAGTAATGGTTAAAACCACTGGTATTTTTTCCCTTTTCCACCTGAATAATAAGTTTGAAATTCCACTGAAGTTGTTCAGGGACAATTTTAGTTATACCTTACCCTGAACTGAAATTTGGCTAGAACTGGGAAAACCCCATTGTTTAAAACTAGTAGTTTTCGCTTTGTATAGGTTTTTAAAGACATATTTCAGACAGCTGATTTTTCACTTCCCTTAAGTAGCTCTCTCTGCTGTATCTCTTACACAGACAGCAGCACCCCCCCCCCCCCCATTGGAAGGTCCCTTTTGCTCTAACAGAGTACTTGAAAAGGACTTAGGAATAAAAGAGAATTGAATATGAGAGCTTGCATACCATATGTCTTTTCATATACCAATTGAAAGATTGTATTCAAAGGTTTTGGGTGAATTTCTAGTGCTTGTTTTGCTCTTTGACCTACTGGTTAACTTGTTTATTAACAAATGTTTCATGAATGAGGTGGAGCTCACTCATAACATGGAGTTTGTGGCTTCATTAGCAATAGGAAGTTATCAGGCTGAGCTGTAGAAATACAGCCTATTGACTGGGAAATATTAGTGATCATTTGGAGAGGTATGCTGGGATGTGTTAGGTTCCTTTGTATTAGTAGTCTGCATCTAGGTCCCTTCAAAAGGGAAAAATTACCAGGATTTTCAGATTATGCCAGTGTTGTAAAGAACTGACCTAATCTGGTTATTTCTCAGGTTTGTGCCTTTAGTTATATTGGACTGCATTTATATTACAAGTGGCACAGACAAAGATCATGTTACTAGTTTTACAGCTTTGAGCTGTAGAAATAGTTAGCAAGCAAAAAATGTATTTGTAGGGGGTTTTCCTAACTTGTTTGTTTAATAATCCTGGATGGTCATCTAATCTTTGGCTGACAGCAAATTTAGCAAAGACTGAACTGAAACTTTGTGTCCTGAATGACTTTGTGTAGGTTTCTGATGCGCTGATCTTTGTATTTTCTTGTTATTTTTTGTTGGTAGGGTTTTTTAATAAATTACTTTAAAGTAGGTGAAGAAAAGAGTCTTTCCACTGCATCAGCAGCATTGCAGAGAACAGTCACTGGACGAGCAAAGGCTGAAAATTTTTTAAATTCTGTTTTAAGTGTGAACAGATTTGTGCTGTGTGTTTTTCCTTCCATGGAGTCACATGAGAGTACTTGCCAAATCTAAATTAAAATATATACTTTGAAATTTACTAGCGTATATGTTTAGGCATTGAAATGTAGCAAAACAGTTTTAAATAATAAATGGCATTCAAACATTGGAAGTAGTGTTCAAATTGAGTTTATTCTTCGATGAATTCCTTGATTTTTAAGAAAAAGTTGTTATATTTTCAGCTGTATCTTCTAAGAAAATAGCTGTATTTTCTAATGAGAATATTCTGTCCCTCTACAAGTTAGGTAGGCAGGGAGAGCATTTGAATTGGTGTACTAAAATAATTGTTATAGATCTAACTGCACATATGTCCAAGGCTAAGGCTTAAATGTCGTTGACAAGTGGGTGCTTTAGGATACAAGTTAGATCTTTTTGTGATATTTACTTATGTTCCTTAATATGATTGTGTATGCCCCAGTCACATTTATGCTCAGTCCTTGGGTGTGTGGGGGAAGTGGTGTCCCAAACCCTTTCTGTTCTTAGCTGCTGTGTGAAAGTGGAGTGTTCTGGTATTGCCCTTTGGTGTCCCCAGCATAGCACATAGTTCCTTTTCTGCCACTTCCTTGGCACCATTTTCTTTGCACAGATATGGTCTAATGCTGGATCTTCAAGGGCCTGTTTTCCTGATACCACTCACTTGGCACCATTTTCTTTGCACAGCAGACTCCCTACCTCATATTAGCTGCATCAGTTGAGTACCCAAGAGACAGGATCTGCTGCTTCTTTGAGATAATTGGTAAAACAGGTGCCATCAAGGCATATGTTTCAGACTCCTTTCTTACTCGATGAATTGTATTTGTTTTGTAAGAATAAGTGTACCTTGTACTTGCCCGTAGATCATTTTGCTTATGTTTGGTGCTCTGATGGTGCTTCTCTGCTGCCTGAGAAGAAGGTGTAGATAAGCTTCTAGGAAGCTAGCACAGCTGCCTATTCCTGTTAGTAGTAGTGGCTTTATTTTAGTTTAATTAAAAGATAATCTTGAAGAAGAAAAAAAATCTGTTGCAATTTCAGGATTAGCTTTAGCAAGCGGTAGAATCACTGTAGACTCCTTGGTGAAGAGATGGAGCATCATTTAGTTCAGTGGATTTCATGTACTCGTTGACACTGCCAGCTTGCTGGTTTATCTGCTGGCAAGCCTCCATCTCCCAGGTCTGCAGGATAAATAAGAAATGGCAGATTCCTTTCTACATGCCCATTGTTACTTTCTCATTTGGTTGTCCAGAGGTAACTACAACATCTTGGACAGCTAGGGTCCTGCAAATTCAGGGCTAAGGACATATGATCTGAGAAGGCACATCTGTTGCTTCATGGTATTGCTTGTTTGTCTTAAGTGATTGTATCAGCTCCAGAAACACAGTCAAATCAACAATTTTTCATCTTCTGTTTCTCCTCAGTGACCCAAGAAGTCTTCTCTTTATGTTAGTGTCAAGAACCTACTGACTGCCAAAATATACATACTCTTGAGGTGGCTGAGAGAACCTTAAATTCCAGGGATCCATTGATTTCTTTCACAATATCAGAGCTTTAAGGCTTTTGGCTAGCCTAGAGACATACCGGTCTATCAACACTCTGCCATTTAGAGCTTTCACTATGCAAATTTTACAGTGAGAGGCTATGTCCTCAAACATTTGCAAGCTTATTTGTGACAGAAATCAGTGAGATCTCTGAGGTGGTATTGTGTAGATACTTTTTTTCACAATGTGCTGAAGAAATCTTAGAAACCATATTTCATTTAAATTAAAATAGTATATTGAACTTTTTGACTTAGGAGGAAATGCACAGTATCAAGGAGAGGCAGTAGAAATGAAAGATTAATATGTAGCACTCTCCTTACTTTCTGACGATTCTTGTAGCCAGTCATCTCTGTCCACAGCTGTGTTCTGATGTGGGCATCATTTTTCTCCTCTGTTTTTAAAGGGGAGGATGAAGATTATTTCCCAGTTCTTCCCATTCTTCAGCATTCCAATGTAAGACATAAATATTTGTAATGTATGTATATTTACCAGAGTAGTTACCTGCTTGTTTTTTCATCTATGGAGTTAGATTTCCTAATTGCTGTTACTCCTACAGGGAGAAGGGGAAAGTTCTAGACAAATGTATTTATTTCTTTTTAGAGATGAAATATCTCTTCAGACTCCAAAGTTCCTTTTAACATGGTACTCGAATTGCATATTTAATCATGAGATTAGTGTTCCAGTTCTCCAAATCTAGCTCATCTAAGTAACACTGTTGTATTAGTGCTCTCTTTTTCTGTGTGTATTCAACACATAGACCCTTTTGGAAGTCTTGAACTGTTTGTCTGGTGTTTAAAGATCAAAGTGTTCAGCCATTTCTGAGTAGCAGTTCTCTAAATACGGGTAATGAGCTGTGAATATACTTGATATGAAGCCTTAAAGGTAGATTGCTCTTCTGTGAGTTCTACCAGAAACAGCACAAAGAAAAGTCCACAGCCTGCAGCAAAGCTCCATCCAAAGCTCTTCACCAAGCAGTGTCATCTCTGACACTGTGAAGAGTGATGTGAAGTAATTCTCTGCCACAGAATTGCTTTGCAGGAGTACTAGTGATATATTTAACTACTTGGAAGTACCCACAGAGTGCGTGTACTTGTAAGTTGTCACTCAAAAAGAGAGGTTAGTTTCCAGCTGATGTATGAATTCCATGTGCATTCATTCACCTTACTTGCCCTTCAGGTTTTTAAAAATTGTATCTCTAGCTGAGTTAAAAATTAAATGGAGCCATGCATGGCCTTATATTCCAGTGTGCTGGGCATGAGGAATACTGGGATTTGAGCCTGAGGGAACAAATTAACCAGTTTTAAGGAAGTGTCTGTACCTGTTGTGTGAATTTGCACATAGTCTAAACTTCTGAGACAATGTTTATAGAGGTAAATACTCTCTTTCATGTAGAAATTTCCCAGGAGGAATAAGTAAGTAGAGGAATCCCCAAATGAAATTCTTTGGTTTCTTGTTAAGGAGCAGGTCAAATGGATAATGGCTTTAGTTACATTTGACATTTAAAATATGTAACTTTTGATTAGACATCTTTGCAGAAGACAGCAAAAAAGATAATTCCATCTGCCTGAAGGAATCTGTGATAGTTTTGCCTGCAGCAAAATGCTATTAAATGTATTAAACAAGTATTCCAAGATGAGCAGTGTGTTTTGATTGCCAGTTGTTTGTGAAGGCTCTTTTGTGATGAATTATCACTAAAAAATTTTGATTTGGTTTAAGATCAAATAAATTAAACTGTAGGCTTCAAAGTCCCCAGTTTAAACCAGCTGTAGGTTAGGAAATGCTACAAATTGTCATTCCGACTACTTTGGATTGCATCAGTTATTACAGTGCTTGTGTGTAAATGAGGAAATTCAGTAAATAAACTAAGCCTGTTGTCATATTCAGGTTGGTGAATAGGGCAGATACTTTGGAGTGAGTATCTGATAAGAAAAAAGAAGCTTTAATGCTCCTAATTCAAGGAAAGGCAATCCCATATGCCTATAAAATCCTCCAAAGAGGATTAAAATGTCCATGATTCACTTTGTATGTGAACATTTGAGCAGTTACCCATTTGATAACTCATTCTCACTTCACCTGAACTTCTCTCCAGCAGATTGCCAAACTGAGACAGCAGCTTCAGCGCAGTAAGCAGAGCAGTCGTCACAACAAAGAGAAGGAGCGTCAGTCACCTCTCCATGGCAACCATATAGCAATCAGTCAGACTCAGGTAAGTAGGTAGTTCCTTATATTAACAGCCTCTTGCCTTATCAGGGTTGCCTCAATAGCCTTGTGAGGCTTCCTGTCTATCTTATGTTTGTTCTCTTGTGTAGTACACTGAAATGCTTAACAGTCTGATACTGCTGTACCTTCACTGGAGGTTATCTGATGGTTATATAATAAAAGAAGGGTTGCACCAGGATAGCAACTGAAATGTATTATGATGCGGTAAAAGTTGTGGGCATGGCCAGATAAGGCTGTGCTTCCAGGGATGAGTACTTGCTTCTAAGACTAATGTTTTGTGGAACACTTTCAAAGCTCCTTTGGAAGGTGTTTGTTTATCAGTTTTGCAACCTAATTCCATCTGGGCTAATTAAAAAATAAAAATAGGAAATAAAGAAAAATAATGTACCAAAGCAGGGTGCAATGGAGGATAGCCAAAACAGTCATGATCTAGTCATTACAACCTGTCAGCAAAATTGAAACCCAGTTACAGTTCTAAAGCTCAGGTGAGGTTCAGTCAGTGCCTTCATAGACCTTAAGCCACTTGCAGAAAGCATTTAACCATGGCTTATTAGGGTGTGCAGATATGTGCATCCTGATTAAATTTCACCTACAGTAGATCCTTAACTTGGACTCCCTAACAGGCCACTCTTTGAACATCTGAAATATTGGTTCTGTCATGGTATTTCCTGAGTGCCTTTCCACCTAGCTAGTGTTCTAGTTAGAGCAGCTGGTTGAGCTGTGATGGCTGGTTCCTTACATTCCTTCCATGGATGTAAAATCTTGTGGTCAAAACTTAATGGGATGAAGACAATAGGAATTTGATACTCTTCCTGAACCTGTTACGCCTTTATAACAAAGGATCCAACTACATTTTGCATAGAAAAGGGTTTTGCTTTATATCTCAAAGTAAGCTGTTTTAAGTACCTGTGTCATTGTAGTCACAGTGCAAAGTCTTCGACAAAAATTGAAACCCACCTAGGACATATGCTGTGAAGAAACATCAGTTGGTACTTGGAGCTCGCTTTGACATTGCTCATGTGACGTTTTGATTTCTCAGGAAGGTGTTCACTGATAAAGCCATTCTGCAGGCAGTGTGTTTTGGCAGTCAGAGAATGCTTGCAGAAGAATGACTTGCACCTTGGGAACTTCACATTGTGCAAGATTCACTTGATAAGAACTCAAAAAAGATGTTTACATTTTGTCTCAAGCATCCTGTGATTCTGTGAGCAAGGGGAGAACACATTGATTGACACGTGAGCACAGTTCATGGCTGGCAGTGTAGCTGCTGCCAAGGTGAAGCTTTTGAGGTTGACTGTGCAAGGCGTGTGTGCACTCTTGTGAATGTTTCCTGTTGGTAACAGAGCTCTGCTCAACAGGCTTTTCTGAAAACCATATTTGTACTTACTTACATGCTTGTTTCTTAAATTCAGGATGATTTCTCCTATGACCTTTGACAAAGTTCTGAAAAGCTATAAGCTAATGAAATTAAAGGTTCAGAATGAACCTTTTATTTTTCATTCACTAAAGCCGACCAAAAGAGAGTAAAAGTGCATTAAGTGAATATTTCAGTTGAGTCATTAAGCTTTAGGAATGTTATGAAATGCCTTTGGGATCCCAGTTAAAACATTAGCATCAGGGACCCGTGCGCTCCCCATCTTCCTATGGTGTATTCCATATTCTGTGCATTTGGAAAGTACATATACCTGTCTACTTACTACCAAGTGAAGTCATAAAATGCTTTGATTATACAGCTCTTCTTTAAGTAGAGATGATTTTATTGGCTTTTAATTTATGCAGGCATTTGTTTTTATTTAAATTCACCAAGAAGAAAATATCATCTTCTAGATGGCAAAATTAATACACATCTTCTTACTTAGTAATGTTTTTAGTTTTGGTCTCAGACTTCTGCCTTTATTCTGTTTTCCATCTTTAAATCATGTTGCTGTCTACCTTCTAGGCTTGTATTTCCAGATCAGTCCCTATGCCACTGTCAAACATTTCAGTGCCAAAATCAACTGCTTCACGTGTGCCGTGTAATGTAGAAGGAATAAGCCCTGAACTAGAAAAGGTATTCATTAAGGAGAACAGTGGAAAAGAAGAAGTATCCAAGGTAAGCGTATAGTAACATGTTTATGGTTGTTATCTCTTTGTAATCTGTAAACACAGGGAAAACCTTCCTCTTGAGGAACCCTCCTTGTGGCTGAAATTACAAATAATTTTCTTCAAAGAGCTGTTTGTTTGAAAACTTTGTTTCAGTGTTACAGCATGGTGGGGGTTTTTTTGTTTTTTATTTTTTATTTTTAAAAGGCTTTTGGCAAAACTGACTTTGTTTAGAATGTCCTTTCTGTAGAAAACTTGAAAGTTTTTGTGAGAAATACAAGTGTTTGAACATTCCGACACTTCAGGCTGCAGTAATAAGTAATTAGAGATCAGGAGATGATATTTGCTTCATTTTGTACTCTTGAGCAGGATGTAAGTTTCTGGTGCTATGCACTCCTTTTGGTTTTAATGCTTTCTTTTCTCTAAACTGAATGTGGACTATTTTACTTCCATGAAACCTCTGTGATCTGTCACAGGAGATCTGTGTATGGTACATACTGACAAATGGGGCAGCTTTGCTTTGGAGCATTGGATTTGTCATTGAGGAGTTTAGTGCTTAGATGATGCTTAAAATGTGGAATACTTGGTTTACAGCCTCTGTTTCCTAAATAGCCAGTGAAAATTTACTGCTGTGGAATAAATTACTCCACCATTTTTTCTAATCTCCAGGTTTGTAGGTGCTTTTCTAATGAATGGTCATGTAATAGCAGCTCACTATACGAGTCAAGGTATAAAACTTTAATCAGAGGTTTAAGATTCTGAAACCTTATATTTGCAGTAGTAAACTTGAAAAGTTTTGGAGTAGTCTTGGCTTATCGAAACACCTAGTTGTGTGGACAAAGCAGTCTTAATGAAATGCTGTAGTAGTAGTTGTATGGTGTTTTCTTTCCTAAGGCTGTCTTATCTCTTTAGAAGAGATGTGTATTGTAACAGGAAATAAAACAGGAAATAAGGAAAAAAGTCAAACATGCAAACTGAAAGCCCAGATCAATAAGCCTTGTTGCAGCATCTCCAAAGAGAGTACAAAAAGGTGTGTATTGTAGTGCCACCATTGATGTTGCTATGGCTAGGATTGTAATCTCCTATAATTGGAGGATATTTCATTTATCCATGAGACAAGTCATCTTTGTAAATGTTGTCCTTGGGTTTTAACAGCTTATTGCTTGGGATACAGAGCTCTCCTGTGTTACTGAATGTACTGACTCTGATCCAGCAAAACAGTTAAGCACATACTTAAGTGCATTGTTGGATTTGGGCCAGAGGTGCTCAGCAATTTACGCAACCAAGGCAATAGTGAACCCTTCTTCCAAACATTCAGCTGGCGAGAGCTTCAGACACAAAAGAAAGTCATAAATCAGACATTGCCCTTGAAGTCAAGTCTGTCTTTGTGGGCAGAGGGTTGTTTCCTGCTATGTAACTGCTAATTTCTGTGAAGTTTGGTCTTGTGGGACCTATAGTGGGACTCCTAGCACTGTCCTTGAGGTTACTAGGTCTCAGTTTGCTTATGGAAGATCATAACGAGATCATAATTTACTCAATATTACTGCTGGTGAACTTTCTCCTAATAGAACAATTTAGCTGTGTTTTAGCCTGGGGGAGTTGGGGCAGCTAGATTAAAGGTTAGGAATTACTGAACTAAAGATAGACCATAGGAAACCAAACTTCACTGGTTTCACTGTTAGTGAACCTGTTTGTTTTTTCAAACAGGTTGACACCTGTTTGTCAATTTTCTGCCTTTCTTTCTTGCTGTAACATTTTCTATTTTTTAGAAACTATTTTAAAAGAGCAGTCAAAGATAGTTTTTTGCTTTGGAATATGCCTTCTGTCTTAACTCATGCTGACTTAATTCTGTTAATTCTTTGAAACCTTCGTTTTTTTAGTTTTAACATCTTAATGAAGATTGAAATTTTAGATATAAAAGTAAAAAAAACCCACTGTTGTATTGTCCTGGTATTTTTGTGTTTCATATAGTTAGCTGATGATTAGTAATGTCTTTGTGTCATTACCTTCTAATAACCCAATTGACTATAAAGTTTAGAGGGATTATGTTGTAAGAGGTCAAAATATTAAAAAAATTTCATTCTTTGCAGTTTAGCCATAGATGTATTTTTTCCACGTAATTCATCTTGCTTAGTTAGCTGAAGGCGTTTTCTTTTTGCTTTCATATAACTAAATTGTCCTTATTGAGTCACTTCTTAATTACCTCTTTCTCCTCAAATTTATTAATAAACTTTTAATTCATGTTCTAATGCATTTATTCAAAATTCTTGGATATATTTTCCTTCCTATGTTTATAACTTGCTGATTAACTCTGACAAGGTGTGATGGTGTGTCTTTGTTCTCACCATAACTTGTAAGAGGGGATCAGCTTTTTGTGAAATTGCTACAGACTTTTGTTCTTTGTCCCATTGTGACTCCACAACACAAACATTGGAGTCTGAGGTACAATAAGATGATGGACTGTCTGTAGGGATTGGGGGATAAGAGGTATTCCCTCTTATGGAATACAATAGCGAAAATCATGAAAAGTGCCCTGTAGCAGAATATGGACACGTTCATAGGCCACCTGTTAGGAAAAACATTCTACCGGAACTACCAAGTATACAGAAGTAATTGGAAATAAAGCAATTTTGATGGGCAATCACACAATGTAAGTAAACTGATTAGTGTGTTCCTTGTTTGATTTCTAATGCTTCTGGAAAGAGATGACAAGGTGGTTTTATGTACCTATCTGGAAACTTAATCCTGTAAATAAAAAGACATTTTCTATTTGCACAGAGGCGGAGGATCCTTACTTAAATCTTCATAGCCTTCACCTGAAAACTGTTTTTTCCTTCCTAGGATACATTATGGTTTTTGTACTTGCACCTTATCTAATTCATTGATGGCTTCACTGATGCCAGCAGGAAGAAGCATTTTCTTATGTTGGCCTTTGTGTTCCAGTCTAGAGGAAAGTTTTTAAATCAATAGCATTGAATGCTTTGCTCTCAAGAAGCTGGCTCCCAAATAGATGTACAGCTTGTGAGGAGACTCACATTGGTAATATCATTATAGACTGGTAGTATTCCCGATTCGCCTAAATAGAGTGTTCTCAGGTTTTTTTTCCAGCAAAAAGGTTGATACTGAAAACAAATTGGTTAATGTTAACAGTGTATTGAGAAATGTGTGCTTGTTGTCAAGTGGAGCATTTCCGTACCTTTGCAGGGAGATGAGAGCAGTATGTGACTGTGTCCAAGAACACACATCCCATAGGGATGGACAGGTGTCCTGTCAGAATGCATTTGGCATAAGGTTAATACATGACTGGACATTCTTGCAAAAAAACCCTTAAGAAATAGCATACAGAATGCAGTGATTTCTAGTTGTTTTCCATGCGTTGAGCATTATGGAAACTAATAGCAGCTGTACCAAATTAGTTACCCTACTTCTTATGTTGTAAGGTTGTTGGAACTTCAGTTTTAGAATAGTTTGGGCATGAATCATGGAAAGTAACTCAAAAGTGTTTTTTTATGTTGATCAGGTTTGATACATAAAATTTTTAACAAGCAAAATACTTTTAGTTGATATTTTCATTGGGATTTTTGCACTTGTCAGCATTAAGGTTAAGATAAATACAAAAGCACAGTAATCTGAGATATTAACTGGCATTTTCTATGCCTTAAAAGTTATTGTGCTTGGAAAGAATGATAAATATTTAGCTTTTTCTGCCTGTATGTATATTTAGATATGTGTCTAAAAATATGGATTATTTTTGTACCTTGGGCTTTAATTCAGGGGAGATTGAAATACGTAATTTGGGATATACATCCTGACTACCTGAGACTAGATTGTTCATCCAGGTGTGTATGAACATCTGTGTTATCCTTAAGCTTTTAATTATGTGATCACTCACTGTTTTTTTCTCTTCCCTGGAATCCTTGTTTTACCTGTTATGTAGACCGTAGTATATGCCCTTAATGACCAGCTGTTTGGTGTATTTCTCTTCTCCTCCTTAGATTTGTGTACTCATGCTAACTGTTACACCTTGCTTTGAAGTCCAAAAACTGATTTTCTTCCTGAATTTTTGCTTCCTTATAATAGGACCATGTCTGAAATTCTGTTCACTTTACATCACATTTCTGTGAGAAGATGATATTATTTACTCTGTATGGATGGAGAAACACAAATCCATCAGGGTTCTAGAGTGTGGTTCTTCAGGTAACTCAGGATGTTAACTTCAGGAGTTTAGAGTGCAGTTCCTGTAGTCTCCTTCTGCATCTGTGAATGCAGAGGACTTTGACAAATCAGACCTGTATAAACTGGGCATCCAGAAGAGGTACTATAAAAGACAGAGGTTGGTTCAGTTGATTCCCTGAAATCTCACAGAATTTCTGTGGCAGGGAGAGAAATAAAAATGCTGTTTTGCATGGCAGTTTTTTGTGTTTGTTTCTTTGGTGTGTTTTTTTTCTTTTTTGGTTTGGTTATGATAATTATGAGACTGTTTTCTTTCTACAGCTTCAGTCTTGTTTTTTCTGTCTTCTGTCTGTGTAACAAATGCTACAGTGCTGCAGGTCTGTCTTGTGCATTGAATGAGTCAGGGCCTGTTGGGGTGATGGGAACAGAACACGTAGTCGTGTTGTAACGCATATGCAATGGGAACTGAGCTGTTGGAACAGACCACACAGCTGTGCCCAGACCTTACAGCATTTGATGGAACAACTGTAATGTTCTCTTTTATAGTGTGTTTCTTTGCTCTTACTTGAAATGTGAAATGAAATTAACTGGAAGGCTCATAGGAAGATAATTATTTTCCTGCTCTCCTGTGTCTGCCTCTGTGTAATATGTGGTGGTTTTCCAGGTACACTGTTGCTGGAAAGGGGAGAATGTGATACTCAGCCAATAGATGTCATGTCCTTGTTGCTAGCAAAAGTGTTGGGTTGAATTTTAGTCTCTGGAACAAGCTGTTACAGTTTTGGAATATATGGGGAAGGGAGGCAATAAAATAAAAATGTTCACTTGAAGTGAGAAGGAAAAAGACATTAATTTTTTGTAGCTAGGACATTTAAGCTGTTTTCTCTATGGTTTGGACACAGTCCTCACTGAAGTGAGGATAAAAATTATGTTTAAATCTTGCAGGCATTTTTTTCCCCTTCACTTCTAAGCAAGACTGTAATTACCATTTGATTTCTTACATTTAAAGCAGCACTGTCTTTATTATAAAAACTAATTTTCCACTGGGAAGGACAAGTAAGTAGAGCGTGCCAATCTACTGCTGTGAACATGTCTATGCAGTATATTGCAGAATGGGATGTAGGATCACTCTGGCCAGTGCCAGCTAGGCTGATACAGGCAGGCAGAGCTTACTAGCTTTGGTTCAAGACAAAGCTTGTGAGCCTTGTTTACAAGCCTGTGTGTGCATCATCTATAGTAGGATGGAATGTAGGGGTGTGCTGGAGAATTACAACTTACTAGCAAAACTTGGATGGTTTCTTTTATAATTGTAATTCAGTTGGTTGTTATGGCAATAGTATGCCATTGTATTTGACATTTTCTACTTTCCCTTTTATCCAAGTGTGATCTCTGTCAGGATACTTGTTTTTCTTCTATAATAACAGTGACCTTTACTGAAAATTGTAGTACTAAGTATAATTAGAGAGGGAGGTTTGCTTTTTTAAACTGTCATTAAAAGCATAAAAACATAACACTGGCATGTGTTGAAGTGTGGATGTTAACTTTGCATTGGAACATGTGCACATTGCCCCAGTACTTGGCATAATTAATGTATGTTGTGTCCATTGTACACTGCATTGTTTTCTTGTGGGAAATCTTCCTGTCCTTTCAAAAACGGCTAGTTTGTTCTCCTTAATGCCTTCACTTGTGAGTGCTACAGGCTGACATTGCTTGCGAGTTTGATCTTTTGTCTGTAACTTGAACTCCTTGTTCTCTTGCAGCCTTTGGATATCCCTGACGGTCGAAGGGCCCCGTTACCTGCTCACTATCGTAGTAGTAGTACCCGAAGCATTGACACTCAGACTCCATCTGTCCAGGAGCGCAGCAGCAGCTGCAGCAGTCACTCACCATGTGTCTCTCCCTTTTGCCCTCCTGAATCTCAGGATGGGAGTCCCTGTTCAACAGAAGATTTACTCTATGACCGTGATAAAGGTGAGAGTAGAATGGCCTGCCTTTACCTATGGGAGGCATGTGATGTCCTGCTTTTACAACTACCTTCATTTTATTCATTACATCAGTTTTTGTTTTTGTTTGATGGTTGTGGAGGGATTGAGGATTTATCTGAAAATTGGTTTTGTTTGTTTACATATCTTTTTCCCTCTTGTTTGTGAAACTTCACAAACATCTTCCATAAATATGTCAGAGGAGCACAGCAAACAGTTAACTATTTATGAAGATTCTGATGTGAAGAATTCAGACTGTAACGTGTTTATGTTTAAGAAGGGTTTCAGGAAGGTTTGTGATAGACTGTATATTTATCATAGGTGAGTTGCCTGCTGTTCAAAATGGTGATGAAGTTTTGGACTGCTGTTAAAAATACTCTGCTTGTAAACTCTTACATTCTGCTTGAAGCTGTTCGGTGAGAAGCTCAGATATCAGTTTGAACAGCCTGATAGAGAGTAATTACTTTTCTGTGTATGCAGCATACCAGCTCAAAAATTTGGAATAACATACATGTTTACGTATCAATATCCTGCATTTTTTTTCAAAGTCTGTAAAATGTTGTTTGGTTTTGTAGTGGGTTTAGAGTGGGTTTATAGAAACTGCAACTGGAGTTTCAGTAATTAGGAGTTACTCCAGACTGTGGAGTATGAGAATATAGGCACCAGTGTAAAAAAGACCTCATTTTTTTTTGGACAACTGTTTACTAATGAAATTGCCCTTGTGCTTCTGGTCAGGTTGCTGAAACATGGACTGACTTCAGTATGGAGGATGTAGGATTTGGGTAAATCATGCAAGCTGAGAGTAGTGAGCTTCACAGAGAAAATGAAAACTTCTAAGATTTAGCATATATTTACCAATGAGCTAAAGATAGTATTTTGAGGTTATAAGTAAAGTTAAACTTTTTTTTGTAAACACTATCTCTTCATTAATTCTTTAAGTAATTCGGGAATAGAATTGGGGAAGTCAGCAGAAGAAATAAGAGCCTTTCTTGATTTCTGAAAAGTATTTTTTTCCCCATCTTGGATTTAAAATTAAATAGTAGAAAATAAATCCATCTGCCCAAATCCTGAACTGGGGGTGGATGTGTGCAAGTGTGTAAGTTAACCACATTAAAGTACAAGTTTTAGCTCAACATGATACTTGGCCATGCTCCAGAAATAACAGTGGTATTAGCTCGCCTCCACCATACTCCTCTTTCTTATACTATGCATGTGAATTTTAATGTGTTGTCAAGACTGAATCACTATAGAAACATCCACTAAAGTATTAGCACACAAAAAACCATCTTGACAGGTAAATTGGTTCATATATGTCCTGATAACTAATATAAGTTAAAAGGCAAGGAAATGAAAATAATAATTCCTTTTGCAGTTAGTGCTCTGTTATCACAGTAATGGGAATTTTCCGTGGTACATTTATTGGCGGTAGCGAGTGAAGACAGTTTGAAATAGTGCATCTAACCTTTTTAATGCTTTCCAAGGCTTTTTATCTCTGCCTTGGATTTTTTGAACAGTGAACTGGAGTGAAATTTATGAGTAGATACTTATTTGTGGCTTTTGGTTTTAAGACTGGCTTGAATGCCAGTCTTAAGAAAGTCTTCTCTAGTAGTAATGTGTAGGTGACAATGATAAACAGCCAGTTTTTTAAGTCAAACTAATTTTAAAATGTCATTATGGTAAATAAGATACGTAATACTGTGCATGTGAAAGATAAAAGCTTGAACTGCTCATCACAATGTAATTCTCTAAGGGCAAAGTAAAAACTAGGAAAACATGTAGGAGTTTTCCAAGAGGAAGTAATGTGTTCAGAGCTTATAAAAGTATAGTCAGAAAGATGCTTTTTACTCTCAGATCATCCAGGTACTACAGGTCAGTTGTTCTGAATAAGAATGTTACTTCAAAATCATTAAATTTTAGATGAATGAGGGACATAGGTAGAAATTACAAGAGAATAGCAAGTTTTGAGAGACAGTTTATTACATTTGTTGTGGATGTTAACTGCTTTATACAACAAAAGCTTGGGAAGGTTTTCACACCTTCGTTTTAAAGGCTTTTGTGATGCAAGAATTAAACCATCATCAGTTTTTTGTGAGGCCTGTTAAGTTTGGAAAAATGCATTGTGTGATCAAATGTAGAGGTTTTGACTGCAAGATGTTTTCTTGTTACTTTTCTCAAGGTTTAATTTTCCTCTTGAGGGGAATAACTTGGCTTTACCATTAAAAAAGAATTATCAGCATTATTAATGGTTCTGTGGTATGTTGCTGGATAGGAAAGGAACGGTAGTTTGATTGAGAGACATAGGAACCAATGCTCTGGCGAGACACAGCACTGCTTTACATTCCTAAAGCATCTCTTACTTTTTGTGCAAAGCTGTACTTTGGCCTGAGGCTCTCTGCCCTTTGGACTCTATCACCTATTGGGTTTACCTTTCTGCAAGAAGCTGCTAAATAATTGAATTTTTCAAAAGAAAATGAAAGCTAACTTTCAGAAAAAGCACACAATATTGCTCTGAACAGTGCAGTTATACTACACAATATTGATGAGAGCAGACAAGGAAGGGTTGGGAAAGAAGGTATTTTCATGGCATCTGGTTTTATGATTTCATAATAAAGCTACCAGTTTCACTAGATCTGTTTTGTGATACTCTGGTCCCTGAAATTGTAATTCAGAGTTCTACATAGCATCCTCAGCAGCTGTGACAGAGGTGAAGTTCAAAGGCATCTGTAGGCAGTGGATGAAATTGGGAGGGGTTTTTTTTGTACAAATACAGATTGTATACCATGTTTTTCAGGGATTTTGGTTTATGTGCCTTTACATAGCATTTAGTAATCCTGCTCTTAAAAGTAGCATGTTCATGAAGATGAACTGAAGATACTTGTTAAATTCTGGTCATCTGATTCATAGTTTTTTTAAAAGAAAGTTGTTACTGAAGTCTTTGTATAGTCTTATTAGGTATTTTTGAACCTATCAAAATAAGTCCCAAGGCTTACTGGCAAAATTTCTTGTTTCCTTTAAATGTCGCTCAAAAGCTATTTTATGGATTCTTTTTTAGCCTCTTTTGTTGTTCTGATATGTGCAAGCTGTAATTTCTGGTATTAAGGTTAAAACAGTATCCTTAGTGTTTTAATGACAATCTTAAGCTATTTTCTAGATAACAAAACGCGTGTGTTTTGAGTAAGTGTTGAGAAATTCCCGTGCTGGGGCTCCATGTTGTCGCTGCTGAGGGGACACGCCGGCAGGGCGCCCCCTGCTGGTGGGCCCTGAGGGCTGGGCCTCGGCGCCTCGGGGCGCGCAGAGCCGCGCACCAACCCTCGGGCAGCGCACGCTGATTTATTTGCTGTGTCGCCAGGGATTAATGACGGGACATTAGCACTGCAGGGCTTACAGGATTCTCGAGTGGAGACCGGCTTAAGCTGTGAATTCCACCTCTTGCAGCTGTAACTCGAGGCCTGTGTTCCCTTCTGCTCCTGCCCAGCACTGCTTGTACGTGCGAGTCTCTTCACAACCACGTGTTCTTTAAACAGTGTGTGCTGCGCGCTTGGTCAAAATGAAAACCTAACAACTTCGCAAGCTTTAAAAGCAGTGAGGGTAAAGAGAGAGACTTGTTTAGCAGCTGTCTTGCATTGAAAGTTTCAGGCAGACAGGGCTAACTAAACCAAAAACTTGATTGAAAGCTGAACTGGCTAGTAGACAAGAGTCCAAATCTTCCAAGAACTGACTTAACTTTGAATTCAGTTTGATTCTTCCCTTGGATGTGCTGCCATGGTTTTCCACTATTTGGTAGACTGAACAGTAGTACATTTTATGTCTCTGAATTTTTAAATAGAAACTTGGATCTTCAATTTTAAATATTAGAAGGAGGAAATAAACTGTCTGGGTTCTGTTAATGATTTCTGTGTTTGGAATGAGTAGTATGGGCCAACAGTGGAAAGATGCCAACAGGACCATCATGCTCCCAACTTGGCAAATATCTGTATCGTCTCTAAGCATTTTCTGCCGTCATAGTTAACACCAAAAGTTCTGTAAATAAAAGTTCTGTATTCAGTCTACAGCAGGAAAGAGCTGAATAATCAATACGCTACTGTGGTTCACTTCAGCTTTTTTTTTCCGTCATATCTTTCATAATAAATCTTCAAAGGGAAGTGTGACATTTGAGTTGATTTGTTTCTTGGTGTAAGAGGAAGCAGAAATGTTTCAAAACATCTAATGATTAGCCTTGTATTTGAGTCATGGTAATACAGAAGTATGTGTAGTTACTCTTTCCAAGCTGTTAAAGACAGCTCTATCCACTTTAGTAAAGCTAGATCATTGTGCTTGAAGCTTGGGTAGCTGAAAAGCCAATACCCGTGCACAACAGCAAAGTAAACAAAGGTTATAAACCTGAGTTAAAAATAAGGTACCCCACATTTGTGGAAAGACTCTAAAAGAGCTAAAGCAAGAACAGCTATTTCTCTCCAATTAAGGTGTGTTTGGTGGGTCCTCTTTAATTTTGCAATTTCATATTTTAATTGTAATCCTAAACAGAGAGTAGGGAACCAGTAATACTACCCTGAGAGAGATGTTGCTCTTTGAAAAGGTGGAAGCCACTGCAGAAAGCTAATTTTCTGTGGGTAACTGTTTCTGTACCTACTTTATTTCCTTAATGCATTTACTGTCACGTTGTCAGCATGGCTGTTAAAAGTGCACCCTTTCATAGTCTTTATATTTCAAACTTTTGTGCTTCTGTCATTACCAGACTTCAGCCTTCTCACATTTTCTCAGAAGTACAAATAAATCTGCTTGTTGCCTTTTGTCCTAGATCTTCACACCTTTCATTCTAAGTGTGTCTGGTTAAAACACACACAGACAGCTGGAGTTAAGAAGAATACCTGTGTCGTATAGCCAGTAGTGATGAGAGAATTAAACTGTAGAAGTTTTATTCTGGATTATAAAGCAACTTCATAACTGTGAAGCAAGTAAGATAAGACATTGTGATGATGAGGTAGCAGTACCTGTGTTACAAATGTGTTTTGTTTTGTTGCAACTTCTGAGTTGTTCATGAGACTAATGAGGTCGATATTCCAGTGAAGAATTACTTTTTAAAATAAGATACAAGCGGTATACACACAGTTTTAATAACACTGTTTATACAGTGAGAAGGCGTTTTATCATTACCACTCATAATTCTTCTGCATGTATTATGCCTATTACCTTGTTCATTTATGGTTTTTGAACTGTGTAATAAAGAATGTGTTTGTTTCCAGGATCACAGCTCTGCTTTGTTCCGATTACAGTGTTCTGAATAAAAATATCCTCCTGTTACGTGTTGTTATACAATAGATTGCTGCTGCACCGAAGCTGTTATTCAGAAGAAATGTGCTATGCAAGGGTGTTAGAAATAGCCTGCAATAAAAGAAGCGTTGTGGTAGAAGCAAACCAGCGTAGTGGCTAAATTGTGAAAAAGGGCATCTTGTTTGGAAATCAAATTTAATTAAAAAGCACTCTCAATCTCTAGTAATATAACTGCTTTAAATTTTCAGACAGTGGGAGTAGCTCACCGTTACCCAAGTATGCCTCATCTCCCAAACCCAACAACAGCTACATGTTCAAACGAGAGCCCCCAGAGGGATGTGAGCGAGTGAAGGTCTTTGAGGAAATGTCGTAAGTAATGCCTTTTATATCAGCTGGTATCTGCAAAGCAGTAAACCTGTTTACTGAGCCTATTCAACTGCAGATGAATAAACTATTCCAGCTGATGGGTTTTTCAGGATCAAACTATTCTTATAGTTTGTGCAGAAGAGAAGTTGAAGTGTTTACATTGGTGTGAAGAGAAAATGGAGTCTTTTAACTCTTTTTGTGCATTTATAAAAGGCAACAAAAATCCAAGCAGGGAATATAAGGTACAATAATTTCCTAAGCATTTATACAAACCTCTTTCCATGTATTTTTTTAAATAACTTTTTCAATTTCCGTGGCTTAAACAAAAACTCTTCTTGTCACAATTACCGGTTTCAAGCATAGGCTTTGCATTTTGATGTGTATAAAACATATAAAATGGAATGAAACACGTAAAATGTTTGTAGATGGTAGTATGCTTATGGCATAGGCTTTGCTCAATATTTTTGCTCTGCAAGAAATTGGAAGTTAAACTCTTGGACATCATGACTTTTTCCCCTAGACCCAGCAGTATTTGAGCACAGCACATGCTGTCAAGGTTGCATGCTTAGCTCCTGTGGATGAAAGAATTAAGGAGGGGGCATTTCTTGTTCTAACAGCATTCGTTGCCTGCTGGGTGGTGAAGGGAGCAATGTTGGGTTGTGGAGAAAGCCTCCAGGCAAATTACGGAATATGGGAAAGGAGAGGTCTGTTTTATGGAGGTCCTCAAAGGGATTTAAAATGACTAAATATGTTGTTGCTGCATTGCTTATCAAAGAAGCATTTGTGCCATTCTAAATTAGCTGTGGCATTTTTTCATGTGCATATGTACTGCAGATTTTGCGTGCTGGAAGTTGCATGTTTGTCCAGTAATTACCAAGTCATTTTTTGTGAGGATACTATTTTGAATGCTGTGGATCAGTTAGCTGACTACCAATATGGAAGATGTTTGCCCCTCTGTCCAATTAATCCCATTCCTTGTCATTCACATTTTAGCAATATGTAGAACCACAAAGCTCATTATGTGAAAAACGTCTCAGCTGGCCAGATATATAATCTTTTTTCTCATTGTAGGTCTCGTCAGCCTGTCTCAGCCCCTCTCTTTTCATGTCCTGACAAAAACAAGGTTAATTTCATCCCAACCGGATCAGCTTTCTGTCCTGTAAAACTTCTGGGCCCCCTTCTTCCCGCTTCAGACCTGACGCTGAAGAACTCTCCAAACTCTGGTCAAAGCACAGGTTTGAGCACCCTGACTGTTGAGCAGCTTTCGTCTCGGGTCTCTTTCTCATCTCTGTCAGATGACACCAGCACAATGGACCCCCCAGAGATCCCGGTACAGCAACCGTCCCAGCAGCAGCAGCCGCTTCTGCAAGAAATTCAGACTGAAGACCATTCCTCTCCTCAGAGCTACGTGTTAATCTAGAGCAAGGTGGAGCAGGCCTCTGCCCCGAGACAAGGAGTGAGGAGATCGTAGTTCAGATATATCTGCATGAGGTGGCAACCTTTCAGAACAATACGGAATACTTAGCAGCATTCAAAAAAATATCTCAACACTGTTCTTGGCAGGGACAGAATCCATATTCAGCATTTTTTGGTGAGAAAGCAGTAATGCCTGCAGAATCCATATATCATTAAGCATTTTAAGTGGAGACTATGCATTTCATAGTACGTTTGACCAGATTAGTACTGTGTCCTGTGTTCTGTTTCAAATTCTACAGTATAAATAAGCTCTCTCTATATATAAAAAAATGTTGCCTGTCTGAATAGAAAATGTCTTGCTGTGTTGTGTCCTATGGAAAATACTGTACTTCAGGATTATGTTTACAATTGATCCAGGTGTTTATGTTTCTAACTTCTGTAATACACACAATGCAAAAAAAAAAAAAAAAATGGCCACAGCAGTTGCACAGTGCCCACCCTATGGCCTAGCTTCAGGTACTTCTCTTGAAGTGTAAACTCAGGTAACTTGGAATGTATATCATATTGGAATATAAAATATTTTACAGCTACAAAGCTAAAGAGGGAACATCACTCTTTTGCCTTTCCTTGTTTTATGCATTAATATTTCCTCATTACATTCCACTTTCTTGGAATAAGTGCATTCAGATCCAGGTGAATGATGACCCTGGACATGGGTGAACATGAGGAGAACCAGCAAATCTGTGATGTATATCACTTTGTCATGTGCTTACAAGTAAAACAACTGTTGCATTTACTGTCATTTCAATAGATGTAAAATTGTGGCATTTAAAGGTTTCAGGTGTTGCTCAGTTAATGACTGTTAAACTGTTGCAAATAAAGTGTTCAGTACTAGGCTGTACATGAGAAACATTCCACATTGTGTGTGAGAGGATTTTGAAAGACAAGAATGTTTTTGTTAAAGGACAGAAATTCTTTCAGGTTTCACAGGGGGCGATTGGGGATTTCCTCTCATGGTTTTTGTTGGCAGTTAAGGATGTGAAATGCTACTGTTACCGTCTAAAAGTCAAATTAATGTTTAGTTTCTCTTTTGGAAATATTCATTCATTTGCTGGTTGGAAATAGGTTTTCAGATTTTGTTGAGCAGTGTTAGATGCGCAGCGTTTTATTTATGTAGTAAGTAATTGTGTTTGGATGAAAGTCCAGAAGTAGCAAGTGGGTGTTCTAAGAGGGGTGGGGAAAATAATAGTTTTAAGTTCATGTTACTTAAAGCTTTGCCCCTAACTTTCAGTTACTTAAGTTGTGTGTGTACAAGTGTGCTTTCCCCCCTCCTTATGTGTGAATAAAAGAAAAATCTATGTAAAATAATCCTGGTTTTGCAGGCTGGACACTTTCTCAAAATAGGACATGGCAAGATTGGGTTTGTGGTGCTCTTCTGTTATACTGGAAAAAGAGGAGCATTGCTTTCAGAGATAATTTCCGGTGATACAAAGAGGACCCCAAAGGCAAAATAAACTTGATGTTCTTGCTCCATTGCTTTCAGCTCAGTGGAACTACGTTTATGCTGTCTGCTCCTAAGAGAGTAAGGTTCACCTTTTCCAGGAATGGAAGAGATTAGTAGCCTGCAGCTACTAGGAGCATTTAAACTTGCTCTTTTATGTTTTTTTCTGCTTTTGAAGATGAGATTGGAGGGGGGTGAGAGTGAGCCACCAATAACTACTCACTAGATCTGTGCTTTTTTTGGAGATAAAGCATTGCTTCCTTTTTATTACTGAGTTTTTCTTAACGCTATCTTACAAGGTGGAATTTGCAGCCTATAAAACATTCACTGTTTTTTGACTCCCCTTGCAGAAAATATAGAAGGAGAGAGGTCTGTCTCTAACTATTTTCATGTGAAAAAGCTTCTTGAAACACAACAGCCATCTTTAACCCTACTAATCTCAGGCCTAGGTGAAAACACTATATATTTTATAGACTGAAGATAAAGGGGAGAAAATACTCGTGATGTAAGTATCGATTCCTTTTAATATTTTTCTTTCTAGACTAACATTGCAGTATGATGACCTTTTTATGCTCTGGTTACGTCCAGATAAGAAATTGTAGTCTCAGTTATTGGTGTTAGGTTACCAGGGGATATGATGAGTGGATTTTAGATCAGTGCTGAACTCTGTACAATATTTGCAATGCCATTACATGTTCTTATATTTTTTCCATGAGAAACTAAATATTAATTAAAATGCACATTTGTTCTTAGTAGAATTGAAGGTTTTGAACCAAATGTGTTAAAGCTAATGCTTTGCCATGTAAATTTCCCAGCAGTTGTTTATCTCAATTGTATTCTACATCCAGCTGTAGAAATTTGTCAAATATTGTTTAAAGTTTTGTACATAGTTGTACTGTTATTTCTAGCCACTGTGCTGAACAGTATTCAAGTTATCACACAATATTGCTTTACACAAGGAAATGTGTGGCTTTTGTTTTGTATTTTTTTCGGTATAGAAGTTCCTGTGTCTTATTTAAATAAAAATTATAGTTAAAAAAATGAAAAAGTGGTGGGGACAACACACAAAAGCAGTGTTTCATTTATTTGTTTTGGAAACTGTGCGTGAAACACCATAGAGGGAGATTAAATTTTAATACTGTTCCAAATTTATATCTAGAATAATGTCAGCCATGTATGACTAGTGTGCTATGTCTTCTAGAACAAGATAATCTCTTATCTATTGATTTTTGCGTAATGCTGTACTCAGAAGGGGGGGAACCCCTAAAAATAGCTGAATGCTTAAATATGCTTTAAATAGCATACTCTATTTCTACATAGCACAGGAAAAAAAATCAGTTAAGAGTTGTTTGAAACTGTGTATCTGCTGCTGTGTTTGTGGTATGGCTAATTTCAAGTTACCTCTTGAAGATTATGAAAGCCATTAGATGTTTCACTATGTGAAACTAAATGAAACCCCTAAAGGATGTGGTATGAATCTACTGGCAGTCTTGGTTTCATGTTCTTTTGTATGACTCAAATGATTGTCATTTGACTTGCAGAATAATTCTTTCCAGATGGGGGTGAGGGGGAAGGAGGAAGAAAGAAGGATAATATTTAAGTGCATGTAAATCCTCCAAAGTCAGTGTTTACTGAAGTGCACTATGGCAATAACCATCAAGAATGGATTAAAGCTTTTTTTTGTCAGTCAGTGGAAATTTTAAGTTTTCAGCATCCCAAAGATTACAAGGTTTCTATGTGAGTATGTTAAAAAAACATTAACTGGAACTTAACTAAAGTCCTGTCCTGGGCCAGAATTTGGATTTCAATGACCCTTGCAAGTCCCTTCCAACTTAGGATATTCTGTGGTTCTGTGATCCCACCCTGCTGTGAGAATGCTTGGTGTCCTTCAGTCAGAAATGGCTCCATTTCAGCCATTTCATTGTCAGCTTGAAGGGGTTCTTAGGAATAGATTTGTGACTGTCCTGTCCCCTAAATGAATTTGACTGCAGCAGTTCTGGGCTGTCCTTGAGTGGAGGGCATTTTTTCAGGAAGTACTTCGACAAAAGCGTGTAGCTTGCCCTGCGGAGATGCGATGCAGTTTGTGTCACAGGGAACTTCTAAGCATCCCTGTGAACCTAGGCCTTGCCTGGTTAGTCACATTTTGGTTTTTTACCCTCATGAGCCACGCTTTTGTGTGCTGTGTGTAACTTGCTGCCTTTGTTTTCCCCAAAGCCAAAACAAGCAGTCTGAAAAGCACTGAGAGTAGAGAACTAATGAAATTATTTTGCCTTGAGTTCATTTTGTGACTAAAAGATCTTGACTTGAACATATATTTTCCAGTAATTCATGGCTCTGGATGTGAACACTTCAGAGACTGGAGGACTGCGTAAGGGTAGCCCTTGGCTTTGTATGCTGGGGGTAGGGGACAATAGATAGTGACCTGCTGCTTTTAGGAAACAGGGTGCTCTCAAGGAAGTGATTTCTGGCTTCCTGACAAATTAGCTTTTGGGAAGGGCCAGATACTGGCACAAGGATAGTCTCAGTATCTTCACAGTATGTAAGGAGTAACAAACAAGAGAAATTGTGATGTAAGTTCACATCTCTAATTCATTCAGTTGCAGTCAAAGACCATTGAGGCTTAGCAAACCAGCTCCTGGCCTTACTCCAGGGTAGTGGATTCGTACCTTCATATGTTACTTGAGGTACAACCCAAGCAGTTTGGCGATAACTGATAACTAGTAGAAATATATGTCAATTACTGTTGTAAAACAGCCTGCCTTGCTGTGCAAAATACAGCCAAGAAAACACAGGTCTGAAGCTACTCAGCTGGGAGGAAATAACCAAAGTTCTTGCTATGTATGTCCAGAACCTAAATGCAGGGAAGAAGTGAATTAAAGCTGGGAAAGTACACGCATTACACGCACAGCGATCTATACTTGGTACTTGGCTGAAGGAAGATGTTTGATCAAAGATTGTCATACGGTTAAAATGTGTCTATCTTGTTTCTGTTTGCATTAGTGTAACCAGTCCTGGAAAACTCTCTAGTTTGGGAGAAACTGTAAAAAGCTCAGGGAAGAGTTATAGGAATAAAGTACTGGAAAAACCAGAAGGCAGCTGTGTAGGAGCTCAACATGATTAACTTGATGGTTGAAGAGTGACTTCATTTCAGTTAGTAAATACCTGCATATGGGAAATACTAATGAGCTTTAAATTTAGCAGGCATGGAATCTTAAAGCAGTAACAAAATGAAGATAGATTAATTCACACTAAAAATGTAGATTTCTTTTAGCACTAAATGTAGTTATTTTGTGGGCCAATGTGCAAGGAAGGATTTTTTCAAGTATTGATATGTTTAAAATGAGATGATTTTACAAAGGATGTGCTCAAATAAGCTTTTTATAAGCCTTACTAACTTGTGATTATTATGTGGGCATTTAACATTTCGGTTCATGGTAAAGAGGTGGAATTTTTTAACTACCCTGAGCATTCTTGCCGCACTAAAGAAGCAGATGCTGCAATATTTTCAGCTAGGGTGTTAACACTTATCTTTTAAACTGTCTGGAATAGGTCTTTGAGGGTAACTTTTGGCTTCTGGAAAGTTTTGGTTTGTCAAACATGAATGAAGTCTCTAGTAAAGCAGAGGTAGTTGAGTAGCTTTATTAGTTATTTTGATTTTGGCACCTTCTCTACAGCACCATAGTTATGCAGAGGTGGCAAGAAAGTGGAGGGTAGGTGTTGTCTTTCTGGAGTGCAACAGCTCACAGAAATAATGTGTTACTTAAGTGGGGATGAGAGGAAAATGCCAGTTGAGGAGATAGGGAGTTTCCTCAGTAAAGGCCACATTGGAAGTGAGTGAACATGTACGTTAAAGTGCAAATTCAATTGGTAACAAGAAAGAAGAGTAATTAGATGAAGCTGGATAGAGAGGTGACTCCATTTTTAAGAACAAGTTGACATTTTTCCTCTGGTTGTAAGAAGTTCTGATGGGAAATTTTTAGGCTGCCTTGATCTGTAGCCTGGAAAGCTCAGAGGCAGAGGATCTGGAAGCCTGGGAGGAGAGAAGGTTGTATAATCTCTTCCACCATTGAATTAGAGACTGAGCTTGTTAACAAAGCACAATTAGGCTAATAATTGTGCCTGTAGAAAAGAAAGATGTGTGTGTGTGATTTGTTTTGTGTATGTGCATAGTGAAGTGTGTGGTTAAAGTTTTCAGTGATTTGGGCAGCTCTGGTTGAAAATAGGGGGTTTGCTCAGGGCAATAGTAATACCCATGGTAATCAGTATTTAGATTTGTTTTTAACTTATACTTTTCCAAATAAGTAGTAAGTAAATAGCATCATCTAAATCCCAGATGGCCAGGCATAAGTCATGTTAACTGAAACTGTGTGTCCACCTGCTTTCTGCAGGTGAGACCTGAGTGCTCTTGATATTTTTATGGACAGAGATCCTTTCTCCAAGGAGGAGAAAGCTGAAAGAAACTAGACTCCCCCTTCAGGCTTGGTGCCAAAAGGCTGGGTGATGCAATTACTCCCTTTCTGATTTTTATTTGGGTAAGAATTTCTAGTCATGCCCTATCTCTGTGATACAGAGGTTTCTCAGAAGGTAGCAGCCTTTCCATAAGGTTGGTGCTATCCTCGGGCTTGTTACATAGGGAAGTAAGAACTAATTCTTATGAAAGATTTTAAAACGGTATTGCCTTTGGAAACTAAATACTGTTTTTAGGAATTGGTGATGGAGGGGAAAGCACTTAAATCTGCTTTTCTGATTCCTTTGGATTCTAATTCATTGTACATACTAAGAATCATTCAGCATTTGGATGTCAGTTGCTGAAAATACAGGAAGCTTCAGATGTGGCTTTCCATCTCTATGACAGTACAGAGATGATACCATACTACAGACTTTCAATGCATGGTTATATTTTAGATGGGGCATGTAGGTGTATTTTAAGGCTTGTCACTTCATTCAGGTGCTCTTGTTCATGAAATGAATTTGGGTACGATGGTGGATCTGCTTTTGATTCTGGTGAAGAATTCCAAGGAGATAGTTTAGGCACTTTCTGAATTGAGTACCTAAGAAATGTGTTCTCTTCTAGAGAGGATTTTCTGGTTTTCCTCTTTGCAGGGAAATACTGCGGGGGTAGGGGAGTGATGAAGATGGGAGCAGTAGGTATTGCATTTATTAAACAATGGGAATGCAAATCAGCCTAGGCCCCTGATTTGCAGAGTAAACTTGTATGTCTGTATTTGTACGTACAGGATGTTCTTTGGGTTAGGAAGACAGTGGATGCCTTAATACTCCAGAGGAGTATTAGCCTGGATAAATGTCATTTGTTCTCTGAATCAGGCCATCTGTAGATTGCAATCTGTCCTTTGGTTGCATCCTGGCTGAAAGGCTGTGGAATGCTGCTCTGTATTATTACTTGGTTTTGTATTCAGTGAAAAAAAAATACCTCCAGGCTGGACAGCAAACTGGTACCTCTGGCCCAGGGCCTTTGTGGCACTGGCTGTCCTGTGGGTGCAAGTCTGCCACAGCAGGAGCTATTGTCCGTCTCTCAGCCTTCACCGTCACCAAAGTTTCATTTCCCAAGGTAGGTACAGGGTCTGCTGGCCCCTCCTCCATGGGAGTCTCCTTTCAGTCTCTGATGACTGGGAGACATTGTATCCTTGTTGCAAACCAAGAGGAAAATCATGCAAACCTGGACTCGCAGCTGTCGGCAGCACCCTGGGTGGTGTTTGTACACTCAGGACAGGAACATCATTACCTGAGTCACAGTAAGACTGGTCTCAAGCTACTTGATGCTGTTGTGGGTCAGGTGGGTTTTTTTCTTTTTATATACCCCCGTGCAGAAACTTAAGCACCTTGATAAGAGATTTTGATGTTGCTGATGGTGCATATATTGGATTAATCTTCCCTGAAGAAAGGCCCTTGCTTCACTTTGGGTTGGCCCTTGCAGAAAGGAGTTGGTGTGTATTGGTGACACTACCCAATAGGACTTATTCTGGGGTCAAGTGTTTCCTTCTATCTTGAAACACTTTCCTTTTTTCACTTTGATAACAACCATTAAAGAAAGCAACATTACATACCTCAACCTCAGTTAAGCCCTGCATTAAATACTTCATATATTTATGGGGAACAGAGAGGGAACCTAAACCACTTACAGACAAGCTGCACTGTTCATTAAAAACCACCCCAGGACAGACAGTTCAGTCTGCTCCTCCAAATCTCAGGAGAACGACCATTATGGATTTTTAGTGTTTTTCAATTGCATTTAATATTTGCTAACAGGATGTGCTGATAAAATGGGGGGGGGGGGGGGGGGCAGCAAGAGGGGGGCTGTAAAGCAGTGTCAGTGCAGCCTTTCTTCCTGAATTCCTCTGTTTGCTTTTCAATGTTATTTCCTTTTATACTTTGTTTTGGCAACATTCCCATGGCTTAAACTGCAAGCAGTGAGATGGACCTGCACACCCTGGGGTCTATCCAGGCTTTGAAGCACAGCAGTAGCAACTTACGAACATTGCAAAGGCTGGTGAAGCCAAGAGGTCTCCTGCCTCCAAGGAGACCGGGCCCACTTCCCTTAAAAATGAAAGCAAAAGCTGCAAAGTGCTCAGTGCAAGAGGGGGAGGGAAGGTTAAGAATTAACAAAAGGAAGATTTTGTTCAAGTAGGGCTTGTAATTATTTCCCTACATGAAGAGCAGCAATGGCTGTGAGTATCTTGCAGGTAAGCTTGGCTGAGGTTTGGTGACAAGTAGAGGTGACCCACAGGTCCTGCCTGAGGTTTGTGGTAGTGCTGCTGGTATCTCTCCACTGTGCAGCCTCGCACCCCTCTGTGGCCTCTGCTGCCACTCTGCTCTGTTACTCCTTTATCTTTTGGGGGGAGGGTGGCAAGTTTTCAGCCAGCTCAGTACCACTGCAGGTTCTTTTCCAGCTGGAAAGGCCCTGCTATGACAGTGGTGGCCCATGTTTACATGGGTCTGGGATGGTTACAAACCCAGGCCCTGGGCAGGCTTCTGTGACTTAAGAGCACAGACTGGCATTTTGGGGGAAGAGCCCTGAGTCTCTCCTGTGGCTCTGGCTCTTGCAGGCATACCAGTTGTCTCCAAATCCAGGGAAAACCTTGCAGAAAAGGGTGGATCAGCCCAAGACCCAGCTGAGCCACAGATCAGGAAAGTCCCCCACAGGGCTTGTCTCATTCTGTGGAATCTGTGTTGTCTTCTAAAAATTTTTCTGAAAATCAAACTCTCACCTGCCACAGTGAGGGCTGCTCTCTGCTGTCAGGCTTTGGTGTTCTGACGCTCTGGTACTCAAGTTTAAGGCAGAGATGATTGTGGGAGGACCACACAGACTGCCAAAACAGTCCAGAAAAATAAGCAGCTGTAACAGCAAAGTGGCCCATGATTTCAATTCCTGTATTTTATGTGTCAAGGGTTTATTCTGAGGATTGTACTTGGAATAATAGGAGTTTGGGTTTTTTCCTTGTCGCATCCTGCTCCTGTTACATTCAGCATGCTTGTTTCCTGCAGTCAGCTGTTATCCACCCACCTAGATCAAGACAGGGTTGGATAATTTAATTGTGTAGCACTTTAAAAGTTGTTTTTTACCTCGCTCTGGCCTGCTGATGAAGCAAGCATATGGGTTCCATCACCTGTCCTGGGGCCTTTTCTCCTGCCATAATAGCTGTGGAAGTCCAAAATAAAAGAAACACCCTGTAGAGTAAGTTTCTGGGATAGATGAAAGACTTCTGTTTCAAGAGAAGACTGGCTGTAACTTCTTTAACAGTTTAGCTAGGTCTGCTCTCTCTTTTAAAATTGCTTATCTACTTTTTCCTCATTTTTTGGGGTATTCTTTATCCCATAAAGATTCCAACAGCAACCAGTGTGTAAACAGCTGGCAGGTAGTGTCAGCCAGGCTTCCACCTCCAAGCTATAACATGCTTCTCTCAATTTAAATTTTGTAATTTTTTGCAAGCAGCCAAAACTTCAAACCCACTATGGATTAATTACAAGGCTGGGCACATCAAACTTTTGCTGTGGTAGAACAGAGTTAAAAGTTGATGCAGCTGCTGGAAGCTGAGTGCTGCTGCCTGGCAAACAGCAGCCTCCTCACTTGGTCACAAACTTGCAGAATGGTTTGGGTTGGCAGGGACCTCTAAAGGTCTTCCAGTTCAACCCCTCTGCCATGGACTTTATTTTACAAGATCAGGTTCTTCATAGTCCCATTGAACCAGATCTTGAACATTTCCAGGGATGGGGCATCTGTCACTTCCCTGGCCAGCCAGTTCCAATGTCTCACCACAAAAACCATCTTTCTGATGTGCAATCTAAACCCAACACTCTTTCACTTAAAAACCTGCCTCGTCCTTAGGCCCTGATAGTCTATCCAGTCTCTTACAAACTGTATATATTGAAAAGAAAGACAGTAAGGTCTCCCCCCTAGAGACTTCTTGACCCTAGGCTGAACAACCTCAGCTCTTCTCAGCCTTTCTCCATAGGAAAGGTGCTCCAGCCCTCTTGACTGGTTTTGTGGCCCTTCTCTGGACCCACTCCAGCAGGGAGAGCTCCTGTGTTGGCAAGCACCTTGCTGACTTCAAGGGAGAGCTATACTGGTTTGTAATTAGTCAGTGAGGGGAAAAGCCAATTTTATGCTTGGGAGAGCACTGTTAATGAATACCCAGGTAATGGTTTGACTGACTGCGAGGCCAGGGTGCCTTGGCACTGGAGGCTGGATGGTTACCCATGGCCAGACTTGCTGGACCTGCAGGGCCAGTTTGGCTGTGGTGCCCTTGTTTACTGTCCCAGGAGAGGCTGTGTGTGTGCACTGTGCTGGGCTGAGCACACACAGGGGGAGGACGGCAGCCCCATTGTGCTTGGTTGGCCAATGAGGTGCTAGACCATCTCAGCATTTCTGCTTCTCAGCTGAGGCAAAGCCTCTGCTGCTTGGCTGTTGGCAAGCCTGGTGGTTGCTCTGCTTCCTGCCTTCCCCATATGGTGGCTTGTTTAAAAATAAGACATTTACAAGGAGCAGAAGTTGTAAAAGTAGGCTAACCAGAGGGGGATTTGCAATAAATGCCTGGAAGGAAGCTTGAAGAAGTGAGGAGGGACCCAATACTGGCAGTTGCACCTTTACCATGTTAATTCTTGCTGCTGCTGCTGAGATCTGATCATCTTTGGGAACTGCACTGAGAGAAGACAGGACCTTCCAGCTGCCCTTGCTCTGCCCTGGGGCTATTCCACCCCACATACTCTTAACAGTGAAAATGGGGACAGTACACCCACCACTCATTCCTTGGTGGTGCTCATCCAGTATCCCCTGGTACCCACAGTGGGATGTGATGGAAGGTGGCAAATAGCAGTTGACAGAGGCCCCAGGAAAAGGCAACATGAGGCCAACACATGTGTGCTGTGTCTTCACATCAACCTCCTACTCTGCTGAGCCTTTCCAGGCTCAGATCCTGTCAGGGCTTCTAGGCCATGACATTTCTTGTATTCCCACTTGAAGCAAAGCAGCTTGCTGGTCACTTTGTTGCTCAGGTGGTCCCACTTTTTCCTAGCATGTACAGCTCCTAATATTTTAAGGGCATTTAAAAGGATATTGGGGGAAGGCAGGTGGTTCCTTGTGGCCAAGTGGTCCTGCTTCAAAGTACATCAGTACATTGCTCATGCAATGCTGGATATGGAAACAGCAGAAGGGAACAAGGTAAGTCCTATTCTACTCTGCTGGAATAAATCATGGTCATTTAAGAAAGCCAGAAAAGTTACTTTAAAAAGTTGCTTGTTAGTTTTTTCTCTGAGCTGTTCAATTCCCAAGGCTCACAGTCCAATTCCCCTGAAGCAGCTGCTCTGAGATTTGTAGAAACCTTGAATCATCAGAATCCATTACATCAAATTTAATAAACTTCACAATAAAGACACTTAATCAATTGCCACTGTTTTCATCTGCCATAGGGGTTCTGCAGCTGTTTTTATTTTAAAACAATCCACTACTCAACCAGAATATGCAACTGGAATGAAGCACATTAAATCAAGATGACCATTATGTGTGTAGAACAATCAATCTGCAATTTTACCAGGATGATAAACTGCCCTGTTGTCCCAAGCACTGCTGAGCCTGCAAGCACAGCACAGAAAATCCTCTCAGTGGCGCTGTCCTGGGAGTGACTCCACAGCCCAGGATGGTGAGGAGCACATGCCAGACACTTCCTTAGTAGTAGGGAAGTATTGTTTGTAACTCTGTACTCCAGACTTTTTGCCTTATTAATGTCTATTTGCAGGATGGTGGCTTTCTTGCTCATGTTTTTGACTTCTATAAATCTTTAGGATGACAATGCATTGTACACAGGGATTTTAACTGCTTGTCCTTATGCAAAATCAATTAGATTTTTAATAGCTATGGCTTCTTGTTTTTGTTGGGTTTTTTTCATTTGAGAGTGGGGAAAAAAATTGCATTGCAAATGATTCAAAGCTTAGGTTAATTTCAAAAATTACATATTACAAGCAATCAATGCTTAATATGCACTACTTGGTAGTGCAGTTTGCATGACAAGGAGGGAAAAGAAAAAGCCCTGCAGCTGTGGTTTGCCTTGTGTAAAAGGAACAATAATTCTGACGCTTTCCTACCTAAAAACATGATGAGGATTCAGAACACCTTTATCTGAACCTCTGCCATGCTCTTAATTGTCCCAGCCAAGACAGGAGTTTGGTTTTTTGTGCTTTGTTTTGATTGTTTTGGCTTTTTTTTAAATCCTGGAAGTCTAGAATCTGTGACCTAAAAAACAAACATTTTCTGGGCCTTAAAGAACAGTTAATTGGCTGTTTTGAACTCAATTCAGCCTCCTCTCTGCTTTCCACCTAACTGCTTCAGCTACTAAAAAATGCTGGAGTGGATTGTCCACAAGTGTTTTAGCAACTGTCCAGCCAAATGTAATCCAGAGCAAGTTTAGCAACCACAGACTTGCTTAAAGTTGCAAGAATCTGTTTAATGATTTTGTGGTAACCCAGCTGGGCTGAAGAGCAGCCTGTCTCTCCCTTGAGTGCCTAACACTAACATTTTTGGCATTGCAGATAATTACAGCTTGGGATGAAGAGGATTTCGGGCAAACATGCTCTGAGTAGAAACTAGCACTCCCAAGTGTAAGTGCACCCCACTGTAAACCTTAGGTATTTCCCAGTTAATCCCCTTTGTATATGTCTCATTTGCAGCCAGAACTGCAGCCCAAAATTGTGAGTTCAGGCCCCCCGTAATGCTCAAGGAAGTTACTCAGTGCAGAAAAGGCAGTTTACTGAGCAAGGGCTGCCAGTACCAAAGAGAAACAAATACTGTGGAAGGAAGCAAGTTTTATCTTTAGAAAGAGTAAGGTATTGACATCAGGATCAATGTCTTATGAGCCTCAGCGCCCCAAGTGGGCTGGGTGCTGTGCAAAGAGAAGATGAGACTGTCCTTTCCCATTAGACATGCAAATCCACTGCTAAGTGTCTGAAGAACTTCTCTGGCAACAACTGAAGTACTCTGACCCTTTCAGGCTATTGGATGGGATAATGAACATTACAGTTTTGAAGAGGGGTGTTTAAAACTTGCTGAGGGTTAAGCCCAATGAACTCTGGCCAGTCCAACCTCTCCTCCACTGATGGTATGTGGCTTGTTATGCAGGAGGCACCAAATGCACGTTAGTGCTCAGTGCAGCCATCCAACAATGTTCTGCTGCACTCAAGAAGAAGTTGGCCAATTCAGTGAACTTGTACATTTATATTGTTATTTTCAGGTACTTAGTTACCTAACAGATCATGAGGCAGGGATTAACTGAGTGTACAGGTAACTGGTTGTGAAACACTTCACCAATGTAAAAAGGAAAATCAAGCAAATTTTAAAAAGGCTGAATATAATAAATTGTAAAGCAGGTCCTATACAATACATAGAACTTGTGATCTTAACTGGCTACTGACACATCCTCAGGGTGCACGAGGTTGGACATCTGGAAGAATTTCTTCACTGAAGGGGTGGTCAGGCATTGGAATGGGCTGCCCAGGAAGGTGGTGGAGTCACCATGCCTGGAAGTGTTCAAAAGACAGACGTGCCACTTAATACTGTGGTTTAGCTGACAGGGTGGTGTTTGTTCCAAGGTTGGACTCAATGGTCTTGGAGGCTGTTTCCAACCTTTATGATTCTATGAGCCTTTTGCCCTTCTTTTGCAGGGAAGCAAAGGGACACCACATTGAGTTCAACTTTTCTCACTCTCCGACTGGATTACTATTCAGAAACAAACTGTTTGGTACTGTCTAAAAACTGGTCATGTTTATCTTCAGATGCTTGCTTTGTATCAATTCAACAGCACAACAGCATTCCAGTGGGAATAAAGTTGTGTTTTTTGTCAAAATCATTTTATTAAAGAGTTAATGTCACAACAAGCTCAAAATAACACATGCTTCAGAAGTAAATTGGATGAAAAATTCTCAAACAGAAACAGAAATGGATTGAAGGCATGGTAAAGCATCAGTTCCAAGAAACTTCTGCAAACAGGTGCAAATTCTGTTGGTGCAATGGAAAAAAAACTCAGAAAAGAAGCCTCCTGGGCATGACTTCTCTTTATGTAGTGCAGTTTGTCACATAAGTTAGATTGGAAAGGGCACAATTTCAGTGGCTGCACAGACCTAAATTTACTTCTTCAATAATTAGCTCCAGCACAGGTTTTTCAACTGTGAGTACTAATAAAACAAATTTAGTTGACATCTTAACATAGCAGTAATAGATATATTATATACATGATAGATGTTTGACTCATGCAGCCTCTTCAGTTACATGATTTTTTTAAAATTTACTCGAGAAACATTATAAAAAAATAGGTTTGCAATTTGTATTTCACTCTGGTGTTAGCTCCACATCACCCCAGGCAAAGACAGTGGTTCAGCAGATAATCTAATTTGGCAAGAAATCTGCCCTAATTCTTAACCTAATTTTTTTAAGTCCACGTAGAAAATAAATGCGAACTCTTTATACAAAACAAGAGCAAATAACTGTACCTATAGAAAAGGGGATTCATTCCCTTTAGTTTTATTATCATGGCACATACTTTATAGTTTCACAACAGCATACTAATTTTCATTTAGTTTTTTTAAACTCCAAAACAGTGTTGATGAAGGGAGGAATGTGAGTTACCAGAGGCAGCTGACTCATGCATTAAGCAATTCATGTTCTTTATCAGTTTTCCCAACAGCATCAGGATTGGATAACGGGTCGAGGTCAGCAAAGAGACTAAACCAAGCAGTCAAGTCTTTAGGGTTCTTTGTAGATTCTGGAAAAAAAAGAAAAAAGAAAGAAAAAAAGAAATGCACAGACTTGTCAGCTATTTTAAAACAAAACTGACTGAATGTTTGACTGAGGTCAAACAAATGCCATGCCATTGTTTAATTTATTACTGAGGGCACTTCTGACGAGAAAATCGGAATGAGTGATTGCATTTTAAAACACTATCTTTATCAGAATATAGAACTTTAGTAAGAATGAGTGCTTTACATGTCTGCTATGTATTTTATATGGCTCCTGCCATGATAAGTACAGGAACACTTTAATTAGAAATAGAAACAATTTCACTCTGTCTAGTTTTGTTCCATGAAAGGTATTTGAGTGTGCCCCTGCATGCCTGCAAACAAGCAAAAGGAAAGTGAAGGCAAATTTTACTTTTAACCTCTCTTACAGGACTAAATTCCTTTGCCTAAATCCAATTCATGTGACTGTTCTGTCTCCCCTGTATACAACCACACAAGGTCATTACTCATCTGGAATGAAGTTTTAATGGGAAGGCATTGGCTGGAGAGAGAGGGGGGTTACATTTGATAGCCAGTCCCAAGTACAGCTTCTAGTATTATTTTGATGGATATAGACAAAATGTGAATAGAGAATATGTTCCAACAGCTGGACTATAGCACCTCTGTGTCCACACTGACATATGTATTTCACACAGGTCTCCTGCCTGCTCCTATTCCAAGTGGGCAGATGTTCAGGTTAAAGCAATAACAACTTCAGCTGCTATGAAGAAGGAACATCTCCATTTGCTTTGTTTTTGTGACCCTATGCCCAACAAGTATTATACTGATAGTGAAATAAGATGTGCTCTTCACTCAGAGATAATGGCACATGAAAGGTTTCTCTGTGACACAAGGAATTTACTGACAAAACAGGGCATGACATTCCTCTTGGTATCTGCCATTTTCAGAACCACACACGTCAAAATAGCTAAGGGCTGTTCCTTTTGCTGGTGCCAGTCCCGTGGCTGTGTAATCACACTGATTTCCAGAACAGTTTCCAAAACACCTTAACCCTCTTTTCTTTTTTTCTTCTGAGCTGAAAAATGTCAGGAGAAGGAATACATATCACCCTTTCTTCTGCACTGAAGGTCTTTGACTTCATTTCTGATCAAATGTGAATGCACAGAATTGGCTAAGAAGTGGCAAAAGAATTCAACATAATCCTGGTTCACTTATCCAGAAAATCTTAGTCAAAATCAGCAGGGCTTTGTCTCAGTAGATGGCAGGACTATGCCCTCTTGGCTCAGTTGCAATAACTGAATTATTTTTTAAACAGATGATTACTAATATGATGCATGTTTATCAACAAGATTTGCAATTAGGGCTCTTCTGCCTTACCAGTAGTCTGTATTTTAGCCACAATGCCAAATCCTAGAGCTTCAAAACATTGTTTAGCTCAAAGTGCACGCAGATGCTATTCTGTGTGGCTCAAAAGTAAAGTAGTTAAAAGAAACTGTAGCTTCAGCTCCTTTCTTATATAGTAAATTACTCTTTTGACATGCTATTAGCACTGAAGCCTACTGAAAATATACATACACATCAGTATCATACACCTAATCAAGGTGAAACAGAGTAATCAGGGAGCACAAGATTGAGCTGAAGCTACTACAAAAGTAAGTCTGGTTACAACTAACTGAGAAGACAGACACAAGATACAAAAACTAAAACAGAAAAGCAAAGTAACTGAAAAAAAGACATGACTATCACCTTTCACAGGCGTCTTGTCATCATTCACATTCAGGCTGTGTGGTTTCTGTGCTGCCTGTGGTATTGACGGTGGGCTCACACTGCTGGCTGCCCATCCTGAAATTCAGTAATACAGCAGAATTAGCATGAAGAGTTACTTTGTTAACTCCAACACTCCCGTGTTTGGCAGCATCAGACAATGGAGCAGGTATTTATGGTCATTCATATCTGTTCTTGTACACATGAAGTCAGCAGTCAAAACTCCACAGGAGCCACATCCTTCACAAAAAGAGCCTCTGTATATCGCTTTCACCATCTCCAGATTCAGGCAACTATACTCTTTTCAAACCTTTAACATGGCTAAAAAAGATTTTTGCTTTTCTTATTGAATCACAGTTAATACTTATTCACAGGAAGGCCAGTTCAGCAATCAAGTCAAACACAGTTGTAGGGAGAAGAATCACTTACATTTGGGTGAAAATATCACACATAATAAACATTTTTTCCACCTTTTTTAACTTCTAAAGTTCCAAAGACTTTCATTTCATCCACTATTCCAGACAAAACATTATTTAGAGACCCTAGACTTTTTAGTTAATTTTGAAGTAATTTTGAAAAAAAAAATAATTGCAAAACACTGAAGAACTAAATTCAAGATTAATCACTTCGAGTTAACGTAAAACTACATTTTAATGGGATATTTTTCTTTCAGTTCTTTAATTGAAAGGATCTTCTCAGCAAGAAGAGACCAACTATGCAGGAAAAAGTGAAACAATTTTTTGTTCTTACATACATATTCTATAGCCACAAAAGAGTAATGATAAATACAGTTAATGAAGCCAGATGAACAGGCTAGAAAAGTGAACTAGGGGTAGTCTAGTGAAGAAACATATTAGGAAAAAAACAAAACAATTTTTGTCCCTGGCATAAGACATTTAAATTCATATCCTTTATTACATTTAGAGGACTGGAGACAGTATTTCTAATTTAATTAATATCTCCTTTAAGTTTGGCCTGGTCAATTATCCATCTGCTTCGGCAGTATCACAAACAGGATGCTCATCTATGCACCCAGTTACCATTTCCTTATTCAGTCTCTTTTTTCTACAAGTTCATGTTTTCACATCCTTTTTTTACACTTTTTGTCCTTCTTCCCTTTACTTTCTGCTCTTATCCTGTCAGATATTGGCAACCAGCATCCTGACAGGTACTGCAACAACCACATCAGTCACATCAACCCTTCCTCTCTTAGTAGATTATTCTCATCATTCTCTGATCTTACCTTGACTATAAAAGGTTTGAAGCCCAAGCTGTGTTATAAGAAGAGGCAAGAAAAGTTTTTCTATAAAATCACATGAATTAGGAAGGAAATTTAAAGCCACAAACATCCTCTGTATCTCTAAGGAAACTAACCAAAAACTTCTTCAAAATCTGGATGCAGAGTGCTCACATGCATTTGCTCTAGACGAAGGTGATAAAGGCTTGTAAGCCACCCTGTGCCCTCTGAAAGTGAGGTAGACTTTAATCTTTTGAATAAGCAAATCTGAATGATAAATAATGGAAAGCATGGCATTACCTCTTCAGAATGACATACTTTTCCAGGCATTTTCTCTGCTTGTGTTACAAATGAGAATGGTGGAGGACATTATACACAACTACAGCAGACTGCAATGCTTTTGTATGCTTGGAGGTGCATTGTGAGAGTGTTTTGATATGGCGAAGAATGACAACAGATAAATTCAGCTGCTTAAACAAATAGGGCCAAATCCTAATCTGGTAGAAATGAATGGGAGCTCTGCCAGAAACTTTCTGTACAAGACCCAGGGACTTCAGTGAGATCAGGAATTGGCTCCCTGAGACATCACTGATGTTCCTTTACACTGGTGTGCTTGGCAGGTGAGAGTGTGAAATGCTTCAGACAAGTGAACTCCTTTGGAGCCCTCCCTCCCTTTGAGTCCCTGGGCTAAGGCCTGGTAGGCAGCACATCCATGAGAGATGCTGTGGCCTGGCTGGCTGTTTACTGAAATGCAGGTAGCTCAAGTGCCACTTAGAAAACAGAAAGAACCTGACAACAGCAACAAAAAATCCAACCAAACATGCTCCAGAAAATATGTGATGCTTTCATAATGAAATTACCCATCTATGAAGGTACTGTGAAAAACTGACATAGAATTTTTATTAAATACTTTCATGAATTATGTTTCTAGTGAGCTACAGAGAAGAACTTTGCCTTTCAAAAGCAAACCGCAGCCTATCAGTTTGAAAGCAGTTGTTGGCCCTAAGCCTGTTCTGGTTTGCCTGTTCACAGGATGGCTTTGTTACGTGACCAGACAAAAGGTTATTTCCAAGACAGCAAGGAAACCAAACAGCTTGCTGTTCACCGAGCATCTCCACAAACATTGCAACAATTAAATTTAGAAATGGAAATGGTGAGCTGTGTGTTTTCTTACCAGCTAGAATGTATGCACATGTAGGGAAGATAAAGAGGAGCCCTTAATAGTAGGAATGAGTGAGTAAATGAAGCCATAAACATCATAAAAAGAGAAAGCCAATGCTCCCTCTGAAAAAGTATGAAGGCAACTGAACTACAGAGCTGTATCTGGAGGAGGATCTAAAAGATATGTTGGGAGCATGCTTTGTTTCTATTTTATATATTTTTATATATATATACATATATATACATACACATGTATATACACACATACACACACATTTATATGTATTTTAAACCAGCACCTGGTAGCCCCATAGCAATTCAGAGTCCCATTGTGTTGGATCCTGCCTATAAATACAGCCAGAGAAAACTCCGAGCTGGGAATTTCTGACCGTAACAGTTTATAACCTGCATAGCATTGTGCCTGTTTTACAGATTAAGATCTGAGGCAGAGAGAAAACAAAGCCCCAAAGATTTATGAGTGTGCTTAACGTAAAATAAGTAAGTAATCCCACTGAAGTTAATAGTAAAGTTAATGTGCTTAAAGTTAAGCATGTGAGTTTTAAGAATCTTTATGATCTCAAGGCCAAATTCACACAGGAAGTATGCAACATTGAGGCTACAGTGTAGCACCTCACACTGAATAATTACTAAGCAATCCTACCAGTTAGGGGGAAAAAAGTGTAGATGTATCACAAGCCCTGAGTAAAAATGTAATTCATACATTCTAATATTTCCAACTTGTATGTCTAGAGATGCTTATACTGCAGTTAGTATTTTGTTTAAAGAAAAAAAGTCTCAGTTCCCATATCCAATGATAAGGTCAAATTATGAAAGAAGAGTTGTGAAGTGAAATGAAATGTAGTTTAAGATTAAAGCTGAGTTTTCACAAGATATAAAATGGACCAAATTGCATCTTCTGTTAAAAAATAACAAAAAACTTAAAAAGAAAAATAGTCTATGAAAGTTAGTTTAAATAATGCATTGTACTCAGCAGATAAAGTCAGCTGAGAAAATGCTGCTTTTCAGATACAATCACTCAGCTGATTAGCCCTGACTTTTCAAATACGAGCACATCAATTACCACAATCTTCTGCCAAAACCTTGGAAACCCATTTGAAAACATCCACATTTTTCAGTGCAGATTTAATATTTTTTTTACTCAAAAAGGTTTTGGGATAGCATGTTGACTGGAATGGATTTTCCATTTCTAGTGTTCCTTGAATGCAACATACCCGAATTCTGACTCTGAAGTCTCTAACATTACACCCAATGCCAGTGCAAATGAGAGCTAACAGCCACCTCAGAAAGGATATCCAACCCTGCTTGCTAAAAAGGATTTTTCCCTAAAAACATATTAAGAATGTAAATTACACTGAAATGTAAAAGACATTAAAAAATATGCAAATTTGTGGAGAAAAAAATTAATCTCATAATATTTCTGTTGCTATTTTTAGTAATTTGCTTAAAAATCAGGTACCTTATAAAAATACATCTCAACCTGTGTATCATTACAGATGCCATTCCCCCATTTTTCATCTATGTCCTGAAGCCAATGAACCCAGGTGTCTAGGGGTGGTGGTAGTAACTGTATTAATTGTAAAGTAAATTTGACTTTCTTATCCTTGCCAAAATGTCATAGGTCACTCTATACCATGTATGACTCTTCCAGTTGCATGGGTTCTAATAAGTAGTTTCCAGGATAGAATCAGCCTGCTACCCTTTCCTATATCGCTCTTCCCCAAAAGAGATTTAAAGACTTGGGACAGAGCCCAAAAAGGCAAGGTCCCCTCCAGTTTGCAAAGCCCTATGAAAAATCCAGCCAGACTGCGGGGAGGACAAAGGTAGGTGCTGTTGGCTGTTTATCACCAGCCTGCCTTCCTTCCTCGCTTCCTTCCTTCCTCAAGGCCAAAGCAGCAGCAGGAAAGCTCTGCCCTAGTTCCCCTCTTTTCATTCCCCCAGCAGTAGTTTGGAAAAGCCAAGAGAATTAACTGAACAGAAGAAAGAGGAGAGAAAGAGTTGCATCACTAACCAGCCTGCAAGAGAAATCCACCCATATGGTTGCTAGGATGAGACAACCCATTCTACCTGACCCATATTCCTACAGGCAATGGTATAGGATGCTTGGTGGAAAAAAAGAAAAAAAAGAAAAAAGAAAAGAGAAAAAAGAAACAAGAAACAAGAAAAAAAATGCAACTGATTTTCACTACATTGTTTAAAAATAGTATCCCCAGATAAAATACAGTAATTATTTTTCGTTCCTTGGCCCCTTAACAGAGACAGCAGTTGTGACTAAAATAGTAAACCAACTCAGACAGATTTTCTGTTTCAGGAAAAGGAGTTATCTCAAAGGCCTACAGAACATTTCAAGAAGCTCAGTGAAAACATTCAAGACAGTAATCTTGACTTTAGGTTTTGGGTACTTCATTCTCAAACGCTGAATGAGAAGGGCTAGAAAAACAAGTTACACACATGGTTTTGCTCCAGGCCACACTCTGCTTTAATTTCAGGGTTTCTGCAGCCATGGCACAAAATAAACATTCCCCACACTTCTACATACCAGAAAACCATAATCTAAACCCTAACCCTAATATAACGACAGACCAAAATGTGCTCTCACCATGTAAGGATGACTGCAAGTCATTCATGTTTTGGTCTAGCAGCTGTGAGGGCAAGTAGCCTGATGGTGCTGGTACTGCAGATGATGAAGCGTTCTCGCCATCTCTAGTTGAAGAGTTCATGGTGGGATCAGCAGCCTGTCCAAAAACAGCTGTCCACTCTTTGCTGAATTCCCCCTCATCCAGGGAGGAAGCATTGAGGATCTCATTCAGTAATACTATGTCATCCTTATCACCAGGTTCTGGCTCCAAGGATCTCACAAACTTTTCCTTTGAAGCTGTCTCAGAACAAGAGAGTCAAGAGAAATAATTTTTTTAGACAAAGTAAAGATGGAACTTAAAAAAAATTACCAATCTAGGTTTTGTATGTTAAATGAGATGGAATATTTTTGCATGAATATTTGGTTTCTCTTTTAGACTCAATTCTCTTGGACATCTGGGTTTATACCTTATGCAACAAATAATTCCTTGATTATCTTAGATAACCTCACTGCTGTTAAGACTCATTTCTCCTTAAAAATAATACTACAAGTATGCTTAAAAATCTATTAAACACACCAAAATCATTACACAGACTAATACTTAAATCATTGGAAAGGACTACTTTTACGTTGCTTCTTGAAACATTATATGAAACTCTCAAAAAAAAAAATCAGATTGGTATACACTGAAAAAAGTAAGACTTGGGGATTATTCTAGAATTTTATAGGAACATACATAAGAATCACCCTTATGACCTTCTGACCAATGCCTGAATTATTGGGGTATTTGCCCACGAAAAAAGGTAAGTCTATCACACAGAATTAGATTTCTACACTGATCAATGCTGTAGTATTTTTTTTTCTTCTCATAAGCTGCTGAGAAATAACTGGGGCTCACTTTCCTTCTGATTCCTTGTGCGAGTTTTTCCAGCACCAGAACTGCAGCTGAAGTAGCTCTTAGATCACTTGAGCCATTGCTCCTTAAAAACAATTTTTTTCTATTTTAGAAATGTTAAATAGTAATATAAAATACATGAAACTGGTAATCAGGATCATAATCCTTTTCCAAAATATTTGGAAAGTTAAAGAACTACCAAAGACCCCCAAGTGTTATTTTACTTGGAAACTTTTGGAGCTCCACTGTGGAAGTCTGCAGATCACAAAAATGGTGGTTAACAAGGCTGATCATGTTACGTTACTGAAATACAGATCAGTCTATCTTAGTTATGCTTATTTCAAACTTGTAGGAAGGCACAGAGGCAGCTTCAGTTTTCCAAAGTTTGGGTAGATCAGCTGAGCTCTCCAATTTGCATTCAACTTACAAAGATGCTTTTAACCCTTTTGGGTTGAGACAAAAGACTGACAGCAGCAAAGTGGTTGCAACAGACCATTTTACTGAAACTCAACAGCCTTCTCAGCAAAGTTGCCTGGTAATAGCTGTAACAGTTTATAATGAAACACTTGAAGTTGAGTCAGAGGAGGAAAATAGGCACAGAACTGTGTTTTAAAATAGGCTCGTGCGTCAGCACACACACCTACGTACTAAGAAACAAATAAACCAACACACAATAAAATTATTTTATTCATTACTGAAGTCAGCTGTGAGATTCATCTCCTTTCTAACTCACATTTTGATATACCTCTGTACTCTCTGACAGGGCCTAAAAATTAGAAGTAGAAATATTAGGAACACGTCAATTCTCCTGATGTTCTCACTAGACTATAACTAAAATACCACAGAAAAAAATTTGTTCCTATGAGTTTTCAGGCTGTTTTCCCACCTTCAGATAAAGAGCAAAGAATATTAACATTGCCCAAGTACCTCCAATTCCCCCAAGTTACTCAGCAGGTGAGACAGAGGGGTAAATGGTCCCATAGGGGAAACACACCTGCAGTTTCAAAGCCCCTTAAGAACTCTGATCTCTATGGGGCATCACCATCTCAAAGCTGCTTTCAGGAAGCCCCTTCAGGAACTTGCAGGGAGAGATGCAAAGACAGCAGCATTTGTAGCAGATCTGCTACAACACAGCACCAACACCACACGTAACCACAAGTGCCCTGGAACGGAACAAATGCAGCAGCACAGCACAGCTCAGAGCAAAGCTCTGCTTTGTCTGGGGAGCCATTGCAGGAGCCCCATCTTGACTGTAGCAGCAAGTACAACATAAAGCTTTACGTGTGAAGAGCAGTTGGGTCTTTTTGCAGGGTGGATGGCCACCAGAAATCTGAGGAGTGACACATTCTGTGGCTTGGCAATCTTTGTGATCTTCCTGTGGGGACTATGCACCCATGGCAGGGCAGGATAGGGTGTGTTTAGGCTCAGGTTGCTCTGAATAAGCAGCAGCACCAGCAGCAGCAAGTTTTACTCTTGTTTGCAATAAAGGTTATCTAGAAACCAGTCTTGCTTACCGAGATATTACTCATGTGGTATCGCTGCTAGATTACTAGAATGATATGGACTTTCTCACTTTACCCATAAATCTTCTATTACTTCTTTTCCTGTTTCTGCTTTCACTGCCCACTTTCAGTCAAAATCCTTTTTTCTGTCTGCACATGCTGCCCCAACCTTATAAATACCCACGAAAAACCCCAAACTTCCAATAAAACACTGAAAGAACAATGCGACTATATTCTTTTTGTAGTGGTTCGAACAAGGTTCTAGCAATCCTCATAATTCCTTTGTAAATATACCTCATTTTGCAGCTATTTAAAAAAAAAAGGGAAGCAAAACTAAAAATATTTACAACAGTACATGATCAGCAATACAGGATAAAGACTTCTGTCTGAAACACACATGAAAGTGTACCTCTAACTATACTGCTTTACTTAAAATAATACAATGTTCATTAGCCTAAAGCTAGCCAGTGTGTAAAATTAGGGCAAATGGCTGATATTTTAACAGCGTCATAGCCATCCTTAGCCAATGCAGACATCCCGCAGCAGTTTTTGTATCAATTTAAGTGTTTAAGTAAAGAAAAAAGTGTTCTAAGTGACACAGCTAAGCTTGTATGAGCAATAATTGTATGTATTATATGTCTCTCCATTAGGAAGGCTTAACAAGGAATGGAACTGAGTAAGAAGAAAACCAGAAGGAAAAAAAATGCCACTATCAGACATGCACTGACCTTTTTTACTAACCACAGAAGTCATTGTTACCTTATCTATCCACAGATTAGGGCTGCTTCTGCAGACAGCTGAGGAACTTTCCTGGTGCCTGCCTTCATGGATGATTCCCCACATAGATAATTTCCCCCCAGTTCAGGCTACTGCCCATGCCAAATCCAAGGTCAAGGTGTTTGCAAATGTCCTTACCCACCATGAAGGCAGTGTCTTAAATACCCCAAATTACACTCTCAGTCTGACTGACTAAACCACACAAAGTTTTTTTCTTTGCTTAATTTGCTTTTTGAGTTGCCACAATCGGTTTTGTTGTTGAAGCTTTTTTTACTCGTCGTTCTGAGGTATATGAGTGAAAAGCAATAGAAAAATATATTATAGACTATGACTTATGATGAAAACTTACGAAACTTTAACACAGATATTCCATATGTTATATGGTAAAACAGCACATCCCCTTGAGCTGCCATGGATCTCACAGAAGAATAAGGACAGCACAGTGGATTTAATTAACTCTGTGTCTGGAACAAGTCACCAGTTCTTACATGGTTTTAAGAAGACTAGATCATTTGTTTCTGATATGTGCATTTCTAACACAAAATCTTGAGGTTACTAGTGTATTGCCAAGAGTTGTAGTACAACAACTAAAGAACCAAAATGAAAAATTTGTGAAATGTTATAGGAGGGGTAAGGTTTACAGTGGAACCTACTTCAGTTGGGCAAACAGGATGTAGTCCATTCTACCTAATTACCTGGTATAAACATTTTATCCCCAATAAGGTTTACTTCATATTGCAGCATCAGGAGTAGTGACTCTACTGAGTTTCCTTTAACACTATTAAAATATCGCAGCTGAATAACTTCCTTCAACCTTTCAGATTGTGAAAGAAATTAAGACCTAAGATTAAAATTATACTTGGTGACGATGACTGAATAGCAGATGAAACAGATCAAACAGACATGCACAATCATATCATACCATTTTCTTCAGGTTGCAGGTCTAATAACTCATCTATAGCACCTAAAAAAAAAAGAACAACAAAAAAGAAAAATTAAAAGCAACAAAGGAAGATCTGCAGTACACTGACAATCAGTACATACACATGTGAAGATAATTTTCTTAAGTATCGTCACCTGAGTTCTGCTTGTGGTTACAACGTCCTTGTAACGTGGAGATGACATCCTTGCCATCATCAGCTGTAATCAAGATCCATAAACATGTCAAATTGCACTTGGCAGGAAACCATGCTTATAAACAACATCACTATAAGATCAACATGCAATGGTTGTTGGGATTCATGTTTTAAATGAGTCATGTTTAAAATGAACCTGGTCACAATGAATGAAAGATCCAGGGTACAAGCATTTCAAAGTCAGGCAAATTTCTGAACAATAACCTGAGGGGGATCTTCCTTCAAGTCCCTGCCTGCTATACTACCCTCTTCAGGCTGAGTGCACCCAGCTGAGGCAACTGCAAAAATCAGACAGATCTCTCCTGTCCTCCAGGAGCAGAGACATCTCTTTTAGAAACTTGTACTTAGGCCAGGAGAGTGCACAAAAGTGCCGGGACCTTGTCACTCTCTAAACTGCCTTCCTTACTGTTCTTCCTCATGACATGAACTTTGGGAATAGGGAGAAGGAATCTTCACCCAAAGTACCCCAAGTCAGATCTAAGTAACAGCATCTCCTCTGCAGGGAAATAAATGAACTATGACCGATAGGAAGGAAAATGTATAGCTGAGAGTTACAGGCTATCAGAGGTGACGAAACACCACTTAAATTCTCAGCAAGTTTCTTAGGTGAGACATGGAATCAAAACAATAATCTTGATTCTATTTATCAGTGAAGAGAAAGATACCTCCCTCAGGTGATTAATCCCATTTAAGACATGTAGCAAAACAAAAGGGTTGAGTTACTGCTGAATATGCCTTTCCCTCATTAACTGTAGAGGAAACCTAATTCCTAGACAACTAAGTCTGTAGCTCTAAAGGCAAAGAAAGGGTTTGGCCAGAGTATTTGCCAGAGCTGGAAGGCTCATCTGCTGGAAGCCTCACACAAGAGGCTGGAAAGGTGAAATAGAATTCTCTGCTGGGAAATTAAAATTGAATCCCAAATCCTTTCACAAGAATTGCTAATCCCTGCCAAGAGAAACTTCAAGGTGTGTTCAGAACTCAATGAAACTGAACAGCTTGCTGTTTATATCATATTATCTTAATAAGGCTTTGCTAGGACAGAAATGTGCTACCAGCACTAGAATCAGCTGGTCATTTAAGAACCCATGAGAACATCTGATTACACTCTATATAGATATAGACAGGAGAGGGATAAACACACATGAACAAATATACATGATGCTTTCATAAAAGTACAATGCACAAAGCTAAAGGGGAAAACCCCCATCCTAAACTGTCTGGCAGAGAGGAAAAGAAAATCAGAAACAGAAGTTCATGACAGGTGGGATATGGATGGCCACAATTCTGTAAGGAAAAAGGTACAACCGTTGCTGAAAGCCTGCCTTAGTTGAGCAGTAAACATGACGGAGCCAATCTTAAAGGCATCCGTGGTATAGTAAGAGCAAATGCAGAGCAAATGATAAAAAAATTGAAGTTATGAAGTAGAAGTAGTTGGTGAGAAACACTAAGAAGCAACAGAGCTCCCTCACTAGAAGCATTCTATCTGTATGACTTCAGAACATACAGGGTAGTTTAAGAAAAAAAATCTTTGCAATGGCACAGACCTGCCAGTGTATGAAGATGGAAAAGTTTAGAAGAGCAGTTAGAAATATTTCAAAACACTTCAGTTCCTTTTAGGGGTGATGGAGATAGTCACTGAACAAGGTATTTATATTATGGTGAAATACTTTACAGTCCAAAAGTAACTGAGTTTCTAGAAAACATCTGCTAAGAAAATGTAAGTCAGATTTTGTAGCCATGAGTATTAAAATATCTTGTCAAAGATATGTCTGATCTAATTAATTGCAAAATCGGTGAAATTTCAAAACACTGGAAAAGTTCTAATATTATGAGATTATTACAAAAAACACCCAAAACCAACAATAATTAAATAGGGTGACTGAAGTAACTGTTACTACGGGCTGTAGATGACCATTACTCCCAGTTAAAACATTAACAGAATGCCATTCAGTATGAGATCCAGCAAAAGAACATGAGCATAATAAATATTCCTATAATAATTTACTGTTGTTTTTATGGAATGCAGACCTAGTTGAAAAAAAAGAGCTAATTTAATTCTTCAATCAAACTATGAACTTTTTTCAGTAAAGATATTTATTTAGAAACAATTTGACTTTGCACTGCACGGCCTTCCAGCTAAAAAGTTAGCACTCTGTAACATGTATAACGAACATATTGAATGGATTAGGAATGTGACAACTAACAGATGTCAAAAACACATTGTTAGGAGAAATAATTGCAAAGTAGAAGTGTTTCTAGTTTAGATCTGCAAGGCTTACTGTTTTATCCATTGCTATTCAATGGCTTTAGCAGTCATCTGGAAGTAAACACAAAATCACTCCTGAAAAGAATGTGCAAACAACTAACAGACTATTAGGGGTGGTCAGTCAGTCCAGTCATTCACTTTCTGTAGTCAGAGCTGGGAGAATTTAATACCACCAAGTCATAAGTTAAGTCTCTAGGAATAAGGAATATAAGCCACGCTGCAGAAAGGAGAAATGAATCCTGGAAAGTAGTGACTAAAAGAAACTGAGTCTTGCTAAGTAATGCATTCAGGTATGAGCTTTGAACTTGATGTTGCAGCAAAATGGGATGTCCTTCTTGGATATAGAAACAGGAATGTGATTTTACCTTCTAGAAACATGACAGGTGAGAGCAATATCATTAATCTCTTCTCCAGTTATGTATTTCATATTTGAAAAGGGACGTTGTAAAGTGGAATGGAAACAAAAACTTCAAAAATAAAGATGAGATGACGACTTCAAGACATCAACATGATTAACCCATTGAAATAAAGATTTGAGAGTCATCTTGACTTTCATGTATTACCTTTTAAGTATCTTCATGAAGGATAAAATATAACATATTAAAATTATTTTCCATTAATCTAGTAGAAAAAGTGAGATCATCTTGAAGATCTCCATGGATAAAGATCCCAATTTTTCCAGCACATCACCACCCTCACTGCAAGCACTTGTTTCTTAGTATGTACTCAGAATTTCCCTTTCTGTCACTTGTGTCCATTCCCTCCTTTCTTTCACTGTGCCCCTTCAGTTGGAGCCTGGCTGTGTCACTGGGAAATAACAACCCATAAGGTCATTGGCAGCAGCTGAATCTGACCTTGCCTGGCTTTTGAGCAGAAGTTCCACTGAATTCATCAGGTTTTTCATGGAGTACAATTTAATCGCTGGAACAAACTAGTGAGCTAAGTGGCACACCTCCCCTGTCTCACATACCAACCTGTAGGTCTCTTTCTTGAAGGGTACATGCCCCATGCAAGAATTAGGCTTTGGAACACAAGTTATTTGACCTATCTGAGAATGACTGAATGAAATGCAGTGCGATGTAACATATAAGAGATTAGTTTTAACAGATTCTCCTTGCCTTAGGTTTCATGCATTTGTAGGAATTTGCTGGGTGAAGCTGATATAGGAAATAAAGCAAACCAAACAAAAACCCCAAAGTGTTACAGCACACATGGAGTTATGATAACATGAAATAAAATACCTGAATAGTTCGACTCCTTGGTATGGCTCTCCTCATCTAATGAAATCAACCTTAATTAGAAAGAGTAAGAAAAAATTGTGAAAATAATTCTAAGGCTCTAAAATAACAATACATTTTCCTCTTTTTGGTCAAATCATTACCCACTCTCATCAGGAACAAAAAACCAGTAATAACAGATGGACTCTTGCACTTGCTGGTCTGCTGCTACCTTTCATTGTTTCATTGGCAGAAGTCTGTTGAAAATGAAACTTAGATTGAACTATCAAAACCTACCACCTTCCATTTTCAGTCTGACTACATCTGTAATGAAAAGAATCGTGTGTTCTGCTTTTACACATTTGGTCTTTTACACATTTGGTCTTTCATAACTATCACGAAGGAGCTACAATTGTTCCCCAGCAACTCCCCCCACAAAAAATGGCAACCAACCACTTTGCACTTCTCTGTATAACAGCAACTAATTAAAAATCAACAGTCAAGAGAGTTTTGCCCCATGTTAGCAGATTTCTAAAATAACAGATCAGCAGTGTTGATGAAAAAAGCTCTCAACAGGAAAAAAAAAAGGTGTAGTTTACATGCAATTCATATACAAAGGTGATCCCTGCAATGAAGAATACATACTTTCTAACTGCTATTACTTTGTGTAAAGCCATTCAAAGGGCAGAGAATGAAGCAGCCACAAGGCTGATGTGGTGGTGAAAAGGACTGTGGGCACATTCCTCCTATCCTCTAGTGACAGGACAGAAAGAGCCACCTCCCCTGCTCTTGGGGGTAGGCCTGTGGTAGAGGAAAATTAAATTCAAGCCAAATTCTAGTATAATGAATGTTTACTGTGAATGGAAAGTCCATGAGGATTTTAAAACCTTTGTTTTGTGTAATTCTTCTCGAATCTTAGATGTTTGTTTATGGTTTTAGACAGCAAAATGGTGACAGATTTTCTCCCTCAGTTTTATGCCAGACAAGGACAAGGATAATCCATAAATAAACACAAGTACAACCATGACATGGCATCTGATGCATTTCCTGGTAGGTGCCAACACCCACATCTTGCATAAATCACACATTCTTTTTAGAACTTTATATTCAACATTGAGGAAAAGAGCTATTTATTAAATTGTTTATTACTGTCACATGAGAAGCAACAGATGGAAGGAAGTGCTGTGGAGACAACCACCTGGCAAATGGTACTTGGTCAAGTCCTTTCTAATGTCAACAGCACCAAATCTGACCAATTTATAAAGCAGTTTTGGTCAGTGGTTCTGAATCTAAACAAGAAAAAGGACTGAAAACCTGAATTCTATAAAAATATTTTAAAAATAGTTATTATAAATAGCTAAGGAAAATCCACTAATCAGTCAAGCTGTTCTCTGCTTTTTGACAACTGATCCTTTGCTGGGTGCTTCATTTAAACAGGGACAGTCAAAACAACAGGTGGCTGCAGCATTATTATCAACATTGCATCTCCTAGCAACCGAATCCTGACGGTCAGGTAGGGGAGGGATCGCATCTCTTTCTCCTGCTCTCCTTTCCCCACAGCAGTCCATTCATAAGTCTCTCTCAGCTCAGAGCTACAGGTAACTCAAAACTTGACAGCATCAGCTCACTTAGATGTACTTTATACTAAGTACCTACTGCTTCATTGGATTACTAACTGATGCTGTATACATTACAAAAACTAATCGCTGCTCGGAGCAATCAGTAATCTATATCCTATTCCCAGGTGAAAGGAGATGCTGCTGAAAGGAGAAATACAATGCTCATATATCTTCTCCCATGTATAGCTGTTTACCATTTATTTTAATAAAGATAAAATGAAACAAAAGGTGAAAAAAAGAAAAAGAATGCTAGGAAAGATGAAAAACACTTAAAGGTTTTATGGGCCTTTTTAAAGCTCTTAATTTCACCATAAAGTTTATTAGTTTTCATGTACATATTACAACATTTGAGGAATTTTTGTATTGCGGTAACCAGTAGAATTAGACTAGCTGTGTCTGCATCTCTGCTTATGTTTGGTGACTTTAGCAACCAGGTAGCAGATTATAGACAAAAAAAAAATTATTACTTTAATATGTAGGGCATGTGACTTACTGACTCTGCTGATCTTCCATTGAATTGGTACTCTCAATCTGCAGGTCCTCCTTTTCTGCTTTTTCTGTTAGTTTATTCACAGGATCTTGCAAGCTCTAGATCATAACCACAATATAAATGTAAAGAAGAAAACAAATTAGAATCAGGGAAGCTCAAGTGTGTCATTTAAGACCAAACCTAATTATAGAACCAAGAGAAATCAAGCAAGAATGGTTTTGCACCATATCAAAACTATATCTGACTCAAACAAGTAGAATAAAGAACGTTAGAAGATACTCATTCAAATTGACTCTGTGAACACACTTTATATAAGGTGACACTCAGCTACTTCTAAACTCATGTTCTAATACTTCAAAACAAATATTTCTAAGTAAATATTTTCAATATTTCTAAGTAAATCTATCTATACCATGTGCAAAGCAGGCAGTGATGGAACGTTTATCTGCTATTTTGAGGGTTTGCTTATTTTTTCCTCCTTTTCCTTTTTTGTTTTAAGATGACAAAAATGAATTCTTTACATCTGTTTGTTCATCATATACTACTTCTTTTCTTATTTATTCTCATTTTTTTTACCTCCACAACTATTCACACAAACTCAGCAATTTCAATGGTAGCAGGAAGATACTGCTTGTGTCCTGAATCTGAAAACAAGGGTTAAAATCTTGGATGATAGCTTGATAAAGGCCAGGTGTGGTATTATGCAAGCCTACTGTCCCTTTGCAATCTGAAAGGCTGCGCTACAAGATGATGTGCAGTTTCACAGTCAGCGTTTTTACAACCAAAATTTGGAGATGTGAACAAGCCAACACAAACATTATAGACTGACTCTTTGAAGTGATAAATATACTACTGGTTGTCACTCTTACGCATCAATGAGAAATTCTGTCTGAATAATTAAATAAAGAAACACAGTAATTAAGTAATAGCAGATGTTAGTAATGTAAACATCTCTATCAAATGGTTTTGCTGTAAAGGTGAGAAAAGTTTCCTCTTTCTCAAGTGCAACTCAGTTTCTGAAAAATAAAACCATGTTACATATGAATAGTCTTGACCATTTGTAATTAAATTTACTAATGTTGCCATGATACTCATAGTAGTGCATCTCACCCCAGATTCTCCTGGCCCCCCAAAAGCTAAGGGTAAAACAGAGAAGTCATCTTCTGCACAAAACTTAAAAACCACAAAAATGTAGTGGTTGTGCATCTGGAATTTGAACAAAACATTAACATGTTTCATGAGAAATGTAAAACAAAAAACCATGGCCTAATCGACTGAATAGAAGTTAGAGTGCCCAGCCCATCTGTCACAAGAAAAGCATTCCCAGATATGTTTCAGGTCTTGCCTGCACTGCCCTGTTAACCAGGACAGAGGAGTCCCCAGAAGGAGCATTTCAGTTTCTGCTTGGTTCAGTACTTGTCTGTATGAGGAATCTACACATCAGGATTTTAGAAACTAAATGTATAGCTCTGTCATGTACTGCAGTTGCTTTTTTTTTTTGTCCCTCTCAGTAAGTAAATTCTACATAGAACTGCTGATTAATTTGTCATACTCACCCTCAGCAGTGCAGATATGGTCAAAAGATGAAGGTCACAAAAGCAGCAATAATTAAAAAAAGCCCTTAGGAAATAAACCTTATTCTGTGGTTGCCACTTTTTTTTTTGACACTGTAACAGTGTTAACCAGAATCAGATGTTAAGTGTACTTCTTCGATGCTGAATAAGGACACTTAGCCAGCTCAGCCAGATTACCTGTGTATGAATGTCACCCTTCACCTGCATTTGTACTGGGCATTGATTAGGCTACTGCACTTGTCGAGCTATTAAAATTAATGGGAATTATTCCATTGACTCCAAGAAGACCTGGACTAGAGTTCAAGAACATACAAATATCCACTATACTTGCACAGAAGTGCAGTGCAGAGAAAGACAGCAGCTCTGCATTATGGGGACTGTGCTGCTTTGGACACTTGAACCACCCTAGACACCTTTGCAACAGGACACAAAGTCCACTGTAATCAGGCAGTGACAGTGAAACATTTGTGGTGCTTTGCCTGCTGCCAAGCATAGCACCTCAGAGCCTGCTCCAAAAAGGCTGTAAAGGCTTTGGACAAAAAAACAGAACTACTTTAACCACTGCCTAATTATACAAGTTAAAGAAAATTATTAGAAGTAAAGTCTTTTGCATATTCACCAAAAAAATACAGGGAAATAACCATCCTTCTTTAAGGACCTATATTTTATGAAGCTTCCTTCATCAGTGTTTCAGGAAATCCATATTTAAAGGACTGTGATCAAACCACGGAAACAGCATATAGAAATGGAGTTCACAAGTACCTTGGGAAGGAAACAGCATGATAATAATGGCAGTTACTATTTCCTGTATTAGAAAAATAAACATAGCTCTGCAATACAGCTTCAGTTTCAGTGGAGATTATTATAAAAATTGTTATAAATCAGCAGCTATATTTTGATGCAATAATTCAATGTAACAATTTTATTCAGGCAATATTCCCTCACAATCAGATAGCAAATGGTGAAGTTATTTTCCTCAGCCCTGCCTCCCTCTACTCCGTATCTTGAGGTGCACTACAAACTGAGGCATCTTTTCAAAAGGACTTAAAAAAGCTAGAGAATGTGTATGAAATGAAACAATGTTAAAAAGCCACTGTCAATAATTTTCTAAACATGAACCCACAGTAATATGATCACTACTGTCAGCAGGCATAAAAGTGAAACCATGATATTCTCTTAATTGTTTCAGGTGACAGTAGAAAAAAGGGAAGTCCCACCATCTAGACAGTGTAGTGATTAAACAGAATTATGATGACACAAACTGAGTTCAGACCAAAGCAAGCACATTGCAGTTGGACATCCCCCTGGCTGCTCAGAGCAGGCAGATGTGTAACTTCACAGCACTGTTCTGGCTGCTCACATGGACTAGCACAGATTTTCTTGTGAGCTAAACCAGGTATGTGGCTTAAAGTAGGATCCTTGCATATTTAGAAACCTATCTTCCTAGCTTCCTTATCTCTCTTTTACTACAAAAATCAGAGTAAGACCATGCCCACTAGCAGAGCAAGTTCACAGTCATTCACTCTGCCTGATGCGTCTGTCTCTAACACCAAAAGTCAGCTAGTGACATTTCACCTGCACCCACTACTCAGACTAAATATCCAAGCTCACAAAGGATTCCTCCATGTACAGTTAACTCTGGTTCCAGCTCAGGCTCCATTTCTGACTTCTACTCACTCACTAAATTCCTTCACCTGCATCTGGGCTGCTTTCAAGTCAAGCCAAGATCATCTGGACTGCACATAAAACCTGCCCTCCGCAGTTAAATCACCAGTGTTGACACTGCACTCAGCTCACCCACGGCTCCTCCCAAGTGCTAAGCAACAACTAAGCACTTCTTGACTGAGAAACAATCAAAGCAACACAGCTAAGGGTAGTTTCAGGAGCCAGGCACACACCCCAAGATGTCACAACATTTATGAAGAAATGCAACATCACTGAGGAGCCAAAAACTCAAATGTATTTCACTTACAGGGAGAACTGAAGAGGAAGAGGAAAAGCAGATTGTCCCAGAATTTCCCCACAGACATTCATCAAGAAAAGAAACAGCAAATGTCCTCAAAACCCTTAGAAATACAAAATCATAGGCAATCTTGTCTATGAGTAAAGTCATGTTGTGACAAACAGAAACAAGAGAGGATACCAGACCACAGCAGAGGTCAGCAGAAGGCAATAGTGTTGTAATATCTGCTTGGACAGAGTACTCCAAAGGAGTACTCCACTAAGGAGCTCAGGCAGCAGCATTCCACTTCACACAGAAATAAATAGACACACTGAGATTTATACCTTTTGACTCCCTTACCAGGCTATTACTATTTCTAGGCTGATATGAACTCCTCAGGAAGTTTGGTGTTCTAGCATTTAAATGTAAACAATGCAACTAAATATTCATTAAGTAACTAAGTCAAATAAATGGTAACAGAAACTAGAAAGAGGTATTATTCATGAAAAGTAACTCCTGAAATAAGCTTGAATTAATTTGATATATGTTCATTTCAAGACAATGAAACCTTAAAGGCTTTACCGAAACAGCAGGCCATCATCTGTAATATTAAAGCAATGGATACAGTAACAGATACTTTTACATCACTATACATAGAGTTGTTAGCACATTAATAATCATCTTTCATCAAGCATAAAACTCAGAGTTAGGAAATACAGCTGCAATAGCACAATTATACTGCTCTCTGCATATACCCTGAAGCAAAGAAAACAAATGGGCTGCTTTTCATTAAGGGAGTTTGGCAAACATCTCTAAAAACAATGTTTTCTTTCCAGAAACAAACCCGAGAGGCGTTTCAGAGTCTCTTTCCTGAGGTAAACCTGGTACACGAATATGTATTTATATTACACAACACAAATAGCAGTCTTCTAGTACATAGCACCTCTTAATTTTTCAGTAAGACAATCTACATCTAAGTCAAATATTAACTGGCATTAATTTCTTGTTTTAAATGAAAACATTAATCCTACATTAATGTATGCTTCGTTTAATTCAGTTTAATTTGTATGAGCAAGATTTTGTCTTTTATGGAATCATAAAAGACAAAAATTATTTGCAAGCACCAAATTCAAAATTTTCATTTAAGAAAGACCCCTTTTATAAGATAAGGCAGGGAAAATAGCCTAAAAGAAATAACTCCCAAAAAAATGTAGAAATGGGCACACTGAAATATTTTACGTGTATTTTAAGCCATTACATATTCTGATTGTATTTTTAATCCGTAAAGCCAACAACAGACATGACACCTTCATTGGGTATATTTTTAAACCAAAAGTTTCTCCATCAGAAAGTACACTATCTTACATCAGCTATAGCTACTTACTACACTTCATTAAAAAATAATACCACATAATGTCAATGTAAAATTAGTTTGCAGCTCCTTTTTAATATACAGTTACTTTGGCATGAACATATGATATGACTGGTAGGGATCAGCTCCCTCACCATAATCACCTATTGTTATTCCACACCCAGGTGTAGCAGAGGAGGGATAGGACTCACCACACCCTTCAGAAGTGACAAGCAGAGGTCACTTACCCTGGTAATGCATCTGAAGCAGCAGGAGACATCTATTCTCTTAGACAACACAATCTCAATCACCAGATTTTGATTTAATCACCTTAGCTATCATTTAATGTGAACAATCAGAAACTAATAGCTGGGGACAAGACATTGTGGAGAAAACTCTGGTATAGAAAATAATCCCACACTCTAGAGACTGAGAGAAATAAAAATCATACTAAAAGCCAGTAACATACTCTTACTCCCAAGCAGCTGTTTTCTGAAAGCACAGAACTACATGAAATTCTATAGTTTAAAACTATCTCCTGATCAGCATCATTTATCAGCATACATATCTGTGCAAAAACAGGAAATCACATCTTTTCAGTGTAGGAGGTCAGCAATATAATTGGTTAAGATTCTCATAACAAAGTTAGGCTGTATCCTAAACACACCATATTATTCACAACGATTTTTACAGTTACTCTTTGCTTCAAGGGAGTGCTTGTTACATGTGTGGGCTCAACATAGATGGTATTTCTTTATCATAGACTGCCAATTTAATTTCAAATATAAATAATATTGTGAAATGTTTCACAGGAGGAAGTTCAAAAGGTACAAGCATCCCCAAATGTCTCTCATCCTCCATCACAAGGGTACACCAAAATAGGAGCATTTTCTCTCCAAGCTTCTCTCCAAGGTGTCCAAACATTACTATACATCTTGAAACAGCATATGCATTGTTCAAATAACCAAATTTTTAGATACAAAAGAGCATGAAGAATAAATACCCAGCAACAATACAGGCTACCTACAAAAATCGGACTGAAATTGTTTTGGATCAAAGCACAGATAAAAACATCCTCAGAAACCTTTTAATATCAGGAAGGTAAGAGAAGGCCCTACCAGCGCAGTACCCAGGCTCCTGAGCAGAACTCTGGCCAGGCAAAATCCAGGCTGCAGTGGGAGGGGGGAAGTAAAGGGGACTTTCTTCCCTGGTTTGGAGCTTAACTGGTGACTCTGAAGACAATTAGTAGCAATGTCAAGATAGCTATGCCCAGCTGTCTCCTGCTGAAATCTGACTGTAAACTGACTAAAACCCATCTTCCATGATGTGGACTACGCAAGAAAGAACCTTAAAGTTACATTAACTGCATAGAAAACGAGGACTTCTCCTGCAAGACAGGATCCTTCAGAGGCTGGGTAAGATGAAACAGTTTATAAACCTCCTCAATCAGGAGAGACTGAGCCTGAAATTTCTTTGTTTGGTCTGCTGTGATGTTTCAAGCTGCAGAAGTAATGGTCTCCACAAGCTCTTTATGCAAAGACCAGAAACTGCTCCCTCCCAACATTCTAGAAAACATCTTTGAATATAGCACAGTCATGTACAGACAAGTTTGGTAGTCTGGGGTGAAATTACCCCTCATACCTTCAGGTGCTTCTTTTCCAGGAGCTCAGGGGCAGCCACAGGCTATAAGGCATAATGTAGCCCAACTTCCACTTGTACCTGTCATACGCACAAGCATTTCATGGACTGAGGCTATGACTTGTAATCATTTTCAAACTGGGTTGTCTCTCCAAGCAAAGAGTGGCTTTGCTGCGTGCTGTTCATTCCTCACTCTCCTGCCCATGGCAACCCTTCCATCAGACCTCTGTCACACGTTATTTTTCTCCCATGCAAACAGTAGCCAACCAAGTAGTTATTGCATTGCCCAAAATAACTAAAGGACAAAGACATCTAGGAGGGTAAGTGGAAGGTTCATTAAGTTTTTCACTGTTTTCCCATTCCTCTACTGAGCCTCAAACTGCAACATGCAGAGCAGCTTCATATGCAGGGAAAGGCATGACCAGGAAAACACACAATGCTTAGTGATTATTTTTAGATACTTGGCAAAACTCTGAACTCAGACTTCAGTCAGATATTGCAAATATGCCATATTGAAAGTTTACAAAGATCAGTAAATAACATTACTCTACAAAAGAGTACTTCCCAGTAAAGGGTTAAAAAGTGAGTAGAGATGGGGGAACCCTGAGCATCCACTTACTCATATTCAGTCCGAAAAAGGTGTACTTAAAGAGTGTGAAAAACAGATGCAATGGCAAAATAGTTTTAATTCACTTGTGAGATTTTGGAGAGCAACATAAATTCCTAATTCGAATAGATGAATAAGTAAACACAGTCCCACTTAGCATTTAAAACAAATACTTAAGTGCAGCCCTTAATAATGTCTTCATTTGAAATATTTCTTAGTCACTGCACTATACATATAGTTTTTGATCCTACTAGTCAGAAGGACATTAGACAGAAAACCTGTATTTAAATGAAAAGACAAGACAGGGATAAAAGTGTCAGAAAATATACGGAAAAAATGTCAACATGTGCTTTCTACATCCTTGTACAATTTCTTATTTGTTATCACTGGGCAAATATATATATCTATATAACATTCCTTACCTTTAACATAGTGAATTCATATGGCTGATAACCTTTGAAACTTTCATGGATGGCTGCCATCGTGTGTGAAGTTTTTTCCCAAAAATGAAGCAGTGTTGTCTGTAAGGGAGGGTAAAATTTCAGTGCCAATGTTAACACAAATCTGTTTTCAGTGCAAATTTCACATCTTCCCTCCAACACTAGTTGCATATTCTTACAGTTCAATATTGCCATGGTAACCTCTTAAAAAACCACATTAACTGGAAAACTTTCTTTCAGAGGTCAACATTTTCCTTGGATACCTGATATGTTGTTAACACATGAGAAAGGAGGTTGCATCTGCTCGCTCCCAAAAGATCCACTTTTTGACAGACATCAGTCTTCAGTTTGTCAAAGTTGAGTTTTGCGTGTCGCACTTGTGCTTGAACCTTCAAACAAAGGGACAATTGTTTATGTAATGATTTTTTTTCTCCATTTTTAATGGAAGAGCAAACTAATACAACCTCTAGGGAAATGAGACAACTGAACAGACTCAATTACCATTTATATTTTCCTTAATCCCACTGAAATTAAGATAAAACAGACTGATAAATGGTACTCCTACTATCTTGTCTGTTATTACTTTTTGTAATATATTCAGTGAATAATTTTTGTTTTCTATCCCCTGTTTGTATGATGGATATTAGTATAAAATACATACTGAGAATAATTGGAAAGCGTACTCATATTGGTATCTCTTTCAAAAAAGACAAATTCAAATCCCAGCCAACAAATCTCGAGCCAAAAATTTACTACATAATATACAGGTGCACAGTAAGAGACATTTCCATGTACCTATAGCAAGAGACAAATTATGCTGGCAAAGTTTAAAGTCTATCTACAACAATATAGCACTTTAGTATCTTTGAACTATGACAAAAATTTCACTCATTAACTTTTCATTCTAAAATGGGAGTCCCTTTTCTGTTTATTGCTATCAGAATAATATCAAGTCCCCTTTTCCTAGGAACTAACGATTTCATTTTCAAAGGGCTTTAGTTTTTCAAACCCTTCTTCTACCCCAGTTAAGTACATACACATGTACATCAAGTACACATATAACACGCTGCTCCACAGACTACAGAAGCTTGACAACAACACTGACATGATTTGGTATCAGGGTAGAAGGTTGATGTAGGCATTTTGTATCCAGAATTTCCCATTTTTATAACAGTTTTGCACACTACCCAAATACTGTATTAATGAAAGAAATTTGTTTAAATTCTGTGAACAAATTTTGTTATAGTTTTCTTCCAATGAAATGGGCAACAATCAAACCACAAAACATTATCAATGTCCTATAACTCTTTCACAGTTAAAATAAAATATTTACCCACAAATTAAAATGTTTCACAGTGAAAACAAACTACTGAATGTAAATTACACACTTCTTTCCTTTTCTGGCCTAATTCCAAGAGTAAATTCATTTTGTCCAGAACATGCAAACTTGATCAAAGATTTGACAAACTTGTATGCTCCTCATCTTCAGAGGCAAATCTGGAACTTTGCAGCAAATGCCTTGTGCAATAAGAACAAATATATACATCTCATAATGCAACCTGAAACATTATGGTTTCTGTACTTCCAATCTTATTTTCCCAAACTCAGATTATACAGGACCTCCAACCAGGCAGAAAACCAGTCACAGATCTGCATCACAAATTCATCAGATGACCTACTGATACAAATTGTGTGACTCTTGGATTGCTGGATATGTGGCAACTTTATTTCACTGATCAGAATAGCTCTGCATAACCAATATTGCCCATCAGCCTGATCTGTTCATAAGGAAGAAACTATCACAATTCACAATTTCTCACAAATGCAGAATCTTACAGGTGAGATTTTAATCATAGAAAAAAATGTAAAAAAAGTAAAAGATGTAAAAAAAAAAAAAAAGAAACCACTTCTTTTAGTAAAGAGCAGTGCAACTCTAACTTTACAAAATAGCTTTGTGGTTACTGCATACATCCAGAAGAGGAAGTCTTCCACAGTAACTCCAAATATTACACCAAGCAATCAATCAGATCTTGAGTTCTGGTAATAATTACTACAACTGAAACTTTTGACTGGATCCAGTGCTCTAAGCACTGGAGTAAAACATCTTACTGATGACTTGCTTGTCATCTTTCCATGTTGAAGAGTTAAAAAAAAAGAGGACTCTCCAGAAGATGGAAGACTTCTTAGGTAGTTAGATGTTTTGGTGAGGTAGAGACAGATTCGAATTTCCTCAGGAAAGAGGAAATTGCTTCAATGGCTTCCACTTCTTAGGCAAGCATGACAAATGCTAAGCTATGACTTAAAGAGCAAGGAGCAGCTACTGCCAAGGTATCTACTATACGGTATGGAATTTTGTGAAAAGCCCTATCCAGACAGAGCTACATTGGCATGAGCTGAGGCTGCCTCTTAGTTTGGGATGCCCAAGGATTGCTACACTTCTTTTGGCTTGTCCTTGATGGAAGCCCAAGCAAGGCACCATGCCATCCATGCCAGGCGTGCCATTCCAGGCACAGCTGTCTAGTCAAAACGGCACATCAGTAAAAAGCTTATGGACCTCCAAAATTAAGCAGCAATGAAGGAGGATAGGAGCAGTGGCAGGAGGAATGCAGATGCTTTATCCAGTGCTGGATAAAGATATTTGTCCTGTGTTAGGTCCTCAAATCTTTTATTTGCTTCAGCTGCAAGTGCCTGAGAGCAGATATTTACAACTTCAGTGTGAAAAGGAGAGTTGTGAAGAAAATCATGGGCCTGTGCAAAAAGGAACTTCTAACTGAAATCCAAATATGGGATTACGTGCATCTTTTGCCATAAAGAATCGCTGCAACAGGAAGGGATTTAACTAAGAGATGTTGTATGGCTTTGAAAAAGCTAATCTCAGTTTCAGCCATGAAAATCCAGAGAAATTCAACTGATGTAAATGGAAATGTGTCACATATGTAACTATATTTTACAACGGCGCAGCTGAGATCAGAATCCCTTTCCTACTTGGTATATCACAGCACTGGTGAAAGCACATTAAGAACAGCTGGGGCTTTGTAGACTGAAAGTCCAAGTAAGTCCAAGCAAAGAATGTTAGTTCTGGGGAATATAAATACTGTCAGAGATGGTGAACCACAAGCTAAAAAAAAAAAGAAGTACTACTAAATGTAATTATTAATTCCTACTCCAACTCCTTAAGAAAGGATAAAATTATTAATTCCTACTCTAACTCCTTAAGAAAGAAGGAAAAAAATCCGTAAAACAAAAGCACCTATAAAGCTTGAGTTGCAGTCTTCCTGCATACATTCTTCAGGGATATTTAGCAAAGAACAGGTCAGCATATCTCTTAACTGAACATGTAATTAGTGTCTCTTTTAAAAGCTAAATCATTCATGAAGAGAAAGAGGTGATCTGCAACACATTGTGGAATATAAACCCGTATGTTTATCATGCTCATACAGATGATTCAAGAGACTTAATACTGTGTTACCAAATGCTACACATTTCTCTTGCCAACCAGGAAAGACGTGACACTATGGAAACTATTAAATTAAGGATGCTTTTAGGTTTTTTGATATATTGAAAGTTTATTGAGCAAAGTATTTTCCTTTTTTCAGCAGCAATGCAGGATAACCAAGAAAGAACACCACGCACTACATCAGCATGACCTTTTGCTTTTTATCAGTGCCAATAAATGTATTTTCAATTGAAATTATTATTTGACATCTTTTAAGATTACTTGTTGGCTTTGGGAATTAGGTATAAAACCTTAGTGCTCACAAAGCATAATCTACTTAACACCACACCAGTTATCAGAATGAACCTTTGGTTTTCTACTCAAGAGAAAGCTGATATAATACATACTAATCTTCTCTTTTCTCTGCAATTACTCTCTAAGACATGAGCAACAGGATCACATTGTGGTCTCAGTCCTGCAAATTTTTATTCATATATTTAAGTTTATTGAAGCTAAACATACAGAATTTCTTGAAAATCCTGGTCTGAAAACTGTCAAGATTTTACTGACTCTAGGAGAACTGCCCTGCTCCAAACACTACTTGAACATTTTATGATGAAAGAGCTTCTGAGCATCTGAAACTGTAGGTGCTAGATGTGAGATTTATACTATACAAGAAAATCTTATGGTACTATTGACATAAAAAAGATTATTACTTTTTGCCTTTTTCTAAGCAGCAACCTGCTTTTAATTTCCCAATGCAAACATCTAAATACAATATTCATAGAGACCACATGAGAAAACATGAATTTGGAAAGCAGCATCTTATTCAATCAATAGCTTGATAAACTATATGATACCAGATAAACCTGAAATAATTTCAAAGGACTGAAATATAGAAGTAAATAAAGAAATACTACAATCCTAAATCCTGGGGGCTTAAAAGTCAGATTCTAGAATGCCTGACTGTAAGGGCAAGTAATTGCTAACACAGTTTCTTAAACATTACCAGAAAATGGATCAGGTTGGAAGGCACCAAAGTGGGTCCTCTGGTTCAACCTCCCTGCTCAAGCAGGACCATCCCATAGCACATGGCACAGATTTGTGTCCAGACAGTTCGTGAATATCTCCAGTGAGGAAGATTCCACAGCATCTCTGGACCATTTGCTCCTGTGTATGGTCACCTGCACAGTAAAGAAGTTCTTCCTCATATTCAGGTGACACTTCCTGTGCATCAGTTTCTGCCCATTGCCTCTTGTCCTATTGCTTGGCACCACCAAGAAGAGCCTGCTCCATCCTTTGGGCACCCTCTATTCAGATACTTAGAGACATAGACAAGGTCCTTTCTCAGTCATCTCTTCTAGAGTGGGAACACGCCCAGCTCCCTCAGCCTTTTGTCGTAAGAGAGATGCCCCAGACTGTAAATCTTCTTTGCCACCCTCCACTGGACCCAGTGCAGGAGCTCCATGTCTCTTTTTCACTTAGGAGCCCAGAACTGGACACACCACTCCAGGTGTGGCCACACTAGGGCTGAGTAGAGGGTCAGGATCATCTCTCTCAACCGGTGAGCAATGCTCTTCCCAATGCACCCCAGGACACCATTCGCCTTCTTGGCCACAAGGGCACTGCTGGCTTATGGACAGCTTGTTATCTACCAGTACCCCCAGGTCCTTTTCCACAGAGCTTCTTTCCAGCTGGTATGCTGGAAATCTTTATTCGAACAGAAAAATTCTAATTTTAAGCATTCTAACATTAAAAAAAAAAAAAAAAAAAATGTTCATACCCAGTTAAAAAAACTCCGTTCAATATGTTCAGTTACTAAAATACAGATTTGTCATGTATTTTCGAGGGATCTTTATGTTCTCTACAGTACATCTGTGTTCCTACTTTCTTTTAGTCTCTTATAAAATGCAAAATTTATTTTGAGTAGTCGCCTAATTTCAGGGACAATTCAGCTAGGGAAGCATCATCTCCAAAATTAACTTATGTCAGATAAATGCTCTAACTCACTTTACATACAGCATATTTTTGTATCAGCATTTCCAGCATAGAAGGAGAAACAGATGCTTTTAGTCTAATTTGTCACCCAACCTCTCACTTACTCGATCTGAAAAGCATGCACAGTGTGTGTATAGGCTGGAGGGAAGGGGGTAAATAAACCAAGAGGGAAAAACGCCTGGAATACAGCAAACCTGCCTGATGGGGGCCCTGGGTAAACTCTACCAGCAGATGGAATCTGCACAAGTCTTTGCATTAAATAAGTATAGCAGCTTCTGGCATACCTGATTGCTGTAAAGACTACATGAAAATGAAATCAAACTGTAGTTTGAGGACCAAGTATTAAGCATAAAATACAACTTATAGCACTTCTGCATATGGCACAGAAAACATAAGGAACTAGATTCTCAGTTCCCACAAACTGTAGTAACTTCATAGCTTGAGTGATATTTTGATAAGGAGCACCCATTACACTTGTGCATGAGCATAACTAAGTACTTACTGATTGGTTTTTCCTTTTCTTTTTAATTCAAAGTTGATGATGTGCAGTCAGAGAACAGAAAAGGTAAAGTTTTATACAAAATAATGCCTGTAACTAAACTTTTCCATGTGCAGTGTAAGGACTTCCAACACCTTGCACAGTATGAAACCTGATTTCTGTGTGCTTTGGTATATTCTACATTTTGCAGACTATGCTTTGACTCAACTGTTCCCTTGGGCTGGAATAGCATTTATTGCATTAATTTCTGCTCCATAATTTTTTAGGCATAACACATAAAAACAATGGTTAAAGAAGAGTTGGCATACTTCTGTTCGTCTGCTTCAACCCTGGTTATTAAAATCTTCATTTATAATCTGATGAGAAACATTGGTACAAATTAATTTTAGGAGATGAAATTTTTAAAGTGAGCCACATCTAGCTAAAAGGGAAAACTACTTGGACAGCAAAACCAGATCCAAATTATATCTTTAAGTCTGAAGCTGAGCAGATGTACATCACATTTGTTCAAGAAATGAAACTATTCTTGAAATTTGAACTAAGATAATTTTAGTGCAGAACAAGTTCCAATAATACACTTCTTAAATTTCCCATTTTGGACTTAATGATGATTGTCTGTGCTTGTGCAGAAGCCCTATGCACCTCACTCTATTAAGCTTGATTAAGCAAATTTGCAGTCATGTTGCAATTCATATAAAGGATGTAATTACCATTGCATGTCTATCAGTCTCACTCTGGAAACCAACCAAACAGCTTCTGTGGAAGATGTCTCTGCCCATTACAGTGGGTTGGAACTCAATGATCTTTAAGGTCCCTTCCAACTCAAACCATTCTATGATTCTATAAAAAGTACTGTCTGCCTTTCTGCTGCAAAAGAACAACTGGTACATCAGCTTTGAAAAAGAAGTTATATCAGTGTGAGGAGAGGAAAAACTGCAGGCACACCTTCTGTACAGACTCTCGCCTTCTTTTCCTATGCAAAACCTGTGGAGTGGAGCTGCTGCCTATGACTCAGACACCCAGTTGCTACAGCAGTACAAGCAAATAACTGAAACAGCTGTCAAAAATGTTATGTCCTGTTTTGATGTAGCTTAAATGTATCGGCAAATTCATGTGGAGAGACAGCAGGTAAATGAAAGCTGAATTAAAGATGTACTAGGTCAGTTGCATTGCAAGAGAGAGATTCTGGAAAGGAAGATTATGAAGATTCTGATGTCCTGAAGTGGCAGAAGCCTCTCAATATATACAGACTTGAACAAGGCAAATCTATCGCAGATAAAAGACAACACAAATAATTTTAAGCCACCAAAGACCATTTTTCTAATGGCTGAAACATTTATGGTGACAGTGACATCCAACATAATCCACTGAAATCAATGCCAACTGAAATAATTGTAAATACCTACTAGAAACAGTTCTGGAACTCACCGTAAGCAATGGAAGAAGAGTGCTAATGTACACAAAAGAAAATTAAGAAAAGAAAAATGGCAGAAGCAATGTTATATTGCTCTGTAACAGAATATAGACAAATGCAGCTTAACATGGAGTAGTATAACAGTAGCTGCATTTCACTGTATTTACTGGGACCAGAATAATCATGTTTCTCTGCCCAACAACTCAGTATGAAACATCCACTGCCTACAAACAGAATGACCATAAAGTCAGTACAAGTTGATTAAAAGGCTTTTTCACTTAATACTGACATTTTTATTCTAGACAGAACCATCAAATCTACATGACTTAAACATTTATTTTGCTCTCCTTATGCTACAATGAAGAAGTCTAGAGAAATAAAACAGTAATAAGTCACATTATAACCAAAAGGTTATTCCCCCAAACGTGGCAGCTTTCATGCAAACTTCATCATTCAAACCTGCTACAATTTACTTAACTTACTTTTTTTTTTCAGTATGTTAAGAACACTTCATTAGAAACATTTGGGTATCTGTGGATAACAAAATTTTAAACTCCATGAAGCATCAAAAAGTGTATTATACTGTCACCGATTTTTTGATTTCAAATGTCTTAACAGGAGCATGGCACTTCTGTGAGGAGAGCCATTGTGACTCTTCAAAATGATCATCACTATTTTGGCTTGGTCTTCACCAGAATTTGTCCCTGTGCACACACCCATCCCCTTGGTCATTCATACCTAATCCAGCTTGGGGAAGCTCCACATGTTTTCCAGAAAAGCCTTGCTAGACAGTTGCTATGTATTTCATCAGAGAGTTTAAGGACAGTACAAATCAGCAGATGAACATCACAAAATACTACTCCTGCATGCCTTCCACAAAGGTATGCTAGGTGTGCCTAGCTCAGGCCTTGACATCCACCTTGTTACTTTGTCGCCTGTGTTAGTGGAGATCTAGCAAACACAAACTGATACCAGAGGTCACTAGTACTCTAGAACTCAAATCTAGAACTTCCAACATACACTGTTTTGCTGTTTGTATCTCCAGTCACTGAAGATGAGGCTGTTGTGCTCAGGATACAAATATATCACAGCTGAAGTACAACTACCATTCTCTCCAACCACAGAGCCTCTAGCTTTTATTTTCTCCTGCCTATGTAACTTTGCCCTAATTTCTAGCTCTGTTATTATCCCCTCATTACTTTGGGTCAGAGGCATGTTTTTTTCTTCCTGTTTGAAATCTGTGTCTATGGTCCTGGGTCAAGGAGAATGCCATGTTAAAGAGCAATGTGCTTAATGAGGATTGCTGCATTTTTTCACTTTAATGGCATTAGAAAAACCTAAGGTAAGAAAATATGTTGTTAGGTATACTGAATTAACTACTATTATTTTTAAATCCCAACAAAGGATTTTTTCCTAAAAGATATACAAATATCAACCACAGAGCCAGGCCATGGACATGCACCAGGACTTCTCTGAGGAATTTTTTTTCCAGTAGTATATGGAATTTGGTCTTTGTGTCACATTTATGCCATATTTCCCTCTTCAGTTTTTCAGTATTTGGCCTGTAAAAATTTTACTGCCTTGAGCCTGTTGGCTCACACACCACACAACTCCAGCCTGGCAGTAATGAGTAAGCCATGGTCAGAACTGCTTACTTCACAACCACTGACAGTCAGCAGATGTGAGCAATTCTCTGAACCCTGTGAGGATATAAGGTTATGGCTGGCTTGAATATTCCTCCTTTCTTACCCCTCAAAAAAATAAAGATTGGTTGTACCATCTTCTGATATATTTAATGACGGCTCTCACAGAATACGTCTCCCTCTCTCCTTTATGCAGACACATAGACATTTATCTTACTCACTTCCCTCTTTTTTTTCCCTACTGCCTCACTTCTTTCCCAGCCTTGTGTTTATTCCTGCTGTTTTATTATGTACCCTTTTCAACTCTCTTGTGTCTCTTCAAGGATGGGGAAAAATGAGAACCTCCTCACACTTTATGCATGTGATTCCATAAATATTATACAGGGACACGACTTTTTTTTCACTCTATATTTTTCTTCTACCCAAAGCCAAGTTGGATCTGCAAACACAGATAAGTTCAGGCTTAGCAATGGGGGAAAAAAGGCAGGCAAGAACAAAATATCTGACCAAATATGTAAATTAGTTTCGGTAAAAAGAATGATAGATTAGGCTTTCCCAGGTCATTAAAAAAAATAGAAAGGAGGAGTATGATGGAAGGCCATCATACCACACATAAAAAACTTGCAAAAGATGAGACTTCAGCCAACACAGGAACCAGAGGGCATTATATTGAACCAGCCATTTGAACTCAACACAAGGGTACGTGATCTTTACACAGCACCTGTGTCTGCAGGGCAGGACTTTGATCACAGCCATGCAATGGGGATGGCCAGAATTTATACTGGTTCAAAAGGCAACTGGACAGTTTTACAGGAAAACAAACCCTATGTCCTATGATGTCTCCACTGGTCACAGTATTAAAAGAAAACACCACTGTGTATTTGCTCTATGCAGCTCCCTGGTTGCTACCATTGGACACCAAGAACAAAAGATGACGCACAGAGAGTGGAGTTTTGTCTGAAGAATAAAGTAACCCTGAGGCACATTCGCAGGTTAGGGGGAGTTTGCTCTGCTGGATTCAGGCCTTCACAGCACCTTCTTACGGCAGGAGAACTCTCTGTTCTGTGGTCTAAGGCAGCACAGATACTTCAAATGAGCTTTTCCAACATAACATCTGTGTAACTGCAGATTTGCCACTACAAAAATTCAAAATCATGAGTTATATAATTTTATAACTGTTAGAGGTGCCAGAGTGCATTCAAGCACTGCCTATGCCCAAACATGCTTAAGTAACAGAAATCACATGGAAATGCCTCACATATTATAACTGTATGACAGAATGTTAACAACATTCACACAGATTCGTCTGGAGAAGGGGTGGGGACAATTTTGAGATGCTCCAACATTTCTACGATTACAACTGCAGTACAGAGAGAAGATAGGATCTCAGTCCTTTCAAAAAATTTTGTACCCCCTCGTACAAAAGTATACATATACATTAAGACTTGAGCTTTGAATTTTGGAAATTGATTGCCAAAACCTACAGGATCTACCTGGACAGGCCTAGCTTATCTTTCAGCATCCATCACAAATCTCCTCTCTTCACTCAGGTCCCAGAGGGTTGTCTGCCAAATGAAACGTTTACTCATGGTATTTAGGTGGGAGCTGGATTACTAAACAGTGCAATTGTCTGTGTGACACCTCTGGGGAGAATGTATACCTAACTAATTTTTTCCCTTTGTTTTTTAGAGGGTAGTTTGTTTAAAATAAATATTGTTGAAACAGCCCTGCTACTGGGTTAGGTATTTTGAGATAACAGGCCTATCAACTACATGTACTCTAAATTCTTATGAAAAATGTTATCCTACTATCCAATCAACAAGATGCTCTAATTTTAGATGTCTCAAGAGAATGTGGTTTTTTCCTTGACTGTTTTAACCTTTTTGATGCAAATTTGACATATTTTCTTCCCTACTGTCAATAGTATAGCAGTGCACTGACATGAATCCAAACACCTCTTTTCAGCAGCAAAGTTTTGTTACATCCAAATTAAATTTCTCTGAGACATGAAAACTATTTGTGGCAAGTAATATAGTGCTCTGTACTAAATAACAACATTCTGAACAGCTGCCCTGCAGCAATAGAAATATACTTCCTTCTCCATTATTAAAAAGTAATGTAGTCCCCTCACAGGAAAGAAACCCAAACACCACAGATTGAAAGGTACAGCCCAATAGCAACAGAAAACCTCTGAAGTTTTTTTCTAAGGAATTACCAGGAATTAAGGTGGTATTTTCCTCCTCCTTCCTGATTTTGCCCCTCTAGCATGGCCAAGGGGAGGCAGACAGTGTGTCATTTGGGGAGAGCAACGCCTCTGCAGAATCCTTTCCACTTACCCAGCAGCCGGACACAGCCCTGATCAAAATTACATCCACAATCCAGCAAGTTCATCCAGCCAAAAACCAGACAACAAACTCTTTAGCTTAATGCCTCACAACAGCTTTCACAAATAGAACACAGTGCACACCCAGAATATGAATCCAACTGTTTAAAATAAAATAATTACAACAAAATATAAATATTCACAGAAAATACAACAGATCAGCTTAAAATTTTTTTTCTATCAAATACAGCATGCAACTGACTCTCAAATACATGATGTGGACTGCTTCTATAATTCCAACCACTATTTACTGTAAAATGAAGGAAAGTCTATTTAATTTTAAAAAATGAAAGCAACAACAGTCTTCAATTTTTCAGAACCACACTCCAAGTCATTATGGAAATTATGATCACATCACAACATAAAAAAATCAGGCAAAGCAGAAAACCATTACTGAGTGGCCTCACTTTAAAACATTTAAGAGTCTTTGAGCTCACAGCCCAAGAAATGGAAAAGGTATGTTACTTTTCTGCAGGTTAACTAAACTGTTTTAACAACAATTTTGTATTAAACAGATGCTAAGCATGTTTGCACAAGACATTTCAAATTAAAGAGTTGTTTACTTGAATTTAAGTTTGGGAAAATACATTTTTAAGCTAAATATATAGATGCTATGCTCAAAACGCAGGGAGTGTTTACAGAGTTCTGCATTAGTTCAGTTTCATCTTGGCATCACCTTTCAGAAAAGCAGCATCTCTGTGTAGCCATACATCCACCCCAGAAAAAAGGCCATACGTACTCCTGGCTTTTGCTTTCCAAAAATCTTCCCCCACTCTTCAATTACATTGCCCCATACTCCTTACATGTTGCCAAACAACTTCTCTATCTCCTGCCTGCGCAGTAATAAATCAGCTCCAAATGAACGTGTCCACACTTTATGCAGTATAGTACCTGGCCTCAGCAGCTTTGATCCAAAAAGCCGTAACTCTTGCTCCAAAGAAAGGTTCAGAGGGAACTATAGGGATACAATTTTATCCAGCATAAAGACAAAGTAATGGTCAATATCTTTAACTTTGAACTGTATCAAAGGAGGGAGTTTTAATGCAGTGAGATATGTGACAGCTGAGAGCTGGAGCGCATGCAGCCTCTCCTCCCAACTCATTCACATAGGGTCATTACAGGAATAAACTGTGTATGAAAACAGTTCCACCTCTCGGAGCTTACACCTTCTGGCTACTCTCCGATTATCAGTGAGCAGAGAACACATCATGCTCCTCAAGCTATTAATATGGATGGGTTCCTCACAGCCATTGTATTCCTTTTTACAGCATGGATCAATATGAAAATTATTTTTAAAAAGGAACAAACATGAAATGACAATTAGAATGAAAGGAAGGCAATAAATATATAGCTTCTAGCCTTGTTAAAATATCTGCTTTTTTCTACTTTAAGAAGCCTTTTAAATACATGCCTCAACTTTCTGTTGGTAACAAGTTTCAGTATTAGTCCAACGCAGAATGTGTGCTTTACTAGGCTAAAAGGAAAAAAAGACCAAAAACAGTTGTTGACACTAACAGAGACCCTGAAGAAAGGACATACAAAGAAAATATTCCTGAATGACATTCATCTAAACAGCATTATTTCAGAGTTTGGGGATAGACTTCTAAATTATGAGCCCCAAACATAGTTCCAGTAGGGAGCATTCATCTGTCAGTCTGCAGACATGAGATCATTACCACTACAGCATGCTTGGATGTACCCTTCCAAACTGCAAACAGGTGCATATTTTCATGCATGGACACACATCCTCTTTGGAGAAGAATTTGGTCTTGATAACTTAGAACTCTTGAACTTCCCTCTCCTGAAATGGCTACAAGAATGTTGATAAAAAACTAACAGTTCTTTGCATAGATGCAAATAACTATATGTAGTGTAAAAATGAAGAGTCACATTTTATTAGTATGATCAAAGTGTATGAGTTGCTAAAAATTATTGCGAAGATTTGTAGCAAGAAGCAGGCCGATCAGGGTAAACAGCAAAAGCAAAGAAATAATATGATCTTTCTGGTTTGAAATATCACATACAGCTCTAAAGCAGGCATAACCTGGCTTGAGTGTTGAAAGTGCTGAGATTTGCTGAGCTTATCATAACTCCATTGTGTTAATCATATCAGACAACCTGAGAGCAAAGGATGGTTGCCACACATGGTACAGAGAATGCTGGCAAGTGGAGAGCAATTAAACAGTCAGCCCCCACAGGAAACGGAGACAGGGAATTACTGGTTTTGAACACTGAAAGACCAGAGAGGTGATGTAAAGAAAATCGTAATACAGCATAAAACTAACATGTCTACTATGCCCATGACTGTATACATCTAGTAATTATGCAGTTCAGTTTATCTCACATAATGCAGATAATTTGGAGGTCTTCTTGACTCCTTTAGGTGCAGTGTCCTCATAGTGAAAAAATATAATTAATATTTTTAATTTCTTTGCATCCAAATTAAATTCTTCAAGGCCTGAGCTCGATTGTTACTTGAATCTGGATCCTTTCTGAGCAGGCAGATGGGAGAAGTGAATAAGCTGGAATTACATAAAGGGACTTGAAAAGCTCAAATTCAGGTGCAGTAACAATATCCCCACTGAAAGCACCGCAAACCAGTGAGCCTGCCTGCATGATTCCCATAGCCATTGCAAAGGGCAGTGGGATGAACAGATGGACAAACTGCCAGGGAATGGCACTGACACATGTTGCAAATCCCAGCAATACCAACATTCTAAGAAAGATACTTTTAACAAAATCAACACGATTGCCAAGTTCCTTTAATATTCAGTCCCCAGATGCTCCCATGGTTGTGAGAGCAAAGCCACTCTGTTTACAGTGCTAATGCAGGAGAAGTCCTGTAAATTGAGGTTTTGTGTTTCATTCTCTATCTAACCTTTCAGCACAGAATATAAAATGGCACCCACTAGAAGTCATGATTCATTTTTAACATGAAATCTGTTGTACATAATCCCATGCGTTGTTATTGCTATTCCTGGTTGGCATTTAATATATCAATAAGCATGCCTTGTTTCCCTTGAAACAATTTAATTATATTTTGTCAAGATACAAACTCTGAAAGAGTACAAATTTATAAAAAACACCCAAATCTTTTTGTGGTGCTCTTCAGACTTTACAGTGTGCATTGCAGATGAAACAACATTTGAAATCTAAGCAGGGTTCAGGCAGAACCCTGAATCAGAGATGGTGATATATTTGCCATTCTTTTGGTTAGAACAGTACAGTTTGTTTGTTGGGTTTTTTAAATCCTATATATTTTGGTTTCATTATGTGAAGGAGAAAAGTCAAACATGGCATCTTTTTAATCACTCAGAGCCTATGCAATATACAACTAAACTGCAAAGGCCTTACGAAGTAAAAGCAGATGGACTACATTATGCATGTGCCCAAAAGTATAAGAAGAATTCCTGGGTAGTGGCAACCATAGAAAAACTTGCTTCTCTTGTGTAAACAATGTTTTCCCCAACAGCTGTATTCCCCTTCCTGTTTATTCTTCACTTCTGCAGAATTCTCTCAGTTCAGTCACATCTGTATTTCATTTATTTTTAAAAAATATTTCTTCAGCTATCCTCCTAGCCTTTTCAGAATATTAAGACTGAGGGAATTTTCCAAATCTCATTTCTCTTTTCACAACCTACTCTGGTCATATTTTTTACACTTCATTTAAGTTCTGAATTCACAAAACGATCCACATGGGTAACAGGCTTTGCCCACATAGACCAGCTTGCAGGGTATTAGTTTCCATGTGAGCAATGGAAATTGTCTAAGCAATCATCTTTTCTTTCCCATTTTCAGAATAATATTTCAGCAAATAGTGTTCAGTTGTTCCTTTTAAAAAAAAATCTAATATTAAATTTAATATTTACACATTTCTATATTATTAGACAGAAAATTCTTGAAGCTTAATTTTTATCACGTTTGACAGAGTCTTTTTAATACTGGGACCAAACCCAATTATTACATAAAAGTTAAGACTATTGCTTTAAATCACTGATTTTTTTAGAATATTCACTGTACTCTGTTGAAACATTTTATATTCTGCTATTTTAGTGAACAGAAATTTTTAGGATGTGTCTGATGTGTCTGCCTACCTTTTCTCAAAATAAATACAAGTCTGAAAATGGACAAATAACTCAAATCTACCTTTTTTGATTTCAGCAAGGTTACATGAAACAAACTTGTTAAAAAACTATATTGTATCTGTAGTCTAGCACTTAATTTTATTTTACTTCACAGCCATTTTTCTGAGTCTCACCTCAAATTCTTCTTTCTTAAAAATAACTGAACAGATGATGAACCGTTTCTCAAGGACAAGCATTAATCTCTGGAAGCAAACATATTCTACAAGCAATACCTCTAAAGATGATGTAATCTGTTCCAAGAAGTCTGTTTCTATTTTTAAGTGGCATACTCTTCTTATGCTTTTAAAAGGGCATCTCCATCACACATTGTTACTTAGCTTTTAACCCAGTAACAATCATCAGTGATATTTAATATACATGAAATGGCTTCAGAAAATAATTGATTTTATATCATTATGTACTCTGAGTGTTACAAATGGTACTTGAAATGGTAGTTTGAAGTTATAAGACTATAAAATGCTTTTATTGTGAAGAACATTTCTGCTAAAGGTCACATTTTCAAAAGAAGTTTTTTTCTTTCCTAACTGTCTTAAAATGCTTGAGCATTTTGTATGTGAAGCATCTTGCAATGTTTTGATTTCTCCATTTAATGTTACTAAATGTGATATTGGAGAACCTGGAAAGAACATTACAGTAGAAATTCCTCAAAGAAAACATGCTCAGCAGTGGAACTCCATCTGCTTTTAGAAAGAAAGGCAATAATGACAAAGCAACAGCTACAGTTTTGATCGAAGAACACTTTTTTACATGCTTTGTTTTTTGCTACCCTGATTTCTAGGTAAATCACTAAATTCAGCATTTCCAACACCATATATTTAAATATTTTTAAAAAACTGACTTCAAATCCCATATTCTAACTGCTATTCCCTACCAGAATGAAACCAAACCTACTCTTGATGGCACAGGCATGTCACAAGAAGCGACATCTGTAGGTGTCGTTTATCATATCGTAAGAGCGGGCTGTTATCTCTGTCTCTGCTATCACATTGCTACACTAAGATGTGGATCTCAAGAGTGCAGTTTGACACCATCTTACTAATTTTAGAGGACGCAGTTACCTTGCAGAGAGTATTACTGAATCTTCTGGAAGCTCACCTATTTTCCTAGCAAGCAGCAGCAGCAATCCAAACCAGCAAAGAGAATGGGTGGGGGCTCTTTTTAAAGGATGATTTTGAGCCAAGAGTGATAAAAATGGTATCTACCAATGTGATAGATTTTACTATCTCAGATTCCTAACAGGTATTACGAAAGTCACCATTCTTTTTTCACATTACAATGCCACACATATCCAGGGTATGGTCTACTAAAGCAACTCAGATCTTTCTGACACCTGCAGAGCACAAACACCAACATGTGCTCTGCCACATGCAGGGGCCTACATGACCATCACCTCATGATAAACGTGCTTTAAGTTTTTCAAATGAAGTAGAAATTTAATTAGGAAGTATCACCTAAAATGAGACTACTCCTGTCTACAACTTCTTTTAAAAATTATTTTTGTTAATTTTTAAAACCCAAGGTCGGTCAACAGTGACTACCCTAGCTGACTCTAAATATCCATCAAGTACACTGCTGTTTTTAATATGACAACTTAGAGTCCATTATTTACACCATTGTGACTGCCATGGCCAAAGACATTTTCCTTTAAGATGCTGGTGTACTTTGCTGCTTGGAAAATCAAAAGAATTTCCAGCTCAGTATCATCTGCAGATGTAAATAGCATTAGAACATTTTCTTTTGGTTGGCTTTTAATAATTGAACTAGAACACTACCAACAAACACCACCATGAAACTTCTAAGAGGGTCACCCTCAAATGAATTACATTTATTAGATATAGAAAAACACTTGGAAAATATATTACAGATGCATGATTTTGTCCAAGCAGGAAGAGAGTTTAGTTGATCTTCAAGGCATTTTCCATCTTTAAATTCTATAGTCCTTTGAAACTTTGTTTAGTGTTCCTTGGCCAATATTCTCAACTCTCAGCTCTTATTTTTCTAGTAAAGTTAAGTTCACTTTTCCTGTAAACACTCACAAGGAACTGCAACAATCCAGATTTGCAATTTGTTTTCTATTAAATTAACAATATGATTAAAAATGCAAAAATATAAAAAAACCCAAAATGTAATGTTATTTATAAACCTGTATTTTTACTTGCTCTTCAGTTTGTTAGCTTTTAAATGCCTACAGATTTTCTTTTGACTTTTATTTCTACAAGAAACTAAAATTTAGTTTCCAAGGATGGCAACTGCCAAGTCTGCTCTTATTTCAAAGATGAGCATCATATTTGTTTATTCTCTTTTCCTAGGCTTTTTGCATTTTCTCAACTCTCCGAGAGTTTTCAAAAGTAACAGAATTAAAAAAACCCTGAAACACTACTCCAGCACATTCTCATGCTGCCTTCAGGCTTGCTGGGCTAGCAGCTGATGTTAATGGACAGGGGAGTAGCAGATGATGCTGTAACGTGGCACAGCACCTTCACCATCACACAAACCAAAACACCCTCATGCCAAGCAGTGCTAACAGGCAAGGGGACAGCAGGGGAGCAGAGGCATAGGTCCTGAGCCTTCCTGAAAGGCTGCAGCAGATATATCTCATCCACACTTGCTGCAATCTTTACAATGAATACATATACTTCAGTGTTTCCATTCTGACCTTTTAATCAATTGATTTATTTATATGTTCATTATTTCCCAGATGTCCACACAAGCTTTAACTTTTATTTCTTAAAAGATATTCAAGGAAAGCTTGCACAGATCAGCCACTCCCTATATTGGTACATTTATAACAACAAAAGTTTAAGTTATTGGTATGTCATTATGAGTTCCTCAAGTTGAACTTTCCTTTTTCTGACTGCCTTTCCTTTTCTCTTGCCAGATTTATCTTTAAAATGCCATGTAAGGGCATTCAGTTTGTTTCAAGTATATAAAGGATTATAACCAGAAAAAACTGGAGATAAACTGTATCCAAAAAATTCAGGTTTTCAAGTTTCTCAACAGCTGCATGCAAAGCAACATCTGCGCACTAAGGTGCAGTGTAGCCTGTCTCAGGGAGCCCAGCACAGCCACTGGGTATTTACAAAGATACTCCAGTTTTGGTTCAAGCCTCAGAATGAAGGGGAAGCAGAGGAGTATGAAAACAATGGAAGCAAAAAACAAATACAGAAAGGATTAATTTGCTTTATCAATGTAGCATGACAAACAACCAATTGTGCCCCAGATGTAATTTTCTTCTAGTTAGCTAAAGGTCAGCATAACAATTTTTTTCAGCTCCCACTTTTTACTTGTTAGGGATGACACTGAAAGGTATAGGTTTGATGAGAAACTCTATATTGAATTGGATGGGTATGTGAGATAGCACAGCCAAGTAAAATTGAACAGCAGTCCCTCCTGTGCTCCTATAGGCTGCACATGAATGTCTGCTGCCTGGTATCCTAGCCTATCACTGCACACTGTCGCATTCCTTCTCAGAAAATGCATGGAAAAGCTTAACTTTTTCAGAGCTGGAAGAGGGAGACCAGCACTTGGGCTATTTGGTCTGTATTTTTACAACATCACAGCACAGCTGATGTCATAGTGCATGGTCTCCCGACAGATGAAAGAGACCACACTTAAGAACTTTAAAAACCTGATCAGTGTGGAAAATCTGGTGACAGGGTATTAGCTCATTAAAATTCTTCTAAATATCACAGAATTGACACAGCATTGTTTAGATGTTCTCACAGAAAACTTTCAAACTTTGAACTTGGGATGGAAGACCTCTATAACCAGAACAGCATTGGACTATTCATGAAAAATGCTAATAGGAAAAAAAAAAAAAGAAGGAAGTTACATAGCATTTAGAGAACTCTGCAGGGAAAAGTAAATACCTATTTCCTTAGTTTGACTCAAGTAGCTACAATTACATAGATATCTTTAAAAAGCAATGTAAAAAGGCTGCTCTGCAGTGTTCTGAGACACTTTGAAAGGGGTAGTGTTGCTGGGTCTTGCATACTTAGACTGATGCCTTAAGAACAGCATTAGAAAATTCTTTCAAGTACCTCATTGTTTTGAAAGAGAGCTACAAAAATGTCAATGTTTAAACTCAGATTTTATCAGCTCTGAAAATACTGACTCAACTATTGATCTTTTAGCCTGAGCTATTCTGAGGGAAGGTATGAAAAACCCATCTGGATTGATTTAGCTTTGGTCTCTGAAAACAAGTACCGTATCTGTATATATAAAGATACATTAAGGATTACATTATAAAAGGTTACATACTTGAAAAACAATCCTTTAACTAAGTGATATAAATACTGCCTATGCACTAGGTGCATTAAAGATCATTAAACCACTTTTTACTTGAAATAAAGGAAAAAAAATTACTAAAGTAATACTTCGGGTTTTCACAATCAGAAGTCTGAAGAAAACTTTCTTTCTAGTGCTCTGACAGGATGAGCTTCAATAACTGTTTGGTGGTGTATCACTCAATATGCAGTTCCAGCTCAAAACACTTCTCTCTGGAAATGGTACATTTAAGAACCAAAAACCTTACATGAGTAATTATAACATCTTTCTCAACACAAAACTAGCATGACTTCCTAAATTGTTGTTACAGATCCAAAATAAGCCCTAAAACCTCAGCATTACACTGCCACACTATGGCATAATTAAGATCTGCAAGCAAAAATATTTTTAAAAAAAGGCAATAAAACGTCCTCTAATTATTTAGGATTATAGTATCCACCATTAATTTTTGTAAAGTACTAAATAACAAACTTAGATCTTGCTCAGCAACAGTTACCTAGGAACATTATGCTTGAGGATTTTATTTCAGTGATTTTTTTCCCAGATTAAAAAGGAAAAAGTTTACTTTCTGCAAGTATTAAATCTTCAAAGACTAGTTTGATATGCCTGTTGCACAGATGGGATATGTGGGGAAGTGGATACCAGGGGCATTTCTTTACTTTGTTGGCCACAAAATGTAGACCTTTTGTTCTCTGCATTACAATGTGAACGGAAAGATTTTCAGTTGACAGCCAGTTGGAGAAGAGAAATGTTCAAAAGACTTTCAAGTTTGGTTTTTTTAACTATTTGAGGTCATGCTACAGAATTTTAGAACCTACTTTTTAATGTCAGAATGTAACTTATTTCAGACCTAGAAATATTTAAAAATACTTAGTACACATTTTTGCTACTAAGTTTTGTGAGAACTTGAAAAAAAATCTTCTTTTTTTTGCTGACCTTGAAGCACAGCAAGCCAGGATGGCTGAAATTTCACATATAGGTTTTAAACTACAGCAGCTCACTGTACAAAACATATGTTATTTTAATTACTTTGCCATTTATATAATTTATGCTTTCCATTGCATTTGTTTTGTAAGAAAGCTATAAATCAGTTTTCTATGACCATTACCAGTATTGCTTTATTCATTCTAACATTCCATTTTTAAGTGTTTTCCTAATAAATCAAACATTACACATAAGCAATCAGCTAAGGCCAAGACCATAACAATTATTTTACCTGCAAGAACTTGCCATTACAAACATTTCCCACAGGGCATAATAAAATATATGTCTGGTGCCACAAGACTTACAGGAATACTCTGTACTGAAGCATTAAATAAAGATTAGATGACTAACTGGGGTACTATTTGTTCCATCCCTTTCTTAATTGCTATTGTCACCACTTGTGTTTACAAAAAATGGCATAGTTAGATGCATGCCAGTCCTTTCCTGTTAGGATGGTTTATTCAAGCTTTCAAAATCCCCAGTTATATATCTTTCATCTTCAAACACTTTCAGTTACAGACTGCTTAAGTCATCAATTAACAGGGTTTTCTCTTTCATACATTACCCATCTCTAAGCCATATGCATATATACATGTACATTTTAATACCACTTCTGTTATTAGACCTCTGCTTTCAATTATGACACAATTTCTGTAAATTTTTTTACCACCTTTACTCAAAGCATGTGCCACTCGGTTATACCTATGATCCTAAGTCTTCCTGATAGCCAGCATGTATAAACAGCCAACTGTGAACATTACAGACTTTTAACAAACTCGGCTCTAGGGCCTCACTAGGAAATGTGAAGGTCTCACAAGCATTCCCGAACTGACTGCAAGAGGATTAGCCAAATAAATTTTGTACTCTCACCTGCTAGCAAAATGGCAGATTACCACCTAGGACTTGTGATTTTGCAAGTCTTTTGGGAGGGGAGGAGTTTAGCAAACTTGTATGACACTTAATGCAGACTATTTATAGAGAGTGCCGCCTTAGCAGTTTTAGTGTTTAGCAGTTCCCAAGAATAATGCTGAACTGCACAAGGAACTTAAATTCCAGATTTGCAACTCCTCCCCAAATTCCAACAATAGAGGATTTTGAAAATGTTTATCTTTAACTGCTCTCAAAATTTAGCAGCAGATAGTAGAACATTTCTGTTAGCCTTTTTTTAGTTGAAAAAAAATCACTTTTCCTCTCCCCCTCTGACTGCAGACATATCTTCTTCCATAGTCATTCAGACACCACAGCTAAGTATTTAAAATTAGATAACCTTCTTCAAAAATATATGTTATTTAAATTATAAAGATGTATGCTGAAGGTGAATATACCACTAAAAAATGTCTTTCCTTACAGCCCAGACAGAAAAGATTAGCTAGAATAAATGGCATCCTTACTGCTTCTCAATTATGCCCTCCTTGGAAGAATCAAAACCATGCTTCATTGTCATTCATTAGGCAATCCCTTCTAGGAAACCAGAGGAAACTTCATACCTTCCTGAACTTTTCCATCTGCTTATAAAGATCTGGATCCAACTCCTGAGACACATCTTTCATCCAGAGTAGAGCTCCTCTGTATTCAGTCCGATACTGTTCCATTCTGTTTACTGTAAGCCACGTGTCTGAGATGGCTCTGTATCTGAAAGTCTCCACTTCTTGATATAATCTACTCAGAGGAGCACGGAGTGCTAATCTGGGGGAAGGCATGAAGGAAAGAGAGGAAGGAGAGGAACATGTTTAACAAGTTCCACAAAGCATTAATACAACTCCTGACAGTTTACTAGCACTCAAAAAAACATACACAGCGAGCATAGGTCACTGAAATGCTAGGATATGTTCAGATCATTCTACAACACGGTTAGAGGTACACATGAAACAGAGTAATTTTGCATTGATATTGTATTTGCAACCTTCCTGTTCAAATAGCAACTTTTCAATTACACATGTGAGTGGAAAAGAAACCTCTTCTACTGTGTCTATGTATTTAATTTGACAAGCCACTTGGGTGATATTACCATTCGTCTTCACAAGTTTTATTTAACAACTATAAAAATAAACCCAAGGTAATTTATTACTGGGAAAACACCACAGATCTATCAGGATTGTTAAGCTAAACCTCACAAAAACCACTTCCATTAGCCTTTTAGTCTTCAAATGTAAACATAGACAAGTAAGTCATCTGCTGGGTAGATGATTATCTGATTTTTTCCCTTGCTTTTTTTAGGAATTGGAACAATTCCTTTGAAGGATATTTATCTTTTGGAAGGATTCAGACATTTTCCTAAATGTTTCTTCAGGCAACCACACTTAGGAAAGGCAGTAGGGGACACTGTTGTTCTCCCTATGCCATCACTTCAGCTCCTAATGGGATCTCAAAACTAGACAGGATTACTCCTTTCACTTTGCTTCCTCCTACTGGTTCTGCTTTCCTCTTGGTTTCCAGAAGCACCTCACTGGAATGGGTTCAATCAGTTCCACATCAGCACAGAGTTAGTTTAATGTGCTAGGAAGTCCCTTGGCACAAGAGAATTTCTAATTTTGACTCCAGTAACCCAAGAAATGTCTTTTTGATCTCCAGCTACTGAGCTAGCTATGAGCATGAAACATAAATAAAAGCAGTCCCAACTTCAACAAGCGTTCGAGGATAGCTCAAAAGGAGAAAGACAAATGGTTTTATTTTTATGTGAATTTATTTTAAAAGATGCCTTAAAAATGCACTGAGCAAGATCTATAATATTTGTATTTATTGTGACTTGTGTTTTCCCACTACATTTTTTCTCGTTCCACAAATTCTTACCGAGATATCCAAAGGAAAATTGAATTTATGTAGATGTGCACTGAGATCTCTAGAAACAGTTAAGCTTCATAAAGAAGCAAGTCATCAGTGCTTTTGCTCAAAAGTGCCTCACATGTGCCTTAAAGATCCTAGTCATGGCTGTTACTGGAGGTGCTAATGACCAAATTCTAGCCCAAGTTAAACATACGAAATTCTCAGTGCTCTGTATGCAACGTTTTCTTTTCAGCCAAACTGCTGCACTGTTAAGCTAAAGCCAGAAAGTATCACAGTAGTTAGAAGACCCCTAAAATCCTGTAAAACATAATGGAATAGAATTTTCCTTTGTGAGTGATGGCAAATTTAATACTTTCATAGTCCCAATGCTGTTAAAAAGTGCATCACAATACTTATAATGCCATCAGGTACTGTTACTTTTAAACTCCTAGAGCAAAGACTGGGTCACGGAGACCTAAAGGGCTATGGTTAACAGCAGGTGTTTGTGTGCTTGTGTGCTCCTCTGGATGCCTTACCTTTTACTGATTTGCTCCTACACAACCTACATCAGCTCTGTAGAGATCTACGATCTTCTCTCAAGGGGACTTCAGTGTAAAGTTCAAGCAGCAGACAGCATTCAAACCCTTCCTTTCTCCTCTGTCTAGTCAAGGTATGAGACTTGATGGGCCAGAAAAAAGTATTCCCTTACTCATTTCCCTCCCTCGCAGGACCCAGACACCTCCACAGTGAGCCTGCTGTAGCATTTCTTTGCAGTGAGAAGTGCCACCAAGCAGGAGAGGGATCTGACATCAGCCCCTTTACAACCCTCCTGCTGGAGAGGCCATGGAGAGGCTCTAGTACAGCTTTAGAACTACTAAGCACAGAGATGCTCTAGTACAGTTTTAGAACTACTGAGCGGAACAGGCGCAGGCAGGGGACCTGGAAATACAGACACAGCAGGTCCACAAGACAAAAAGCAGCATCAGGCAAAATTCAAAAAGCCACTAATATTGCCAATACTACAGCAGATTTTGTCAATAATTTCCCGATCAATTGGTTCCTTAAACATTTCAAATGACTAAATGAATCATGCCAATGGTGAATCAACTACCATTATCACAAGTACTTTGTAAATCAGATAGCAATGTTGACCCATATACCTTTGCTGAGAAGAAAAGCAGAGGGCCTTTCCTGTAGCTTGCATCATTTTTCCTGCTCTTGTTTTATCCTGAGAACCCTGTGATCGAAGAAATTTCCCCAATTCATTTTCTTCCTGAGACAGAACTAACAAAACATAAATGAGTTGTCAAATATGTTATTTAATTGGTTCCTAAGAGCTTTAAAACATCAAATAGTTTAAGTCACTCTAAGTCCAAGCGACAAAGCAAAAATAAATAATTTCACAGAATTCCTGCACTTAGTAAACAGAAGATCTGATTCATTTGAGACATTTGTTGATATACTTAACAAGAATCACAAAATTCCATCAGCACCAAAAGACAAGAGGAAAAATGTACTATTTCCTTCTTGGAAAAAAAATAGGTTGGTTATATTACAAAAAGGTCCATCTTGATTACAGTATTGGGTTTTTTGGGCTTTGTCTGGTTTGGTAGTCTGGTTTTTAATTCTTTTTTACCACTTGTACTGCCTCAGCTGATCTTTGGTAGCATACTTTTATTGAAGCTAATTCCATGTTGTACTAACCAAAACTCATTCACTTGCTTTCTTTTGCTCATCATTTTATAACCTTATCATTTATGACTACATAAAATTTCACATGAACAATCTAGTACTTTATTTTAAAGAACATTTACTTTAAAATTACTTGGCCAGATTACTTGACAACTTTAACATTCTATACAATTCAAACACGATATTTCAACTATCTGAAATACCTCTACCTCAAAGTAACTGATTATTTTTTGAACAGGAAGACGAAGTGGTTTTACTCTGAATTGTTGACTACTTCTAAACTGGGACCATGGATCTCCAAGAACCTTACAAAAACATTTCAGGATGCCTTAGACACTTTAGAAGACAAAGAGACAATCCCATATGGTACCAATTTCAACCGGAGAACGGCCTAAAACAAAGAAAGAAGATCTCTTGAAGTCTTCTTGCCATTTTTCAAATTGTTGACAGTCAACTCCAATAGACTCAGTACACTTTGGTAGAAGATGCACATCTGTATCTGATGCACACCTTTGCATCAGAGATTTCACCCGCTACTTCCTGAACTCAATACACTACTATTCTGTATTTCAATTTTACCTCTATATTCTGAAACATTATGTCTGACTTTCTTTGGATAAAGAAAAATGAAAGGCTCAAGAAAATATGGGAAGATCACTTCAAAGCTAGAGTCTCTTCTTCAGGCCAGATATCAAACAATATTGACTGCAGAGAACCTTCAGAGGACATTTAACACAACTTGCTGTTTGAAACTTCCAAAATTAGGTTCCCATCTCTCACTAATGAATGTCAGTAATTACTGTATACTTACTACAATCAAGTCAGCATTATCAAATTCATCACAATAGCACGGATTACTTAATTATGAAACTAGTAATAAACCAAATATTCTTCAACATCAATCCTGATTAAAAAAACCCAAAACACTAAAACAGTTTAGAAAGGAGTTATGATTTCTAGACAAGATACTTCTGAATTTAAACAAGCCAAGCAAGTAATGGAAAAAAAAAATTAAAGAAAGCTTTCTCCAGCCATTATTGTTATCACTGCATTATATCAAGATATAAACCTTCAGAACTGGGAAATCTTCAAATAAGGAAATCTGCATTCAGCTGTCTGTAAGGAACATTATCTTTACTTTTGAATAGGATGAAACTAGTAGTTCCCCACTTTCATTTTTACCATTTCACTTGTTTAATGATTCCATAATGCAGAATCTTATTTTAACTACTGTGTTTGATCATACTTACAACAAATCCTTTTTTGATACAGTTCAATTGCTTTCAGCAACTCCATACATGTTCTCTGAATAGAATGGAACAGCTGATATAGAAACAAAAAACACAAAAAAATTTGTCAAGTGTATGCAAGAAACACTGAGGAATAAAATACAAAAAAGAAATGGATTTTTTGTAGAAATTTTTAGGGATCATTATTTTCTTCTTGAACAATGAGCAATATATTGGGCTTCAAAGTATTCTTCTTATCAACTACACTCTTCTTTCAATTAAATTATTCACTGAAACTACAGACAGACCAATCATAACTTTACAAAAGGAAAATAAAATAAAAATACTTTGGAAACAGATCTATAATAAACAGTTGATAGCTAACCAAACTACTTGTGCTGATTTTTTTTTTTAGGTGATATATTTGGATAGATACAAAGATGTACAAATCTGTTTCTAAAAACCTCACAGTAGAGCAAAGAGTTATCAAAGCATCTATCAATCATTCTCAGGTGTAGCAATATGCACACTGAATTTTTCATAAACATTGTGAAGTCTAGTGGAACAAACCTGCATAGGTACAGCCAACATAGAAAGCTGTTGATTTAAACTGAAAGTTTTATTGGCACAACCAAATTTCTAAAGCAGCAGCTTCCAAAGGAAGTAGAGGCAAAAAAAGTCAGTCATGACTACATTTGGAGCTTGTTACTAAGAAATAGAAAAATAATTACTCTTTGTGTCTGTCCATCTAAAACCTACAGCCTGCAACTTAAACCTAAACTCCACCACATCATGCATTACACAGCTAGAAGTAAAATGGAACACTGGCACACTAAATGCTTTCTTTCAGCCCTGCTTGACTGGCACAGGTCTTTTTTAAACTGGGAGTAGGACTTGCAGGCAAGAAGTTGTACAAAACACTTATTTTATCTGGTGAACTCAAGTTTCCTGATTTCCAGTCCCACACAGTAGACATGGTATAAACTCAGGTATGTATTTATAAAAGATTGTTCCATACTTCCAGCTTGTTTCACATCAATACTCTTAATTTATAAGCAGACATTATGAAGACTCCATCGGTAGAACCACCATGTGGTAAGTTATTGCTATTCTTGCTATTCTTGTGTTTGTCAGCCTCCTGTATTTCAGCTAAATAAACTGAGAATCCTAAGTCATTATTTTTTTAAGAAACTGCAAGAAAACCAGAAAGACAAAACATTTACCCTCACATAAGAAAACAGTACAACCAAAACTCACATGGACATTAACTAGGTTATTACAATTCTGTAGTACATCCTCAATTTTTGCTTGGTCTCAAAGACATTTGAGGTCTTCAACTTGTAGAACCTTAATCTATTTTTTTTTCCTCAGTGAGGTTGAGGATACTGACAGAAGGACTGTATTTTTCACACAGCAGGATTAATTCTCTTGGTTTTATTCTGCAGACTTTCAGAGGCTTCTCTGGCCATGTCAGAACCCACTAATCTGCTCAAAACCTCATGAGCACAGCGCACTATGCACCTTGCTCCTTGGCATATTGCATGTTTTTCGGGTATATGTAGTATTTTATACCTGTATATAGAATGTCATTTGTACACTCTATAGAATATTATTAAAAGAAAAACAAACCATCTTAAACTGGCATAGGCAAACGGTAAGGATTATCTCCTGATCCCCCCTGCAAACAAAAGGAGAAAATCTACCTCTGAAACATGAAAATAAATCTGAGAGATGTTAAGTTCCAAATAAAGTTAGAGGGACATGAGTCTTTGTGTTACAAAATTCCAATATATTCTCCAAATTTATAGATACTTATGTCAGAATTTGGAAGAGATATTACATGAAAATTATAAACACGTATACATGTTATTATACACTATGTGTACACATATTAAAGGCTTGGTGGAAATTAAAACACTTTAAAATTAACAAACAGAGAACATACATTATGTAAACATTACGAACCTCTAGTTTTGCATCCAGATCTGCATCTGAAGCCACAACATGTTCATCTTCCTTTTTTCCTGTAACTTTTATAAGGGTTTGTTTTGTTTTCCAGTATTTCTGTTGCATTTTGTTGACCACAGATTTTTCTTGGCTTTGAGCATATTGATCATAAAATTCTCTTGGATAGTTGCTAGAATATTAACAAATAAATTAAAAAACTTCAATTGGATGCTTTAAAAGTAAGTCTAACACAATTATGGCATTTCCATTAAGAATATTGCATTTGCATGCCAACACATATATTCTAACATGCAGTTCCTCATTATACGTTAATAACAAAACAATTAAATTAGTACTGTATTTCCCATCCTATTCTGAAAAATAATACACTGATTTCAATTTGAATGTCTTAACCATGCAGTACTGCCTAATAAACAGCTGCAAAGAATTCTTCCCAATGTATTATGAAATTATTTATAGGCCATGGAATTAACTTTTTATTTTATATAATTAATAGGAGAGTTTCAAGTGAACTAGAAGAGTTGCTTAAGCAGGTAACAATTTTCATGCCATTTCAGCACTGTTGGGATTTCACAAAGCTCTTTTCATGAATGGGATTAGACTACTTCTTGCCCTCCTTTTTTGTAATTGAATAAAAAAGGATTAGAGAACACTCATCTCTTTTGAGCGTGCTATGTGAATCTGATATAGAAAGACTGATATCTCACATCTCTCTATACAATTGACTGGGTGACAACTGTGGGTGTGTAACAGGTAACCTTTTTTTGCAAGGATTAGTTTTCACTGACAAATAATTCTGCATTCCTGTAGCAAGACTTAATAAAAAGTGCAACATATAAATTCCATATTCCACAATATTTAAACCATACCAAGACAATTTAATAGAAAATATAGCCTTGCAATGAAATGTTGGTGTCTTTCAGGAAGTATTATTCCATTATTTTGTGCAAAAGTTCATGCACTTTCCCCTCTGTGCATATATAAAAAGCTGCAGTACTCTGTCAGCTTTTTAGAAGTACATGGTTGCTAAAAATTCCTATATTGAATATTTCATGAAGCTTAAATAGACTGAGTTTATTTTGAAAAGATACCTTCCACCTGTGGAGTGACAAACTATGGTTCATTAGTGAGATATTGACCCCTAGCTCTGCTCACAACACACAGACTGCTCAGAGATGCTACGCCAAGAGGTCTTCAGACCCAGCACACATAAAGTCATGTACTAAAACACCTGTCCCTGCCCATGGCAGAGGGCATAGAACCAGATCATCTGTAAGGTCCCTTCCAACGCAAGCCATTCATTCTGTGACCCTCTGATTATTTTTATTTATATATATATATATAAATTTTTTTAAACTATATATTTGCTGTGAAGTAATATAGCCATTCTGAAAACACAAGTCATTGGTACACGTGCTCCCCAAAAGGGCAGCGACATCTACCCTACATAGTTACTAGTGACACAGTTTAACTGAAAAAGAAATACTTTTCACAGGGGTATATTACTTGCTTTAGTTACTTTTAATCAGCCAGTTAGGCGACAGTGCCTTAATCACCACAGAGATGCTAAGAAACTAAACTGGAAGTGAGCAGAGACACAATTTAAAAAAGCACTTATACACAGCCCCTCTAGCCTTCTTCACCAAACTTGAAAAGCAAAGATATTTACCCATTTAATTCTACACAAACACTAGTTCCAAGAGTTTAATGCATGAATTAAAATTAAAATAAAGGCTTTTTGGTATTACAGCAGAAAATAAAAAACATGTGCAAAACACACCACATTTTATTTGAAATTCTGTTTAAACAAACCATTACATACACTGACAACAGACAGCCTAGCAAGTCAGGTGAAGACTATATGGAACTGATACACGCTGCACCTTTAAAATACAAAATTTACAACCTCTAATAAACAGAAAAATCCTCCTGCATTATGAGAAAACAGAATATGAGAATTTAATAGAAATAGCATTGCTTTAATAATAATTAAAAAAACCCCATCAAACTTTTCACAAGGTATTATAAAGGTCCTAGCTGCCTGGATAGCTGTGTGCTTTGACTTCTGCTACAGCTGTGCAAATAACTGATCTCTCATTTCAGTGGTCAAGTGAAGAAAACAGCATAATTCATCTGATGTTAACCAGCCTCGAGAGCCACGTCAGCTGAAATCACCAGAAATTCTAGGGGCATGGTACAAGGAATAAAAATGAGCTATTAATGTGAGGTCACAACAAGATTAGAAAAAGTGCTGGGATTAATACAGATTCCTGAATTATGATACTGACCAACCCATTGAACAAATCAACATACCAAACACTATTAGCTCTTTGGAATAAAAAAAAAAAAAATCAAGATACTTACTACTTATGACCTTCCATGATTCTTGTTTTCTTCAGACACCTAAATAAGAAATTATCAGTTAATACAAATATCTTTAAGTTAAACACTAAAAATCCTCTTTTACCTCAAAAAATTACTATGCTGCAGCATTTTGTTTACCATGTTATGAAAGAAAACTTTTCAATCTGTAGGCCAAACGCCTTCCTCGTGTAACACAATTCCTGCATAAATCCAGGTCAAATGGATTTAAGTGCTGCCATCAGTGATGCCAATCCTTCTACGTTCGTAAGTTTTTCAAGCAAAAGAAAATTTACCAGGCATAAATTCAGTGACATTTGAAGAGGCATCTAGGCATCACCCTCAATGAAGGGTCTTTCCTCCAAGTTTTAGCCACAACAAAATCCAATTACTTTTCACCTTTTTCTTTTTGCCTATATTCCACTGACCTATTTTTTAAAACACTAGTTACATCATGTCTTGAGTCACAGATGTGAAATTTAATGACCAGATGTTTTTTCTATGAGGGACACCACAATTCCTGAGGATAGAATATGACTTATATTCATTAGGACTTTAGATTTTATAAGTTACTATCTCCAGCTTAGATACTCAAGTCTCCTCCTATACTTTGAGCTGACCAGATAGCATGCACATCACTTCCCACCAGTACCTGAGCACGCTCCTTCCAGGCCAAATTTAACAGCCAAGCCAGAGACTCAAACAATGAGCACCCAGCTTCTCCTCTGCTGCTTTCAGAGAGGGCTGTTCAGCATACGGTTAACATGGGAATGGAGGCACTGCAGCATGATCTCAATGAGACCAAAATGAAGCCAGGGAGATGGATGGTGCTGCTGCAGAATGGCCTTAGGCAAGAAGAGGCACAGAATAAACACACCAACGGGCTCCAGTAAGGTATGAAGCTGACTAAGAAAACAGTAATGGAAAAAGCAGCTAGGGAGGTAATGGGGCTGAAACTGAACTTTGGTACTAATCCAGGTGAGAAAGAAAATAGGCTACAAAGGGGAGCCATGATGCTGGGAACATATCTAGCACAGAACTTCTACAGACCATGTGGTTAGCACTGGAAAGGCAAAGGGACGGGAACAGATTGCAGGAACCCAAACAAGGGAACGCAGACAACCTAAATGCTTCCTGCAAGCGTGAAGCACATGCATTTCCATTTGGAGCTGAATGGAGCCAAATCCCAGATTTCTGAGTCTAACCTCTCTGCTGTCAGTACCTGTGAAACTTCCTGGCAAAGTTCCATGAGATACTGCAAGATTGTATCAGAGCAGGAATTATTCCTGAACTGGAATTCTTTTGAAATGCTCTTAAGGACTGCAAAAGAGACCATGAGAAAATTCGTAACTCTGTCTTCAGAGCAGAGTTTAAATGTAAGGGTCAACCGCTAAAGAAAGAGGAAGAAAGAACTGTTTCAGATTGCTGTTTTTGTTACAGAACCATTGAGTCAGACAAGATAGAGAATGGACTGCTTTGCTGTTGCTTCTAGAGCCATAGGCACAAGCAATATCAGCACATTTTCTAATACCTTTATATTCTTGACTTCACTGTTTTTACACTGGTCCTCCTTAAGTCAACTGTGGGGGTGTGTGAGCAAGATAAGACCACAGGATTTAGCTTGTATACACATTCGTGACTCAGTTACTCAGCAACACACTTGGTTTGACAGGAAGCAAAGAACAGCCTGTCTAGGTGGAATAACATGTATATTACTAGGAATGAAGTATAAGCAACCAATATGGGAAAAAAGTGTAAGGCACTGACCTTACTCACTGTAACACGTTCACCTGCTTCTCCTCGAAACCAATGTCCCTAAAAAAAATAAACAGGGTCATGGTGAAACAGTTCTCATTTGCAAGCACAGCTCATGCTCTTTCTTCCTAAAAATCTGACCTTTTGTCTCTGAGATCTTCTTCGTTATACTCTTCAAGGTCCTAAATAGCACCCTTATGCCCTGAAGAAATTTTTTGTGGGAATTTTCACATTCAAAGTGGACAATATTTTCATGGTATGAAAATGAGGGCATGTATTCCCCGTTCTGCTGTAGGACAGGATGGTGTTTGAGGTATTTGAGGCTACAAGACCAGCTGGGATAGAGTCCTACAGCTGATCAGGGTGGAAGGAAGCAGAAGTGGAACCTTACCTACATTGCCTGCTGGAAATGTCTCCTGGCATGTGTTATCACTCAAAACATGCCAGGAGGGAAAAAGGTCCCAGAGAGTTCTAGGTAGTACAGATAAAAACCATGCCAGGGAGATTGCTGCAATTAAGCAGTGGGAACAAATAGCAGCCCAGGACACAAGCTCAACCCCTGGGCCCATTTTATTTCCAGTATGGAGCTAACTATTGGTCCTAAATGAGAATTCAGTTTGCAAAGACAGCTTAGTAAGCACTAGCATTGACAAAACAGAAATGTAGTTGCTAAAATATAATGTGCAGCATAAATTGCCTCTGCAGTAATTTAAGAGGGCCCTGATTTATTTTTATAATCTCTAACTTCATGTGTTGTTACAGTCTGTTCCAAGCCCAGGAACCAAAGAGAATTAAAATATTGGTTCAGCTGTAACAAAGGACATTATTAAAAGCATATGAGTTAGCTGAAAGTAGTAAGATTTTTAAAAATAAATACCAAAATCTAAGTATAGCCTAAAAAAGTGAGAGATACTAGTAAGAGAGGATTGGAAATAGCCCAAGTATCAAAGAATTAAAAGGAATATTTCACAGCCATGTAAGGAAGAATCCCTACAGTCACAAAATGCTGGCCTCAAGGCTGCAGAGAAAGACCAAGAATGAGCACATAACCTCTCACTATAGGTTTTGAACTCTCACTACTTTAAGGTTATGCTTTCGAAGAACAAGACAAATGTCCTGAACAGAAATAACAAGACAGCTGGTCTTCGCCAAAGCTGACTACAATAAAAGCATATGACACTAATCTGAGTCTACCAATACTCTCCCCAAAAGTTGCAGTCAAATTTAAAATTAATCTGTGTTATCATACAATTTTCGATATACAAACAAGCTTTATTTGCCACAAGAAGTTGATGTAAGGGAGGTTTTTTTTTGTTTTTCTTCTCAGTGTATTAAAACTAAAAAAAGAAAAGTTTCAATAAATAGCATCATACTGACAATGATTAACAAAAGGGAAAAAAACCCACCACCCTATAAGAAAGCATTTGTATTAGGAAGTTTCCATGATCTTTGACAATAAGGAGTTACACAACACTTGTGATCTCTATGACAGATTTTATCTTGACAAACAAAAGATACAGATACTCTAGATGAAGGGGTGGGTGTCAGAAACAAGCATAGCTGCTTTTATCATGCTAGAGAAAGCAGTGCTACATTACAGACAACTGTACACAAACCCATGTTTAATACTGCACAGTGATGGATCTAAGGCTTCCTGAAGAAGTCTACACATGGCTCCAGTAATTTTGCAAGTGCTTCTCAGTGCTTTGAGAGAGACTAATGCTACTCAGTTTAAGCATTAAACCTGAGCTGGCCCTATACATAACAAGTCCGCTCAGAACACAAGGGACCACAGTGCTGAAAGACCCATTCCCTTACAGAACCAGCTGGGATCAAGCCCTGCCAAAATCTTGAAAATCCATAACAGGTTTTTTTGAGGAGACACCAAGAAGCCTCAGCATCACTTTCCACAAACCATCCTGCTTGCAGGCTGATGCCAGAGAAGACAGGCACAGCCTGGATGCTGAAATACATCCAAACTTTTTCTAGACTCAGCCTGGCTTCAGGAGCAATACAGCCGAATTCAGCCAGTGCTCTGCCTCAGATAACCGGAAATGCTGAAACCAAGATGGTCCTGCAAGCAGCGAACTATGACAGAGTTTCTCTGAGTTGTAGACTATTTACCCACAAATTATTTCCACAGGAAGCCGAAACAACTGGAATGCACACAGAACTTCATGTTATTTCTGCCATACTCGTCCTACTGAGAAATTTTATTAGCTATGATGCTGGAATGAAACTTGATGGAGGACACTCATCATTAGCAAGTGGCATTTCAATTACTATGGAAAATCCCCTGATTCTCTATATTCTCCAAGACCACTTGAATACAACATGTAAAATTTTCTGTGCAAATAGGAAAATGCTTTCATGGCGTTTTGTGTGATTTGAACTGCAGTATACCCTAGGCTTACCCTCCAGCTCATGCTCTGTACAACATTTGTACAAGCTTGCTTCTGTTTTTTACCTTTATTATATCACATTTTGTTGCAGCATAAGTTGTCTGGTTTTCCAAGAGCTTAACAACTTTAAGAACAATCTTTAGATCCTGCTTGTGTGAGAAAAAGATGATATGAGTGCCTTCTCTCCAACAGCTACACTAATAATAAACAAGTCTGTATATCAATGTCACTCAGATTACTTCTCTTTTTCAGTGAGCCTAAATATGAGAAGTGTCACATGGCATAGCAAAGTTCAGATCTTAATACTCTCCTAGGTTATGAGGAAACCAATTTAAAAACCAAACCAACAAACAAAAACTTCACCCCTAATTCAAGCATCTCTTCTTGTCTGAGCATTGGTTATATGGCTCTTACTGTGCTTGTAGCTCAGACAACAGATCACAGAGAAAAAATCAGGATGCAACCAGAGACATCAAACAGGAATCTTTTCCATTCTTAAGACTGTATATAAAACAAACTGTTAATCTAATCACAGCTTCTCAGAACAAAGAGATAAGCTGAAATCCTTGCAAAAATGTTATAAACGCTGATGTACAGAGCAAATCTAACACCCAAAGATGACCTAGCAGTTACGTAGGAAGGCAATACATTGAACTACACATTTGTTTGAGATACATCCAGAAACAATGAAAGGGAACTGAAGGGATCTGAAGCAGCATAGCAGAATTCAGCAACCCTTACGTGAAGGCAGTATCTTCATCGAAACAGACACAGAAGAGTTGGCACTTTCACTGACAGCACTGTCCTTTTAGTCTACTGCTCTTTCAAAGCAGATAATATGTTCTGTGGCTCTTCAAATCCCAACAGACACTCCACACTCTCCATACCCTAAAACCCTTGCAACTCATAACTTCAAATATGGCAGAATCATGCATTGCAGTTGACTTACTTATGTCAACAGTTTTGATAAAATGAATAATCTTCCAAGAAACTTTTAATACAGTAATAGTACAGTGGTACTAAGTAACCAAAAAAAACCTCCCAAAACCCAGGAATTCTATATATAAAAGTTAAGTGATAGTTTCATTTATGCAAAATACTTTGAAGGGAAGAAAATGTGCTTAGGTGAGGGAATCAATGCCATCTGTGCCTCCAACAGCTCTTGGCTGACAACCCATCTCCTCCACTCTGCTCCCTGGAAGCTGTGATCAAACTGAACCAAGTAAATGGGTCTGCAAAACAAAAAGCAGTCTCACTACAAAATCAAGTCTCACTAGACAGGGTACAGTTTTATCTTCTCTGATGTGTCTACAAACACACAGACCAGGAGCTTCAAATGGAATCTGACTTTCCCTTTCCCAAGCAAAAGAGAATATAACAGTCTGTAGATCTGAATTATCCATCTTGTCAATGCAGAAAAAGAGTGAAAGCTGAAGTCTGGGTCTTTCAGCATCAGGATTATACACAGACTTAGAAGTATTCCTACTCTTAACTACAAGAATAGCTACTACTGTAATTCAGCTAAAATGAATCTAGAGTTCAAGCTATATCTATGACAAATGACAAGATTTAATTTTTCCTCTAAAGCTCTTAACTTGCAACATTGATGCTCTAATCCTGCAGAATCATCCATGCTTAGCTTTAAATCCAGGAGTCTACTCACAGATGCATTTGTTTATTAATTCAAAAAGTTTGCAAATTGGTCTGTAAGTGCTGCATTAGCAGTTCTTTCCATCCATTACAACTTTTTGTCTAATCCTTTGTCTCAGACTTATCCACAGCTTTGCTACTTATCCTGGGAAGTGTCTGGGAGATTACCCACAAGTTCGCAGGAGAAGAAATATAAGATTGCAGTATCAACAGATTTACTCTTTCAATCTATTTCAGGAGCTGACACCAGAAAGAAATTTCATACATTCTTAAAAGAAGCATAGGATAAATGGCATCTGTTATACAGAAAAGGCTCCTGCTATATTCATACACCTGGGAGGTGCTGAGAGGTGAAAAAAATCATCCTGTTTGACTGCAATTATCTAAATGTAGGGCCTAAATTACCATACAAGCCCCTCAAGACTAAGTCCCTGTACAGTAGTGAATAGAATCTCCAAAGAGCAACATTGAGCACCTCAACCAGAGCCTCACCACTGTGCTCTGTGCACACAGAAATTATGCTTTTAGCACGAAGCACCTAAACTATGCAGCTAAATCGTGCTGTGAGAGCACTGCTCTATTCCTCTTCTCTTAGAACTAGGATTTTATGGTGGTCTGTAGAATTACTAGGGGAAAAAAAAAGAATACTCAGCAGCATACTAACACCGTGCTTGGGAAATGGCCACATCCCGGTAAGTCCCCTGGAACCAATTTTCTCTTTCACTGCAAGCACTTCTGCAACTAACATTTCTATACAGAATTTTTGCCATTTCCTTCTCCTCTCTACCAAGGCCTATGAGACATCCCAGCAAACTATTTATTTATTCCACTCCATTTATTCATTTTCTTGAACCTTCAAAGAATTTAAAAAAAACCCCAAAGAATTAGCCTACTCTACCCACTCCCCAAATCTGATGTGCAGAAAAATCTGAAGCACATAACCAAAACAACAGAAGTATCAGGGAAACTGGAGTCTGTTCTCCAAGGAGGTAGTTTGACCTAATACAACACTCCCTTCTTTTTCAAGCTAGTAAACTGTGTGGAGAACAAACCACAGTAATACCAGCAGGTATCTTAAATGACTAAGACTGTGTGATTAGAGACTTGCACCATGAGAAACGATGTATAAAGTAAGAATAAATCTGTATATTTTGGGTCTTCTTTCTGTCATTTTGCAGCACTACCTAGGCACCTGTCTGCAAACAGTACATCCAACCAAATGAGTAGCAGTACTATTGACACCTGTCTTTCACTCAATTTTACACTGACTCTATTTAATACTCTGCATAGGGCATATATGGGTCACAGCTATTGCAAAGAGTACTGTCAAGAGCTACTTTCTTCCAAAACACAATTGTCATACTTCTAATTTCAGAATACACAATTAATGTAGAAAATGATTCTACTTAATTTCCTGGTGTAGTCTAAAAAAAGGATGCTATCCGGGGCCATGTTTCTTATGCTATGACTTAGTCTTTATTCTTCTACTTCCAGCTCTGATATATACAATTTAATAGAAGTGGCAGACAAACTGCAAATTTACACTTTGAGAGTTTATCGCTCACTTATACCAAGAAATAAAGAGTGTCAATCCATCTGAACCACTCTGGTTTTCAGTATTGTTGGCTAAAACTTACCTTCAAAATGTTTTAGCCAACATGAAAAAGCAGAAATTTGGCACTATGTCACCATGTTTTTTAAAACCTGTTTTTGGCCCCACAAAGTGCAAGGACCAACTCAACAGTTAGCATTCCTCTCTAAAAAAAATAATTTTGTGTCTATTTGGTACTATATTTCTGTCATATTATTCCAAAAACTATCAAGTCAAAATTATAGGCATGAGTGATCTCCTTTCTAGAGCATAAAATGCATTGAAATGATACTTGGAGCTAGGCTGGGTTTCTTTTTTGGCTGTTTTTTAAGTAGTTGAATGAAAAACTCCTGAACCCAGTGGATTGTCTCAAAAGCACTGATAAGAATGGCACATGAAGTCACGACACAGTAAATGTAGTCTCAGAACAAAATATTTCAAAAAATGCTGGTAGACTCACAGCTGCAAGATTGACGAGCAAACAATAGCACTTTCTAGGTAGGCTCCTTTGCGTGCAGAACTTTATCATTTGCAAAGAGATATTTAATCACACAAAAATTAATTTTAAATTCCTTTTTCAGATTATACTGATTTTTCATCTGCTTATTGTGAAATAATGTAGGGACAGTACAAAGTACCAGTTTGCCCTCAGGTAACATCTTTCCCTTCGCTAGTAAAGTATTCCACTTATATTTGTGGAGAACAGTGAGACAACCAGGTAAGCATTGCAAGTACTATGTGCATTTTATGGAAGAATAATTTGAGTGTAAGCCATTGAGTGGCAGGTGTAAGGTAACTGTAAATGAGCAAAACTGGGGATATGTACTATCCAGTATTTAGTCTTTTTCTAAATGCAGACTTGGTTTGTTCCTTCAAAATGACTATCAAATTGTTTTACACATTTGTTCTCTTAGTTTAAGAACCAGTATTTCTAAACTTAATAGCTGAATATTATTAAAGAAAATACCATATAGAACATGCACTGTACAAAGATTATAAGAGACAAGATAGTTTTTCTGACACACCCTACCTGTAATCAGTCTAGAGTCTTAATATTGGGAAACCTTCCCTTTGTAGAAACTATGGGAAAACTAGTGGATGAACAAAAGAAAAATCATGAAACTCTTTCTGCATATATAGTGTATTACATACAAACACATAAGGTTTTAGAACTTTGAACTAATGGCTCTCTTATTTAGATACCCTATTTTCTGGCACAGGCAACCCTCCCACGTTTCTAGCTCCCTCATGCCTTTTTATCCATTCAGAAGCCAGGAAGCAATGCCGTTTACACCCAAGGGGAAACAATGCCGGGGGAGGGAACACGAAAAAATAATTTTCTCCAGATTCCCTTGGAGATTATTTCACATCTGTGGATAAGAGATTCAATTAACAAAACAGCCTTAGCATTCACAACAACAACAATAGAGGGTGATCTCCTTTCACCGCCCTTTGAGTAAACACCATCGGCACAGGCTGTATATTCTCAACAGACGCATAGTCCACTCAACTTTTATATTACTGCTTTCAGATCCTGGCACACCAGCTGACTGTTCCTAGAGCAATGGTGATCCCTATGAAGCTACTTGCAAGATGGACGCAAGTACTGTTTCAGTGACTTGGTACAGACAGTTCTCAAAGTTGACGTAAGCAATTGCATAACTGGTCAAAACGCCCCTCAGTTTGCCACGGCTAACAATAGCCACAGGAAAAACTACTGTGAGACTATTATTCCTAGCAACACTTAAAAGGTCAAATGTTTCTACTGTTCTTGACTTCTTGGTTCTTTCTCTAACAAACTTCACTCTCTGGGCTCTTGTATTTTTAATGCTTCTGTGTCATGTGGGATAATTTTCCCTCTAGAGTGATTTTATGGTTGAGAAGCAGCAAAACATCTTGAAGAATCAACTACAGAGCAATACTCTTGAAGGAGATTTTGAAAAAGAAGTATTAAAAAGTCTTTGAGAGCATTTTTTTGTCTTCTAGTTTAGATGAGGTATTAGCACTTTTTTTTCCTGCCAACTTGTATCAACAGTTTTCAATACTAGCTGAAGACTGAAGAGAGCTGTTAGTATTCATTTCTTCAAGAAAAGGTTATGTGGGAAATCATCAGAAGAATTTAACAACGGTGTAAAGTATGGATAACAGAGAAGAATTGGCAGGATGGTTGTGCTTAAAACTCTACAAAGGGGGGGGGGGACCTCCTAATCCTGTAGTAGGGTTCAACAGGAAATTTATTTTGCATTACATGATCCCCTCCATCCCCCAATAATATAAACTTGCAAAAGAAAAATGTTAAAGAAACCTTCTGCTTCCATAAAGTTATAACTGGTCTTCTTGAATCTGCAAATCTTCAGTAATATTTATATTTGAATCTCAACTCCAACAAACACAATAGAAGAAAGCACCATTATCTAAAAAGCACTTAATTTTTTTCTCAACTGAAAAGAAAGCAAATTCCAATGAGCAGCATCTAAACTCTTGAGTAAAGTGCTGGAACCTTTCTGGAAACAATGATGTTTCACCCATGAGGTTCTGAAAATAAAGAAACTTTAGAAACTCATTTAGACTGAGGTTTTGCAGCATTTAACTGTCACATCATCTTCCAGTAGAGTTTTTCATGTGCAAAACGTGACTGGTTATACCAGTTATGGCAGTTCACTGCTCAAAAGATCTCTGTGACTTGACAGTAAATTCCTCCTTCAGTGGTATTAATATTAATCTTAAACCATTACATTACTCAGTTTAAACCAACAGGCTGTTCAAACAGCAGTTAAAAAAATTGCTGAAATGTAAATGAGATGTTGCTGGACTTCATGCTAAGTACCAGTAAGTACTGCAACACCTAGATCTGTGCCAGACAGATAGCACTGTCAAGGTGTTCTTCCACTCCCTCTTTGAGAACCTTGGATAGACAAAGTAGAAAAGGAGTGAATTAGCAGAAAAATCAGGTAAAAGACCATAACCAAACACCACCTGCACTGAAGATGCCTAAATCCAGCCCACCATTTTCTCTGCCCAACACTTTGGAAAAGGGACCAAACACAGTTTTGTCCTTAAAGGAGTCTTGCTAGAGCAAAACACAAGAACAGTTTATTTCCAAGAAGTCTACTCTGAAACAAGAGTCACAGCTGCTTTCTGAGACACAAAGTAAATAAAATCTATCCAGAAATTGAAAGAAAGAGGATAACATAATTAAACATGGGGAGAACCAAAGCCAACAAAGAGGTGTTTCATGGAAATAAAAGGTCCTCTTGGTTTAAAGCAAGGCTTGTAGGCAAGGGAAAAATATTACACACAACCAAACAGAAGAACAACTTCAATGTCAAGCTTCCAAAATACTACCACAATGCAACTTGGGGGTAGGGGGTTGAAGGATATAACCCTGAGATTACTAGATTGTTTCATATTTACATCTTTGAACTAAGTCAAGCCTGAACTACTCCTTTAAGAGGGGTCATGCAGACAGATCCTTGAGGCTATCAGCTTTACGCAAAACAGTGTGGAACAGGAGACTTACTTACATACGGCACTGAGCATGTACATAATGATACCGACAAAAGAGCACGGTGCCCTTCACCACTTTCTGCTACTGAAAACTGACCTGATGTTTCAAGTAATATCCGATTTTCCTTTTTTCTTCTAAAGGACTAGACCAGCTTTCACGGGTCAGGTGGATGGATGTAAAATGAATCTGATTAGCAAGAAATCTGATTTCACAAATTATAAGCTTTAAATAAAAAATGTAGGGTTCTTGAATTGCGATTTCACCAGCTGTTACCGCCTCGGTGTCGGCTCGAGATCTGACATTACCTACCCAGAGGATGCCCTGCCACTCCTCTCCACGCCGGCCGGCCCCAGGAGGGCTCGGAGCGCAGCCGGGCAACCTGCGCCTCAGCCCGGCAGCCAAGCCGGAAACCGCCGAGGAGAACCGGCCGTTTCCCTCCCCGCTTCCAGCGGGCAGAGAGCCAGGGAGGATGTACGGGAGGCACAAACGGATAAATGCAATAATCATGGCGAGACAACCGCACGGCGGGAGGGGGAACACAAGGCAAAAGGAGGGACAGATGCCATCTTGTGCCTCGGAAATTTCGCCCTGAACAGGTCCGGCCGTGGCTACAGCGCTGACGGGCACCAGCTCCGCAGGCCCGGCGGCCGCGCCGCCTCCCTCGCCCCGAGCGGGCTGCCCGCGGGGGAGGCGGCGCCCACCCGAGGCTGCCCGGCACCGGCAGCACCAGCTGTCCCCGCCCGGCCCCGGCACAGAGAGCAGCGAGTCCCCCCTTCCCGCACTCACCTTGCGGAAGGGAGGGCAGGGCAGGGCCGAGCCGCAGGCGCCGCCGCCCCTCCAGGTGTTCCAGCGCCGCCGGCGTCAGCGCGGCGAGCGGAGCCGCCTGTGCCGGCGCGGGCGCCCCCGCAGCGGGGCGGGGCCGCCGCCCGGCCCGGCCCAGCCCGGCCCCCGAGCCGGGAGGGCGCGGCCGGCAGGTCCGTGGGGCTCGGGCCGGCCGCTGCCGGGCCTCGCTGAGGGCTGGGACGCGCTTCCTTCTGCTTTCCTGGCAGCGCTGTGAGGGAAGCGGTGGGAGAGTCAGCCGGGTTGGGGCCCTTGTGGGCTCTGATCAGCGCCTCGATCAAAGCCCCGTGCCTCAGCCCCAGCCTGCTGGGGACCATAGGTGTCCCGCGAGGAGCAGCAAGGAAATATTAGAATGTTTTGGCTGTCATAAGTAGTTGTCATCGGAGTAGTGGAAACTTGGAGTAAAAGGCCCTTTACCGTAGCAGGCGGGTGGCAGTGTCGGGGGGGTCAGGAGAGCGTTGGTTTTGAGCTCACGTCGGAATTGGGTCATTGGGGTTTTGTGAGAGCTTTTTGAGTAAAGGACGTGGGTTTGAAGCTGATTTCAGAGCTTGAAATGAGTTCACAGGTGGCATTTGAAAATGAAGTAAAATGAGAAACGGGGAGCAGCAAGATAGGGTGAAAAATGATCCCGTTTAAATGGGGCAGTGTTAACTTACCGGTGTGGCGTGCGAAGAGAGCAGAGGTGTAAGAACCAACGCAGGGCACGAAAGAAGGAATAGAGAAGAGGTTGATAGGGCCCCAGAAAAAGGTAGAAGAAGAGTGGACAGGAGGAAGCTGTAGAAAATGAAGAGAGAAGAAGAGTGGTAATAAGGCATCATTTTCTGAACCTTACAGAGGTCCCAAGTGCTCATGTCCGTGTCTTGGTCTTTCTGTGAGGCAGAGCTGAGCTGCTTCACTGGAAGTCACATATCTAAGAGTAAAGGTGCAAGATGTTTGCAGCAATAGGGAGTGTGCTGTGAGACAGTGGCTCGGAAAAGGACTTGGGAATCTAATGGGTAGATAGCTAGGCATGCACCCCCTGAGCTCCGAAGAAGTCAACAGGGATAATTTATTTAACAGCTGTATAACCTGAGGAATTTCAGGTATCACTTGGTAGGTTGTTTACTTACCCTTTTTGGCACCGGTGTGACCACTAACCACAGGTCATACTCGAGCATGGTGTATGTAGCACAGCTGATGTGCTGACAAACTAGAATGGGTCTATGGCAAGAAATACAGGATTGTTTCCCAGAACTGCAGAAACCCTAAGAAGATAGTGTTTGTGTTAAAGCAGAGTAACAGTGAGGAAATAATTTCATGGGAGACAAATCTCTTAATGGGGTCCTCAGTCTTGCAGAAAAAGGTATAACACAGCTTGGAATGCAGGAAATCTGATGTGAAATACCTCATTTACCTTTGGGTGTTCTACTGTAAACATCCTCAAGCTGTGTTGGTATTCTAGAGCTCTCTTTAGAGTAAATATAAAAAGATACATTTTAGGGTGTGGTTGTCTGATTTATTTTAGTTTCCAGTGAGATTAATCATTCTCTGGACATGAGTTCCCATGACTGAAAGAGTAATGGGCTGAAGTGTAAATACTTTCATTAGACGTACTGCTCCATTAGTCAAATTAATTCCCGGTATTAGTGGTTTTTAGAGAAAAAATATTCATGGAGTTCTTACCTTGCCAAAGGGAGGTGGTGCTAATAAGTGACAAAAGGTTTCTCTGCAGTGGATGAGGATCTCTTCAGCCACGTCTGGCATTGGGTTTTGGTAGCTTTTAGTTTATAAGAGAACATGAAGGATCCGTTGTGTCTTTTAATGGTGTTTATATGTGCAAATCTCCTATAGGTAGGTGTAAAAAGAAAATCTCACAGGATGTAAGGAAGTACTTTAGTCATTGCAGGAGCAGAACTGAGACAAAAAAGAAGATTTTTTTTTTTTAATAAATTCTTAAGTAATATTTTTCTTACTTGCTCCATGGTTAGGTAGGAGGGGAAATAGTTCTGAATAAATCCTGATTCTGCAAAACACTACTTTTGTAATCATGGAACTATTTTTATGCTAATATTTATGTATGTGTGTGAATATACCTAAAATCAGGACTAAGACTAGCTCATTTCTCATTTTCTTTAGGGCTACATACTGCAAATTACAGACAACTTTTTGTATTGTCCATCTTAATGTCTCAAACCATTAGCTGAGATTACTATATAACCTCAAAAATTAGTTTTAAAGCTTTATTCCTTGTTGAAGTGCAGGCATTTCTTAATCTTTTATCATGTTTCATGTAGTTTATCACCAGACGTAAATGTTATAAATATAAGCAAGTGCCATCTGGTTGTTCTAGCACCTCTCTTATCTCCCATGGAGTTATTTTTAGGGCAGCAGAAATACAGAAATGTAACTAAAGCAGTTATTGCAAGGGATATTTGAAGTAAGGTGTACTTATTACTTTTCACAAGCTTAGTTCTTTGATAAAGCTGACTGGATGCATGAAGCACCTTGAAGTGTGGTGCTACATCCATTCTGCTACAAACAGTTTTTCCCCACTTTGTGCATCAAAGTACTCTAGTTACTAAAATTAACTAAGCAGTTGGTTCCCTGACCTTAAAAAAGTTCATTTCTGCTGTTCCATAGAACACCATATCCTCTTGCAAACTGAGATTGTTTGGATGACATCATTAAAATTTCCATACAGTTCAAGGAAAGTACAGCCCTCTGAGGTGGAACTAGTACCATGCCACAGCTGAAAACATCCCTTTTTATTGTAGAGAAATGATTTTCCAAGCCCTCAATCACACAAACCTAGAGTTTCTGAGAGACTGAGCTAGTGGTTAGTCTTAGCCCTTACCTTGTAAGCTCTTTTCTGCATCTGAGCATTGTGTTGCACTTTGCTCCAGCTGCATTTAATTTTTAAAAAGACAAATAAAGATTGGAATCCTGTGTTGACTCAGTGAGACTCACCATCCAGTTGTGTTTACTGTACCACATTGCTACTATAGCATACTATGGGATATTCTTTCCTTGTCATTTAAATTGATACATTCTCCTATGCTCTGTGCTAGTTATATAAAATACTCCTAAAAAAATGTGTGTGATGGTTTTTAGGTTATTATGTTTCTTTAAGTACTAAGATAGAAGTTCAAATAAGAAAATGGAAACCATCAGGGGCAAGAGAAAGTAAACTAGATATACAAGTATTTTGGAAGCCCAGTAGTAGTGCCCTGTTTTTCAGTTGAAGCAATAGGAATTATATTTTTCTAGTTTGTATGTATTATTTTCTTTAAGGTATCTTAATGTGCTGTTATTCTATCCCCCATTTCTATGTATCTGTTAATCAGTAACTTCAGAAATTTGCATAGCATTAGACATCCTAGAAACAACATTGAAGGTTTCTCATATTCCCTGGTCAGTAAATATTATTATTACTATTATTATTTTTGTTATTATTATTATATTATTATTAATTAAAATGTTCATACATTAAGATATTTTTTATTTCTCCCATAACACATCACTTGCCCTCTGTTTCTTATCAACATAAGGAAGTACAAACATTCCATGTTTTGTTTTACATACACAAAACTGCCTGCTTAAGTTTCTGCTCAAAATTTAGAAATCAGGGTGCAGTAACTGATGCTTCCTTTAAACTTTTTCAAGTCCCTCATATGAGTATTTTCTGCCTTTTTTTCCTCTGTGATCTAACAGCTGTTCTTTTATTTTTTCTGCCATGCTACTATTTGCTTTTAAATTTCTTACCAAAATTATCTGTCTAGATTGTGTTCTGCTCTTTTGTATTTATAGTTTCTATAATTTAGCTCTATAAGGCATGTAGTTTGTATTGTGTGACTATTGCAGGTTAGTGATCTGCTGAAAACCTTCAACCTATTGGCAGCTTCAGAGATTCACTTAATTAGTCATTTATTTCTCCTTTCATAAGCTGGAAAATACAGAATCATGGGACGATTTGGGTTGGTATTGGAAGGGATATCTGAGATCATCTAGTCCAATCCCCCCTGCTAAAACAGCTTGACCTAGAGCATGTTGCACAGGACTGTGTCCAGGTGGATTTTGAATATCTCCAGAGAAGGAGACTCCACAACCTCTCCATGCAGCCTATTCCAGTGCTCGGTCAGCCTCAAAATTAAGATTTTTCTCATATTCAGATGGAACTTTCTGTGTTTCAGTTTGTGCCCATTTCCCCTGATATCTTCTAGGATAGTGGAGCCCCTGAAATGACAGCCAAGTGTAGAATTAGAGGGCTCCAGGTTGAAGGGGTGCCAGCATCTCTGACCATCAAGGTAGGACCAAAACTGCCAAATAGGACTCAGCCTGTAATCATGGCTTTCATGATGTTCAGTCACCATTACTTTCCTATGGTTCTTAAGACTTAAAATGAAACAGTTGTGAGCACAAGGGCACGCCTGGATTTTTCTTCATGCAGGTTTGTGTTCAGTTTTAGATATTGTCTGAAGTCCAGACTTCTAATATTGCTATCCATGTGCAGGTTAATATACTCTTTTTTTTTGGCAATTCATGATCAGTGAGCTGTGCAATACTCTTCTCCTGTCTGGTTTGCACTGAACATTGTTGTACATTCTTCCACTATTTGTCTCCCTTTTTGTCATTAACCAGCTCCCTGGATGCTCTTGCAAACAGCACACGGGGTACTCTTTCCTGTCAAATACTTTTCATTTGAGTGACGGGGATGGGGCATGTGGAGTGACCATCTATTTTTCCTATCTGACATTTTGAATCAAAAGAACTGTGTTAGTTGATCTGTTGTTTGGATGGAGCTGGTATTTGTGGAATTCACCAGAGAATTAGTGAGGTATTCAAGAATCAGGTTATTCCTTAATAAAAGACAAGTAGACAGTAGGGAGACAAGAATGGGCGTGGTGGCAATTTGCACTGATTTTCATCTGAGAACAATAATATTTAAAAAAAATATTGTAAAGTATTTACTTGAAAATATTAATTTGAACACACCCAAGCTGCAGACATTGGTTGTATTCTGAAGTGCATATATACTCGACCTGAGGTTATCTTCATCTACTGTGGACTTGGGTGAGCAATCCGATCCCTGCAGTGAGCTATGAATTTATTTTGTTATAGTCTGCAAGAGTATTATTGAATAATCCCAGCACAACCCCAAACTTCTTTCCCAAAGAAGCTTACAGTCTGAAAGAAAATGCAAAATGGGAGAGACACAGCAAGAATCATTGTTTTGACTCTGTGAGAAATTGAGACACAAACAGTTAAAACGATTTGTCAAGAAAAGCCTATGAGAGAACTGGCCAAGAGTTTGTACATTGCTTTATCACTGCCTTTAGCCATCCTATCTTCCAGTGTTTTCAAAGGCTAGAGATTCGTAAGATGGACTTGCTTTTTCCACCAGTTTGGGAATGAGAAGGGAGCAGGGTACTGACAGAAACAATGTTTAATAAATACGACTTCTTTGAAGGATGGTATATCAATAAAATAGCTCTTTGATGAATAGATTTTCATGGTGGCAATATGAACACATTTTTTAGTAAGTTCATTTCTTTAGAAGACAGTAATATAGTAAATACGGGCTGAGGCTCCCAGATGTTCTCTTTGATGTGTTCATGAAACTTGTTCCATATAAAAACAAACATTTTGAAACAGTTATTAAAATATTCTGGCCCATTAAGAATATGAGTCACCTAATTTTTAAAGCTCTCCTGGAGATGTTTCATATGTTAGGAGTATAAAAGTCTACTAAAAAAATAATTTGGCAGCTGTTGTGCTATGTACTATAGATACTGCTAATTCTCAAATGTGTGAGAATAATTCTACTACATCAGAAAATAAATTTACAGCACAATAACTATTGCAAGCAACTACGGAGTTTGATTTATTTTCAACCCCTCATGTATCATACAAACACTTCTATGATAAAATATATACTTACTGAATTTTCTGAAGGTATGACTTTTAATACTTAGCAACCAATACTATGGCTTGGTATCTCAGATTCCTATTGGACATTCTGAGCAATTCATCTGCAGATAATTTAAAATATTTGATTTTTTTTCCAAAACATGTTAATACTTGGGTTTGTAAGGTTTTTTTTACATTTGCTTGAAAATAAACTATAATGAAGCCATTGTGCTCAATAAACCTTTGCAACACGTGCCATAGAGTTCTTAGCGATAAAATGGACCTAAAATCGGGCATCATGTTTTAAATAATCTCTGAGATTTCACAGCTTGAATCACATCCTCCAGTGCTGTATAATCTCTTTGTGCTTCAAGGCAGTATGAACTGGCTATCCCAAGACAACTGTTTTGAGATAGAAGATACTTTTCAGTTCCTTATGACGCGTGGATTTTATGTTATTTTTGCAGTTTAATAGAAAAAACTGTGGCATTGCTTGACAAACAGAACATTGGTGAAGTTTCATCTTCTAATATCCAGGGATCCCTTATCTGAGGAAAATACCTTTACCAATGTTTTTCTTTTTTTTCTTTTTTTTTTTTTTCAGTTGTGCCAACAGGAATCATGAAGGCTGCTATTCTGAAAATATGGCTTAGTCTAACTTCAGTACATCTTTGCATTTGAAAAGCCACTTAATTTTCTAAAGTGCACTTTTTTAAGTGATGGAAAATGTCCATTTTTACTGAAAACTTGATTTTCCAACCCCTTTCATACTATGCTTTTGAAAAAGCACTTCACCTCACCATAAATTAAATTATTGAGCTGAACAGAGAAGAAAATTATAGAAGTATTTTTTAAATAGCAAAAATATTCATCAAAATATTACTGCATCTGTCATTCAACAATGACTTTTTCCTTCCTCTTTTGTGAACAGCATGGATCATTTTTCCCAGGAGATAAACTATGCTCTCACAGAGATTCAATGTTTTCTGTTTCTGCTCTTCTTTTTTCCCCATCCCATACATGTATATTCCACAGAATTAAAAAGATGTGTATATTTCCTGCATGTTGCTACAAGATTGTTTTCAGTTTGGTTCTACGAGAAGTGTTCTGATATCTTCAGAACATATAACAAAGGTGAAACTGTTGTGGACAATTAAACTGGTTTGCTCACTAGGTTGATGTTCTCAGCTCATTCCTGCTGAAGAGAGATAAACATTGGATTGGAATATGCATTCTAATTAAAGTCTTGAGTTTCAGCTTCTCTCTAAGGCAGGGTTTGAAAAAGACTCTCAAACTCCACAGATATTGTTAGCATGAAAATTTAAAATATTCTGTAATTTTTGAGAAATCATATTTTTTTTCTGTGTGAAATCACAGTAGATTGATTATTTGTCATTCTGAGTTATTGACAATATGGATCATCTTAATACTTTTAGAGATAAAGCCTGCTAAAATTTGCTGTTTTCTCATAATCAGCTCAGTGATTTGTACCACAGTAGATATCTGTCCTGAGCTGCTTTAGTGAAAGATCTATCAGCTTTTCCATTATCACATCCTTTTTTTGGAGAGGATCCTAATTCATTCATATCAATTCTCACCAGGAAAAAATTTGGCTTACAATACATATTATTGGTAGTTTTTGATGCGTTAGCATTTGGAAATGCAAAATATGTTGTTTTCTCACAGCTCTATTTCTAATATGTTGTCTCTACAGCCAAAGAATTCATTAGACTGAATTCTGGAAAATAAAATAATCAGGGCTAGACTGTTCCTTTCAGCACAGCCGTGATCCATGAATGGTGTACAGTCTGTGCATCTTGAAGACATTGTGCCTTTGAGATTCTCTCCTCTGGTGTAGTACGGTCTTGCTTCCTTGTGGTCTACACCAGCTCATTTTAACTTCCTTTTTAGAAGGTGGTTCCTGTGCAGTGTAAAGAAGGGAAAACTCAATCTATTCCCCTTCCCAATGAACCTGAACAGTGAAAAGTATGGTATTTACTACTTCTGCCTACCAGAATATAAGATTTAAATAACTTGTTCATTAGTACAAAGGCAAACCTTTTACACACCTAGCTGCTCTAATAGAGGCGCACAATGTTATCTTTCCTTTTTGAAAATGCAATTAAAAAGTTTTTGGCTAGCTATATATCTTTTTGTGTTTGACGAAATGTGTTATAGGGATGAACAAGTAATAACAGTGCAAAATTTCACTGAATGTATTTATTGTGGCTAAGAAAAAAAAATAACATTTGGGTCCCTTAAACTATGAGTTCAGTCTAAAGTCTCAATGACGTCAATGACTGCTGGTTCAAGCTCCTGTACTCCTTCTGTTTATGTAGTTTTAGAATTTCAGGTCCAGTGAGCTCAGTTCTGTTCTTGAGCTCTATTTTTTTTCATGAACTCCTTAAAACTGAAATAAATTCGATATAAACAGTCTAAAACAAACTACTAATATTCTAACTTTGACCAAATCAAGCTGCATTTATGATGTCCATAGCATCATCTCCCAGGTTTATATGTCTCTTTTGAACCAGAATAAACAATGCATAGCCAAATATTTAATCTGAGTAAAGCTGAAGACCTTGAGGTATTCAGCCATTGCAAACACACCCTACAAAATATGGCCAGTTGAAAAAAACCCAAAGAAGCAATTAAAAATCTTCTCCTTTCCTACTGGTTTTTTATCTACCTTTATAAAGCCTTTTTTGTGAGCTACAGAAGAATGTGTAAAATCGTAAGGATCTTTGTTGATATTTGTTGGCAAATCTGTTTGCAGGCCTCCCAGGTACCTACCTGTTCTTTGTGGCAGAGTCACAGGGAAGGAAGTGCAGCCCATGCTAGAGAAAATCGGGGTTAAGGACCATTTAGGCATGCTGAACATACAGTAGTTCATTGGACGGGCTGGGGTGCTGGCTGGTGTCATGGAGGGGATGCTATCTGTTGTCCTGGAGAGGCTGTGATGACTGGGGGATATTTCTGATGGCTGGAAAAAGGTAAACGTTATGCCTGTGTTTAAGAATGGCCATAAAGGTGACCAGGGAGATGCAGCCTGCTCTGCCTGGCCTCAGTCTCCAGAATGATTATGGAAGCCATTTCCATGCTCTTAAAGGCAAATTATGTAATTAGAAACAACCAGTATGGATTTGCCAAGGATAAGTCATCCCTGAGCAATTTGATAGTTCTCTGTGATGAAACAGCTGGCTCTGTCAGTAACTGAGATAGAACAATGGATGTTGTATGCTTTTACTTTAATGAGCTTATGCTAAAGTCTGCCGTAGCATCCTTATAAACCAAATTAGGTATGGATGGATTACAAGGTGCCTGGAAAACTGCCTTAATCACTAGGCTCAAAGAGTCACTGGTTTGAAGTTCAGGTAGCCACTAGTGTAGCTCTTCTGCAGTTGATCTTGGGCTAGCTTGTTTAATGTCTTTATTAATAACCTGGATGATGCGATGAAACACCCTCAGCAAGTTCATGGCTGCCACCAAATTGAAGAAAACAGCTGATGCATTTGAGGGCAAAGCTGCTGCATACGGGTATCTTGAAAAATGGAAAAAAGGGGTTGATGTGCAGCTTAATATGTGTGTCCTAACTGGTAGATGCAAATACCTAGACTTACCTCAGGACACATATTATACAGGAAAGGTCTATTATCTCTTCTGCAGTATGACTTAATTATGATAAAGTGCTTTAAGTATAGGAACATTATTCCTGTTTAATAGAACTATTAATCAGTGACATGGTTCAAATCTCTTAACAACGGTATGCCCTGTCTGGCACTCAAGATACGAAGCAGAACTCCTACTACATAATGCATCCAAAAATGAAAAAGCACAGAACAAGCTTTAGCATATAATTACATGTATTTCAGTGTTGTGCAAGTGTGTAAACACTGCTACTTGCTCCCTCCTTCATCAGATCAATGCCAAATTCTTCTATTACATTACTATACATATGAAATGAATGGACTTAATTGTTTCAGATGTATGTTTCCAACTGAAGTCCGAATTTGACCCACGAAGCTAGAATAATCAAACACTAGAATAGTCATAAAACACTCATTGATCTTTATCAAGCAAGTGTGACTGTTTTGTGGAGAATCACAATAAGAGCAGTAGGTCTTTCTTTTATTAAGCTTATACTCAAGTTCAGTAGGAATTGATTGAAAGAAGTCCTGATACTTGGCATGTATGGGAGGCAAGATTAGGCACTCTGTTGTGGCAGTACAACCAGCATGTCCTTGTAACATGAATTTTAATTTTTTTTTAATTAGCTTCTGTGACTGAGGAAGGCCCTTGTTGCTGAGAAGAAATAGTACTGTTTTGTAGTGAGGAAATAATTTTGTATGTCTACTTTTCTCCACCTCTTCTGAAAAAAAGAAATGGCTTATTTAATTGCAACGTATAAAAGTGCTCTTTTCTATTTCAGCATAGAAATATGAGCTTACTATTATAACAAATTTTAACTTATTGTATACTTTTCCAGAAGGATACCATTCTCTAGCCCTATCCCTAGAAAGCAGTAATATATCAGTGTGAAATAATTTTTCCGTTTTCTGCATATTGTCTCTTTGAACAAAAGCAGGCTCTGGGTATTTTGCATGAACATAGACTTACATTGTAGTAAACCTTTATCTATAATGACAAACATCTCATCTTAGGTGTTTCCAACTAAGATTTAATCAATTAGAGCCATTTTTTCCCTGGGGTTGGTATTCATTAGTGGAGCTCATAATTTCTAAACTCCAGTCTGCTGAAAATAATGAAATTAGATCAATAGATTTGTGTTTAATGGCTTGTGTTATACAGCTCATCTGCAAGGGCCCTAAACGTACATTTTCATAAGGTCTGCATTACTCAACTCATTGACCAGAGTGTGATGAGCTAATGTTGTTATTTTTAGTTCCTGCAGGTTTTATCCAAGGCATTTTGGAGCTAAAGAGGTGAAAGGAATGACTGCACTGAACAGGGAAGCAGGATGCATTATGAATGATTTTTAAGTTCTGTTTTTCAGGACTGAAAGTTAGTCAGACTTGAGTAGTGTTGCAACTGCAATTTTCTTATTTTAATGACTCCAGTTTATAGCCTTTGGAATATGCCCATTTTCATGTTTTCATGGACTGTGTCCATTGGCTAAAGGAGAAAAAAAAAAGTCACTACTGTATGAGATCTGTGTGCCGTCCTGTGTCTCACCACAACCAGTACTAGGGGAGATGCAAAAAGCTGTGCAGGAGCTAGTTGCAGGTCATACATAGATGTCAGCCTAATCTCTAATCCCTGAATTTAAGACCATAACCATGAAGTTTTCTTACTTCTGTCTGTTTATTACTCATATTGACCATTATAGCCCTGATATCACTAGTATATAGACATGGTAAGGATTAATAAGAGGTGGGACTGAAGTGCCTTTGCTGTATCTGATTTCTTTTCTAAGAAAAGCAATATCAATATTTTATGCCTCCCTTTGTAAAACTCCTTCTCCCTTTTATTTCTTCCATTCTTCTCTGAATCCCCTGTAATTCTGTAGCAGACTCCTTGAGAGGCTGTGTGTGAGCTGATGCACACCCAAAGCAGAGAGAGGGCTATTTCTGTGGCTTGTATAACAGGCTCCTGATGTTTGGTGATTTTCCCTAACACGTTCCTCACGCCACCTGCCGATTTGTCTGGTTTTGGGAGAAGAGGTGCGCATTAAGGTTCTAAATTAATTATCTTTGTTCCATTTCTGGTTGGATTTTTTAAATTCAGAGGAGATTGTGACTGATCCAAAGAAAACCTGGTTTCTTAACGCTGTCTTTGTCTTGCTGGCCACGTGTTTATAAAGATGTTAGAAATTTACATGAAGAACCTGGTTGAGTGCCTCTTAATGAACCTTATTGGCTTAGATCCAAACTGTTTTAAATAATTAGAAAAGTAAATATGGGGCCCCACAGGATATTTTCAAAGGCACAAAGGACAGTTAGGTAACCAGCTCACAAGACAGATCTAAGGCTTTCTCCAACTAAGCCACTAAAAAAGCCCTATACCTATGGAACTTTACACAAGCTGAAAAGCGTGGTCCATAGATACTGGCATACTTCTGCAAACTAAACCTCAAAAAAATTCTAATTAAAAAGAAAAAAAAAAGAGTGACAAGAAATTTGTAACAGTAGATTGTGTTGAGATATATGATTCATAATTACAGACAGGACATGGCAGCAGATTATAAAAGATCTTTGGCTTGAAATGATGTAGCAGAAATCTGTGTGGACCTGCTAAACGAGACCTATCAACAAGTGCATGAATTTTGCCAAACCTTCTGTGTTCACTTAGGTTGAACATTTTCAGCTGATAAGAACCAACAAGTGTGAGATGGCAACTTAGATTTTGCTTTTGATAAACAGTAGGAAGCGCTAGTAATTGTCAGTTTTTATTGGTTAAGCTGACACTCTGTACCATCAACTCAGCAAAACCAGTTTCTTTGAATATGTCTAGAAAACGGAATGGAGCTTACTAGAAATGCCCAGTTTTGTGCTGACTTGTGCTTCTGTGCAATGTTTGTATAATGCACCACTCTGAGAGATGTTTGGTGATGTCTGTCTGTGCTGTTGTGCTGTAGGCATGGCCTTGGTTCCAAGCTAATGAAAGAAGACAAAACAGAGGCAGCATCTTTATACTGTTCTGATTCCCTTGAACTTAGCTATGCTGCTGCCATTGTGCTCACAGTCTTCAGACTGCACGGTGTAAATATGCCCCAAGAGCAATTAGAATTTGTGCATTTGTGCTCTAATTCATTAGTGTGGATGCCAACATGACAGCAAAATACTTTATCTTCACCAAAATTGCTTTTTTGATTTCATTCAACTTTCTTTATTCTGATCTTATGTCATGTACAAATCCAAATCAAGTTACATATGTTTGTGATAACCCACATAGTATGAAATGCATATTTTATTGTCATTGAACTCAACATCTTTCACTTCTAGTGTCCCTAAATTTAGATGTGTTGAAACTGCATTGATGTTAAAATATGACAATTAATCGACTCCTTTATTTCATTCTAATGTACAAATAGCAATTACCTGCATGAAATCCCATTATGATTTAATTTTGAAATTATTTATTTACAAATTAAGAACATTTTATATCACATTCTTTCAGTACACAAAAGGAACTGAAAAATAAACTTGGGCAAAAGCCTGATTTCAGGAAATGCTTGATGTAACATTGTGAAAAAAAGAAGAAAAATCAGTAAAGCATGTGATGGGTGGCCTTGCTTGTGTGACCAGAATTGTAAAGCTATTTTCAGTGAGTTGACATTTGCCATGGTATCTATGATTTATTAATAATGTTGTTTAATGCAGGATAACTGCATTCCTTGAGCACTCAGGCATCCTGATAATATATGGTCTCTGCTATGTAATCACGGTATTAAATAAAATGGAAAGCAATCTCTGTCTCTAAATAATCCTAAAAGGGAACAAAGAAAAAGGGTAGCAGAAAAAAAAAGTTACAGTGAGATGAAGTGGCTTATCTGTGGTCCCATCATATGTAAGTGAAAAGGCTGAAAACAGAAGGCAAATCTTCTGAGCCTCAGACAGCTGAGTCTCCATCCAGTGGCTTGCTTGTTAGTCTAATCTGTCTCTCACATGCCTTTTGATCCCACCTAACTGCAATAGCCACTGATTGAAATTTCACAGATCAGTTTTAAGGGCTATTTTTAATACTTGTGGGTGCACAGAAAGCCTTCTAAATTCGCAGAACTGCGGTAATAAGGAGGCACTAGTAAAAAGCCTCAAAGAAACCCACACTTTTCAGAGATCGTATTCTGACACTGATTTACTCACGAGAATATCAAACTTCACATTGAGTATATGGTTGCTATGAACTTCTACTTTGATCAAATTCTGTGTGACACAGTATTTTGCTCTGCTTGATGGTGGTGCTGGTTGGCTGACCACAGAAGCATTGTTTGCTATGGACTACTACATTATCTCTCCTTTATTCTTAATGAGGAAGCTATGGAATTTCCCTCATTCTAATAATAAATATAGCAGTAGAAGCTAGTTGGATAAGGCCCAAGCAGATTTTTATCAAAAGGACTTGCCTCAAAATTGACCACAAATTCAGGGACTGATGTATGTTTGCTGCAGTTGTCTGCCTAAAGATAAATAGGAATTGGAAAGTAAAAATAACAAGGGAGCAAGGGGAACTGTGAATGTCGTCCTGGTGGAAGTCCTATGAGAGAGGGGGAAGCTTATTTTAAGCATATCATCAGGTGGAAACCCAGACTTGAAATTTGTGAGTGGGAAGGCCTTCATGTCAGCTTCTGAAAAATTTGTGCATGTTCTTTGTATGAGTTTGTTATAAAAAAGTATGAGACTTTGGAAATAATCAAAGTAATGTGTTACATTTCTTTTTCAAATCGAAACAAGATGGCTTGGGTATCAACTAACATTTGAAGGTTTTTGTGGTTGAAGCAGATTAAAGTGTTTTAAAATATGAGACCCAAAGGGCACTTCCACATGAGTATACACCGAAGAAATGATTTGAGGATCTCAGAAGAAATGACTACAAGTCCCTACATTAAATTATGGCATAACTTAAAGCAGATAAGCAAATGAAGAGTCAGGAGTCTTCCACAGACACATTTTTGCACTCTTCGTTAGAGGTGCTTCCTGCAGGTTACACTGTACTGGAGTGAGGGGAGTGAGTTTAAAAGATCAGAAATAAACAGCGTTGGGTGCTGCGCCCATCAGAGTGACTGACAGCATCCCTGGGAATTCAGAGTGCTATGGAAATTGCAGTGTAGCAGGAGATAAGGAGCCTTTCAAAATCTGAATTGCAGAAGGACTGGGTTTCTTTTTTTTTTTGCCCTTAGCCTACAGTGTGTTACAGAACTTTGTCTTTATAAAATTTTAGGTTAAAAGTGATATTATATGCATTTTTAATAAAGGAAACACTATTTTGTTTGCATGTTGTTACACAGCAGAGTGATCACTAGCATTACAAAACACAGCCTGTGTAATGTGTGTACTGAGTGAAAGCCCACACATCATTTTAGCAGTTAGAATTTTGTATAAAGGAAATAAATGTGTTTCTCAAGTGAATGCCTTGAAAACAGGCATACATATAAATGTGAAGGAAGCATAAAGGTATTATGGTCATCATTTCCCTTGTGGAGAAAAACATCACATGTGAAATGTGACTGCCAACTCAGATGAATTGCTGTTTAGCTTCTGTGCATAAACACTGACATATTAATTGAATTTCTCATCAGGAAGTTGTTCCAGTCTCGTCATTCACCTGGTTATCATCCATCTGATGCAGCAGTCACTATGGTAACAGCTGTTTCAACATTTTAACCTATATAAATATTGTTCGATATAGACCTCTGTGATAACACAGTTAACTTGTGTAACTATTACTCCTCAGAAGAAAATTACGGTCAAAAATCAGAGCAAACAAATTTGCAAGAATTTGCTTCTGGGCCGGGGAGAGGCTGGTTGGATAAAGCAAGGCTGACACCTGCTGGCTCTTTCACTGAGACACAAATGGATTTTCTGCATTCGAGACACGTCCAGCTTTATTTAAAATAGTCTTTTTAATTCCTTCTGCATGAGGAGAGTTTTGGTTTTCTAGTATCATCCCCTATTTCTTGTTTTATCCTTTTCTTTCTGAAGGTTGTGAACAATTTTTATATAGAGCTTACAGCTCATATTACAGACTGTAAGCATGTCCTTAGTAAAACAAGCTTCCAATTCTTACTACCCAGATTACTTATTCATAAAGTTTGACATTTAAGACAAATTCAGTGGTGCTAATTGGCTAGTTAGGCATGCTGATGGACTTGGTGTTTTGAGAGTGAATAAGGCTTTTCATATACCTTTTAAAATACACTTTGTGATTCTTTTGAGGCAGAGAAGGAAGAAATATGTAACAAATAATTTCTTCGAGGCAGAGCTAATGCCTTATTAAGCATCACGCATATGGCCAGTGCTTAAAAATCCATGAATAAATCCAGCAATAGGACATGCATAAATCCTGTATGATGTCTATTCTCCTGATGCTACCAAGGGCACAGCAAAATCATGGGGGAACTGCAGGTGCACTGCAGCGCTGGTAATTCCTGAAAGCGTTGCGCCTGTCAGCTCTCAAGGGCAGGCAGAAAGTCTCAGTGTCATGGAAAGGATTTCTTCAATGACAAGTAGTTTGTACGTCTCCTTTGTGGGGGTATAGCATAAACTCCCTCTGTTTAGTTTGGTAGCTAATGTGAGAGAAAGAGAGCAGAGCTTTAACTGCCCTCCCTTCTGCTCCACTTTCCTTTGAAAAGTGTTCTGCTGCTGGCATTATTAACTCTGAAACTCCCTATACAGCTGTGGGCTGCAAGGACTGGCTCTCCTATGCAACTGTGGAAGAGGCACAAAGGTTTCCTTGTGACCACTCATTCTTTTTGTGTCCCCACAAAAGGCCAGTCACAATGTAGTATGCTGTTAATAGCTGAAGCACAAGATGTGGTAATGTTAATGAAGCCTGAGCAGCTGACGCTAAGGTTTGGGGGAAACTGGGGCCTAAATGACTGTGCTTTATCTTTCTTATTGAGTCACTGCCACATGACTCTTTTGGCTTAATCCCTTCACAGTATTTTATGCAGAGGCACTCCATTCAGATGTTTAAACACAAATTCATTATGCGCCATGTATGCTCTGATGTCCTTGCATGTGAATATAACTTTGTTATTGCTCTGTCCTCAAGTATATTTTTCACCTGCCCATGTGAATACTGAGGTATTTTGGCAAAGTGCTTCATTGTGGAGCTGTACTTCCCTCTCCCTGAGCTAACATTATGCTCTTCTCATTAGCATGTATGAAAACGCACTTTTTAGTTTAATAAGGAGTCATTAAGAATCTGTGAAATATCAATGTGGAAGCAAAGAAACTGAGCATTATTGAAACTGGAGATGTAGTAGAGATGCAAAGAGCTCTGGCTTTTCAAAGAGAGGAAAGGCGGGAGGGGGGAGGCTAAGGGTGTGCATGCCATGAATGTCCCTTCTGTTTGTTAGCTCTACAGCAGAGTCAAAGAAGCTCCTATCTGTGACAGGCAGACCTGACAGACATTGTTTTTTCTGTTTTTATTCCTGCCTCATCTTCTATTTCAGGTTCTTAGATCCCAGTGACAGGATAGTGTGGTACTAACTAAGTTGTCTCATGTGTCCTGCTCTTCAAGGGCTCAGAAGTCCATGATGCAGGTACCACATGTAAGGGACTCTGAGATGAAAGTGAAAGGGGAGATTTTTTTTTGTTAGAATTCAGGCAAGCCAATGTGAATATTTGAACATATTTCTAGATGCAAAATATGTGGCCCTTCATAGAGTTCCTTATTTGTGTACTTTTCTGTGACGGCTTGCAAAGTTGAGGGAATGGTAGTGGTACTGACTGATGCCATAGATACTGTTAAAAAAGGTAAGGAGAAAGTCAGCTCTTTTGGTGCTGTGCAAAATCTCAATTTAATCTCAGGTTAATCATCTGTTATTGCAGATCTGTTTCAGTTTAAGAAACCTGAAAACCTGACCGTGTTGGTTATTATTTTCTGGCAAAGAATTTCTGTTTGCTACCTGATACATGCTGTGAGCCTCTGTGTCTGTGTCTCCCAAAGTGGAGAGCTACTCTAAAGCATCTGAGTGACAAGAAGCACAGCAGATTATTGTTGTTACTGGATTGTGTAGCCTGTGAGGCTAACGTGGTGTCACATCACTGAAGTTATAGTTATCATTGCAAGGAATCGCACACAGCAAGAAATAAATATGGTGGGAAGCATGTTTGTCACCAGCTAAAGAAAAGGATGTCCCAATTCTCAGTTTCTAGTGGAAGTAAGTTTCCAAAATCCCTCAGATGCCCTTGAAAACCTCACCCCCAAGTCATGCCCGCTCCACCCACACCTCAGTGAAAAGCGTCTCTTGAGGCCAATTTCCTGAGAAAATCTGTATATAACTAAGCATAAAACTGGGACATCTCTAAAGACAGAGGAGCATATGGAAGTTTTGAAGTTCCAAATTTCTGCAGCATTTTTTCCACTCAGGGACCCTTGAGAATTGTGCTAGGCTGAAATACTAACTTGGAAGAATTCATCCAGCACTTGCATGTTGTGCCTTCCTTCAGAGAAGGAAATATTTTGAAGCAGGCATTACAGGTGCTGATAAGTTTCGGTTACTTGCAGTGAAGTAGCCATCCAGTTACTGTCTAGAAGGGTGCCTGACTCAGAGTAGCTGAGTTTGTGAGGAACCTGTGTCTTGTCCAAGTCACTGCTCAGAGCAGGGTCAGCTGGAGCAGGTTGCTAAGGCTGTGCCCAGTTGGGTTTTGAGTATCTCCAAGGATGGAGACCTCACAACCTCTCTGTTCCAACGCTGGACAATTCTAACAATTAAAAAAAAAAAAAGGTTTTGCTTGTGCTAAAAATGCAATTTCTTGTATTTCAGTTTGTGCCCCATTTCCTCTTTTCCTGTCACTGGGTACTCCAGAGAGCAGTCTTCTTCGTTCATTCCTATCAGGTATTTATGCATGGTGATAGCATCCCAGTGAGCTGTCCCTTCTCCAGGCCGAGCAGCCCCATATGCTGAACAGCATAAAGAAGGCAGACAGAGAACTCAGGACATCTGAAATAGTTCTGGAACTGACAACTTGGAGCAAATCAGAGTGAAATTCTGTGTCCTGTCCCTAGAGTAGAAGCACAGAAATCATGACCCAGTAGGAAGAGAGGCAAAAGTAGCTTCAAAATACTTCTGAGCTCCTTTAACCTTGAATTGCCCTGGGGTCTGGTGAAAGCTCTAGTGTAATCTCTTCAGTTCAAACTGTGGTTCCTCTTCAGTGTCCTATGGGAATGTGAAATAGGATTGCATGAAATAGAAATGTCATGGCTGAAATAGCTGTAATACTATTTCTTTTGTCCCCCCCTCCAAACTGTAGCATGCTTCTTACACGAGACCTTGAGAAAGGATGTTAGGAACAAAGCTTATTGGGTCCTTTCATAGTGCCTCTTCTAAAGAAAGCTTACTTGGTGTGAAGGGTTTTTAGGACCCCTTTAGGCCTCCACATTGCTTTTGCATGGATAAGAGTGATGATGAGGATTTTCTGTTTCATCTCTCTAGGTCTTAGGTATACAATGCCTGAGACTTGTCCCCAGATTGTAAACTCTTTGTCTCAGGCTTGGATTTTGAGTTGGGTTTGGATTTTATTTGATGCTTTTGGCCTAGCCGAAAGGCTGCCATTTTTTCTTCCTGTGGTTTCCTACAGTGCTGGAGAGTAAAGAATTAGGACAAGTAATTCAAAACCACAGTACATGACTCTGATATAGGTCATTTTACTTTTTGGGAGTGGAAAAGGCAGGGGGCCAGCAGATGGCTTCTATTTGCTATGGTGACTTCTAGTTCTGGGGACACTTTCCAGAAATGTTACCACAATAACAATGTAAGTCCAGAGTTCTGGAAAGTTGTCCCTAAGAGCTCTTGATAGGGTGGTAATGCTTCCCTCCTCACACTCCTCATATCTAGCTGGAGTTGCATCTCATCAGCCTGGTAATTTTGATGCAAGTCCTCTAGGCAGCTGCTGCATTAAAAGTGTGGTAAGAGAGTTATATAGTGTTTTAGCTTCCTCTCTTTGGGAGACTTTTTGGTCTTTTTACCAACTGACTGTTCTTTAAGTTGGCTTATTTTGAACAGAACAGCACACTGTCAAAGGTCTTTCAGACTTTTATAAGGTGATACACTTTAGCGCCTCGAGTTTGCTTGTAATAGAACTAATTAAAGATCAGTGTACAGGTAGTGTTGAAACTGAGCTTTGTCCTTGACCTGGTGACATGTCTGTTCCCCTTCACTTTTTGACAGTGATGCATCCACTGTACTAAATGTAACACTTTCACACAGCTACTCAATATTTGTCAATATTCCCATTGTTATTCAAATCATATGTCCTACTCATGTATTCATGCAGCAGTTAGAACTGTGATTGCTGGATTATAGCAGCCATCATAACTGAATTTTTTACCTTGATTTAATTCAAAAACTTTAATGCTCCATTAATGTACGGTACATTGGATGTAAGACAGATGATGAGATTTGAGTGAGCTCGTATCTCTTGATCTTTTCATCTCTATGCATATGTATGGGGTAAAAATACAGTCTTGAGGCCAAAAAAAGATGGAAAGATAATGGAGAGTAAAAGAATATTTGAAACGATTGATTTGAATATTGGGAAAGGAAAATATTTATAAACAAAAGCATTTGGGAAATCCAATGTTGTCAAGAAACCAAAAACATTGATAGCAAAAGAGAAATAAGTGGTTATACATCAATTTTGGAGTTGAGATTGTGATCTCGCAACAAAAAAAATCATTAATTTCCAGTTAAATCAGAAGAAATAATTTTATTAAGTGACGTTGCAGACAGGTAATGGTTCTCCATCTATGAATGAATTCTCTGTTTTTACATAGGAAAGGAGAAAAATTAAGAGTTAAATTTAGTATCTGTGTGAACTATGACCATTTGGGATTTCATTTTCCTTTTTAAGACTAAAAAATCCTCATCAGAATGGGAGAATCTATAAATACAGGGAGAAATATTTCAGCTCTGCAAATCAGAGATGACAAGTGCTGTCTCATTTCTCCATGATGTTTATAAGCTACACTAAAAATTATCAAACTGCAATTATGTTACCTGTCTGAAAAATTACCAGAGTTATCACACAGGAAAATAAAATTATTTTGCATCTTTCCTCATGAAAAATTCTCACTAGACTGTAATGATTTGGAAGGTGAGCTTTATTTGTGTTATTTCTCCTTTATCAGATTTAATGATTTAGCTTTTGTACCTTTAACTCTTGGTGTGAAATCAAGTGATCCTTCTGCATTTTGACGAAGTCTTTGTCTCCACTGGACAGTGACTAGCCTGAGTTTAGTGGCTACATCACTTCTAATCCAAGGTAATATAGCAGTTAAAGAAAAAGATTTTAAAACAAGTCACTTAGTATCCCCAAAATAATGCTTCCTTTTCCTAAAAGCAGGCAGGCCTACCTTCTTCCACCCCACCAGCCAGTATCTCCTTAAACACACCTACATTTTTCTAGCTGCCTTTTCCTTTCCTTGCTTTATCTGCTATGTTTATGGAGGAAAATGTGTGGGCTGACTGGCCGGCTGAGAGGGTCCCTAGGGCTAGAGAACCTCCTGTCACCCAAGTGTTTACAAAGAGGTGCCCTGTCCTCTCACTGACTGTCTGCCTTGCTCATTGCTGCATATTGTTTCAATACTCCTCCCAATCGCAGTGGAAGTGTCTTGTGTCTAATGCCCAAATTAAATGTGTAAAAATCAGAGCAGTTGTAACAATTTATTGCACTGCATTGTCAATTTGATCAATAAAAGTTGTTCAGATAAACCAGATTTTTCTAAAAGATCAGGCTTACCCACCTCTACAGTCTACTGATTTTATTTCAAGTCATACCCTAAGAATCTATTTTAAAATTCAGAGAGTGAAGATGAGTCCTCATTTAATTTGTCCTCTCCCAGTGAGCTGGTGTATAGTAGACAGCTGGCAGACCTGTAAGGAATTGCTTCAGTGCTCTCGTTCTGATTTTTTCAGGCTTTTCTCAGACATATTAGGACACTCTTAGTTTCCAGTTTATTCTTTTGGGGCTTTGTATTGAGCTCAAGACCAAAGCACCGGAGTGACATGCAGGAGAGCACGGAGCAGCGTGAGGAACAGCTGGTGTATGTTTGTGCTCTCACCCTCTCCTCGGGGGGATGAGTCTGCCCAGATGAATATTTTCCTTTGGAATTACTTTTAATACTGTGCTAACAAGAGAGAATCGAGGGTAAAAGAAATGTGCTTGTTGTTCAGCTTATAAATAATGAGACTTGTTATGTCCCTATTTCCTTGCTTAGCCCAACCACTGAGCAAGTTTCCAGAACCTGTCTGTTTCACAGACAGGCTTTACTCTTTGTAGGGATTGTGTTATGGATATTCCCTTTCTTCTTTAGGGAGAAAGAGATGTTGTTTGTTTGGGGGTTGTTTTACTAGAATAATATGAAGGAAAGCTAAAAAAAAAAAGAATTTCTCTGTCTCCAGATCCACAGATGTCTGTTTTTCCAAGGAAAGTGGATGCTCCGAAATACAGAGAAATAGCACTGCTATTTCAGTGAAGCCAATGACAATTAGGCTTATCTACAGTACAACCTCTGTGGCTGAACAAGATGAAAATTTGACAGGTGGCACCAGTGAGAATTATCCTTTTGGAAATGAATCTTGGAGCCATTATGTATTGTCTATGGCATCTTGTTTGGAGCAATACAAATGAACCAGAATGACATTACTTTCATTTTATTCTCAGATACTTCTTTCTGTCAAAGAATATTTTCTAAGCTAAACCTTGTCTTTAATCAGGGAAAATTTTATTCTATTTTCCTTATATTGTATTGCTATGGCAACAAAACATGAAATGGCATTCTGAGCTGGCTATCATAAAACCGCTTCCCCCATCGTGTCCAGTGAGCAGCCTCCGTTAAGGGCTCTGCTCTCCCCTGAGTGCAGGGTCCGGTGCCTCCTGTTCCCTCGAGCAATGCTAGCTTAGCTCTGTGGAGGAGTCTGTGGTGAAGCAGAATAACACCATGGACATTTTGACATGTTTATACTTCCACAGGTACTGTGGCACATCAAGGACCTGTTAGTCTCCAGCAGCAGCATGCAACGCAGAGCAAATCATCTCCAGGAGCAGTGTCACTCCTCACACCATGAAGACTCCTGGTGTTACACTGGCCAGTTTGAGTATGAGCAGCAATTCCCCTGTGACAGATGAGGCTTCACAGCTCAGCACTTACCTATAGTTTTAGGCAAGACAGTGCAGTCCAAGGGAAGCTGTGCTGCTGCAGACATGCTCCTGTCATCACCAGTGATGGGCAGGTTATGCCTACCTGAGCTGCAGTCATGCCTCTGTCAGCAGACCCCTCAAGACTTCAGTTTCTCCAATGTCCCCACTTTCCAGAGGAGGCCCTTTCGTGCAGCACTGTGCTAACACAGCCTGGCCTAATCTTACTTACTCCTCAATGAATATGCTAGTAACCTGATGTTTCTATTCTAGAAGGGTAATAATGATTCTTTCTGGAGTGAAATTTTACCTGTAGCAGAATAATTACAGTGAATTATCTGGGGGTACCATTCCAAAGGAGCGGTTCCCAGGCATTTGCTTTGAAGAATGTACCTCTGCAAATGTGAGAAGCACGATTTCTGACAATATGCTATTGATTACAGAAAATTGTTTAGTTCTAGTTTCACCCTCAAACATTTGTCTCTCTGCTGCCTTGTTTTGGAAGATGAAGCTTTACAGAAACTGAACAGTAGGTCTTATTGATATCAACTGTGTTTTACCTAACCGCTCATTCACCCCTTTCCTCTCTGCCTGCCTCCCTCCCTTTCCTTTCCCCGCTGCTGCTGGCAAGCTAATTAGGCTGCTCCCTCAAGAAAAATTCATCCAAGGCCATAATAGCCATATCAGATGGAAGAGGATAAAACTCTCCACAGTATAGCCTTATAAGTGCCTCTCAGCTTCTCACAATGTTTCCCTGCCTGCTTTTGCTTTGTAGGGAGAATCCTCACATCATGTGTTCATATGGAACTACTAAGTAAATTAATTAAAAGAAATTATGATGTGTGTTTCCTGAAATATGCTCCCTAATTTCCCTTTATCCCACTTATTTATACATTTTAGGTGCTGAATCTCAAGCTTTGTCCAAAAAGCCCACATTGTATATTTCACTATCTTTCCTTTTGTAAATCTGTAACCTTCTGTTAGACTAATGTATTAAAATTCTTCAGACATGGAGTAGCAATGTTCATAATCTCCAGTTCATTATCTTAATTAGATCTGTCTTATATTATCCCATAGTTTATTCTCATTACTTTAAAGGTGATCAGCCTTAGAAGGGAATGTGAGCAGAATTTAGTGAATTCTATTGTGGCAACATTTCTCTGATCTGGCTTTGGATCTTTCAGGTGTAATAATGATAATGCTGCTGGGGCCGTTAATTAAAAATTGCATTTGAATGGTATGAATATTCATTTTGGGGAATGAACACAGAATTAACTCAGGGGGCTAAAATGTCTGCAATGGCCCAAGGATGTGAAGTGAACCTGGCTCCCCATTAAAACACAAATGAATCATTAAAAATGATGGAAATTCAAAATCCTCCCACCCTGCCAACTATTAGTAAAGTATTGCCCAGGTTGAGCCTGTCTTCTAAGGTGGCAACAGACATTAATGTTCATCCTTCAGTAACAAATTATAGGACATATACTTGACATACAGTTCTGTCCAGGAGCTAATCCCCTATGCTAAATCTTTATTAAATAATTAAGAGGGGTTATTGCTTATTTAAAATTCTCAGGTTAAAGTGCTGTATCTGTAAGATCCAGATTACTTTTAATAGCTTTCTGTGGAAGATCAAAATTGCTTTTGCAGAAAGTGATTGTGACATCCAAGATGCTGTTGGGGAAGATACAGACAAGAAGAAGTGCTGAGACCTTTGATAATGAAGCTCTCTATACCCATATTCTCTCTCTGGCAAAATGCAGGACTTTAATATTCTGGGCAGGAATGTTAAAAATGTATCTTTTCTTCATCATGTGAATAGCACCACTGAAATATGAAAGTAGTGTCTGTTCTTTTTTTTCCCCTGAATTTATTTGTTGTCATTTTTTTCTGAACAAAAGAAACATCAAATAATGAATACCTTTTTTGAAAGCTTATCTGGTACTGCAGGATGCTTAAAAAAATGAGACCACAAACTAGAGAGATAAAGCCTCTTTGGTGTAGGAACGTTATGTGAAGTTTAATGGGCATTTGGCAGGGAATATTTTGCTGGCTGTTAGCTAGTTGCCAAGGGGATTCACAGGATGCATGTTCTACAATAAAATGCTCTGTGAATAAACTGGGGTCACTTAAGGTAATTTACATGGTGCTTTTGACTGGAGCACTGGGGTCTGTCTTGCCATGCAGTCAGAGATTAGTGCACTGATGTACGTTCTCTCTCACCCTGCATGTAAGTCCTTCTTATGTGAGATGCTTCTCAGTTCAGGTCTGGATATCTGCTTGGGAAAGCCCAAATCAACTCTTCATATATCCCATGCAACACAGATTTTGGCCTTCCCTTGTGCTAGAGAGAAAAGTTGTGTCTTAGGGATTCAAGCTATATCACCAAATAAAAGGAAGGAGGTTTCACAGTGAGAACCCCTTCCTCCTATGCTTCTAAATGAGGACAGATAAAAGCAAAAGGATTCTGCTAACTCCTGTGTTTTCTTGCTTGTGGTGAAGAGGAGATATGGTAAGCTTTTCTCTAGGGAAGATGTAATAGGGACAGGGATAGTATGTGATTGAGATTCGTTGTGCAGTGGGGATCTCCCTGTTAAGCTGCTCCTCTTTGACCCAGTGGTAGGAGAAGGGAAGTTTGTTCTTGGCCTTGAAGTTGTTTGTGGTCAAGAGGGCATCTTTTTGCTAGTCCTCTGTGGGTCCTCTGGAATTGAACTGTAATTTGCAAATAGAATCATAGGAGTAAATAAAGGAAATATTAAAAAGTAACAAAAAACTACCAATATTTAATCTGATTTTTATTACCATTGTTATTTTCTGTATATAGGCTGAAGAAATGTGATAAATAAATTAGAGTCATTGTGTCTGGATACAGCATACATAAAAGCCAAAAATCTCCTTGTTTGGCTTGTGGGGCACATTTAAGGTTCTAAACAGTTGGTGTCTAATATCACTGAAAATGTTGTAAGGTATGTGTGATTGGTAGGTCTGATATGGGGACCACAGTGGATCTACTGCCTCTAGAGCTGCAACTAATTGATTCACTCTGGATTGTCTTTGACATCCTACTCCTTGTACAGAGATCCTGTCTGTGTCGGGACACTCAGCCCTTTCTGAAATCAGAATCAACATCTAAATACTAAAAGAGAGTCACTTAAGAAAATCTCTACTACAGCACATTAGTGCAAGTGTATGCCACATGCAAACTCTATTAGAGTGACATGAAGGTTTAATTTGGGCTACTAATTAGACTTGAGAAGGAGGCTGTGGCTGGACAGCAGCTGTGAGAGTAAAGAATGAACAAACTCAGAGTTTTGTTTCATCTGATCATGTTTTCTGCCCTTGTTTAACTGTCTGGAAATTATTGTGCATATGCTTGTGCTCTTTAAAATTGGTCCTGCAAGTGAATGCAGATAGTGAGGAACTGATATTTCTTTCCTCCCTCATGATTTCATCCCACTGTGAAGGCCAGGCTTAAGGTGATGGGCTACCTGGCCTTGCATTAGTCCCAGCTGTTTTCCTTGCTATTTCTTTGGAGGAATAATCACATTAATTTATTCATGCAATGCTATAGTGGTCAGTTTTGAGGAGGAGTGTGTGCTTGCCTTTTGTATCCTGCTTCTGCTTTGTATATTTTTGTGGAGTCCATGTGTCTGTTGCCTGATAGCTAATCCCATGGATAGTGTAATTTAATAAGAGGAAAGAATGATATGGCTGCATCCTGCCCATTATGCCCTTAGGAAAGAGATTTTTATTTGCTGTCAGATGTCACTGATGGAGCATTTGGCTTCCTTTCATCAAGTGACAATTGCAGCTTTAAGAGTACAGTACAGAGAGCCACTTTAAAGCCAAATGTCTCAATTCAAAAGTGAGGGAAGGAAAAAAAGTTGTGCAGCTGGAGGATGCTATTTCTTCTTGGCAGCTGTCATTGAAAAGGCATGTGAATGCTCTAGATGTCAGGTGTCATAAATGCTCCATCCAGAGCTTGTCACGTGCCTGGAAATACCATGTGAAGTGTTGGAAAGAAGTTTCTGGACACATTAGAAGTCTTCTCTAGACAAACTTGCCTTGGAATTTGCTATATTGCAATTTTAGGGAATGGGGAATTAATGTAAGTGAGATCTGTGGCAAAATCTCCATGTTTTACCATAGTTACAGAGCCTTTTTATGTTACTCAGATCAAAATGTGCGACTTTGGTAGGGAAAATGTTCATGACAAATCCTCTGCCCTTGCCTTGGCTCCCCAAATCCTTCAATGCACCTACAAGGGGACATCTGCGCATTTTAAGGACAGATGCATGCATGCAGTTGTGGTCATGGGGAAAAAGCACTATTCCAATATAAGAAGAGACTTGACATTAGGAAAATGTTATAGTGTGCCCGCTGTATACTCTATTAGCAGCTCTCGAATTTTTTTCCTTTTATGCCTTTCTCTTTTCTTCCTCTTCTTCACTGGGACCAGATGTCATCACTTGGATAGAAGAAAAGAAGAACAGCTGAACCATGAAGAGTATCTGGGTCTTTTCATTCTGTTCACACTCCTGTCTTCTTCTAGCAGGCCCTTGTTTGGAGGAATGCAGCGTTTGAGAGAGCTGATGTGTGCAGGTTGGCTGGGAACTTTGGCTATATGCAGGATCCCAAGTCCCCATTGTGTGGTACATTAGGTACCCCAGATTGCCTGTGGAGTTGCTCCCAAGTTTGCATACAGTTTGGTTTCCAGAAAATAGATGGGTGCTCAGTTGTAGTCATTTTGCCCCGCTCTTTCCACAATATATTCAATGTGATCTGTGCACGACAGCCACTGCACTATCTACGTATAGGGACACTTAGTATGAGTCACTATAAAACCCATGAACTTGGGAATTAAACAATTCAGGTCTGATGCCTGGTGACAGCTGGGGCAAGGAAGGGGTGAGGTTGAAATCTGTGCTCTTTGGCCTTGGACTCTGGTGTTAACATACAGGTTTTCTGTAATGTCCTGTTCCTTTTCAGTTGTCACTGGTTGGCTTTCTCTGCATATCATTTCTGTCAACTACTGAAATCAGAGTGTCTCTTCCTATTCCAGCTGGCAGTTGCCAAAGCTATGTGAAACAGAACTGGATATGCAGAAGAACACTTTCATTTGTTGTTATGTCAGCCAAAGATGTAACACTAGAAACCTAGGGATGTTTATTCATGCAGGGACCACCAGGCACAGAGCTCTGGAATTCTGCTCAAAGGAAGGAAGACAGATGGCAAGAGAAAAAAATCTGCACCTGTCAAGTGTCACTTCATCACAGGTGAGTATAAAGAATAAAAGTAGCATCTTCTTCCAGTGTATTAGTGCCTCTGCACAAGAATCCTTTGATAATACATGCCTGTTGTTAATTTAATATATTTTTAAATGAAGATTATGGAAAAGTTACATACAATGTTCCTCACTGCATTGAGTTAATACCAGATTTTATGAGGTAAGGAGTATTGGACCCTACTACACCAATCTCCCTTCTGTACTTATGGCCATACGAGATTGTAAGAGTTGAGACCAAGGTCACCAAGGAGAGTGGAAGTACCCACACCATACCCATTTTGCACTGCAGTTGTCAAGTCCATGAATATTGTGGATTACTGGAGTAATCATCTGCACAGTAGTCTCCTGAGGAAAACTCATCATTTCACTTTGTGTCTCACCAGGTGATAACCGGTTCAAGATTGCACAGAGAGACTTCTTTTCGATATTTCCAAGGGCTGTTCTATACTCCATAAATCTTAATGTATTTATAATGATTGATAAATACTGCATATAGATTTAAGGGTAAGATTTGTTTCCCAGTTTGTATGAACTGAAAAAAAATACTCTGACCACTTGACCGCATGTCTGATCTTATAATTTTTTGTGATACATTTGTATTGCATGTTGTGCAAAATGTGACTTTTAAGATGAAGGCATGGTTTGATTTTTACAAGAGTAACAATGATAGGAAGAAAAGGATACAGTGTTGTCTATCTTTAGAATATAATGAGAACAGGCTACATTTGTATTATTTCCTGTGCTTTAGTTTCATTACAGTAATTTTCCCAATGAATACATTGCATAGTATGCTATTTCCTCTCTTCATTACCATCTTTTTCATGCAGGAGCAGTTATAGAATCTTAATGATTCTGTTATTTAAACCTTTTTGATAATCTCTGTGTTTTGAATGACCTCTCTTTTACCTCCTCCCTAAAGTTACTGAAGTTGAGAATAAGAGTTGCTTTCAAATCAAATTACTCACCAAAGAAAAGGGCAAGATAGTTCAGATTGTTATTGTCACAATTACAGATATTATAACAAGGATGAGGGGAAAAAAAAAGAAAAAGAAGTCTGAAACTGCACTAGCTTTCCACTACAAAGCAGGGGAAACAATAATAATTTTTGTATGTCAGTCTGATTCAAAATTCAGTGAAAGTCACAGATCCCTACATATGAGATTATCGAGGTTTCAGACACTATCGAATCAGGGGTAGTTCGGGATTTGGGGTAAAAAAATCACTGTCTAAACCACTGGTATACACTGACAATGTGCTCTTTAAAAGTTTTGCCATCTTGAAAAATGTATAAATGTGATTGGTCATGTGCATTTGAAATATTTCAGGAATGTTTATTTATAAGACTTCTTTGTTTTCAAATTAGAGGAGAAGAATAGATCCCCCACATTAGGATTCAAGGCGCTGGCTGGTGAAATGGGCATAGATTGAAATGGACTACAGACTGCTTGGGATCCATAGTCCCTGTGGGAAAATTGGTATGTGAAAAGTACTTACTAAAACCCAAATATTTGTGTCCAGATGCAAATTATGTTCCCACACAGTGTGACTGAATGGACTCTACCAGCCAAAAAACTCTCACCATTTAGAGGCATGACTGAGTAGTCTGTAGTGCTTCACAAACATCTGAGATAGTCAGCCAAGAACATTAAATGATAAAAGCCAAGATTTAGGGTTCAGTACTTTCAGTATCATTAAGATTTGTATGTGTGCACTGACCATTCTAAATGCTAAATACACTTCCTTCACATGCCCTATACTTTCTATAAAGCTTGTTTTCCTACAGTGGGCAGGGAGATTGCATAGAAGGTGCATAGAGATCAAATGCAGGCAAAGGATTTACCTGCAAAGAAATTGTAGAGAGCAGAGTTGCTGTATTTACTCTCCAATCTTCATCTGAATAAATAAAGTGGTGTCATGGGGCATGCTGCAATACTGATAATGAGTTTTATATTCATTCAGCCTAAGAAGTTTCAACAGATATGGTTTGCCTGTCAAATGGATTTAAAATTGTATTGTCTCTGCCTTGCTTTCTGCACTGATTACTTTTCTATTGCAGCTCCATGCCTCAATAGACACTTTGATTGTCTGTATCTGTCATTTTGTTCACATGAGTCTCCCCATAATCTGTAATATAAAACTCTTTGTTTAATGTGAAAACTCAACATGTGCTCCTACGAAGATAATTAACTTAGGGATATGGTGGCCAAAATTATATTTTGCTTTCTGTGCCTGTTTTTTTTTCTGCATATGTTGCATGGTAGGCAACATTCCACTTAGTTCAAGATCTCAGCTTATTGGAGGAACCATTTCAGAAGGAATGTTGTGGATACAGCTGCAGACATTTCCATGGATTTGATTGCCATGATGCACACAACTCTAATAATAAACCTTGGCTACCCTTGGATTAGCTTTTATTTTAAATTCATAAGATCTGAATCCTAACTTTCAGCTCAGAGTATGACTGCAATTTAACAAGTCTTTTAACTATGTATTTCATCTCAAATACATTACCTTAAGAATGAATGATAAATGTTTTACAGGACTGAGGTTTTAAGATTTGTTCTAATACAGTACAGTCTGATTTTTATCAGAAGTGAATCAACTTCCCCACAATCCTGAATGTTTATGCTTTTCCTTATACTATTTCAAGTTATTTCAAACAGGTTTGGCTTGGTGTCCTAAAGAAAGGAGGCTAATGAAAACATTACTGAATTGTGTTGATACACGTGGGTTTTACTGTTCCCTTCTCTCATCTCCTTATAACCACTGAATTTGTTGGCCTACTCCAATCAGCTAGAGAGAAAAACAGTAATCATAGAACCATGGAATCACAGAATGATTTGGGTTGAAAGGGACCTTACTTATCATCTCGTTCCAACCCCTGTGCTGTGACCAGGGATACCTTTCACTAGACCAGGTTGCTCAGAGCTCCTTCCAAACTGGCCTTGAAGACTTCCATTGATGGGTCATCCACAGCTTCTCTGGGTGATCTGTTCCAGAGCGTTGCCATGTGCATTGTAGATAATTTTTTCTTAATATTTGATCTAAACATGCTGTCTTTCAGTTTGAAGCTGTTCCTCCTTGTCCTGTCACTCCATGCTCTTGTTAATGGTTTCTCTCCATCTTTCTTCTAGGCTCCCTTCAGGTACTGGAATGCTGCAATTAGGTCACCCCAAAGACTTTTCCAGCCTGAACAATCTCAGTTCTCTCAGCCTTTCCTAATAATCTCAAAGATAAATTTCCAAACACTTTGTGAAGTGTGTAGCTGGATGGAGACAGAAAGAAATGTCTTCCTCTTGGCCTGAGTAAGGGCTGCAGTGTGAGTGTAGACATGATGCCCAAAAAACTACCAGCAAACTCAATTGTAAATCCCAAATCCATGAGAAGTCATCTATACTGTTGTTTTTATTGTGTTATTTCATTGGGTTCTAGGGATGACTACCATTTCTTTTGGAAGAAAGAGAAAGAGAGAAAGAAAGAGATTGAGAGAAAGGAAGGAAGGAAGGAAGGAAGGAAGGAAGGAAGGAAGGAAGGAAGGAAGGAAGGAAGGAAGGAAGGAAGGAAGGAAGGAAGGAAAAGAAAAGAAAAAGGAAGAAAGAAAAGAAAGTAAGAGATGAAAAGAGATCCAGCATTTATCAAGCCGATGGAATGTCAGTACTGGTTTCAGCATCAATCCAGTTGATAAACATCAATCCAGCTGTGTTGGTCCAGCCAATAAGATGTCCAGTGTCCTGGGGGCACTGTCGGGCCTTGGGGTGTGGTATCTTCTTATGGACAGGTTTCTCCACCCCGAAAATGGGTTTTTCAATTTCTATGTAAATTATTTATCATGTGCAGTCTGTTTTCCAGGTCTTTCTGGAAATGGGTCGGAGGGGCTTGGGGGTCTTTGGTGATTTTAATCCCACCCATTGGTCCATGCCCACTTCCTGCTACTCATTCCTGTGCTTGTGCTGAACTGTGTTGTGGTTCTTTCTCACACAAAAATGCTGCCCTATCTCTGCCTGGCCCCCCTTCTCCAGCCAAATCTTGTTCTTTCTCATGGTGTGTTAATACCAATAGTCCTTGGTTATTCCCAACAATTCTTGTCTGTTATTGCGTACAGTCATTTGCTGGCTCCACAGCCATCTGGTTGTCAGTGTTTGAGACATACACATTATCTCCTTATCTCCTGGGAACTGACACCTGGAAGGGCTCTCACCTTGGAGCACTGTTTATAGGGTGACAAGAGAGTGAGCTTTAGTCATAGTGATTTTCCTTCCTGGCCACAATTTGAGTCTGTAACTTCTTTTGAGGGTTCAGTAAAAAAATATCATTCCACTTGGATTGTTATTCAGGCAAGAAAGATAATTTTCCAAGGCTGTTTGTTAAAAAACAGGAGCTCGTTAGACACCTGCTAGTTCCTGGGAGCAGACAGTGTTGCTGATCATCTCAAGAGGGGCTTAGCCGAAGTGCAGTTCGTCAAGGCTGAGGTCTAATGAGCACTTTCTTACATCCTAGTGCAGCCGGGGGCGGGGGGGATGCGCCACCACAATCCATCCTGTGACTAAAGTTAACTTCTTTGGGCCTCTACACTCCACCTTGTGGCTGAAACAGCAATATGGATTTGGTGATCTCTGGAAAAGGGAAGAGAAAGAGAGAGAGAAGGGGAGAGGGAAAAATGCATTCTATAAGCTATCTCTGAACTTTGTGGGTAATCTCTCAATAAATCTCCATACCTTAATCTACAATCCAATTACCAGCAGAAAGGTTAATATTAAAAGAGCAATCACAGGGTGCAACATTTTGTTAAAAATCCCCATTGCTGTTGGGAACCACCCAAATAAAAAATTCCACCAATGGTGTTCCCCCTTTCTTCACTCATTCCATCACCTGGTGGATTGTTTCCATATTGTGATGAACAGCAACAAAAGTCTTTGACGAAAAGTCTTTCATCCATTGTGGGTTCATACCAATGGGAGCAGACTATAAGGCTGGGATTGGGGTGTAGTCAGATTTCAGGAACTGGTAAGAGGTAACTGGAGCTGAATGAATGAAACTTCGACCCTTGATTTCAATGAATTTACAAACACAGATATGAGAGTGATCACTTTTATCTACAGTAAAGTTGTCTTTAAATACAAAATCACGAGGGGTTCTCATACAGGCACATCCATTCCATCAGTCTCATACTCTATGTTCCTGGGAATAGAGGACAGCTCCCTTGTGATTTAATCCTGACACAATTATTGTGTAAGCATGTGTAACAATACCAAAGCATCGTGTGTTGTTAAAAAGCCCTCATGTCTCCAGGGAATACTGCTCTGAAGAAGCCTACTTGAGCACCAAAAACATCACAGCCATCCTAATAAAATGGTCTTTCTAAGATTAAATTACCTTCAGCAAGTGAGTTGAAACAGTTTAAATATTATAGATATATCCCCAATCACTATGAGGATTATCAGTCTGACTCCAGTATTTATACTTTAGGTGTCACTCTCGACTTTTGCCATTTCTTTAAAAGCAGACTAAATTTCACTTTTAAAGTATCAGAATATGCAGGTTTATTGTGCTAGGCCCTGAATATAGACTTTTAAATATATAAAATATAAGAAACCGAACACAACCCTAACTCCTTCCTTAAAGAAAGGTGATATGTGAATAAAGAATGTCATACGCTGAAATGGAAACATAAACTAGAAACCATGCATTTCACATTTTGATTATTTTTTTGGATGTGCTAGTACCACAATAACCTAATACAAACTTTAAAACTTACTAGAGCATATTTATTTGTAGGCAGAGAATAACAATTCATGTTTCTCTTTGAGGTCACTGGGTTTTCTGATTTCCAAACACTTCTGAGCATCCTCTGAGCATCTACTGAAACACCAGAGAATTAAGTTAGTATCAGGCAAACATATTAATCGCCAGTAAAGCAAAATGGTACACACTAGATATCTTTATTGGTTCCTTTAAAATGGGAGCTTTAAAATTTCCTTACAAGAAGATTAGAAAACTAGAAGGATATAAAAAAATAACTTAGGAGAAAGATTTTCTTTTCCAAATTCATGTAAGGGAGTAGCATTTATAACTCTTAATCCTTTCTTTTCCTTCCCCCTAACTAAATTCAGTCATCGATTTAACTCACACTTTAGGATTTGCATTTGAGCTTGATGGCAATAATAATAAGTGAGATAAATCAAATTAATATCCTTCCAGATACAGTTAGTTTAATAACTTTGCCATTTCCATTCCCTTTTTATCTGCATTATCACAATTTGAGAACATACTACAGTAAACCAATGCCTCAATGAACTTCTTTCTGTGCCCAGCATGGAGAGATTAGAATTTCTAATTTTATTGCTCAGATTGTCATATCTTGCCTTATACGGCATCTTTTATTGCAAAAGGAAGCCAGATGCTCTTGTGTAAAGAGGACTGAATTTTTTCAGAGTTTGTATGTATGAACTTCTGGGGTGAAACAGAGACCTTTTTCAAAGCCACCAGCAATATCACTCAACCATTAAAACAGAATTGCCAGAGAAACTGAATCAGGGTGTAACAGTTTTCCTGGGATCTTGAGGCTTCCAGAACAGACAGAACATGTACTCAAATGCAGAGACATCGATATTTGTCTGTATTCGGGGGTTTTGATCCTTACATACCCTCACTGAGAGCTACTCTGCTTTTATAATCTCAATATTTGGGCTTTAGAAGGATGGAATATGAATGGTCTGCAGAGGACAAACCTGCTTTTTAACGTAGGGCCACTGAGCAGGGCTGTGATACTCCTTTTGCAGCCATTGCCAACAAACTGCAGCCTCTCTGCATTCTCTGTGCTGGAGTTACTGAATTCAAGTAAGGACAAGTCACACACTCATCAAGATGATCTTCTCTGTTAGGTGTCATGAAGGGCTTTTCTGTGATATTTTTCATAACTCTCTGTGTGAACCAAATGCCACTTTATACATATGTATATACAGAAACACTCCCAACTAGGATGTCCTTCTCAGCACAAAGGACAGGTACCTGAGGGAGTTGTGCAGTAGTAATTGTGCTGGGTCAGCAATCCCTTAACACTGGCGGTTTAAGTCACCGTGTCCATAATTGTCCTCTGTGTGTTTACAGAAGAGATTAATATATACACATACAAACCTTTCAAGCCCATGTGTGGGCTGGTTAATAGCTTACCAAGTGTTATCATCTAGCTTGGTCCTCCCACTTACCCTTGCTCCTGCTGCCAAATGTGCCTGGAGCAATTTTTAGTGGAAGGGTTATTCATTATATGAATAGCTAGTGCTTTTGTCTTCAGTGCTGTTCCAGGTGCACTAGAAGGGAATGAGCCATTTGAAGGAAAGGATTTCAATCCCTCACTCCATCCCAGGCTTCAGCATGACCTTGGTCAAATGTTTGATACCTTGCTTTGCATGTATGGTTGGGTTCAGTTCTGAAACTGAACTGGCTCTGGGAGTGGACTTGACAAATCTGAGTTAGATGCCTAATGTATGGGGAAATTTAAGACCCTGAGAAAGGGATTCCTTTTGTTTATGCCTCCATGTCAACTCCTTAGAACAGATAATTACATCCTTTTCTTCTTTGAAGGTACAGAGAAAGGATAGGGAGCAAAATAGTGCCCATCTTTTATACAGTGGTTGAGAGGTGAAAGCCTTCCATCAGGGAGTAGAAGACCTGGGTAAACAGATTATGTAGGTGTTTATAAATTTTTGTCTTGATAAAGCATAGCAAAGACACAAAATAAATGGGAAAGCAAAATTCATATAGAAAACTGATCAGGCTGTAGCTTTTTTGTCATTAATTTCAGTAGTTTTGTCTATGAATGCAATGTCACAATTTATTATTTTTGGTGTAAACAGGCTTTTTGATTCAGCAGTAAGAGGGAGGTGGCATACAAAATTTAGATACAAAAGCATTACTTTTTATACTAATATGGCTCCAGAAACATTAGACTGTTACTGTGCTCACGTACTCTCAGCTGAAATAGTTTTGGTTTCATCAAGGCCCTCTGAGGTAGCTCTGACAGGCTATTTAACTCTGCAGAGCTCTGTGACAGCTGAAGCTAAACACATTCAGCCATTGTAAAAGAGCTTAAGCATACCAGTAATGGAAGAAATGGAAAACAAAGAACTATAGATGTAAAAACAATAAAAAAAATTTAAGATTTTTTTAAAAGGTTGTTAATATAATGATTAAGATTTCTTAGGACTTTTGGGTCTTTTTCTGCCATACCCTCTTTCCTGTTTTAGGATTTGGGGAGTTTTTGCCACTTTTATTAGAGTGTTGCTTGTAGAATCCATTTTAAAACATCTTCTCCTTCTGCCTTTCCTCTGTATTGTTCGTGTTTGCCATCCCTTCTTTAATTTGAAGCGTAAAATTGTTAAGAGTTAATGTCTCAGGCAGTGACTTCCATTGTTTTCCTGGGGAGAAGCCATACAAGGCCCTGAGGACTCATTTCTGTCTCACAGGCAGAGTCTCTTTTTCCATAAATTTATTCCATGTTGAAAATAAGTCATAAACAGAGTTCATAAATTAATGAGAATTCATAAGTCTACTTAAAAATATTCTCCAGACCATCACACAATATCAAAAATTAAAATATTAAGATGTTTCAAAACTCTATGTAAATTGGTGATTGACCCTAGAATAAACACTAGGAATCTCTATTCCCTTCATGACCAAATACCACACTTACTTGCTAAAATAAGTTCTATGAATACATCTTGATTTTGCATGTGTTTCAAAACTTTTAGAAAGAAAAATATTTGCGCTTGAGAGAGAAAATAACATAACAGAATTACATTTAACACTGAATTTTTCTCATATTAGCAGTGTGCAGATTAGACAAGCTACAGTGTCCCCAAAAGGTAATAACTTAATAAATATCCACTGCTTCACAATTTGTGATCAGTCAAGGTAATACAAGTTTGCAGAATGAAGAATGCCTTGATTGGTAGCTCATATTATTCCCGAAGAAATTGAAAACCACATGCTCCTCTTGTTTGACCCCATATGAACCTATTGATTTATATAAAACCTTCTCTGAGCCTCAGTGGTCCGAGAACATGAAGAGAGTCAATATGAAATGTATTTTGATTTTGATGTCACTCTTTGGGGGCTTAGCTAAATGAATTTCCTTTATATTTGATATGGCCTAAAAGGATGGATATTTGGACACTTACTGTTGATCATCTAGAGTTAGGTAACTGCTTATATGCTGCAACTTGATTGGAGACCTGAGCTTTTTGATTTGGAAACAATCAGAATTCTCACTGAAATTCCTGGGCATGACAATCACTCTCTTCTAGGGTAAATGAGAACAGTAAAGTGATAGTAGCTGTTAAGCAGTAACTGACACAGTGGAATTGCTACTATGAACACTGACAGCAGATCCCAGCAGCCCCAAATTTCTGCAAAGCAGTCTCAGAGCCAAAGAATCTAATAAATAGAGCAGAGAATAAGCAGCCATGAAAAAACACAGAAAGGACCAGAAAAACAGGTAACAGAGAAATATGTGTGGTATGACTGAAGGAACGCCAAAGGGGGTAAAAACAGCTTTTGGGGCAGAATGATTGTTAAAAAGACAGATTTAGAATGCTTAAAGCAAAAAAAAAAAAAAAAAAAAAAAAAAAAAAAAAAAAGAAAAGACATTCTATTGCTCTTCCTGCTGTATCAGGGATTTATGCTTTTTCCTCGTAAAGAAAATGGGTTGTACCAGAGCAATCACAGGCTCTCTCATCAATTTATCCCCCTAATGAAACAATTGAGAAAACCCCAAATATCTGCTTAGCTACTTGGATAAGAAGAATAAGGATATAAAAGACAGAACAATATTTCCAGCTGTGGAATTTGCTAGATATGCAGCAAAGTGTGTTGTTCAGCTGAGTTTTGCATAAGAAATACATTTATGTTGCACTTCTAATGCAAATTGCACATATTTTACATGGCCAGAATGAATTCTTTCTGGCTTGATCTTCAGCTTTTCGAATCAATAGAAAGATTCTAATGTATTTTCAATAGACTTTGGAGCAGGCCCTTCCTCCCATGCACTCAAAATGATTTACAATCAATTTATGGCAAGAATCCACTTCAGAAAGCCTGAAAACTACGAATATGCAGTTTCATGGGGAAGCTAGCATCAGTGGCCTAAAAATAGACTGAATTTCAATATACTGATCCAGATGCCCGCCTGTGAGGAATTTAGTCCCTGTGCATATGCTATCTAGCTTTTAGTGGTTTGAACAAAAGAGGCAGAAGACTATGTTTAAGGAAGTGATGACAAGTACCTCTTTTTATCAAATGTTCTGAGCACCAAAATGGAAATACTCAAGGAGCTTATTTTGGTGGCATGTTATTTCTGACCTCCCAGTAACTTGTCAGGTGACTGACACCAGAGTTGTTATAGATAAATGGATCAGCCACTTACAGTCATACAGATGGGTCTGTAAAAAAAACTTTTTATATGGCCTGCTCTAAATGCAGTGGCTTTTTATTTTCCCCTTGGCTACATCTGTACCTTGGGATTTGGGATTTAACAGCTCCTGGCTATGTAGGCACACACCAGTGTCTTCACTGTCACCGCCAGTCACCTTCTTTGTTGGAGCAAAACTGAGGAGCAAGACCTCCCTTCATTTGTACCAAAAAATATATTCACGTGCTCTGGCTGGAAGGGGGGACAAAGTTTACACAAAGAGTTCTACCAGACTGAACAACCAGGAAATGAGGAGAGAAGATGTTTCACAGGCTTCATATCCCCAGTATTACAAATACAGACCCATGGCACTATATTGGGGAATGTATATATAACATATATGCTTACCAAGCCTCAGTGTTCCTGGTATTTACAAAGAAGGGAGGACCTGAAAGAGTCAGTGAGCAGGAAAAATAAAAAGATGGACTAGTAAACCCCCAAAGATACAGAATATTTTGACATTAAAAAGTAGGGTAAGGAAAGATGATTAGGAAAGGAGATGATGTATTGCTCCGAGCAGGCTGATGGGGGAGTACAGAAAGAACAATGGACAGTTCAGAGTTGAAAGCTACCTGGAGCAGTTTGTGAGTAGAAGAGGAGGAAATGGGTCAGGATGACAGATTAGTGTTCTGGTTTAGGAACTGATAACTTACTGTTGTGCATCTGACTCCTCGCAATGTGAAATAAGGGATTTCGGGGAGTCCTGATTGGGATTGAAAGAGGTTGTGGGAGTCTCATGTTCAAAAAATGCTTTTCTTTGCTGTATCAGCTAAAGCATCTCATAGCAAATCCCTACTATGAACAGTCAGATGGGACAGCAGGAAACTCGGTAGAGATACTGTTTGAAAGGTCCTTGGCAGATTTAACTATTCCATCTTTAGCATTGTAAGAAAATAGCAATCAGTCTCATAACACTTTGCAAAGATCACAGCTCAGGGATGAACAGACAAAAAGAACAAAGTTTTGGTAAACGACTAACAAGATGTGTTAATCAAAGAGTTAATTCTAAATTAGTCACGAGACTGAGCAATGCTGGGAATCCTAACCCTGCCAAAGCAAACAGCAAAATGCAGGTCAGAGTCACCTTGCCCCATGACTGTAAGAGAATGGTGAATTTCATTGTGAAATGCCTGCTACCAGAACTTGGCATCACAAGTACTCGACCAAATTCCTTAGGATCACTCCTCTAGCAAGCAACTTTGATCAGCAAGAAGCATGTCCAGAATGATGAAGAGAGAACTGTGAATGTACCACACACTCACTGAGGTATCCGACACTTCAGCCAAAGAGAAAGCTGAACTCTGGAAAGTGATGACTGTTTTATCCCTTACAAATTACAGGAAGACACGTCTTTGCTCCTTTTGTTTTGTTGATAGAAACCAAGATTTCTTAGAAGTGTCAACTCAAAAAAAAAAAAAAAAAAAGCTGAAATATACCCAGACATTTCTATACCACTGCAAAAACTGCCAGTGTCCTGCTGCTGCAATCAGTGGAGAACAGAGCCAGCACCTGGTGTGAATGCACCTGCCAGCAAGGGCTGCCTAGGATGACTTCCGTCCTTTTCTCACCCTCTGCCTCTGTTTTTAAAACACTCCCCTTCATCTCCACCAAATGTTGATGAGTAATTTTCACTGTTTACATCCTCATCCCTCCAGACTGTAGGAGAGGTCCACAAGGAGATTGCTTCCAGCTCACAGACTGGGGCTTCTTGGCATTCATTAACCCCTGCTGTAGAATTGCAACCCAGAAAAGATAGAAAATGCTGCACTGAGCTGGGGTTTCGGTGGGATTGCATCAAACTGGCAGGCATGTCTGTGACAGACATAGAGACAGACAGATTTAAAAAAAAATGTTGAGGAAATAACTGTGCATTTATACAAAATGAGGATTATTCTGAGTATCCTTTCTTTCATCACAGTAGAAGAATTTTTATAATGCTGGTTTCAAATAATCAAGAATATAGTTCTTAGAAGAGAAATACACTGAACAAGGAATTTTCTTCCTATTATTTTTACTATTGTTTTGCATCCCTTTTCATCCCGAAATCTGTCGCTCCTAGGCAGTGAATCCTGGCGTACACTTCCCCACAAATGCATGCTTTGATGCTGATAGTTCAGCTCTGGACTCCTCTTTTCCTCCAGACCAGATGTTTGACTTCTCCCTGCTAACAGTTAACATGGTGCTACCTCATTATACACCTCTCTCTGGAAATTATGCCAGTGCTGCTTCAGCATCAGCCAAGAGCCATGCAGAATCAATGAGACAGCTGGCGTCCTCCATGGGGATGGGCTACTTTACCTTTTGGATTCAGGCAGTCGCTGTGAGCTGAGATCCAGGATGCTGTGAATGATTTTTCATAGGCAGGTGAGAACAAAAGAGCTTTGAAAACCTACTTCAATAGAATCTGGAGACATGTAGCTCTCTTGATTAAAAAAAAAAAAAAATTATACATACACAGTCCAGTTGCATTTTCATCTTAATTGATTTTTGTATGAGATGGAAAAGTGAATTCTGTCAAACAAAAGAGTTCATAGAAATCTTTTCTTTACATACCATTAAGTAGATTTTTTCATGCACAACAGCTGTGTTGTGTTTGCAAAAATCAAATAATAGCCTTATAAAGCTCATAAACTGTAAATTGATTGCTTTGATCTTGTCCACAACATATGCTAATCCTCAAATATCCAGGGAAGAAGGGGATGAGATAATGCAAACAAAATAAACACCTGGTTAAGATAAAACATTTGTAGAGTTTGAAGCCAACCCACAGTATATTTGCTGTTGGAAAACAAAAAGAAAGAAAAAAAAAACATTAAGACTTTAAAAGGAGGGTTTAAACAGGAAGAATTTGGGTTTGTTCTGTGAAGTCTCACTAAACTGCAAGTTGGAAAATTCTCCTGAAAATAAATGAGAATAGACAGCACTTAATTTTCTTCCTACAGTGTGTATGCCTACTTTCGCAGAAGGTACTTGACAAAACTCACAAAGAATGAAGCATTCAGTTTCTACAATCACTGCATGACTGAAAAAGACTGGGGGATTCTTAAGGTCATCCCTACTTATGAGACTGCCTGGCTGATTTACAGTGTCTAGTTCAGGCCATCCTAAGGAGCACTCTGTGCTCTATTTCCTCTTTACCTCTGACACTGAATTTAGTTTCAGACTGTAAGGTTAAGGACTGATCTTTGTTGGTACTTGAAAGTCTCTCAGTCATGCTGGATGCTGCCGGAAACAAGGATTAATAATAGCTGTTATCCTTCCAAGGCGGACGATCCTCCAGTGTAATAACTACAGGTGTTTCTGATGTCTCCCTCTGCCAGGACTGCATGGAATAACATCTAACAAAGCCCTGTCTTTTGCCAAGCTTGTTGAAAACAATTTCAACACCCAATTTTAATCACATCTCCTCACTTCACCTCAAGGGGTTAATTTTTCTTGGATGTCAAGCCTCCAGATCTGCAAAACTCAGTGAAATAGGAATGAAAGTGCAAGGTACCAATGTAACCTAGGCATCTGCCATCGTTTTCATCAGGAATTGCACTAACTGTGTGACTGCTGACAGAGATTTCTCTGTCTTCCTTTTTTTCTAATCCTTTGGTATTCAAAGCAAGCACTGGTTTTGCCGAATAGAAAGAAATACAGCTGAGTCACATGTCTTCAAAGTGGCTGCAGGAAAAGACCCGAACATGCATTAATATGAGAGCCATCCTTCACAATAGTTTTATACATCCTGTAGAGATCATGCCTGGCAAAGAGAGCTATTTCCTTTAAAGAAAAGCACTGTGGTGGGCTTTTCTTTCCTGTCTGGACTACCTTTCAACTGCTTTTATTTTCAATCACTCTCAAAAAATGATAAAGGAAACTGAAATCTCAGAAAATGATGATCTTAATTGCATTCAAAATTAGTCAATTCCTTGTAGATACACGAGTCATCGGTATACTCATGGTGATTTTATCTCAATCCTCTTCCAAAAAAAAAAAAAAAAAGAAAAGAAAGGCTTAAAGTTCAAAACATTCCTGTGAGGCAGGTAAATCTTTTCATAAAAGATTATTTCACCTTTTACTGTGATACAGGCACCTCCAGGGTGAAACACAGTGGTTGTTTAACTGCCTGTAGCCACACAACACAAGAAGTGAGGGGACAGGAAATGAAAACCGTCCTATCCAATTTAATTTTAAGGAGAAAAGAGATACAAGGAATGTAAGGTTCACAGCTGGGATTTCACCAGAGCAGAGGAAATAATACACCTTAGACAAAAGTGTCACAGTGTCTTTAGTGACTGCAAGTAGCAGACTCTCGCTTTATGTCTTATCTGGAAGACAAAACCCTCTGCAGGTCAGTGCTCTTTACATTGTCCTGCAATATCAATCTGAGAACCCATGTTAGAGGGGAAAATACAAGCTACCAAATTAACATTTTCTCTTCCTGTAGAATCTAGATATTCCTTAGAGTTTTGCAATGCAAATACCACCTGTCCATCATTGATGTTATGACGATATCACAGTAAAAGGTGGCAGGATGCAGCAGATGTTTGATAGAGCCAGTGCAGAAAAATGCCAGAGGAAAGGTTATCTTCCAAAAATGTTTATTCCTGTTCCCTAGAGTATCTCAACCCATATCTGCTTGTTTATCCATAGTTCTATAGTGACTGGAAATGTTTAGATATCTTCGGATCATTTGGATAATTTTCTCTCTCTGGAAATGAGCTTTTGTACCAGCTGAGGATGAAGAAATGAGAATTGCACTTTACAGCTCTGAAATGGCCCGAGGGTGTAAGACAAAGTAAAAGCACCGGCAATGGGGACAAAAAAACCCATAGTTGTGACTGACATGGAAGAAACAGGAAAGAAGGAAGGAAGGAAGGAAGGAAGGAAGGAAGGAAGGAAGGAAGGAAGGAAGGAAGGAAGGAAGGAAGGAAGGAAGGAAGGAAGGAAGGAAGGAAGGAAGGAAGGAAGGAAGGAAGGAAGGAAGATGAGGACAAAGAGTAAACACTTGCTGCATTTGGGCTATGCTTGTTTTTTTGAGAGCCCCTGTGAAGCTGTGGCCACTGAGCAAATACTTGGAGTGGTTTAAGAGAGAAATAGCTGTAACCATGAGCAGAGCCTTTCTGATGAGGAGAGTCAGACTGGTGACGATGGGGTGTGACCCTAAGAAACCCTGCCTCTCTAACTGCTGTAGATATTTGATTGCAAGAAAATCTGGACTGCACTCAAGATGTACTTTTTGAAGGAGAAAAGAGGAGGCAGGATATTTTATTCTGATTTGTATAGTTGTATCTTTTTCTTCCACCGGATTTGTGTGTGTCTTCTTTGGCTTTGTATGGCACAGTCCTTCAATAAGTGGTTAAAGCAATATTTTGGATGCATAAAAAGAAGGATGAAAACCACTTGTGGAAACTCTCTTTTGTACCGTGTCTTTACATTTGAAAGGAAACCAAGTGTCTTTTTCTGTAAACAATTCATCAGAAATCACAACAGCCATGTTCAGAGCTTGAACAACCCCTTCTTCTGCATACTTCTTCCATAAATCTTACATTTATTTCTGACTTCCCTCGGTAAACCCGAGCAATCTGCTGTACTTTTTACAGGTGACCTTCATGCCATCCATGTCAAGTTATAGCTCTCAAGCCTCCCTAGGACATTTGTCATAGGTTAGGGAGTCTGTGGGGCTGCAGAGAACTATGGTGAGGAAGCATGTGTTATATCACAAGTGGTTTCTACACATTCCCAGCAAGAGGAAATTATTTTGAACAGCATAGTCTGCCTTGCTTTGTGTTGCTTGGACATAAAGCTGTCAAATGCTTTGCAGTTTAAGGAGGACAACAGCACTGACAACTGCAGGGATTTCAAATAAATACTGATTTCTGAGTTATATAGAGAAGAGCCGGTATTATTTATTTCCTGGTCAAAAAGAGTGGGAACTGAAATATCCATTGGCTGGTGAAAATCATTGGGATCCAGGCACAAAGGTGTTGACCAAGTCAGTCTCTATGCTGTGAAGAAACATTCATTTATGGAAGTCATGGCAGCAGCAGCCACAGCTGTGCTGTCCACTGCCCTAACCCAGGGTCAGTCCTGCAACAACAGCAAGTAGGGAGGGCTAGATCCGACCCCATTTCAGGAAAGCAAGTAGAGTTGGGACAACAATGGCCAGCTTGCCTTTCAGTGGTCAGCAGTGAAGGCCTTCTTACCTACAAAGGGAGTATCAGATGGAGATGTGCCAGGAGGGAAGAAAGAGAATGATTCTGGTAATCTCTGCGAAGATTCTGCACCTGGGTCAGGGCAACCCTGTTTGTGTGGATAAACTAGGGAACAGGAGGCTGGACAGATGCACTGCAGAAAAGGACCTGGTGGTCCTGGTCAGTGACAAGTTGAACATGAGCCAGCAGTGCCCTGGCAGTCAGGAGGATCAACCCTGTCCTGGGGGGCATCAGGCACAGCATCGCCAGCCTGGTGATGGGGAGGGGATTGTCCTGCTCTGCTCTGCTCTGGGGTGGCCTCACCTCGAGTGCTGGGGGCAGTTTTGGGTGCCACAATATAAAAAAGACATTAAACTGTTAGAGAGTGTCCAAAGGAGGGCAACAGGGTTGGTGAAAGATCTAGAGGAGACCCCATATGAAGAGAAGCTGAGGTCACTTGGTCTGCTCAGCCTGAAAGAGACTGAGGGGAGACCTCATTGCAGTTACAATTTCATCATGAGGGGAAGAGGAGGGGCAGACACTGATCTCTTCTCTGTGGTGACCAGTGACAGGACCCAAGGGAATGGCATGAAGCTGAGTTGTGGGGGGGTGCGGGGAAGGTGTTTAGGTTAAATATCAAGAAAAGGTTCTTCACCCAGAGAGTGGCTGGGCACGAAACAGGCTCCCCAGGAAAATGATCACAGCATCAAGCCTGACTGAGTTCAAGAAGTGTTTAGACAACACTCCCAGGCACATGGTGTTACTCTTGGGGATGTCCTATGCAGGACCAGGAGTTGGATGGACTTGATCTAGATGGGTCCCTTCCTACTCAGCATATTCTATGATCCTGTGAAGGGAAGGAACAGAGATGTGTCCTTGAAGCAGAGACATTACCATGTTTAAAATGGTGGAGAGTCCAAGACGTACAGTTTTCTCAGGACTACCAATAGCTGGAAGCTAAAGGTGTGGAAAATGATGCATTACCCATAATTCAATTTCAGCATTACATACTGGAAATTAGTGATGATACCCTAGGCATGGAAAGGTCTTCAGCAACTGGCAGTGTAAAAAAATCCCAACAAAACTTGACTGTCTTTCCTTTTATTTCCTTATAAATGCCAAGGTCTATCGTACAGTTCTCTAATAGATGGAATACTTGTTTTGAGTCCATGTTCAAATACTCAGGGGGAACACTTGAAATTCAGCAGCTGAGACAGAGAGAAAGGGATCAGATAGCATGAGAAAGCTAAAATTATTTCAATGGAGTTTTGCAGAAGAGACCAAGCTTGTGTCTCTTACAGATCAGTCAAGTGATGCCTGGACCCAGTGTGAAACAAATCTACTGACGATTTCTTTGATATATAGTCCCATCTCCTTCTCTGCTTTCCTACTATGTGAGCTTTTTTATCTTTTTCTCTGTCTGGCACTTTGTTTGCTTTCCCTTTAGAGAGAGGAAAATGGTCTGAGGACTCATTACTATATCCCCAAGGCAACATTGGATTGAAGACAAGGGACATCATTGTTGAAAGACAGTAAAATGATGGGATGTAATGAGAAATACACTCAGGGAATGCCAGCTAATGCTCACAGCCTTCTCGAGGTAGTTTTAGCACAGAGAATCTTGAATTTGTCACAACCAATCATCCTGAAATCATTATGGTACTTAACAAATGAAGGGTTTATAGCCATGCATATTTTATTATATGCTCAATGAAGAATGAAGAAAGGAGTACTGCAAAGGCAAAAGAAATTCCTCTTTAAGATTAAAAAATTACAAAAGTTAAAATAGGACTGTAGATTACCTGAGATGTCATTTCAAATGAGTGTCATCTACTTGAGATAACTGGGACTCTCTCCTAAAGCAGGTCTTTGGAAGCATATTGACCAAATATTAGCCTATTTAGGAGTTTTATAGGTCACATGTTGCTACTTAGTTGTTCTCAGGCAATCACACACGTACTCAGGGAAGCCAAACAGATGCCATTATCAGAAGGTGGAATATGGAGATATGCTGTGATGTGGTAGCCTGGGCCCAAAGGGAAAAGACTCAGCAGAGGCACGGTCAGTGTGTTCAGGACAGAGCATCTTACCTCTGTGCAGAAAGAACCAAGGGTATTTCAGATAATTTCTGGATTGTGAGCACCAGGGTAAGATAAGAGATTGTCTCACCACTCTTTCAGTACAGCACAGAAGTAGTTGGATGACACAATTAATACATTTTCTAAAAGGTGCAAATACTAGTGACACTTCTATGTTTTCTTCCTATTATTATTATTCAGAGCCATGCTACCCAGCAGCTGCAGCTTCCAGAGAGTCCAGCTGAGGCTCAGCATTATGAACTAATCTCACTGTACCTTCAGGCATTGTTCTAGCTCTCATCTCTTGTTCTTGTAGCTTAGCTAAGACAGAAGACTGTCATTGAAGTCTGATTCCTCTGTTTTATGTGACCAGACAAACTTAGACTCAGGAAGAGCTACAAGACTAAGTGACAGGACCAACAGGACCTGCACATGTTGAAACACTTGCTGTTCTGGCAGCCCCTCCTGTGGAATGGGAAAGGAGAGGGGGTTGTTTGATTCAGACTTTGCAGGTCTGTTGTGTGAGTAGAGGGAGGCAAGAAGGCAATCTGAGACTCCCCTAGACTCTCGGGGTGTTCTCTCCCCCGTCACATTTTGCTTGATGGCAGTTCCTCTCCTGTGTTCCTTCCTGACCCATCTGCTCACGCTGCTGCTAGACTGAGCTTACCTACCAATGCTTCACATTTTTACCACTGTGCTATTTAGGAGGCAGTGCTGCCACTTGCACAGCTCTGCTTATTCTGAAGATATTTACAGTCTTTTTCTCTAACTCTTTTTTATTTTTTCTAACTTCCTTACTCTCCTACTGCTCACTGCTCTTTCTCTTCTCTTGTCTTCTCTTTCCTTAGAATTGAAGTGGATTTCAGGCAGACACTTGAGTAGAAACTCCTGTAACAAGATTTTGGATTACATCTATAGCCATGCAATTACCTACAAGCTCCATGAGTCTTTCTCCAGTAACCTGGAATATCTTCTTACTGTGGTTTTGCAGGATAACCGACCCGAAACCGATATCTCTTCTCACTACCTACATCTCTGGTGATATACTGCACACTCAGCCACATCTTTTCTTAAGCCACAAACACCTCCTCACAGCCTGGCCTATTAGTAGTGGTGGGAACATTATACAAACTCTTGCCTTTTGTTTTCTGGCAGTCCTTGATTTCCTGCAGCATTTTCTTGATGGCTGCTTTTGCAGTATGCTCTGATGAACCGATGTAACACTTTTATAAGGACAGACAATCACAAACATTTTCCTACCACTCATTAATTCTTCAAGCAGTTTAGCAGCAATTCCATATATTGTCTAATCTTTTCATTCACTCTTTTTGCCTGTTTCTCCTTGAGTAGTGTCATTTTCATATAGACACCAGCAGTTCATCTAGCATCAGCAGATACACAGTTGCACAGCATTTCCATTTTCAAGAACCTGTTGTTATAAATAATAGGAAACCTTTCATCACACAACATTCTCTTTCATCTTTGTCAGTCACTGATTCCAGTCCAATGACCTTTTCACTTCCCTTTACAATAAGCCTGCTTACAAACATAAGCCATTTCTTGCTTTCATCTCACTTGCCTTGTCCATCTCTGTTCTCTAGCCTTGCAAGGACAGCGTCACATCACATCTCACTGTTGTGTTGTTATCTCTTTATTTGGACCTGGGCTTATGTCTCTTTTTTCTTGTCCTTTCACCCCTTCACAGTGGTACCTACAGTAGGATCAGAGAAACACAGAATCACAGAATCATCGAATGGTTTGGGTTACAAAGAACCTTAAAGTTCATCCAGTTCCAACTTCCCTGCCTCAAGCAGGGACACTTTTCTCTAGACCAGGCTGCTCAGAGCTCTATCCATCCTGGTCTTGAACACTTCTACCGATGGGGCATCCACAGCTTCTCTGGGCAACTGTTCCAGTGCCTCACCACCCTTACAGTAAAGAACTTCTTCCTTACATCTAATCTAAATCTACTCTCAATTTGCAGCCATGACCCCTTGTCCTGTCACTACATGTCCTTGTTAAAAGTCCCTCTCTGTCTCTCTTGCAGCCCCCTCTAGGTACTGGAAGGTGCTCTACTGTCTTCCCAGATCTTTCTGTTCTCCAGGCAGAACAACCCCAACTTTCTCACCCTGGAGAGGTGCTCCAGCCCTGTGATCATTTTTGTGGCCCTTCTCTGGACTCACTCCAACAAATCCACTTCCTTCTTTTGTTGGGGTCCCCAGAGCTGGATGGTCCCAGGTGGGGTCTCTCTCACCAGAGCAGGGCAGAGGGGCAGAATCCCCTCCCTGGCCCTGCTGCCCTCGCTGCTTTGGATGCAGCCCAGGACACGTTTGGCTCGCTGGGCTGTGAGTGCACATGGCCAGGTCATGTCCAGCCTCTCATCCACCTGCACCCCCAAGTCCTTCTCAACAGGGCTGCTCTCAGTTGATTCTCTGCTCAATTTGTATTTGTGCTTGAGGTGGCCCCAACCCAGTTGCTGGACCTTGCACTTGACCTTGTTGAACTTCATGAGGATTTAATGGACTCACCTCTCAAGCCTGTCATCCCTTCCCTCCACCCCACACAGCTTTGTGTTGTTGGCAGACTTGATAACTGGGAAATTCAGAATTTTGACATTTCTCCCTGTGGAAGAAAGCACAAAGTTAGGACAAGTGAACATCAGCCTACATCATGCTACTGCTACAGATGATAGTTGTGTTATTTGATCCTGTGAAATTCTTTCAAATTCTTTTGTGATAGTCTCTGAAACATTCAAGTTCAATTTCATTTAAGTGTTAAATACAGCTGTGACTTCTTTTCCTTTGTTGTAAGCTGTATGTCACACGTTCTTGTGTGGCAAAAAGAAGATCTCTGATTGAAGAGCAGCTCAGCATGTTCCTGTAATTAATACAGGAGAAAACTCAAATCTTAGTTCAGAAATGCTCGAATACCTTCAAACACAGAGATGTTCTGACAGCTGAGCATGCAGTGGGAATTCTAGATAAGAAATAGATACAAATGAAGTCATTTTTCTTCAGGCCTTTGCTAATGAGTACAATGGATGAGTGAAGCAGGCAGCATATAACTCAGCCAAATGGTACACAGGTCACAGGTCACACAGCTTGCTCATTGGCAGCAGTAAAATAATAGAATCACAGAATATCCTGAGTTAGAAGGGAGCCACAAGGATGACTGAGTCCAATGCTTAGCCCTGCACACTCCCCAAGAGCCACACCATGTGCCTGAGAGCATTGTCCAAACACTTCTTGAACTCTGTCAGGCTTGGTGCTGTGACCATTTCCTTGGGGAATCTGTACCAGTGCCCAGCCACCCTCTTGATGAAGTACCTTTTCCTGATGTCCAACCTAAACCTCCCCTGACTCTGCTTCTGGCTGTCTCCTTGAGTCCAGTCATGAGCCATGAGAGTGAAGAGATCAGTACATGTCCCTCTTCTTCCTCAAGTGAGGACGTTGACTTGGAAGAAAGGAGAGCTACATAGTGAGTATTAATCTATTAATCTATTGATCTAGTGTTACTCTTCCAGAAGAGGCTAAATGCTACATAAATTTGAGTTGCTTCTCCACCACACTGATTTTTGTCATATTCAGACTGCTTGTCATGACATGTATTTATTTTCAAGTCTGTTAGGGCATCTCAGACTAAGAGAGAGATGAAGGACCCAAGACAGAAATCCCAAATTGGGGACTTCCAGGTGCTGGTTTGTGTCACAGTCCAAGGTGGCATGTAGAGTAGCTATATAACTACACTATTCATCCACTTAAATCTGTTGTGTTAAACACTGAATGGGAAATTATTTTGCCTGTAATTAGGATGGCAAAGGTGCCCCTGAAGTCTTTGTGCTTTATATTATTCATTTATTTCTAACTGGGTGGCTGAGGTGGGCTTCTCAGCAGAATAGATAACTAGGGAGTTTATAAAAAGGCTGTTTGTTTGCATAAAGTAACATGTGAGTAATTTCCCTGCTGGAAGCACCTTGGCTGTGTTTGAAAATAGCTGCTTGTCCCTGACAGTCAATGTTCCTGGCTAGTTCTATATATACATGTGGTGATATGATGTAGGTTCCTGTATCTGGGCAAGTGCTTTACATTGCTCCTTAGTGGATGACTGCTTAACATTCGTACTGGAGAAAAAGAAAAGGCTTTGTAGTGTGACCTTTGAAGTGATTTCAAATTGGTATCAAGCCTTCTGATTTTGACCATTAAGTAATTTGGACTTTAAGGCTAGGATTTTTGTGTCTGGAAGATGTGTCTGGAAGCAGTCAGGCAAGGGGTTGCCTACATATCATAATTTAAAATCCATAGTTAATGATTCCACCAAAAGACACACGGTGTAGGTTTCATTCTCTCTAACTGTAGCTGTCTGAAAGCCAGGATCCAAGCTATTTTGGCCCCCCTTCTTCAGCCAATGGAGAAATATGGCATCTTGAAAACACAACATCCTCCAAAACAGTTGTCTAATTAGTGACAAGATGATGAATCAAATGTCAAAGTGCTCTTAAGCTTCCTGGTTGAGTTATGCAAGATGAATTGCCCTCTGGAGTTTCCTGCCTTGGTCCTTTGATAGTAAGGCTTAGACAGCTACCTGAGTGTGCACTTAATGGTTGAATCCCTATAAAAATGATAATTATGAAAATACTGCCCAAACTGCATCTGTCTTGTATGTTTGGCCCTCTGTACTGCTTACACTGTTTCAGAGGGATCAACTGAACAGTGCTTCTGGGAGTAAATGCTCCTGGTTTCTGCACAGAGGAATGCAAAAAGTATCTAGACTTTTACTTTCTATCACAAGCTCAACAAACTGGAAATTTCACCCATAGCAGCATCTGTTGGCATAATGGTGCAACAGGTTAGTTGCTTTCAACAAGTAAAAACTACAGTTTAACCTTAAGGCTGGAGCGAGGTATAGCTTTGTGCTGAATAAACTAGTTTGCTTTTATATTGAGATTAGAATGTATTAAAACACTTATATTTTCCAACTTGCAATTCCCTTGCATAGCCAAACTTCTCAGCTTCAGTTATTGTTGTGAGAATGAATTGTTTCATATTTCTGAATCTCTTTGTGTGGTAAGTATGAAAACATAGGAACACATCACACAGTCAGAATGAAGCACTGTGCATTATATGGGTGTGTATTTAAGGTCTGTTAAAGTAGTGTCATAGCACAGATATAAATACACTGAAAACTGGATGTTGTGCATGCAGCTACATCCTGAAGGCTATTTTTTGGGCAAATTTTCTCTACAGAGGATTTAATGTTTTCCATAAATAGGCAAATAAATTTGAAAAACACCAAAACCCCCAGATGATCCTATATTTAATCCAAAATGTAGATAAGCTTCTACAGTTCACAGTACACTTCTCCAGTCAGCAGGGTTCCAGAAGGATTCCCAGCCTCCTTTGGTGACAAGATACCAGAAACAATCAGAGATGTGAAAAGATTCCCACTTGGGCTTACAGAGTGGTCTGTGCAGTGTCATGAAGAGATGAAAACATTCACCACAGAAAATGTATCAGCTAGGTAGAGAAAACAATGTGAAATCAATTTTGATTTGGAATCTTATGTTTTACAGCACCTCAGGAGAGGAAGATGTAATTTATCTGCACATGGACTTTTTGTAGTGAAGACTTCTGCAAACACACAACTTCATTTGCCAGTCATCTTACAGAGTTGTACATGACCATACCTGCAGACACAGCTGGTCACATATCTGCAGGTATACAACTTATGGCTCTGAAAACATTTAAATGTGTGCCTAACGTAAATAGTGCTAATAACACCATTGATGCATGTAACTGCTTAAGTGACCAGAATTAAAGTACGTACCTAAAGGCCATAGATTACACAGGATCTAAAAAATTACTTCTTCACATCAAATTGCACTGGAGAATTACATGTCCTGAGTGAGTCTGCAGAAACACCCTAGAAGTACCCACCAGCACTGCATGCAGGGTCATGAAAAACACCACAGGGCCAGTGAGATACTTTTAGATAGAAGTCATTAAAACCAAAATACTACTATCAGACTCTCTCCTCAGATAAATTATCACAAATTTCAAAATAAATTATAAAACTTTTCCAGCTCTCCATAAAATGGACTGAGAGATATAGTTTTAGTTCTGGGGAGCTGAGTTTTTTTCCAGCTGTGTGTATTACTGAAGACTAAATACTGCACACAAATTAATGACACAATTAAACTTTGACTGTCGTAGTAAAATGATTAGTTTGGGTTATTTTTGTTTTTTCTGTTTTGGAAAACTGTTTAATTTTCATAGTGCTCTCCTCTGCTCACATATTTCTTCTTTTTTTCTTTGCAAGAGTGGCTTTTGGGATGAAGCTTGAATCCTGCTGTAGTGGATCTTCTCTTATACACTTTGCATTAGCAATTTCCTGCTTCACTGCTCCTCCACTATGAGACAAGCTTTAAGATTTAGTGATCTTATAGCAGAGTTGAATAACAGCACTTCCATTTCCTTTTACAAAAATTGGCATCTCTCTTGCCTTAGTCACTCAGATGCACCTAAACAAAAATTGCAACAAAGAAAGGAAAAAGTAGCATCAGACTTTTTAACAGTGGCTCTTAGGCATCTGTATTTTTTGGAATATAAGAACAAACAAGTTGATGCATTTGAAGGGGATTTTTCCCTTCACGTATTTTATTCCTTTGCCATTGCTTTTACTAGCAGAGAAGGAGGTTTGTAGAGACTTTCTGTGTTTGGAAGCTGTAACACAGTGGTGATCTTATCTTTCTCTGCAGCTTTTCTACTTCTGTTAAAGGCATTTGCTGATAGAGGAGTAGACCTGTGCCCGGTCAATGATGGGGATGTAATAACCATTTGGGAGCAATGAACTTCTTGTACTCCTGTTTTCTGACTTCTTTGGCAGTTGGTTTTTTTTTTTTTTTTTTTTAATACTTAAGATCCGTTTGTCTTCATGAGGGGGAAAATCTTGTTTAGAGCACATGTTTAAGAAAGGCTCTGCCTTTTAATTTACTGACATTGAATTTCACTTTACATTTTGTTGCCACTCTGTATGCAAGCCGCTAGTAAATGAGGTCCTTTTGTAACTTTACACTGCCATCTTATTTTTTTCCAGTCCAGATAATTTGGTGTCATTATGATGTGCCAATCTTGGCACACCAGTATAATATTCCTTCCAGACCATTTGCAAACCCGTTGAGCACCAAAAATGCCTACATGGCTCTCTATGAACCCCACAGCTCAATCTCACTATTGTGAAAAATTTTAATTTGTAACAGGACCTTCACCTTCCTCTAGGCGAGCAGAGTGTTTCTAAAGCCCTTATGGAGAGATTTTAACCAAACTCTAAGAAATTCACATGTACTGCACTGCAGTATCCTTGCTTACATATTTGACTCTTCAAAGAAATGTAGTAGATGACTTTCACCGTGAAAGTCGTACTGACCCTTCTCCAGCTTACCATGTTTATTTCTGAGTCCATATATTCTGTTCTTTAATGTAGTTTCTAAAAATTTACCCATGATGGAAAACAGGTTTACTAGGTTCATGTCAGCAACTATTAAAAAAAGTTGGCATAGAGCTTAACATCTCTGGTACCAATACTGGTGTATGTTTTAAGATATGAAATTGAGTTGGCTCTTCAGCAATTTCATACATTAATTCCTTTAGGTGTCCTGAGTGAATGGTTTTTTAGTTCTGGAACCCGATTTGTCACAACTTATTTTGTAATTTTTTTCTGTAATATTTTCTTTAAACATTTGAGTTTGGGACAGATCATCATATTCTTATCCCATATAAAGTGCTCTGGTGCCTGAGCTTCCCTCAGATCCTCCACCATGAACAGCAGTGGAAAAATTCATTAAACATTTTCAACCTTATCTTCCATGAGCATTCCTTTTACATCTTGATCACATATCTGCCTGACAAACTAGCTGGCAGCCTTCCTACTTCTGAGGTGTTTAAAAGGAGTTTTTTTAATGAAACATTTTTTATGCCTTCAGCAAATTGCTCCTAAAAATATTTAGGGCTTCCTTGTGGTTTTCTGTAAACTTTCCAGTTTTTATGATCTCTTTTCCTCACTTGGATGAACAATGAAGCTTCTTTTCTTTTTTCCTTTTTTACTTTTAAAGTATTTCTTCACCCTGTTGTTTACTCAAACTGATATGTGATTTTGTTCCTTTTAAAGTTTTGTGATAATTATTGGCTTACTTGGAACCTCTAACGGGACATCTTAAAACAATTTCCACGCCATACAAAAATTTTTGACCTATTGTCTCTTCCTTAGTTTTCTCTTTTTTAGGTAGTTCCCTTTTTCAAAGTCAGATACCTTTCCCATTAATTCTTCCAACTCTTTTTCTCCTATGGGCACAGTCACTGTGCATGTAATATGAAGTTATATTATGGCCCTTTTGCAGCCACTTTGAAGCAGGCCCCTGCGTGGACCTGAGTCAGTAATGGCTTTTTCTGCTGGGGATCTCCAAGCTGTTGTGTCATGCAATCATAAGGGGGCAATGTCTACAGTGATTTCTAAGGCAGCCCTGAAACAGGACACAGCAGGTACCTCTGACACCCTTCTGCACAACAGCAGTTCCTGGGAATCTTGAACCTCTAGAAAGGTTTCTCCAGACTGTCAATAGCTCACTGACCTGCTTTGTTGCACACATTATGTGATCCCATCCTGCCACTGTGATGAAATGGTCCAGCTTGATTTATCCAGCGGTATCTTGCAGCAAAAGGAGGGAACATCTGAAGTAAATGAAGATTCGGAAGCAGAAGTCTTTCCCTGGGGTATTTAGTCCAATGAGGAGGAAGCTGTTATCTAATGCCAAACATTTATTGCTTGTGACTCCTTGCTAAGAAGGAATCCTTGTTTTTCGTTTCCCCAGCTATGGCTGTGAACAAAGAACAGACTCTCTCAGTCAGTCCTTGAGATCATGGTGCTTTCAGGCTGTGTTTGTCAAGAACATCCCAAAGCTTTGAGTGCTCCAGTGTCCAGCTCATCTCAGGATCCTTGCTCAGGAAACCAGGCACTGTTTGTTCTCAGCTGTCAGTTCTGGAGCTGAGTCTCACATCATGAAGAGGGGTATCTGCTGCCTGTAAAAGGACTGGGAAATTACAGGTGCTCTGGGTGTTTGAATCACCTTGGATCGTCATCATGGAGGTGAGGCAGCTCTGCTTCCAGGGGCTGTCATGCATATAGTCCTTCCTTAATGAGAATTTATGAGTCCTCTGAGGGACAGAGGGGAGAGAGCCTCCCTTCAAACAGCATGGAAGTCAAATACCACACACAGTGATAAGTTCTGGAGCCTTGACAGAGCTGTAGACTTGGTGAAGAGGAATACCATTTGTTAGGATAGAAAGAGAGAAAGGTATAACACTACAGAATTTACTGAGTTTGAAAGAGTGCGTGCTTTTTTACAGGTACTGACTTTCCTTGACTTTTATTTTTTTTAATTTTAAACTTTCTCTATAACTGTTTTGATTAATCAATGATTTGGTTCTAGTTTGTTTTTTCCTTCCTTCTTACATAGATTTCAGCTATTTCAAAGAGTTCCAAAAATTAAGCTTTCAGCCTTTGCTGCTTTCTTAACCTTGCTTTTCAAATGTATTTTTTGTTTGTCTCTATGGCAATTTCAGAGTACACTTCCTAGTCAAAAAGATTATGTTTTCTCCCTTTGATATTGATATTGTTGTGGTCCAGAGCTACCACATCCTCTTTGGTGTTGTATAAGAAACTATCTAGAAGCCTTCAGGGGTCCAATGCTATTGCATGTGGCATACAAACACTGGTCAGCTTTCCATGGCTTTGGAAACTGGATTATCTGTCTACTTGACAATTGGATCATTCTGTAGTGTGTCTCCTTTACAATGAAAGCTAGATTCCTTGTCCACTGAGTGATATTCTTGGTGAAAAAGAATATGGGGACATCCTAGAGTTAAGGGGACCCACATACTGGAGAAGTTTGCTCCTTTCCAGGTGAGTGGTGCCCTGATGGAGGCCTGTTAGTAGCACAGGTGCTGTAGCCTGCAGCTGAGACTATACTGTGATGTCTCCACGTGTGTTGGTGGTGCTCTTCTGCCTCCCCAAGTTCTTTCCATTTGTCATGTTTGCCAGGGCCAGGAGCTGGGTTGCTGTGAGCACACCCCATCTGCTCAGAGGGCAGATAATTGTACAGATGATACCTGTGCATTAAGTGAATCAAGTAGCTTCCGCTCTCCTTCTGGTCTCATTAGATAGTTTGCTCCAAGCTTCTACAAAGGAGATAGTTAATTAAGGGTAATTAATCTACTGTTGCAGTGCCCAGCACACAAATAGAAACCAAACAGCAACCTATTTATCACTCTTTCAGACCAGCTTTATACTGAATCCAGTTAAACATTGTTAAAGCTGTGGATTTAATTCAAAGTAGGAATTTGAACTACCATGCTCAAGGATTTGCTAAATTTTACTCAGTGGTGCTTAAGCTGAACAAATTCTAAAACTGTATGTCTGTTTTGTGTAAGTACACTGTGCCATGCTGGCAAAGTTTTAAATTAGCTGAACTTAAAACCTAATTGAATGACACAATTCCTAACCTGTCTAAAATTTAAATGTAATTCCCCCTTAAGACTAGCTGATCTGTAGAATCCAAATTTACTGAATTTATTTTACTATGTTTGAAACTTGACAGCTCAGAAAAGCAGATTTTATCCTAAACAGTTTGTCCTTATTGCAGAATATGTATTTTATACCATATATCTGATCTGCAAACAATCCAAACTTGAAAAAAATGGTACCTCCATTCATGTTCTGATGTGTACAGAGATGGTTATGTAGTTAGCATGTGCTTGGCTTGGAAGAGTGTTGTCTTTCATCTTAAAACTGTCCTCCTCTGTATAGACAAAAATGAGATCTGCAAGCTTCAATTTACCTGGGGAGCTGGAGTAATCATGGCCAGCTTGCTAGATTTAAACACCACTGCTGTTTAAATCAGGCTTCTGTCAGTGCCTGATAGTCTCCTTAAATCTATGTGTAAAAATAAAACCATGGACACATCTTACATCCTCAAGAGGAAGATGAATCTTCTGAAAATGTGCTTCTTACAATTATTTTTTATGATCCTATTACCTTATGAGTGGTACACTACATAAGCTCAGCACCTTTGAAAATAAGATAATATATACTATCGACAGATGACAAGAAACAAAAGATTTGTCAGCACAAGATCTGTAAGAAGTACAGGATGAAAAGTAAAAGATGGATCTGTCAGTAGGGTAAATGGTTGACTCCAAAACAGGAATCCCATTTTAAAGCCTGCTGTATAATGCTTGCCTGGCACTGCATGATCTTCTGAGATGTAATTATCCAGGACTGATTTTGATCTTATTAGTAAATTCTGCCTTATCATTCTGCAGATTATTTTAATTCATGTGTCATTTGTGCGTTTCATGGATTTTCACACTCATGAAAATTGAGCCACTTGGTTTCCCTTGGTTTAGTTTTTTTTTTTTTTTTTAATATCCTCCAAATGTCCTTGCTGGCACTGCAAGTCTTGTAGAGCTGAGATGGGCAGTTTCACAGTAGCATGTGAGGTTAACCTGCCTGGGGAACTGGACAGTCCATCCCCAGTGTGGGGATCACAGCTCACAGGACCCGTGTGAGTATGAGCTGGCCTGCAGCTCTTGCCAGGGCTGCTGCCACTGCTGCTGACATTCTTGTGCCTTGTGCACTCTTCCTTTTCAAAAACAGCCTTCCCTGTTTAAAACTATGATGTCCTCTGGGATATGTGTCGATGAAATTGACCAGTTTTATTTCAGGATGATGTATATCTCTTAACTTCCATCTTTAAGAAGTCCACTTATCTATTGGTGGAAAGCACTTACCGCCACAGTACTCAGTGTTTGTGCAGGGAGTTTTTGTAGCGACGTGGATGGGCTCTGCTAAGGAGCTGTGATCCTATTGCTGTGAGTGTGATGTGATAACACAGCCTCCGACTGCAGCAAGGCAAATCCTGGTAGGCTTAGGGAAACAATCGTCACAGGGAGAGTAGTCAAGACTGGAATAGATGCCCACGTATGGTGATGTTTGCATATGTTGATACATTTCATTACATTGTAAAATTAGAACAGCGTTTGAACAAAAAATATATACTTGGTGCTAAATTATATGGTGTAATATAGAGCAATGCTTATGTACTTTGACATGGCTTGTTGTAAAGCCACCGTGGGAGTCTTTTTGCACATTGCTTTGGGGGACATCCTTTGAGTAACACCCAAATATCAGCATTAGGTGTGACGGGTGCTACTCCGTACCAGCAAAAGCTGAAATTTTCTTGCGGCAGGGGCAGCAGTTAGTTTTATATCTAAAATGAGAACTCTCTTCCGGCTCTCAGTTTGTTATGTTTATGGACTGCTGCACGGATAACTGGCTGCTTTTCCTTGCTGAGCGCAGTGTCAGACTCCTTTTGCGGTATTGCACTGCACCACAAGGTGGCACTGGAAGATTGCTCTAATCAGCGTAATTGACACCGCCGCCCCGCAGCCTCCGACAGAGAAAGCACGAATTTTTGCATTAAATGGTGTAGACCATGGGAATTGGTTATTTTTCTTTCTTCTGGTTTTTGGATTCGCTAAAAAATTTTAGTGAAGTTTTCTCAAGAGTGAAAGGGAAATGTGTCTGTGTGCAGTGTAGCTATTGCAAAGGCACTACAAACTAACTCGACAAATCGACATCCCTTTGTTTTTCAACATGTATTCATTAATACTTGCGATCCTAACAGCTGTCTCTGTTTTTTTAGCGACGTGTTCATACCTCAGCAGCAACTGCAATGCAAAAGTGGGAATTTAATTTGCTCTGTAATGTCTTTGTTATATTGTCTGAAGCTTTCTCTTCCCTTATAAAGTTGAAAATCTATTTCAGGTTTTCATCAAAGGTGAAAGTTCTCCCAGGGTTTGTCCATTTCTAATAGATTTTACAATATTTTAGTCCAAAATGTCTCACTTTATTTTAATACCAGATGTAGGCTTGGGTAAACAAAAGCAGTTAATTACTGTATTGCTATTACAGGTGAAATATGGCACATTTTTGCATGGCTTTACAAAGTATGCAGCTCCTTCCCATAGTACCATTACTTTTTGATCCTCTAAATACTGAAAATATTAAAGCTGGTTCATAGTTCAGTAAAGTAACAAAATGTCGTTCATTTGAGTGGGCTATTGTCTAATTGAAGACTGTCTTTTACACCTATGACTACAAGAATGCCCTCTAGGTAACAAAGAAAGCAAACCACGTTGGTGCCTTTTTAGTCCTAATTACTGTAGCTGCCGTCTAAAATCTTGCTCATGAAGTGTAAACAGCCTTGAATGGTTTAAAAAATATTCCTTGCTGGTCTTAAGACCTGACCACGTGAAATAATTTACTTGATCACGGACTTAGAAAAATTTTGTCTTTAAAAGTTCTTGTTGCCGCAGGATGTACTCAAAGGAGACTTCTCACAAAAGCTCAACTCCACCTTGTTCCAAGGAAGTCTCAATACTTTGATTTATCTGAGGATGAACAGACTGGTTGCCCAAATTTACAGGTCTAAGACACTAAAGGCAGAGTTTTTCAGAATAGATTCCTGATAGCTCATTTTGCCTTGTAGGTAAAGCTGTATGAAGTTATTTGTTTTGAAAGGTAGAAGATCCCCCTCACTCAGGTTCTGCTACTCACTTGCACTCCAGGCAAAATCAGTGTGGCTGGTAATTTACAAACCCACCACGAAGCAAAAGCAATGTGAAAGGGTGCAGAGCTCCACAAAGCACTCACTCGGAAGCTGGCTTCTTCCTAGCTGCAGCCAGTGGCAGCTGTATTTGACATGAAGAGTTCACAGTGTCTGAGCTCAGACTCTCCTATCCGAGATAATTTATCCTTTTATCAGCCACTTTCTTAAAAGAGAATAAGGCTCCTTTTGGACACAGCAATTTCAGTAATTTACCACCTGTACTTCCCTTCCTGAGGTCAACAGAGCTCTTTATTGCAGCATGTAAAAGCTGTAGCCCCAGCCTGGCTCCCTGTGAGCAGAGCAGCAGACCCCAGGAGCCGCTGCCCATCAGTCTGGCACAAGTGTGCTTGCCACAAACCCCAAGGGGTGGAAGGAGCTGCCCCCAGAGCCTTCAGTGTGATGGCTCCAGCACCAAGAAGAACCCGACTGGGCATGCAGCCTAATGTCCAGCCCTGCCTGGCTGCTGCTGCAACCACTTCATGGAGTGACAAGTAAATTCTGGCTTCAGGACAGCATTGCTGTTGGGTGTATGCAGTCAATACAGGGTGAACGAGAAAAAAAGAGGCAGAGGGAAAGATACTAAGGAGATCTGCCTCCAGTGGCATTAATGCTGCATCAGTTTATTCCTGCTTATAATACAGTGAACGAAGAATAGTTGATTGCTACTTCACAAGACGTGGCTCCACGGTGTTGTTTTGGCACATATGAGGTAGAGCCAGGATGTCCTACCCTGGCAGGCTTTTGGGTTGAAGTTTTGCCATTCTTTCTCATTCTCTGTGTCCTTCTGCCCTGAATTCTCAAGGTTTATGTAGCTCTGTGACTCAAGCCTTGAGAGCAAGCTGCTCCCATGAGCCAAGGGCAGCTGTTTTGACAGTGCCCTGGGCTGCGAGCATCCCTCCTTCCTCTGGCTCAGCAGGCAGCCCAAGAAGCCTTCAGGGACTTCCCTGCTCTCTTCCTCACCATCACACTGAAAGAAAGAAAACTGGCTTTGCAGATTCTTCCCCACACCAGTTTCTACTTCAAGACAATTTAAGTCTCTTATTTTAGCTCTTGTATAAGGCCTTCTCAGCTGACATGATATACATTGTGTTATTTTGCAATTAAAACCCATACTCATAGACATGGAAATTTTAATAAAACTTTTGTTATCAAGTTTTATTATTCCAACAAGTGTTGCTGTCAGCTAATAATCCCTAGAGTGGTCATCATGAAATATTTTAATAATTGGATTTTAATTAAGAAATTCACTTAGTCCTACACTATTTTTGAAATCTAATTATGTCTTCAGGAAACTCACCCAAGTTGTGGTATTTTCTGGACAATATACAGACTTAGTACAGAATCCTTTCTTACTTTAAATTCTTTTTCTCAATTTCTTATGGCTATTATTAAAACTCTTCTATTTCCTGTATTGCCACTGTAGAAAATTTTCAAGATCTAATGCATGAAATAAAAGTGGAATGCAAATAAAAATCTCTATTATAAATATTATGTTAGAAAAGAAGCTCCCTGTGCAATGAAAGTTAGAAAGATTTATATATTCATTATTTCCCCCCCCTTGAATTTAAAGGCATTATTAATGAGAAAATCCTACAGATAAACTTGGCTGTAAGTTTTATTCATATAGATTATAATTTATGTCTCACCTCATCTCAAGTATTTTTTGGGGAAATCCTGAGTATATATGTGCACACTGAATGTCACCTGGAATAAGTCTTGTGAAGCCTGCAGGCCTGCTCGTGTTTATATCACAGAAGCACTGAGTGGTCCAGACACAGCTGTTTGTACATTAGTTTTTAGTCTTCTTTGCTGAACGTCACATCTCACTCCAATGTGGTGTGAATCCTCATGACATAGCGTCAGGAGAAATAATTAAGAATATCATGAATACAGGGCACTTCTCTTGAAGTGGTTGGAGTATTCCTGTATTTTTCCATGTGGGATACAGAGAAACACCACTTTGTGGTATGTCTTTGACTGTAAGTAGGCAGAAATCAATGCAATAAAAATAAAAGTCTCACAGAGATGTTTTTATATTTAGAAATAAGAATGGTACATACAGTCGTATTCTGACCTTGAAAAAATGGAAATAAAATGTGACAAGGGACTCTGTAGTATTTATACCAACCATAAAAATACTCTGTTCAAACATGAAGATTTCCTTGAAACAAAAGAAATCTATTTAAAATGTGAAGAGGGGAAGGGATAAGAAGAGAAGGTCTGATGAATTAATGGTTGGCAATATGAAGAACATTTCAATAAGATTATTTACATGAGTGATATCAGGCATCTGGCCCACACACTGTATAGTACAAATATAGAAAAGCTGTGGAGGCCATAATCTGCCATTGTAGTGCATATGCAACTCCAGCTGAATTCAATAGTACTTCAACTTGCATATAGATAAGATACTGGTATTGCACATGCACTACATATATACTATGCAGTTTACAGGCCAGACACTTCTTATCACTCATGTAAATAATTTTACTGAAATATTCTTCTTATTGCCAAACTCTGATTCATCAGACCTTCTCATTCTTTCATCTCTTCACATTTTAAATAGATTTCATTGTTCTCTGGCCCACCTTTGCCTTCTTTGTTTTGCTTTCTTTTTTTTCCAAGCAGTTTATTTTCAAAATGAAAAGCATGGCCTCTATCAATAGGATTCCAGGGGATTCAGTTCTATTTACTGTTTCATAAATAACTGTCCATATTTAGACAGGTTAGCTGCATTGTGCAGTAAGTTTCGCACAATCATTTGATATTTATCATTACAACATTGTATTTTCTTCACAAGAAAATGCCTCAAGCAATTAAACCATGTGCCCATCTTCTATTGGAACCTGTAGCAGTTATTAATCACTTGCCATTGTCTTTGGATTTTCTGCTTGTGACTCTTTCAGTTCTGCAAGCCAGGACGCTATCTTTGCAGAAACAGGGAGGATATCTAAAGGCTAGAATGTATTTCCAAGACTTAAAAATAGTCCAGTTGCATTCTAAAGTCTAATTGGTCTTTTTAAAAGTCCATTACTAAGGCCAGAATTTGTGGTTCTTTAAAACCTCCCTAGCTGATACTACTTTGATGAGAGCCTTATTGTTAAGATTGCAAACAGCATCCAAATGGTTGAAATTAAAATTCACTTATTCACTTTAAAAAATCTAATATTCCACTTAAGCTGCTGTACCAATATTACAGAATCAGATGAAAGTCAAATGACTGTATCCACAAATCTTAAATGTCAGATTTTATATATGCATGTTATAATTTTATTCCTTTTGAAAAAGTGTCACATGTTCACAGCTGGAATACTTTGGAATCTGCTTTTTCTTTAATAATAAAAAAGCTTAATCCAGACTCCTATGTACTCCTTACTCCTTTCTTCTGGATTTGCAATGGAGAGAAGGAGCAATCCAAGCAGCATTTCTGAAGGAAATCTCAGTTCCATTGTAGTTATAAAGTTTGTCCCAGTGACCTCTGGGTAGGAAGGTCAGCTGAAGGGCAAAGAAAGAAGCCCTGAGAGAAGCCGAAGAGACCTTGGATTGGTCTGAATCTTCAGAAAACAGATTCATCTATCCTTAAGAACTTTGCCTTGAGAGCCTGCCTAACAGATGCCACAGAGCAGGCCATTTATAGGAGCCCTTGCTGAATTTACAGGGTGAAGAAATTTCAGTGGGATGAAGTAAAAAGGAGCCATGCTTGTGATTCCAGTGGATCCTGGAGCTCCTCCACAATGCTCCCTTAGACCAGGTGTAAGGATCTGGACAAGAAAGACTGGGAGGACCTTCTTCTATTTGACCACCTGAAAGAATAATTATTCTCCAAGGGCTACTTCCTTGTCACTCCAACATGAAGACAGTGATACTTGGATTAACTGAATCAAGTTGTACACAGAGCTGAATTATTCCTTCCTGAAGAAATTATGCCTTCTCCAGGAACATGACCTACTGAAACCTGACAGACTTTGCATTTGTTTTTTCTGCTCCATGCTAACCTGGAAATTTCATATCGAAGAGAAGAGTAACTGTGTTGGGTCTAAACAGCAGCTTATGGCTATAACCAGCCAGCACTATGCCCCACACAGTTTATGGCAAGTTTGTTCTATGCAAAGAGAGCAATATCAATCTAGCAATTTCTCTCTCTCTTTATCATTTTCTCATCTCTCTCCAGACTGTTCACTAGGTGTGGTTCTAGCCTCAGAGTTATGGAGAAGTGAGAGTGGAAGAGATAGGAAGGAAGGAGTTGCAAGGGAAAAGGGAAAAGGAGAAAGGGAAAAGGAGTTGCAAGGGAAAAGTCAGCTGCAATTTTTTGTTCTGCTTTTGAAACAAGAAGTCCCTAGGCAGCTTTAGCCTGCACTGTAATGCAGAGGCTGTCTGGAGGGGCAGAATGACAGTATGATTCCTCGCAGGCTGCACACTTCTGTTCAAAGCTGTGACATGAGCATTCTGCATGTCTAGCAGAGTGATGGTGCTGGAAGCATATGGAGGTGTCCATCTTCCAGGTGTTGGGAGCAGAAATGGCTGTGGGGGAGGGCTCTGGTGCAGCTCTTTCAAAGAATACTCATTACCTTCCCCATTCTTTCCCTGCTCCCCTTTTATTATAGTCTGCTCCAAACTCAGACCCCCAAATTAAAACAGTATTTTATATCTTGATACTGAAGCCTCAGATCAGAGATATTAATTACCCCTATGTCCTCTAAAAGAAGCAAAGATTTGACACGACAACTAAAGTCTTCCTTTTCTTTCTCATTTCCATCTCTGTACAGTTTACTGGCTGGCTTCTTGCTTTGGCTTTGGGAAATGATAAATCTGAGGTTTGCTATTGAGTCTGGGCATCTGGTGAGGCTCCTCTGTGCTGTTGGTATCCTCCCCTTCACCCTGTCTCAGTGTCACACTAGTAATGATACCGTTTGGAGGATTGAAGAGTGTATGAAAAAATCCACAGGACTCTCTGTAAAGAAGAAGGAAAAAAGGTCGGTGAGACCTTTCCATTTGTATGACAGCTGGCAGGATAAGCCGCAGTACCGGACAGGGGTGAGCTTCCCAGCTTCACTCCGAGGGCTGTCCAGCTACAGGTTCCTGCTAGCGAGGGAGAAGCAACCCTTCCATCCTGGAGCTTGGCTCCCGCAGCCGTCCCCCAGCTGGGCTCCGCGATCCTGCCACCTCCGTGCCTGACTGGCGGGCGCCCGCTGCCTTCCCAGCCGGAGCAGCACTGTCGGTGCACGGGACACCGCTGAGAGAGGCGGAAAAACTAAAATGAAACGGAAGAAAGAGAAAGAAGGTGCTCTCCCATGCTCCTTCCAGGCAGACAGCCGGCTCCCGCGGGCAGGCGGAGAGGGGAAGGGCTGTGCCCAGGCAGCAGCGTGGGCAGCCGGGAGGGCAGGGAGGGCAGCGCCCGCAGCCGGGCAGAAGCAGGCAGCAGGGCGGATAGGACAGGCAGCACAGGAAGAACAGGACACACGGCAGGCAGCAGGGCGGATAGGGCAGGCAGCACGGGCAGGGCAGGCAGCAGGGACCGGGCAGGACACACGGCGGGCAGCAGGGCGGATAGGGCAGGGCGGGCAGGGCGGGCAGCGCAAGGCAGCTCGCGCCGCCCGGGGAGGGCTCTAATTCATCACCCCGTTCAACGGAGAGGATGGGACGCCGCTAAACTCCCCTTCCTCCCTCCTCCCTTCCCCCCTCGCCAAGGAAGCCCCCCCTCCTCCCCCCTCCACTGCTCTTTCTCTCTCCCTAAGCAGCGAGGCTCGGACAGTGCTCGGCTCCAGCGCTTTATTTTAAGATGATCGGCCAAGGTCTTTGCAGATAGATTTTATCTGAAGTTAAATAGCAGGCGCTCGCCGCTCCCTCGCCAATAAGTCATTTTTAATAGAGACAAATCGCCCTGGACGCCCCGGAGCGCCGGTGCCGCCGCTCCTGCCCGCGCCCCCCGCCGAAGGCGAGCGGGCAGCCCGGGCAGCTCCCTCCTCCCGTAAGTGTCCTGCTCGGCGGATCCAGAGCGCGGCCGTGTGCGGAGAAGGGGAGGAGAGGGGGGGAGAGCCTGCCAGCCGCCCCGCCGCCCTGACAGTGCCTGCGCTGGATGCACAGCGGCCGCGGGACACCTCGGCGCGGAGCGCGGCGAGGAGATGCGCAGGGGCGGTGGGCTGCGCCGCGGCACTCAGCCCCTCTAGGCTCGCCCATGGAGCGTCCCGCGGAGCCCCGGCCGCCGTCGGATCCCCCACGCCGTACGTATCCCCACCGCGGCCCCCCCGCGGCGGCGGGGCTGTCCGCGGGCCGCGGGGGCGGAGAAGGGCTGGGGCCGGGGATGGGGGTCCTCGCCCGTCGGGGCGCCCCGGGGCGCGGTCCCGGCCCGGGGCAAGGCACGGCGCGCCTTTAGGAGCGCAGAGGGAGGTGGGCGCCTGTAGGGGTAAGCAGAGCCTGCCCGGGCGTCCTGAAGGCAAAGCTCTCTGCCTCGGCTTTAAGCGCCCAGAAGCATCCGGAGCCCCGATCCCAGCGTCTGCTGTCGCCTTCTCCCCGCTCCGGCGCCACTCCGCTCCCCAGCTCGCTGCCGGGGCTCCGCGGCCAACTGGCGGGCGGCTGCCGCCCGGTCCCCGCCGAGGGCACACAGACAGGCAGGGCTGGCAGTGGCACCCCCGGGCCGTCCCAGCCCACACCACGGGGCTCTCCCGCCCAGTAAAAAGACTGAGCGCCGGGGAGCGCTCCTGTAGGCGGTCAGCCACCAACTCGGACCGTGCGACCACTTTGCTCTGACGCTGGATTAACTCGATTTTAATCGTTTTTTGTTTCCCCCACCCCCATTCACACACCCCATCTCCTCCTTCTCTCCCGCCCCCCCCCGCTTCCCTACACACCTCTCTTTCCCCCTTGTGCTAAGCCTAACCTTGTCTTGTGGTCATGGGATCTATAATTTCATTTTTGTCTAGGCTGGTGAGAGCTCTGCTTGTTCTGTAAAGTGGATGTCAGGTGGATCTATGTTCTGGAAGGAACAAAGAGGCAGCGAAAGCAGCGCGGGGGAAGTTTGAGCGGCGAGGATGCAGGCTGTGTACTGGTACGCGGTCCTTCTGCTGCAGCCCACTCTCTACCTGGTGAGTGTTCCCGGCCCCTCTCACGGGCCGGGCGTGGGGGAGCTCGGCGGGGAGGAGGGCACCAGCCTGGCGGAGAACGAACAAACTCACGGCAACTACTTGCACCCCGCAGCCAGCCCTGCCGCGTCCTCCCGGGCCCGGGAGGTGCGGGTCCCAGTGGGGAAATCTCGGTGGGGTGCGAGGAGTAGGGACGCAGACCCGTAACTTCTCCGCGGGGAAGGGGCGCTTCACCGGGCCAGAGCAGGGTCGGGGTCTCCCGGGCCGCGTCCCCGGGTGCCACCTCCCGGGACGGGTCCCTGGGTGTCTTCGTGGGCACCAGAGCGCCGCCGCGGAGGCGCCCGGCCAGGCTGTGGGATGGCGGCAACTTCTTGCCCTCTGCTCCCTCCTGAGGCTGGGAGCCGCTCCGGAAGGGGGGCTTGCCCCGCTGTGCCACTACGGGCGGCGCGGCACAGGCGGACGGGCACTCGGCGGCGAGCGCAGCTAGTATTTTCCGCGTGAAGTGTCATTGACTTTCGTCGCAAATCTCCTTTAAGATTACCGCGGGAACATGGGTAAACATCGGCGTTATCTCCTTTCACACACACACTTTATTCCCTCTACGATTGCAAGGAACAAAAACCAGGCACACTGCTCCTTTGCAGTCCGCATCCTCTCTCGCCTGCAACACGTTAAGCAGGCAAACGCTTGGCGGCAGCTCATCCCCGTGGCTACGGGGGAGGGAAAAGACATTTTGCAGGAACATTGCCGAGAGAAGCGCCCCGGCGCCCGCGCTGGCGGTGGTGACGGCGCCGGCCCGAGTGCAGCTGCGGCTCGGGCTCGGGCTCGGGCTCCTCGGCCGCCGGGCGCTGCCGCTCCCTGCGCTGCGGCGGTCGCGCCACCCGGGGGCGCTGCGGGGCAGCGCGCGCGGCTCCGCGCGGGGCAGCCAATCGGGAGCGGGCCCGGCGCGGTGGGGGGGGCGGGGGGGCAGGCGGGGCCGCGCGCTCTCCTCCCGCGCCCGCGCAGCGCCCGCGCGCCCGGCCCGTCCTGTCCCGGCGCATCCCGGCGCATCCCGGCCCATGCCGTGCCCGTTCCGAGCCGTTCCATCCCGGCCCGGCCCATCCCGGCCCTTCCCGTGCCCGCCCGACGTGGCTCCCGCGTGGGGGGTCCTGCCCTCGCCGGGCGGTGCCACGTCTGCCGCGGGCGTCTCTCCTCCCTGCGAATTTTATAGCCGGGGTGAGGGTGGAGGGGTGGGGGGAAATGGGGAGAAAAGTGCGTGGCAAATAATCCATCAAAAAGCCGGAGCGAGATCGATACGTCGTGTTAAATTTTAAATGTGTTTGCTGGCAGTTAAACTGCTCTCGACTCATTACAACAACAGTGCTGGATTTATTCTAATGCGCTGCAGTCTGAACAACAAGCACATTAATTCTCCTTTAATTGTAAACTGGGAGCATTTGAAAACCATTCAGTGTGCAAATTATGCTGATTCAATTACCGTTTAGTTACAGACTTCATTACCTGAATACTTTTTTTTTCCGAGGGCTTGGCATTGCAGAGTGAAGGAGATGATTTTCAAGTTTCCCTCTAAACAATGCGAAATATGATACCAAAAAAAAAAAAAAAGAAAAAAGAAAAAAAAAAAAAAAGACAAGCTAGGGGGAGGGAATGCGCACTTCGGCTGGGCTCTGTCTTCTGCCAAAACACTCGGGGAGGATCCAAAGGATTTCCCTAGCATGATTCTTCTTTCTGAGTCGATACTTCCATGTTTATGCCAATTCTCTCCCTATTCTCTGTATTTCAGGAGTGACTCTGAAAGTTTGCATTAGGCCATCGCATGATAATGAACTGTTTATTAGCACCGAAGCATGAAGTTTTGATTAAAGCTTTAATGCAGTGCCACAAAGCAGCAAGGTGCAGCACTTTGTTGTGCCTATTCACATGTGCACATCGCTTCGTGTGGACTAAAGCAGTTTCAATTAGGAATTAAATTTTCAGTGTTCAAACTGTTAGGAAGCGTAAATGAAATGGCAGCACAAACAGCTTCCTATCGAGTTTGTTAAAAAAAAAAACCCTTTTCGAGAGGGTTTAATAATATAGGTGAGAGGGAAAATAGCCTGTTTCCCCTTCGCCTAAACTAGGAGGTGTTCACGGAGAGTGAACAGCTGTGGTGAGGCTGGGCTGCCTCGAAGTCACTCATTTACAGACACTGTCTGCCTTGTAATTTCTCTTCACTCAGCAAACTGCTGCTCTTTTTTTTTTGTTCTCCCCCCCATTAAACCTCTTTGTAATGAAATCTTAAGAAAAAAAAAGTGTTTCTGCTTTTCTTCCTCTTTTAATAGAGCCATATGCTATCCAGTCTTATTGGCTGAAATTTATAGAGGTCATGGCTGATCTGAATGAGTAGGAATTTTGCTGGGATAGAGATGGTTAATCATATTATGTTTATTGATAAGAACATTAGCTGTGCATTGTGAGATATGCATTTTCTCCTTGTTTTGAGCAGTGCAGTGTATTGAAAATGTTACATTTGGTTTGCAGTGGAAGTGCATTTCCTTTGGCCTAAATGGGTAACTCAGTACTTATTTGGCAGAATTAGGAGTTAACCTTTAAAGTCTTGTAGGTGTTTTCTTTCTTTACTTTTAGAAAGCTGCAGAAAGTGTTCAAACACCTACACTTGGTCTTATTTACCACGACACTCCACATCACTTCTGTTCCTTCAAAAGCATCTTAGTCTCATCTTAACTAACAGTGCTGTGCTGAGCTCAAAATCGTCAGTAAGGAAGCACGTAAAGAATAAAGAAAAAAGCCCAAAACAACACCCGGAGATCTCAGACTATTGTAGAATTGAATTCTGTTTATAAGGACGCCGGGATTTTACACCATTCTCTTAAAGGAAACCTCGTTGTACCTCCTGCCTAGTTGCCGGTGAACGTCCAGTCCAACACCACAGGACAATAAAAGGCCAGGCTGTTTCTTTTCATTTCTTCCTTTTTTCCCCCTTCCCTTGTGTGGAAGCAGCATGCTGTAGAAGCGACTACAGAACGCGCGGGCTGTTAGGAAGGACGGCAAGGATCTTAAGTATAATTTCTCAGAGGGACAGGTCGAGCAGGGCCTCGACAGAGGAGGCAGATGTTTCCGTGCCGGCAGCTGCGGAGCCCCTCCGTGCGGCGGGGCCCGGCGGGCTGCGGCCGGCAGCTCCCGGCGGCGACGGGCGCTCGCCCCATCCCGTTCCGTCCCGTCCCGTCCCGTCCCGTCCCGTCCCGTCCCGCCGCAACCTGGCCGCCACCCGGGCCCTGCGCACCCGCGGCAAATGCGGGCCCCGGGCAGCAAAGGGCTCGCAGATGGAAGGACTTCACTCCCGTCACGGTCACAGGCTCCACTCGCGCACCAGGGAAACCTTCCCGCGCCGTACAAGCACGGAGTGGTAACATGCAGCTCTTTTTGCTGGGATCATCCCGGCTCGGAGAGACTTCGTCTCATTACTTAGGTGCTCCTTAGCCAGAGTAGCGGGTACGGAATGAAAATCAGTCGGGATTTTGCGTGGTATGCTGCTAGTGTAAGGATCCCTCCTCCCCTCAACCCCCCGCCCGGCTTGTCGCCTTCTCCCAGCGAAGTGTTTATTCACTGGTGGGTTTGTTAATTAGGAGACACGCCGGAGCTGGGTAACAGAGTGCTTTAACTCTGGGCAGAACTTAAGCAGCGCAAGAGCAAAGGGAGGGGTGATTTTTCACCCCGCGACGAAGGCTGTTTCACGGGGGGAGCATCCCTGCGCGGCACTTTGCCAGAGGAGTAGAACTCCGAGGCTCACGGGGCACCTTGTTAAACAGGGCGATGGCTTCTGCACAGGGGCTTTGGAAACAGTCTGCTAACCTTCTCCCCGTGCCGGGCTGGGATTTTAAGGTCTGTTTCACACCGTCGCTGTAGCTTGGAGGCCTTCTGGCAGCCGAGAGGAGCTTTCCTGGAAAATTATTGTGAATAATAGAGGTTTAAAATTGTTCTCAGCGATGGCACACTTGGTACAGTATTTGCTGAGGGGGTAAACAGGGGGTTACCGGCTCCAGAGTTTGTGTACATTTAATTTCGCTGTGTGTCGCACTGTTTGCGGTCATTTCACCCCGGTTAATGAAAGCTGTGGTGAACGTGAGGAAATATCACGTGCCGGCAAAGATAAGTTGATTTTTTTTCTTCTTTCTTTTTAAAGATTGTTGCTGATAGTGTTCTACTTTGTCATGGAAGAAAGAAAAAACAGCAAAAAAACAAACCCACACCTCTATAGGCAGAAAACAAAAGAGAGAGAAGGCATTGTCCTATCGTAATCACCACCCACAGTATTTTCTCAGAGGCATTTGGTGCTGAATGCATTCGGGTATCGCTTTCCCCCCCCCAAATAAGCGATTTCTTTCAATTTTCAATTTGACGTCGAACGAGGGGAGGGTGGGGGGGGAGCGCTTGGTGAGCAGGGACAGTAGTGGCTTTTTGTGCAGGGGTGTTTACGTAGCCTTGAGATGCTCCTACTCCCTCTTTCTAAAGGAGTGTGAGAGACTCTGTAGCGGTGATGTAAGGGGAAAAATTACCCTTTCCAAAGGTAAGGCACGGGAATAACAACGGGACCCCGATCTCGTGTAGGTGAAACAAACTTATCTGCGCTCTTGATTTCTTTTTTTCAAGAGGAGGATAGTGTATTCTTTTCCGGGCTACCTTACTTCCTAACCACCAGGGACTTGTGCTACTTTAAAAAGGGGTTTTCCCGCACTGAAATGTCTTTTCCCTGATGCTTAGAACACGCTGTTTTAATTTAGTTTATAGCTGGAGAAAACAATCTGGAACAGATTTCACCTTTTAGGGAGGCACCTGGATATAATGCAATATCCCTGTCTCTCCTTGACTGGCCAAATCTTCCAAGTCGGTACGGTACCTAGAGGTATCCATTTTAACCTCTTTAATATTTCTCTGTATCTCTAAACCGCCATTTTAATTAACAAAAAGCCAATTTCCTAATCGTCTTGGAAAGTGCGGTGAAGCAGGTTAAGAAACCAATTGCTCGGAATAGCCAGCACTTGGAGAAAATGAATGTGTGAGCCATCCTTTCCTCCCTAGGACTGGCTTCTGTTCTCCCGATTAGGTTTGGGTGAAATTTTGCTATGATTTAGCAGATAGTTTAACACCCAGCTCGCTCTTCTTGTAAGTCAGCATTAAACCACCTCCTGGGTGCTTTGTAAATACAGCTTTAGCATTTTTTTTCATGCAGCGGATTGACATGTTGACGATTCTGCTTTAAGGAATGTGACAATAAAGTGGAAAACCAAAGGCTGGCAAGCACTTCATCAAGGATAAAAAGGTTCTGCTGTAAGGATGTCACTCAATTTATTGTGAAAGTCGAATGAATTACGTTTAATGAAAGTGCTCCCCAGATGAATATTACCAGCAATTTCCTGAGTTGGCTCTGTCAGATTGATATGAGGAAATGCCAGCCCATATCAAAAAAGATCTCCAATCTCAATTACTATGCAAGCTTTCGAAGAGCTCCTTTTTATTGATATGATATATATTGGCGGGTTCTCAATGCTGTGCAAACTACTCTCTGTTCAACAGGACAGCACATTTCCCAGTTTATTGTTTAACCCTACGTTTTTCTGGCTGTTACTTAAACTTCTGCGAGTGTCCTTCCTTTGGAGGGGAAACTGCCTCTCATCCTCTTTCCCTTTCCATGACCCAGAGAGACCAGAGAGACAGCGGGGGCGACGCTCGTTGCAGGAAGTTTGTTCAGGCTGGATGCACAAAGCCGAAGGTCAAGACAAGTAGCTCGGCTGAGACAATGGCATTGGATCCCCTCATTTTCAGTGCATTTCTAGGCGACAATCCAGATCCCGGTAATAATTGTTACGACTAGCAATCCCAACATCCCCGCCCTTTCTTCCTTATTCCTCTAGGGCTTCTTTGGGCAAATTAGAAATTCACTAAGCCCGAAGGGAGAGAAAAGCTCTTATGTCACCTCATCTACATAAGAATTGACTTTGTGAGACGCTTTTCTGTTCTATTTTAACTACTATGACGCCGGCCGCTACTCAGGAATACAGCTTCTTTTCCCATAATCCCTCTTGCTGGGCTTGTTTCTGATTGATTCAGTCAGATTTCTTCTATCGCTTCCCCATACTCTTTCAATTTTTCGTATCAAAGCAGAGAGACGGTATTGAATGACAGCAGGGAGATTCTCCAAACTCTGCAGCAGGACGGGAACATGGTTACTTTCACATGTAGGGCTGCACTCCCTGCACGAATCATTAATGAGGAAGCAGAAAGAACTTGTTCTTATCACATATCGGGTTAGTTTGGCTTCGGTTTGGCTTCCTATTTTCCTGTTCGTTGCTGGATCCGTGTCTAAAGCTTTCTTCAGAGCATGATTAGTCTACGTGATATTTTTTTTTTCCAAAGTATGTTTCCCCCTCTATCGGAGATGCCCAGTGTTTCGAGGTGCGGAAGGCGAGTGCAAGCGCTGCGGGAAGAGCTGTCAAGCTCCGGCAGTCGGGCCGAGAGAAGGCTTGCTTTGAGTGTCCCGCTCGGCGCTGGCCCGGGGCTGGCGCTGCCCCCTCGGCAGCACCCTGGAGAGCGCCCGGGCCGGGGCAGCACCGCGGACAGCGCCCGGGCCGGGGCAGCACCGCCGACCGCTGGTTCACGGGCGCCCCGTCCCGGGCTGCTCGATGTTTTGGGCTGCTGCTGCTTAGACCTCACCCGCAACACGCTCTGGACTTGGGGCTTGGCGCTCTGCGTCAGTTTTCCTGAAGGAAGAAGTAGACGGGTGGACCAGCAGGTCGATGTATTTATTTACTGTTGCTGCCAATTGGCTTTTTCTCAGTAGTGAAGCAGTAGCTTTATTTTCTGAGGAAAAACTGGTCAGAGGGGCAATGCATGAGTGTGGAGTGGAACAGGGATGGCAGAATGAATCTGGGGATCAGGAAAGCTGTTCTGGGATGCTCAGGTTTGTCTCATTCTATCCCAAGACCAGAGCATCCCCTCCTTTTGGAGAGAGACCATAGATATTCAAGAGCATTGGAGTAAAAAATGAGCTCTGAGACATGGCTGACACCAAGACATGAGAACAGGGAGTGATTAATTAACAGCGACACTTTCTATTCTATGGGTCAGGACAGGAGTGTCTCTCAGACACAGTTGATGTAATTTTTGGGGTAGTGGCACTCTGAGGCATCTGTGAGGGGCACCCAGATCTTGCTGCCTTCACTTGCTTGTGTCCTGGCCGACAGCACTCAGGGTATCTCCCAGCTCTCTCCTTGCTTTCATGAGGAGATAATCGCAGGCAAGCACCTCCACCCCTGTAAATCCCCACTCACTATCGACAGAGCTATCCTCTAGAGCTCTGCTGCCTGAAAAGCACTTGTCAATGAAACAGTGACTTTTGGCAAGGCAGGTGTAAGTGAATGACTGATGAAGAGTCCTTCAATAAAGTAATGTGATGGGAATTGACTGGGCTGAGAGGTAAAATAACCCACAATCTCCACCAACCTTCCAGACAAAACCATAAGCCATTTATTCCTGATCCATATTCTCCCCTGAATATCAGTAGTGATTGTGATGCTTTTGCTGGATGTGAACATTCTCTGGTCCCTTTTGATTACACCATATCCCTGTGTGTGATGTCTCAAAACTGCTTTGTCTGCTGCAGAGATATTGCTTTTATCTCCCAAATGCCACCCTCATTAATGTCAATGTCTCACCGTCCAGCTAGTGACAAATGTCTCAGGGATGTTCATCTGCCTCGCACACTGCGCCATCTCTCCCAGTGTTTTTTCTGTTCCTTTCTGAGGAGAGGTTTAGTAATATTTTCTTCCTTGCCCCCTGCATCTGCTTGAAAAAGATTTGTCCACTAGTTGGTCTCTGTCCTGTCCATTCACGACTTAGTTTTGCCAGTGCCCTCTGGGATATCACCTCTCCTGTTAATCTGTTTGGTCACTTTGATGACAGGTTGACCAGTGCACGGAAAGGTAATCTGCTCTTTCCAAATCTGCAGGCTGTTGAAGAGGGAGAAATTAGGCCTACCAAATGATTATGATATTAGTGCCCTATTTTCCTCAAATTTTATCTTCTAACCCAGACTTGACACAAATTGCAAAAGAACAAAGAGTCTGGTTGCTTCTTTGTGTGTGTAACCTGGTTATTGTGTGCACTTGTGAATGCCCTTTTTTTGCTGCACTTTTGAAAAGCTGATAAGTACAATATGTCTATGTTATTTCTTTGCATATTTGCTTAAAATTTGGTAATAGCTGTGCAGCAGACTTCTTTTAGAAGCAGAGCTGACAGCCAAAATAACACTAAGAAAGAAGTGATCTATAACAGTTCTTGGAAAAGGATGGAATGAAAAAATAATATATACAATATTAAAAAAATTAATAATCAATCTCATATTAATATATAAGATATATTAAAATTATATTACTTATTTAGAAAGAAAAGTGGAGAGTCACTTAAATCTAACCAATACAGCTGAAAAACAAAAGATGTTACTTACCTTTCTTTTTGGAACATATTTTGAAATAACAGAAATGACATTACCAATGATTAGTGACCAGTGTTTTATCATCCTCTTTGCCCTTCCCCCACCCTATGTCAGCCTTGCATTATGTGTGAGTTAACTTTCAGTATGCACAATATTTCCTGCACTTGTTTTAGATGTGCATGTGAGCTACTGGATAAAAGTAAAAATAAAAAAGGAGAAACATTCTGGCCATATATTGAAAACACTATTGAAAAACAAAGACTCCTCTGCAGCAGATCCTATGCCCTGATCCTGCAGTGTAATACAAGAGAGGATTCCTATGTAAATCAATGTTTACTTGTGTGAGAAAGACAGATTCTGTTTATGTTGAAGATTAAGTAGACCATTTCTATCCCCAAGAATTGCTTGTCACTATTCAGATGCCACTTCAAATTGAAAGTGTAATTGGCAGCTCTTAAAAAATTTTAGCTAATGGAATTTCTGTTATGGGTAGTTCAGACCACCTGCACTGTAATATTTATCTGCACAGTCATTTTTATAAGCTATTCTTGATTGAACTTTAGAAAAACAGTCCTTCTGCCAGGTTATTTTGTCAAGAAATGTTGTCATAGGCCTTCAGGTATATAAAACTGCTTATATAAAATTAATAGACTGCCTTTTATATTTACAATCTCATCCTTAACATTTGAGGTCTTGCAAAAGAAGGCATGGCCTTAAAATAAGAATTGTGTTAAGACTCTGTCCTTATGCTTGCTGCACTGTCAATAGCAGTATTGTAAAATATTGGAGTGTTTAAAATCAGAATGCTGGGTTGTAATTTGACTCTAATTAAGAATAATTTCTGCTGTCACTTACTGCAACTACTCTGTATTACATACAGAGTTTTTTTTAACGTTTATGTGGGGAATGCTGTGCACCTTGAGAAGATTTTGTAAGCAAAATTGATAGGTAAAACATAGCAATAATACCGTAGCTCTGTGGAGGACAATTGCTGAGTGAATAGATCTTTAAGGATCAGGAAAATACGAAAGACTACAGAGATGTGACATAAAAGATATGTATAATAAATAGTAAACCATTAAAAAAGATGGGCTCCATCCTGCTGCCTTCATCTGCAATGGATATTATCTTAACAATGTCCACATTTTGTATTCCTACTTGTTTCTTCTCCCTGCTTCCACAAACAATCACATTTGCTAACCGACTCGCTGGTAGTAGGTAGCAGTGTAGTACGTGTTGCAAGCAGAGGGTAGGTACTTGCACAAAGCGCATCAATAACTTCAGAGGAATCACTTCTCTGAGTGGTCACTTGGACTGAGTGAGAAATGACGTTGTCTGGTTCTTGATAAGACTGTGGCCTGTGTGAATCGTCTTCTGTATCTTTAGCTTCCATCTGTGCTGACTTACACAGTGGGACCTCTTGCTGTGCGTCTCCTTCCCCTGTGAGCAGCTTTGCCCTCTCTGCTACCACTAGTCGCTGCTATAAGGTACTATCCCACAGAATTATAAATAAATGGGAATACAACTTGTGTTTGTATCTTAAATGCACGGAACATTTGCCAGCTAGAGCAGAGTGTGAGTCTTGGAAAAGTTATTGTGTGGATTAGCAGATTGTAACGACACGGCTCAGTCTTCCAGTGTAATGCAACCCAAATGAATATGGAAATGTATGACTAAGTACATTAGAGGAGGTGCCGTTTTTGTTCTCCACAATTTATAAAATATTCTGAAATTGTGGTGCTGTAGCAGACACTTCAGAGTAAAGGCCAATAGTTTGCAACTACTTTTTAGAAGCAAAACACAAGCTTAACTGAAGTCAGGACATTCGCTCACATAGGTTTCAGTGCTTTACTGTGCTAGGAGAAAGTGAATGCAGTATGGTTTTTGCATTACCTTTTTTGGGATATTAAATTTTCTTCTTCCATGGTGGAAAAGATGACACATCCATGTCTTGCCAAGAATCTGCTGAATTTATCTCTAGACTATTTAGAATCGATCACAGTAGTTTGTCTATAGCCAAGCATTACACTTCTTACTATCCCTTATCCTAAAAATATTGTTTTTATTATTATTGGATAATAATTAAGTGATTAAAATCCTATTATTATGGGATAATAATTTTTAAAATTAATTTTAATTTTTTTGAGTCATGATTTGTGACTCATTCTGACTACTGCTCCAGCTTCTGAAGAATAGTCTACAAAAATACCTTTATCTATGAAATTAAAATAAAGTTAGGATTTTCAAATAGATAATTTTTGTGTCTTTTTTTTTTTTTTCCTGTAAATGTGTTTTTGAAGCATACAGACACCACCCTTACTACTCTCTGGAATGACAAAGAGATGCAAATGGTGGCATATCTCAGAAAGCCATGTGTGGCCTTTTTGCAGTACTATATTTGTGGTCTAAATTTGAAGTCTAACTGCACTATTGATGTACATTTTTTGCAAACCACTGCAGATTCTTTTTTTCTTTCAGAAGAAAAATGTACTGGAACAATGACCATGTAAAGCAAAAACTGTAGCCTTATTTATTCTTCCCCAAGAAACCTGCGTGTTGATTCCAGACCATTCAGGCTCACGAGAACTTTGCCATTGATTTTTTTTGGCTGTAAAATGGGGTCTTTAGCTTGATAAATATTTCCATTTTTATAAGGTGGTTGGGAATGATATTTCATTACATTTTAGCTTGATTTGCTTTGTATGAACTGGCTATTCATAGCTAACATAGGAAAGAAGTAGTAAGCATTTCTAATGAACGTGAAGGAATACATATGTATGGCTGTGTGGTATTGATAGCCTCTGGTCTGAGTAACTTAGTCTTCTGTGAAGTCAAAAAGAGCTGAGCAGGCTCTATACACTTTTATTTCTAGCATTGTTTCTGTCATTGTTGCATTCTTTAATAAATTTAGCCAGAAGAATGTCATCCTGTCTTTGGTCTGCCATGAGATCCTTCCTGTAGATCCAAGTCCTTTTGTTCTCTGGCAGAATGGCTTCATGCCTACAGTACTCCTTCACCGAGAGTAATGACTGCGTGGTTTGTCCCTAAACTTTGATGTTTTACTTTGTCCAAGCAGCACAGGGTTAGTCATCTCTGGCACAAAAACAAACCTGTGCTGCCAGCTGCTACAGGTGGATGATTTGCTTTAGCTCAACAGGTGGAGCTGTGACTTCGTGAGCCTCTTCATTCAGGCTAAAATTCATCTCCTGGGCAGGTCCCCGGACTCAATTTTGCTCAGGTGTTTTACACTCCCTAAATTTGTACCTATATTTCCATTGCTGGTGGAAAGATTTTAACCTCTTGACCTATAAAACATTTCAGGTAATGAGAGGCATATATGCTTATGTATTCATCAAGAACAGTTGTTCATTTGTGGGAATGTGGTGGTTCTAGTGTACTTCTATGGGTGTTTTTTTTAACCTCAGCTTTGTATATTAATGGAGAAATTAGATGGAGTGTAAGACAGTATTTCTACTTAGTGAGTTTTTTTAATAGTATGAGGATCGACCTATAACAGTTCTTGCTTCTCTGAAGATTTCAATTTTCCTGTATTCCCATATTTTTTTATTAATTTTTCAACATACCCCTGTGTAAGCTTGTTTTGTCTGATGAATGCTTAGAGAAAGATTGTTTTCATGTGGATTTGTGCATCCCTTGGTAAGTCAGTACTTCTGATACTGATATGATACTACTACTATACTACTGAAATATGATACTAGATGTTCATTATTCATGTCAAAACTGTTCCTGATACTTTGCACTTACAGTGGCAAAGTCAATTAGGGGAACAAAGACAATACTAACTAAAGATTTCAAGTCACAACATCTCCAGTAAAGAAATAATCATTGTGACTAGATGAAGCAAAGAGCTTCCAAACAAACTCCAGACAAAAATATGCTGAAAACATTCACTGAATGCTTATGAATAAAATAATCAGAAATCAAAATGGGAGAGGCTTTTTAATGAACAGAAGTATAGGGTAAATTAATCAAATAAATTGTTTGCTATTAATAATGTGACCAGCTACAGTAAGATTCCAATAAATATGCCCAGTGGGGATGGAAAATCTACACAACTGAAATTACATTGATGAATTTATCCTAGTTTCCAATGCCTTCTGAGTACGTACTTAGGAAACAAAAGCTGTCATAAAGATAGCCTGACAGAAAACGGTCTCAACTATTTCTTTCTTTAATTGAGATACTTCTCTTTGACAATGGAAGTAATTTCAAGTTATTTAAGGATGTTAAATGTGTCACTGCTGAGGCAGAAAATTTTTAGCAGAAATGTCAGCATAAAAGTGACCGCCAATGGTTACAAAATGTACTTGAGACTATGGTCTTCTGTTTGTTTTCATGATAAATAAATGTGATATGGGAGGTATAATTTTAAAAAAGCACATGGTCTGACCTATTTAATACCTAAGCAATTTTTTATGGTCACCTCTACTTTTGCCAGAAGACTTGTTGAGAATGGTAGCCAATGCAAGTTATTGCCTCTCACTCCCGAAGAAACAGGAGGTTAGTCTTAATGGAATACTGTAGGTTCTAAAACATGAATGAGTCACTGTAGCTGCATAGAAATAAAGACAGTAATCAAAAGGCAATCCCAACACAAATCTCAAAACCCCCAGAATCTGAATAAACATTCTTCCTGTCCCAATTACTTAGCTTTGATGTCTGTTTTTACAAGAGTCTGTCTCCATCTCTGAGCTTGTACCTCTATTTCATTCTTGACTACTTAAGAATTGTTTACATCTTGCATTGTTAGTTAATGTTACCCACAAACCTAAAACTCTGAATTCAGTCACAGGCTTAGTTCAAGGCTGAACTCTTCACCTAGGGATTTCTTTTTTTCTCATACAATTTTACTGCCATCGAACACAGCAAATAAACATTGAAAATGTCCAAAAAGAATGACTGTGCAGAGAGGTAGTCTTACATGTAATATTCTTTATTTTTCATCTCTTGTATCACAGCTTCTATCTTTATTAATTGTTTAACTACTTTGTATTACTTCATAATTAATTCACATCAACCACGAACTCAAGCTCTGTCTCACGACAGTCTGAATATATTCTCTGGACATTTTTCAGTGTGCACATCCTCACTGAACAGTACCTTTTCCATGGCTGATATAAGTCAGGCCTGACCATCCTGGGCTCAGCTGTCAGCTGCAGTCACACTTACAAGAATCTTAATAGCCATTTGTAAGAAACTAACAACATAAAGCAAATCTTTGCTCCCAAATAAATGACTGCACCTCACATTTAGCTATCACTTACAACAGAATTAGTGTCAGCTGTGATAGTTGGGCTTCTGAGTTATTTTTTAGCTGAAATGCCACCACTTCAACCTAAAATGCCGTAACTTTTCTAGAATTCATTCTCTTGACTCACGTAGACACATGAAAGCAAGAAAAATAAGAGGGAGAGTGCTGACCATTAGGAAGAAGTTCTAGCTGGGTTTGTAACATCCTAGACTTACAAAAGATATGATAGGGTCACAGGACTTTTCCACTCTCCATTTTCTCTGTCTCTCATTTGTTTTTTTCTCATCAGCCTAGAGACTGAAGCCTCTGTTAGGGATTTGAGAAGTTCAATTTCTTTTCTTCTTCAGGAAATGTGAATCCAAACCTCACAATTCAAGGTAATTTCTTTAACCACCACCTGGTGGAATAATCTGTGGAATTTTCTTGATTTTGCTTGTTCATTTCATTCTGCTTGGTTTAATACAGTCAGGGACTCTAATCTGGAAGCAAGATCTCATTGTAGGTAAATTCAGAGATATTTGTGTTATTAAGTCTTTCTCTCTTGCTCTTTGGCCTTATGTGTTTGAGTTCACTCATAATGGAAGCACTTCAGATTTTGAGAACCCTATATCAGAAAAAAGCTTCATTATAATGTGTAAGAAGTTCTGTAACCAGAAAGTTGAAAATACATTGTCTTGCCAGTTCTATCCATTGAACATATTAGCAACAGTAGAAAAAAGTACCTAATTCTAGGATCATTTATGCTTCAAAAATGTCAGAAACAGTTTAAATTAATTAATTTTCTTTCTTTGGTTGCTCTGTTTGGACTGTTTAGTAGCTTTTGTGAATTATGCTTTCAGGAAACATTTCCCAAAGAAAATATGTGGGCAGGTAATTCTGGGTTATGAACTTTAACAGGTCCCTTGGACAAAGAGAGTAAACCTTTCAATGGAGTAATTATGGGCACCTTCTGGATAGAGCCTGAAGAGTCTTCCAAGGTTGCTAACAATAAGCATAAGCAGTCCTGATTTTAATCTGCTTGCTGAACCTCCATTATCTTCACAGCTACATGCAAGTCCAGTTCTTGTCTTACATTTTAAGAAACCTTGTCAGTCTGTCATAACACAGTAACTAATTAGTAATTAATTGCTTTTAGAAAGCTGTTTGTATGCCCAAGATCCTGAAAGCTTTATTTTCTTTCCTGAAGAGCAATACTCATGGCCAGCTGTGGGTGCCCATTGTGAGCTTGAAACAATTTACCAATTTGCAGGCCACTACCCTCGCTCCCCATCCATTATTTTTAAGCTTATAATTTGATTTGTTGAATGATTCATATCTATCATCCATGCATAAAAACCTGTAACAAATTACTGCAATGCATGCTCTGTTTGTGTCTAGCTGCCTCTGTGTTCTCAGTGCACTTGCAGGAACTGTTAGCAAAGGATAGGAGAACTTGGCTCCAGCATCTTATTTCATTGTTCTAGGACACCCACAGCAAGGATTGAAGGGGTGTTCTTGCTTGGTGCATCTATCTTTATGGGCTGAAGAAAGCAAACTCTGTTTTGCAGAGCTGAACCATGTATATGTTATTCCACAAAAACAGCTCTGAGGGTTAAAACTTGTAAAGAATACTGATGATTTTTAGCTGTAGAAACTGAGGTGAAACTAGCCTGCCTTTGAATTCTTTGAATTCCTGGACATTCCAGGAATCATGAAAATTATATGCCTGACAAGAAGGCCATGCCCTAACACACTTTAAAGGTTTTTCTTCCTCCAAAAATGCAACATTAGGACTTCTCAAAGAAAAACTGAGCTTTGGTTTTTTTTTTTCAAAACCAGAGATATTTTCCTGTAGTCTTGTTGTCTAACCCATTTCGTGTTAAACTTTCCACACAGACTAAAGAAATACTCAGGGAGATACCTTGCAAGGAAAAAAATTGCTCCAAGTGGTTGGAGTTTAGCAAACTTATAAGTAACTGAAAAATAAGATCTTATTATAGAAAGTTTCAGGCAGCCTTAATCATAACCATTGCTACCAGAACCATCTGTAGTATATAGACATCTGTATACTCCTAGGTGCACTGTGTGACAGTACTTTGCAAAATGATGTTATTCTGCAAATAACTGTTGCACTTATTTTTTAATGTTATACTTTGGAGTAGCTCAAAGGTTAAACAGAATGGTTAGAAGAATGCAGTTATTGTTGCTATTTATAGTTTCTTTATAACCCTACCTACTGTATGGTGCTTTCAAACATGACTTTTAGTAATAACTTTTTCATCATGAGGTTCTTAGAAAGTACAGAGGGAATACTGGGATGTAATGGATAGATTTTAATTTTTTTAAAAAATTGAAACTGACAGGCACATTTGGCATACATAGGAGGAATATGCTGTTCTTTAAGTGTTTAAATGTGCAGATTGTATCCAATTATACATTGCTTTAATTATTTTCTAAATGCACTGTTCTAAAAGTACAGACATTATACTGCTGTTGGTCCAGGAGGATGTGATATATTTCATTTTGAATAAGGCTATTTTACCCTGCCATCTCTTTAGGGGTAGATCTTTTTAATCTGTACAGATGAAACATGTAGCTTGTTATAGCAGCTCAAACATAATTAGTGATCTGTTTGTACAGAACAGTTACGGGCCAAAGAAACAGTCTCTCATTATTTTTTATTTCTCCATCTTAAAATTAGGAGACTTTTTGACTGGTAAATGAAAATAGATCACCAGTGCCACAAGTCTGGGTGAAATGTCTTGGTAGCAGGATTAAGAAAGTCTTGCTTCATTTCAGACTATATGTGACCTTGGGAGATCTCAGTTATGCCTTGGGACAAAAAAAATTAATGTTTCATTTTGTAGTGGTACCATCTTTCACGTTTATGTGGATTTAAAAATGTAAATAAAATTGCTTTCTGTCAACGGGATGTGTGAAGGCTGCAGTCATATTCACCACAAGAATTCAAAGTGCCTTTTGACCCATCATTGGTTCAGTAGATAACAATGTGATCATCCCCTTCCAGTAATCTAATTTGTAAGCACTTTATAGCCCAACATTTTATGCCTAGTTGTTAAAAAGTGAGAAATAAACCTTTAAGCACTTCATTGCAGATTTATTTACAGGATGTCTGTGTATCAAATGAGAAGATTTTAGAGTGCCAGGACATCTTGTATAGCAGTCTTGTAACAATAACAAGACTGAGTATTATAAAAGATAGGAGGGATGACCAGCAAAGGAGTTCAAGGGCTCTCTGATAGTTTTACTTTAAACTTCTATGTGCTTATCTCACACAATTCTCTCAGATCACCTTTGTGGCAGATTTGGCATGAACTGTGTTCTTCTAAAATTGAAAACAAATAAAAGCTACTGTGCGTTCTGTTTAGAGGTGAGGACGGACAAAACCACAGTTTTAATTAAATGGGCTTGTTCTAATTTTGACAATGCAAGATCTGGAATAAGTGTGAAGTTTGCCACAATTCAGACTACCCAAGTGCCCACATATTTGTCTCTCTGTATATTTGGAACATTTTTTGGCCAGAGCTTCGTCCGGTATTAAGTCCGGATGATTCCCCTGATCTGGCCATATGTGACTATGCATACCTTCTGTTGTTGCTTCCTCTCCTGGCTAGCAGACAATTGTTCTGAAATTGTTCTGTGTAAACTCTTAAGCTTTGAAACAGAAACAAGCCCTTAAATGTTTAATGTTGGCATGAAACTTTCCTACATGCAACTAATTCTGCATTTGCTCAGTAGGAATTATAGATTTTCTTTTCTCCAGAATGTGAACAATATCTTATTATTAAATATTTATGTGCTGCATTATTCAGAGCTTCATTAGAAACTCTTGGTATTGGCTGTAGGTAGGATCAGGACACTAGATTAGGTGAACAGATTTGGCCATTACTTTGCTTCTGAATCCTGTGGAACACACTGAATACTTTACCATGAGATTATCTCAACCAATTTGAGTGGAACTGATAAAAACTAATCACTGTTAGACTCTGCAAACACTTTACAGCAACAGAATTTGATGGAACACACTTCCCAGACTCCCCCTAGATATCCATGGGTCTCTAAAAAGATCTGACTTGCAGTATTAAGCAAAGATACTGTGGAGTAAATTTTTTCAAATATATTCTTAGTTTTCTGTGGTGGGATTTCACATAGGTTCTTATTTTAGAAACAGAAGCAGTTGTCCCAATGGCTGGTACCGGGGAACTCAGTACCTCTCATGAAGTAGATATCTGTAAGGTGTTACTGTAGAGAACGTACTTGGGGTTCTTTCCTAAAACACAACTACATGCCCAGGTGCAGACAACTTTGGTGCTTGACTAGGCTGTGTTTTGAGCTGCGGGAAGAGGAAGTATCCTTAATCCGGAACATATGTAGCTGAGTTAGGAAATCAAAGTATTTGAGCAAAGAAACAGCACCTTCCTCTCAGGTGAATTGTTAGCACGGGTGTAGCTGTGCACAAACATAATTGTTTTCATCTTGTAAATTTCTCACATAGAGGCAAAGAAATGCTCTGTGTTTGACCACACAGACACATCGTTGTTGGATTCTGTCCTGAGCCTCAGCATAAATGAGCAAGATGAATATTGTAATTGAGGCCTAGGAGTAAAGATCTGTCTTCCAGAAACTGTCTCATTCTTCCTTCTGTTTGCTACTTTTTTAAACCTCTGCTCACAAAGGTATTTCCAGGCTCAATAAAGGATATGAGGTCAGTGTTTATGTGTAATATTCACAGTAAATCTCAGTGTGAAGGAAGATATGTGAAAACAAGCCTGTGAATCTAAAGGAAATGGTTCTTGTGTTTATTAACCAACAGGGTATATTTTTCAGAATGGATGTGTTTAAAAGAAATCTCTCATTAAGCTCAGTGAAATCGAAGAATATGTGCTGACTATAACCAAGATTACTACATGTTTTGAAGAAGTAAAGCTTGGGGTTTTTATGTTGACTTATTTTTTCTTTTGCCTTTTTATGTCATCCTTTTGAGGAAAAGTACAAGCAAGAGAGAGCCCTAAGGGTTATAAAGTGTACTCTCAACATATAAAAAGCAGCAAATATGTGAAAAAAGTATATTTGCCTATAGTATTTGCTAGATGTAGTCTGATCTAAAGCCCATCAATGAAACAACTGCACGTTTTTCCACACTACCTCTAGACAGGTTTAACAATGTTTTCCACAAAGTAGATTTCAGAGCTTCGTAAAAAGTACAAAAGCCCCCAAACAAACACTTCCACTCCCCCTCTCCCCCCAAACCTCACAACAAAGATAAATCAGAAGTGCAGAGGAGTGAAAGGTGCTACCCATCTTGGACTAGTTTTAGATGTTCATCTGCAAACATCCACATCACTTGTTTGACTGATGAACCACGAGGGTGCAAAGCAGTTCCCTGCAAGGCACACTGACCACACACACTCGCCATCAGCAGTGATGCTGGAGACTCACACTACATCACACTACAGCTACAGTGTCTCTGTGGGAGGCAGTTGTCCTATCTGTCATAAACAAGGACATTAATATATAACTAGGAACACTTCACCAGTTCAGAACAATTAATGATATGATAACACATTTAATCTTTAATTGAAGTTGCAGACCTTATGAAATAATAAAACAGTGAGGCAGAAATAGTATAAAATATATTGATTTGTCAGTAATTGATTAAAAAAAAAATCAAAAAACACCCCATGAATCCTGCTCTCATTATGCCATCTCAGATTGATGTTTTGGGATATTATGTGCTTTTGCAACTAACTCATCTGTAATAAAAGGACGAGAGTAGAGAAATATGACTCAGAAAAGGATTTAAAAGCACCAAACAAATCCAATATCTCGGAAATCTATTCATAGCTCATTGTCAATGAGAGAGGCCTAGCAGAAGAATGGTGAGCAGTCCCTTTTCTTGGTATTAGCAGAGCTGTGCAACAATCTTTAGCAGCCAAAATGTTTTGCTGCGTTTGACCTAAGGTGAATAGATGGGTTGAACTCCCTGCAAGCCTTTACACATTACTTATGTGCTTTCTATATTATTTTAAAGATAAGAGCAGATAAACCAATGGATATTTGAATGTGTGTCTATTGTATTGTTGCAAATAAATCCAGGCAGAATTTTAATGTTAGTAAATTTCTCTCTACTATGATGAAAGGGGAATTACTTGATGTCACTTTTTTTCTTATATGGAAACTCTGTTAGTGCCAGTCAAGTGAAACAACAAAGCAGGTTTTGAACTCTGAATATGTAACACAGGTTACAGTGAGACTCCTCGCATGTTTAAACATTTGCTTCTATCCTCTGCTGAATAGAGGGATACCACAGAACCATAGAATAAGCTGAGCTGGAAGGGACCCATAAGGATTATCAAATCCAGCTCCTGTCCCTGCACAGGACCATCCCCAAGAGTCACACCAAGTGCCCAAGATCATTGTCTGAATGCCTCCTGAACAGGATGGTGCTGTGGCCGCTTCCCTGGGGAGCCTATTCCAGTGCCCAACCACCCTCTGGGTGAAATACCTTTTCCTAATGTCCAAACTAAACCTCCCCTGACACAACTTCAGGCCATTCCCTCAGGTCCTGTCACTGTCACCACGGAGAAGAGATGAGTATCTGCCCCTCCTCTTCCCCTCATGAGGAATTTGTAACTGCAATGAGGTCTCGCCTCAGTCTTTTCCAGGCTGAACAGACCAAGTGACCTCAGCTGTTCCTCACAAGGCTTCCCCTTAAGGCCCTTTACCATCCTTGTTTCTCTCCTTTGGACACTCTCTGACAGTTTAATGTCTTTTTTATATTGTGGCACCTAAAACTGCCCCCAGCACTTGAGGTGAGGCCACCCCAGAGCAGAGCAGAGCAGAGCAGGACAATCCCCTCCCCTGCCTGGCTGATGATGCTATGCCTGATGCCCCTCAGGACAGGGTTGGCCCTCCTGACTGCCAGGGCACTGCTGATTCATGTTCGACCCATCATCAACCAAGTCCCCCAGGTCCCTTTCCTTGGCACTGCTCTCCACCCTCTCATTCCCAGTCTGTCTGTACATCCAGGGCTACCCCATCCCAGGTGCAGAATCCAGCACTTTCCCTTATACTTCATACAGTTGGCAATTGCCCCATTCTGTAATTTGTTGAGGTCTCTCTGCAGGGCCTTCCTGTCATCAAGGGTCCAACAGCTCCTTCCAGTTTTGTATTGTCTGGGAACTTGCTTAGTATCCCTTCCAGTCCTGCATCCACGTAATTTTTGAAGATGTTGAAGAGCACAGGGCTGAGGATGAAGGCCTGAGATGAACCCCACTACAGTTACACATTGGTAAAAGTAAGAGGTCTATTTAACTTGCTTTTTGGTCAGAGTTTTGTTTAGCTATAGGTTTTCTAATGTAAACTATAGTGCATATTGCAAAATAACCCAGCTAAGTGCTGGAAAAAGATGATTGTCCTTTACTTGGAAGGAGATAACGAGAAGTGATATTGGTTACACCACCCAGAGTCTCATCTGAGACTCTCACCTGGTGTAGCTAGAGCCTACCTTATCCTCACAGTTGTACAAGTTGTGGCTGATGTTCTTGGTTAGGACAGAAAACGTGTCTTTATGCCTTACATGCTTTTGCTGGTGACACTGGCACAAATGTTGAGAAAAATGTAGCCCAGATTTGCCTATCAGTTCTTGGAAACCTTTGACACCTGACATTTAGAGTGGTGACCAGCACAACATGCATAAGCATGAATGGCATTTCTTTGACTTCCCACAGTTACAACACAGGTCTGTGGCTGTTTCAGCTTGTTGCTGCCTCTTCCTACCTCACATGTCAACCAGTGGAACAAGTTCTAGCTTTATTTATGCAGGTATTGGTACTTTCCATTCCCTGTCAGCTTAAGCAAAATTCAATCAGGAGTTCACCTCCACCTTCCTGCTGTGAAGCCTGCCTAGCTCCTTCCATGTGGTTCCTCTGCTCCCTTCCAAGGACTTTCAGGAATACATACACAGAGTGGTTTTATTTGGTACGTCAGATGTGTAGGGATTGAATACATTCTATGTGTGCATATTGGTACAAAGTCCCACGTTGTTCTGTTTGCTTTGGCATAAATACTCATGCAGAAGACAAAATGAGAGTGACATCTGGAAAGATACATGACATCCTTGATCTAGCAGTGAAGTTTTCCTCTGTTATGAAGAAAGTTCATTGTGATGATGGCTGCCGCATCTCGGCTTCTGTGATTATCACAGTCTCAGTTACTGTTGCACATTTTTTTGAATCAGTATCCTGCATTACAGCCACTCATCTGGCACCTGAAGGGACTAAAAAAATCAAGATTGTAATCTGTGAAAGATTACTGCGTATGCACATATTTGGTTTAGCCTTGCTACTGTCTTGTTTGATGTTCTGCTCTCTCACCCTTTCTCCTGCCTGCTCTTCCTGGATAACCATGTTACAGCATATGCAGGTGCAGCCATATGTAGGTGCTTTGGCACACCTTAAATTTATCTTCTTTCACTGCTGTGGGAGGGAGGAGAAGCCGTGTCCACAACTTACGCCTTCCGTCAGAATCCAACCAAATCAGGTGATTGCTAACCTGGGAACAGGCATGTGAGAAAAGGACTGCCTGTTAAGGTGTCTCAAGCACTGGGCAAGCACTGAAGTGGCTAGGGTGTTTAGTGTTGGAAGAATGTGGTGGGTGAGTGCAGAGGCAGGTAAGGAAGGCTGTATGGCTTAAAGAATGTGTTTTCACGTGCTGTTTTTTATCAAGGATTTTCTCCTTAGAAAGTGGACTGTCTTGTATTTTTTTTTTTTTTTAAATCCAGGTTACTATGCAAGATTGCTTGGACAGGTGGTAGCCAGTTTTGATTCAGAGATGTGCCAGGGAGGACAGAGCATAGGCTCCTGTGAGTAAAGATCAATATTTGCTTGGATCAAAGTTAAGTATAAAGAGGACATACATGAACACATATTGATACATATAAATATGTGTATGTGTATGTGACAATTAACTTGGCCTGCTTTTGTGGAAGTCTATACTAGCAGAGAATTCTTAGCATTGCTGATCTTTTAATGGACCTTTCAGTTTAGGGATGGGACAGCTGAGGTGTGTCTCCTCATCAAACTCCATGTTTTAAAACATTACAGAGTGTGCTAAAGACAGGCTCCTTTGTGAAAAGGGCCATACTTGTCTTCCAGATGAACCAAGAACACAGAAAAGCACTCAGGTTGCTGTTCCTTGAAGCACAGCTGTCAGAATTCATTCTTTGTAAAGCGAGCAAAGTGTGGAGTGAGGTGAAGGAAAATCTTGGACAGCAACAACAACAAAAGTTTTTTGAGGATTAAAAATGGTGTGACTTGTTGACATATAATTAATCTGCTGTCTGTATGACTTGGAAATAGAACCTTGGCATTGGTCCTGTTCTCCCACTACCTCCCTACCTCTTCATGTGACCCCAAGAGTGTTGCATCCAATGTTGTGTGTTCTGTCCTGTGTGCTGTATTTCTAAATCTTGGTGACCTCTCATGACTTGGAATCTTCTCAGTGGGGGAAGAATTCTCCAGTACATCGCAGCATGAGTTATATCCAGAAAAATTATGTAAACAGGACATAATACCTCTGGAACAGCTCCTTGGGAAAACAGGTACTTGTTTGATACACAGCCCTTTTTGGGCTGCCAGATACCATGTGCACATCTACCCAGTGAAAGGGTGATAAACAATCCAGTTTTTAGTGTCCTTTTCCTCTGGCTGTAAGATAATCAAAGGCTGAGACTCAGGCAGGGCCAGTTAAGTTGTGTGATTGGTCTCATGATGCCTCTGCCAAAGGTGTGGAGAATCCTGGGAGGACAGCTGCAGGCCTGAGGCAAGTCACGATGTGCAGTTTGAGCTCATAAAGTGTGGTGAGGAATGTGGATATTTGCCACAGGGCTGCAGTATGGGTTAACCCTGGTGGGAGCAACCTAAGCGCGCGATGAAAATGGCATTGTGATGTTCAGTTCTGAGGCTTAATTTTTGTACAGCCTGACAGGGTGTCACTGCAGAATATGAAAGTAATTACATAAAAGTAATTCATTTGCATGTGGTCCCATTGACTGGAGAATTTTAATGCCCATTGGAAAGCACGTCTTATTATAACCCTTTTGAAAAACCCGCATGAATACATTGACCCTTACCTGTGAAATATTTCTATGGACTTTGCTCAGGATTTGACCTTTGGCCCACAGAAGTTCAATTCATTGGACAGGGATATTTTTGGTTGTTTTTTATTGTTTTTCAATAATCATCATTTCACAATGCCACCACTTTAAGCAGAACTTGTGTTTTTCTTTTCTACATTTGGTAATATTGAAAGAGCACCAGCTCACTCTTTTGAATGTCAGAGTGCCACTAGGCAGTAAGCATGATAGATGCATAATTTGCAGTTACATCCATTTTCTATCTGATCCACTTTTCTCTCTGCTATTTACAAGGTAAATGAATGGGGAGATCAGAACTCTAAAGGAGTTAACACACCAGTCTCAGGTAAAGCTTTATCTGCCTACCAAGCTGCCATGGCTCACAATAAAGCAAATCTTCTCCTTCTATGGAACAATTTTAAGAATTCGAAAGCCTTTTTAGGCCAAGCATTACAGGAATGCAGGCATTGCCGGGCAGAAATCTTAATTTCAATCATATGCAAGATCTACAGTGTTAGCATTCATAAGGAGTTTATGAATAGGAATCAAGAGGAAATTACCTGCTTTTTATCAATAGTCACTATTTCCTCTGTCTGCATAGAGGCTTGGAGGAGAATTGTTGGTATCTTTATTATTAAAATGTCAAGTTATTTCTTTTGTAGATTTCTGGAGTGCATATGTTGTGTTACAGCACAAAGAGTGCATATTCCCTGTGCACAGGGAACACAATGTCTATTATAGTTTCTAATACTACTATTGTGTGGAGTGTGGAACAAAAATAGCTGGCATTCTTGGCTTTCTTCACATAGAGGGACTGCTCAGCTGTCTCTAGTCCTGTGAAGGAGAATCAGAGATTGGAGTAGAAAGTTTGCAGAAGAGAGATTTGTAGGAGCCCTGTGACTACCTGGCTGTAAATGCTGGCTTCTCTATAACAGAAAAAGAGAGAAGGTAGGTTCACTATCTCCTGCAATGATCACTGAGACAAGTTTGTGGCTAGGCCTGATTTGCCTTTAGTAGTAATTTTAGAGGGGTTCAACATGTGTAGAGTGATGACTTACTGCAGTGGAAGGGAAAGGAGGTTTTTAGGCCAAAAAATGAGCTCTTTTTCTTTTTTTTTTCTTCTTTTTTCTGTGAAATAGACATAGCTTTTGCTTTTCTGGGTCTTAAATTTTTGAAGGTGAGGCACTGGGTGGTGATTTGCAGGAAAAATATGCTGTGGCTCAAGGAAGTCTCTGAGAAACAAATAGATGCTGAAAGGATTTTATGGGGAAACATCATTACAGACTTACCTTGTTCTTGTACTCTACACTAAGCACACTTTGTTTACTGTTGTTGAAATAGACCTTTGGTCTCACCAATGTACTTATTCTTGTGTGCTTCTTTGGGTGCTGGCGAACTTGCCTCACGTGGTAAAAGTTTCCCCCGAGTGGTGGAGGAACAAAATGGTTTTCTGTGCCACATCCTGAGACTGGGGTGCAGCAACGGAGTCTGAGTCTTCTGATGTCTGAATCCAGCCCTTGAAGCAGAATCAAGCATCTGAAGTGCTGCAAGCTAAGTATAATCAACTCTTTGCAGACAATTCTCTTTTCTGTAACTAAAATATGCTCATGCAGGTGGATAATCTAATGCAATTTAACTATATTTTCCAACTTAAAGGGAACAGGTGTGTTATCTAAGAAACATCTGCCTCTACTCCTGAAATTAAATATTCTGGTTCAGCTGCTAAAAAAAATAAAATTGGCAAACTCCTAAAAATTGAACATTTTTCTATGACAAACTTGAAATTGAGATTGGACACCTGAAAAATGAGAAGATCATTGGGGTTTAATTTTAATTTACCTTGTTTTTTTTCTGTTCAGGCAACTTCTTTTCATTAAAACTATTTATAAAATATGTATTGCTGAATATTCACTGACACAAACGTATGTACTCTGTTTTCATACTGTTCCTAGTTCTGATATGATATGCTGTTCATCTATCAGATCTACATGTTATTTACAGTCTCTGTGGGTTTTTAAATCATTGTGGGTATTCTCAAATACACAGTTTCTTTTATTTTTTTAAAATAGTATCTGTTTTCAAATCTTTAATTGAAGTTTCAGCCAATTTTGTCTATATAGAACTTTCAGAGTGTAATTGTACATGTGACTCTTTCCATTTTCATGTTTCATGTCGTAAAGGAAATGATACAAAATAGAAAATATACCTATTTAACAAAATAATTAGAATTATTTTTTCCATGCAGTGTGTTAGAAGTTTATTTGAAATGGGGTTTTAATTACATTAAAATAGGTAGACCTAATTTTCTACTGTTTCACACCATTTGTTTGGTTTCGTACCCATTTGTTGACCAGAACAATGGTTAAAAACCATTGTATTACAATGGTTTTTATTGTGGTTAAAAACCAGTGTATTGCACTTACCTTCTGTGAGCATAAATTACTATGTGAAGCCCAGAATGATAATTCAAGGTCAGTGCTTATCTTGCAAATAGAAGACTGAGGAACAGCTGGTCACCATGATTGAGCCTAAAATGAGATTCTTCAGACTGTGTTTAAACAGTTCAAGTTGTAAGACGTAGTGAAAATCCAGTATTTCCTGTTTTGTACAACAGATACTTACGAGTGTTTAGTGCTTTTGAAATGAAAACAATTTATCTAAGTACCTTATAAAAGCTAGGACTCTCTAGGGATATCGAACTTTATACTACTTTGGTATTTTAGTACTCCTTGCAAATAAGAAATAGCCCTAGATTCTAAATTTTTATTAAAAAAAAAAAAAAAAGCTTGCTTTTCACAGTATGGAATCCTAAATGCAGCATATACTTGCATTTCTCTGCATTTATAGATCTGTACTGGAAATGATGTTGAAAATAATACAGAGAAGGGTCACAACCACTCTGAAAGTGAACAGAATAACTTCTTTGGATATGAGGATTTTTGCAGCACAATTTGTGAACATTAGTATCAATTGCAGCTATTTGATCAATTTTCACTTCCTTCACTTCTAATTATTAAAGGGAACTTCAAAAACATAAGAGTGTATGTGTAAAAATGCTCAAGACTTGATATCAGGATGCATTGATATCAGGGCATATTGAGTGATCAGAATATTCATGTGCACCGGAGTATAGAGGTGAAAAAAGGACTACACTAATATGTGTGGGAAACTGATGCAGTAAATTCACTTCAGGTTGAAGAATTTTCAGTGTTGGTTCCCTCAATAAATGTTGCTCCCCTTCCATTGTCCCAGGTGAAGGAGATGAAGGGGAAAAGACTTTTCTTCTCTTTCTCTCTCTCTCCCCCCCGCTGTCTTTCTATATATAAATGAAAAGGTATGGGAAGTGAAATATTGATTTTTTTATAATGTGTACAAATTATATTTTCCCAAATTAAAGTAAAAACACTTAATGAAAATTATTGAAGATGTGACAAACTTATTTATACTCCATTAATCTAACTGTGTTGGGGAGATTCACAGACCTTCAGTAATAAAATGCAGAATTACCTAGGTTGTTCAATACTGTAAATATGTCTTTATCCTTAGTGACAAAGAAAAAAAAAATCACTGTTCTAGCACTTTCACAGGGTGCTGGAAACAGATCTGAATTTCAGGGCCAAATCTAGCCCTTTCTTGTTGTTCATGGTGAGAAGGAGACCAGTTCTTGTTGCAGCAATGGGAAGGGACAGGGAGAGGGATGTGTAATTTCAGATCCTCAAGTGGTTTTTGTATGGGATTGTTTATAGTGAGGAAGAGCTCTGTAGAAGAGCAAGAGATTTTTGCCTGAATGTGTGACTTCAACTGTACCTTTCAGACACCTACAATGAATGTGTTAGACTGTTTTGAAGAGTGTACTATGGTGGGCATTAAACCAGAGACCTCCCTTCCACGTATCTCTGTGCTGACCTGATTTCTGGGAGAATTGATACAAGAATGTGCCAATGAGGAGCAGAAAATATATGCAGCAAAGGACAAAACTATTCAGTGAACAAGGGCAAATAGTTTGAAGCATTAATGGAAATGTATGTCATGATTTCCATCTTGTATACTCTCTATCAAATCTATGAAACCTAAGAACTACTCCCCAGCTTCTGGATTTGTGTCCATGACCTGTGGATTTCCTGATTTGTTTTTTTCTTTCCATCAGTTTTATTCTTCCTCTCTGTTCCTATGCTTTCACTTTCCTAGAAGAAAGGGCACATGAGCTCTGGGGGAACTTCAGTCAGCTTTGCATAGATCCCCAACTGGCCGGTTGTGAGCAGGGACTGTAGCTGCATGGCGGAGAGCATTCATTGCAATCTGTGTATAGTCCGTGGGAGGAAGCCCTTGCTTTTCAGCTGTGTCACTGGGACAAGCAGCACAACTTCGAGAGAAAAGGGAGTTGTTTCAAAGAGCTAATCTCCTGTAGTTTTGGAGATTGCAAGTTCCTTTGACTTCGCTGTTCACGGACAAAAGCCATTGTTTAGTTGTTTGGTTTAGGGATGACCTTTTATCCCGGTCTTTTTCCCATTCATTTCCTTTATGTAGGCTATGAGGATAAGCAAGGTGCTTTCCTTTGTGTTTCTGGAAGTTCCCTATTTTGCATAGCTGCTGCAGGATAAGGCTGTGTTGTCTTTAGGTTTTCTTTGCACTGATGGTGTGACAAATGCTGTTCGAGTACAACTAAGGATCGGGGCCATATGCTGACTGTCAGACATGATTATTTTTCAGAACTATAGTCACAGAAGTGAGTCCTTTGATCATATCCCAAAGGCAAGAGCAAGAGGTTCTCTCTGGTCATATTAATGTCATGCTGGTTTTCATTTATTTTTCAACGATGTTTTTTCCATACTATGGTGAAAATCCTCATAAATAAATCATGGAGCATTAAATGACTCAGTATGCACTTGCTATCAAAAGTATTTGCCTTTTAATTTAAGAATGCTTTAAAACTTATTTTAGATGACTCTGTGCTGGTGTTATATCTGGACTTCAGTGTCCAACAGCTGTGGCATTTCTGCTGCTTGCTTGCTTCTGCTGAGGGTATGCCTGAAACAACACTTTCTTGGAAAATTAATTTCCATAAAGAAGGTTGCTTACTCATGAATACCTTCTTTTAGGTCATGGTGTAACTCATTGGTAGATCACAGGGGGAGAACTCGCACTTTAGCTACCTGAAGTGCTGTTGACACAAAGATAGATGGTGTCTAATATTGTAAGAGCCCCACGACTGAGAAGTTTTCACTTCAGAAGATTCTCTTCTGACAGATGCAGAAGGTAAATTCTTTAATCAGGGAAGCCACAGTGCCAAATTTAACATTAACACATGTCCTGTGATAACCCTAAATTCAACATCACTAACAATTTTGATTAAATTATGATTGTATGAGTAATATATACCCAGTCAACATGCTTTCTTCCTGTCAAATATGGAATTATGGGAGAACTCTCCCTGTACTAACAAAAATTCTTTTCTCTCCTTCCTAAAGAAAAGAGAAATATATAGTCTGAAGGTAGTAATGAGTAAATAATACACTTGTGTATCTGCTGAGCAAATAAACTTGGTGTCTATATTTTGAAATGGCTGCCAGCAAGTTAGTTGAAACGAGTTCAAAATCTATATGCAGATGAAGTTGTGTGTTGTGGCTGTCTACCTAACATTGGATAAATACAGCTGGATGAAATGTTTTCCATGTAATTTAGATGTGTGTGTCACCAAGAAGGCTTCCAGAAGATGATGAGATTCTGGGGTGGAATATGTGTGTCACAGCAATATAAGATGGATCACAGGTGTTGATTTTTTTCTGCTGAATAAGAAACTGTTAGAACAATTCACATCAACAGAAATGGTTTTTCCACATTAATATGACCCATCAAATACAAGGGAGATTGAAGTGTTAGTCCTGCAAGTATGTATAATCACCTGTACATGCAGAAGCGCTATCAAAATTTATGACATACTATATAGAATGTGTATGCTCATGAATTTCTGTGAAACCAAATGTGATGGATAGCATGAGCCACTTACATATTAGAAATTACTAAAACAACAATATTTTACTATTATTAATATTTTTTTCCCCTTCCTTTGTTTCACCCATTTTCATTTGGAATTTGACAACTTTTTTCCAGGGAATTTTACCAGTGTTTTTTTAATGTTAGGCTAATTTATCTTATTTCTTTCATCTCCAATTTCATTTTATTCCTCTAGAACTCTTTTCCAAGACTTTTTCTCCTCGTTTAATTTTTTTGGGTACCATTTCTCTCTTTAATGTTTATTATTCTCTCCCTTCTCTTCGTGTTCCTGTTACACATTTATGTATTTTTCTTGGTTTCTGTGAGTGTTTAACCTTTTCCCATCTATTTCTTTTACTCCCACTTTCTCACTTATGCCATTGTATTGTCTATGGCTTTTGTCCCAGGTTTCATTAAAGGTGTATAGGAAATGGCCAAAAAGCAACGTATAGCAATCATTGAACACAATTAAACACATTTTTTATGAGAGTCCATATAATTCAAAAGTACAAATAATAGATTTCTTACATTGCAGTGATAAGAAAAGGAATACAGATAGATATGGTCTGGAATTTTTATTCTGTTTAACAAAGTTAATTTTTTTTGTAATATACAGCTGTTACTCCATAAAAAGTGTAGTAATTTTTTATTAAAGCATCTAATAAATAGGATTAGCTTGAGCCAATTGTTTAGGTTTACAAATTACATCAACATAAAAGAGAGTGAAAGTTTGTCAAGACTGAGGAAGAATTGCTGATGAAAGCCCTTTAATGAGGTTTGAAATATACATTCTTCTGAATTGCTTTGCTCTCTTGCATTTTTTTAAGGCTGGTTAGGTATGAACTGCATCATTAGTCTTTAAGAAATGGTCAATTACTGGGAACTGCAAATTAGCTCTACCTGTCAGTGCCTCCAAAGGGAAAGCTTTGCTCATCTGCAATATGGGAAACAAGAGGGGAACTGAATGTCACGGGAATCTCTAAATCAGCTGTGACAACAAGCAAATCTATCTTCAAAGAAGATCAAGACAATGGCCCTTCCTGCCAGAGTGAAGAATTTAAAAGGAAAAATGGACAAGTTCAGAAGCAGCACTGTGGAATAAGGCTTTAATATTACTAACAGATCAAAGGAAATGGACTGGTAGAAAACAGATGAACTAGACAAACTAGGAGAACAGCCTGTCTTATAAACCTAAGCTGAACCACAGATTGTATTCCTAAACATATATTTCTGCCTTTTCACTAGCCACTTGCCCAAACATTCTTCAAGGTTTATTGCTCTTATCTTTCCTACACCATTGCAGAGTGGCTCATAAAATACAAGGGCTCTACCTCCTGTCTGGTGTCTGGAGGCAGGGGCAGGAAGCAGTAGGAAAATCCTACATCCTTCTCTCATTTTGGTGACCTAAAATATTCTTACAACAGAACATTTCTGCATGGAGTAAGAAATATGGGTTTGTCTTCTAGAGTTTTGGCTAAAGCAACCCAGCTTGACCAAATAATTTTACGCCTATTTCCATTTGAGAAAAAATTCTTGAGGCTCCACTGATCCTGTAGGCTAAATCTCTGTCAGCCACAATGAAATCTTGGATGCTCAGCTCATGTGCACTCTTAAATTTAGCTCAATATCATCCTCATTAGGAAAGATTCTTGGGAGCATTTGTTATACCACTTAGTTTTGTCATTGCTTGTATAGAAGGAATGCTTTTTTTGTTTTGTTGCCTTTTGGTGATTTCCTCTAGACTGTAAGGCAAGGTGAACAACTGGGGAACTTTGTCGTGTGTGTGACATCAGACCAGAACAAGTGATGCAGTATTTCATGTCCACCTTGCTACTGAAGCAGGCAAAATCAGATCAGTTCAGTTTTCCAGCTGAAGTATACTTAATGTAATACGACTTAATTAGGTTGACTGGGCAGTAGTACTTCACGCTTGCTGAGGAACTGACAAAGAAGAAAAGCAAGATATTCAGAAAATCTAATTGTTTTTGTGGTTCCAAAATTTTTAAGAATTGGGGCCTGGAATATGTTCAACCTTTAGCTTGGAATAAATTTTCTCTTACGAGTCCTGAATTTCCTTGCTGGAAGGGTGCTGGAGTAATGGAGGCTTGTTTATTTGTTTTGCCATTGAAACCAAGACAGTTTTTTGTGACTGTGCCTAAGGAGAAGCTGTTACTTTGAAAAGTTTCTGGCATTAGTCAAATATTCAACAAACAGTCATGTTCCATACTTGGAATTTATGCTGAGGAATATAGTGGAGAATTTCTCTTGTATGACTGAAAACAGGATGTGGCTTTTGTAGGGCTTCCTAAAAATCATGGTAATGTTTCATTTCTGTGCTGGATATGGTTGGGATGGTGTTAATTTTCTTTAAAGCAGCCTGTATGGTGCTGCATTTTGGATTTGTGACGAAAACATTGCTGATAACACACCTCTGTTTTAGCTATTGCTGAGCAGTGCTTGCACAGTGTCATATAAAGTCACGTTCGGCAATAAAACTGAAGGGCAGTTTTTCCAAAGTAGACATTGTTCAGAGACTGGCTGGAGACTGGTTTCTTTGTGGGATGTGGTGAGTAATTGCCTTTGCATCACTTGATTTATTTATTTTTCTTATTTTTGAATTTTTTTTTTTTTTACTCTTTTAACAAACTTTATTTGAGGTCCTTATTGTGACCTATAAGGTTGTTCTTGCTTTAGCTCTTTTGATTACATCCTTCATCCTTCTGGGAAGAGAGTGAACGACTGATCGGTAGGAACTTAGCTACTGGATGGGGCCATCCCATCACAAATTCCAATTAGGTCAGGATTGCAGATAAGTATTGAATGAGATGTGAGTGCTATAATTTGAATATTCTTATTTTAAGTTCTCCTTTTTAGTTTGGGTATTCTGCAACCGATCACTTCCTCAACCACAAGTAATGTCGAAGATAGGGACTAGGAGCCTCTGCTGCTGGAAAAAGAAGATTCTCAGCTATAAGGCTTTCATTTGCCTAAAAGAGGTGCCCAGGACCTCACTGTAGAATGGTCCAGGAAATGGACCACAGTGTAAGCCTAGCTGTGTGCTGAAGAAATTCTGATGTTGTATGCAGCAAACTGAGTGAATATACAGTGTATATAATCTTTTATGAAAAACCCCATACTTCTGACTTTCCCTTTACTATTTTGATCACTAGAATTTGCAGAGATCACTGTTTATTATAGTAATAGTAATAGCCACTAATTTGCAATTGTTTCAGGAAGCTGGTTTAGTATCTCAGTAGAACTGAAAAGAGAAAGTGTCCGAGGACATAGTTTCTTTTTGCTCACAACTTACAGAGTGAGGCTAGGCCTGGATTCAACAGGCAAACAAACTTAAGTCTCTGAAGAACACAGGATGAAACATAAAAAGGTTAATATAGTCAATAGTATTCCATTTATTTAAGACAGAGAGTCTGGGATGTTCCCTGGACAGCTCCTCCATATGTGAATGAAAGTTTTTATATATGGGAAAATTGTGAAGATGCTTCTTTACAGCATCTTCTCATTAAGCATTTCTGGTGTTGGATATTTTTTAGTTCATCATTGTACAGCACAATTTTTACAGGGATTCCATGGCTTCTAGCTTGCTGTAGGGAAGGAAGAGCTAACCATCACTTGTAACATCAATAGTTTCTGTTGAATAGATATGGAAAATGAGGCTAGAAAGCTAAATGTCATGGCCAAGGTCAAACAGAAAAGAATGGTAGAACTGGGATTTAAACCCACTTCTCTCCCAGGTGTCTTAACACAGAACTAATCTTCCATTCTTTGTCTTAAAGGTAATTTATTTTGTAAGTCAAATTCTTGGTATATTACTCCTAAGAAGTAGCAGGGTAATAAAGATAATTAAGCAGATGTTCAAATCGCTAAATGAGTGTCATTTTTTGTTTGAAGGCTATCCCAACATGAACTCAGATTTTAGTCTCTTGTGAAAATGTCTGATATAATGCTGAGTTTTAATAGAGTACCAGAGAGAAGAATATTTAGCTCCCTTCAATGTATTCAGCTATTTGATTAATTGAAGGGCTCAGCAGTCAGCGGACATCTCATTAGCCAATTCACGTAGGCATGCTGTGACTATTTTGGATCACATATCCACAATTCAAATTGACGGTAAAAGTCCAATTAAAAAGTAAATGTATTTTCATACATTGTAACAGTGGTGTTGTCATGTAGCTTGGGTTTTTCCTTTTATTTCATTTCCAATTACTCATGTTAATGATGTGCTCCAGCATGTGAGAAACTAATGTTCTTATTTTGAGCTCTGCTTGGAGAAATTGTCAGGCAACCTTTCCCATACTGTTCTGCTCAGTTACTGCAGTTGAGTACTTTGACATACTACATATACAGAGGTTATTGTGCCAGATGGTGTGGTTGTTTCTAGGATGTGAAAAACCACAGAGAGACCCCTGAAATATATCCCTTATGTCATAAAACATCACTTTAACTGGCTTTTCAGAGATGAGACTTATAGGTAAATTAAGGTGCAGAGAGCCAAATTGTATCTAACATTGAATATTGAAAGGTCAGCTGATACATTTCCAAAGGCATTCAATTTATCTTCAGTATTAGACTACTTTTTAGCAATGTTCTTTACTGACATTAGTTTCCTGCTTTAGCCTATTGTTTAAAAGCCAGAATGTTAATTTATCCATCAAAGTAATGGTCTAAGTCTCAAAATTTATTTTGTTATTCATTTTGCATTAAGTAGAGATTGTAGAATGTATTTGCTAGTACTTCAAACTAGATAAGATTATACAGTTCTACTGAAGTAATGCAAAGCTTCCGCAAAGATAGGTTTACTCTGAATTACATCAGGGCCAAAGCAAAGAATTAGGAAGCTGTGTCTGGTTTCCTATCTACCTTTTCCTCCATCCTTCAAGAAAACAAACTAAAGAGAAATTTTTCTAATGGTTTAGCTCCATAAACAGTCCCTGATTTATATAAAGCAAATTTCAGTGTTGGAGCAAGGGAATGGACAGGAGAGGGAACTCTTTCAAATGTAATCTGTTGGCTGAAATGTTTTACGAGTCTGAGAGTCCCCCACAACCCCAGTAAGAACAATCAGAGCAGGTACAGCGTATTTCCACTGCCAGGGAACTCTGCTAGCTGGTGAAGTTTGGGAAAATTTAGGATTCTACAAGTCCGCTTCTGAATATTTCAAGGGCAGCATTTGACCTCACTGACCTGCAGGTGAGTTCTTGGTCATCATGAGAGGGTTTTGTGAGCCACACATGAGATCCCTTTTCTCCATGGGTGCTTGTGTTCCACCGTGTAGCAGCTGAGCTTCAGCATATTCAATTTTGTGTAGGAGCCCTTCTTGCTCCAATTGACCACAAACAATGCCTGTGAGTATGTATATTCTGCATTAGTATTAATTTTCCCCACATATATATACGTGTATATATGGAAATATATATATAATACATATATGAAAATATACATACATACATACATACATACATACGTATATAAATACATGTATTTCCTTTTCCCCAAAGGCGCTCTGAACCGCACTTAGACATGCCTCTGTATATGGCTCCAAAAAGCTCCACAACCACTGAATGTCAGGCAGGTCAGCAATGAATCTGAGTGGGCTAAGTTGCAGGTCTTTGTGCCATATACATTCCTTATATTTCAGTGAAAAGCAGCTAATGTCTGATGTAAACTTCAGATCCTGGAAACTATTGCAGATCTTTATTTAATCTACCAACTCAATTTGTGATCTTGACCATTCACTTCAGCCTGTGCATTGTATGGGGAGAGAAAAAGGAACAGAAAAGTTTTGCCAGTGAGTGTGGACCTGCAATTGCAAGCTTTTCCCAATCTGCTCTGGCATTAAAGCTTTTTTTCTCTGACAGTTTGTAAATGTGTATAATTCAAGATCTTCACATTTAGATGTTGGCAACATGGTTGCTACTTCAATATTTTTGATCTTTCATGGTCAGCTTCTTTCATCCTTAGCATACTTCAATTACTAACAAAACCAGCACATAAGTGCTTTGAGTAGTAGCGTTCCATTTGTAAATCCCCACACAACAAGGCAATGAACACAGGTACTGTGAACAGAGTTTAATGAGAAGCAGCAGACTGATCCATTCACATTGGCAGAACTTCTGAAGTTCGTCATTCAGTATCTAAAACAAGCATTTTGCTAACTAACTTGCTATATAGATTAAACTAAAAGGTTATTTTGGTTAACATTTGTCATTTGTCATTTTGTCAGGTGAATTAAGAAAACATCATTTTAATTCTACAGACTTTTATCTTTATTAACATCTCAAAACTTACCAGTGGGTTACTTTATTTTTCTATTCCACACAAAAATACCTTGTTTTGAGAGCACTGACTAGTCAGTCTTTTGTGTCTACCCAGTATTCATTTAAGAATGATTTATTCATTGTGATTAGTAACCAGATCTGGGTAAGACACATTAAAAAAAATGTAAAAATATTCCTCTGTCTCTGAACTATTTCTTGCTTTTAAGGCAGAGGAAAAGTAAAACAGGTCATCAAGAAATTAGATACATAAAGATGAGAGGTGAGATAATGAGCTCATTTGCATTGCATTCAGGATTTGTTTTGAACTTCAAAACATGAGATCATAAACCAGTCAACATTTAAATACTGCCAGCTATATGAAAGGCTAAATCAAAAATGGGCTTTGTTTTTTTTTATCCTCTAACAATTATTCTCTCACTGGATGTTTTCAGTCTTTCATTTGGCAATCTCTGAATGTGAAGTTCTGTCATCTATTCTTTATTTCTTTTTTAAAAAACAAACCAACAAACCAAACTTGATAAATTCCAAAATCTGCTATAAATAACAGAGAGTGGAGAGTAGAAGAATAGAAGGTATATTAGGAGAGCAGGTGTTGGGTTATTCAAAGAAGCTGCTCCTTTAAAAAATGCTTTGCTGCTGGTGCAGTTCAGAGCTTGATTTTGGGCAAATGAAACTTGTTCTACATAACAGATAAACAGGGCTAAGGTAACTGACCTCAAATACAGTTTTTCTGTGTATTAGAAGATATTTTTAGGCCTTTCACAGTAGTGTTTATATCTAGTCATTTTACACATACTATATACTATTCAAACTTCCATGAGGGCAGAAGAAAAAGGAAGGTTTTTTGTCTAGATAGGTGCTTTATGACCTGCCACAGGGTGGTGGAAAATAGATAGGACAGTTGTATTTGCCCTACTCCAGGAACAAGCCAAAGAACAATTTAAGCTTGAAGTTAAGATGGTGGACTGTAGGTTGGCATGTATATTAGGATGTTGCCAGTAAGATTTCCATCTTTATCCCTCTATTCCTTCCCCATTTAATTTCTTTGCAGATTACGAGTTGTTTCTCCATGTTTTACTGATCTGGGTTGTACATCTGGGTTACTGACCTGGGCTGAACATGGGTTGTATATCTCTTAATTCCCCTTTTCCAATTACTTGGATGAAGCCTTCTTGCTCTTTTTCACAGCAGAGAAATTCATATTCTGAGCAGAACCAGGCACAAACCTATGGCTTCATCAGGAATTTTCTTTCCTCTCTTTCCCTGAGCAGTCAGACAAGGCTGTGACAATTTTAGTCTGCTGTGATAAATGATAGCTCTACTAGCTCATTGTTATAGTGGAGGAGGGAGCGTAAAGATATAAGAGGATAACCTTTCAGGGATGCACAAATTTGCTCAAATAAATAAAATCAGGAAAGGGCAGCATATTTTCCCTTAGGTTTTTTTTTTTCCTTATGTCTGAAACTAACCCCTAGCTACCACATTATTGTAAAGGCGTTTGATTTTCCATTATCTAGGTTATCAGTTCAAATTTGGTCCAAGATGTCACTTGGCCCAATCTTCTGTAAATTAGACATACTTGACTAGGAGTACTGTCAGGTACTCAGCAACCGTAAGTGGAAACACAAGATTATGTCTTTACTTTGCCAGTATAAAAATGGAGACATAGACAAAAAACAAACTGATGTGAGTAAAAAGCAGTTCAGGTGACTTTTTGCAGAAAGCCTAATGGAGTCTCCAGTCAGCCTCACTGATAAAGATGCTATTCCTTCTTGCAATCTATTTTCCTCTGAATATAATCAGCAAAACAAACACAAAATAATCTTGTTAGTTGCAGACTGCTGTGTTGGCACCTGAACAACACCTAATGTGCCAGCTGCTGCTTTGTTTTGTTTTGTTTGTTTGTTTGTTTCTTGCTGTATTAATGGATTTTACATCACTTTTATTATCCAGTGAAAATATAAAAAAGACCATTCAGGTTGCGTGGAGGCCAAGGTGGTTTTGTGGAGAAATTCGGCTGCATAGCATCCATTTTTGGAATTGGTGATCATTGTATATTTTCACCTGATTACACCTGTACAAAACATGTGGCCTGTTAACTGCTTTGAGTGGTCTTGAGGTTTCCACTCTGGGTTTTGAAAGGGTACCTGTACATCATACATCACTTTACAGCAGGTGCTCTGCCGAATTGCTGCCACCACCCTAAACAATCATTCTATGTCTCTCTTAATGCTATCTTCCTTTCCCCAAGAAAGTCTGATTTCAAACATGCAAAAATTTTTCGTGTTAAGGTGAAAGAAAAAGGAAAGTTTTAGATTTTTATTTGCATCAGCATTTCAGATAATTTTTTTTGTTTGCTTTCACCTTCTCAGTAGGGTGTCTCAGATATATTAGCATCTTTCATTCCTGGACAGTGAAAGTAGTGTGAGAAAATCAAATATTAGATTATCTTGACCCTTAAGAGACTAATCTGGAAAAATACTCATAAATGTGAAAGCCAAGATATTTAGGATTCTGTTAAATTTAGTTGGACAGGCTAGGTAAACAGATAATTTACTTTCCCAGGTGAAATTAGTGGCAATTTTTGAAGCAGGTAAGGGATGAATTTTAGGACTTGGAAGAATTTTTTAATAGTTGCGGAGGAGAAAATCTCAAATAGCTAAGCATTAGTTATGGCCTTTGTGCACAAAATGACTATTGCTTATCAAATAATTCTCATAACTCTCACATATATAATAAGCATAGATCTTCACATACCTATTAGCATTTACAGTGTCTGTGGGGGTTTTAAAAATCACAGCCCAGTAATTTAGATGGGAAAATTTGATTTATTTTGATTTTGTATATTGTCCAGAGACCTTGCCTCAAGTAATAATCAATTTCATATTTCTGATAAAAGCTTCATACAGTATTTATGGTCTTTAAAGAGTTTTAGACTAAGAGTGTTTATAAAACACTTTTGAAAAATCCTTGTTTAGAAATGCTGGGATAACAATTGTCCATTAAATCAGTAACAGTATTAAAACAACAGCACAACATTAATGTTGTTTTTATGTCTTCTAGCCTAAGTGATAAAACTTAACCACAGCAATCCCAACCTCTCATTCTCCGCATTACTGTTTTTTTTTTTATAAAATACATTTCAGGAATAAAATAGACAAGTGGTTTATGGCACATAATTAAACATGATCAGTAACATAGATAAATATGTATGAAGCACAAAAATATAGACAAAACTATGTCAATAGAGACAAACAAATAGGCTTTTGGGTGCATACCCATACATGGCTTTTTGATATAACATGACATGGAGCTTTTATAATCATTATTATCCATGTTTACCACTTGCTTGCTTTCCGGTCTGCATGGCTTATTGCATATTATAATTTGAAAAGATTATGTTACCAGGGTAATGAACAATAAAAAAAATTGCAATTCATCCTAATAAGCTTGAATGGTAACCCACATGCCTTGGACATTTCTAGCCAGGCATAATTTATCCACATCTTTGGCTGTGAAACAGTGTGGATCTTCTTAACTGAGTCCCTGACAGATGGTTTAAGCTTTTTCAGGACTACATTTCCAATCACTTTGCCCATATTGCAAAATTGGCCTTGAAAAAGGGTAAAGAGTTGTTATGCTGCATTAACATCTCTTCTGAATTGCTTGCTGTGAAGGACATGAAAGAGAAGGAAATCAGAAGAGGAATGTTTTAAAAATACACTTTTGAAAATTACAAATGTTAGGATGATGATAATTTATATCCCTCACCTCAATTATAATGTGAATGTGGTCACATTATGTATGATAATGAAAACACAACCTGTTACCTTGTTTTATAAATGATTCAGATGGCATTCATGGTATAAGAAGTGCTAAAAGTGCTGTAATTAGAAAGACTTCCTATAGTCTTAAACCCTGCTGATGGATAGCACAATTGACTGCTATTAGATGAACTGGGATTTCTGTGGCACTCTCAAGATTTTTGCTACTCTGAGTGGAAAGGCTCAAATATCTGCATCCATTTCTGCATGAAACATGGATTGATCGCACGTACTTTGCCAAATTTTCATTTTCTTTTGCAGCTTCAGCTGACTGGCTTCTTCGTATAAACTGCTGTTCTTTTCTTCTTGCTGCCTTTTAGTTTATGATAAAAATCAATGAAAGCTGAAACCTTCCACAGTCATCTATAAAATGCAATTACTGTATACAACACACAGTAAAACTCCTGTGGTGTATATGTTGAGACATAATTTATGCCACTTACCTCCAGAGAGGTATTGATCCTACTCTGTGAATATCTTACAAAAGGGCTGTTGAATGCAAGCTCAAGGAAATATGTGGTTATTGGGACTGATCTGTAATTTGATTAATAATGACCTAATTCTTGAACCCTGTTCCTTATTGCACTGTTTTCTGTGACTGAACCTTTTATTCTTGAATATTGCTCCTGCTGATCCCCTTCTGAGGCCCACCCTGCCTTGCTGTCTCTCAGAATCGCTGTGGTCTCTGTGATCCACACCAAAAGAGCCATAGGAGAAAGCTGAAGTGACCTGGCAGATTTGGGTTTTATTTTTTAATGGGCTTGCAATCTTTTCTAACCTTGAAAGTTGTTGTACAGCACAGCCTTCACCCATTTTGTGAAGGGATCCAGTTCTTAGTTTCCTGTTGTGTATAGGAAGGAAAAGCAATTGTGAACAAGTAGTCCAGAAACGATTCTCCAAGATGTTAAAAACTCAATCATTTAATTTAACTCATGGTTTTGAGACCTGCAATCTAGAATATAAAATTATAGAATTCTAGAATAATTTAGGTTAGAAAAGACCTTTAAGATCATCAAATCCAACCATTACCTTAATACTACGAAGTCCACCACTAAAACATGTCTTAAGTGCCACATCTACATGTCTTTTAGATATCCCCAGGGATGGTGACTTAGCCACTCCCTTGGGCACCCTGTTCCAATGCTTGACGGCTCTTTCAGTGGAGAAGTTTTTCCTAAAATCCAATATAAACCTCCCCTGACACAACCTAAGGCCATTTCCTGTTGTTCTGTCCCTTCTTACCTGGGAGGACGACCCTCACCTGCCTACACCCTCCTTTCAGGCAGTTGTAGACAGTGATAAGGTCTCCCTGGGCCTTCTCCACACTAAACACCAACAGCTCTCTCAGCTGCTCCTCATCACGCTTATGTTACAGACCCTTCACCAGCTCTTTTGCCCTCCTCTGGACATGCTCCAGCACCTCAGTGTCTTTCTTGTAGTGAGGGGCTCAAAACTGGAACGGGATTTGAGGTCTGGGCAGTGCTGAGTACAGGGGGCCAATCCCTGCCCTGGTCCTGCTGGCCACACTAATTCTGCTACAAGCTGCAATGCCATTGTCCTTCTTGGCCACCTGGGCGCTCTGCTGGCTCATGTTCAACTGGCCATGGGCTGGGTCCTCAGGTGTCTTTTCAGCCACTCTGCCCCCAGCCTGTAGTGCTGCAGGGGCTGTTGTGACCCAAGTGCAGGACCTGGAAATTTTCCTTGTTCAATCTCATGCCATTAGTCCTTGACCCATCAGCCCAGCCCATCCAGATTGCTTTGCAGTGCTTTCCTGCCCTCCTGCAGATCAGCCTTCTGGCCCAGCTTGGTGTCACCTGGGAACTGTCCAGGGGTCAACTTGACCCCCATGTCCAGATCTTTGACAAAGATATTAAACAGGACTAGCCCCAACACTGAGTCCTGGGTAACATCACTGGTGACTGGTTGTCATCTGGATTTTACTCCGTTCACCACCACTCTCTGAGGTGAGCCTGTTTATTACACAGTGAACAATGCACCCATCCAAGCAATGGAACACCAGGAAAACCCCTCAGGAATGATATACAACAGAAAGTGGGGGGAATTTATGTGAAACCTTTCAGTGTTCTAGTGTTGAGTAATATCTGCATAGGAAAATAATGAGAAATAACACTTCTGCAAGAATAAACCTCTGTTCCTCAGTGTCTCAGCCCCTTGTCTCAGGTAAATTCCTCAAATAAAGAGTTGTTGAGTGGTGTCTCTGACATGACAGTTTCCATTTCCAAGTTGACATTCCTTGAGATGCTGCAAGAATGTTAGCAATTTACTGGATGATATGCAAAAACCATTGTGTATTAATAGAATGAGAATTCAGGAGAGTTTAATTCACTTTGGGCAGAGACCTGGTCAGGAGGTAAACTATTATATTATTACAGTAAATAATTCAAACTTGTTCTGACATAAATGTCCTGATTTGGGATTTGACAGAAGTTGTCTATTGTGATTGCACTGTAGTTGTTGAGTATCATAGTGGGGCATGACAAAATAATATTTATTGAAAATGAGAGAAATTGCATGTTAAGGAATGCTAAAAATATATTTCTGGTCCAGACTGACCTAAACCAAATCAAAGTAGAAATACACATGATAACAGGCATTTTTCTCTTCATCTATTTATTGGTGGGGTTTTCGACAGCACATAAGCTTATAATATCAGTTCTGGAAAACTTGAATGACGCTTGAGTAGCAACTGAATGAAAAGTAAACGAAACCACAAATATCGGCATTACAAATACAAAAAAAACCCCCAAAACCACCAAAAAATCCCCCAAAACTCAGACTAAGAAATCAAAACCAGAAACTGAATTTCATTTTAGAATGCTTTTTGTTTTACCAAACATATTATTATGAAAACCTAGTCTCAGTGAGGCAAATGCTGGTGTCCTTGTGCATTCCTCCAAGCAGTGATTACAGCTGTGAATTGTGCAGCCAGCAGTGTTACCTGCTTGGGCAAAGTCTCATCATGGATTTCTGCATTAGTTTCCCCATCTATGAGATGCTTCGTATCTTTGCTTAAAGATAAAAGACAAAATTGCCTGAAAAAGTATCTGTTGATACTATGAAGCTGGGCTGTATTTAATAAGAGATGAAAGAGCCATCACTACAGTGGGAAGCAATTCAACTCTTCTCATTTCTTTGCTAACTTAATTTTCTTTTCTTCAATGTGTTTTGTACAGTTTTGTCCACTCTGGTAAGAAAAATGTCCTTTTAATATTGAGATGATGTGAATAATGAGTAAAATTCCTGACATAATGAGGTAGTCCAGCCCAGATATGGAATGGAAGTCCAATCCATGCAGTCCAATCTGACCGGAAAGTTCTTACACCGTGAGTGAGCTTGACTTTTCATTTGAAAAAGAGAGGAAGAATAGTGAAGTGAACATTTTCAGAGCTTAGCCACTGCATTTAGGAATTAGTAAAAAGAATTTATCTGGTAAGTTGGAGAAATCACGTTTTGGACATTACTAAGGAAGTAAGGAAGCTTGGTTGAATCAAATGGTCGCAGATTAACCAAGATATCCCAATATGATTTAGCCATGAAAAAGATCAAATGTTTCTGAGGCAAGTCAGGTAATGTACTTCTAGTGAGATGGAAAATTATATTACTGGTATTTTATCTGGAAAATTATGTGCAATTCTAGTAATTCATATTCAAGGAAGAAATAAATGACTCTGGGAAATGCCAGGCTATTTTTTTTTTTTTGAGAGGAAACTAAAAGATGGCTTGTTAAGCCTAGGAGAAAGGCATTATATCTGCTCTGTTTAAATACGTCCTGGGGTAAGTACAAAGGAAGAAAAACCACTTCCTTTGGCTGAACAACGATGTTGCCATAAGAATTGTGTTGAGATTGCCCATAAATTCAGGCTAGAAATCATCTAATAATCAGAGAAGTGGATTCTGGAGCATCTGACCAGTTGGAAGAGCTAAATGAAGACCTTAATTAGTATTAATGCGGATTTTGTTCAGTTCTGAAGGACATGGCAGGATGTGGTGCCTGTAGTATATTATCAGGATCCTTCTTTTGCAACTGTGCCATTTAACTCATATGAACTAAACCCACCCATTGAAATGGATGTGGTGCTGCTGACTTCAGTTTGATGGCAGAGCTGTATAAGTGTAGCAACACTTAACATTTAAAATGTAAATAATGCTTTGCAGAGAGTCCAGGAGATTAAAAAAAAAAATTATTTTTATATATATATATATTTTTATATATAAAAAAATTACAACCACGTCTAGTAGATTCATATGAACTCACTCTCATGGGTGAAGGCCTAAGAGAGGGCAAGGGATCCGTGATTTTTCTGAAGGCAGAAATTCAGCTAGAATAGCTTGAACCTGAAATCTCTTGAGAACATTAGGTGAACCAGAGCTTGAGAAAATGCAGCCATTTTGCAACACTGCCCAAGGAATGTAAGGGAGGGCAGGATGGAGGGTATATAGTGATATCCTGCCTGGAGATTTCCTATTTAATGGAAGAATTATCACTTGCCTGGTTACCTGTGCCACCTTTGCAGCTTCTGTAATGAAACCAAACTACCTGTACTTGCACATTTAAATTCAAGTTTGCTAAGCAAAAGACTATTATTGCACAGTAAATGCTGAACACCCTTCATATACCTTACAAATTTGCTCTGTAAATTTTAATTAATTTGTATCTGAGTTCATTAGATATCAGCTGTGGCCAATGCTGCCACAAAGCAAAGTTTGGTCTAGCTTGAATGTCCCAGAATTGATCAGACAACCCAGATGTTGTGTATCCTCAATTTGATGACACTCTGCCTAGTCACTGGCACACTATCTTGTCTACAATTGAGATTCAATGTGTTGCTGCAGGAATTCCATGTGATCTACAGGGTCATGACATTGGGAGAATGAACCTTCACATCTGACCAGTGCCTGGTCAGTGAGAGGTCTTCAGCAGATAAATACATTTCCTGACTGGGAAATTAAATCTGATGGGAAGTAATACTTTACCTATGGCATATCAGAACTTCACAGAAGTAGGGGACAGGCAAACAGTTGTTTTGTCTGTCATTGTCCCTCTACTTTCACTGCTTCATGACAATTATGTTGCATTCTGGCAAAGGATTTGATGGTGCTGGAAACTGTTCCAGGAGACAGGGTAGCAGCCTCTGCAGTTCTGGTGTCTGACATGATTCCTTCCTGTGCAGAGTAACTCTGTAGGGAACAGGGAGTTTGTGGGGGGCTTTGAGTGAACTTTGCATCTTGAACTCATCTCAAAGAAAAAGAACCCTATATTTGCATGCTAAATATTACATTAAGATGAAATAGGCACCGAGTACACACTGTCTGCTTCACTGATTGAAAGTCCTACCATGTTTCCTCATGCGTATTTCGGGAGTTAGATTTCTGCTATAAAAACATACTACGGCAAATTCATTTGAAATCTTGGTCTCAGACAGGGCTTAGCTTAGTGAACTGAGAAGCACCTGGAACCTGCTTTGAGCATTTATTTTTAAAATTCCATAGGCTTCACATTTGATGTAGAATTTGGTCCTTTGCAAGATTTCTTGGGCTTTCATGATTTTTATCTACCAAATCCTTATTCATATTAATTTGTGTCCTATCAGTTTCCATCTCCCATTTCAAGTGCAAACTCTGGACTTAGAGAATTTTCCAATGTTTTATAACAATGTGGGTTGCATTCACATGTTACATTGATTCATCCAGGCTTAGGGTACTGACATAGTCTGTTGTTATGCCTCTGCTACTGGGTAATAATTTTATTACTTTCAATTGTGTGACTGTATACAACAAATCTTCCATGAAAAATGGATCAGAAAATAAGGCAGGTACAAAATCTCTGCCTTGTTTATGAAGAAAAGACTCAAATACAAACGATTTGCACCTCCTCCAGCCGTGTTGTGGCAACAAGTTTCCAGGTGTGCTTAGAATAGTGTTAAGCCAGTGATTGTTTTGAATACAAGATACAGACCGTCGGGTTTGTTTGCAAATGTGGCAGCTACTATGAAGCATATTTTCTGCTTTCAAGGTGGGCCCAAAGGAGTGCAGCCACCAGGATGTGAAGGGATTCCAGCAGCAGACTGGCCCTGCACCAGCCTGAGGCTGTGGTGCTGCTGGGAACAAAGCCAGGGCAGAGGCCAGAGGAAGGGCTGGTCAGTGATGCAGATGCCAGTGCTCAAGAAATATAATCTGGAAGTTAACAGCTGCCAAACTAGCCCTCAGAGTAGCCAAGCTAGCTGGCTTTTTTTGGAAGAGATGAGGGGAAGTGGCCAAAGGGACCAGTAGTGGCAATTCTCCAACTACAGGACTAGAACAAAGCCAAATGAGTACTGTGATTGCACGGGTGTTTTCAGAATAAGAGGCACTGTCAGCAGAATCCCAATTCAGATATTTCCTTTTGTTGCATCCACATCCTGGAGGATCTGTGATTAAATAGATTAAATGTATGGACAAAATGGAAGCTTCCCCCTACTTTTCTGACTCCACCCCAGTCCAAGGCAATGTCAAAATTAAAAATAGACACTGCAGCCCCTCCCCCAAATGATCCATGAAGTAAAATGTTTTTCAAATTAGCAACTCAGCATTGTATGGAAGGCAGCAGGGCACTGTCTGGATGGGTCGCCCCCTTTAAGCGGGGGCCCACTTGGTGTTGGTCCTAAGGTAAGAGGCATTCAGAAGCAAATGGTGTTGGCTCAATACCTCCCTGGAGTTCATAAAAAGCACTCCTAATTCCTGCTCACCTCCCTTTGGTCTGCTGCTGTGCCCAGTGCCCACAGCTGACCTGGCAGCCTCCCACCCTGTGGCGGCAGAGCAATCTCCCTCGCCTGTGCCACGGGAGGGCAAGGGCAGAGGTCCCTGTCCCCAGTCCCATCTCCTCTGCTAGAAAGCCTTGCTAATAACACTCCTGAATTGGATTGTGGTCCCAATGGGAAGACTGATTTTGCCACCAAAACAAGCCATCCTTTCTCAGGTTTAGTCAGGTCTCTTGAAAAGCTCGTGACACAGTTAAGGGTGAGACCTCATGCTAGGAATGAGGGCAAAAAGGGATGGAAAGACAGAGACAGTTTGAAGCTAAAGAAATGATGTTTTTGAAGTAAGGAAAAAAAACCTCTGGGAAGCAGACAAGGAGAAAGGTTTCATATTTGTGAAACAAATCTAGTGTGAAAGGAGATTGATTTCTGGGGGAGAGGCAATATGAACGCTGTTACTAGAATTGACTTTTATTCTAGCACATCTGAAGAGATCCTTTTCACTTTATAGGTGCAGGATGGACCATGTGGTAAATTATAAAATCACATGAGAGCTGAACAGATCATATTCCTATGGCCATCTTCATCTATCATACGTGCTTTGTCAGGCAGTTCATCTTCTTACAATTGAGCCACCATCTTAACATGTTAAAATGTAGAAGGGGAATGTTTCCTGTTTCTGCTCCTAAATATAGAGTTTACTCCATAATAACCTCAACCGTGTACTGAGAATGGCTAAGTTACATCCATAGTTTTCTATGTGCAAACATGTATTTTCGAAATACTTTATTTCAGATTCTGGGTTACAAAGGGAGGAATCCGAAAGCTCAGATTCCTGATTGCTGCATCCACTCCCAGCCTGGGAAACAATGAAATATAGCTTCTGTTGTATGCCTTAGGAGGCCAAGTGATTCACTGCCTAAACATACCTGCTCCATTGACTACAAATGGAGCCATCGATGATGAGTTGTTGTAGTTGTTTACTTTATAGACATCTGTAGCATGATCAGGTGACTCAGACTCAATGGAGTCATTATAGCTTGATGGGAGCCTGGAGTTGAGACCCTGGATTATTAGCACAATCCTTTTTTAGGGCATGCTGATAGCTCAGTAAGCAGGAGACTCTACTACTTCGAGACATTTTTCTTACTGTTTGAAAAAGTGGAGTGCAAATTTTTCCTGTCTGCATGTTTTACTCAGAGGGTAGCTGCACCCTGGGGTTCTTTGTTATAAAACACACAAGAGAGGCATAAGGTGTTATTATTACAAATGTTATCACAGAATCTGATAAAACATGTCTGGAACCTATTCTTAAAAAATCCAATGATATGGATTTTGCAGTCTTTCCAGGCAATCTGTTCCGATGCTTTGCTCTCATCAAGTCAGAAAGTTTTTCTAATGCCTAATCTAAAGTTTCCACATTCCATTATTTCTTGTTCTAATCCCTGTGGACATGGAGAACAATTGATTCCGATTCCTCAGCAGGATACTGTTGAAGTCTGTTGTGACATTTTCTCTAAAGTGTTTCATTCTCCAAACAGAACAACTCTGGTTTTGTTCAATCTTTACCTGCAGATCATTTTTTTCCAGTCCTCTAATCCACCTTGTTTCTCTCCCTGGACTTCTGCAAGAATTTCACATCTCTTTTAAAGCACAGTGCCTAAAGGTGCTTACAGTACATTAGCTGCTTACTGATTCTGTACTGACTACAGGCAAGTTTTGCACACGATACTGCCCAGATAACCTCTGCACTAGTTTTTGCAGGGAGGTGAGACTGCTTATTTCTGTCCAGCTTGTGATCCCCCATAGGCCACAAACTGTTTCCTACTGATTCGTTTTCCACCTTCAATTTGTACAACTGATTACTCTATATAACCGTGGCACTTTCACTTGTCCTTACTGAATCGCATCCTATTGATTTCAGACCACTTCTTCAAATCACCAGGTTCATTTTTAATAGTGAAAAATGAGGTCTCAGGGCCTCCCTGTGTTTAGTTCAGTATGGTAACACAGGAAAGGATCACAGACTTTCCTCTGCTTGTATTCCTGGGGGTGGGGAGGGGCAAGGCACAATAGCCACCTGACATGAGTCTATGTTTAGGGATAAGAAGTAATCATCTTTTGTTACAGTGGAGCCTGAAGGTAAGAAAAGTTTATCCTACTCTTAGCAGGTGTTTTCTAATACTTCGCATAAAGTTTCTACTTCCATCACACGTATTAGAAAAGAAGAGAGAAAACACTCTTATTCCTCAGCAGGAGGACCTTTGTTTTAAGTACTACATTCATGTAAATCAGTAGCAGGACAGGAATCAGTAAATGATTCCTGCCCTGACCTGCTAAATTTAGCCCTGCCCTGCTAAATTTGTGATCTAAACACAGGAAACTAGATATAAAACCAAGTGCTTTAGCAGATAATGGAATGGTGGCAAACTTGTTCATTTTTGTCACTTTCTAGGAAAGGCTTTAGTCATGTTGGTGAGAAAAATGGAAAGCAAAAATGTAGGGGAAGGATACACTGAAGTGAGGCTAAATGAAGGGGACTGAGCATGCTAAGGGCAACATATGAATGAATGAAGCTAAAAGGAGAAGATTCTGGGAGGAGATTGTAGAAAAGAGTCAAAGACAAGCCAAGAAAGTCCAAACTAAACTGTGTAACATAGTCTGCCAAGAGGTCTCCATTTTGTGTCTGTCAGGCAGCATGTCTCTAGCTGCACAAACACTAGAATTTGTCTTAAAAGACACAGAACAGAAAAGGATCATGCAGAGGAATGGAAAGGAGAGATACTAGTTAGATGTGTTTTGTCAGGAGTCTCTGTGTGGAGACGAGGGTGTGTGTCTTGAGCACAGTTCAAGGAAGTGCTAAGAGAAGAGGTGGCACCTTTGAAGCTCCGTTCCACATCAAGTGACATGTCTGTCGTTGTACAGCAGGCCCTTCACAAAAGTATTGCATCCTGTAGATTGGAAGAGGATGATGATACAACTGTATTTTTTACCTGCTCCAAGGACATTGCCTTCAGGAACACTTGCTGTGGTGCTCTTCCATGCTGAGTTCAAAGCATGCTCCTTCCATGCACCTTTAAAACTCCCTACCACAGAAAATTGCAGTCTATTTTCAGTTGCTGACTAGTTCACTGTGAATTAAAATGGGGTGTTCAGAGGGGTGAAATCAGAACCATTTATAATCCAAGTTCCTTTTTTGTTTTTTCATTTCTTCTTCCTCCCCTCTCTCCTCCCTGACATAATTGGGGCACATTAGCTTCACTGTCTCAGTTCATTAGGTCATTTCAGAAAATCGAAAATCACCGTTTTGTGTTTATTGGTGTCTTTTTATTCATAGGAAATCATTTGCAGTGAAACTACTTCTAAATTTCCTACTGTTTAGAAGACTCCAGAGCTGTTTGCTTATACTTATCAGAAGAACTGCTGGAAATAATAGCTCCGAGTGAGGGAATGATGTGGCCCAAGGACTCGAGTTTTGATAATTAAAAATGCCAGTCCCTCATGATGTTGAAAACCCTCAGTTCTTGTGGACTGCAGAGGGTCCACAGCTCTTTGCATCCTCAAGACCTAATTTTGAAATTATGGAGTAAGCTTTTCAGAACATGCATAAGGGCAAGTTTATCTCTGCTATAGTATCAAAAACCAGTGCAAGAACAGATGAATGGCATCTATGGGATACCCAAGGGTAGTTTATTTTAGCTATATTGTACTGACAATGTGTCTTTAGTCTATGATATTTATAACATCTAAGATCTGGTCTTTTTCTATTTGCAACTGACAGGAATTGAAAAGATTCAGAAACAGAAAATTTAAAAAGATGACCTATAAAGAAAACAAACAACATTCGGTTTATGTGAGAGATGTTTTTATCAAATCTTTACATGGCCTTTACAGAGGAAGGAAAAATTCAGGATTATCTCTACAGGAGAGAAACAGTCCAGTGATTTATATTTTAGAAGATTACTGGTAAATGGGAAATCTCTTCATTTTGCCTTTCACAGTCTTTTTGTCCCAGCTTCACTTTAGTGTTTTCTTTCTTTTTCATTTCCCTTCATCCCTTTTGCTGTCAATAATATCCCTTCCCTCATTTTTCCAAATTACAACTTAAAATGTCAGCCTAACCTATGAGAATAGTAAGCCAATTCAGTCCATTTTTAATGGTGCATTTTAGTCCAGAAGAACTTTCCTTGCCCATTTTTCCTGCTTGTTTAAAGGTATTCCCAAACAGTCACCATGAATATGCATGAGAGTCTGTAAGATGCTATCTGGCAGGTCTTTAACTAGGGGTTGCAACTGGAGAAACTGAAGACCACTGGGAAGTTTCAATGTGCAGAACACTTTCGCAGAATATTTGCTTTATATTCTAAAATCAGCCCTTGGCTTACTTCTAAGCCTGACTGCAGCCTGAGTGGGAACTGTGTTTGCTAAATATGACTTTGAAAGTAAACACTTTCATTAGATCTTCTGTAGTGGACTTGGAAATCTTTTAATCCAAAGTTTTGCACTTTCATTAGATCTTCTGTAGTGGACTTGGAAATCTTTTAATCCAAAGTTTTGTTCCTGGAACGATTAGTTTCCTGTGCTCTAGCCTGAGGGAAACTGCCACAAGGGAAAATAATATGAAAAATGGATATAAATGGAGAACTGTGCCACTACCACTTAAAATTCAGTTCCTTGTCTGTGATGTTTTCAAAGAATACAAAATCATTTAAATATGCAAAAAAAAAGAAAAAGAAAAAAGAAAAAAGAAAGGCTGTGCAATGTGCAATACATACCAGCGATAATAAATTGCAACTTCCTAAAGGAAATACTGTGGAAAGATAATTTGCACATTTTGTTTGCTCATTCATTGTAATTTATTTTCTGTGGAAAAATTCAATGATGTCAGCAGTTCAGACTAGAACTGGTGGTGTTATTGTTACTCCTGTAACACCAGGAGATGGAGTTGTCAGTGGGAAATTCAGTTATTAGTCTGGATATGTCTTTTACTGGGTAGGTGATGGTTGGGAAGGTATGTGAGACAGGTGTGAAGATGGGTTATTTCCTGGGATATCAATAAAGTTCTGGCAAGACTTGAGAGACCCTTCTGGTCAGAGTCTGAACTTTCACCTATGAATTTGACAGTGGGAAGGGGAATGAGTATTTTAGAAATTAAAATTAAATTAATAGGAAAAAGATGCCCCACTAAGCAACAGTTTCATGAAATGTACCCTAATTTATCAACATGTGCAACACAGGATGAGTACTCAAACTCTCAGAATTGTAGCAGGAAAACAGAAGTAAAGACAAGGAGTTTAAATATACTTAGAATTGTAGAAAATTTTGAAGAAAAAGTATCCTCTACAGAATGTGATGCTTCCTCTTTGTCTAACAGGGTGAAACTGCTACCACAGAGGACTGACAGTGTTTAAGGAGTTATATAAAGCAAGAGCAGGAGAAGGCTGACGGGTGCTAAAGAGTATTCAGGTCAGACAAAGACATCTGCCAAAGACATCAGTCATACAAGATAAGGAAAATTGCAATTGAACTAGGGGAGGAACAGGTGCTGCTCACAAAGGAGTTGGAAAGTTAATGGCATATCAGAACACAAAGCTAAATAAAAGAGACAAAATATTAACTAAAATATATGTCTTTGTGCACCGCTAAGCAGGCTAGGAAAGTGAACTTGATTACTTGGTGTTGTGGTAAGAAGACTTCTAAAACCTGGAGGAAAGAAAGATAGAAATAAAATGCTTAAATATCTGGATTTGACTATTGATAATGAGAAGATTTAAGTCATCAAATTGTTGAGTAGTGCTACACCTAAATTATTCTTCAAAGAGCTACACTTTCTTAATACGTCGAAATGCCTACAGAAATGCTGTATGTATTTCATGGATTTTGACATTTATTATATTACCAGTGTCCTGACTATTTTCCATGAAAAAACCCAAAGGAGATCAGTAAGATACAAGATATCAGCTGGTTAAAGACCCCAAAAGGGGTGACTTTGAGTATCTGTCTCTAAGCTACGATGAATAAATAATACTCTTTTTTTAACCTATGAGACAGTCCAATTGGAAACAGCTGAAATGCCAGATGTGACATTGATATAATTAAGCCTGCTCTATTAAGTGACTGTGGAGTTGGAAGTACAGTATTGGAGGCTACTTTGGACAGCTCACTATAAATCTCCACAGTAATCAGCAAAGAGCAATAGTGTAACACGGAAAAAATAGAAAGATATAGTACCATCACTTTATTAACTCTATACTCCAGCTGAAGCCATATACATATAAATGAGAAGAGGCCAGCAGGTACATGGCAAAACAGATAGAAGCATGAAGCAATTTTGATCTGAAGAAAGCGATGAAGTAATGAATTTTAGAAAAGAAAAAAGATACAATGAAGGAATACAAGATAGAGAATATTAATAAGAACCTAAATCTGAAGCTTCTATTTACTTTCTAAAGATTTCATCAAAAAGGGACTTTGGTTTGAAATTGAAAGCCTCTGCAATTAAAACTGATAAAAGGAAATACATTTAAAGATAATACTTAATTAACCTGTGGCGTTTATGTAGACAATGCAAACATCCTCAGGACATTAAATGGGAAACAACAAACAAAAAAATAATCAGTGACTTAAGCCCTCAGATCTCAGCATGTTTGCCAAGCTGGAGAAAAAAAATCTGTGAGCAGGTTATTTTTAAAAAAATGCCACGTATGAATTTGGTTTTTCACTTTCTTGCATGCACTGGTTGATGTCTAGGTTAGCAGAGTATCTGTGTGTCATTGGTTTTAGAAAAGAGGTGAAAAGTTAGGTGCAAAAGTACCCCTTGCAAAAGTTGCAGTGAATACTTTAACTTCCCAGATGTTCTCTGAAATCTCAGATTTCAAATCTTATAGACATAATATTTTTAAAACCCTTCTAAAATATGGGAGAATTAACATATCTGTTCATAGCATTTTCTTTATTTAGAAAAAGGAAATAATTTTCGAACCCAAAGCAAGGGACTGTGACAGTAGGTAGTAGTTTGCTTATATCTGTTTTCATCATTTGTATATGTGAGTGAGGGATGGAATGAAAACAAAAAATCCTATATGTATTTTGTTATTTATTCGGGAAATGGGACAACATGGCAAAGAAAGGAAGTGATGGCTGTGAACCATCTTCCCTGCATCTGAGCATTGTGTGAGGTTTTGAGGTTGTGGCTCCTGTTCAGGATGGCTTGCTGGGCTGGTGTGGTTGAAGCATACCAATAAGAGGCAGGAAGGTGATGTGATTAGTATCTTATCTGTCTGTCCTTGAAGTCCCTACGCTTGTGACCTTGTCTGCATTCATACAGACTGCCTGTGAGAGTGTGTGATTACAGCAGAAGTCCATAAGGCAGTCGACTCATTTCAAGTGCAACATCAGGATGCTCTAACTACTCCGCTTTTGTGCCCCATGGTGAATTCCCTGGTAATCTCTTTTCAGATTACCTGCTGGCAATGGCTTATTTGCATATCTCTTAATGGCATTTAGGGTTAAGACTGCATTTTTAATAAGTTTTTTTAAAAGACCATGTTAATTTTCCACATCCAAAACCAGATTGCCTTTTTCATTGAGATAAATATATATTTTAACAGTTTTTTCAGATTTGGTTCACACTCTGAAAACTTATTTCATAGATCAGACATAATGCACTTCAAAATCAAATCAGTGTAGGTCATCATTTGGCTCTGTGAGGATACTCAGAGGACGAGGAAAGTAGAAAAACCCATGGCCACCTTAGGTATCTTGGAGTGGCAGGCACTTGGGTGTACTACTGGTGTACGAACAACCTGGAGGTGGGGAAGCCTTAGTTGTTCCTCAGAAAGAACCAGTTTAGAAAATGTAACTGACAGGGGATGTGCATGCAGAGGGAGGAGAGGGCAGAAAGTATTCTGCATACTCAGAAAACTGTCATCCCTGAGATGGAAGAGGGATTAGAAAGGGAGCTGTGATTCTTAGGCATTACTGTAGTGGAAATATAGTAGCCAAGATTTTCCCATCCACTGGCAATGAGAGGAAATTCTCAGGTATTTTTTAACAGAGTATTTTTCTTAAAAATACATTTTTTTTCAGTGCATTCTCTGCATGCTTTCAATACCCATAATTACATGTCCCTGTTCTAAGCAGCTAATGATTTACTTTCACACAGGGTACTCTAAGAGGGACAACAAAAGAGCAGGATGGGGAGCATCAGAGCACTAAGGCTAGGGAGATTATGCACAGATGACATGGACACAGCATGGAGGAAGACTTTTTTTTGCATTTGCATCCATTTTATGACTGATCTACATTGCTAAGCTAGCATAAAGATGCCTCATGTAAATGAGTCAAACCTCCCTGGGAAAGTGATTGAATGGATTTTAGTGGACCCATATTCTTGTAGCAATCATGGTAGAGTGGTTTTAAACAGTGGCTGGAATCTGAAATTATATTGGCAATGCCTGTCTGGTTTTATATTGGCATGGGAAGCCTGGCTGTCAGAGGGATTTCCCCTGAACCAGTTTGAGCCTACCACATCAATTCACAACCAACCATCCTCCAAGATGGCTGATGGCTGGTCCAAAACCATTATCCTCACAAGGCTTCTCAAACCTTGGATGTTTTGTGAGAAAAAGCAGCAGAAGTCTGCTGTGTGGAAATGGGACATATTTCCATATTTCCAAAACATCTGTTGACATTATATATGCCGAGTAATTTCATTTCAAAATTGTCATATTTTTCAACATAGGACATCTGTGCTGGTAGGCAGTATCTGTGTCGTGCAAACAAAAATGGAATTAAATGTACAATAAATATGCTCAGACAAATATTACTTTTCAGTAGAGAAGCAAACATGCAGAGTAACACTTTTATCAGCTATTTTCTTTTGTCAGGGAATGCCCTTTCTCCATTCAACAATCTAGCAAGAGACCAATGTATAGGTTACATGCCCCAAGCAATTCTGGGACTATGAAAGCTTTCTAGCCATGTAAACAAGTTTGTTACCCAAGCCCTAGATTCTAAATTCCCTTGGTACTTGACCTTTGCTGAGCAAGTTGAATTCATAACACCAAAGTTCCCCCCACTTTGAGGGGTGAGGCAGGTTTGGTACATAGTCCAGGAGTTACAAAAGCTCATATGTTAAAGTTCCTCAGTAGGTTAGCACCAAAAAAGGGGGGTGTTACAAGCTATACTCCTGTATCAAACCAGGAATCGGAGCTCGCAATTGCTGTGTACACTTGGGTATCTTTGTGAGGCAAGATGTTGACCTCTCATTTGCAGGATGGTACCTTATAAATTGTAGAGTATTCCTACGGTGTTACGGAGTCATGAGAGCTCTCGCATTATCCTAATGGATTTTGCATTCCTAGGCAGTGCCTTCAACACCAGCTTTTTGGATCAAAGTACTCTGTGCCCTTTCTGTTGAAGCTGGGCTCCTACTTTTGAGGCAAGTGCTTCAAACACTCAGCTGTGATGTAAGAAGTGGGTAACACCCATGCCTGCTACAGCTTTTCACACAAAGCAGTCTGGATGAGTTAAGTTTGGTCAGAGAAAGGCTAGAAATCAAGGCTCCTCTGAGGGCTCAGACATCAGTGCATCTTTCTGAATTGTTAATGAGAGGTGATTTATCTAGGCAGCCAGCTCAGTAAAGAGAATGATGCCAGCGAGTTTCCTCAGTAATACATCTGTAATTACCAGGAAGACATGCCCCTGACACCTAAGCAGGTTAGGAAGCGTTTCCTTCAGTTTCTTTCCTGATATGAGTTACTTAAATTTTAACTGTGTTGTATTTTGAGTTTGAAGAAGATCTGCCCATGCTCCATGTTCCAGCAACCACATAGTGCTTCAGAGAAGATCCATGACAAGTGAGTGTGATTAGAGAGTTATAAGAAGCCTAGGCAGAAATGAGATTTTTTTTTGCATCAGTTTGGTGCTCTGGCTCTTCCTCACTGTTGTGCAAGACTGAGGGTAACAGTGAATCAGGGAGAAGGGCCAGAGCATGAGGGAGGTTGCACTACAAAGAGGACGTAGAGCTACAGAGACTGTGGTTTATCAGTCTTGCGCTCACAAACAATTGCTGAGTTGGTGGAGCCTCTTCCACCAACCAAAAGTATTGCCTGATGCATTCCCACTTGTCCTTCCGCAAAAGCATCTTGGGTTTCCAGGGCTTTGCTGTCAAAAAAGTAAATAGAAAGGTAATGAACAGTTTTATATCATAGAGGTTGTCCTTTCTAATGGAAATTTCAGTGAATTTCATCACAGATTTTTTTTTAATGGTACTTATTTGAACTACTACAGTAATTTTGAAAGTTGTTATCCTTCCTTATGTGTTGAGAGACAGGGTTCACAAGGTCACTTGTCTTGTGCCTCTTAAATCCTCTTTTCTCCTTCTCTCCCTTCCCTCAAATTTTCTCTAAATCTGAGAGAGGACACCTTGGTCTCAAGGCAATTAAAGCTGCTTTCAGATCTAAATGTTTGAACCCTGATTCAAATGAACACTAAATACAGAACTCACACCTACTACAATAGTCATTAATTTGTCTATTTTACCTGAAAGACTCTGTCTGTTAGATCCTTCAAAACAGGGTCTTCATAGATTCATTCACCGTCTGTGGAACTTACCAAGACTACGGGAATCTGGGGTTCAGAACTTTGCTTTCTGTCATTGCTCAAACATGCATCTTTTACCTCTGTATACAGTTCCTTTGGTCTGTCGAAGGGCAGCCAAAAAGTAGGCAGGTGTTCAGACTCATGGTGGTTATTGCCTCTTGTAGATCTGAAATACTAGCTCTTAAAATATTTTGTCCATGAAACAGCTTTTGTTTTCTTTGTTTTCCTTTTTTGTTTCTAAATTGTTGTCACTAGCTTATTTCTCTGTTGTAAATACAATTGCCCTCTGGAAGCAGTGGGAAACAGCTGAAAAAATTTAACAGGATCTTATAACATGAAGTGTTTTACAACTTCTCAAGAGAAGGAGGCATGGTGACTTAGATGTGGTACGAATAGCTGAGAGAAGTGGTGTTTCTCATCTGAAGTACCTGCACAGCTACAAGTGTTTTGTTAACTTGTGCTATAAAGAAACCTTGTCACTAGTAGTCAGAGAAAGTTTGGCAAAAGTTATATCTACCTTGGCTAGAGAGTATAAATGTCATAGAGTGGGCTTTAAGGTTGCTGTTGCCACTGCATAAAAATATTTACATTCAAGATCTGCTCTATTACCTGCAGTTAGGCTCATCCTTGAAAATATATGTTAGCATAGCTCTGTGGTGTGCTGTATGTCAGGTTTATTAATGATGAAAAAAAATGCCCTTGATATAGCATTTGTTCGAATTTGCTTAGGTATCAAGTCAGTTTGGAACCTTATGTTCCAGATTTGACATAAATATATCTGCAGATATTATAGAAATGATCCTGAACTTATAGTTCCCAGGAGTTGTTTATAATGCAGCTTACTCTCAAACAAAATCTGGCTAAGAAGCATAATTTATTTGATATAGCAAAGACTTCCTTGTATCTTTCATTGTGTTATGCTATTCATTGGTAGTGTGAAATGTATTATTGATTGCTATGAGGTATTCTGGTAGAGTACTGTGCAAGTATTGAAGCTTACAGATTCATTGTATTATTGTGCAGTAGATTTATTCTTGGCATAATATCTACTAATCGTATATTATTTGGAAGACAAACATTAGTTGATGAGTGTGAAACAAGATATTGCTTTAGAAGAAGGCATATAAATCTTTATATGGAAGATATTAGGTATTGGTATAAAAAGGATTTCTTTTCATGCATTCTGGAGAAATGATGTTTATCAAGGGCTATTAAAATTGAAAAATCAACCCTTCAGACTGGTAGGAAATACCAGATTGTGCATATGCTTCCAAAGACCTTCAGTCTTTGTAAAATGTTTCAATAAATTGTGGTAGAATTTGGTGGTACATTGTAGATGGTCTTCAGTTTGGAATCTCTTTATTGAGATGGCAAAATGAGGCATGCTCAGAGAAAAACGATAATTCAAATTTTAAAACTCACCACATATAAAAATATCCTGTAGTGACCTTCAGAGTCATCTCAGTGGTTACAAAAGCTGCCTGTGGGTTTAGAGATCATGTCAAAATTAATGATATTCAATTTAAAAAGTTTCATTGCTGACCATTTTTTTTTACACTTTCCCTTTAATCTTCAAGAGAAAAAGTGAACTGTCCAATGTAGAAAGAGGAAATTTGCTTTCTTGACTCTACTGGAAATCTACTGGAAAGAACAAACCAGTATTAAACTGTTGTTGGGGAACTAAGTTTGCCAGCACTCTAATCCAAAACTGTTACGCAAAGACTCTTGACAACTTGACTGTCTTCACAGGTGTGTTTTTTCACTTGTCTTGACACACTGAGACTTAGTAATATCTTTTTCAGTAATGGATGAGTCAAATTTGATCAGAAAAAAAGAAAATATTTTTCAAACATAAAAATTATTAATGAGAAAAAAATTCAGATATATAAATAACAGAAAAAAAAAGTGGGGACCAGAATACCTTCTACACATGAGAATATGTGTATCCACTTGCTTTTACTGCCCACCAGAATAATGAAGCAAATGAACTTCAGGTGTTGGAGATCTTATAATATGCTCTTTATAAATAGTGATTTATTCATAAAGTAGTAAACAAATTTCATATATACAATAAGGTGTTTTCCTGTTGAGACATTTCACGGTAATTTGGAAACTGACTTTTGCAGTAATATGCTCATGAGGACCACAGCACCTTCATGCAAATATAAACCCTTCATGTAACTAAAATAGTAAAACTTGCTGTCTAGTACTTTTAGGATTTAGCATTAAGCGTTTTGAAGTTTCAGCATATTATTACTGGAAACTATTTTTGGCTTCACTAGTTGTTCTTTAAAGCTTGTTAAAATGAAATCCTCTTTCCCTTCATGTCTAAAAATAAGCATAGGTAAACTCTAATTTTCTGAAGGTTGTGACGGATGAGTGAAATCCTCATAAAATCAGGGTTAGTTATAAGAAATCTCAAACGAGACAATTTTAGGTACAAGGATTGCTATGAATTTTGAATGCCAAAGGCGTTCAGGGCTTAGCTGCGTTTCTTTCCGCTACATGAATAGTAGTGTTTTTTCTTTTTAAGGTGAAATTATTGTTCTTTGTCCAGTAGGCTTTGCTCTCACAATAACTATTATAAAGAAGACCCAGGCACTTCCATCCCCTCAGGAGGCATACAGTGCCTGGATAATAGCAAAGCGTATGTGGCTTTGCTGCTTGTAGTGGTTAGGGAATAGTCAACAGAAACCTCATGCGGAGATGGAAGTGAGGGTCGTGTGTACTTAGAGTGGTGCTTGTAGGGTCTCTGTTTATCATGGCAGAGGGAATGAGGGCTTTAAGGGCTGGGAGAAAATGTGGCAAATAAAGATCTACCAGTTAACCTCCTGACAGTGAGTGAGTATACAGGGAGCAGTTGCTATGCAGGGCTTAATAACAAGCTTCCAACAAAAATGCAGCAGCCATGCTGAAAGCAGGCTGAAATGTTTGGAAGGATTCACAGTCTAAAAAAGGTGGTTAGAAATGATTGCAAAAAAGAAAACAGCTGACGTGTTTTCTTCAGTGAGTTACTGAATCTATCGATAATGATGTGGCCATACATGTTGTTTACTGCATTCCTGATAAGCTTTTGGTGGTGTATCAGAAGCAAAATAATCTGTAATATCACAACATATCGCTTGCATACGAGTTGAAATGAAACACATTTCTTGGCAAAGTCAGTATGGAAAAGTGCAAGAGGCAAGAACATTTTGGAAATCCGATCCAGGTTGTGGTAGAATCTACATTATTATAAGCATCATAAAGTTTGCATTTAGAAACAAGCTGAGAAAAATCCAATTTTAAAAAATGTTTGAGTATCTGAATAGTCATTTTGATAGAACAAATACATGCAGGGTGCCAATTATTATTGTAATGTGTCCATATATATCTGTAACACATAAAAATGTGAAGTGCATACATTTGGATGCATATATCCCAGTTTAATCAATGTCTTTGATTAAGCATCAGATACTGGGTTGTAGGAAATAATTGAGGTCTTAATGATATCAATGGCTCCAAGGTTTAGCCTCAGACACAAGACCTATACTGGCAAACTGACTTGGAAAGAATGTTTAGAACTTTTCTAGGTTTCTAAAGGACTACCCTATGAGCAAAACTCTCCTTGATCACTCTGGTTCCCAGAGTGCAGATGAGATTTCTAGAAAGTGAAGTTTTGTGTTGTTTATTTCTCTGTATTTGAATAAAAGTAGAAGAAATCATAGATGACTGAAAGGTGACAAAGCACAGGTCAAAAATAATTTGGACATGATATGTAGCCTTTGTAAAAAGAAGACATCAAGGAGCTTAAATAATGATAGGGACAAAGGAGTCTGCAATTGATGGAGAATATTTTGAAGTAACATATGAAAATAATCTGGTAGGGAATAAAAGTTAGTCTGGAATACCAGATATGAGCCATGTGCTGGTCTGGAATGTAGTTCCCAATATTGATACTGCTTTTCAGTGCACATCCAAAAATTAAGTGAAAATGGGTTTAATACAGAGGAGACTTAGAGATTTCTTGATCATTCTGCATTTTCCAGTTAAGCAAAGAAATTGGGGAAAAAAGAAGATTGGGTAAGACACCATTTGGAAAACTTTCTAATGTTATATTTCAAGGGATTCAACTCTTTCTGCTTGAGAAATTCTGAAAGTCCTAGAAATCCCCTAAAGTATATTTTGGCATCAGTTCTCAAATGATTCTTTTGGGAGTTGACCAATTAAGAGGAATTTTAAGCTTCTGCTCAGTAGTGACATCTTTTATGTTGCTGCAGAATACAGTGCTAGAAAAAAAAGTGTGGATTTCCTAGACTTGTTTTTGACATGTTCACCTGTTGTTGGTACCAGCTATCTGTGCTGTCCAGGACTCCTTGAAGTACTGCAGAGGAATATCAAAGGATTACATATGTGTCCCATCAGAGAATGTAAAGCTGTTGATGTTTAAAGTGGTCAGAAACAAACACAATCCCCCAGAGAAAACTGACAATTAACATTTATTTATATCCGAGTGTATGCTTTTAAAATTAGCATCTGTGCAGAGAGAATGAATAAAAATTTTCACAGTAGAATATTTTTGAGCATTAGATTTTCTCTGTGCAGCAGAAGGAATACCTGTTCTTTATGTCCAAGATGTATCAAGAGCCCTAGAGGTATCAATATGTCTAGTGTCATGATGAAAGAAAGGGATACTAAAAAGATGTATGCAATGCTGTGATACTTGGAAATAAATTAAACTAAATTTTCAGAACCAATAACCTGTGTGGCAATGCAAAAAAATAAAAGACATCCATTGCACTAAATATTGGTACAATCAAGATTGCTTTTAAAGTGCTTTTTATAAACATAATGTGAAATAGAAAACCACATCACAGCTCTTTCAGAAAGGTTCATTCCTCTTAAGGAATAAGCAGAAGCAGAATAGAAAAATTCCTCTGCGGATACTTGATTTGGTGTACATGAACTGTGTAGTTAATTCCCTAAATGGCTGAGCAAGATACTGTGCAGGAAGGAGGAGGAGTAGCAGAAGTATCACTTTGATGTTCATGTCTTAATCCGGAATTGGGTTTGATTTGGTGCTTGGAGTGGCAAGACTAAGCCTATGATTTGCAGAATTATAAAATCTATACTACTACTGGAGTAATAGAAAAAGAAGCCAAACAGGTGGTTCTGCTCTCAGTTGTACATCAAAATAATTCAATTTACATTTTGTACTGCTTCTGATTCAAACTTGTGAGAGTTACAGGAAAACTGGGCTCTAGAAGTGAATTTGTCATTGGACACCATGTTTGGATTTAGCTCCAGATCAAATACATAAAAATAAGTGTCCGCATATAATTTGGGAGTCTAAATTCACAGTGTAACAGCGGGGCTTGATTCAGTTACTTACACCTAGTTATCCGGTGCCGTTTGAAACTCAGACTTGCCTGCCACAAGCTGTTGGTCCTGAAAGGCTTGGATTTCTCTCGTCTTATGTCACATTTGCAACATTTGTGCATGTAAATAGCCAAAAGCACCAATTTTAGGCAACTGGATTGAATCTGCAGTAAATACAGTTACTGGACCCTAAGGTGTGTTGAGCAGAGACGTAAGAAGACGCCTGATCTCCATCACTTTTTTTTACTAGCTTTCCACTGCCTATAGAAGTAGCTTGGACACCTACTTTGTATGTTGGCACCTAGAAACACCTAAAAATACCTAAAAACATGCTGAATTCTGCCCTACGTGGCAGGAGCAGTGCTTTGGCAGAGACGGCACAGGACCTACAGTGTACCCATGACCTTCTGGAGTGGTAGCTGAATGAAAGGCAGGCAATCCTAGGCTGTCCCAATGGCAGTAAATACTTGTTTCTAGGAAAATAAATATTGTTTTATCTGTGAAGATCAGAATAAAAGGTTAGCAAGAACCTTAAAAATGTTCTGAGTTAGGGAGCTGTAAGATTCCCTGCTCTTTCACCAGTTCCAGAACACTGACAGGTTATTAGGATGCTCCAATTCTCCTTTTAAATAGGATTAGTTTTGTTGAAAGATTTAACTGACTTTCAGATCTATTTTTAAAGGAAGAAAATTAATGTACTAAGGGTACTTTATAAAGATGCAGTTTTTAAGTTCATACAAAAAAGGACTCTGAAGACAGTCACTGTAACAGGATTTAGCTCCAGGTGAGGTTTGTAGGCAGAACGGTATATGTTCAGTCAGTGTCAGGGTTATAGCTGGATTTGGATCAGCAGCACCCCACCCACTGCGAGTGCTTCAGAATCAAAGTTTTTTAAATGGTGGAATCACTGAGAAGCAGTTGTTTTTATGGGATTTTCGATTCTCCTGCGCTTAAATTGTGGCAAAAGCATGACTTTACTTCAAAGAGATCCTAAATAGAAGGACTGCTTTAGAACCCCAGAGTGGATTCAGATTTAGATATTCAAAACTAGTTTCCCTGTAATGCACTGGAATGTGGACAAATTTAAATTCTGGAGCTGGTCAACTCCTAATATAATTTTGTAACCAATATTTGCTAAGTGTATTTTTAACAATAAAGGCTAATGCTGAATTTTTCTAACAGATGTTGCTGATACTGAGGTTGTAGCTCGTGATTATACATTATTATGTTAATAAGTCAAACTTTGCTTTGTGTGTGGTACAAACAGACAAGTTTGAAACTGTGTTTTTGCCAGTGCCTTAAAATGTGGTCCCATGATTATTTTGTACATGTGGTAAAATTAGCTACCTTGCCCCAGACCATCAAAGCATCAAGACATATGCTGAAATAAGCATTAATATCGTGTTACCTAAAATAATAGAAAAGGATCAAAACTGGATAGTTTTAACCTTGTATGTATTAAAACCCACAGTGTTACATTTGCAATGAAGTTTCTACTGATGCCAAGATACAGTATTTTAATGTTATCAAGCTTAAGGAATGTGCAAAGTACATCCTCTTATCTCTCATTGCTAGGAGAAATGACACTGCTCTAAGATCTCAGAAGGTGATTGCAGAATATCAAGTATGCAAAGACAGGCCAAGTTGAAAAGTCTTCAGAGGTCCCTGCTCTTAGTATGCAACTTCCAGATAAAGTTGAGAGAAATTAAATCCAGTGCTTTCTGTGGATATAAATCCAAATTTCATCTGATGGCAAGTTTCCCTTATTGAGTGGCTTTAGCAGCTTTCAGACCTTGGTTCAAGGAGAACTGAAATAATCTGTAAATTACGCTGTAGCTATTATGGCTATTTATTCATATGGTAAAAAGGCAACATTATTCTGTCAGTAGATCTCAGCATCCTGGAAGGCACAGAGAAGACCTTGAAAAAGGGAATATATTTTCAGGAAGATTATTTATCTCACTCTTGAAAATAATCAATAGGTTAATTAATAGCCTATTTCAAAAAGTACTAAGATTCTATACTATTGATTGTTTTCATAATTAAAACAAAGGAAATTCTAAATATCAACAACTTTAGTGCAAATGGCTTCATTAACATGCAGCAGAGAACATACGCCTACATTGTTGATACCATTTTTCTTGTTTAATCCATGGCAGCTACGCAAACTGGCAGCACTTAACATGATTATGTCAAGATCTCACACAAGTTAGCTCACAGCCAAGGGCTGACATGTAGAGTCAATATGCCAGGGCTAATTATGTTGGTGTCAAAAGTTACCTTTCTTTATGCATGTTAAATGTTTCACATAGATTAAAACATGTTTGTGTACTGTGAATTTTACCTGAAAGATTGCACCAAAAGGTCAGCAATCTTTGAAGCAATTTAATTACAATATTGTTGATTATGTGTGCCTTGTAATCTGATATTATGATCAAAGTCAAGTGTGGGATTTGGTAAAAAAGTATGTATTATGACTTTTAATTATAATTTTTGCTGGATGATTGTGCCTGAGAGGACTAGTGGAATCTGCATGTTAACCTTTGAAAGGAATGTTTCTACTATATCCACTGTACTTTGTTTTCAGTATTTCAGAGATTGAAAGTATGATCATATAGTTTTCTGTGAGATTTTGTGTGGTCCATGGCGTGCACATGTAAAGAGGAACAGAGCTCCTAGAGATCCTCTTCCAGTCCCCAGATTCAGACTTTTAACATTTTGTTATGACAAAGAAATGTTCAGATCTTCCAGCTCTCCACTCTAATTTCAAAGTGTTCCCTTACTACTAATGAAAGGCACATTGATTATTTTGCTGTACTTAAAATCCTCTCTTATCTTCTTCTGCTCAAATTTTAAAATGGACACAATTACTTGGTGCTACAGGTGTATGGCTTAGCTTCTGGGACAAACATGGATACAAGTGCACCAAAGGATAACTCCTGCCTCCTTTATCTGGTTTGTTTCAACCTTCCTGAAAAGTGTATGACTTTTTGGCTTACCTTTCCAGAGGGATCATCTCTGGTCAAGGTAATCCATTACTTTCTCCTCCTCATCTATTACCAGTATGCTTGCTAGTTTATGAAAATTATAATCATAAGGAGAATTGGTACAAAAACACATTGTATGTCCCAAAAGTAACCTTCAACTTTTCCTTGTTTATATTTTCATCATGAAGTAGAAATGGAGTTTCTGAAGGTTCAAATAGTACAAAATTGCTCATTTGTCCCCTTTTTCTTGCTGTCTGCTCCTAGAGAAGTCATAGTACTAATTTCTTCTAGGAAAATATCAGCCAGACATTGGAGATATGCATGTTGCCCTTATCTTCTGCTTCTACTTTTTTGTATACCTGGTGGAAAGAGATGCCAGTTGTCATGCATACCTTGAATGTATGCAAGATAACTGGTATTCTGGAGTTAAAAATGGCTTTTTTCAGTGTAAGACTGATTATCAAACCAGATTAATGAACTATTTTTTTTCTTTTCATGACTGAGAAATCAACCTTTTATCCTCTTTTGATGGATAAATGTGTTGTGACACAGCTGAATTCTTTAATCCCTCTTTCCATTACTCTCCCTCCAAGTACATTTTTTCAGTAATGACAGTTCACAGAAAAACTCTCCAGAGGGATATAACATCTTGGCATCAGTATTTCTTTTTGGAAGCAAGTATTCTGAAGAGCTCTCCTTGTTGCCTAATGAACCAAACCCCCAAACCTTGTATTTCATTATGGTTATGATTCCTTAACCCACTAGAGTCTCTCATCAAAATGTGGTCTCATTAAGTGAAAGAGACACTGTGCACCACTCCATTAAAATGTGTTAAGCTAATTTGTTGTCTGACGTGAGATGAAATGAAATATAATTATTTCAGATCAGTTCCTAGTGGACTGTAACATACATCATAAGCTAGAAAAATATGTAAGACAGTTTGATATTCCTAATTCTGGAGGCCCAAATCTGAATGTGTATGTAAAGTAATGAGACCAGAGAGGCATTGTCTTTTGTGTGAGGAAAATGGGAACTCTGTTGTGTCCAGATTCAGACTGGACTGCTGTAGCTTTGAAAGAAATTCGCTGCAGCTTGCATTATGCCTGATGTTTGCACATATATCCAGGAGGTGAGGGAGCAAGGAACTTTTCTCCAGATACATGTCCTGCTTTACAGACTGTGGGCATGAGTGGAGGCTCTAACTTCTTTCCTGTGAGAGTCTGTTCTTTGCACTGTCAGTTGGGAGATCTGCAGAATGATTCTTGCAATTTTGCAAATAGAAAGATCAGGTGAGCTGCAACATGCTGTGAGATAGTAAACAATGTATTGGCCCCAAGGAAGCTGTGATAAAAGTCAAAGATTGGGAAGGGGAAGAAAATACTTGCAACAGATTGGTGGAGGTGTTTTGGGAATCTTTTATCGAGGGAAAATCCAAGAAAGATCAGATTTACAAACAGAAATCAAGGCTTTGAGTATTCAATTAAGCACCTTATTTAAAAGCAGAATGTCTGTAACTGGGGCAGGTAAACTCATAAGTGGGTGTTCAGCTTGCTGTCTACACATAAGCTGTCTGAACACATACTTTTAGTACCTGCATATGCATATAAAACATTATTGTAGACCCCTATTTCATGCAAAGCAAGTATGACTTCCTACTTCTGTAAAGTGCTAAAATGTAAAATATTCTTAAATGGTTTCTTTGAATGGTATTCTGAAAAGACAGATTGTAAATTACTTTGTGGATTTCTAGAGGCACTAATGATAATCATTGGCAGGTCACAAAAGGGTGAGATCTTTATACTCAACTGCTTTGCCTCCTCTTCTGGGGAGGTGATATCCAAGCATCCCCCACAATTGTCAGCATTTTCAACTGAAGGCTTCCACATTTCTGAATCAGTAAGTTGGTTCAGTTGTCCCATGTTATGTTATGCATACTATCAGTATGATAGGGAAGATCACAAGATGGAAAAACTGAAGGGAAAAAGGGAAAATGAAGGGAAAAAAATGAAGGGAAAAAAATACTGAGAATTAGCATGGTATGTGGCATTAGGCCACTTCATTTGGACTTCACCATGTCAGAAGTCAGGAAAACACACTGGGCCTCCCTCTAAAGAGTCAGTAAAGATGTTGACCTGGGCATCACGTGGGTCACTGAAAACTTGAATAATTCTTGAATATTTCAGCCCATTTAATTCCTCAAAGGCCACTTTAAACATTATGTACATGGTTGATAAACTGCATAGTGAGTTCCCTTGGATTTTTGGCTCACTCCAAGAGCTAATTTGACTCTTCCTGCCACTGGGAACAGTATTCCTGTTTGGCTTAAACTGAAAGATTTACAGGAAAAGAGAAAACTAGAGAAAGATTTGTAGAAAGCTACAGGAAGTCTAAGACCCAAATCCAAATGTGACATTGCTTACAATTACATAACTAGTGTTCCCATGCATTTATCCCAGCTATAACCAATAGCTAATAACAAATTATAGAGGCCCAATGTGATTTTTACACAGAGGTTTCTATACAGGACTTTGTGTGAACAAAAATCACTCTTATTTCTTTTTCTATCCAAAGAAAGGAAACAATCCAATTCTTGTGGAGAATATAATTTTCTTCCATTTAGTTTTAAATGGCATTAGCACAGCAATCAGATTTTGAGGTGAAAGATAAATACTTCTGGACCTGGGTCTATAAATGTACAAAACACTAGACAATAAATAGAACAACTCCCTTGCCTTTGTATTTCAAAGGGCATTAGCATTTTGCTGTATAGGCGGATAGCTTCTCAAACTGTTTTGGCTCCAAGTGACCTATTCCATTATTTTTAAACTGAGTTAAGTAACATCTAAATGTTTAAAATCTCCTAAAAATTAAACATTAACATTGTTTAGAACACACTTTGATATCACATTAATTAACACTGTTAATTGATGATCTCTTCTAATGGTGCTGTACCTTCCACAGATGAAATTTAAGAGATTATTCTAAATGCAAAACAGTCTAGCTCTGTAAGAAGAAATGTGGTTTAATCCTTAAACTGCATTTCAAAATATACAGGAAAGCCAGTGTCTTGTAATTACAAAAGGCAGCAGTAATGATGTGACAAAGACAACCCCATGTGGTCATCTCCAGTGATTAGCAAAAAGGGAACCAAAACAATAAGGGCAAGAATCCAGTTCTCAGCAGTGGAGGAAATGTCTGCCTGTGTGCAGGGAGGCAGGGGAGGGGACAGCGAGGGCAGGTGAAGGAGCACAGATGGGTGCTGCAGGTGCATGGGTGGGGACATCTCAGCTCAGGGGCTGCCTTCAGCTGCCTCACACTGCATCACTGTAACTTTTGGAGTCTGAATGCTGCATTGTAGACTTCATCTGTCTTGATTTGTAGACAGGAGAAAGATTTCCTTTTTAATCAGGACATGCTGCAGAAAACCCAGAGGAGATTATGGTTTCTGGTTCATGCTTTTTATTTTCTAACAAAGAAGGCTATCTTGTTACTTTCTCATACTAGGTCAGAGCACGTATACAGCATCTCACATGTCAAGTGGCTTTAATTACCCTTCTAAAAGAGAGTGATTAGAAATAAAGCAAGTAGTGTTAAATCTTTGGACTGCTACTGAGGTTTTCCTGGATTTTCATTGGATAGATTCTTTTGACTGCAGTGAGAATTTGCCTGAGTAAAAAATGAAAAGAGCCTTTGGTTATAGCTTTAATTACTGAATCGAGCTACAGGAGAAATCAATGTCACATTCATTTAAATTTGCCGTATTGGACCCTGCTGTAGGCCCCATGGAATCACTGCCCTGCCTTTGTTAGCTGTGCACATCTCAGAGCCTGATTTTTTTCACTGTTTCCTTACAGGTGGATTGCTACAGTTCCAACTAACTGCAAGATGTGTCAGCAGATGCTGCTGTTATTGATAAATTGTGCAGTCACTTTGACTAGGACACACTGAGGTGCCTTTGAGGTAGCGAAATAAGAGGATTTAATGGCAAAGCCCTAGATGGAGCAATGTATGAAGTGTTCAACCTGGCTGGATGTGAATGGTTGTGTTAGGTTGATAGCCGTGCTATAATATGTTCACAGAAATGTCTTACTGAAGGCAACATGACATAGTTTGAAAGGTCTGGGTAAACACTGTATGTCTGCACCCCTCCTCGAACAGACCTTAGGGCAGTGTCGCACCTGCTTCCCTCCCATTTGAGGGAAAGGATTTTTGTTTGTTTGTTTCTTTGTTTGGTTTTTTTTTTGTTTGTTTCTCAGGGACAGTTTGCTCCGAGTGATGTGCCTGGTTTTGTCTGCTTTTCCTTCCCTCTGGCTCTTTGTTTGCTGGGAAGACCTGAGTTTGCTGCCATTTCTCTTTCTCCTACAAGTAGGGTTGAATACCAGGAAGGCTCGCTCTCTTCTTTATTGCCCTGCATACACAGAGCTGTATCATCTCACTGGGATCCTTCCTTCAACTTTCAGATTTTGGCATGGGCTTTTGCTGCCCTTTTCCTTTTCCGTCACTTGCAAGAGGACGTTTTTTCCTGTGTTTTTACAGGTTTGGATCTGAGGGTAAAAAAATCAATAAACATCAAAATAAAAACACAGTAAAAGGAAAGAAGGACCCACACATAAAGCCCAAAGATGTGTGCTCTTTCGGTTGTTATGTACTTAAAAGGGCCTTACACTTCTGTGCAAGAGGGAATGATTGCTTTTGAAGGTATATTCAAGGATATTCACAGAAATACTTTGTGAATAGCAGTAGATGAACACCTACATTTAAAGTAGTCAATGATAGAAAAGAAATTGACACAGAAAGAACTTTTCAGGTTACATGAGTTATGAAAATGCAGTGCAGTAAGAAAATGTACTGTCACTGTCTGATTCAGAAGATAAGCAAGTAGGAAGCAGCCAGTCACATTCAAAAGGCAAGCACTAGGATTAAAAGTTAGAAAAGAAGATGGTGCCATTTTGCTTGAATACCCAACGAGCTGGTTTGCACTTGGTAAAGCAAAACCTTTTGCTGATATTGTCACATTGTTTTTAGCTGACGTTTGGAAGTATGCATCTGTGACAAACGTGTAGGAGAAATAACCTGTATTGAGATGACAGGAGATATGATTAGATCATGAGCAATCCAGATCTCTCATCAGAGAAATGATATTCACACCAGACTAAGATGAAACTAGACAGGTTGTGAAGAGATTAAGGTTTGCATGACACAAAACTGGGAGCTGGTCTCACAGCATGACACAGGCTTACAAAGCAGGCTTTCCTCCCTCCTTCCAGGAACCTTCAAATCACTCAGCCTGAAAGGAGATGATTGCTGAGAATTTAGGCAGGGCACCTGGCATGCCTGTAAGCTTGTGGCTGACAAGTGGCAAAGCAGAGCCCTGATGTTACAGCACATGTGGTAGAGTGAGACCTGGTGAATTGGAGGTTACAAGGGGCTATCTAATACCCATAAATACTCAGGATATCCTATGCTGCTGGTAGAAGTCAATCTGGCTTGTAGACTAATTTAGAGAGAGTTTGCCTTGGAGGCATGACAGAATGTTCTCGATCCTCCTCTTTGGCAGACATAATGTCGATGTTCTGCTGAGTTGCCAAACATATCTTCACCATGACCTGTGATGCAAGGTATCAACACGTTTGTTGTCAGTATTTCTTTGTCATCCTGAATTTAAACATCATCTATTATCTTTCTACGTTGTTTCTTTCAATTATGAAGCATGGACTGTTTATAGAAGAGATTTAGGATAAACAGATAGTCTTTCTCTGCACAAAAAACCCCCGAATTCTACAGTTTGTAGTTTTGTACACCATCTTTACTTGGCTGAAATTTCAAACTGATGTCAAATTTTTGCAGATGTAATTTGGTGGAAATATGGGATTTTTATTTACTTGTTTCTCAACTGGTAGAGTTGTTTACCACAGAAAAAGTTCTGAGTTTTCATATTTTTCTTCTTTTATCAAAATTTAATTAATTTTACTCAAATCCAAAATGTCTGCAAGAGAAAAGATATTGCATTCATTTGAATTAAACATACTTTAGATAGTGAGCAGATTATGAGATGATATATTTATAATTGTAGCAATCTTTTATCTCTACAACTATTAGGACAATTTGCTTTTTAATTTAGGGTTCTTTGTTATATTTCAGTTGTCATGCCTCCTTACTACCATCTCCAGATGTCTCAATAATTGGAAATAGAGTGGGGATTGCACATCGTTCCTACAGGGGACACAGATGAAAGGATCAAGGCTGAAGGGATAACACATGAAAAGAAGCAGAAGGAATTATTATTGCCAAGTCCAACAAGCGTTCAGAGCAGGGTGTCAGAATGGATTGACTTCAATAAAAAAAAATTGCCCTAGTAACAACTGAGTTAAATGTATGAGTAAGAACCTCAGGAATTGGACTATTGTTTGATATTTCCACAATCACTTTGCATGTCAGTCAGCATTAGTGACTGTCTGGGAAGCTGACACTGTCTGAAATAGTTCGGTTGTTAAGTATTGGCAATGATTAGCCTTGTTTTGAAGGACCATTTGGGGTGTAGATTGCTGTCTTTATCCTTGACTTGTTGACTGCTATGTTCTACAATATCTCATACTTGTTGCAATCCATTTTAAAGTCTGCTTTGAATATGAAGACTTTGTGCTAGTGTCACCTTCCCTAACAGCTCTTCAGCATGCTTTGTCCTCATGCATAACTTATATAATGATAAATGGAAAACATCAGTAGTACTGGATGTAGCTTCTGAATATATTTTTGTAGGTCTAACAGTATGTTTGGACTTCTTCTGGAACTGATAGAGCCTGAAAACTCACTCTTCTATTTTATGTTTCTTAACCCAAGTCAATTCTTTATTAGCTGCACTCCAAGAGCAGGCAAGTCAGTAGGCAGCATGGAAAAATTTGCTTTTTATTAGTGTGAATATGTAACCACAGGTTCTCTAGACTAGTGCAATTGTGTCCTGATAATAATACAAAAATACTTCTTTTATAAACTTGTTCCCCCTCTCCAGGAGCTATAGGTTTATTTATAGTAATGACATTAAAAAGAGAGCTTTCCAAAGGCCAAAGACAGAGCTTGAAATAGGACAAGTGATATACATTTCCCTGGCACTGGGGGTTTCCTAAACTTGAATTAGGTTTACCAAAGTGTCAACAACTTATTAAGTTGAACCTTGTCTGCATATAATTTGAAAGCCTTTCTCTCCCCAGTGCTGCAGCAACCTTTCCTTACATCAGAGACCACATGGGACCTCCGCTTCCCAACCTATTCTGGCTCAGGAGGTGGACCCAGGGTGCAAGGTGGTAACCATGTCACTCCTCTTTTGCCTTCTCTGGCAAAGAGAAGAGATGTGACTGAAGCCAAGAGATCAGATGGGTGCTACAACCAGTGCTTTAGCCTGGGAGTGGTGAGGAGCATTAGTTAGAGCAAGAGCAGACCTTTCACTTCAGGCTGCCAGATCGAAGAACTGCAGAGGGAATTTAGGTGCACTTTCTTTGTTATATCACAATTTTTCATGGAGCTCATCATGATGGAGCACTTAAGATGCTGTCATGAAACAGAGTAGTGTGAGCAAACACCAAATCAGTGCATTAGCTGGAAACAAGAGAGCTTTGCTGCCAAAGATCATTGCTGTTGAACTTTAAAGAAGCAACAGGCAATCCAGAGCCCAGCCACCTAGCAATTTAACTCTGAATCATAGTACATCTGTCAGCAGTTGATTCCTATAACTGGCAGGAATATAGAAAAAATAAAAACAGTGCCCATCATCAAAATACACTGTTCAACAGACCTTTTTGTGAATCCAGCCATAAGCTCCATTCCCTCACAGCAGACTTAATTACATGGGACAAAAAGTATAGTTGGATAATTAGGCAGACTATAAAATAAAATCTTGTGTGTGCATTCCTGTTCTTGTTTTCATGCCAGGTGGGTCAGTTCACAGAGGTGAAATATCTTTTCAGAAGTCACTTGTAATCTGTTTCCTTCCTTTATCTGGACAGCATCACATTCATGCTTTAATTTATGCCATTTGAACTATAGATGGATGTTAATTAGGCAATGATACAAAACCTAAAGGAATTACATGCCCAAATACTAACCTGTGTCATAGAGGATGTGTCTCTTCTAGGTGGACTTAACAATCACCCTCATATTTCACCACCACATTGAAGAATATTTTATGGATAACTGATAGATGGGGAAGGAAGAGAATGACAAACTGGAGTTTTGGAAAATATGTCCAAGGAAATGTTTTTCTGGAGAAAGGTTTAGGGAAGGAAGCATAAATTATACTTGCTGTGATTCAGATTATATAGGCACTCAGACATGCAAGTAGCCAGCTTTGAGAAAAAAGAACAGAAGCTGTAATGCATTTTATATAGGAACTTTATTTCAAACGTAAGTCTGATTTATTATTTAAGAATCAAGCACCTTGACATGCTGCCTCACATACTTTCTTTTACAGTAGTGCCATATTTTTCCTGCTGATATCGCAACAGTTGCACTGAATTTCTTAGCTCTTCAACACAGCTTGAAAAAGAGCTTACAAAAATACTGAAAGAGACTCATCTAGTTTTCCCCTTCATCTGTCTGTCCCTTCCGTTAATATCTTTTAATATTTTTTTCTGGAGGAGGTGATGGGACTTGATTGTTCTAACCAGCCCTGGCTCAACTTAAAGGACTGTAGTGAAATAGAGACCCCTGTTGGAAGCCCCATGTCCTAGCCATGTTTTGTATGTTGCATCCATACAGGTCAGAAAAGCTTTTACCTTTTCAAATTGTGCTTTAAAGATTCCTGTACTGTTTCAGACATTGTCAGATACCACTTTGGTTTAGCTCACATAGAAGGTAGAATCTCAGTAGGGTTGCAACTTTGGATGTAATTGGAGGAGACAAAATTTCAACAGATTTCAATAGCTTCTTTGTAGTTTGTGTCTTTACCAGTTTTATCTGCTTGTCAAGTACACTGAAAAAACCAGTATGGATTTTGGCATGAGGAAAACATCCTTTTTCTTTGAAAGCCCAGACAAAATCTGAGATGTGTATCCTTGAATAAAACAGGTGTGAGAACTAAGAGGAACCTTAGTGAGCAAATGGTGTGGAATATGCTTTTCTAATTTTCTTGGCATTTTACAATACTTCAGAATGAGTGGGGATGGACCTAGGTTTCCCAGGATCACATTATGGAGATGCTTTAGCAAACAAAGCATGGTAAAGCACTCCGCTTTCAGTATATTATCTCCTTCCCTAATAAATCTTCCATTGTTATGAAAGTCACATACCTACATTTAAGATGTTACTCTAGTGTTACTTGTTCTCTCACAGCAGATGAACTCTTCTTTCATCTTGCAATGTGCCAAATGTAGCTTAGAGATTTTTAAATGGAGTTAATAGTGACTGTGTTTTCATTGGTATTTATGGTACAGGTTTGAGAGGCAGCAAAAAGGTAGAAAAAACATAGTGGAAAATAAGTATACCTTTAATGGTTATTATTTTTTATAGTACAGGATGTATTTAGTGAATAGTATATGTGAAGATGTGGCTTTCATTTTTTAAAATCTAAAACTTGGGTAATTTGCTACAGTTGTAGGTAGTGTCTGAGACAAATGCTGTCTGGAGGAGCACCAAATGATCTGGCATATTTACAGACTGGAGTTGTTCTGAGAACATTGCTGCAAGGCGAGCTTTACATATACATATCACAGAAAAATCACAATTCAGAACCTGTGATTGCTGTTTAGAAATGACAGGAGAGTAAAATGAACAGCAAAAAAGAAAAAAGAAAGTGAAAGAGAATGTGATTACCTGAAGCCATTTTTTCTGGCTAATGGCTTGCAGTCTCTGAGGAAAGGGGTGCACAGGAGCTTCCTACTGCAAGGGAAGCCAGGCTGGAAGGAAAGGCTGGACAGAACCCAGGTACCGTGTGAGCTCTGCTTTCTATGTGAGCAAGCAGCTCTGGAGAAAGGATGGGGGTGATGAGGCGTCCCGCAGTGAGCACTGCAGGACAGTGGGCAGCTGGCTTCTTCAGTGCCTCCCCTGGGCTGGTCCACCCTCTGTGAGAAACTTGGCTGAAATGGCTGAAATGAGGTCAGCGTCTCATTTCTCCACATTCTCTGGTTCTACCTGGGAATTTACTTAGTTATTTTAGCTGCAGCTCCAACAGAGAGGGAGGATACTCTCTCATTGCTTGGACATGGGAGGTAAGAAAGGGGCTGGACGCCTCTTCCTTCCATAACACTCTGGGCAATTTTCTTAACCCTGCAAGGCCTGCTTTATTTCACCAATGCATATGCCACAGACCTATCCTTTAGTGGGGAGTGACAGCTTTCTCTTGATCTGCAAAAGCATTCACTGCTGCTCTGATAAGCAGATTGGATTTCAAATAAACTTGAAACACAAGATGACAGTTTGGGAGATGTAAAATTGAAATATGAATGGGTTATATACTACTGCATGTGTGGGGGAGGAAAACGTGATAACTGAGCAGTTTAAATAGCAGGGTTCCCCTCTGTTTCTTTTCTTCCTAGTGCTTGTGGTAAATTACGGGCTTAGTACTCAGACTCCAGTGCATATTTTACCACCTTGTTTCATAAGTCTGAATACAGCATTTAGTGGGAGGACAGCCTGTAATTATGTTGTAAGTTATCAAACAAACTGCAGATGTATAAATGTGAGGGTAGGCTTAACTACTTTGTTTTGAAAGGGAACTTTAATATTAAACAAATGTGTACTTATTGGAAATGGCAGTGTTGAAAGCCTGCATTGTGAATCTGACTTAATAAACCTAATCTTTCCCTAAAGCTCTGTATATTATGGAGAAGTAATAAGATATCTTGACTAACTAAAATATTTTCCTTCATCTTTGAAAAAGAACCCTACTTCTAAAAGTAATTAATTGGTTGATTTAAAGCATCTCATGTACATGACCAGATTTTTAATATTACCTATACTGATACGATAGATTGCACTAATGAGGCATGTACATGAACAGCATGTAGTTAGAACACATAATTTAAATGTTTGTGGGCATTTAGAGAGAGGAAAAGTAATATATATTTGCATCTATTTTTTGGAATCCCTCCTCTAAGAATCAAGCTTTGACAAACAGAACTAGATATGAACCTCCACCAGAAATTGCATCTGAACCTAGGGCAAATATTTAATATTTCTCAAGAGCTGTGCTTTGTATTTCTTCACTTTTTACTGCCTTCTTTTTCCTTGTTTTTTTTTTTTTTTTTTTTTTTTTTTTCTTTACCCAGGACAGAACAGGAATATCACAAGAAATATACAATTTTTAGAATAATTCTAATTCATTTTACAGGTGATGTGCCCTGAAGATCATTGTTCATCCCACTTTTATAGGTACAGTAGGTTTGGATTATTCATTCACACACCAGTTGAAAGTGGGTGCAATAGGCACTTCTGTAAGCCAAAATGAACTACTCTCAAACATTTTCAAAGTTTTCCTGCTTTTTACTCATAAATAAGAACAAGCAACTGATATAGGTACTGTACAGGAAATGTGCTATGAGGATAAAATTTTGGTCCATTGTCCCACAAAGTAGTTAGTTTAAGTGAGCAGTTAAACAAAACTGATCTTCTCTTATTATCTGAATAATGATAATAGAAAGTCCAGACATTTAAAACTTCTTTGGTGTGGAGAAATATGCAGTTATTGTCAGCTGGGACAAACAGGAATCAGCATGAACTATCCTGAGTTGGTGATCTGTCTTTGAAATCCATGTCACTACTGTTGCAGTGGTTTTGTTAATAATTGGCTATACATATTTAAGGAGCAAGGAGGCAGAAGGTACTTGTGAAGTAGAGAAGGAGCAGTGTGTTCACAGTACTGAGGAACAGAAAGGAATGAGAGGGGAAAGGAGAAGAGCAGGGAAATGGGAGCCTTGTAATTCACACTGCTCTCGGTGGGAAGACTGTCTAGAGACCAGGGGTGGTGACAGATGGACGCCGGGAGTCCATTCACTCCTTGTACTTGAGTTATTTGCTTTCTGTTGCAGTTTGACCTTTCATCTGAATATGTCAACTCACCTGCTGCGAAACCAGCATCCAGTGCTTGCATGGTTCATAAGGATATGGATATTTTTTGCTGGATCAGGCACTTTGGACATAATCTAATACCTAAGGCATAAAAATTGTCATTACAGCCATCTGCAATTTTTAGCCAAGGTTAATGCCTTTAAAGGAATTTTCTTTTTTTGATTAATCCATCCTACAGCAATTAATGCCACTACAATTTCTTGATGGAATATTTACAATGCTGTCAAAGGGTCATGATAAACCATGATAAAGTGCTCTCATATTTTCTACTTTTTCTATTAGAGAACAGAGATTTACAAAGAACCCGGTTAAGCATAGCATTAATAAATGACTGTATTAATTGTTTGCAAAAGTAAAGAGCTAAGAACTTGCCACAACGGAAATAACAAGTTATGGGGTAAAGAGTTGCATTGCTTAACACTTTGAAAAGTATCCCTATAAACTGGCCCTTTCTCAAGAGACCAAACAACTACACTCAGGAGATCAAGGAACTACTTTATTCATGCTGAATTCAGCAAAAAAAGTGTTCTAATAGACATACCTGATGCTTTCATGGTTAGATCCAGTTTCACTTTCAGTGCCTGCAGCTATGGGAGAACACATTAGGTTTTCCAACAACACCAGCAGAGTTTTCTGTGAAAGTCTCTCTCAAACCTTCACAAAAACCTTTGAAAATTCCCTTTTCCAGTGGGTGAGTGTGATAGCTCAGAGAATATCCTTGAAGGCATGATATAATGGAGAAGAAAGAATACCTGGGCCTGTGCTGTGTGAGTGTTAAAGACAGACTGTTAATGCAAGAAGATGCAGGAATCCCAGCATGTAAGATCTGATCCAGATGTAAGTTGTGAGTTATATGCACACTAGGAGTCTTTTAAGTCTTAGGCTGAATTTGAGGGCCTGAAAGAGACAATAACCGCTACATTTCTGTAAATAAATTCAGCTGGTGCTGCTTTCAATATAACAAAAGAACAAAACAGAAAAAAAATTTTCATTAAAAAACTACGTCATATTAATTTTGAGCTTAATTATGCTTATTCAGTTAACTCCTATGTAATTTAATAACAAAGCTTCAACAGTTATATTCAGGCATTGTAATGAGTCCTGGGGACCTGGTCACAGTCCTATGTGCTTTACTGATCAAAAGTCATAAAAGTTATCTGATTCAACAGGCACAGCAAGAGAATATGTCCTTAATCTACTCCAGTTGCAAGATAATGGGATTTGCATTAAAACTCAAAGGAAAGTCTAAGCTAGGTGTCATTATATCGGATTTGAGGTAGTCTTAGGTTGTACACATTGAGTGTTATGATGATTCAGGTGACAGTTGTTAACTTTTTAAAGTTTTTGTAGATTTTAGGTCAGAGCCCTCTGCTGTAGTAAGTTTTCATAATTGACTCAAAGGTAGATATCATGCTTGTCTGGAGTCCCATGTAAGAGCAGGTAGATAAGTCTGCTGCTTGTGAAAATGTGTCACTACTAAAAAGATCTGATGTGCATTATTATTTGTATTTTGACTGAAAGCAGAGACCTCAGCCCTGGAAACAGAATCACAGAATCACAGAATATGTTGGACTGGAAGGGACCCACAAGGATCCTCGAGTCCATCTCCTGGGCCTGCATAGGACCATTCCCAAAAGTCACACCATGTGCCCGGGAGTATTGTCCAAACACTGCTTGAACTCTGTCAGGCTGGTGCTGTGACCACTGCCCCGGGGACCTGTTCCAGTGCCCAAGCACCCTCTGGGTGAAGAATTTTTTCCTAATATATATTCTATATATCTTTTTCTAAACCTCTCCTGGCACAACTTCAGGCCATTCCCTCAGGTCTTGTCACTGGTCACGACAGAGAAGAGATCAGTGTCTGCCCTTCTTCTTCCCCTCATGCGGAAGTTGTAACTGCAATGAGGTCTTTCCTCAGTCTCCTCTTCTCCAGGCTGAACAGACCAAGCAATCTCAGCTATTCCGCATGTGGCTTCCCCTCAAGGCCCTTCACCATCCTTGTGGCCCTCCTTTGGACACTCTCTAATAGCCTAATGTCTTACATTGTGGCACCCAAAACTGCCCCCAGCACTCAAGGTGAGGCTCCCCTAGTGCAGAGCAGAGCAGGACAATCTCTTCCCTCGCCCGGCTGGCGATGCTGTGTCTGATGCCCCCCAAGACAGGGTTGGCCCTCCTGACTGCCAGGGCACTGCTGATTCATGGTTAACTTGCTTTTGACCAGGACCCCCAGGTCCCTTTCCACAGCACTGCTCTTTAGCCTCTCATTCCCAGTCTGTCTGTACATCCAGAGCTGCCCCATCCCAGATGCAGAATCCAACACTCTCCCTTGTTGAACTTCACAGTGGTTGGTGATTGCACAGTCCTATAATTTGTCAAGGTCTCTCGGCAGGACCCCCTCCCTTTGTGCTAAGGGCTGCTCATGATCGCGACATGACACAAGTATTTTTTCAAGTTACCTTCCGATCAAAACACGTGCTTTAGTATGAAAACTCTTCAATACTTTTAAGAGATGGCATAAAATCATACATACTACAAATTTTTGTGGCAGAGAACATTTTAATTACTTTTCTCTTTAGCATAGGAAAAATGAAAATGTCCCTTGAAATGGTCTCTTATTTTAGTGGTATCTGCACAATAATTTGGAAGAAGTTAAAAGTACTACCATATCCTTTGTTTCTGTAATAGCATTCATTTATTGTGCCTTTATGCTTTTATTTATGAAGATTTGGTGAAATGAGGAACAGGACTGGAGGAAGTAGGACTAGAGAAAGTAGGAATTTTTTTCTTGCCCAGCATACAAATTGAGGACCAAAATATATTACAAATATTAATTAATCAGTGACAATCTAATTGAATGAGGATGTCTCTAAATTCCTGAGACTGGCGACAGCTGCTCTGTTAACATATATTTTTAGCTGTGTAGGTACTGAGACACAGAAGAGGAAATTTACAATCCATGAATCCCTCAATGGAGACAACAAAATTGCATTGATTCTTTTAACCTCTTTCCCAGTAATTGTGGAGATATTTCCCATATGGCCAACTTCCAGTATGAAACTTGTAGTAGTAAAAGTCACCCACACATGCCCTCCATCTCTATAGGTAATAGGCCAATAACATGCAGATGCAATCGCAGCCACCAACAGAGACAAACTCCACTAGTACCAGCATAATGAAGAAGCAAACTTGATGAACATAATAAATATGTTCCTCAGAAAAACACATATTCCTCCCTATGAGAAAAGGGAAAACAAAGAAGGCCAAATGAATGAGGAGTTTTTGTGAAGTATTTTTTCTACAGCATTAAGGGGCAGTATTTATTATTAATCTATGCCACAATAACTGTAAGTAGCAGGGGAAGTGAGCTGTAGGTGTGAAAGTCCAATGGAGTCTGTGCTTTGTAGCATCTACCACCACTGTTGCTCTTGAAGTGGCAGGGAGAGACAATATTGCAGAAATTATAATTGGAGAATCTGCCTCTGTGGGCCAGGACAGTCTAATTCCACTCAGAGGTCTGCAGGGCACATCAACCAGTGTATTGAAAACTGCTACTGATGCACCAAATAAGCATTTTTTAAAGTCAAAAGTATGTCAGTCACTCTGATGACTCGGCAGCCACCCAACAACCAATAACTAGAAATGTGTGGATCAGCATTCCAGAGAAGTTTGTGAAATGAAGTTTTATTAGCTCTTCAGAGAAATTCATCATGCCACAATATTTTTCTTATTTACTTTTTCTGAGAAACTAAGTACTTTGTATAAGATTCAAGAGGAAATTGAACCCACAATCGTCTCGCGGCTGAATGACAGTAGACTTGAAAATCATAATGTTCCTCAGATACAGTAGTGCTCCTGTTGTAACTAGTTGCTAGAAACAGCTTTCTAGTCAGAGTGTTTCTCCTGCTTCTCAAACACACAATGTCATTCCACACAAACAGATTGTGTAGTATACAGATCTTATTTTGTATTAATGTAAAATTCAATTGAATTGATTGGAAATTTGGTCTTGGTTCTACCTCTCTGAAACCATGAAAAGGTTTGCTATCCTTTTAGTTACTTCAGGTGCCAGTGATTTTCAGATTTGAGTGAGAATTAATTACACTGTTTGTATGTATGAAATCTGAAAGGAGCTTCTGGCAGCTTTATGAAAATCCACAAGAAGGAACATAAAATCCCCCTGAGTTTTTGCAGCTAAGCAATAAAAATTTGTATATCACAAAGTTCTTCTGTTTCAAAGGAATTCAGGTAGAAGTCTAGTCAAGCAGTGGCAGTAAGTGGTGGAAAATTGTCCAGTCTAATGCTCTCTGTGTACAGTCTGTGATAAAATATTAGAATCACAGAATGATTTGAGTTGGAAGGAACCGTAAAGATCATATCATTACGGCCCCACTACCATGTGCTGGGATGCCACCTACTAGATCACGTTACTCAGGGCCATATCCATTCTGTTCTTATGCTCTTTCCTCTCCAAGACTACAAGAAGTTCTAAAGTTTGTAAATAGTTCACAATTAGTAATAACTTGAACTCAGTGAACATATTTTTCTATTTATAAAATGCTCAATATAATGCTGTCCCATGCTTATCTTTCCGTCATATCCTAGAATAATCAATTAAAAATGCAATCTTTGTGTTCTGGAAAATCCTCTGTAGAAGTTGGATATTGGCTGTGAGACTGTTACATCTGACCTATTAGTCAATTATAATTGATCTGGAAATTGGCATGCTGCATGCATTTTTGCCTGTACAACTTCTCTTCATGATGACTTACAGAGGAAAAGCATAAAAAAATAGAAGCAAAATTATGTAAAAAAATCAAAAGGAAAGAAATAATTTTGTCTATGTGTGCCTGCATTCATCCAAAATGTTTTTGTGAGAAATGGTGCAAAACCAGTTTCAAGTTTTCAAAAATCTAGAGGGTGTTGCAAACCCAGGGAGAATTTGGTATCATGTACTATTACTCAGACTGTGTGTTTCTTGAGGTTTGAATTTTCCATGGGCATAGAAAGGTCACAGAACTTAATGCTTGATCAAAAACTTAATCAAATAGTAATCCCCTATTTGTTTTTAGTTTTGTCCATCAACTTCTACACGATTTGCATGATTTTTACTGACATTTGCTTTTCTGACTCCTTTGGCTTTTTAAAAATTCCACGTTGTACATAATGTTTTTCACATTAATATGTGTTGTAGATCCGGTTCTGTAGAGTACTCTCAAACTGCACAAAGCCCATATGATCCCCAGCACCATTCCTGAAACCATCAGCCCCTTGTCCTATTAGGTGCTTGTGGTCTGTCAGGCAAGTTGTGTTTTAAAAGAAAAGAAAAGCACCTCATAAAAACACACACATTTGATCTTTTCAAATATTTTTAGTTTGTGTCAATCTTCTGTGGCCCTGGGCAACAGAGGCAAAATGCCAACCTTGGCAGTCTTTTCAGACACTCTAATATGCCAAGTTCTGGCAGCAGCACATTTTTATCAGAATTGTTTTCCAGCCTCTGTAAACTGCTTCAAATGCTGGTGTGCCTGTTATGGATATGACATCCGTGGAGACCACAATGATTGCAATCAAAAAGTAGTGGAGAAAATAGAGAGAGTTAGTGTCAGTTCTGATTCTCACTATCCCTTTCATCATGACAATAAATTAATACAGCTCAGCTTCTGCTCTGGTAAACCTTTTCCATAAGAACAAGGTATTAGAATCCCAGTGCTTAACATTCACAGTGAAATATTCTGGTGTTACAAATGTAGTGGAAGGGGAGTATGAAATGCAAAAAAGTATGTCTGTGCAATGTCATGATAAGACTGTACATGCACAAAGGAGTCAAGAAATTCAAAGTGATGATTCTCCCAGGAATTTTAACTTAGTCCTCTTCTGCCTTGCAGAGAATTTTCTAACACTTCCTTTGGCAGCTATTTCTAGGTCCACGTGCAGTGTGGATGTTGTGTTTGTCCTGGAAATCATAACTTTGAATTGTTTGACATTTTGGTGCATGTGAATTTCCTAACCAAATGCCAGAAAATATTAATTTAAAGGATGTTTTTTTTCCCCCTTCTTTTTAAAGAGAGAATGTGTTCCTCCTTTTAAAAATGTAAACGTGTAAAAAGCAAAAGGAGTAAATTGTGACATGTAGTATTATAAAGAAAATGGCATGGTAGTGAAGTTTTTCAGCAACTAGTTGACCATGTAATCAGTAGCCTAACAACATCCATGTTTGCATAATGGTAACTTATGAGCAGAAGTGCTGAAAAGACAAGGAAATTGTTTTGATTATGTTTTATACATTTCAACAGTTCCCTGGATGCCAGGATACATTTTCTATGTGTTGAATATCCAGTGAAATACCCAGAGACTCCTTTTTGACTTTACAGAACTGGATCAGTACCTGAAACTTTGACTTTTTAGTACCTTAAGCATACTTGTAATCCATTTGCGTTGGAGCATTAAGTCAGGATTGTTATAAACATCCTGTTCTACAAAGGCCAATTGACATTCTAAAATATGTTGTTTTTTATGTGTTAATGTATTTGTTTCTTATCTGCTACTTCCAAACTCAGTCAAGTATGAAATCTTCCCCTTTGACTATATACATACAGCATTTGAAACTTGCCAAATAACTCTTTTCTGAAGTAAGCAATATGCAAAAAAATGACAAGGACATTTTCTTTAAAGTACAAAAGGCAGTTTTAAATGAAAAATAGCCACATTTTACTTTATTCATCATGAAAGGTGGTAAACTGCAGACTGAGCACAAAAATGAAAAAAATCAGTTCAGATGATATTTTTGCTTCAGAAAAACAAAAAAGAAGCTCTCAAAATAGGATTTGGCACAAAATTGCCTCTATGCTTATGTTTGCTCTTCAGTTTGCTATAAAAATATGACCTTTTCAATATTTTCTCCTTGGGAGGAGGCTCTTATCTCGAGTTTCCTTTCCAGAGGAGATTAGTGCATTAATACTAATGCATCCTCTCCCTAAAAGAAGCCAACAGCAGGACCAAACATGATTTCTTTCTTTGCTAAACAATATGGTACCATGCCATCACCTGGACTCAGAAAAAAGCAAGCCTATTCTTTGCTGTCCAGAACAATAGTCTCAATTAAGAACACAAAAGTTAAAAGTTTACCACAGAACCTACACAAATACAGAGCAAGGCGCAATTGTCTAATTTCTCAAGCAAGGGTTGGCCACCAAATTTTTGTGAACTCTTTTTCTAGAGATCAGTAGAGAAAACACAGTGCTCTTTAGTCTTTGTTCCACGTACCAATGGTTGTTGGACAATCTTGCTTTTGTGGGGACTTCCAGACGAATAGGCCGTTCAGTGATATCCTGTTTTAATGAGCTGACTCTGCTGTCCTGGAGGAGGACAACTTCATGCTATGCAGTCCTGCGAAGGATGTCTGAAGCAATAAAATACGGGGCAAACCCATGTATATTTCTGCCCCTCTACCCTCCACCCCTAACCCCCATAACCCTTTATGAAACAAAAAGGAGGTAGTGAAATATGTGGTATAACTCTTCAGCTGTTGAAGGCCACATGCAGGTGAGAGGGGTTGTTATGTTGAGGGAGGATAGAAAATCGTGTTTGTTAGTCTTTGCTGGTAAACTTCTGTATGGTAAACATACATGCTGGTGAACATTCTTAGATGTTGCTGAGTAGGAGGTGACCTAATTTAGGTTAACACAAGACTTGTGACATCATTGTTGAAACTGTTATATTGTTGAATCCATTGTATACTCACTATCTACCCTGGAAAATTTATACTTGAGTTAATTAGTGAAAAGAGCAGAAATTTTCTGTGGAGAGGTGTTTTCTCTTGGTTTTACAGTTAGAACTGGAATAATTTGACATTTCTCAAAACTGCTTTTAACATCCAGATATGACTCCTGTAGTCATAATCCTTTGTCAGATATATCAACTTCAAAAATTCTGTTTGACCTTAAAGACAGAATTAGGACTTGATTAATATTCTGTGTATGCTTTTCACATTTATAAAACTGGGAATGTAAGAAAATCTTGAAATAGAGTTTTCATAAGAATATCTTGTAGCAAATAAAAACAGATCATAAAAGGAATACATGTTTTGACTGTCAGAATCTTCTCATTTATAAAATACCTTTGAAGTCAGCTAATGATGAACAGAAATAAAAATAAGTGTCAGTTATCCCAATGTAAAGCATAAGAAAGAAAGCTTTATGGAGAAATTCTGTGTAGAATTTCAGATTTGGGACACTGGACAGCCTTCTCTTTGTCCTGGTTTAACTAAGCCCCACAGAACCACTTGCTTACACCCCTTCCCCCGACAGGATGGGTAGAGAATTGGAAAGGTAAAGTAAGAAAACTCATGGGTTGAGATAAAGACAGTTTAATAGGTAAAGCAAAAGCTGTGCACACAAACAAAGCAAGACAAGGAGTTAATTCACCATTTCACCACTTTCTGGCCAGGCAGATTTTCAGCTATGTCCAGGAAAGCAGGGCTCCATCATGCATCTTCAGTCTCCAGCAATTTAGAGCTCAAGGACTGCCTGTGGCTGAGGATGCAGAATGGCACTGGTATGTACATGGACAGAAGTAGGACAAGCCAGGTGGCTTAATGTTCCTGATGGATAATAGGAATGATGACCAATTGAATGAAAATATGACTTCAAAGCTATTAATTTGCTTAATTAATACCTCCTATGCAATGAGATTTAATATAATGCAAATTCTGAAATTCACATTGTCACTGCTGTTATATATGACAAAGATAAATAGACTAACAACAGTTACAGAGACCTTCCTTAAGCAATCAGTTTTTGGAAAGAAAAAAAGCACAATAATTTTATATTTAACCAACACAACATCCAAAATTAATTGCTTATATTTCTTTTCATTGGTTGTCTCTCTAGCATATCAAGCTGACTCCTTTTGTATTCTGTGTTGATGATAGTACTACAGCTAGGCTGTTCTCCTGCCAACACAGTGCACAGTTAGGAGAAATCTGGAACATGGAAATGTCAGCTGCTGGCTTGGCTATTAAAAGTAATTACTCTCTGGTAAGTCCCAACTGTTGCAGAATGCTTTGTAGACTAAAATCAACACCTTCACTGTGTAATACTCCATTTAAATATTAATTAAGGTCTATCTTTATAAAAATTCTCATCTGGGATGATACTGGCAAGTGTTATAATGCAAACCTATCAAGTTTCTGTGAAATTAAGTTTCTAAAACCTTGGCACTTGAAAGGGTCTTTGCTGATGAGTACCTTTGAAGAATTAGCCTACATATCCATAAAAAAAAATTTGAACAAATGATAAGCAAGTAAATATTTGGAAAAAGAGAAAGCACAAAATATTCTCTAGCTTATTTCATTATTCTACCTTTTATTTGCTAGGATAATTAAAGGAAGAGAAAAATTTTTATGTTCTTTTGCAAGGAAAGGCAAGTTTGGTTTGGAAGATGCTAATTTTTTGCATAAATGAGAAAATTCCAACACTGAAGCGCTGAAAGCTTTCTTGACACTGGTTTGGTGGCGTTCAAGTGGGGGTGTACAGACATTCACTGATTTTATATATTGTGTTTAATTTCTTCCCTGACTTAGTACCAGCAATCTTTTCCATAGTCAAGACCAGGGAATTTGCCATCTTCAATGAAACACGCAAAGATCTAATTGCTTGCGGCATCTGTGATGCCCATTTTCCTTGAAGCTCTGCAATATAATGTGGAAAATCAGAGTCTGTAGCACTTTAAAAGGTTGAAAGGCTTATGGTGAGCCAAGGTATATATCCTCCCATTGCAGAGCTGATACATTTTCCCCTGCCAGAAAGTGCAATAGTCTCTACCTTACAGAATGCTTTGGATTGCTCTGAGTGCTGTTACTACAGGCTGTCTATGTTTTTCTCTGAGGCAGCACTGACTGCTGAAACATCGTCAAAGCTTTACATGCAATCCATTAACATCTTTTGCCAGAACCATTCACAAATAGAAAATTGCTAATATTCCGGAGCCTGCAGGAGAACTCAACTTCTGCATCTTTCTGTGTCGTAGTGCCTGGGAAGAAGAGCTGTTCTTCTGATGGAAGAATCTATATTTGAACCGCTTTCTGAAGTGGCGAGACCCTTTCGGGCTCCCCAGCACCTGTGTGATCTGGGCATTAGGCAGCAGCTTAATCAATTCTAATTATTGGCTGATGCTGTAAATATGCACTTGGTCCTGGAGGATCTAAGCTTATGCCAGAAATTGCAAGTGTTTAGTAGTCCCCTGGCTAGTGTAGACCCTTGCAGCTACTAATTAGCAGTAGCTTTTCACTTCCCTGCTCTGTGGAGAGCACAACCGCTGCTAAATATCAGTCCTCTGAAGGCAGTTGTGCTATGTTCAGATTATGCTAGCCCATGGCCAGCATCAAAAAAAGGTGGTCCTTCCCTTCCCCCCAGCCTTGCCTGCTTGTTGTGCTGGCACTTGTGAGCATGAGATTGTCTGATGGCCTACACTAAAACTCACGCTGCAGAAATCAGATATCAGTAAAGTGATGTGACTCATTGCATGGTTCCATTTAGTGTTAGAGCTGATGAAAAGTAGGAAATTGCAGTCTGAAGCCATGGGAAAGAGGATCCTTCTTTTTGACAGCAGGGGAACCTTGGATTGGCTTAAACCATCATGAAATGAGCTCTTCAGATGTTTTGATCCCCTCTGAATCATTTCTAAGCTCTTAAGGGACAAAAGACCCACAGTTGTAGAGCACAGTTGGGGAAGAGAAAGGAACAAATATGATATGATATGATATGATATGATATGATATGATATGATATGATGAAAACAAACAATGCAGGAGTAGTTCAGCAGGCATGGGTGGTTTAGCATCTCTTTAGGCCTCACCTGTAGATTCAGTGTGAACCTGAGACTACTTTCACTTGTGCAAACTAACTCCCAGCAACCTTTTAAATTAAGCTGGTGGATCAGCTGCACATGCTCCTCACTCCTGCCAGTCACTTTCCAGTGGTGCCACGTCTCTTGTGCTTGAATACATTCCTCTTTCACCGAATAGTCACTTATATGAAATAATTACTGTGGGATTTGTTGCTGGTACAAAGTAACCTTATTTACAGTTTATTTGTGTCAAGGCTGCATGCTTACAGCAGTTTGGCAGAGCAAAATGGACTATTCCAACAGCAAGAGATTTTTTTCTAGTGGAATATTTCTATAAACATGGGATTTTGGCTTGATGTTTTTTCAGTCATTACTGGAAAGAGTTAAAGTGTCTTATCTCTTGCATTTGTCTGCAGTGTCTGACTTTGTATAGAACATCTGTCATTTGGTTAGTCTTTATTACCATTCATGTTGAAGCAATGATGAATTGCTGTTTCAATGTCTTCATCAGATTGCACAGATATGTTCTTTGAGCATCTACCCATTTATCCTCAAAGGACTATCTGGATGGTTTAATTGATCGAATAGAGCACAATGGCATATGTCAATCTACTAGCCAGCCATTTCTTAATATCTCACTCCTTTTAATTTGGCTTTAGAGAAAGATACAGAATGAATGAGTAATAACTACCATATCTCCTGACTATATAGATGTATTGATTGAATCCCTGTGTCTATTAGGGACTCTGGATCTTTCACAGATTTAAGAAAGCAGTATGTTTATTTTCTAAAAATATTTAAAATATTTTTTAGCATTTATTAAAATATTCAGGACAGTTTTTGGGACTGTTGCTGCAGGTATATCTGGTTTTTAATGAATTTCACTGGATTCGTGCTAATATACTTTTCAGATTTTAATGTCACATAGTCCTACTCTATGGCATATTTGTTGGATACAACTTCTTTTACAGTTTTTTGCCTAACCTTTGACATGTGGGGATCACAGTAATTCTTTTTGATAGAAGCTTAGTTTCAGTTTCAAGAAGCAATAGTTAAGTAAAATTTAATCTTTTTTCTGTTTTAAAAACTGGTTTTGAGAAACTTATATTTCAGTATCACATCAGAATGAGGGGCTGGATGTCAATCAGGCTCAGTTCACAGGAGCTATTTTGTGGTCTTCAGAAAGTCTGTATCTGTAAGAGGGGATTAGTCTTATGGGTAGTAGCCAGCGGAGAGTTGAAACTAATACTAAGCTGAATTTTGTATATATGTTTATGCAGTACTCCTGAAAACATGAAATATGTGTCTCTTCAGTGCAGCAGTATAAATAGCCTTTTTTCTTCATGTATTCCCCAGACAGACTTCCTTCTAGTTGGCTTCTGTTATCTTTTTTGTAGCTCCTATCACATTTCCCCTTCACCTAACATGCTCTCTGTACTCAGGGCTGTGGATGATACAGCTTACTGTCCTTCCACATGATACAAAGGCTTTTGTCTCCAGGTTATTCCCAGAGGGTTGGGGATATAGTGAACCGTAAATTAGCTTCATAGTCTAATGAAACTATTAGACTTTTTGTCTACTCAAATACTTTGCATTTTGACTCCAGAGATGGCTAAACAGTCTGGATTTATAATTTTCTCTAATTTGGTCCAATTTTGTGCCCTTAAAAATCACAGCAGATTGCCCATTGCACATTTACAGGGCCATTTCTCCAATCTTTGTACTCCCATGCTCTAGCGGAGATCTCAGTGAAGGTTCTCAATACAGCTGTGCTTCTATCACTGAAGATGGCCTGTAACATTATTTTGCTTGGCAGCATTTTGAATAGTCCGTGGTTTTGCATTTGAATATTTAGAATTTGTCTGCAGATTTATAGAATTTATTTTTACACTATGGTATATAAGCAATTACAAAAAACCTAAGCAAGACAACCTTGACAAACATTACACTAAAACGTTCTTATTTTAACAGAGTGACCTCTAATTCTTCATCCTCAATTTTGAATCAAGAAGTAACTGTGGCTGGAATTTTTAATCTGCAAATAATTGCAGCTACATTTTACAGCACTTAGCCTGATTACAGTTCCCACAGAGCTATGGTGAAATGTGACTTGCATGTAGCTCTGCTTCTGTTACAGGTCTGAGTTTATTCTGCATTTTTTTCTGACCCAGCTGATTCTGAAGTCTTACACTGCTCAGGCATATTTTGATGAAATGGTATGTCTTAAAAATATACCAATTTACGGAAGCCAAAATTTTTCACAATAATGTAAGCATTTCAGTAAGCCTAATTGAAAAGATTTCTATCCTCTAAGGGTTGAAGTTCTGATTAAAAACAGTGAGATAGGCGGAGAGAGAGCTGAAACCCAGGAGAGCTGCTATCTCTTAGTGCATTAATGTGGGGAGAGTATGAAAAGGAACTGAAAATGAGTCTTCACCGTATTGGTGGCTGACCACTTTACTCCTCAATATATCAACTCTTCTGGATTTTCTGTGCTCACTCATTTTCTTTTATAATCTCTCCAACAGGGGAATCACCTTCCGTATTTTGGAAAATCATGTGTTCCGAAAATAGTGGGGTTGAAATAAGCAAGTTACTCTCTCCCATCTTCACTTTTAATCTATTTTAAAAATGAAAAAGTTAGATAATGATAATAGGGAAAATACTAGTGAAATGTACAGACATGTTGGCAAGCTGAGAAGGAACTGGGAGGAAAATCAAAAGAAAATTCTGGCCGTGGTTCCACATGTTTTAATATATCTTTCCTCTTGCTCAGTTTATGTAATTTAAGAACTTAAGGTAATAAAGATGACATGAGAGTCATCTACAGTCTTGAATTAAGCAAACTTAATTAGATTTACTGAAGCTTATTTTTGTTGCTCTAATCTCTGTGCTCTATGCTACAAAATCAGCAATCTCCAAAAACAGGGACAGCAGTTGCAGTTCATTGTAGCACTAAAAGTAAGCCTTGGTTTGCGTCTGAAAGAACAATACTAAGTGTTTAATGGTTAGACTGGTTGCCAAAGTACCCTGCTAGTACATTCTTGATAAAACTATGAATTCTAAACTACTACAGTGTTATTTTAATACCAACAACTCTGATTGCTTGGATATGGAACTGGAGGTGGTTTGTCAAGAAATACCAACTGCATTTTCTGTCCTGCAGTCTGCCTGGAGATTGTACAATTCTATTTGGTGGCCTTAGTATTTTTTGTTATTGTAGATGGTACTTATTTTGCTATACAGGTACATGGCTCACATGAATTTTCAGAAGTGAGAACAGCTTTGGCTATTAAAAAATTGGTGAGAAACTCCTTCACACTTGTGTTCATTCTTCAGTCAAATTCACTATTGTGACACCCTTACTTCCTTGTCTTCCTTGACTGAAGACAATTAATTGAGATATTATCCTCTATTCAGCTTGTTTTCATGGGTTGGAGAATGCAACCATAGTGTCACTATTTTTCCAAAATAATAACCTCTGAACAAAAATGTAATGGAGATGGTACATTCTAGGCATAAAAACATGAAGGATATGATGAGTATGAATGTTCCTTAACAACTTTCCATCTTTATATAACAATCTTTATTTTTAAATTTACCTTCCTAGTCAATACAAGCCCGGCAATGAATTCTCACAGGATTTTTTGTGTTGTTATGTCTACTATAGTTCTTTTCTACTGACTGCATTTCCTGTTGAAATTATTCAGTGCATTGCTTTACCTTGACCTTTTTATTCCCCAACTAATGGTTACATACTGTCTTTGAAGTAGTCACAATTAAAATCCAGCATTTGCCAGCAAGTAGCATGTGAATTTTACAAGTCATCTTAGTCATCTGTGATTTAGCAAGTGAGAATGCAGCTGTGAGGATTTTGCTTAGAATGGTCTCTTTGCATGGCAGGTGCAATGGGAATGCACTTATTGCTAATGATGATGCAGTCTTGTGACTGATGAACTCTCTAAAATCAGGGAATTTCTGGTATCAGAAAACTTATATCCCCTTTTATCTTCAAAGGGACTTGAGTCTTCAGAAAAAGAGAGAATGTTTTATGGTCTAAAACCTGGATAGTATTTTTGGGCATTCAACTTCTAGGACACTTCCAGTGCTTTGTTGTATATGAGAACAAACTGATATTTTGTAAGGATAGGTCTATGAATACATTAATTGTTCTCTAGGGTATTATGCTAGTGCCTTATATTCCCTTGCACCTAAGACTCTTTACAGATGCTGATTGCAAAGCAAAAAATCTGTTGAGATCAGGGTTCGACACTACCAGATCTTAACATATGCTTAACACAGCTGTATTATCTTTTTAAGCATGCATATCTTGCAATGGGGAAGCAATCTCAACTGCGGTCCCTGCCTCTCCTCACCATGGTGTTTGGGTGTCAGTGTTCAAGCTGCATTTGTTCTATCCGACCTCTTTTATTGGTGATTACTGGCTCTATTAGCACTGTTTTGTGGAATTCTGTGGGATATGTGTAAACAAAGGAACTATACAAATGCATACAAGTGCGGTATGGTGGCACTGCTGATGTGTTGATTTTGGCACAACAGTATGCCATTTGGGGGAAGCCAGAGGCTAATGTTCAACAGATGGCAAAGTCCTAAACCCTATAATAATGGCTGCAGTTATTTTCATTACTGTCATTTGATGACACATACAATAGTGGGGAAAGACTTGAACTGGGTAATCACAGGAAATATACTCCAAAGGACCAGATGCACTTCAAACTCTTAAAATGGTGACGGATGTTCAGGCTGAATGCCACTGCTGTCCATATTCCAGGTGTATTTATTGCTGAGGCCCACATTGTTTGCTGTCATACACAAGGCTAGCATTTTCCCTTCTGTAGAAACCAGGAACAAAACATAAAAATTGGCATTTGTTGTATGAAGAGAAATTATTCGTTATTGCTGATATGTCTGTATATTATTTCCACATATATAGTGATATATTATTTTTCAAATTTTTCGACAGGAAGATCAAAGCATGGAAAACCAGAAAAGGTTTGTTATGGAAGGCTAAAGAAGTAAAAAAAAATCACAAGCTTGTCTGATTGGTCCTGATAAAAATCAAAGCAGTTTATGTGAATAAAAGCATCAGATGATTATACCCTGAAGTTTTATGAGGTTAAAGGTATTTTTATTCCTCCAGCCTAAGAAACTTGTGAACTGTTTGTTATTATCTTGTACATAAGGGACTTCCATTTAAAAATTTGAAGGTTTTAAAAATTATTTAGAATTCTATGATTTTCTTTCTGAGATTTGAAGAACAAAATTACAATAATCTGTGTTCTAGCAGAGAAGAACAATGGCTTTTAGAAAATTAATCAGATCATATTTGAATATTCATATAACTACATTGCATTTGGGCAAAAATAGTTCTTTTTGGTTGCCTGGAGATTTAGGAATGACCTACTGTGACCCAATTTTTAAAAGTACAACAAAGCAGGTATTTTTCTGAGCTATTTATTACAGCATTTGTAGTCATGATACATTCACAGGCTTTGACTCAGTTTGTATTATCAGGGGCACACGATTCCTTCATGTTTATTTTATTTTTCTAAAAAAAGAAAAAGAAAGTAAAATCATGTTTCTTTATTTAGCAATTCTGTACAAGCCTTCAAACACTAGAGAAAAGGCAGAATATTTCACACATACCATCAGTGATCTAACACTTAATATTAAGACAGCTCCTACTGTGACATGTTTTAAACTGTTTCTTCCCTCTGCTGGGCTAACAACATAATAGGGATCAGGAAAACAGTTCTGAACATGGCATTGCTAAAATCTCTGAAAAAATTCTAGGTTAAGCCTTCTTTCTGACCCTACCTTCTGTAATTGGTGCAAAGCAGATTGAGAGAACCTGGAGCAAAAAAATCTTATTAAATCAGTCTGCTGCTTTGTCAGCTGATGTTGAGCTACTTATTTGAGGTCCTTGGTGCAAATCCTGATGTATTCATGGCTTCTATAAAATGGAGCATTGAAAAAGCCATAAACAAGGGGGGAAATCCATAAATCAACCTGACTGGGAAATTGAAATTATAACAAGACTTTTACAAATGTCCTAATAAAATGAGAGAGGTTGGTGTTTTGGCTTTTTTTCCTGGTTTGTTTTTTTTTTAACACTCCGTCCTTGAAAGGAAAATGGAGCACATGGGTCTGGGAAGGATTTCCTTATTTTTGCAAGCAGACTGTGTATGCGTACCTGATCCACAGTATCTTTAGGAAATCACTTCCAATGTTTTCAGTGCATCTTAGATCAGATTCCTATAATTTTAAGCTGCCTGCAGAATTAAGCTGGTCATTATCTGAGACCAGCCTTTCAAACCGATTTACAGCCAGTGAGGAAAGAGGATATCATAGCCAAAGGTATAGGATTGGGACTCAGGGGTATAAGCTTTGTTTCTGTGAGGTTCCTTTTACACTGAGAAAATTAATTTTGCTGTAGATTATAATTTTAAGTACCTGCATCAATCCAGGAAGAGATGCTGTGCTGTGCACAGACTGGCTTCTCACAGTCCCTGCCCAGCACCCTGTCTGCTTCAGGGGTGGAGAGAGAAATATTTTGCTAATGGGAAAATTTGTATACCTGTTGCAGAACAGAGGTGCAAAGACCCAGCTAGCCCAGGTATTAGTGAGTGGGCGTTTTCTGCTTACTTGAAGCAGTTCACTCAAGGTTATGAGGAAGGTTCTTTCTTCCCTTAAAGTACTGCGGAAATCTACATTCAAAGTTTCAATCTTAATAATGTGGATGCAATTCTGTCACCTTTACTCAATCTGGGTTGTCCCAGTGATGATGCTTTGTGATCCTGCACTCAGTGGCAATAAAAAATTGTAAATCTGTGCCAAAACCAAGTTAGAGTTGAGTCATGTCTACCTCTGTCCTCCAGCTCTGCAATAGCATAAATGACAGTCCTGTAATTTTAAAATATTCTGAAGACAAACAAATGATTGCAAACTGCTTGACTACTACAGCACTGTGGTCTGTGCTAAATGAAGAGCCAGCCTGCCAGCAAACCTGACACAGTGCAATCAGAAAAACATCAGCCAACCATTTGAACAAGCACTACTCCCAGTTTATCAGAATAGGTCTGAACCTCAAAAGTGTTGTGGGCAAAGGTTATGTACAATTTCATCTGAAATATATTTTTTCCTGGACTTAATGAGTACCTTTGAGCATTGCAGTCAAGAAAACATTCCATCTGGTGACAGCTTTTTTACAAATGAGAGGAAAGGACATTTTAAGCAAACTTCCTACTCAAATGGTAGGGATTACTTTAGTGTTTTGTTTGTTTGCTTGTTTGTTTTTGTTTGCGTGTTTGTTTTTGAGTTCTGTTTTGTTCATACTCTGCTAGTCTTGCCTGAATTTAGAAACAGTTTTAATCTGCATAGGTCCAAAAAAAATTACAAATGGTCATTAGGTCACTAACAATCTGCCGACTGACATCAGTTATTGCTGTTGTTAAACAGAATGTTTTTGCACTACTTGGAAAGATCCATAAGAATTCTAAATCTATACAAACTTCAATATTACTATTGTTATGGAAAACTTGCTGACCTTTGGTTCTAATTTTTATAGGTTGACATGATTGCAGATTTACTTACGTAATAGCAGGCACAAAATTAAAAGCACAAGTAACTGTCATGCTGATACCAGAAACCAATGGCTAAAAGTGAAAATCTGTCTCTGTCCTTTTAATTTGTATTTTTTAATAGCATAAAATCAGATTTATCTTCAGAATGAGTGTGTGGGAACCACGCTAAACTCATCCAGAGGAATCAGCTTAGAATCTCAGAGGTGATTAAAAGGTCTGAGTCCTTCTTTGATGCTTGCAGGCTCACCACAATCAACAGGAGTTCAGGAGATTGGAGCACTGTTGTGGAACTGGTTAATTTGATGCAATTTGATTCTGAGCTTATTTCAAAAACTTATCAGCAGAAAGCAAACTAATACTGAGGCAGTGCATAAGAACATCATCTCCCTAAGGCAAGATTAAAGTGCAGAAGTCTGGGCTGTCAGATATTTATGATGCCAAAGAAAGTCTTGCATGAGCAGTACTGTGGCCCTGCTATTTTGTAGTGGTGTTGCTTGAACTTGTTTATCAAGAAAAGTCATGTACCATTCTTCCAGTGCCCACAGTTCTGGGCGGTGAAAGAGCTCCACTGCCTTGTCTCTCCAGTCTCCATGTCACTTGTCTTTCCAGTTTGTTTTTTCTTCCTTTAATCTTCTTCATGTCTGTATCAGTGGTGATAAAAAGTTGTGACTGAGCCAGATTCTTCTTCTGATGGTTGGATGGAGTTTAAACCCATTTTTGGGGGTTTACCTCTGTATGGAGTTGGGAAATGAATGAGGTCCCCAGGTCTGTGTGTATGTAACCTGCCTCTGGAGGTATTGTTGGGTTTCTTCAATGGAGCTGCTGATTCTGTTTTAGTTTTAGAAGTACCTGGGGATTTTGAATGAGGTTGAGGCTATATTATACTAGGAGTTGTGTACATAAATGGTAAGAGGCAACACCTGCCACACAAAGCTTGAAGCTTAAACAAATAGGGCCAAAAGGGAAAAGACAGTCACACAATAAATGAAGAACGTTATACATCCCACAGTAGCCAAATTTGAAGCAACCTCCTAATCCCTGAAATTCAGTCCATGGCTAGACTGTGCCTTGAACACCAGAAATGCTCTTATATGGGATGAATGGATATAGCTTTAGGGACCATCAGCTGCTTGATAGTCCAGGGACTGAAATAATCAGTGAAACCACATACCTTATCACCTGACCTGTGGTTATTGCCCATGACTCACGCTCACCACAGTATATCTCATGTAACTGGGGTTTTTTAGTCCTCTGTCACTAGATAAGTATCCAGTTTTGCTCCCTGAGACTAATGATACCTATGGAATAGGGTAAATGAAGAACTACTTCATTTATCTTATCAATATCTTTCTCTTTTTAGCATCCTCTCTAGATTGATCAGGTTTACCATCTGAGAGCACAACAGAGCTCTCTTTTAAAGGTAGATAAAGTTATAAATTTCTAACTAGAGATGCCATTAGCCTTTACTATATTAAGGCTTTTTTCTTTAAACCCTTTTCCTGAATAAAGTAATGAAAATGAGTCAAAATTTTCATTCCAGTTACAGGAGGTAAACCAGCATCTTAATGTCAGAATAATATCTAGCTCAAATTGTTGCACATAGATAGAATGGGATTTCAAACTCCACAAAATTAATTAATAATGAAAGAATTTATTTACAACATTTCTTTTTCAGTCACGTCACATGACATTACATTTGTTGAGCTGAAACTTAAGATGGGTTTCTGTGTTTTTGCATTGATTCATTCCATATTTGACATATGTAGACAAAATATAAAACTTTTTTTCTTGTTCTACTAGAAAGGAGAATTTCTACTTTTTACCTCTCTCCCTGTGGTGAATTCTGCTGAAAATCATGGGAATATTTCCAGTAATAACTAGAGCAAGCCCTTCCTAAATAGCTGAAGTAAACAGTCTCTAGATAGGCAAACTGCCCATGCAGGATGCCAAACTTCTGAAATTCTGAAATTTCTGTCTCTTTCTTGAGAGCGGACTGTGAGGTCTCATTTAATTATGAAAAGAAGTTTTTGAGAACCTGAATTTAGGCTCTTAAACTGATCCATTTGAAAGAAATGTCTACTCCTGAAAATGTGCCTACCACAGGTGTAGTTAAACTATATGGTCTACTGTTATAAGATAACCTGGGTAAAAATGGATTACTTAGAATTATTACAACATAATCACAAATCTAATAGATAGGAAAATGTTACTGTTAATATATAATGATCAAATTAGATGGTTATACAGCCATATCCCACATAGTTCAGCTCTTCTGTTAATTACTTGTGAGTGGAACATAAATTTTGTATGTACACAATATCTTTAGAAATAGAAACTATCTCTTTGCATCTTTACATTGTACAGAATCTGAACCTGCTCAGTACTGGTTTAGTTCATACTATTTAGAGAGTTTAGAGTGTCCTACAAGGAAGCAAACAATTTGCATAAAGTGATAGGGAAGAAATAAGAACAAATTATTTATCTGAGTAGATGGATTTTAAATCCATTGTTCATAAAGCTCTTTTATCATCAGCAGAGTGATGGATTATTTCTTTAAGGGAAAGTGGCAGTAATTAGTTACAATACCTGAGAGAATTCAATAAATATTTGCTAAATTAAGATTATTTATTATTTGTATGCTAGGAGCATGTAGAAGATTCCTGTGAGATCAGACCCCCTTGATATACATCAAGGAACTGTATAAGAACAGTTATAAATATATATATATATGCTCTATCCTAAACAGCATCCAGTTCAAAATAGATGGCGGGGAAGACAGGAAGAGAAAAAGAATGGCAAAGAAACAAAATTAATTGCCTGAGGGCACAAAGTTAGCAGCAGAGTTAGGTCTATGATCAGGTAGGTCTCTTCAAAGCCACCCTGGAGCTTTACCTGAAGCGAGTACCTTCTCTTCTTATCCTGTACCTTTTGACTTCCAGCCCACACCTCAGTGCAACAACCAACCTCTGACACCCACTGTCAAGGCCTTACACAGCTCCTCTGAGTTAGATGTGTCAGCAATCTTCATTTCCTTTGTGATGGTCACATAAGTTTGGTATTTGCTGATTTGTTTTCTGGAAAATGCACTGTAGATCTTCCATTAGAAGAATAAACTATATTGTCTGGTTGTTTGTGTGATTAGACAAGGACATGGAATAGCCAGCAAGTTAATCTACCTACGAAGGCGACAAACCCATGAGGACACCCACGTATTGGATAATGCACTCAGCAATCTGTTTCTTACGTATGTTTCAAAGTTAAAAGGAATTTTGCAGATTACTGCTACAGGCATCTGAACTAATGAAGTGTTTTAGGGCAAAAGCAAGTGGTGCAGAAAGCCTGAATGGGGAACTCAGGTGAGTGTACCTAGGTGACCACAGTGCTCTGCATGGAGTCCCTTCTTGAGCCAGTGCCCCCTAGCAATAAAACACAGTGAGGAGAGAAGGATTCTGGGGCAGTGGCTCTGCCATAACATGAATCTTCTGCATTTCCTCCATAATTTCCTCTTAGTTTAGACATTGATGTGAAATTTCAATCTATCTTTACTAGTTATTGCTATGACAATAGGCCTTCTCTTTCACGTAGGCTGCAATTTTAAATCCTGAGACCCTTCAGTTTAGGTACCACCTTTGTTTAGCAAAGGTTGTCCAAGACCCAAGGGTTGTCCAAGACGCTAGGCTGAATATCCTGCGGAATTCTTTCTGGGAGCTGCCATTGACCCAGATCTTCTCTAATCTAGACAGCGAGTCAAATACCTTTTTTCCTTGTTTCAGAAAAGAACATTCTTTCCTTTCATCTTACCTTTAATAATAGGTGTGTGGGGGTTACTTAAAACTATCCACCAATGGAGTTATGCAGCAGATACCTTCAAGTTATCCTTTTCTGTGCTGCTTCTTTAAGGTGAGTGAAAAAGCTAAGTGATGACAGCATTAACCCCAAGCTTAGAGTCTTTTTTATGTCTTACAGTGGTGCACTGTCTTTGTGCAAACCCAAATATTCCTAGAGCATGTGATGAAGCCGTACAGCTGTCCTCTTGGGGATTCTGGCTAGCATAACCTTCTAGGGTTTCCTTCAGTTTCAATACACCACTGTGGTTTACCTTTAGCTGTAATGTGTTCCACACTGGAGTTTGATCTTGATATTATCTAGAGAAAAGCTTTTGTGACATCATAATATAGGTACATCATTGGTAGATATATATTGAAACCTTTGCTAACAGGTCAGTGCACTTGTCTCTGTGGTTTTTGTAGCTGTTTTTTGTTGGTTTGGTTTTTTTCCCTTGGAATTTTTTATTTCTTTTTACCTTAGTGGTTTCTACCAGATAAACTATGTAATTGCAAGTTGGAAGTTGAAGTAGGCTGCTGTCTGGTGCCACAAAGTGATAGAAATCTATTTACAATTGATTTACTATTGAGGCAGAATCCACGAGATTATAAAATGACACAAAGGATTTCACTGAAAGGGTTTCAAAGATAAGTTTCTCCTTTAAAGAGATCAAATTCTCAATAAGAATCATAGTTTCTCTTTCTTAAAAAAAAAAAAAAAAGCATCAACTTTTAAACTGTTGATTTGTTATTTATTAAGTCTGAAAATACTTAGGTGCCATCTGTTCCTGACCCTAAATAATTTGTAACTGTTCTTGGAAAGATCAAGACCAGTGCAGAGTTACTGTGAAGCTCCATAGGAATGGAAATATTCTGATATATTAATTGTAAGAACATGACCCAAATTAGGATGAATAGCATTTGAACAGACAAGAATCATAGGAAGCAGGATGGAAAGACTTACAAGTTCACAGTTATTTGTGATGGTTTTCAAAATCTCTGTATTTCAGCTGAAAATTACAGTCCATGTAGCTTTAGTTAGATGAGGTGTGTCAGCTGGATCGTGGGGGATAAATGGAAATTGTTGTATTGGTAGTCACCCTGAGATAGATTCCTCTTTCTAAAATTTTGTTTTATACAGTTATTTTTATTGCCTTAGGTTATCTGATATCTTGGATAACTTAGTGTATCTAAAATTGCACTAGATGGCTATGTTAAAACACATAATGTACAATTGATGCTTTTGCAGTGTTTCAGATACATTTGTCAGCCTTCAGTAAGCTCTGTATTCCTGCTTACACAGTTCCTGAGGGAACATGCCTTTGTGTGGCAAACTGTGCATTTCCAAACTCTGAAAGGAAGGTACCTCAGGAAAAGAAAAACAACCTGACATACAAGATACGCCATATTCTATCTTTTGCTTAGTGATAATTTCCTTCCATGAAGTCTTGAACAAACAACTTACGACTAAAAGCACATAGGCTTTCATGTGCTTAGCGATATGGTTAAGTACAGTGGGATGATCAGATTTGTAGGTGCCTATTTTCTTTCTTTCTGAATACATCTTTGTCACACCTTAGTGCACAGATACTTTAGATAAGTTCTGGCTAGAATCTACTTCTTTAGATGTCTCAGCCTCACAAACTTGTCCCTTCATTCCCAGCTATAAATGCACAAAGTGGGCTCTTTGCAAAGTGGTGCAGGGACATCTGCATTAGAATAGCAGAGTTCAGTTGCAATCAGTACTAGATAATTCTCCATATAACTTCATCACACATATGTGATATGCAACAAACAGCCTCTATATATTTAGAAGTAGAAAAGAGCTGTGCCCTGATAGACCACTGCATAGTAGAGTGCCTTTGGAGCCTTTCCAAAGTAGGTGAGCCTTTCCCAATTTCTCAGTCTCCCTAAAATGCAGAGTCTGTTACATATAGTAACCAAACCAGTGACATTATTTCTTCTTGGGTGTATCTGTTTGACATTAAGTGCAATATTGCTTCCCAAATGATACTGTTTCTTCATTATACTTATTTCATTTGGTTTGCACATGCATAGTGTGTGTACACTGTTATGCAAATATATTAATGAGATGTCTTCTCTCTCTTTGGGGAAGTCATAGCTTCAGGTGATCGGATCTCATGATGTGGAGGAGTAAAAAGTAAGTATAAATAAAGAATACAGAAGACAAATAAAAGACATGCAGAATCTTACTGTGAAGCATATAGGAGGATCTTAAAAATCAAATTGCGGCAGACAAGTGGTTACTCCTCACAATTCAACTAGAATTGTTGCTAGGTACAATTAGAGGTACTACTAAAGCACAAATATTTGACAATATAGTGAAATTACAAAGCTACGTCCTCAAAACAAAAGAAGGTGCTTTCATAAAGGTACATGTAAACATTTTACGTGTGCTATAGTATCAGTACGGAGTGCTTTCTTAAAATTCAAGTAGTCAGTGTTGCCAGATGCTGTGAAAGCTATGTAATCTTTCCTAAAATTCAAATTAAACTAATAGTGCAGGGATGGTGTTATTTATTTAGGTGATCTGACAATATATCTGCATAATTTATATTGTGTTTGTTTATGAATTTGGATTATACTTTTAAATTTCTAAGATTTGGGTGGAAGAAAAGTTTTACTCTTTAAATCAAAACTAAACAAATGTTTGGGTGAACACAGGAATTTTGTTTAAATCTTTGAAGTCCTTCTGTCTTAGCATCATCACTATACTCTGGTTGTTTGAACAAATACCCCATAAATCGCACTTTTATTCAGAAATAGCTCATTTAAATAGAATATCCTGTTGCCACTGGGCTGATTCTTGCAAGAAATAAATTTAGTCTTTGTACATAAATGACACTCTTCATTTGCAGGTACAGTTGATTTCTGTCTATATAATACAATTTATGTTTTTAGATGTGAATTTAAAACAGTATATAATTTTAAAGGGAGAGATTTAATGGAATAATTTCTGATTTGTATGCTGAAGGATTAGAAAAACCTTATTGGCAACACAATTGGGTTCTGATTTTATTTTTTCATTTTGGCCCAATAAAGACAATTTTTTGAATTTTATGGCATTCTGTAAGTTGTTCTATACATTCAATATTTGTTTTAAGAAAGAGCTAGAAGAAGGTGAGTTTTTTTCTGTTATTTCAAAAGATATTTCAATTCTTTCCTCAGCTGTAATATTCAGTTGTAATTTTCATAACACGGTAGCCAGACATTAAGGTGGATAGAAACAGCAAATAAATAAAAGAACTGTTGTGGAGATCTTTCAGTTTTGACACTATTCAGGAGACATTTGTAAAGATCATTATATAACTCTAGATAAATGACACTATCTTCAGCTAATTTTTCTTGATTAAAAAGCTATTAATGATCCATGAAAGGAGAGCAGGGGCAAACTTTGCCTCTTGAAGAAAATCTCATAATGATGAAACGCTACATGATAGCCCTGAATTCTGCACGTGATTCTTTTCCAAGGTCAATGACCTATTTATCCTTTTTGCTCAGAGATGCCAATATGCAGCTTTCTTCCTATTAGAAATTGTATATTAAAAAGGAAAAAGAATAAGATATATTCCCTAGCAAGATATGCTAATCTCCAATAAGATGTAACGTGCTTCCTCTGCTGATGATTTTGAAGAACAATGTGGATCTTCAAATCAAAACTAGTAATGAACTCACTGTAACTGGATCTAGCAACTGCCTAGGGCGATAATTACTAGATAAAGAAGAAGGGCATGCAATGGTCATTGAAAGCAAAAGGGAAAGCAGACTGAGGTAGGTAACTTTTATTAAATTAAAACGGAGACAAAATACAGTTTCATCTTGCATTTGAATATTAAAATCAGGCATCAGTGATATTTTAATGTAATGAAGTACATTATCAAGTCAAGTCTAACAATAATTCTGAAACTTACCTTCAACAAGGTATGGACAAGGACAGCCCGTAAATACAGGCTATAACAAAGGAAGCCTTTGCTCAATGAATAAACACAACTGACTACTGAGTTTATACTCATACTGTGTGTCTATTGAAATTATACTCATGAAACTATCCATTTCAGTGAAAGCCAACTGTTATATCACTTTGATGAATTAAGTTCAGATTCTCATTTCTTCTTTTTCATCACCTTGACCTTACCAATTCTTAGATTCTTAGTAATTCTTGACATATTTTTCTGCCTCCTCCTTGGTCAGCATTTTATGTGATTATCCAATAGCAGTATAAGTTTTCAAGAAATTTGTAACTGGAATATTTTCCCAGAATTCTGACTGTATGATCTGCTACTGAATTTTCTTGAGACCTGTTTTTTTTTTCTACGCTATGTCTGTAATACATACAGGTTCATGCCAGATCTTTTCCACACATAGTTTTACCTTTCATAATCCTACATTGTTGGCAAATTACTCAGGAAGTTCCTATGTCTAAATTTCAATCATGTAAAGACAGCTGGGCTGTCCTAAAAATTTATTAAGTAGCTCTTTCACTGCAGTACAAAGACCATGTTGGAAAATGCTATCACGCAGTCCTTAAAATCTATTTAAATATGTATGCTGATCATACTACAATTTTTCTTTGTCACTGAAGCATTGAAAATGTCTGATACATAGAGATGAGATTTATGAAATTTTATATATGCCTGGAAACACTTACATTCTCCTATTGTTTGTTGCCTCTAAGGGCAAAATCTATATAAAAGTGTTAAAGCTAGGATTTTATGAATCATAATAAGTAGAGAAAGCAGACTGTCTCTTTACATTTTGTCTTCCTTTTTGAAATTAGAAATGTGCCTGCTTTCTTCAATTCCCCTAGCATTTTCACAGACGTCCATATAAAAAAAAATATTGGATAAGGTCTCTAAGATCACAGCTTCTTGTTTTTAACATTTCAGCAACAACACTGTTGACACCTGGTGCTTGTTATTCCTAAGAGTTCTGATTGCCTCTTGAATCTCTTTAAAATTTGGCTCAGCTGCCTGGAAAATGGCCATTTGTTGTTAGCATTTTCATTTTCTTTATGGAGCTTGTCTAAGCACTCCTACCATATTTCTCTACTTCCATTCCCTGTAATAAGGTTATTTTCATTTTTATATTTTATCAGACTTCCTTATTATTGATATTCTTTTCTTCATGCACTGATACCCCTGTAAAATTTTTGAACAGTCTCAGACTCCTTAAACTCAGTCATCAGAAGCAAATTCTCTGCAAAATATGATCCTCTGAAAAGGTCCACTCTTGCCTGAGGAGCAAATGTACAATTTGCCAATACTCACCATCACACCATAGTAAGTACCTCCTCCAAAGGAAACACTGGAAGCCCTGAATTTTGTATTTGGATTTCCCAAAATAGAATGTATTTCACCCAACACACCAAAAGCCCTTCGGGAAACTGGGGAGGGGAAGTGGTATAATCGAACAACAAATTTACACTCGAATGAGCTCCTACAGAAAAACAATAATGCCTATAAAAATCCATTTTTCAGTGGAGGAATGCTTTTCACAAAATATTCCTTACCTCTCTCACCTTTCAGGCCCGATGCAGGAAAGGTATGAAATAGTTTCAAAAGAAAAGTTTGGAAAGCAAAATTTCTTATGCCGTTGGATACTAAAAAGCTAGGCCTTATAGCTACAGATTTCATGGGACAGTAAAGGTTAGTCTTTTTACACCAACTTCCCTATATTTCTTTACTAATAATCAGCTAATAATTACCACTGCCTCTCAAATTTTCACCTAAAGTCTTATTAAAATTCTCCTATTTTTCAGTATCAATTAACTCTCTCAGATCTTGCAACTTTTTTTTTTTTTTATATAGCTAATTGTTTTGTCTGTCTTTAACTTTGTATGTTACTCCTATTTATGATCTGAAGGAGGGTTCACATAACCATAGCTTTGTATTTTGTTTTTGCCTTCTGGAGGTCAATTACCTCAATGTTTTCCTCGTAGCAGAGCTAAGTTTGAAGGTAATCAGATTGAGCAGGGCTGTGTTTAGTCCAGTGTTGTAAATAAATGTGTTACAGACTCTCAAGCAACTGTTATCATGTTTGACCACACTCCTGGTTCTCACCATGTTTGACAGGAATTTCTCTTTACTTCTTGTTTTTATACAAAATTTCCTAGGAAAGTCTGTGTCTATCTTCTCCATAGCTCCCTTTTAGATCATAGAAATCTGACAATAAGGTCCTTCCTTACACTTTTCTCTAGACTGAGGCTAGATTCTTTAGCCTCATATGTCACCTGCTTTTGCACCTTAGACATTTCATGGCACTCCAGTGGATTGCTCCCAGTCGGTTGGCCCCTGTACCAAGGGATCCAAGAGTGAACATAGTATTCTTTGTGCAGTAAATGTGTCCTGAACTCCTGAAGGACACTCAGTTTTTTACTAAATTAATTCTGATTCATTCTCTCCTTGAAGTTTTGTATTGTCTTTGTAGAATTTGCAGTTTCTTCTTCAGCCTTTTCATATTCTGCAGTTTCTGATTATGCTGATTACACTGGCACATTGTCCATGTTGCATATTAGGTCAAAGTTGTTCATTTACATTTGGATGTATTTCTGGTAGCTCTGCTTTTGTACTGTCATTTGTTTTCCTAATGTGTTTCTTTTTGCTATCAACACATTGGCAATTTAATATAGCAGACTCCAGATTTTTTTTTCTGAATCAATTCCCATTTGTGTGCATCATTTGAATTATCTAAATAAAATCTCTTCTATATGTGCTCATGCATTTCGTGTTTTCTCTGCTATGTAAATTTTTTTTTCTTATATCTCTCTTATGAGACAGTCATATGAGTAACTGTTACCTCCCTCTAGGTTTTTTGATGCCAAGAGACAAAGGTTTCTGTCTTGACTTAGTAAGTGCATGATCAGTCTAGCTAATAGTAACTCCATCTGTGCTCTTTGCTGATGTTTGTGAGTAGTTGTAGCAGAAAATGCAGTACTCTGTAAAGGCACTTTATAAAATCTGTTCAAAGTAATCTAGTTTCAATATCATGAAACACTCGTATTATTTCCTTTTTTTTTTTTTTACTTCTTCATTTCCTGTACTAAAACTATAGAAATTGTAAGCCATCCTACAGCTGTTGAAGATATTCAGGGCATTCATCATTTAATAATCTTTATTTTCCTTCAGTGAAAGCAGATATATGGGTGAATTCAATACTGAGCTATCTGCTTTTAATCTTAATTGAATGTTTGTCCACTAATGGCTTCATAGGTATTCCTGTTGGTAGTGAACTTTAACTGTTCCCATTTCATGTCTTGTAGTCTTTCTTTCATTGTGAATGTAGATCCTTCTGTATTCCTATGTATCTTATCTCTGAGAAGTCTGTGATGTGTGCACAATTCTGCTTTGCTTGTGCTATAACAGTTCGGCGAACTTTTGGCCTATGTAAGATCAGATGTTCCACATTTCTGATTCCTTTTTTTCCAAAGCTGATGGCTTTTATTCATATTGTTATCCATGTTTTTTTAAGTTTTGGGGATGACTCCTTAAAATTGTTCTTTGTAGATCAGAGAAGCCATTATTAAATTTCTGTTTCCCATATACATTCTTTTAAGCTGTAGATGAAATCATTCCTAATCTTCTGAAAAAATATTGAGCTCTTGGAATATTTAGCTATGAACAGATTTTCTGATCTGCTAAGCATGCTCAAGGGTCTTCTGTGAACTGAGTACAGTTCATCAGAATTTTCTTGAAATACAGACAGTAGATTGGGACAGTATGTTCTTGCACTGCTTATGCCATTGCCAAATATACCAAATATTTCCTTGAAATTTGCTTTTTGTTGAAAATTCCTAAAGATGCCAAGGTGATGGGAGCTTTCAGCTCACTCAGTCTCCTCTCTATCCAGTGGTTTCAGGTACTGTAGATCATGGTGTGATGTAAGATGCTGACAATTCCTTGTTCATAAAATTAATATTTTTGGGGGGGGTTTAAAAAATCCCTTCTGTTGCTTTTGTCCAACTTGCTAAACTGTCCCACAGGATTTGTATTGTCTAATTATTTTTAGGTTTTCTACCTATTACTTCCTTTGAAATCTGAGTGATCAAAAGCCTTTAATGGTGACAATTTGTTACCTTGCAGATGAGTAAAGTATGTTGGTAAGCTATGTGTGGCTACAAAACTTGCAAATTGCATGTCTCAGGTTCAGCATAAATATATTTTATTGGGAAATTTCTCTAAGTGGTTACATTTTTTCTTCTCCTCTTCATCCTTTATTTCTATTGCAGCAAAGCTCAGAATAAAACCATCAAAGGCAATGAACATTTATTTTAAGTTAGGGTACATCAGGCAGTTTGACATTTTATACCTATTTTACTTTTCCTCAACTAAATGAGCACTGGTAATGCATATATTTTGTGTGCTGGAACAGGTCATGTCCCTTTCTGTCACAGTCCACCTTGTTTTGTGATTGTGCACCCTTGGATGCATAATGGAGATATGGGTACTTGTGCATAAAGAAACATAGCTTAAATGAACTGGAAAACTCTGTGCTTTATTGGACAGTACTTTTTGAACTTTTTCCCCCTGTGAATTATTTAAAAGATCTTTGTAAATGGTGCATAACTTCAAATTGGGTCCATAGACTGTAGATCAGGTAATTGATTCTCCTCCTTAATTTCATTTGTTACATGATCACATTATTGCTTTTCCTTTCTTGATTAAGTTTTTTTTTATTCATAGTATTACACAAATAATCTAAACCAAGTCTTAATATCTTAATATGTGGTTAATTAACATTTCCTCAGCTCACTTAAATTGCCCATCATGCTGTCTTGCAAGGTCATTTCTTGCTAAACCAGAGCATGATTTCAGGTGAAGATGTCTGCTTGAATTTGGAGAGAGATTGAAGTTGTTATTGGTATGAGGTATGTTGAAAGTGATATTAGAAAAGTGATCAAAACCCACTGAAGAAAATATTAGAGAAAATCTGGAAGATTATGTACTTTGGGGTTTTTTGTGGTGTGTTTTCCGTTGTGTGATGGTTTTTTTTTTATTTGGGTGTATTTTTTTAAGTTTCTTTTTCCCAGGAGTACTTGAGTTTCTTCTTAAAATGGCTCAGCATTTTAAGATGAAACTGTTTGCTTTTGGTAGCTTTCTCAGGGGCTATGACAAGAAGCCTTCTAGCCATGTTCACGTGCAAGAAAAAGTCCTTACACTGTGAGTTCTCAAAACAGATCTTCTGTTGTGTTTATAACAAGCAAACCTTTTTGTATTTGTTGCATGGAGAGAAAGTCCATTCTTTTGTAACCGGTCCATCAGAGTTGTGTAGCTGCTAGTAAGGCAGTAGCAGGTAATGAGCTAACTATATAAACTAACTACAGAAAACAGAGCTTCCTGTTCAGCTGCATTATTTATTATTATTTTTCCAACAGGTTTCTGATGTGAAAGTTGTAAAGAGTTGTATTTCTCTTGAGATAAGAAATTACAATTAAATGGAGACCAGTTGATCAGCTGTGACACAATGTTGTCAACTTGAAATCAAAGTGGGGACAGTCTATTTGCATTTGCTGCTTTTTAGACTGAGATTATGCTAACAGCATGGAGCTCCCTCACTCCCCCAGGAGCACAAAGAAACTCCACAGCTGCAATTCTGAAAGGCTTCCTGAAGAGGTGAAGATTACACCTGCTCCACGTTGTCTCCAAACTGTTTCTGTGCTAGAATAGCCTCTGGTTCTGCCCAGTGCTTGCACTGCAGTTCCATGCTTACCTCCCATTGATATGCTATGGGATTAATGTACTCTATGACTGCTTAAATTCTCATAGTGAAATGATTTTCCCATAACTCATATTGTTTAAAAGGATACGATGCAGAGTCTAGTCATTAATGAACATAACTGATACAATTTGGTAACTTGCATTGTTGGTGTTTGCTAACAAAATGGAAACACAGAGAAAAAATTTAGTATCAAGCTTTCCCAAAGTCCTATTTCATTTGAGCAATACAAAACCCATGACTTTGTGTGGTTTTGTCTGTATAGAATGTACAGATGTTAAAATCGACTGCTTACATCTCAAAATCAACAATTGCTGTATGATTTACTGATGTCTGTGGGAAATTTGGTAGGTGTAGAAACTTATTTTTCTTGCATGCATATCTCTTGTTAGAAAGGTGCTAAAGTTCTCCAGCTGATAGACAGATATCTGCTGAGCATGTTAATGAATTGTGTTTGCCTAAGCTAATTTCTACACCTCTATGTAGTATTCGCAATGATAATGTGTCAGACCAGAGAAATAACCATCCTCCCTGGGAGCAGGGGTCATTCCTTGAGCAATGTATGAGTGTACATTAATCTAGTAAAAAGGCCAAAAAAAAGGCAAGGTGAAAAAGGAAAAAAAATCAGTGGCTAAGGACATATTATATACACAGAGGACTTAAAAACCAAAGTGGAAACATCAACCCTCACTGTAACTCTGAGATCCATGGAGAGGAGGTTCAGTTCTTAGGAAGGGCTCCTTTTAGTGCATGTGCTGAGCTGCTTTGGGTGCATGTTTTAGGGAAGATTTCAAATAACTTTAAGATCTGAGAATGGAAATAATGCTGAATGGAGAGACTGTAAAATATGTGCTGAGGAAGATCATTCACTTTTCATTCTGTTCTCCATTATCTGTGGAAAAAGAGTTCTTTCCCATCCTGAAGAAAATTCCTTTCCATGGGAAGTGCCAGAGCAGGAGTCTGTGCCTTCAAAAACAGCAGGACTGGGGCTATACCCATCAAACAATGGCAGTCAGGGAAGAAAAGAAATTGCTAATCCCCAGGAAAGACCTCATCCTTTCCTTGAAGTGAATCCCATTTGTTCTGTTCTAAGGGGCAGGAACAGGATGGAGAGAAAATAGGGCTGAACTTTTCTGTCCTCTATGGAAAAAAGTGTGTTGAAACACTAGTTTTCCCTGATACCCATAGTTCTCCTTTTCAAATATTTTTTTTTTTTTCTGAATAGAGAATGAATTAGTCCTTCACTTGGGTGTTCCCCTCTGAAAAGGGAGAGAGGACTTGGAGATTATATTACAGTGCTTTTTGTAATTACTTGCTAGAAACTAACACAAAAGAGAAGTGTGAACATATTTGCAGGAGCTAGCAAAGTATAATGAGGGGAAAAGCCTTTTCTTCTGATTCTTATTTATATTATCAACACCAAAGAGCTCTAAGTCATAAACCAGGACCACATGGGGAGGTTATGATTCATATGTAAGAGACAACACATGGATCGAGACAGCTAAAGGAACACAAGGAAACAATGAGGCAATGTTGGTCAGTATGAGAGAAAGCGTCTCAGTGCATTATTAGCGTAAACATTTCCTCATGTTTTTTTGTAGGCATCACAGCAAGAGAGTTTTAATGAGGGATTTGAAGGAAGATAATGAGGTTGTGTGGCAGATGCTTGGAAAAAATCACAGAGGAGCTTGTTTAAAAATATCTGACAAATGGGTAATGGAAGCCAACATTATGGTCTGACTGGAGACAGAGCTCATTGGAGATGATCGGTAGGATGAAAATGAGGAAGAATTTGAAGATGATGGCAAGACCTTATATGTGATTATTTAGAAAATCATAAACAGGCGTTGATGAAAAATGCTGGCACTTTTGTTCCATTAGATTCTGTATGAGGGGATCAGAATTAACCAGAGGAACAGATGTTATGATGGTAGAGATTTGAAGTGGATGATGACAGTCTGGACAGGACCTTTGGCTTTGTGAGTGAACATCAGTGGGCATTCATTAAAGATGCTATGCAGAAATAACTAAAATATTTAGGTTGAAGTGTATTGCATTGGACATTGACTTGTTTACAAAGGACGTGATGTGATCTGAATTTCTAGAGGAACATGTGACAAGTTTTATATGTAAAAGGGAAGCACTGTCTGGTGTTGAGAGCAAGTTGTGTCAGTGTGTACATTGCTCCTCTTTTCTAATATGGAAAGCTAAAAATCTGTCTGTGTGAGGGTAATAAGGAAAGTTAAAAAAAGAAATACATACAAAAATACAGCATGAATAGTCATAGCAACAGAAACTTATTTCTGTTTGGTTTTGCTAGAGACACACTTATGCCATCCCCTTACATTTTTTTCAAAAACTTCAGGTCTGATTACTTTGAATTTTAAAATAATCCTCACAATTAAAAGTTCAGTTCAAGAGTGCTTATATTAAAATGCTTGCAGGAAAAAAGGTTAAGTTCCCTGAAAATCAGGGGTTTAATACAGATGATCAAAGCAATTAGTACATGCCACAGTTGAGACCAGGTAGTTAATGGGAGATTAAAAAAAACTAGTGCACACAATAGATTTCTGTTTTAGCTTTTATAGAAGAGGAAGGCAAATACATATTCTTTGTGGGCAGCCTAATCTTATAGAAAAGTCAACGTGAGAAAAGACATGCTGAGCTGCTTTGTGGAGTAATTTTAAACTACTTTGCATGGGAAGTCCATAAAGGTAGCTGGAGTAAGAAGCTAACATAATGAACAGAACTTCTAAACATTAAATTAATGATTTGCCTTAACATTCACAAGAGAGTGGGTGACAGATGCTGGAAATGGATATAAATTTCCTACGAGAGGAAGAAGAAACACTGGGGGAAATCAAGACCATACCTGAACAGATGATCAGGATATTATAATGTCTAAAGATTAGCAAAACTCCAGAGAGATGAGAAACCCAAGAACCTAGGCAAGTATAGGCAGCATCATATTATAACAGAAAATACTGGTAGACTTAAAAGTGGTGAGTAGAGATTGAGAGATAGGAAATTAATGATATTTAGGGATCACTTCTGCTCTTGAGGACAGTGAGAGCTAAACACTAATTTGCAGGAAGGTATTATTTGTTTACAGTTAGAACTCACTCAGAAAGGGAAGACATTTAATTGTTTTAAATAGTGGTCTCAATTAAATTAAAGGTTGACTAAGGAGAGGGAAAAAGGCATGTAAGTGTTGATGATTTTAAGAAGCTTTGTCTATAGCACAGTCTAAAAGACAGACCAGATTTTTAAAAGCTTTTCTAGCCAAACAGCATCTCTTTGCATGTATATGATCCTGGGACTTCCTTTCCAGAGCTAGTGATTCCTTGCAATGTTCCGAGGGTTCAGTGGTACCAAGGAGGCTCTGCACCCATCAGATCCACAGTAGTGTTGGTGCCAGATTGGGTTAGATATTGGTCAGTGGCAGCTGCAGCAGCCACTGAAATGTTCATCTCATTTAGATAAGGGAATGTGACTTTTTTCAGGAGATGAAAGAGTTCTGGAGTTATCAGGTAATGACAAACACAAATGAAAGCAAATTACTTCAGCCATTTTGTGAGGATCAGCATAATGCTAATGTTCACTTACTAGAATGACACAAATGGGGAGCAAAGGTGAACAAAACAGTGAGAAATAGAATTGGTGTAGAATTTGGCATTTTAATACAAGTAAACAAAGTAATTCACACTTACCTGGGATAGCTTGGGAAGAGACTTCAGAGAACTGGTTTGTACCTAGCAGGTAAAAAAATGTAAGAGAATTGTAGGAAGAACGAGAAAAAGAAAATAACCCATGGTCACATGCAAATTAACAATAATCAGGAATGTGATCTAGATGAAGAAATTATAAGCATATAATTTTTTAAAACATGATTACATATGTAGTAGCAGCAAAAACCCTAAACAATATTAAAGTTCAATAAATACAGCTATTGAATAGAAATTATTTTAGCCTGCTATAAAAAAAAATCACAAAATCTGTGATGACAAAATTTCTATTGTCTATGTAGTTTTAAATCTTCTAGTAATATTTTGATATACAGAGAATGTCTGCATAAAAATATATGGGCTAAGATTTCTGGAAGGGAAACCATGTAGATCTGTGTTTATTCTAGGCACAGCACTTATTTCTAAAGTGAAAATAAAAATGCGTATGTCACTAGCAATGGCAAAAATCAGTCATAAAACTTAGTAATTAACAAAATGCCATTAGTTTCATACTTAATTTGTCATTGACCTGCTCTATTTAAATTTAAAACTGGTTATTAAAACCTAGTAACTGTGGTATGGCTGTGAGTACATCCCCTGAGTTTTTCTTGTCTAGTGGAAATGTCAAGATTGTATTTTGGCTCTCTGTTTTTGCAGAACAAAACCTCCTTAAAAGATCCACAGTTACAAGATCCTCCTTACAAGATCAAGTTCTGATTGATGACCTAAGACCAAAGTCTATCAAAGTTACTGGAAAGACTTCATTATCCTTTTGATCAGTCCTCTGGCATTTTGGGCTTGTGGCTTGTCCTTCAGTAAGAAATGGCTTCTGTTGTTTCCTCTTTACAGAATAAGGGAGATCTACTTTTAATCAGACCTCACCAGTAAACAATTTGTTTCTTGGGAGACAGGAACCCAGTTTTCAGAGTCAAAGAAGATTTTGAGAAGTCTAGGGAAGGAAAGATGTTGCTAGAGGCCTCAGAGAATTTTTAAGAAAGCCAGCTCAAAGATCTTAATATTTTGTTTCATGGTTCTGGATTTGGAAGGTCTAAACTGGGAGGTTAGAGACTTTACCAGGGTGGATGGATCATATATCACAAAACCCATGATCTACAGACTCACTGAGAACCACTGGGGAGATTACTTCGTGTTGTTGGTTAGTGATGAAAAAGAGGCTGCACATGCTGAGGTCAGTTGGAGGTGAGAGCACAGAAAGTCTCCCCTTTCACAATGAAACACATTCTTCCCAGAGAAAAAGATGGCAAAAATCTGGTACAGTGTTATTCCTTAGCATTTGGGTTGTAAATATTTGCAGTAACTTCCTAGACTAAGCAGATTCTTTTTGCCATCCCATTGTCATTGCAAGCATCTACTGCTCACTGGTGCCAGACCTGCACCCTTTAAATCTTCCAAGTCAGGCCTGCTTAGTTTGCTGACAAAAAGAAATTTCCCAATTCAGTACTGTGGAGTCAATAAAAATGTAGCCGTGGCAGGGCAAGGTGCATTCTCTTCTCCCTGATGTACCATAATCATCAGATTGTAAGCTAAGATACAATTCCAGAAATAACGTTGCACATAATAGTTGATGTATGAAGCGGAAAGAACATAGTTAATTTGCAGAGGTGAATTTGAGCTTTCATGTCCATCAGACAGGAAAATCTGGTTTTCACTGCAGACTGAGAAAATTTTAAATGGAAGCCTCTGATGGAAATATATATGGAATGCAAAGAAGTGTTTATATGGTCAATTGTCTATCCAGATGAACCTTCTTATTTCTTCCTGTCATTTTTACTGAGACTTTGTATTCACTTGCTGCAGGTCTTCCTTGTACGTTTTTCTGACTGTAAATTTTTCATGGTTTCTTGTTTTTATAGACATATTCTATGTCTTGCTGTGCAAGAAACATCACCTCTTTAATGACTTAATATAGGGGTTACAATGCAAAAGACAAAAGTATATAACTTTTATTACTATATTACATTTCTAATTCTTAGTCTAGGCAGTGTTACTGTATGGGTCTTTCCTCACAGAAACAGGGATTCAGGGCAATCTCTAAACACTAAATTTAGTCTTTAAGATATTTTCAGAAGTTGCACCTTAAGCTGCATTCCTGCAGGCCAGATAGTGTCATTTTTGGATGCAGGAAGCTTATTGAAGTGGAATATAAAATGTAAACTAAAGTATTCTGTAACAACAACAACAAAAATATGCTTTTGCTTTTTTCCTGTGATAACTTTTTGTTGTTTATGCACAAGCGGTCTTGAACAGCCTCGCATTTACTTCATGCTAAGGATAGGTGTGTAGGCTCTAACTGTGGAGCAGCTGACACACAGATTCCAAATCTTTTGTGATTACTTGTTTGGGTATTAGTGTCATTACTGCAGATACACAGCTAACTGGGAGTGCAACTCACATTTTTTCCGTCTTAGATATCTGTACCAAGATGTGCCATAGTATCTTTGGCTGATACTTCATTCTCAACAGATGGCAGGACTGAGCCCTGCATAACTGGCTTTGATACCTTCCTAACAGTGTGTATTTTTTCAGAAATGGATGTTCTTGGAGGTTAAAGAGGATGTTTTAAAATTGTAGTCCTGTGGCTGCAGATTTCAGAATGAAATAGGCTGAGAATTTCTTGACAAAGCTCTTTTTTGTGAAGACTGAAGGTATTGACAGGAAATGGCTGGGTGAATTTGGGTTTCAAGTCTTCTTAAACACATTTGTTTAGTTCAGAAGGAGCTTCTTTACTGCCAAGAAATGAAAGAGGAAAACTCTGGGTGCAGAGCAGGTGAGGTGGTAGTATGCCTATCACCATTTACACAGTTGGTTATTTTTTGTTCTTCCAGTACAAATCTACTTAAATGTTGGCCATAAACCTTGGCTGCATTTTAATATTGGCTGTGTACTTGTGATCTTTCTCTACTGATGCTTAAAAAGGGCATTGACTCTTCCTTTTATTTGATTTCTGTCTGCAGCTATAAAATTAATCTCCCGGTCTCATGCTGCAATGAGCTGTGTCAGTGGAAGAGAGATAAGTTTCATTTTTTTTGCCTTGAAACTTCTTCCAAAGTTACAAAGAGTTGAGCACATTTACTTTCTCTTTTCAATTTTAACAAAGCCCTCATCTTTTTTTTTCTGCATTTCTATTTTATCCATGTCATTTTGGTTCTTTTGTTTTATACTTCACAATTTTTCCAGACTCCTTTTTTTTCCCTTCAAGCCTAGTTTATAGTCTCTGACAGGATTCTTTCTATGCTATCTGCCAAAACATCTGTTCCTTTTCTGAATAAAAAGTTTGTTTCTCCAGAAAGTGTCACACAGGTCCACACCAAGTATAAACCTTCATTCCTCTCTGACTTTGCCAGTCATGGACTAGCACTGGGAAGCTTTGTATTCTTGTCTGTCTTGTCTCATTTTTCATTATGCCAAATTCAGTAGTTTAGTGGGGCAAAAAACCATTTGGATTTCAAAGTACACATTTCCTTTCAAAATATGGTATTACTTATATGTACTTTCCATTTTTAATCTTGCAATTATTTCCTGAATTTTTAATCAAAGCAGATACTTATTAGCTTCAAATTGATTCCACTTAAAAAAATTCTATTGTCCGTTCTTTTCTGCCAGGACCACATTTGAATTACTACTCTCACTGAAAATGCAACACAACTGTTCTTGACTCTAGGATTCATTTTGGCAATTCTACAATTTTGCAGTCAAAACAGCCTTCAGAAAAATTTTGAGCTGCTGTGAGAAAATCGTGTAACTTTCAGTACTTTGATAATTCTGATGTAGTAGACAGACTTAGCCCTATTTTAAAGTTCTTAGATGCCTTTAGGAAAAGTGGAGTATTTCAAAAGAATATTATTTTTATATTGTGTTGTCACAGTATAATAATATTCAAGTAATGAATTTTTGTTACATTTTATAAATGGCCAATACTAGCTTTGAGTAATTGAAATATTTTTCTCCAATATGGAAAAAAAAATTATTGTTCTCTCTGTTGTGAAATAAAAGAAAAAGGTGGTTTTCATATGTATTTTTCTGTGCTATAATTTGCTGTTGATTTGTTGCTAAGTTCATTGTCTTTGGACTATAATAATAATTAAGAAGAAGAGGGTTTGTGGTGAATAGTTTTCAGTTCCCGCAAACTTTTGAGCTTTAGTGTGGTAAATAACGTGAGACAACAATGGAAAGAAACTTCCCTCTGGACTGCATCTGATTCACTAATCCAGTCCCCTGAAGTTTTAATTAATTTTCAGAGAAATTAATGAGCACTTTTGTGTTATTTTTTTGTCTTTGCCAGAAATTTCTTCATTCTTTAGAGGAAAAATCTATTTCCATTGTAATATTTGTAGTAGTTACTGAAGGGTTTCCAGTGTCAATCTGGTATGGGGATGGGGAAACACATTCTGTTTCACTGTTCCCTCTCTGCCAGACATAAAGAGAGTTCCTCAAGGTGGCAGAGATTTGATAAATGTTGGGAAGCTGTGTAAAGAGAATTCCTAAGGAAATTGAATTCAACCCTTCTCCATGGCTTGATCCCCCTTAGAACAGGTGGCCTGGCACACTGGCCACAAGTTCCTGTTGACTGAGTCCATCCAATACCTCTGTCGCCTTGTGCTGGGGATTTGTTTTTGGAAGCTGGCAAGCTGCCTTCCTGGAGGAGCTGCAGTAACAGAGAGAGTGAGAGCTGGGAATGGTTCAAAACTCCTGAGTCTTTTCATGGCTCTTGCTGTGCTTTGCTGGTTCTTTGAAGTGCTTAAGAAAGTTGGTGTGTGATTTGTTAGATTAAAGTCTGAAAATTCTTCGTCAAGGAAATATTTCCAGCACACCACACTTTGTCAGTCAGCTTTCTGTGAGGACTTGCATGTGTCTCTTGCCAAGATCTTAGGGCAGAGAGTTTTTTAATTTTTGGCTTAAACTGCCTAAATTATTTATTTAAAATAATATTTGTTACCTGTGTAGGCCTATCTTAGTATGACCAAAACAGCAGAAAATGGAAACTGTTGTCAGTCCTGACAAATATTAATTACCCATTTCAATGAGTTGCCATTGCCTGGGCTGTTCAGTAGCCATGTGGAACAGATTAGAGCTGGTGTTTATAACTGTAGTTCAGGAGTAACTAGAAAGTGCAGTCAGTGATTCTATTTGTCTGCTAGAAAACCAACATTCTCTTTTTGTCCCTTGAGGTGTGGGTAGCCTGCCAAACAGAGAGGTGTCCCTCTGTGAAGCCCAAACTCAATTTACATGGGAAATGACTCCCTCCAGTGAACAACTACAATGATTTGTATTTACTTTGGAAGGTCTGCACTTTTCAATGGATAGAAATGAAGAAAATTAGGGCTCTGGTGTTACAAAAAATTCAGTGCAGACCTCTAAGCTAGAACTGTCCTAGCCGTTTCCTGAATCAGTAAGCACAGAGCTTCACAGTGCCCAAGTTAATAAGCTCTGCTAATAGGTGGATTTAATTAGCTGCTGCACAACTTCATGTCCACACAGTTTGTCTGCTTTGAGGGACCTTGCGAGTATTTCTGTCTGAGATACTAATCAGTACACTCTCAGGGCAGTAGACACTGCGTTCCAGTTTGCAATGACAATGTGCTCTAAGTATTACAGAAAAGTAAAGTACAGAAATCTTCAACAGGCAGGTTTAAAACAGGAATGTGGTTCTAATCTTTGTTACAAATATGATCTTAAATCCTGGAAAAAATCAGTATGTATTGACATACCCATGTAAGAAGCATGAAACTGTGTGACAAACTGCAACAGTATTAGGCACTGGCATTTACAGGAAAATTATTATCAGTTTAATGTGATTTTAATCTGGCAGAAAATGTGCAGGTGGAAGCTCATGCTCTTCCAGTTTTAAGCTTTGCAATAAGACGTGAGTGCATAGCAGACCATACTGCCTCTACATTTCTACTCTCTCAGTTGGCAAATGTTAGTCTGAAATATAATTGAATGTAAATTTGAAAATAATGAAGGAAAAGGTTTAGATTTGGAGATATGGAACTTAGAATAACCTAATTGTACTCAGAAGAAAGATCCAAGGAAAATGTTCTCCATGTTGCAACTTGAAATTTCAGGAGGGGAAGAGCTTTTGTTCGTCTTTTTGCTGTATGATCTTTTTTTAGAAAGAAATTCAACACAAAGTGAATCTCAGCTGGTTTGGAATTACATTACCATCTGGGGGAAGATTTTGAAACAAGCCAAAACTAACAGATTTTCACCAGCCCCTTAAGAATTCTAATTGCCAGGAGTTGGGCATTTCTTAGGAGCAAATTGACAGTGCAGTAGTGTGAGTCTGCAAGATTGTCTTGGCTGCAAGGTCTTCTTGGCTGTAGATATTTTTTTTTGATTCATGTAGAATCACCTAGAGCTCAGCAGATATTTTTAATGTGTCTAGTTAGACAGTTTCTTCTACTGCATCGGGAAACTATGGCCAAAGCTGCAATTAACATTGTCAAATCTGAGTGTATTGATGATGTTGTTGGTTAAAACCAATATTGAACAGCGAGGGTCAAGCTGCATGCCTCGGGGGCTCTATAGTGTACTTCAGAGTCCCTCGGTAAGGATTAGCAATTAAATTACTAGTACAAGTCCAGGAAAGGTCAAGAGTGATTAACAATCTTTGTTCCATTGGTTAGTGGGAAACAGATGTAAAATGAAGTGATGATCAAAATCCAATTCCTAGTAGATATTTTACATCATAAACACCAAACTCCGAATGATCCCTTGATAGCAATCTGATTCAAATGGACATTAATTGAAGAGGCACAGAGAACTGCCATGCAGCTTCTACTGTCATTCCCCATAACCAAAATTACTGCCATTTTCTGTCTCAAGGACACGCTGGAAAGTTGCAGTCTCTCTGTCTGAGATTTTTGCATTTTGTTTGGAAATCTTTTACCCTGAGAAATATCAAATCATATTTTGGACCAAAAATAAAGCTGAAAAGTTTTTGAAGAGCTCGGAATGCAGGATAATCGGCAAGATAACTCTGGCAGATTTTATTTGATAATTTAAAATATATGTGGCTGATCCTCAGCTGGACTCATCTGACATGGATCTGCTGAAAAGTTAATTAAGTGGTAGTCAGTGAAGCTGGAAAAAGGTCTGATTCTGCATTACTCAAAGTATACAATCATACTTAACATGCACACGTAGTTTTAGAGAATTTATAACAAAATTATGGGTATTATACATACAAGGCCTGCCCTTCTTTTTCTTGCCATCAACCAGTTTAGAGCTATGATTAGGCGAGAGGTTGTATGCCATGGGTTTAGAATGAGTAAGATTTTGGGGCTGGGGTTAGCCTTCAGGCATTTGCTTAGGGTTACTACCATGATATAACAAGACTTTAAATTCCAAAGGTTTGTATTCTCATGCTCTTTTCTCTGGTGAGAGATAGAATGTCTTTCTTGTAAATATGATATCTCTCAGACCAAATCTGTGTAGACGCTGTTCTCCATAGAAAAACTGTTCTGAAATTGCCAGGAAATCTATTCTATTAATTCATATAGGAATATGGCTGGATTCCACTAGATGAAAATTCTTCCGTGTTTTAGCAACAAAATCTATAAGATGCATGGACAAAAAAATTTCAATGGCTGGAGAAAATACTTAAAGCATCTTGTAACAAACACCAGCTGGACTTTTCTTGTTGCTCTATAGTCTCTTGTCTTAGTTATCTATACAGCAAACTAAGGAAGAAAACACTCCAAAAAGCTAATCACTTGAATAAGGCAAGATTCTCTGGTTTCCAGTAAGTTTATAAAAATTACATAATTACATTTTTACAAAGTAAATTTGAAACAATGGAAAAATATTCTTTTTGTTCTCTAGGTAGCTTATGGACTACTCAGAGCTGGTTTTGACTGACCACTGAAAGATAAAGAGGGGCCAGAGAGATTCACATTTTGAAAGACATTTATAATGTCCTCCAAACTGTGAATCCAATTTTATTTACTTATGTGGGGGTTTTGTGTGTGTGTGGGGGGGTTTTGTTTTGTTTTAGTTTTTGTTTTATTTTGTTTGTTTGATTTTGTTTTTGTTTTACAATGACATTGCAACACAATAATCATACTAGATATTAGTATGATTATTTTCACTATCATTTTTTGGCAGAGGAACACATCAAACATTTCTCATTACTGAGGACAGTTTTCCCTGTGCCTGTAGAAAACTGGGACTATTTAATGGTTTATAAATGGGTTTCATGTTTCTTGTTGACACAACTCACTTCTGAGCTGACTTTGTTTCCTCGAACTCACATCCTTTTTAAAACAGCTACTGGCATTATGTATAGCCAATTATTGGAATCATCCTTTTTTATTGGCACATTCCGGATAGGACATGGGAAAGTGAAATCTAGAGATTTGTACTAACTCTTAGCTCTGTAACTGAGTTAGGGCATCACCAATAGCTGTGCCTTTGCCAAATCTGTTTCAGTGAGAAAGCTTTCTAGGTCACTGACTATGTATGTTTCACTTCTAGTACACCTTAACCCTGACCACAGGGAGGTCTGTGAGCATTGCAGTAATAGTAATAATCTATAACACTAAGTGTAGGTTATGAAAGGATGTCTATTCTGAAAACACATTTAAGACAAACACAAGCAGGAATGTCACTTACTCCCTGAAAAATGGAACTGCTTAGCATTTATATTTAAATTAAATGCTTTTACAAGTTCATTGAACATTATTTAGCAAGTACATTACAGCAAAGGCATGTTACCTTCTGCCTTAGAATGAGTATATTATTGCTTTTCCATAGTTATCTTTTGTATCAGCATTTGGCAAGTAACAAACGAAGTTTGCTTGCTAATGTTAAATTGTTTTGTGCTGCTGCTCAGCCACAAAGATATAGAAGGATGAGACAATGGAAAAGAGTTATTTCCTGTTTTTTTGGGCAGACATATGAATGTAACAGTGATCTTGACCTGTCTTTGAAGAAATGTTTATTCTATGAAAGGCAAAGCACTTAATTCCTGTCCGAATCACTCCACTGAAATCTTGTTCGTGCAGGAGGCTGCATGAGTGGACCTGGAGATAGAATTGGTTCAAATATTTCAGTGTGGTCAAGGCGGTGATGCTTAGAACTGCCTGAGGTCAAAGCAGAGTCGACTCCAAGTATCAAAAATGATGAAAGCTTTCTGAAACTTGGTGTGAAAAGTTTGTGTTCCCCTATCCATATTTTTGTGCCACATCATTTCCTAACTTGAGCAGATTTTTGACAAATAATGCCAGATTCTCCCTAAACCCTGAATTTTTCATACTTTAAGAATATGAAAACAGGATCTTGAGTAAGTAATGAAGCCCAAACTTGTAAGGATTCCATCTTAGTTTTCCAGACTCTGGTGTTCTCTTTAAATTTAGAAAACTTCTGGCAACCAAGATTTGCAGGTTTCACTCCATTTTGATAGACCAGTTGAATTTTTTTGCATACTTGAGAAGTTCTTGGGATACAAGGTCAGAATAATAAATTTTATGTTTTTATTCTTTATGTAGGAAAAGTTATATAATCACATCACTACTTTATTACTCTGCAGTCATTTTGTTACTACGCAACTTCAAATATTTTAGCCGTCAGCGTTTCAAGAAAGCTCACAAGTGTGTAGCACTATATTATAATCTGCCTGTAAGACTACATTTCTTCTAGTCACCCTGTCTAGAAATTCAATGATAGATCAAGACACAGGAATTGGTAAACTGAGAATGCACTGTATTTGCATTAGTATAACCTTTTCTCTAGAGCTGCAGTATTTCTCTTTATAAGATGAGTTAATATTTCTTGCTAATTGGAAATGTCTGGACCTTTTATGAAGGCTGGAAAAGTCCCTGAAGGTTTTATGACACCAGTACTCAAGTCTTGTTTAAGAAATAGAAGTCTTTCTGTAATTTCAAGGGGCTCAGTGAAAGTCAGCAGGCATAAAATAATCCCAAAGATGTCACTTTGCTAGACTTTGAGCTGTCTTGTGTTTGACTTGCTTCAGTACATTTTAATAAGAATTTAAGGTGATGCATCAGAACTACTCAGGAGAAGACTCCTGGTCCACTACAGACAAGTTCACAGTGCTGCTCATCCTAGAGGTTGGCATGCTGGAGCAATATTCATGTATTCTCTTCCTAAGTTTTTCGTTACAGTGTGAAAAACTTAGCAATGAATAACCTCCTTCAACTTATGTGTCAATGCCCAAAGGACTCTTAACTCATCTCAATTTAAATTAATGACCTTAGTGATAGTATTAGCAATTGGACCATGGCTCTCATGAGCCAGCTATTTGCATATGGAATTTGATTAATCCTGCTGGCTATTAATTTTCAATTTTAATTAGGTGTGATACTATTGCAGGAGAAAATACAAGACTACTGTCAAGCAGAGACAGTGTTGATTTTTTGTGGAGTATCCTATTCTGTTTTGTTTGGCTGGGATAAATTCCTTGACAATGCCTGTTTGGATGAACTCAGAAAGGTGTCATAGACCTCCAAACAGGTCTGTGCAAGCCCAGTGATAGCCACTACAAAGAAGCACCACATTGATTGAATATAAATGGTTTATAGGCTGTAGAGGAATTGGTTTATGGCATCCCCTTCTAGTGCTCTGTAGCTCTATTTCTCTTAGTGGTATGGTAGGTCTCTTTTGATAGTGTGTCTGGAGTCTCACAAAGACCAGCTCTGGAGGCAAGTGTGGCCAGGACTTTCACTGAGGCTACCTGGTTTCCCTGCATCCTGGCTAAATTTTGCCTGGATATTGTAAATATGTAACATGTGGTGTGTCCTGATTTCCCACAGGCCAATTAATATTTCTTTGACATCTTTGCACTTTGGGAACATTGCAACATGTTTGTGTATGTCATAGCCAAGAAAACAATGTGCAATACTTGGCTTGCCCAGCAGAGCTGGTGCCCACATGCTGCTTACCGCTGAGCATACCCCTGCAAGCATTAGCAGACCTTGACAAAACCATCAAGGAAATCTCAATAAAAATTAATTGAGTACGCTTGCAATAGAATAGAAGTTAATGCTTCCCTTCCTTACCAGAACAACTTTAAAAAACACACGTCTTTCCTCAGAGATGGATTTTAATAGACATTGGTATCCACTGGCCAAACAAATGAATGATCAATGCCTATTAAGCAAAAACAGTTAGAAAGGCAATATATTTCTGTATCTGGTTAAAATTCAAAGAGAAGAAAACCTTCTTCTTTGAGATCACAGAAGGTTTCTGACAAGTTAGTATGTATATTTGGCAAGGGCGTAAGGTGAAGATGAAGGCACAAAAGTTAGCAGGGATATGCCAAACTCTCAACATTGGAACAGCTTTCTCTATGTTTTTAAAATACCTTTCCTGAAGTATCCAGCTGTTTTTGATAAATGAATAACTCATGGTGAAGAACAGGCAATTTTAATGAAAGGAATTTATATTTCTGCAGTAGAATTTCTTGTACTCGTGGAAGACCTTTTTTTTTTTCCCCACAAGCAGCTCATATAAATATAAAATTCCTTTGTGTGGCAATGTGCACTCTGCCAACATCAGTGGAAGTTAAATCTCCTCAAAAGACATCTTTGTTCAAATTCAGATTTCTAGCATGCACTCATGAATATCTATGTGGAAAGTGACTCAGCTGTATCAACATTCTAATGCTTTTCTTTGGAAAATATATGGTATCAGACACATGAGCAACAAACTATTTGGGTGTATTTATTTTTATTAAATTTTAGCATTGACACTGGAGGAGTGGAAACTTCATGTAGAAAATGAGTAATATTAATAATGTGTTACTAGTGCACAGTGGCCTTGTCCATTATATAGTACCAGGATATGTCAGGTTGTGGCATTTTTCACCTTCTGCAGAAGATACAGCTACTCATATGAAAATGGATATTTTCTTCAGTGTGTTGTACATAAAGCAAACTAAACTGCAAATTTTGATTAAAATGTTGCTCTGTGGCCTTTCATATAAAATCTAATTTTATTTAATATTACTTTCTACATGTATGCAGAAAGTGGCAAGCTAATATTAATAAAAGAAGGCTTATAGGAATGTGGAACAAGAACAATAGATCCTTGTCGAATTTATTTACCTAGATAGACTTTCATTTCAAAGTTAACATCACTCTGTGATATTGGCATAATGCAGGGGTCTTAAAACTCTGTTAGACATTTTTAACCCACTTTAATTTATTCCATGGTAGTTTAATCCCCTGCTGAACAGAGATGGGGTGAATTTTCAAAGTCATAATCCACTGAAGTAAAAAATCTGTAATGACAACACAGACAGCAGGCTTCAAGAGTTTAGCTTAAATTCTTTCTAAAAATGTAAAACTTAGGGCAAGTGTTAATAGGATATTTCATACAGTTATATTTCAATCCTTTTCCAAATCTTTATACTTTCACTTCCATCTCTGCCATCAGAAACATTTGGGCATGATTTCTATTTTTTTAAGGCAAAAAGCAGAAAGCTGTAAAATTCTAATGTGAAGATTTTCACAGAGTATTGTATCTCATTTGGTCCTTCAGTTCAAGGACTTTTATATGTGATAGCATAATATTTTCTAAATTGAAAGAGAAATGATGTTTTACAAACCAAACACCTTCCATTCTGCTTTAAGTGGGCAATAAAATGAAATTAAGGTACCTAATACTATACTATTTTCATCCTTCTGCTCCTCTAGGATTTTTACAGTTGAAGTTAGTGGTCAGTCAAAATTTGGCCTACAAATTTATTGGAAAAATCCAAGCATTTCCTATGTACTTGAAATCTACACACTTTTTTTACACTCTTCCTTGACTACCACCTTTGGAGCTGCCTAGCTCAGGAAGTACCTGTAACTCGCTTATTTTCTTTGGCCAGGAAGCTCCTCTAGTGCCAGCCATAGACTTTTACATCTTTGCCTGGCCTGGGCATCTAGGCACCAGACTTCTGCCTGAAACTCACAGGAAAAATGCTGTTTCCTTGCTAGATTTTGTTGTGTCATGCTGGACCAGACTTTAGGTGGCATCAGATGAAGCTGGCAGGTGACTTGTTCAAAACAACAGGATGAGAAAGTTTTGACAGTCTGAACTAGAGATGAGGCAGTAGGATGTTTCACATAGTGGAGGTTTCATAGAGAAACAGACAAGTTCTTGTAAGCCATATTTGTTAAAAATTAATAAATTCATAGCCACACACTTAACTTCAGATGTCTTTGATCTGCAAAGACTTGAAAACGAAAAAGATTTTCTGGTACAAATAGTATATTCTTCCCCTCATTTTGCATTCCTTGATAAAATCAACTTTTAGCCACTGTTGAATGCATGGTAAAGGAGTAGATGGGCTTTAATTTTGACTTCATAATTTTTTCAAGCTTTTAAATGAAATAGACAATGACAATAATTTCTTTTTTTTTATTTCTTCTCTAAAAGCTAGAGCTGTTTGGCGAAAAAAATGATCTTTCTTCTTTGAAAAACAGCAGTGACAGCAGTGCCTGTCTTTGCCCCTGCTTTCCAGAAGGGTGGAACAAATTGTGGGGTTGGCTTTTCATCACTTCCTGTTGTGGACCTTTGATTTTGGTTCTTGGTTCAAAGGTCCCAGTCTTTTCCAGGTGAAAATAGGTGAGCCTGGATGTTTAATTGTGAGTCTGATTTCCATGCTGAAAGTTTCTGAAAGAATAAAGAAACATTTATACTTATCTGACTGCCACAGGGGAGAAAGCAGCTCTGGCGGAATGCAGAAGAGAAAAAAGGAGAAAGAGAAAAGTGTCTGTTAGGGCACTGCTACTAGAAGAGATGTCTCTGTAATTACAATCTAAGTCTGATTGATTTAAAGTACCTATCTGTCTTAGATGACTAAACACTTTTTAAAAGCCTGCTTGTTAAACAGAACTTTCAGTCACTAGCGAGCAAAACAGGCTCAAGAAGACTAATTTTTCAGAATCTAAATCCTTGTGAAAATTTTTCATGTGGTTAAATCAAACTCAGAAGATAACAAAGCAGTACAAATCTACAATTTTTTTTTTAAAGGAAACCTCCAGATGGGGAGTTTCCTGTATCTGAAAGGAGGAGCAATATTAGCAAGTGTGCATGTCTTGCTGTATGAGTACCACATCGCTTCGTCAGCTTCACATGCTTACAGATGTATAAGAAACAGTGCAGTTCAGCATGATTAGGGAATTTCAGAAGGCATTTACACAGAGCTTTCATAGCCCTGCTTCCAACCTCCAGCCTTTGGGTTCTCTCCATAGAACTGTCTCAGGGCAAGCCATGCACCAAAGGTCAGATTATTCTTGGTTACTATTGGTTACTAATATGAAGAGCATTTATTTGATTTGGAAGGTTCATCTCACTGAGAAGAGGATGAAATCCATTCTGTTTCTCTCTTGATTATGGAATAGGTCTAGAATTCCAGGTGAATGAGTAGATCAGTGAATCCCGCCCAAGATCATGGACTGGGCTGGCAAACAATAAGGTCTAAGTCAGGAACTAACAGCTGGGAGGCCACCAGTTTTTTTTGTGGCAGTGTCACAGCTTAGCCCACAGTCCGAGAATGCAAGGGAGAGGAAATGAAACTCTAAAGCAAAATTTGGCAGAGTAATTCTTAAGGATTGCTATTGGGACCAGCCACTTAGGGTAATTTTTCAGCTTTGCATTTCCTGAAAATTATTTGAGACTTGCCAGTTTTCAGATATTTTTACAACAGGCAACTTACTGTAGAAAGCACTGTAAAATTGTATTTTTTGCCAGTTTTTTTCTTTTGCAAAACTGCCATTCCAATATCATAATATTTAATGATAACAACTGTTAGGAATTATAATGTGCCTAAACAAAGCAGTGTTGCTACTGTTTTATTAGCATCCTCATCTTTCTGTGGGTACAAATTTTCTAATTAGTCTTTGATTCTTAGGCAGATCTCAAGGAGATATCAACTGATATAGGCACTCTAATTTCAATGATGTTAAGTTTCACTTAATTTATATCAGCTGTTGTCAGCTGAATTTATATCAGCTTCTTGTCTTGCATAACTGCCGTTGTGTGAATGATGAAAAAAACTCCGGTAGCTACATTTTTGTTTTAACAAGGGCCATTTGAGGCAAGAATGGTAGCTCATAGATTAAAACCAGAAAAATACAGAATTTAAAGCTAAGCTGAGCACAGTTAATAGTAGTATTCTGAATTTTGTGACTCCTAAGGATGTTCTATACAAAAATTACAGTAACAGTGAATAAGTTGAATTTCTTAATCAAAAGACTCAAAATATTGCATTCCCTCTGTTTTCTGTGCAACAACAAATTACCTTTTTTTTATGATTAAATGAATGATCCTAAGTGATTACTGTAGAAAATATTATTGAAAACTTCAGATACTTCTTTTTATATGGTCAACAATGAAAGGAAATCACCATACAAATTCTGCAGGGCTCTGTGCAAGGACCTCTGGTGTTCAATGTAATTGTAAATGACTGGGGAAAGGCGAGTGAGGAAGTTTGTTGATTGACAAAATATTTCAGAATAGAAAAGATAAGAACCAAGAGTGAGGAATGGGTAGAGAGATCTTATCAGAATAGATAAATAGGCAGTAAATGACAGAATTCTGTGTTAGCAAATGTAATGTGGAGCACATTATAAATCCCTGCTCCATATACAATTAGGATTGAGATTTTAGTGTTAAGACAGTTTCCTGGAAACATCAATTCAATGCTCTTTAATGACCAAACCCAAATAAAATATTATGAATTAGTAGAGAAAACAAATAATGGAAGTCCATATTTGCTATCATACAGGACCATGTTTTTGCCACATCTTGAACACCATGTGCCATTCTGGTGTCCTCATTTTGAAGACAGAACTGGGAGTGGAGAAGGACAAAAAGGAAATTAACAGGTATAGGTATTAAATAACTTATGTATGAGGATTATTTACATGATTCAAGAGGCTGATTGGGCTGGAAAAGTGATCAATATCTGTTTACTATTAGGAATGGATAGAACTGAGATGTACTAGTGAGCTAGAAGGAGGCTTCCTTTTGCAGCTGAAAGTCATCAAATTTTTCACTCACTGGTATTTGTGGAAAAAAATACTTAGAACATAGCAGCAAAGAAAAGTAGGAATGAGCATGGGAAATTTAGATTGAGAGAGAGTTTTCCATCTGAAGTGTTCTCCAAAGAAGGTGTCAGGAATCAGGTTCAAAACAAGCAATAAGAGGAAATAGACCTGTGGAACTCATTGCTGAAGTATTTTATGAAGGTTAAAAGTTTACAAAGGGTCAAGGTGAACAAGTGCACAGAAGATCAGACTGTTTAGAGTAACTGAAACAGAAAACTCATTTGGTCCTTCAGTTCACAGACTTTTATATGTGATAGCAAAATATTTTATAAATTGAAAGAAAAATTATGAAACCGAAAACATACACAGAAGCAATATCTAGCAGAGGAAACTGAATTATTGGACAGCTGGGAAGAAATTTGGGGTCTATAATATGCTTGCCATGTTCTTGTGTATCTCCAGGCATCTCTTATATTTGTTATTGGAGACAAGATGATTTTTCTAAGTGAGTCTTTGGCTTCATCCTGCATAGCCACTTTAGAGTTCTCATTTGACACAGTAGATCATGAGTTACCGCTCTGTTTGTCAGACTCATCTGGGTTTGCAGATTTTTTGAATGACCAACAAACATCCTTATTTTTTTCATGTTGTGCAGCAAAAAAGTTTGTAAATTAAAACCAGAGAGGCCTGTTTCTGTGAAATATCCACGTATGTGGTTTTCCGTATTTGTCCTCCCTTTCCAAAGCATCCATTTTAACAGGTACAAGTCTCTCAGTGTGTTTTGTTGTCTTCCATTATAACCATAGCTCCATTAACTTGCAATCTCAGTTTCTTTGTTTATTATCAAATACCTGTATAATATTGACTTTGACTTTACTGGAAATTATTCACTGAATAAAATGTTTCCATGCCACTGGTAAGTTTGTACAATGTGTAGATGACCGGAAGTTGTCTAAATGGAAGAGTAAACTCAGACCTGTTTTCCCTCCATCCATTGTATAAACAGGATTAATATGAGGACATTGGATTCAGTGAAAACTTTGAGTGCAGCCTTGCCTTGATAATGGTCCAGCTTACTGTAATGTCCATCAGTTCGCTCATACCTATATTGTATCTGAGATACCTTACCAAGGAAAGAAAATTCTGAATTTTTTTGTAAAGAGCATTTGCAAACACAGTGCTGCCAAATTCTTACAGTGTTATGCCAACAAAAACAATCTTGGTTTTTGATTAGTTATTTACCTGAAGAGAGAGATTTTCCACCTTGAGTATTAGATTGTTTGTTTGCATTTTCATTTGCTCTCAAGTAGTCATATATTCAGAGGAATAAATGCATAATTTCTAAACCAATACTGTAATTATAGGTAATGAACTGTAATAGAGCTAGAATAAAAGGAAAAGAGTGAGAAATCAAGATGCTTTTTGTATGTTTTTGAATTACTATTTTTTAAAATCTCAAATTAATCAGTCTTACATTAATGTTAATATACCTATGGTTGATTTTACACTGAGAAGGGGACCTAAATCACCACTTGAGGCCTTCATGTTTTCCTGAAATTCCCTATTAACTTCATTTTCTCTGCTCCAGCATTCAGGGCTCAGTTTCTTGAAATAGAACTCCAAAATTTCTGAGACAAATAAATTGCCTATTCTTTAGGAAGTCCTAAAAAACTATATATATTAGTTAAAATATGCTTAATGAAGTTAAACATTATAAAAAAATTCTTCACTCTCAAAACATCGGATACAAAATGAATGGAGTATTCTATTTTAATGGATTAAAAAATTAATTACAGATCAATTCCTGTGTCTTTTTAAATGATGTTTTGGGATTTTATGCCCAATGAAACCACTGTCTTTCCTTCAAAGACGAAGAAATGGAATAACAATTTGTCAGTATTTGTTGGAAAGGAATTACCAGGCAGTCAGCTCCTGGTGCCTTTTTGATATCAGTAGACTTTACTAGGTAGTGGAAATCTGTGCTTTCAAGTAAAAGTACAAGATCAGAACCCAATATCAGCCTGCCATGCTTAGTAAGTGTTTTTCCAACGACACTTGAAGCACTGGATAAGCATTTCTAATCTTTTTCCTCCTTACTATTTTTCTATATGGACATTTCTGCCATCATCATCATTCAGAACCACTTCTGGCTATGCAGTTATGGAGGAAATCCCCCTACTCAGCCCTTTTGCAACATTGGTTTATTGCGCTTTGGTGGTGTTTAGGGTTAGCACTGGTGAGCAGCTGAGAACCTCACAGTTCTTTGTTTACATTTCCCCTTTCCCAAATGGGATGGGTAAGAGAAATAGAACAATAAAAGCAAGAAAACTTGGGGGTCAAGATAAAGGAAATTTAATAAGGGAAGGATAAATAGTAGAAGAGAGAAAAGAAGAAAACAAGCCAGAGCAAGTGATGCAAAGTCAATGCTCAACACACAACCAGCTCCAATGGGTAGAAGGATGACCAGCCAGTTCCCCAAAAAAAGATGGCTACCCCCTCTAAACCCCCCAGTCTTCCTTTAATTGTTAAGCATCATGTTACATATTATGGAATATCTCTCGTTAATTCAGGTTCTCTGCTCAGTTGTGTCTATTCCCGATCTGTTGTGCACCTCCCCAGCCTGTTCACTTGTGGGGCTGAGACAGAAACAGAGAAGGCCTTGGTGCTGTGCAAACACTGTGCAGCCAGAGTTAGAACATTAGTCTGTTACCAGCATTTGGGTCAAAAGTCTAAATTACAGCACCACCTGAGCTGCTATGAAGAAAATTAACTCCATCCTAGACAGAGCCATTAAAATTGGGCCAGACTTTTCAGTGTTTCATCTAGGAGTGGCACTTGGCTATGGAACAGAAGACAACACTGTTTAGAGTGAACTAATTGATAAGGTAGAGTATGAAAGTTTGAATTATATGCAGATATCATCAAGAAAGAGCACAAAAAGGCCACCATAGAATTTAGTCTGCTCAGTGTTTTATTTTCCACTTTAAATTGTCTTTTTTCATGCACCCCTAAAATAAGTCTATGTTTCAGTTTCGCAATATTAAGTGGAAAACCCCACACTTTTACATGCTCTTTCCTTGTATTATTGCAGCCTTATGTTTGGGAGGTAGAGAGATCGAAGAAAATTGTGAATCAGTTCATGTGAAAGAACTGCTGTATTTGCAGAAATTCAATAGCACAGCAATGCTGTGTGTTATTGGGTGTGTGCGCCTCTGAGGATACTTTCCATACCACATAGTATACTAGCAGTATATGAAAAAGCAGTTGGATGGAAAAGGTTTGTGAAGAACAACGAATTCTAAAGCTTTTTTTATTAACCCGTGTGGGCTGTTGCTTTCGTGCTCACACAGACCCTTGGCTAGGGAGGACAGGTTCAGACCTTTACTCAAGAATGCAACCAGTTACCCACACTGAAAATCACAGAGGTCTTGGGGCTAACTGCATGACCAGGTATTCCAAAATCAATGAGAGTAACAATCAGTCATATCTGTTAGACTGGGTAAGAAGCAGTATAGAATGCGTGGTCCAAATCATCCATTTCCACGAAATACGTAGGCTCTCCAAAAGACGCATATATCGGATCTGTCAGCAATCATTTCAGAAAATAACTCTTCTCTTTCCTGAGTCCTCAGTTTTATACATCTGAAAAAAAGAGAGGCTTTCTTTTTAAAAGGTTTTTATACTCTTACATATTGTTACATGGAATTAGTAGTCTAATCCTATGAAACATAAATCATTAGATGACGAAAGGGAAACAAAGGAAAAATGAACTATAAGCAAAGAAAATTGGAGTGGTAAGCAATCTGTACCCTACCTACAGATTGCTGGTTTACTAGCTCTGCTGGCTAACTGCTTAGATTCATTGTAGGTTGACAGATTGATACTAGAGAGGCACATTTTTCCTTTTAACCACATTTCTTTTCTTATTTTGTTCTCCTTCCCCATATGTTGTAGAAAAAAAAATATATTCTGAGTCTCTTTCTCTCTCCCTGTGACATCTTCATTGCTGCTTCATTAACCAGTGCACCATCAGTGCATTTTATTACAGCTTCTCTCCTGGCCTACTGTGTTATTGCTAAGATGCAGCTATGAACTGGCTATCAAAATGCTAGCCTGTGTTTTAATCCTTCTGTCCATTCAAAAGAGGGGGAAGTTGTCTCTTTGGTAAAATCCTGAATTAAATACATATTTTATCTATTATCCTTACTGGCCCACATGAAATGGACTGGGGAGATACAGTGTAGGATGTGACAGATTTATTTACCTATTTATTTGCTGTAAAAGGCTAGGGGCATATCTCCTATCTGATCAGTGTATTAAGACAATTTTGACTGATTTTATGTATGTGCCTTCAAATGACCTTGAAAAGCTACTGAAGTTAATGAAAGTGTGTTTCAATTTCATGATTGTTAAGGAATGAAAAGGCCATGCTGTGATAGATATCCTCTGTGACATATACCTCCAGTTATACCAGTAGGGAGGAGACATGATTTAAATACTATCTGGTTTCCAATGGGTTTCTTGGGTATGGAATGCACTTAATTCATTTTTAAGTGAAGAGAAAGATATAACTGCAAGTATGATAGAAGCACGTAAATCAGTGCCAGAACACAGAGGAATAAAACAGGCATATTTGGAATCTCATATATAGCCATGAAAAGGGAAATAAGAAACTTGATGGCCTCTTCAGAGCAGTCCAAATGTTAAAAAACTGGGCAGTGTGTGGTGCAAATTTTAGGGGGAATGGGACTACATGTGTTGTCAATCACTTTCCATCCACCCACTGCCTGCACGAATTCTAGCCCTCCCAGCTATGCTCCATCAGAGCTCTCTGCCAGTGCTGCATGTTAGACAGCTGCGAGCCTGCATCTGTTCTCTGTTTTCCACTCAATTAAAGCAAAGAGAAAAAATATAAATAAGACAAATTGCTCTGACAGTAAATTTTGTGAAAAACTATGTCTGAAATATATGATTTTGTAGGAACTTGGTGCAAGATTTTGTGTTCTTTAAAAATGTGATTTTGCAGGAGTTTTTTATTGCTGCTTTTTAATTAGTGCCTCTATTTCTTTGGTAAATATACAAAAGGCTTTCTGTCTTACACAGATCACTATTTAATTTGGGGAGAAAATGGTGTAAAAAGAAGTGAAGCGAGAAAGGAGAAATGGTTGTCATATTAGATACAGACAACGCAAATCAGTAGCTGGTCTGTGAGAGATTATTAGAAAATGCTGTGACTCCTCTTGCATTAATTGACGTGGAGTACACAGTATGTATAGCTGTCGACGTAAAACTCATTAAAATTTTCATTATTCTGTTATTTATATTATAGTTGTGACTGAAGGTCCCAGTCAAGAACACAGACCAATGAGTATTCATAAAAAGAGCAGGGAAATTGCATTATTATTATTGGATTCATAATGACATGGACTCCAAGCATGGTCAGGCTGGCACCGCCAAGACAGCACCCTGACAGTGCACTCCAGAGGCAGCAAAAATAAATGAATGTGACTCTGATGGTGGAAGACACAGCAGCTTTGCAGAGTGAACATCCAAGCAAGAGCGCTTCAATCTGAGATGCCACATACAACCACACACAGCCTGAAGGATGACAAGGCTCTGTACCTCAATTTTTGTAATAATTCATTACACACTCATCACTTACAGACATCATAACAGAAGACTAATGTGAATGTCTGGGATTAAATCTGAAGGCCAATGTAAAAAAACTGGCAAAGAAGGATTGAGTAATAACTATTTGGAAAGTGGAGAAAAACAGATATTTCTCTGTTGGTTTACTGAATAGAGAGGTAGAATTTAATTTCTCAAAAAAAAAATCTCTCTGTGATTTGGAAATCTGGTCATTTTGGTCTCTGGTGGAAATGACAGGTTTTGTATCACATATCTCAACATATCCTTTCTTTCTTCTTCCCTTCTTTTTCAGGTTACTTGTGCAAATTTAACAAATGGAGGAAAAACAGAACTTCTAAAATCAGGAAGCTCCAAATCCACACTAAAGCACATATGGACAGAAAGTAGCAAAGACTTGTCCATCAGCCGACTGCTGTCACAGACTTTTCGTGGAAAGGAAAATGATACAGATTTGGACCTGCGATATGATGCCCCAGAAACTTATTCTGAGCAAGATCTCTGGGACTGGCTGAGGAACTCCACAGATCTGCAAGAGCCTCGGCCCAGAGCAAAGAGACGGCCCATCGTGAAGACTGGGAAATTTAAGAAAATGTTTGGCTGGGGAGATTTTCATTCCAACATCAAGACTGTGAAGCTAAATCTGTTAATAACAGGGAAAATCGTTGACCATGGCAATGGGACGTTTAGTGTTTACTTCAGGCATAACTCCACTGGTCAAGGGAATGTATCTGTGAGCCTAGTGCCCCCTACAAAAATAGTGGAATTTGACTTGGCACAACAGACAGTGATTGATGCCAAAGATTCCAAGTCCTTTAACTGTCGAATCGAGTATGAAAAGGTTGACAAGGCTACCAAGAATACACTCTGCAACTATGACCCTTCAAAAACCTGTTATCAGGAGCAGACCCAGAGCCATGTGTCATGGCTCTGCTCCAAGCCCTTTAAAGTAATCTGTATTTACATTTCCTTTTATAGTACAGATTATAAACTAGTACAGAAGGTGTGTCCTGATTACAACTACCACAGTGACACACCCTACTTCCCTTCAGGGTGAGGACCAACTTGTGTCTGAGACTGAAGCCTGGGGAACAAAAGAGGTCGAATGACAGGGCTGTAACCTCAAGGAGGAAGGCCACATCTATTGCCTGGAATGTGTCTACCTGCTGCTGCTGATGTCAAATGGCTGCAAATATGTTAGTGGAAAACAATCTAATGTAATTTTTGCCCAGTCAGCTCCATGTATCAATCTAGGTGTAAATCACTATGGATTTAAAATAAAACCATACACATACACAGAGACACACACTTTTCAGCGCACATTATTGAGATTCCTGTTAAGAAATCTTTCATTGTCTGATATCTAAGGATTCAGCATAACCTATCATCAAGCAAAATGGATTAACTAGACAGTACAAGGTTTCTAACGCAGACTGTTATGGAAATCTCCTTGAAAGTCCTTTGAGTACATGCCAATCAATAATCCCCACTCATGCATTCTACTGCTTGGAGTAGCTGTACTGGTAAATAATACTGTAGGAGTAAAAACTTGTTAAAATGGGAAAAAATTGCGTTTAGAGTTCATTATTCCCTATTATATGAACACAGCAAAGTGTCATGACTTTTTCCCAGCATACAGTAGGCACATTCAAGGTGGTGTTGGTGGCTCTTTTTCCATGGAGCAAGCCTGTTTTCTAGTAAAGATGGGCAAACATTTGGAATTTACATGTGAGCAGACATTCTGGTTTCGTGTTTCTCTGACTCTTTAAGCTCTGATTCTTTAAACTTGTTTGAGTTTAGGCCAGTTAAACTACTTAAAAACGGCAACTGATCTCTAAGAAGGAATATGCCTGGCGGAGAACATGTAAGTTATAAGTGGCTGTCTTATCTTTATTACAAAATATTGTAACAAATTCAATATCCTAGTCTTCATTTGTATGAACGGTTTGTATTGTACATAATTTAACCAGTGTTATTTGAGCTGCTTATTAATATTAACTTGTAATTGTCTCTCTGCTTGTTATTGGTTAAAAACAATCAAGGAAATGAGGAATCCATTTTATCAATGTAGCTGTAAACTCCATTAAAAGACAGAACTATGTACAAAGCATTTATTCAGCTAAAGTATTGTTGAAAGCTATACATATACAACATTACAGTCTGTCTGTATTTAGATATTTTATTTCCAGAGGAAAAAAAATGAACTGTACATAAAAATAAAAAATCTTAAAGTTGAGTTTCAATATGTACTGTGTAGATAGTAGTTTAAATGGTTCTGACAAGCGGGTAACACTCCAAGTCTAATATGATTTTCAATATTGTCTCTTTGCATATGTACATATATAGACATCTATTTATAAATTTGTGTGTGTGCATATTTGTGTGTGTATAAGTAAATGTGTGTGTGAGTGTGTGCAAATACATGTATACATTGAATTCATAAAAATTTCTCGAGCCCTATTCCTAGCAAGCAGATCTTATTACTGAAGGTCTTGCTAGCTCAAGTAGAAGCCCCCACTCGGATAAGAAATTACAGGTGCAAGGCTTTGTTTAAAATGAGTCATCATAATTTAAAAGTGGGAAAACATAGAGCCACTCTCTGTGTACAAAGGCCTGTCTTTGCCTTAATTCTAGCCTCCTCTGAGGTACTGATCTCTATGGAATGAAGAGATCCCTTTTTATGGTACTAGGGAATTTTCTTCTTATAAATGAAAAGCTCATAGCTTTTAAATATATATATATATATTTTGTGGATAGTGGCATACTTTAACCCCAACATCCCGAAACCAGCAACCGTAAGAAGTCCATGCCTAAAAGAAGGCTGCCCAAAGAAGAACTCAGTATTTCATATCATATCTTTCAGAATTATCATTCCAGGCAATGTTTTCTTCCCCCTTCCACCCTCACCCCCAGGTTCTGTGCTCTTGGGTCAAAGCTGTGAATGCAGATATTGGTCAGCTTCCAACTATGTACAGCATTCTGAACAACTTCTCCAAAATTCCAATAAACACTCCGCTAATGTTTCAAGAAGTGAAATGTTCAAAACAACTACCACTTGTGGACCTCTCTTGCCGAAATGTGCAGAACCTAAATGGGAATGGAACAAAGCAAATGGATAACATTACTGAAAGTAAATGTTTTCCCACTGATGAACCAGTAGGAAAGGAGACTTCCATATTATTATTGCTTTGGCTTCTTTAAATAGATATGCTTGTGGGAATTTCTTCATTATGTATGACATTTCCCAGGACAAACTTGTGACCCTGGAGCCTGTGTAGATTCGGAGAAAGAAATTTTCCAAGACATGTAGTCTATATTCTGATTCCACTCAAGAATATGCTCAGATACACAATTTTTTGCTTTGACGGGGGTTATGATTCAACTGGTAGTGTTTATCCCTTGTGCTCTATGAAAAATAATTGTTATGAATATAAACCATAAAATAATTTGTGTTGTTGCCAATAGTTAAATCTTGGGTCTTTTAAATCAATGGGAATTTTGCTATTGATTTCAATATAATTTTCCATTTAATAGTATGTAGAACTCCAGTGTTAAATATGATTAACAGTCTTAGCAATCTGTATTACAACTGAGCACTACATGGTTCGTTTATATTCCTGAAAAATGGATGTGAAATACTATTGCTGGTACAGTTTCATTATTTTCTATATTTTTTAAAACGTCCCAAAAATATATGAAATATATACATTCTGTCTATATATAAATATTTGTCCACTTTTCAGGTAACATCTATACAAAAAGGAACTATTGGTCCTGCAATGGTTTTGATCATATTAATTGTGGTTGTTGGTATTTTATCTGCCTCTGTCACAGTCAGTCATATTATTAGTCTTAAGACTTTGAAGAATTTGCTATTCTTCATAAGCATTGTTGAGTTTGAACTTGAAAGAGTTCTTTTGGTGATTGAGTTGTGAAACTGTGATCTAATATCAGAATAGATAATGTATTACTTAGGTGCTAGTTCATTGCATTTCATTCAATCTATTTGGGAAATAGCTTGTGTTTACTAACTTTGTTAAAGAATGTTTTTGGTTTTGTCATGTGAAAAAGGAATTTAATGAACATGAATGTGTTAAGTCAGTTAAACAATGTATGTATGGGTATCTGGGTCTTGCACGTGAACTATGCCTTAATGGGGTGCTAGGCCCAGCAAATGTTGCCACATCATAACTCACTAATTCTAGAAGTAATAAAGATGTATATCTCTAAAGGTATATTTTTAGGATTAAAGAAGATTAAGTTACTTATTTTTAAGAAGTGAAGAGACTGTTTCTGTTCATCTTTTTTTTTTTTTTCATATTTTAAATCATGCTTTGGCTCTTATTTTCACTTCATAGAGAAATCACAAATAGAGATATTTTAATGGAACCAATTATTTCTGGTGGAAAACTACATGGAATATGCACTTGAACAAGTATCAGTAGATTAAAATTTCCTTGCACGGGTCAGTGATATTATTTATGTGTCAGTTCCTATGCTTTTGAGAAAAGGAATCCAAGACATAGAAAATGGGTGGTTTGCAAAAAAACCTGAAAAAATCACTGATCAAATTTCTAAACAGTGGTGGAAACCTGTAAGGCTTTCACTTGTTAACTTTATCAGAATACTTCAACATGGAGCAGAAAACATACTATCTTCTCTCCTTATGAAATCCCTTGTAAAATTTTATCCCTTTCTCCCTTTTTCCCTTACACTGATAGTAAACAAACTAATAAATTTATCTTTACACAGACATTGTTTTTCAAAGTTTCCCCTTACTTAAAAAGTGATGATGTCAGAAACTGTTGAAAATTACTATAATGATTTACAATTAACGTAGAAATATTCAAACTCTATTATAGGAGAGCAGAATGGAAGTCTTGCAGTGTTCTGCTACAGGTTAACCTAGAAAATTAAGTAATACTATTCAAGTAATTTTGTCAGAGGGTGGTTTTACCATGATTAAATCATAACATCCTCATGTGTTCTGAATCCTATGTTGTAAATTGCAATTCTTCTAGAATATCACAAACTACTCTGAAAACTATGTATCAGAGAATTGTGGAAGAAAATGGATTACAAACTATCTACTAATCTTAGAGTAAAACCAACCTAAAGCTTAGGCAAGTGATCTGAAGAATTATTCTTCAACAGAAGACATTGAACCCCAGTGATAACATCTTGTGAGTCCTTCTACATCCTTCTGTGGCAGAGGTAGTAAAATTGTATCTGACTGCATCTAGTACTGGAAGAAAAGCTTTTCTCTAGTGATTTGTACCTAACTGCATGTCTTAGGACTGCCAGAGACCTCAAATGGCTGCATCAAGGATCTGTTGCGCTAGGAGCTGCATAATATGTAATGTATACAATACCTATTTGGGAATGGTTTTGGTGCAAGAACTCCTAATTTCCAAGACAGTGTACTGCAGAGCTCATGTGAACTATGGACTTATAAATTTAAAACATATTGTTTATGATTTTTTTTGTTAAACAGTTCTCAAAAAAGAACTATTTTTAAAATCCCATACATACATCAATCAAATGCACTTACTTTTTTCCCTTCTGATTAGTTACCATTACCACTTTAATTTATGAATATGAATGCTATTTCAAAAAATATTTTGACAGTGGAAGAACAGAGTATTGTATAATAAAAATATTTTCCTTTTTTCTTTATTTTTGTTTTTTAAATGAGCAATATCTTACTAAAATTATGATAAAATTGACAGATTAAATAATTTTTTGATAAATTTGACAAAATAAATATCTATGGATATGGTTAACACTTTTTGCTGTTTTTGAGAGGAACACTCATTAAAAATAAACTGTCATTTGTAAAGATACAATAAATTACAGGACTTTGGGGATATTGTATTTCCTTGGGTAGTAGGCACCTGATAATATGATCTAATACTTGTATCATGATCCCTCCAAAAGCGTTGATACATCTTATAGCTGAAAATGAAATTTTTCCATTGTTTCTTGTGTTCTGTGCTAATTAGTTGAAGTACCCAAACTAGCAAGCAGATTACTTTGTTTTGCACAGGAGTTTATTTTCTCATTGGAAAATATCTGTACAGTTTTTTAATTCTGTTTGAAGGACACAGCTGGGGAACCTCTACTTGAGCTTAGACTGATGTCCTGTGTATGGTATACATAATTTGAAATCCTTTATCTTAGTTTGCATTTGGGAAAAAGAAAGAAATGTGTTTTTTGTAGGTGCTTTAAATCAGGAGCAAGCCAATGGCTCACTTGAGCTTTAATTCTAAGAGAGCTATAGTCCCATTGTCAAAGAAGGAACTTGAGAAGACGGAGCATGTTCGAGATTTGTTCCTTGTTCAAACTGTACCTCAGTCGTGTATCAAGTAGAGATATTGCTATGAGAGAAGGCTTTAGTGGTGTGTGAAATGAACTTCTGCCTGTTGTTAATGGGAAATTAGAGGCACCAAAAGAAAATTTATAAAGTTGAAGCAGTTCATACACATCAGGGAAGATGTAGAAATTAGCCATTTCCAAAAATAAATCAGTATTTTATGAAAGGGCTACTGAGTTTCTGGGAAAAGCCCATTGTACTTACAGATCTGTTCATCACAGAAAATTAGTAAAACCAGACTTGGTAGAGGCAAAAATAACATGAGATCTTTAGTTCCTCATCTAGGTAACAGAAAATCTAAACTGAGATGCAAAAGCCTATTAGAAACAGGTAAACTAAGGAAAAATGAGATCACTTACGGAGTGTAAATAGCCATACTAATTCTTCCAGTATCCAATAGCTATAATTGTTAAATTTCTTACAATGTATTTATTAAGTATTTTTTAATTTCTTTTGCAAAATATTTTGATTAGTCATAGAGTGAGGAGGTCTTGGGAATAAAGATGGAATTTTTTGTAAGGAAGTTTCTACAACTGCAATGTACTTCTTCCAATGGTAAATACTCTGGACTTCTTTCAACTGGTTTCACGTGGAATCCAGAACTGTGGTTGCTGATAGTGAACAAACAAGAAATGATAAAACTTGACTGGCAGTGACTGTTGTGATCTTGAGTTCATTGCATATTAATTTCGTTGTGTTTGTCTGTTTTTTGTTTTGGTTTTGTGTTTGTATTTTTTTAAATCTAGAGGCATAAGAAATACATTTATCTAACCATCATTCACTTTAACACTCCAAGTGTGGAGTTCACTCATAAACTCGGTGAAACAAACTGATATATAGGTATATGACATTAAGTGCTCTAGTCTTTATTTTGCTAATGACCTGTAAGGCAAGTTCAGTTAATAAGGTGGAAAGACAGCAGCAACACAGCTTGTGTATCAAATGAATTCCCAAGTGAATCTTCCATGACTTGAGAAAAAATTACTGAAACATTTAGCTGATGAACTTCAATAAGTTAGCTGTAACCCTTCAGAAAACAGGAGTAATAATAAACAGGAGTAATCACAAACTTTGAACTGTATTTTTATCAAGACCTCACCAATATTTTCCAGGATCATCCCATCTTATGGAATTATAATATTTCCTTTGCATATAAGAGAATTACCATTTCTTTAATCAAAGCTATTTCTGTGAGTAATGTTTTAGTAAGTAATGTCTCATTTTTCAGTGGAGTGCTATTTTCTAAAACTTCTACTATTCTTCTACAAATGTTGGGCAAATTTCTACTTTTTACCCTGCAGACTATGCTGTTACTGAATTTATTCTCCCAAAAGGAGGTTTTTCCTCCTACTGAGGTAAAGCCATCTCTTTTATTTTTTCACAGGAATCACACAGATTTACCCAGTTTAGTTCCTTTTGCTAATTGCACAAGTATTACCTGTAAAGTTGCTTTTTATTAACCGCTCTAAAAGAACTAAGTCTTTTCAGAACAACTTCCATTTCTTCACTGTCTATTACAGTTAAAGACTACAAAAGGAATGCAATATTTTAGATGGAATTCTAATGATAAAGGGTCTCATCACCTTTCTCTAACGAAATTCCTTCATATTCGTAGTTACAACGGTTTCTCTCAGGTCTCAAAGTACAAAAAATTTACTGCTAATGAGCTCTCCACTATTATTTCTAGTAGAAATGGCAAACCTTAATTATACTGCTTTCCAGTGTTCCTTCTCATTGGAGTTTTGAAGTTGCAGTCTTCAGATGTACTCATGGCTACTTTCCTTTGCTGCTACTTTATGCAAGTCTACCTCTTTAGACCCATTTTTGATACACTTCTAACCTCACAGATGTAAGAATTGCCTGTGATTAACACTTTACTTAGGTCTTCTAGCTAGCTGCTGTGATGTCATAGAGATAGGAAATATTTTATTGTTCTTTTCTGATTGATTTTTGGTCTACCTTCTTCCCTGTTTGGTGTGATTTTTTTTACTCTATATTTGATTTGAAATCCTTTTGTCTGCTTCAGATCAGATGTGAGTAGTGTTCAATGATATGTTTACACATAGGAGGGGATGAAATATATAATTGCTTATTCTATTTAAAATTGAGCTAATGAGGTGATTGCATTAACTCATTTAGAAATACTCAGTAACAAGTGGTAGTGGTACTTGTAACTAAACCTCACGTAAAGAGTTAAGTATGCCATTAAAAAAATAAGTAGTTTCTTTATTCACAGAGCTTGGAACTAATGTAAAAGAAGTTGTTGCTTGTGTCTAAATATCACTAAAGGCAAAGTCATTAGCTTCGTGGTAGAACAAAGCAGTAATAAAATTTGATATCATTGCTAGGAAATACACACTATTCCCATTTAGTTTCCCACTATTTCTTGTACCTTTCTAGGTAAAAGGCTAATATGCAGTTGTAATTGCCAGTGTGTAGGCTTATTCTATTCCTTTCACTTAATCGTATTCTCCCCCAGATATTATTAACATTACTTTTAAAAAGGCTTTACATTGGACTCCTTTTGCTACTCTTATATGACATAGACCATCTGATGGATAGTTGCCAAGATAGGCAACTAACTTTCTGTAATTGTATTACAGAAATTTGCTTTTTGAATTTGCAAATTTCCAGAATTTTTTATTTATCCAGTTAGCCTACTTTAAATTTACTCTCCACTCTTTTTCTAGCAGGTACTGATTTTTTATCTCTCAGTTTAAGATAATTTCTATGTGCTGTCTTTGTGGAAGAGAAATGCAGCCAAATCAAAGTCTTATATTTTAAGCTATCTGGGTCCTAATATAGGATGGGTTGAACCCGTTATTATATGCAAGGGGTAAATTCTGTATAGAACATATTCAATAATGAAAATAACTATATAAATAAGCAAAATGCAAATGAATAATAAAAGAAAACAGGTAAGTATAAGCATAATTTACATATAATTGTAATTTTCATATTTATTTCTCTTTTCACTGATGAGAAATATAACACTAAAATTTCTTTTTACATATAGCAAGGATGAGGAAGATAAGTTAGGTAAGAAACTGAGAAATGGGTGGTAAATGATCAGATATAAAACTAGAGTCTCAGTAACTTGCTGTCAGGCTATCACTCAATAGGTGTTGCTGCTCTGTAGCTAATTGCTAAGGATATATTTGAGCCAAGTACAGACCACTAGAACGCCTACATTTTAGCATGGCTGCTATAGGTTTAAAAAGAAATGAAATGGGAGCTGCAAAGCTGTTTCATTCTGAGCTCATGCCCAGAAAAAGATTCAAGACAACATGGAAAGATACTTGTCTATGAATAGTTTTTAGGACCCTCCCATGTGCTTGATTTCTTGTTCTTTCAAGGTAAATTGTCTCCAAACTCAGTAGTTCTCAAACCATATGTTCTTGTGCCCTTTCCTCAAAGGAAGCTGATCTTGGAGTCTCTCATGTTCTCTTTCATACTGCTGTTCTTGCACTCACTCATAGAACTGGCATGTCTTGATATTAGAAATGAGATTGATAAATCAATTAATCAATTTCCCCTTGTTTCCATTGTTTCCCTGCTCTTTTTCCCCTCAGGATGGTATACATCAACACTTCCAGACTGGTAGTATGGAATTCCACAATTGCAAATGAAGCAATAATTTCCTTCCAAGTCTCCTTGGACTGGACAAAATAAGCAGGAAGTTTATTCAGTTATCCAGTTTGTCTGGATTTAGCAGTATTGGTTCTTATAGCATATTTTACTGCATGCCTCTGGCTACTCTAAAACTTGCCTACCCTTTCAGGTGTGGAACCCCAAAGAAAACAGACTATTCTGGCTTATATCTTGCCAACAGTGAGAAAAGAATGTGAATAATTCTCTTCAGTTTCTTTCTAGGTACTAGTAACAGTATTCTACGTAATACCAATAAAATAGCTTTTTTCATCGTTTATCATTGACTATGCTGGTTATACTGACTACAACTTGCTTATGCAGAAATGTTGTCTACCCTGTAATTCCACATTTTCTATTCTACACTTAATTTTTTTTTTCTGCCTATGGTAGAATTTAAACTGCCAAACTTCAGTAAGATAGGGTATAAACTTACAGCACACTAGCTTCTCCATGCCAACTTTTCCTGTGGATACTTTTAGCCTGCACTAATGCCAGCTCTGTGCAAAATGTGAAGTAGAAGACATCACAGAGAGCTATACTTACTGCTTAGCAAAGTATCAGCAAGAAAAGTTATTATGCAGCAGTGAATGTACTGTAAATTCATGCTTCAGTTTGCTGTACTAATCTGTTTGTGTGGACAAGCCCTGAGTATAGTACTCTGCGCTTGTCTCTATTGAATTTCTTGTTATTGATTTCAGACCAATCCCCCCATTTATCAAGATAATTTTGGTATTCAATAATGCACTTCTCTCCTCCCCCTTTTTTCCTTTCAAAGTTAGATCAGTCTTTCATAGTCTTCGCATTCTTTAATGATATTGTAAATCATTGCAAGATGGCGCAGGTAGAGTCTTAGCATTGTTGGAGTAACCAAGATGGAATCTCTACAGTTACAGGTTTTAGACTACAGTCACACGAGTTTAAAGAAATGATTAATCGGGTACTAAACAGAAGACTCAACAAATTATTCACCAGAAGAAGTACCTTTAATGTGCTGAGGGAATTAGCTACTTTTATATCTGCTTTTGGAAGGAAGAAAGGTCATAAACTTTAAGTAACTTCTTGCATGTAAAGTCAAGGCAGAAAAGTATTTCTCTTGGAACTGGTGACAATTAATAAGGGCGTAATTCCTTCTCATATTATTGAGTGAAATAATTCCTTGGAAAATGCTGTTCATAGTTTCTTTGGGATTTATGCTGGCAATTTTTAGCATATTAGAAGTACCTGTTACCTCTGGCCTGTTAGTATGTATGTGTTACAAATAAAAAACTTTGCCTGGATCAGAGGTTCCAGTTTGGGATAATGACTTTTATATAATTCTAAGACAAACTCCCACATTTTAATGGACATCACATGGCTAAAATATGTTGATGGTATTTTCTTGTCAAAACAAGGATTTTAGCTCCCTAAATATTATTTCAGCTTTATCATCACTAAATTTTCATCATTTAGTTTTAAGCTGAATTTGATCCTCCATAAGATTTTAACCACAAATATTTGTAAAACAAAACTCACCTATGTCTACTGTCTACACTGTTTTACTATTAGCTGTCAGCTCTCTCTTGACCTCTGATTCTAATGTGCCTATCAGAACATGCAGAGTAGCTTCATGTGAAAACAGAGGTCCAGGTCTATTTGACTACTTGCAGGCAGAGACATTGCCCATGGTCTCATCCAACGGATATGAGGAGGAAGCTGTATTAACACACTGTCCTATGCTAATAGACCTCTGTGATGGGTTTAAATGTGAGAATACCACTGAGGTGATAAATCTGCACAGCTTTCAGGATGAAGGGAGGTAAGTTCACAGGATAAGTCAAGTCAGCTCACAACTGGGTGTAAAAAAGTACATGAACAAATTTGTGGATCCTGGACTGGAAATGAGGAAGTGATTTCATTTAACACCAGTCCAGTTTCTGCAGTTTGCTGGTTAAAGAAGTTTTCTCCTCCTTCTCCTGGTCTGTTCCCTCTAAATACTCAGTCTTGTCTTTTTCTTTGAATCAGATCTCATGACAGCTGCAGTACAAATTGAACCAGTCCTCAGTCCCGTATTTTCTTCAAAGAAGTGAAAAACAGCTTTCCCTTTCAAAATATATAGGTTTTATCCTCACGTTTTCTAAGAGAACCATCACTTGCCTAGAAGGTGGAAGACATGAATTCTAGTTCAAAATTCAGTGTTCCCTACTCTGCCAAATTATCCACTTTACCTGCATTCTCTGAGGCTGTGATTCCCCTTCTTTTCTGTTCTGTGTGGTCTGAAAAAGCTTACCATTCTGAGCACCTCCAAGGTTTCAAGACGAGAAAAGTGTAAGGCTTAGGTATATGTTAGGTATTCAAATAATGGTTGTTCAGCACTTAAGCAGAGTAGGAGCTTTCGGGAGTCCTGGAGTTTTATTGTTTGAAACTGTAAAAAGTGTAGGATTTACCTTCTCTCCTAGCAACGGATAGCAACGGAAAAAGGGCAATTTTGACCAGAGTTTTTTGGGGAAGGAGATCTAGCTATTGAAGGTGACTGTTTATTCAGTCATCAGCTAGGAAAGAATGGCGTGAAATTTTGGGTTCAGTATCATAAGGACAAGCTTGATGGGCTTCAAGGTGCATTTGTCCTTCAGTGAATTTAACCTCTACAGCTTAATCAAAACAAATGAAAGACCATTTACATTACAGTGGAGGAAAGTGTCTCTCTTTCTATTTACTTGTTCACTGATTAGTCAATATGCTCAGAATTTGTTTACAGTGTTGTTCACTGTTGGAATTAAAATGCCAGTTATTCTCAATTGTTTAACAGCCTGACAGGCATAAATTAATTCATTTCCTGAAGAAATTCTGTTAGAAGTGAGTCCTTCCACTAGTCAGTTAGTTATATTTCTGATGTTATTGGTCCTGTATAATATCAGCCTAAATAGGAGACGGTGTAGAACCTCTGCTTTCCAAGGACTGTGCTTCTGTGAGGAGACAACAACTGCCGAGTAGCTTTTCCATGTGGCACTGCATCGGCTCGTGCATCCATATGGTCTCTTCTCACTAATACTGCTTCCTGCTGTTCAAAGTAAGAAGACAGCCTCCTTTTCCTACCTAAAAACATTTCTTCATGCCCCGTGTGAAGGATCTCACACTTCCCTCTGTCCCCTTCACCACTGCTCTAGACAATTATGTTAGTGCTTTTTATTGCACATATTCCACTTGAAGAAAAGCTATTCTGCTGAGACATGATGATATTTTTTCATCTGCAATTACAGGTCATTGTTTTGAAGTTTCTGAAAAGAGCTATTGAAGAGCATCATTATTGCCAATTTCTTCTTTGTAAGTTTGAACTACCAAATGCCCTTAGTGTATTGAAAAAATCATGTACGGACGATCTGAGTCATGAAGAGTTGTTTGGAAGGTCTGTGGACTGAAAAAAATTGCTGGTTTCTAAGAGATTTGGCTGTAAACTCTGTCTGCCAATCATCTGAAGTAACCTATCTGGACATTGTCTACAAATGAGTACAGTGTGTTTTTGATATTTTCTTTTGTGTGTATTTTCATCTATAGAAGAAGATATCATTCTCTAGCATGTCACTGTTCAGGCAAGTTGCATTACATCATTTTCACAGAGGTCATAGTTACAAGGTTAAATTTACACTCTGAGGGAATCAAGTCTTCTGAGTACTGATATTGAGTCAGTTTTTGGTCCGTAATTTCTGACATTCCTTGCTTAGATAAAAACACTGACATTATTTGAAGTACTCAGTCTTGGAACAGTCTCAAATGCATATCAGAATGTCCATGTGATATTCAAGTCCACTGACATCTGTAACAAGATTCACCTTGGAGTCTCTGGATTTTCTGCTAGGATTTTAATGAATACTACTACAACCCAAGGCATCACAGTCTATACATAAAGTTGTAATTGTCTAATAGACTAACATAACTGATTCTTCTCAATGAGACCAGATAGCTGAATAAATATTTCCCTATTTTTGAGAAACAAGGTCTCATCAGTGAATGTTTTACTTGGTGGCTTTTCTTCCTCATCTTTGAAGCTAAACATCTTTTCATCCCATTCTCAGGGAACACAGACCATGATCTTGATGTCACAAAAGTAACAGTCCTACAAAAAATTGTGTCCCTTCAAAGGATTGCAAACAGACGAATGGAACAATTGTTTTTTGATGTTTGTCATATGGTTATTTATTTTTTGCTTGTGATTTATTACTTATTATTTGCATAATGGTATATATGATCTCAGCCACTGTGCAGCCAGAAGCAGACAGTCCCTGTCCCAAAAACTGGTTAAATGGAGATGGGAGTTTGAAGGTGTGCATTATGGATGATAAAAAGGAAGATTAGGGAGGAAGACAAGGAAAAGGAAATACCTGCCTGGTGCCTCAAAACTAGCTCACTGCTACTGTATCCTATTGACAGGGTAAAAGGTGTATCTCATTCTCTGAACTGGTCTCATCACACATCTGATACCTTGTAGACTTGTAAAATGAAAGCCTCAAGGACAAGCATAGTAATATACAGAAAGCAACACAAAACAGAAGAGCAATAGAATAATTATGAAAAAGAAATCTAGCATGAGACCAACATAGAAAAATAGATAATAAAACCTGCCATGCTATTCCAGTAGTTATAGGAGGAATTACTGTACTGTGCTCCATTATATAGACCCTTGGTTTTAGATATTTTTATTTTCCACATCTAGGCTCTGAATCCCTTCACCTGAGAGGTCTTCCTTCCCCAAAAGGAAAATATAAATGTATCCTTTTTGTAACTTAGTATTGGCCTGATTTCATCCTGACTGGATGTTGAACTTCGTTTTTTTGCAGTACGGGACCCGCAGAATACTGCCAGTGTTCCAGATTCAGCCAGATTTTCCCTAATGTAGTATGTGAATACTACATTCTCTAATGTAGTATTTCAGTGTTTTGAAATCCTTTTCTGAGATACTTAACCATATCTGTACACCTGACTAACTGTATGCCGGACTGCATCAAAAGCAGAGTGGCCAGTAGGGCGAGGAAGATGATTCTGCTCCTCTCTTTCTCCCTGGTGAGACCCCACCTGCAGTGCTGCATCCAGCTCTGGGGACTCCAATACAGCAAGGACATGGACCTGTTGGAGAGAGTCCAAAGGATGGCCACTAAGATGATTAGAGTGGTGGACCACTCTCCTAAGAGGAAAGGCTGAGAGCATTGGGATTGTTCAGCCTGGAAATAGAAGGCTTCAGGGTGACCTAATTGCAACCTTCCAGTGTCTGAAGGGAGCCTAGAGAAAGGCTGGAAGGAGAAAGATGGAAAGAGACGATTTACAAGAACATGGAGAATCAGGACAAGGAGGAACGGCTTCAAACTGAAAGAATAAGTTTAGATTAGATATTAGGAAGAAATTCTTTATTGTGAGGGTGGTGTGGCACTGGAACAGGTTGGCCAGAGTTGTGGATGCCTCATCCTTTGAACTACTCTAGGCCAGGTTGCATGAGGCTCTGAGCAAACAGGTCCAGTGAAAGGTGTCCTTGCTCATCTCAGGAGGCTTGAAACTCAATATTCTTTAGGGTCAGTTCCAACCCAAACCATTCTATGGTTCTATGATGAGTCAATGATTCTATGACAGGAATCTCACTTCACCACAATAGCAGTATTGGATGTGTCTTGAAATTTTCTACTCATAATCAAGCTGAGTCAGGGGAGGTTTAGGTTGAATATCAGGAAAGTTTTTTCACCCAGAGGATGATTGAAGATGCTCCCCACACCAAGTCTGACTGAGTTCAAGAAGATTTGGATAATCCTCTCCGGCGCATGGTGTGATTCTTGGGATGTCCTGCACATGGCCACGAGTTGATCCTGACAGATTTCTTCCCTCTCAGCATATTTTGTGGTTCTGTGGTTCTATGATTCTATGATTCTATGATCCTATTTCTAGCCCAAGCCATTTGTTGATTTTATGATTCTAATGTGGGGCTTAACACCAAAGATTCCTAAGGGCTACCTGTGAGTTAGATATTTGCTCTGTTGAGCACAACACTACCTCAGGAACTGTCTAAATGGTCAGAGATTGCCACTTGTACATTAACCTTCCCAGTGCTCTAACTTGGTCAGACTGCTTTATATCAATAAATCCATTCGAGAAACAAGAACTGTTAGGAGGGACAAAGTCCCATACAAAGCTGTCTAAATGGCTCTAGAGTCTTAGCTAGTTTTGGTCATGATTGATGCACTTGAAGGACAGATTCCACAACATTAGCTTCTGGAGCACCTTCTATCAAATTCCAGCAGGTGAGACATTCAATGGTTTCATTGTGCTAAATTCCACAGAATTGCATTTAGCCCACTGGTAGTAAAAATGCTCTACTACATGAAAGGATATATGGATTTTTAAAACAATTCAGATCAGATATCTGCTACCAGACCTGCTCTCTTTATTAATAGACAGAAACTGCATGAATTGATAAGCAACTTCTGAACCCATGAACTGCTGGATATTGTGGTTCGTTGACTACTTGATTTATTCTGGGGTATTTTGGAACATATCATGTAGAAAACGCAGTAAAATTCTCACTCATGTGTTTGCTAGTTTCTTTTTACTTTTTTTTATCCCCTAAACCATATAATTTTATTTTCTGAATTCACTCTACTTACACTAAAATTGCTATTACCTATTGCAGTCCTTCTGATTATCTGAATTTTTAGTACATTTTGTGGCAGAAACCATTACAAAGCATGAAAATATTTCCCTCATTTATGTATTTCCAGACAACTTCAAGTGATTTTCTTCTAATGCAAGTTTTCTCTTTCATAGCCCTAAAGAATGTTTGCTATGCTTTTGACAGCATACTAATTTTATTTGTAGTATAAGAGCTGCTGTGACTGAGCACACTGTCAGTTTTGTAAAAATATTCAGTACAATACAGATTTGCGTATGCATTTTTGATATATACAATCTAAATACTCCATTTCCATTGAAAATCATCTTTAGAAAACATATTTCAGTTCATTTCACACTGTGTTAATTGTGTAACACACTGTAACCATTACCTTTTACCAGCCACAGTTGCTCATCTAATGGGAAATGATGACTTTAACAAGGAATTATTAGATCTGTTTGATCTGAGAATGCATATGTGGACAATGGGAGCTGCTGGCTGGAACATGCACCATTTTCTCCCCCTATGAGTACATAATTGAATTACAAGTCTCATTTTATGAAGGAAAAAAAAGTGTCAGGAAGCCTTATGCTTTGTAGCTAGCCCCGCTGACTCGCAATTTGTATTTAACATTGCTAAATGTATTTGCTGCATTCAGTGTTATCTCAAATCTAGGTTAAAGTACCTCAGATGGAAATGGAAAGTAGGTAGGCAGAACTGTTTTTGTTGTGGGTTACAAAAATTTTGAACAGTTTTTTCATTAAACACTGCTACAACTTTAAAATTAGTTTTACTACAACTAGGAGGAACACAAGCAAGTATTAGAGGGTAATTCTCAACACTCTGTATAATGAGAAAACTGTTTTTTCAACAGTGCTGCTTTAAAGAAGATTTTTTCTGTCTTTGCTTGGCAAAGTGAGAGACTTATATTCATGAAACAGATGTTTCATGGGAACATAAACCCTGAATGTGCCATATTTAACTTCACCATTGCCTTCTACTCCTTGCTGATGGAATAGTAATTATTTTTGTTCTGGAAATTCAGAAAGAGACGTGAAATGACACTATAAAATGACTTGGGAACCCGAAGTCCAGTTTTCATAAGTAACTGAGGGGCATTGGAGTTTTGGGATATCCATCCTCCATTGCTGTGAACAGAAAAGATAGCTATTTCCTAATTGAGGTTTCTCCCAGTCACCAACTATACCAGTCTCCGCAGGGTTCTTAGTCCAAGCAACCATCCCATTTTGCGAAAGTAAATAGACATATTGGAGGGGACCTGAACTGATGTGACTACCTCAGGACCTAAGAAAGTACCTTTGAAACATACCATCACAAGTTATAGCTGTAGCCCTAAGTCTCCTTGACAGTCATTTGCTAGGGCTTTCAAAATAATTCAGGCTCCCAAAACAACAGATTGGTGCTTAGATTCTTAGTATTGGCACGGCTGCTGTTTTCACAGCTATAACTACAGCCTAACCTCCCAGGTGTCCAATTCAGTTACGTGTATAGTCTCTTGCAACTGGCAGCTTCACAGCATCCAAGGCACTACTGCAACTTCCCTACTGATTAGCTGCTTGGAGCACTAGCTCCAGCCTCAAGGCCTTGAAGATGGACTATTACAGAAGCTGGGAACATCTAGTTTGTGAATGATATATAATTCACATAAAGTGCCTAACGCTTTCTGTCCTGTAAACCTTGTAGCAGAAGGGCCAGATTAAAGTCCTTAACAGCTGGAACATCTGCATAAACAGTCAAGTGACACCAGCTGTGTCTGAAAGAGGTGCTGTAAATGGGGAGAGACACTGAGAAGCCTAATTTTGTGTGAGATGCACAGTGGGACAAGTTATCAGTCTTGGTGCTATCAGATCCAGCTCCTTAGTCCTTCCCCTTCCTTCTCCCACTCTTCTATGTGGTGGATCCTGGATGCCTACACAGCAGCTCAGCCAAATCTGTCTAGGACCACTGGGAGCATGTTTGATCAGCCAAAAGACCCCTAAATACTTCTAAAAATGGGGCCCAAAGACTTTTATAAAAAATTGTGCTGATGTAGATGCACACGCCCCCAGGTGGCCCTGTGGGTGGTTTTTCAGATAAATGTGAGGCTCCCAGTGGCCTATACTGCATCCCAGACTTTCAAGCTGGCACAGCTCATGGAAGTGGTGCTCACTGTATGCAGACCTTGTGGCATCATGAAGTCCTAAGAGGTAAAGTAGCACCTGCCATGTGGGATCTAGCTGCATTTGGGCTTTGCAGGCCCACAGAAGGGTGGTAGTGATGAACTGTGATCTCAGTTCCTTGTGTCTCCTGTTTTTCCATTCCTCCCACTCCCCTGCTTTCTCAAACCAATATTTGCCAAAACTGGTCTTGAAAGACCTTATATACTTGTGGTGGTTAAAAAAAACCAGCTGGGAATTAAAGTCCAAATTAGCTGCTCCTCTTCGCCCAATCCCCCTCCGGTGAAAGAGACCCAGAGGGCAGAGACTGTGGGTTGAGATAATAATTTGAAAACAAATAGCAATGGAATAAAAACCACACAGTAGCAACAACAATATTAATAATGAAACTATAGAATGGAGAAGGTGTTTTACGCACAAAAGGTGTTCAGCATCTCAACTCAGTTCCATGTGGCTGCCAAAAAAAAGACAAGTTGGATGAAAAGTTGGATGCTCTCCACAGCTAGCACTTGCCACCCCCAAGCCCAACATGGTGACAAACAACGATGGACAAACCCTCCAAAAGCTGGATCATCCACACACCACTGCAGAGCCCACCTCTGGACTGCTTCACTCGACTTAATTCCATGCAGTGCCGCTGCTTCGGACCCGTCTGCTTGCCTCCGCTGGACTTGGCTGGAGCTCAGCTCAGACTCATCTCATCACCACTTCAGAGCCAAGTCTTGGCTGAGTTTGTTGCATTTTGGAGATGTGCCATGGCTCAGATGCATTTGCTGCCTGGAGCTATACTATCTGAGGGACAGGAAGCACAGCAGTGGGAGCGGTGCAGAGTCCTCAGTGGTGGTCCCAGCAGCTTCCCCAAGGAAGAAGTGGAACAAAAGAGAACACTTCCATCCTGAGGCTGTTTTTTAATTCCTCCAAAGCTATGACCACCAGTGATGCAGTTGGAGATTCAGAACAGCAATTCAGCCATGGCCACACAGCTCTAGGCTCAGTCCCTGTGGGAGCAAGCCAAAGACAGTACTTATGATACTTTCCAAACAATATGTGAGATACCAGAGCCACAGAATCAGAATCACCAGATCATTGAGGTTGAAAGGGATCTCTGCAAGCCATCTCGTCCAACTCTGTTCAAGCAGGGTCACCCAGAGCAAGTTGTCCAGGACCAGGTCTGGATGGCTTTTAAATATCTCCAAGGATATAGAGCGTGCAACCTCTGCCAGTGCTCCATCGTCCTCGCAGTTCAGATGAAACCTTCAGTGTCCATTGACTCCTGTTCTGTCACAGATTGCCACTGAAAATAGCCTGGCTTCATCTTCCCTACTGCCTCCATTCAGATATTCGTGCACTTTGATGGGGTTACGCCTGAGTCGCCTTCATGCTCAAGACAGCTCTATTCTTATGAAGGATGCTTCAGCCCCTAAATTATCTCTGTGGTCCTTCAGTGGATGGTCTCCACCATGTCCTTTTGTACTGGGGAAACCAAGACTGGACCCAGTACTCCAGGTATGGCCTCACAGTGCTGAACAGAGGGGTAGGATCACTTCTCTTGACCCGCTTGAGGCAATACTCCTCCTAATGAAGATCAGGACACTCAGCATTCTTTTCTGTTAGGTCAGTCACATTCTTACAAAAATGTAATGAAAGCAACACAAAATGCTATGTTTTTTCACTTCTTGCCTAATCTTTTGAACCCAAATAATAAAATATAGTTGTGCATAACTATTTTTTAATTTCAAATGAGCTGAACTAGGTCTTGCACAGTGAAGAACATGCAGAAATCAAAAGCCATGTTGAACCACAGACAGTACTGCACTCTGGTGCCCCTTTATGTGTCAGGGCAGTTCCACTAACTTAAGCGGGATCAGCCTTGTATGGGTAAGACATTCAGAGTACATGAAATGACTCCATCATCTCTCAGGCGTCTTGGCCTGGTCCTATGAGAAAATAATGACTAGAAATGAATTTTGAAAGTTGCTAAATGAGTATTTGAATCCTATTCGTATCAATATGTTTGTTTGCAGAAGTATTTGATTAATTTCAGCAGACCTAAAATGTCTGCATCTGTTCAATAGCAAACACTTTGGACATTCAGTGCCTCAGGTATGTATGCAAAATGAGAGATATGATAGCAATATAATCTATGTATCTCAATAATTTGTTTACAAAAGTCTCAAGTTAGATATCTAAAATGATACATTCTGATATCAGTTCTGAACTTCAAGAAGACAAGATCTCACACCCACCTCTTAATCAGTGTTCTGATATTAACAATTCATGAAATGCTCTATGAAAAGGAAGTACCTGACATTTCCATATTCACTGAAGACAGCAGTTAGTGGAGTCGACCTACCTCATTGCTCTCTTTCAAGGATACTATGCGATCTTTTGAATAGAAAGATGATCTAAAGTCATTCTGAATACAGTAAGAGGTTGTATATTCTGCTAAAATTAGTATTAATTTGATACTTCCCTCACACTCTGCATTGGCTTTGCGATCCACTACCTCTTAGAATATGCCATCAGAAATGTCACTGCATTTCTGGGCAGCTTTTTTAGTTTTGATTTCTTTTCATTACATTGTTATTTATTTAACTTATGTGATGGAATACTGTTAAATTGGAGTTTGCTTATATTCCATATCATATTGGTTTGAATTACTATGCTCAAGCCTACCAGTAAGCAAAAGCAAAACTGGCGAGATTACATCTTTGATAAGATTACAATCCCCTCTTGAAAGTAATATTAAAATTGACTCCCTGAATGTAATCAAGAATTTGTCTTGTTATCTTTAATTGATCTCCCTAGAAAGACAGTACAGATTGCAAATGAAATTGCAGTACATTACAAATCACAGCAATAATATAAAATCAGAGAGCAAAGCAAAATAGCAATTTGTGCCTATCTTGGCACTTAAAAGTTATAACTTGTCTCTGACAGGAGAGGTCAGGTCCTGTTTATGGGAACAGCAAGTAAAATAAGACATCCAGGGCAGGACAAAATTTTGCATCCAATATCAAGATTCTGAAGAATGTTTTTCTTCTTTGTGGGTGTGGTTAGACTTAATAAACCTATGGAGAAAATCTGGAACAAAAGTAACTTTTCTTAAAATATGCTCTTAGCCATTACTTACCACAGTGGATTCAAGATACTAATATTTCATTGCCGCCTTTATTTGAGATAAATTGAGTAATTTTAGTTTCCTGCTGCATTTTCTGCAAGGCAGTAGGCTGGAATTCCAGGTTCTCGCTATTTTAAATGTTTACAGTCTGCTGGACCAATGGTTTATAAGTAGGTGTTTGGAAAGTCCCTCAAGGTCCCTTCTTTTATGAGGTAACTGCACAGTCTTCTATTCTTTGCAGTCGTCACCTTTCTGGAGGTGGTTCAAGATACAGAGTCTGTGGTTGATCCCATTGTGTGCCACTGGTCTTGTACAGATTTGTCCAGCTCTTGTCTTTCTCAGATCATCGTTTCTTACAATTCAATAGGATGTCTGGTCCCTAGAACATATCAGTTCTTTGGAGACTGTCACGTGCTAAGTCTCAACATGTCCTTTTAATGTCTTCAGCCTGCTCTTTTCCAGTTATTATTGCTGTATCTCTACCCATACCCATAGATACCTAGAGAAATTATTCACACACGCTCACAGAGAAAGGATGATTCCTTTTTGTTCACTAAAACTTGGCAACCTGCATAAGTGCGTATGAGGAAGATGGTGAAGAGGTTTTCCTCTGCAGCCTGAAAAAAATGACAACCAGGTTTATGAGATAAATTTCAACAGTGCTGATGCTTTCTATGAATGCTATTTATGCTAAATGTCTCTAGTGAAGTCAAGACTGAAATTTATATTTATTCTATTTATTCATGTGTGTGTTGATATTTCTGCGACTATATTGTGGATTATATGTGGTTACTTCAATTATTTTATGTCTTTGTAATACGCTGTGAGTTGCTGTATGTGTAGGTATATAAGAGCATGTGGAAATATGAGTAAATACAAGGTGAAATATTTTTTGCTTAGTAGTATATTTAAAATGAATGAATGCCCTGTCTTATTGCAAATAAGTCATAGTGCTTAAATACTTGGTACTGTATGCTTAATATCATTATTCATGATCTGTGCTACTTGAGCACATTAACTCCTCCAGCCTGGTCCCCTACTGTATTAAGTATTGTGCAAACCACTAAATCAGCTGAATGAGACCCTTCTTCTACCTACGTACTGACTGTAACGCTTCTCCATGGATAAAAAGAAAAATGTGTTCAATGCATCTCCATACAATTTTAAGTGCAAAGCAGCCACTCAAATAACTCATCATATTTTGCATTTCTGTTAGATACAGGATTAAAGGATCATTGGAAAATTCAGAATTGTAGGAGTCTTCTGTTCATGGTTAACTATGAGTTTAGCCCAAGTTGGCTCATGGCTTTATCCAAGTCTTCAAAATCTCCAAGGACAGAGACTACCTAAACCCTTTGGACAAACTGTTCCATTGCTTAGCTCCTCTCACGGTAAAATTTTCTTTCCCTTACGTTTAGTCTGAACCTCTGTTATTTCAACTTATGTTTATGTCATCCTCCTACCGTGTACCTCTGTGAAGAACCATTCTGATGCCCTCCTTGTAGGTTCTGGCATTCATGTTCCCTGTGAAATTCTCTCTTCTCCAGGCAGAGCAAACCCGGTTCCTTCTGTGACAGTAAGCTAAATTTTTGTGAATAGACATGACAACCTTGTACAAATCCCCACAGACAACACATTTTTTATATTATTTGACCGAAAAATCAGTTTTGTTGAGCCCGTGTTGCCTGATTGCTGTGTGGTTCATACGCCCATTGAATGCAATGTGCTGGAAGGTCAAATACTGCTAAAATAAATATTGTCTTAATTTTATCTTGAATTAAAAGGAGATTTGAGGGAGAAATTTAGAATGATGAGAATGGAGAGCTGTTGTTTCATTGTTTCTTATGGTTATGAAAACCATGAAATTGCAGAGTGTATCATGACTGACAGCAGTGAATACCGTCCAGAAACAGCAAGAGGGTCTTTACAGGAAAGAGGTGTAACCCATACCTTAATGGCTGACAGCCATTACAGGTCTGTAAAATCCTACTGTCTCCATGATGGAAAAACTCTTCTTAGATACAAGAGACAGCTTTTACCACAGTTTTTCTATGAGAGTCCTCCAGGAGAATTTTGAGACAAATTTCAGAATACTTGAGCTGGTCAAATTACTTTCCAAATATTTTTAGATTCTAATTTAAAATTATTATTCTGCAAGTGTGTTTATTTCCTTCTGATTCCGTAATAGACAAGCTAACATTGATTATCCAGATTAATTAATAGTTCTTTCAAATATTATTTGAAACAAATTACTTGATTTTTAAAAAATTTAAAAATCACTGTGCAAAATACCCAGAGAAAACAATCTCTGCCTTGAAGAGGTCAGGATCAAATCTAAAATGTATCACAATGAATGCAATAAATAACAAGGCAGGGAGAAGAAAAAATTGAAAGGATAGGGGTAAAAAAATGTAATAGTTTCATGGCTTGTCACACTGCCACACAGAGAGCTTGGTAGTTACAAATAATGTAGAAGTTTTGCCTTGTTTTATGTGCCTGACTAGAAGGTTCATTTCATGTCAGTATGTAAAAAAAAGTGGTACAGGTAAAAGCATTACATGTCCATCCAGAGGCTCTGGACTGCAGCTGTGTGAAAGGTATTTCCTGAATGCACTGTGCAACTACAGTTTTTTCCATAAAGGTTTTGACTAAATGAAACCCTGCGGAGGTTCCAATATAAATTAGAGAATTTACTTAGTGCTGTAAAAGTATTTGTATTTTTCTTTCTTTCCATCTCCATTATTTTGGTCATTTGTTAAATCAGACAACTTTATTTTTAACATTGTCAGTATCACGCTATCAAACCACAGTTCAATGCAGTTCTTGTGTTTGTCTCTGTTCTTGTATCTAAACTTTGCTAGGGTTTACTCTTCATGAACTATACAATTAATGAGACTTTTCCACTCAAGATGCATTAAATTAGTTTTGTATCTTTAGTCTGTCATTACATTAAAAAATAATATTCCCCTTTTGCTTTTACATCTCAATGAGCTCTTTGTACAGTGACCACTCATGGTCAAAGAAACTTCCAAAGTGAGTGACAATATTTTTGATTTGCATGTTAATATCACCCTTTATCAGAAAAGAGAAAATATACATTCAATCAGAAAGGATGAATAGTCGTCCATGGACAAAGTAAATGTTGGAAAGAAAAAAACCCAAATAAGCCTTTTCTGGGAGGAGTTATAATAAGAGGTAGAGGAAACACAAACCAAGCTGTACTGTTTCTGTACCAGTGTTAGCCTATGGAGTGTGCAGTGTGGATGGATCACAGAAGAAAAAAGGACAGGGATGATGCTTCACTGCTCCTATAAGGCATTTGAATGGTGTCTACGCAAGAGAACCAGAGGATAAGTGCAAAATTTAGGACTGATTTCTAGTTTAACTTGAATATATAACTGTACCTAAGGATGTCATGGTGCTCCGGATGGAGCTTTTACTGTGTCTTCCCTGAAAACATCTGGCAGGCACTGGGTCATATTTCTTAGCCTTTGGGGTATATTTGGATGGATAAAGAGGCTCTTCTGTTTAATTGTGTTAGTTCACTTGATTTTAGTTAATGGCATTGTAGAGCTGGGCTAACATATCTGAAGTCATGTTAATTGACCATGTGGTCATGTCTCTATCCCTGATGTTTTGTCCTGAGGCTAAATTATCCTGAAATGCAGTAGCCTGCTTTTCAAGGGCTTTTTAATTGGGTTAAAGTCTCCTGAGCAAGCAGCACTGAAAGTTTCACTTATAGCCTGAATGGAGTGCCTAAATGAGTGCAAAACTTTTGCAAACCTTTTCGTACTGGATGAATTTTCCTTTAAAAATCCGCCTCTCAGTTGAAGAATTAAACATAAAAATGAGTCTTCTGATGATTAGTTGCATTTTAGAATAGCTGGTAAGATGTAAATTGGTTTCAAAAATTAAGCTTCTGAGGGGAAACTTTGATTAAATCCCTAGAAACAATAAATCAGCTATAAAAATAAGCAAAGTAAAACTTTTTCTTTTTTCCTTATGGATGCCTTCTTGTGTGGGAAGTAGCACAGATATAATATTAGCATAAGGGAGAGAAATAGCATTTATAAATTTGCAGCACTACTTTATGAATACATATTGAAATAAATCTGTTGTTCGTTGCACTCTGAAAATGATAACATAAAGAAAAACGATTTCTTTAATTTCAAGCAGCATTATCTTTAGCAAGACTCGTTCAATGATTTTGTTCTTATTTTTAAACAGCCAAAGCACATGGTAAATGATTGATAATAAAGATAATGAAAAGATATTGTAAAGTGATCTCTTTATTTTCTGCGATAGAGCTGCTTAGGAGGAATACGCTTTTGGGAAGCATCGAATAGTTAGCAGCATTTTCAGTTATATCTAAATTAAATCATACATCTTCATTAATTTCCCTGTTAACCATTCAAAATTAAACCTGCATTTTTCTTCAAGAACACCAAAATCTGAAATCGCCTATGAATTATTGTACTGCCATTCACATAAAGGTCATTAAAATCAGAATATCCTTCTGCTCTGAGGACAAAGATGACAACTCTGGATAAGGTAACTTACAAAAGGTGTGAGAAATGCGTATTGCATTTTTGGTTCCTTAAAACATCTTTTATTTGCAGTGCTTGTTAGAATTTTAAATGCTCTTTTCCTGCATTGGAAATATACAGAATTTTGTGCAATATGAAGAAAATGGTTTATTTCAGGTGTCAGCTTGGAGGTTTTTTCTGTGCTGTACACATGATGGGTACAATGTGCTGTAGGTCATAAAAAATTTATCTCAGGTTGTCCTTTAGCACAAGTTTTACATAAAAACATTATTTGTGAAATAATTGATGTGGTCTGGGAAAAGTACTGGTAAAACCATAATAGGGAATGATTTGAGGCATATAAAGCACACTAAACTTTATATCACATGATGCAATCAAGACAAATCTAAATAGTCATATTTAAGTAGGTATATTTTTTCATGTGTTGTGGTATTTGTACAAACAGGGTTTTTAAAAAATTGTATAAAATAATTATATAAAATAATTATATAAAATAATTACCTAAAGTGCTATTGTTCTAGTTAAATAGATTTGTATCTAAGTAATGTGGAGTTTTCTGGGAAAAAAGTCTGTGATCTCTGTGCCAAAGTTATTTTTATTACCTATTGCTAGGTCTGTCAGATCAGCTGAAAATAGTAAGGGTTCTGCATAGAGTGATCTCACAAAACTAACAGACTCAGTGAAATACATTTACATAAGTGGAATGGAGGGAAAATTTTCGTCTACTAAGAAATGGGGAACAAAAATCTAGAGTGGACTGGAAACAAGGACAGAGTAGAGATGGAAGAATGAGATCATTAGGTCAAGTCCTTCAATCAGCTAGTCTATTTTTCAGATCCAGGCTAACTCACTGACAAACGCACATTATTACTCTTCAATCACACCTCAAGTCTGCAAGCCTCTTGATGCCTAGAAACTTTGAATTGTTTTGCATGATTTATGCAGTCACATTTCAATTTAAGAACTTCAGTCTGCTCAGCAGCCATTAGCTTACAGAAGAAGTAGATGCTAGGGTTAAAGGCAGACCAATGTCATCCTATTTTTCACATAGATTTTTATTTTAATTTCTATAGTCTAATCTCTTTGTAAAAGAAGCAATATTAAAAATGCCATGTGAAAAAATTATGTAGACAGAACCAAATCTGCATAACCAAATTGAATTAATTAGAAAAAGTCTTTATACCCAACACTAGGATTTAATATGACTTTGAGGATATGTAATCTCTAAGAGATAATGGTTTTGAAAATAGAGGGATTATTTTCTAATTTGAATGTGTAAAAATTTTATAAATAACTCCTGCCAATCCCACAAAATGCCAGTCATCTAAATGGTGATATATCTGCAGATTCATGGGGTAGAATTAGACAGGTCCATCCACAGATCTATCGTCTACTCCTATTAGTCATCTCATTTGGAAAACTGAACCTGAATCATTTTTGTCTGGCAGCTCTTATGCAAAAGATCACAGAAATAATATAAGATGTTGAAATGCTAAAAAGTCATCCTCTCTGGAGGGTTTTAGCAATTAGGAGAGGACGGAGAAACCTTTGTTACAAGAGGTAACTCAGGATCAGAAATGGGAAAGAAAGGTGGGAGGAGGAACAAGAAAGAAAAGAAACAAAAACATGTAAGATAAATTTGAGACAAAAAAACATAAAAAGGTTTCAGCTCTGGTCTAGCTGGTTGTATGAACTGAAGTGTGAAAGCTGGTCTTGATCTTGATCATTGGGTGGCTGTACTTTGTGCAGCTGCGTAGCGTGGGGATTGGGCTGATGGAGATGAAAAACCAAGAGTGAAGGCATTGAAGAGGAGCCAGTAATGGGATCTGGTGCTGAGTCTCTATTTAACGCCCTTTTGTAGACTAGTACTGGAAGCCTAATATCCAAATGCATCAAAGTCTTGTGTGGATTATCTATCAAATATTGTGAGATAGGGAAATATTATTAACCCTGGAAGGAAGAACAACACTGAAAAAAAGCTGATTGGTATGTTTAAACATATAAACAGTGACAGAGGAAGAAATTGACTCCTAAGTCTCCTGCTTGACATAGATAATTCCCTTTTTCTTCAATTTCTCTTGTATCCTGTGACAGTGATGTGCACCTTTCAGAAATCTGCATTTATCTTTGCTTTAAATTGGAAGATGATAACCTGGTTCAGACAACAAAATTATTGCTATTGAATTTCAGACAGATTTTTAATAAACACTTTTTATTGTGTGGAGACATTTCAGTATCACAGCAAAAAATTCTCATAGATAAAACTGAATAAAGATTTAGATTAGGTGTCTGTAATTAGATGTCTGAATATGCAGTCAATATGCTCTAAGATTTAGTCCCTCACCCAAGGCATAGCAATTTGGTATTAATTTCTGCATTTATAGTTAGAAGAATTTCCCTGAAGATACTAGAATCTGGTCAGACTATGGCAACACAGACAAGTGAGTGGAATCCTGTTACATATCAGAATAAAGGCAAGAACAGGGTATAAGTCAGGCCCCTCTGAAGACCCTGAGAACACAGATCATGCTGCTTTCTTATTCAGTTTTAAGAATAAAACATCAGCCCTACACTCGCAGTTGTGGAAAACAATAGCTACCCAAAGCTTTACTGCTTTCAAAATATGATTAGAATCGATGTCAGAACAGGGACTGAGTCCCCAGCCTAGAATAAATTGGCTTGTGTCAGCTAAGTCAGACAATATGAGTTTATTGTACCACTGACATCTGTGTGGGTATGGACATCGCATTCATTTAACTGCAAAATTCTTAACTAGTTGCAAATTTGATTAACCTCATAAATACTTGCTTTCAAAACACTGCAGCATTGAGGTTGTGCCTCCTTCTAACACCCAGTGTTTCTTTCTTACTATTCCAAGTAGAGAAAATTATTTCTTCAAGGACTCAGTTGTGCTTAAGTACAAAGTATATGGGTCACTTACCGCTGCTGTAAACACTCTGGATTTACTTTTGCTGGAAATACCCTGGATTCTCTTGTTTAATAAGAGATAGTATTCTCTGTGTGATAAAAGAAAGCTGTGAAATAGAGCATTACCTTTGTATGAAAAACTGGTTTGAAATATTTTTGTGAATGATTGTGGTAAGTCTGTTTCCCCTTATTGTGTTAGTATTAGTATTTAAAAATTCATTATTTTCCCCATAAAAATATTGCCAAATATAAAAGCTAGGTAGAAATTTAAACAGGAATATTCCTTTTCATATTTGAAGAGGATTAGTCTTTTCTATTTTTCACTTGCGAGTTGCCTGCTTAAACTTCTGTGTTGTCCATTCAAGGAGAAGGAACTATACCAGGAATCCTGGATGAAGAATAATCATGTAGCAGAAAAGATGATACAGTTCAGACATTACAGTGGGTGACAGAGCTACATGTAAAAGTACTTTTTGAAATGGTTTTGAATAGCAGGAACACTCTGTGAGACCAGGATAGGTTTATATGCAGTTCACAAAACTCTGTCTAGGCTAGAGCCATGGCTGTGGATTATGGTACCTAAGCCTATTGCCATTCTTGCTGTAAGCTTCTCTCCTTATCTAGTTGTAAAAGCTGCAGTCCTTCTGTGGTGCTTAGTGTGTTAAGCAGGCAGGGAATTATTTTGGGAAGTCGGATGCCAGCATTTGCTTCAGTGCTGTAGCAGTGGGAGCTTACATGTGGCCAACACACAAGTGCAGTTCCCTTCCTCCTGCACAAGGAAGCAACGTTTGCCCTTACAAGCTCTCCTGGGAATGTGATGTGACACCAAGCTCTGTGTTCGCCAAGTAAGGTGACAAAACCATGTTTTCCCTTTGTATGACAAAAGTGGGGATATAGTTACATCTGATGGACGCAGACGGGAAGATTTTAGTCCTTATATTGACTCTGTGTCTCTGTGCTTCTTTTGGACACAGACAGTTGAATCCTCTGATCCAGCAGTACCTTTCTTAAGTAAATTTGGCAGAGCTTTGTACATTATCCACGTAGTCCAGAGGCTCCTTTGCATAACTCATCTACAGTCAGGATGCTTGATAGAGACAAAACAGATGAAGCTCTGAGCTTGCCATGCCCAATTCTTGTTTTCTTATTTTGAAATAAATCTACCCCATCATTTTTTAGTATTTAAAAATAAAAGGAAGTTAGTTAGGCATTTAAAATGACTATTCCACCAAACTAGTGATCTGTGAATTAAAACCTCTTATTTCAGTATTCTGATGAATTCCAGAGTGGCTGAATTCCAGATTCAGGGGCTAGTGGCCTCCCAGATCAGCTTGTAATACTGTGGACTTGCAGTTGTCCAAATATGCCTTGCAACAAGTCACTGCTGTGGTCTACAAAGAAAATAGAAGGTTGTTACTTTTTGTATCACAGGTACAACAGACGTGCATTGTCAGGCACAATCAATATTACCTTTATTTGTTTTGCAAAACTTGATTGATATAACATGATAAAACTTGTGTATATTTAGTCTGAAGGTTCTTCCCTTTGAAAACAGGGACTGTTGGAATCATGAAGAATTGGGTTTTAGGGAAAAACACCGTATCTTTTTGATTTTAAAAGTAGTGAAATAGAATATTTACAGAAAAATTACCAAATTAACTACATTGATGGCAAAAAAAGATTTGCACAGGTTTTAGTTGTCTAAAAACTGGATATTTAATTCAGAATTAAGCACTTGAGACTCCATTTATAGCAAATATAAACAAAAATAGGTACAATTAATCTGATTAATCATTTTAGGGAGATAAATAATTTAGGGAGATAAATAATTGTCTAGATTTCTTTCTCATGTCCGCTGTCTGTAGCAGAATCATGGGGTGAGTATCTCAGCCCCATAAAATAAGGTTTGGGTTCCTTAGCAAGAGAAAAGCACATTCCCTCCTTTGATGAATCTTCTAGCTTATACTGGGAATAGGGAACAGCTTCACAGCTCTCTCCAGGCTCACTTGCTCCAGCTAAATAGTAGAACTGAAAAGCCATTTGTTGTGTTTGAAATTTTTTCTTTTTTTTTTTTCTTTTCATCTTTCTTATCAATGTGAAAAAATTATTTTGAAAATAAAGTTCTAGCAGGATAAATTTTTCATATAGATCTGATCTAAACAACTTGGCAGAGACATATCCTTTTGGAGTGGAAAATCTGATGTCCAATTCCTCTTTTACCAGAAAATAATGAATACTCTAACTGTGCAGCATGGTGACAACTATGCAGATCTGCTTTGTTTCTTAAAAATCTAGACTTCAGTCTTTTTGAGGAGAAATGCAGAAAGAAAATAATCCCTGGTCTTTCACAGGAGTGTCACTAGAACTGGAGAAATATATTTGGCATAAATCTTTTTCTTATCTATTACTCAAAATTATCAAGAAATACCTCCCTACTTTAAATTGGGCAGAAAAAAAGAGAAAAATTATGCAGCCATCTTTAATATTCATTATTATTTCATAAATTGTCTTGTTTTCCCGATAGAATATGGTTATTTCTAATTAAATGTTTTCTGGCTAGTCAATCTATATCTGCATTTTTCTTTTCAAGCAAGACTTGAAATGAAACAATCCTTGTCATATTCAGGGGACTTACAAGCTAGCTGGCCAGATCCTGCCATTTAGTCTTTGCTTTATTGTTCTTTATGTGCCAGTTATGGTCAATCCATTATGTTTAAATTGTTGGCCATCACTGTCTCCCTCTTTTTCAACTGACAGCACACAGCAGGAGAGGAATTTCAAAATGTCTGGCAAACTCATTACTCCTCATAACTACTGCTGTGCTCAGCTAACTGGAGTTGTGGCAGCATAAGCCTTAAATGGTTGACAGCATACTAAACATCATATTCATTAGCTCTCTTTCTCTTTTTCTTCTTTTTTTTTTTCCTTCACATTTTTTTCTTTTTCCATTCAATCTGCTCTCAGAAGAAACTTTCAGTCACTTGAATAAAAAGTAAACCAAAACATAAGGTATTTCAAAAGAAAAAAATAAGGTTACAGAATTTTCTTGCATAAAAATTTCTCTACATAACATGTTACATGTTATTCTTACACTGCCAATCTTTTTCCTCCCAAATACTACTCAACACATAAGAATAACAAAGCTACTTATGCATCAGATTTGGGGATAATAGTAGAGACCCAGCCTCCCCCTACTGTGATTGCTTTTTGGAGTGATGCACAGCTGATACACATCCTATGGATAAATCCCAAGATCCACAATGTATCAGGATTCCTGTCTTGCCCATGCACCAAAACTCACTGCATTTGTAAGATGCTCATTCTGTTGTTTGATTGTTGTTATTTCCCCAGAAAGGGCTGACTATAGTGAGAAGACACTAGGAGTGCATTGTATGTTTTCTAGGGAATGTTTTCTATGGAGTCTAAATACCAAGACTTTTTGATCACTGGAGACTGCACCCCAACTCCCTATGCGGGATACAGACAATCTCCATCATCATCAGAAACTACCAATGTGATCATGGAAATTGAAGGGACTGAGGAACTGTGTGTCACAACCAGCTCTTGAAGGATCTTCAGGGAGTCCTATAAAAATGTGTTGTTCAGTAGCCCCAGAGAGATCTGAACGGACTGATGCTGATGATCACACCTTTACAGACCATCCCTCCCAGATTTCCTATTGGCTGCCTCATGCCTTAGACTTTACACATTTGATGGCTTTATGTACAGTTCTGTGTATCTGAATCTTGTTTTCTCCAAGATATGTTGTTTCCTCCCGTAGAGAGGGAACACTGAGGAGATTTGGTATCTCAAGTTTCTCTCCTGCTGGGGAACCAGGATTTGGTAGTACAGGCAATAGCACCATGTTAGGGTAAAGAGAGGAAGAAACACCCCTTTTTAAAGTTCCTTTTGTTGGCTTTGCTGACTTTGTAGATTAGTTTAGCTTGAAAGATGTTCTCAGCAAGTGTGTTTAAGGGATACTTTTGAATTCATTTTGGTTTTCCATTCTCAGCAGACTTGTTATGAGTTTGTGCAGTGATGCCTAGGTAATTCTTTGGCATTTTGGAAATGGTTTGATGTGAAAATTTTAAAATGTTTATGTTAAAGAATACTGATGGAGAAATGCCATAACGTTTATTACATGTGAAGATATATGTAGATATAGATAAAATTTACTGAATTGGAGACTGATATGATGGGGATGCTTAAGATACTGACAAAACAGAACAGTTCAGAGGTTTAGAAAAAGGCATTACCATTAAAACCCCCACAAGTTATTAGTTATTGTCCCTGCATCTCCATAACTGCTAGTCTTTAATAATTGTTTCATTTTTGAGTATCCTTATGTATTCGGCATTATATCCCGCCTCTTTGCAGTCTCCTGTGCTTACTTTGTTCTTTAATTACAATTTGTTTTTACCTGGATCCCTTCTACATTAAACTACACACATTTTTTCCCCTTTGGTGTCACAAGGCTCACATACTGATGTAAAATGCTTATGCAGAATATTCGTCTGCCTATGATATTGTAGTTTTACAGCCACTGTCTTGGCTGCAAATTGAATGAAGGGGCCTTATTCATTTACCGCCAAGTTGAAAATTAATCAGATTTCTTCTGACACTCCTGTTTATGGTTAATTTGACCCTTTGTCTCCTTATGCATCTGGTATCATTGCCTCTATTTTCGTTTTACAGCAAGAAACTGCTGCTTGCTTTGCATGTTTGTGCAAAACCATTACAGGAAGTAAATCTTAATAGAGATGCAAAAATGCTTTTCAATAAAATAATTCAAATTTATTTGTGGAGAATTTGTGTTATTAAACTCTTGCTTGTGTTCTTTCTGACTTAAAGAGACCTGGTTTTACAGATGATGTTTAAAGAACACGACTATCATTGTATATAAACATGATTGGGCATTCTTGCCAGTTTATTGACACATGCAGCATAAATGAGGAAATGCTAAAAGACCCATATTTTCTATCATAAATGGAAAAGATAAAATTATAGGAAAGATAGTACTTTGTTATTTGAGAAAGTTTTTAGCAAACTTCCATATATTTTTACAGATTTTAAACCAGTGTGAGGAATCCTTTCCTAATTTACTTTCCTAAACAATTTAGCTCTATTTTAGGAAAATGTGTATGAGCATCATTATGATTTTTTACTTTGCATAAAATATTTATCAGAAACATCTTTTGGTCACTGGTGTCATTGCAGGGGTGGCCTCTGCGGGAGGAGGTCAGGGATTGCCCAGTGCTGGACACAGCCAGCTCCTGCCAGCTTCTCTATGGATCTACCACAGGACACAGCTGAGCACATAAGCAAAGCTGGAGAAGCCTTTGTGGAGAAAAGGAAAAAAAACAAAAACAGACAGCAAAAATGACAGACAGGTAGGAGTGTGGAAAAGCAGTGAGAAGAAGTAGTAGGAATTTGAGCGTTGGAGAAGGAAGGGGAGGAAGAACAGAGCAGAGAATCCTCTGCAGCCTGTGGAAGAGACCATGATTGAGCAGGTATTGTCCTGCAAGCCATGGCAGGGCCATGCTGAAGAAGTCATCCACATTACATGGAGGATTCTACATGAGAGCATGTGGATAATTCCTAGATGATTTGTGGTCCATGGAGAGCCCGGGCTGGAGCAGGTTTTCTCTGAAGGACTGCAGCCCATGGAGCAGCCCCACACTGGAGCAGAGAAAAAGGATGGAGCAGCAGAAATGAGAGAGAAGAAAGGAACTGCTATGGACTGACTGTAACCCCATCATTCCTCATCCTCCTGAACTTCTTGGAACAGGGAAAAAGTAGAGAAGTTGGGGATGAAGGGGTGAAGTTGAACCTGGGAAAAAAGGGCGATAGAAGGAAGGTGTTTTAACCTGCAAGCTTCTTTCATCTTTCATCTCTCCCAGAAGAGGGCCTGTGAGACGAGCAAAAAGGAGGCAGTGGCTGGGTGGGAATCTGTCACCTGGCTAAGTTCAAACCACCATAGGAGGAAATGGCAGGTTATGAATCTATTTACCACTTTGGTCAAAAGACAATCAGATCACAATTTCATGACAAGGAAAATAATTCACCTTTAAAGATACCAGTCACTCCTACAGATAAGTATAATCTTACCCACCCAACAAAATTACATTTACTCAACAGACCAACCAGGAAAAATTCCATTACTTATAGTAATTCAAGGGGGATATTCAGAATAAGCATTATTGCTGGGCAGTAAGTCCAAGTCCATTATCAGACTTTTTCTTTCTTACTTTTGTCTTGCTTTGATGATAAACCCTCATTTTACAACATAATATAATTCTTAGTTTAAGCAATTTTTATAAGAATGCCAAAGGATTTAATTTTTAGACAACACTGATTGTTGGGATATGTTTTACAGAAACTCATTACTTTTACCTTATTCATGTTCTTTCTCTGATGGAAACTTTAATTGTTTCTCAACTATTTAAGATAAGGGTCTTTTGAAATTTGTAGTTAAAAATACCATATGTCTAAATGTAAACCATTGCATAATCCCTTCCTGATTCCACTGCTATGTGAATACTAAAAAAAATTGCCTACAATATAACAAGGCCATCTGATGCTATAACTGGATAACAAAGTAAAAAGATTTAAATGTAAAATCTGAAAAGCCCCAAAATGAGTGCCAAACAACACTATCATTTGGGGAATTAATTAGAAATCTGACAATGCTCAAGCAACTCCCTTACCAAATTAAAAGACAAAATATGTCTTGTATTCAGTCTGGCTGAGATGGAGTTCACCTTCCATTAGCAACCATCACAGTGCTGTGCTTTGCGTTGGTATCTGGAAAGGTGTTGACAACACATCAGTGTTTGGGCTGCTGCTGGGTAGTGCTGGCAGGGCATCAGCTCTGTCTCTCAACATCCTCACCCCCATCAAGGGGCTGGAAGTGAGCAAGATCCGTGGAAGGGACTCAGCCAGGGCATCTGACCCAAATTAACCAAAGGGATGTTCCATACCATGTGATGCCAGCTTGGATATAAAACCTAAGGGAAGGAGGAGGAATGGGGTGGGAGGCATTTTTTATTTGCAATGTTTGCCTTCTGGAGTAACAGCTACATATGCTGAAGCCCTGCTTCCCAGGAAGTGGCTGAACACTGCTTGCTTCATGGGAAGTAGAGATAAAACTTTTTAAAAAAAAATTGCTTAAGTACATGCATAAGCAAAATTTTTCTTTCACTTTACTAAAGTGCCTTATCTTAACCTACACATTATTTTCCATCTTATCTTCTCTCCCAAGTCCAGCTGAGAAGGGGAGAGGTAGAGAGGCTTGATGGGCACATGGTATCCAGCCAAGGTCAACCCACCACAGCCTTTCCAAATTGAGAGGTAAACAAGTAAAAGGAATACCTTCTCAATTGTCCATTAAAATATAAAAAGGCCCCTTAGGAATAATTAAATTAAAAAATCTCAAAACCAACTAGAACTAAACCAACTGTTTAGTGAACAGAGAAATTAGGGTGTTTGAATTTTTTCAAATTGCTACTGCCTCATACTTTTTCTTCAGGGTAATTTCATTCTTTTTACTTGGTTCACATCCACTAGATTAATGCATTGGTGACTGATGCCTCAGAAGTTAAAGTGAAGCTATACAGATTCTTATATTTCGAAGGACTATAAAATACCTTTAATACTGAAAATATGTTCCTTGGAATTATATTACAGATTAAGAACATCTTACCACATCTTCTGAAGATCAAACGCAATGTCATGTCTTTGATATAGATCTTTGTATGTTCAAGATACTTTAGTAGGACTATTCTTCTTCACCACAGATGAGAATCCAGCTGCTGTTTCCTCATGATCCCATAAGATTTTCTTATATGACCAAAACACTTGTCCAATTCCCATTCAAAAACAATCGTGCTGCACATTAGAGATGAACTGAGCCTGGATTGTACTTCAGACACCTGGTGTTGCATTTTCTTCATACTAAATATTCACTCACTCATTGACACTACAAGCCATGTGCACCTCATGGTTTCTTACCTTTCTGCCACAAAGTTTTCATTGTAAAACGTGATATTGCTGCAGCACACTTGTCACAGAGTATGTTAATCAATAAACAGACATCTTGTGATTTCCACAAATCTGTTTCATTGGACAACACATAGGAATGATGGAATTCAATATGCTAGCAGCTATTGGTTCTATGATTGATCGAATGTTTAAACAACAATTTAATTTCCTCAAAATTTTGATATACTCAGTCAAAGCATACTGCAACTTAAGCAAACAGATATCCCTGTCCTCCTTACATTAATATTTTGTCCCTGCTTTCCATGGGAACAGGGTTAGACTTTTTATTAAGTAATTCTTTTTCAAAGGAAAGTTGTCTCCTGTGTTTGACAGAGATGCTTGGAATTAAATAGATAAGGAAAATAAGATCAGCTGTATACTCACTTGATAATTTTGAGCCTCAGTTTTCAGGTTTTGTACAAGAGAGTAGAAGCAGAATTGTTTGTCAGTAGAGACTTTGACTTCTGTGCTATACACCCCAAGTATATCAGAACTTTCTATTTGCTTCAATATATCTTAGAAAATATATTGGTTTCTGTTCCTCCAAGGCCCATTTGTAGGTGTGTGCTCTAAGGCATACCTTATATTAGCAATTATTTCCTTGACTAATCCTCAAAAACAGTAGAAAATTACTTAAAAATCAACGACCTTAAATTTGCCCCTCCAATTGCATTCTTTATGACATTTTAGTCTAGTACTATATTTATATCCTCTTTTTGATTTTAAGTTTTTTTGCTATATAGTATTTTAAGTTTTATCAAAAGTCAACTTAAGAAAGGCCATTCTGCCTAAGGGATATTTTTCCATTAAGTATTTGACATATTGGTGGCCTTGAGGGATTATTGGTTTTTGAAGAAATATTAGCAGCTGGAAATTTGCATTTTAATACAGTTCTCCTCAACTACTCAAGCAATTTTATTTTTAAGACCTGTGACAGGCTTCAAAGCCTTAGTTCTAAAGCAATCTTGCCAAGTAGTAGCTAACATAATTTTACTACAAATGATTAAGTTTCCTAATAGGTTTTCCTTTTCAAAATCTTGTTTGAGGTGTCTGTGAAATCAATACGAAAACTTTGAGATTTGTACTAGAACTAGCATTACTAATTTGTCTGAACTAGAGAGAACTGGAAAATAACTCCCCTCTAAATTTTCAAACCCAAAGAAAAAAGTGAAAACTAAACCCAAACATGATTTAAGTAAGTTCTCTAAATCTAAGGGGGATGACAGCCTCTGAAAAATTGGTATTCTTGATCAGTATTTAGGCTATCATAAACACTCATGTTGTTTGCTGGTATCTGAGGCTTTTAGGTGAATCAGATGCAGGAAAAAGCATTTACACTAAAATCGGAACGGACTGCAAACTATGAAATATCTGATACCGGCACTATGCATGTGATGTCTGTCCCAGCTGCCATTCAAGTGAAAATGCCCATTGACTTCCTGTGTTTTGTGTCAACACAACAGGGAATTCATGAACCAGTGATAGTCTTGAAATTGGGCTGGACTGAGATAATCTTTCCTGACATGTTGACATTGCAGACACAGTTTAATCAAATGATTGTACTAATCATATATTAGAGTATGATAGATTGGGGTTTTGATTTTTTTTTTTTAATTAAATGGCAAGGGAAATTTGAAAAATATAGGAGTTCAGCTAAATCTTTACATTGTAGAATATAGGTAAACCACAACTGGCTGCAGTTGTAGAAGGGAGGAGAAAAAGACGGTGTTAGCTGGGACAAAAACATTGCCCAAGTTTTCCATACATCATCAAGTCAAATATAGCAATTATCTTCAATTAACTCCTTTCAGAGGAAAATATGATGTAATTTCTCTTTCAAAAGAAAACCTCCCAAACCATAAACCTTATCAAAAGCCCAGATAACTGGTGAGAGCTTCTCTATTGTCTTTAAGATATCGCAGATTAGATCTGAAATCATTATTGAAACCCAAAGCATTTTAAACAAAGACAGTAAGCTTTCTACTTTACTAGTTTCTATAGAAAGAAAGGCTTTTATTTATGATATCACTGTGGTTGATGCTCTCAACATCTCATTACAACTGAAAGTCTCATTGCAACTGGTAGTCTATCAACTGATTATTCTGTTGCATTCAGTAGTTTCACTTATGAACACAGAAGAGCTCCACTGACTATCATTGTAGAAATTATACTGGATATTATGGAAAAAATCCAGAAACCAACCAGGCACTCATGAGTTAGTTATATTTTGACTTTAGTTCAAAAATAATAAGGCCATTGGATTTAATGAGTGCATTTTTTGTGTGTTTGTTGGTTTCTGAATTTTAATTTTCAGGTATGAAATATCTGGTATTTTAATTTTCAGGTATTTCATGGTATGAAATATTTAACATTGTGGAATTTCCAGAACTTGTTTAAACTATGTCCCTTTCACCAACAATCCCCTTTCCACATTTTTTCCCCAAACTGCCAAATCAGTTCTGGACCCAAAGCGCCCACAGAAAGCCTGAATTAAACCCCCGTGTCTGGCCATGCCCTCAAAGCAGCATCCAGTCATGTATTCTGACCCAAACCTTCACTTGGATTTTTTCATTGTTTTTTCATAGGATCATAGAATAGCTTGAGTTGAAAGGACCTTTTAAAGCTCATCTATTACAGCCTCACTGCAATGAGCAAGGACATCTTCAGCCAGATCAAGTTGATCAGAACCCTATCCAACATGATATTGAATGTTTCCAGGGATGGGGCATCTACCACCACTCTGGGCAACCTATGCCAGTGTCTCACAACCCTCATTGTAAAAAACTTCGTTTTGATATCTCATCTAAATTGACTTTCCTTTAGTGTGGAGCCATTTCCCCTTGTTTTGTCACTACAGACTCTGCTAAAAACTTTGTCCCCATCTTCCTTAGAGGCTTCCCTCAAGTACTGAAAAGCTGCAATAGAATGTCCTCAGTCTTCTACTGGCTGAACAATCCCTATTTTCTTGGCCTTTCCTCTTAGAAGAGGTGCTCCATCCCTCTGATCATCTTATTGGCCTCCTCTGGACTTGCTCCAACAGGTCCATGTCCTTCCTGTGCTGGGATCCCAGAGCTGATGCAGTGTTCCAGGTGGGGTCTCTCTCACCAGAGCAGAGCAGAGCAGAGGGGCAGAATCTCCTCCCCGGCCCTGCTGCCCTTGCTGCTTTGGATGCAGCCCAGGCTCTTGGGGCTGTGAGTGCACATGGTTGGGTCATGTCCAGCATCTCAACACCCAGAACCCCCAGGTTCTTCTGGGTGGGGCTACTCTTCATACCCCAACCTGCACTGATAATGGAGATTGCTCCGACGCAGGTGCAGGACCTTTCACTTGGCTTTGTTCGTCCTCTTGAGTTCCCATGGGCCACTTCTCAAGCTTGCCCAGGTCCATTTGGATGGACCTTCAGGGTCCTTCAGGGCTATCAACCACATCACTCAGCTTGCCTTTCACATTAAAAATCCTGAAAGGTTTTCCAGAAGGGTGTGCAAGCCTAAAGATTAATGTTGTGTTGAGTACATCTTGTCAGTCTTCTGGTTGCAATGTTATATTTTTCATTTATACTGAACATCTATAGTGAGGTGCAGAAACAAACAGGGAAGTAATACTGCGATGGGTAAGATGCTTTTAATCCTGTTGGTCTGATATAATGATATTCTTTGGTAGAATCAAAGGAACATTTACTTTTCAGCCTGTCTTGGACAGTGGCTGAAATTGGATTTGTCATTTGTCAGATGGGGGATACTGTAGAAACAATCTGGCTTAACTTGCTCATCAAGTCTTTTCTTTCAGATGTCTTCAAAAATTGTTTCATGTCTAAACAAAATAGTTTATGTTTCTTTTATATAGATGTTTCTATTTCAATATCAATTTTTTCAAACTGTAACAAGTCAAACTGTGACGAAGCTGGTTTATCCTTAGGTTTTCATAAAGCCTTTTGGATTCCATAGGCTAATTTAAAACTGTTAAATGATAGGAATGATAGCTGTTTATTTGACTCAGTTTTAAGTGAATTTTCTCCTCTCACTTGTATTTTAATTTCAAATCCAATTACACTGTAATTATTTAGAGCCAGATCAGAAAACAGCCCTCTTAATTATAAAGTAAAAAGTTGCCCTGAAAGCTCTCTGAAAATGAGAAATTTTAGGATATTTGGCAAAATTTTCTCAAATTGGATAAAAAGAATTTAAATAGGTAGAGGTTAATCCATTTGATATAATGACCTATAAAATAGTGTTAAAAAAGAAATATGATTGCCTACACTACCCTGGGATCATTAAAAATCCTCATTGATGCAACCTGAGTTTGTATGTGTGGACTGCAGCTGTACTTTGAAAGTCATGTGTATATCCCTTCGGTATATTTCCTAAAAATGGAAAAATTTCACTGTACCAGTAACTGAATACATCCCAAACTCCCAAAATTTATTTTTAAACTGGTAATCGTGTAACAAAATATGGATTTTGTTAGGCTTGGTAAGACCTGTGTGTTGATTCAAACACCTCAGGCAAATAAGATACACACATAAGAATATGATTACTGCTAGAGGCTGTAACTTTATTAACTTAATTAACATAATGATAACTGGGGAGATGCAAAACAGCTATTTCACCCAATATCACTACCTAACAGGAATGCTCCAGAGTGCTTTTACCTGGAATATATCAATCAAGTTAATAATAAAATGGCAAACTTCATTTACATTCCTTGGCAACTGACAGTCAAATCCTTTCTCCTTTTTCTTCTTGCATCAGGGATCAAGGTGAAGTGTCTCAGTCTGTGCTTAAAATTTTCCTATGTGCTGGGGCAGGTCAACCACTAACTTGGAAAACTCAAAAATATCTGAAATTTTTGACTTGAATCACCTTGGACCTTTTAGCATGTGGTGGTAAGTTTTAAATCAGCAGAAACTCCAAACCCCCATATATTCTACAACAGTCATCACCATAAGCTTCTCCTGAGTTCCTTGGGTGTGTAAAACATGAGAAAATTAACACTGCAGAAAACTATCTTTGAGATACAATAAAGGACAAATTATACACAATACATCACTCTCTCAAAGACTAGTTATAGCTTAGAAATGCAGAAAGAACTAGAGACCAGGCCGATTTGCTTAGTAAAAGCTAAAAGTCAATGGTAACATCGAGCCTATGTAACGGTTTAGTTTGCACAGCTACAGTTGAAGTATCTTTTATCACTAACTCTAGGCTATTTTTCTTCTGTTAAGGAAAACCTTTATAATTAACTGTGACAAATTTTAGGAGTCTGAAAAAGCCAGGAACTAAGTAACAGAGCTTATAAAAATTATACTAGAATTTGAGAAATTTTCAGTAGAAAATACTGAGGCACTGGAAAAGAACTACCCACATGAATGTGCAGAATTGTAGTAATTTTTTTTTTTTTAATCAGGAAAGATTTCTCTTATTCAGCATTTAATTTCTGTCAAAATGAGAAAAAAATAATCCTGTCATTGCAAACAAATAGTCATGCACTGGTAGTATGAAAAAACAGACTGCATCTTTGCCCTGATTCATTTGGAAAGAATGTCTTGAACTTGTGATTCTCATATCCCATGGGAGCTACTGCCTCTTCTGAACAGATGATCTCTATTTTTCCCATAAAATTCTTCAAAAGTCTCAATTTTGGCTTGATGCAAAGTTACCATAGGTTAAGATAATAATTTCCTACCCAGTTTTTCAGTGCTCAAACATTTGAGTAATATTTACCAGTATGTTTCCTTAAAAACAAGTTCATATTTTCAAACTTCTTGCATAGCAAGTCTAAACTCCCACAGTAATTGGGAATATTGTTGAATTTAAAGCCTAATGTCATGGGCCTAAGAAGTTAAACATGACCTGAAAACAAAAATGAGGATTTAGTCTTTCATACACAGCAGCTGAAGTGATTTTCTGTAGGAGAGTTTAAGGCATTCTGTTGCAATTGTCTGTATTTTTATCCTCTTTGTCCACGTCCACTGTAGCCATGTTCTCATCTAACATGTTTGGTTTGGGTCTGATGATCATATGATCCTACTGAAGCACCTAAACAAGGTCAGTTAAGAAAATCAAACCAGCAGCAAAAAAAAAAAAAAAAGTTTAACTATTTATATGTAACTGTTTGTTTCCTTTCTTTAAATAAAAAAAGTTTTAAGAGGAAACCCTTGTACTTGGCTTGTGTGGCAAGGTTTTGGTAGTGGCGGGGGGCAACAGGGCTGGCTTCTGTGAGAAGCTGCCAGAAGTTTCTCTAACGTGCAGTGGAGACAAAGCCATCCAGATCTAAGATGGACTCAGTGCTGGCCAGGGCTGAGCCCATCAGTGATGGTGGTAGCACCTCTGGGATAACACAGCTGAGAAGGGGAAAAAAGGTGCTGCACAACAGCAACTGCAGACAGATTAGAGAGGAGTAGGAATACATGAGAGAAACAGCTTTGTAAACCACAAGATCAGCGAAGAAGGAGTGGGTGGAGGTGCTTCAGGTGCCAGATCAGAGATCCCCCGAAGCCCTTGGAAAAGGCCATGGGAGGCAGGCTGTCCCATGGAAGTCCCAGGGAAGCAGCTCAGGGAAGTCCACAGTAGAGCAGAGGTGAACTTGCAGCCTGAGCAGGACTCCATGCCAGAGCAGGGAGGTGCAGCCAAGAAGCCCTGACCCCATGGGAAGCCTGCACTTGTGCAAGCACCTGGCAGGACCTGTGGAGCCATGGACTCAGAGGAGATGATGCTGGAGCAGATTTGCTGGCAGGAGTTGTGACCCTGTGGGGAATCCCCACTGCAGCAGTGAATGAAGAACAGCAGCCTGTGGGAAGGACTCATGTTGGAGAAGTTCATGTAGAACTGTGCCATGGGAGGAACCTCACACTGGAGTAGAAGAGTGTGAGTAGCCCTACCCTGCGGAGGAAGGAGCAGAAGAAACGTGTGATGAACTGACTGCAGGCCCCGTTCCCTAATCTCTGTGTTGCTGAGGGGAAGGAGGGAGAGAAAACTGGGAGTAAAACTGAGCCCAGGAAGAAGGGAGGAGCAGGAGGAAGGTGTTTTAAATTTTGAATTTTGTTTCCTCATTAACTTATTCTCATTTTGATGCATAATAATAATAAATACCTAATTTCCCCAAATCGAGTCTGTTTTGCCCATGATGGTAACTGCTGAGTTACTTGCCCTGTCCTTTTTTGATCCATGAGGCTTTTGTTATATTTTCTTTCCCCTGCCCAGCTGAGAAGGGGAGTGGTAGAACAGCTTCATGGGCACCCAATGTCCAGCCAGGGTCAAGAAACAACAATCCTACATTGGAATAATATAGATAACCTACACAATATGGTTACGAATTTTCTTCAAGATTTGCTGTGCAAGTCTAAGATTATTTTGTCTTCTAAAATAAAAGCCAGTTTCCCTAGCTATTTGCTTTGTAGTATAACTTACTGCACTTGCTCTATGACTGAAATGAATCATTTAATTCACTTAAGCTCTTGGATTTGTTCAGCCTTTTATGCCTTGCCATGAGTTGAGAACAATATAGGCTTAGGCGTAAGGTCAAAAGTACATTTTTCCATAAATAACAAATTCTTTGATCATTTAAATAAGTAAGAAATTTTCTTACTATGAGTTTCCATCATGGTTTTTAATGTGTCCATTTTGACGCTCATCGCTTCGGACATTGTATTTTACATTCATCAAAAATACCACTGACTTCAGACTCCACACTGTCTCAGTGTATAAAATGTAGTTACATTTTCATTGGGTGCAAATACCTGTATCTTTACAATTAATACCATGAAAGCAAACTATAATTAAAAATATTGAAATTAGTCCAGCTAAAGAATGTGACTATTCTTAACTTTCAGACACTGCACAAATTTTTTTCTAAAGATCTCAAATTTTCATTTATTTGTGAGTTTGTTTTTTCAACACTTTCTTCTTTTGAGAATGTTAGAACTTGTTGGCAGGTGTAACCATGATTCACGTAAGACTTTTATTTTAAATTCTGGTAATTTGAAGTTCTTTTGGAACAAATTGATTGCATATGTACATTGTAACACTATTCTGTAAATAATTTCGCAATCTGTAAACTGAAGGATGCAAAGCTTCCAGGAAATTTTAGTAGAGGTGTATGAGCAGTAAGTCAGTTCTGGCAACCAAAAGTAATTGAGCAAGTGACACTTGCTGATGCTGCACTCTGCGCCAAGATGAACAACATAAAATTAGAGCTCTCTTCCTAGGGATTTTATTAGAACACTTCTCTGTGAAAGGAAACCAATGCAAAAAAAAAAAAAATTACTCTGGTTTGATTTTCAGTATCTCACTGGCATATTTTAAAATTACCCAAGGAAGTCAGAAGTATTTCTGAAAACTTAGGACTCATTCTAGGATGATCCTCTTTGTGCAGGAAGGTTGGACCAGATGACCCCCTTTCAAGGTGACCCATTCTGTGAGTCTCCTCAATGCTTCTGTTGCTTACAAAATGTCCTAATGCCCTTGGTGAGAAGGAAGAATGAATGGACATTCCACCAATTCTACTATGTTCCATAATGATTAGGAATTAACAATTGTTATGTGTCATTAGAAGCTGGTTACTTTATAGATTGTCCTTATAAGAAAACCATTCTTACTGTGGAAAAGAAAATTGAACGTTATTCTTTCTTATGAACATATTGCCATGTGTATTAAAAGTATGAAGCATTTCAGAAAAAAACCACAGGTAGAAAAAGAGGTATCTTCAGTAGACATTTGTAAGACATTCTGTGAGTAAAAGAAGATGCATAATTTACTGCAGCCTCAGGGAGGCTATAAATAATATTCAGACAAATCACCATTTGTTCTGTTACTGTAGTGAAAAATTCTCCTAGCAACTACCATGTCTTACTGTATCTGTTAGTTGATATACAAAACATGCTTTCATAAAGGAATGTATACAAATAGATGACAAGGATCTTAATCTTTTCTGGCAAAGCCCATAGGGTAAAATGCTTAATTTTCAGTTGAAAGAAAAAAGAAATCATTTAGTTGCTCTAGGCTATTTGGATTAAACAGTAGAAAAGTAAGATGCAACATGTGTCAGGAGAAAGAAAGGGCAAGAAAGGTGCTAAGACATCAAAAGAGAGAAAACATAAACCAACACAGTCCTAGGGGAGAATTAAAACACACGAAAGAAAAAAAAGAATAAAAAGTGATAATAAAGCTATATAATATAAACTATTTGAACCATTAAATAGAAAAATAAGAAAACAAAACAGTAACAACTATAAGTACTGTAGACTTTGGAAATATAAATGGATATGATGAAGATATGATTGTGTGTGTCTGTTATAGGTCACCTGACTTGGAATGGAAAATTCCTACATCAACCCACAAAGTGTTAAAATACAGAAACTACTATATTCATGAGGGACTTAACAATAACCACTTTGAAACCCATTAGGTAATGAAGACAGTAAAACATGAAAGTAGTTCCAAGAATACAGAGAAGACAGCTTTATGATCCAGAAAGTAGAAAATGCAACCAGAGGAGAAACTGTCCTGGATCTACTTCTTCAATAGGGAGGAACTAATTGAGAACGTGAGTATAATACAGAGCTAGTTGCATTACTCACCATATGTATCTGATTGTAAGAAAGTAAATCTTTCTGAATGAAGAAGCTGAAGAAATATGACACAGCAGAGAAAGAATATGAGACAGAATAGAAAATATCTGTGCAAAACTATTAACCCAGCCTTGCAGTCCTACGGAAAACAAAGTGTACAGTCCTCTAGGAATATGTAGAGAGTTGTGCTGCACAGCAGTGGTGCTTGGCACATCCCTGATGAACCGATACTAGAGGTCACCAATTATCTACTGAGTAGTTTCTCTCCTGAGCTGTTTTTCTCTTGCAGCTTGCAACATTGTGTCACTATGGTAAAGTAAGTTGTCAGTGAGTTAAATGGAAGAAGACTAGTCACAGTAGAATAGAGCACAATACATGCTAATTTATCTAATTTTGTCATTTAAGTTAATTTGTTTTAAAATTATATAAGATACAAATCTACACTACATGCACTGCAACACATAGGTGTTTTCTGCTATTGCTTGACCCTCAGGAGATGAAGATGGGAATAGAATAACGGAAGAGTCTGGAGCACTCAAACTCCTTTGGGTAGTGTCTTATCTAAGAAGGTCTCTAGGGCGGTTTGCAGTCTCCATTGGCTATTTGACTGAATAGTCTCTATTCCGCCTTGTCTCTTTTCAACTACACAAAACTCAGCTGAGTTAGACTGAACAAAAAATACTAGGGCCAGTTTATAACCTTCCAGTGCCAATAATTACCACTGGGCTCATGCTCACCTCACTCACTTTCTGCAAACTGCTCCAGACCCTTTAAGCAGAGCTGCTTCCCAGCCTATATTACATATTCCCATGTATGGGACACAGTATTTATCCTTGCTGAATTCTGTCAGGCTCCTGTGGCCCATTCCTCCAGACTTGACAGGTCCCATTGGCAGCCCTGCTCTTGAGCCTGTTTACTGCCTTCTCCGGTTTGGTGTCATCTGCAAACTTGGCATAATTTTCCTCCAATATTCTTTCTTCTGAGTAAATTCTGTCTCTTTGCATGACTTTGTGTGAGGTGCCTGTCTGAGGCATCTTTAGCAGGCCACCTTCTTAGAAACCTCAGCACTCTTTTGGTACCTCAAGAATGACTGTACTTTTTGGAGTACCGAAGCCCCAAACCTCTGTGGACAGATTATGGGAGAATTGTGCTGTGTTTCAGTTCTCACCCCAAGTTGTGTCAGACACTTCCAGACAGGACTGAACTGAAGAAAGGATGTATATGCATAGGAAGTAGATACAGTGTGATATTAAGAGCAGCTGTTTTTTACTACAGCTTTGCAATGGAAACCTCATGTTGATTCTACCACAGTTTCCTTATTCAAAAAAATCTTGAATAATTTACTGAACATTAAAGCTGTACTGCCACCTTATTTAAAAAATGGAACCTCATGATGTTTTAACCCTGTCAAAAATCTGACCTTCTTATTCAGCTGGTTTGGCCAGCTAATTTGGAAAAGCAAATCTGGCTGGAAAAAAAAGTGAAAATCTCTGCCATTTTTCACTTTTTGCCTCAAGCATGTAACTATGAATGATTCATGGTACTTCTTGCTCTGTGACAGTTTCATTATTAAAAGTTTATTTAATTATCAATACTGTGCTCTGCTCTATTAAGAAAACTATATTTTATATTGACTATTACTTGTGAATGAAGTTATCAGTGTCATTCAATCCACTTGGAATCCTGAACATCTGTTTCATTAAGCTGATAGTGTTTGATATTGACATGTTTAATGCAATATATCTTCCAAGGGCATATTGGCAGTTTCTCTGTGTGTTAAGAGAACTCTGTGGTGTAAGGTAGTTTGTATGATACTGTGTGTTCTGTATGTTTTCTGGATGTTTGGGGTCTATTTGAGGCTCAAAACCTCAGAGACACTGTACTGCAGTGCCCACTTCAGTAGTGCCAGATTAATTCATTTCATTGCTATTTTCATTGTAAATGTGTGACAAGAAACATAATGATCTCAGCATGTAAATTATATGAGGACACACAAAATATAGTGATTTATAATCCTCTGTTAATGTCAGTTGTTTTCACTTTGCCTAAATACATTAAAAACATGATATTATGGATATTTTGCAAACACTAACATTAACATATATTAATGCATGCTTCTTTTTTTTCTTCATTCCATTTCAGATTAATATCCATTACCATTATCAGTGTTTTATCTCTTTTGTGCTGGAAATTGAATTCTGCATTAGAGAAGGTGGATAATGTTTAATAGAAAGATGAGAAAGATTCTGAAATAGAAAAGGTGTTTTTTTTCTATTTAAGATTGTTTTCATGCTCGAATTATATTTTCTGCTCATTATCACTGTTTGCAGTAGTGTTTATCTTGCAAAATACCCGGGTGAATAATTGGATTTTTCTAAACAAAGGTTCCATATTTAATTCAGAAGCTTTCTTTAAAAGCATATGGTACAATTACAAAAGAATGTGTTTATTTATTTATTTAAAATATACAAAACATGTTCAGAAATGTGCAGAAAGATTCTTTGGATCTAAATATGTTATTTAATCAAAACTAAAGATTTAAACAACAATAATAAATAGTATAGAAAATGCTAAGAATAAGATTTGGGAGCTTTATTCCAGGTCTTCTCTGAAATAAATTAATACTGTGGTTCATGTAATGACATTGAGACAATGACTCTTTATAGACCAGTCTAACATCTTCCAATGAAAACTTTCAATAAATTCTCGTGATAGCTAGTATAAAAAAGTTTCCATTTTGGTATCTCCCTCCAGACACACTTCTGTGAATACATGTGTTTATGTGCACGTAGAGAAAAAAGACTCCAAATTACTGCACATTTACACAGAAATTTCAGATCAAGCAATTAGGAACTTTATCATAAAGCCCAAAGCATGACACTAAGTAGCAACTCTAATGTATGTATTTTTCCAGTTTCTCAATGCTTTAATATAATGTACAAATTTAAAGCAGAAAGCAGAGGCCAAACAAGTTACAAATACTACAAACTCTGTATTTCCAGTTTTCACATGGTATAACATAGACTAATCATTTGAAAATCCTTGAATGATAGCAATTGGTACTGGAACATTGTACTTTAAATTATCTTCCTTCATTTCTCCCTCTAATAAAGAGAATTCTGTTAATTTGAACACCGTCCCGAGCTTGCCAACTTGCCACAAGAACCAAACATCCACCAAGCTAATATCGTACACAACCAGAGCTTATCAGAGCAACAACTGACAAACCCGTCTACTAAAGCCAGCACAGTCACCACCATCCCTTCCTCCACTGTCCCAAAGGGAACATCAAAATTCATAGGCATCCTCCCAGTGGAACTTCTGTGCCCAATGCCACACTGAAACTATGGAGGTGAAGCAAAGCAATCACTTTGTGTCAAAATGGATTTGCTTGGTCAGCTAAGACTGGGAGAAAATTTTCAACAAAATAGCTGTTTCCTGATCTGTTAGTTCTGATGCTCATCAAAGAAGTAAAAAAGAGCTGCAAAGGTAAATCTTTCAATTAAAATTATAAATCTGACTTATACTTAGATTTATGTACTTAATTGTGCTACTGGTTTTCACACACTTAATCTCTTTTCTAGTCATGATTCATTATTTTTAACTAGTTAACTAACTAGCTTGTCCTTGCTGATCATTAAAAATAATTGTTTTTCTTAAATTTTTTGTTTCAAACTGTAATTTTTTTTTAGTTTGATGTTATTTTGTTAAGCATCAGGAAATAAGTTATTTTAACTTTTTTAAAAGTCTTTTATTTTCAGCTACTTCATCTGATGCACATTCTTCTCAAATTGTTACCTGACATATATGTATTATGTAGAGCTTTTACAGTACTGGAAGTTATTTTGTACCACTAACAATACAAAATTTAGAGATAATAAGAAACATCTGTTGGACCCTAGCCCATAGACAATTTGTCAGAGTACTCTTGAAATATGAAAAAAGGTACCCAAGTTGTATTGCTATCTGAGTCAATAGGTCTTTTTCCCCACAGTTCCTGGCCCTGGAAGCAGTTCAAAAGCATGGGTAGAAATGAAATGTGAAAAGTCCCTGTGCCAAAAGTTTTAACTCGTAGCAGCAGTAGCCTCCACAAGACCCTGAAACTGGTGGGATGGATGGAGAGCTGCAAGTGGGAGGGGACTCAGCCAAGGATTGCCTATTCTCACCTTACCACAGTACATTGTTTTGGAATGGTTCATGCTTAAAAGCTTTTCTGGTTGCTAGTTCAGAAGCTTTGAAGACGGAAAAAACTATGCCACTTTTCTCCACAGCACAGACTCTTTGCACAGACCCATTCTTTCTCAACTTTCCCTGGACTGGAAAGTAACCCTCAAGTCCATCCTCAGTAGATTGTTTTATTTATTATCTGTACTTCCATATCCTTCCAGATACTCTCATAATCTTAACCCTTATTTTTATTCAGCCATAGTTATGGCTGAAAGTTTAAGAAAACTTTCACAGATTTCAGGGCCTGTTTTTGCTGTATATCCACTGCCTGGTTCATAGTGCGTTACAGGCTGAATTGTACACAGACCTCACCAAGTTTATCTTGATGCTTTGAAGGAATTATTCTTGAGGTTGCATTTATGTCATCTGTTTCTATCACACAGGGAAATTTTTTCCCGTTGTACCATATTTTTTCTTGATGAGTTATATGGAGTTTAAATGTTACCAAAAGGAGGGGAAAAAACCCCACTCAAATAATTATGTCTTAAAGTATAGTACATTCCAAACTGACTACTTTTAAAGATGTTGATCTTCTTTTCCCCTCTGTGAACTTTTTCTCCCGGATACTCTTTTGCACAGTGTAACTCATTACAGCCCAGAGTACACTAACTGTGTTTCAGAATAACTAGACTGTTAAGAAATATTCTCTAGAATTAGCCTGGGTAAAAAAACAACCAAACAAAACCACTGGTAAGTCTGCATCAGTATAAAATAAGAACATGAAAATATGTCCCCAAAATAATAGTTACATGTTTTTCAGCCTTTATGGCAACATTTACCTAGAACATGCATTTTTTGTCTGATTGAAAAAAAAAAATCCTGAAACTATTTGAATTTATCCTCAGGTAATATTTTTTTCACTGGACTTAGCATAAACAAAATATTTATTTTTATCTGCTGCAAATGAACAGTCTCCCTCTTTCTTTTCCACACTAAAATTTTCTTCACAAATGAAGAGACTGGTGACACCACAGGAACTGATTCTTCCAATTACTTTTTGATACAAATATGCTTTACTAGGACAACCTATGGTGGCAGCTGCTGATTCAGCAGAGCATGTAGGGTTAATTGTTTTGCTTCAGTACATTTATACTTATTAAACCTTCACTTATTGCAGTGAACCATTTTTGATTAATGTTGCTATTTCTGTTTGATGGCTTTGGTGCAAGGTTCTCACAATTTTATGAAATATATTGCTGTTTAAGTTTGTTTGATCGATCAACTCCCAAATCATATAGTTATGACAATTTAAAATTAACTTTGATTTTGGACTTTTAAATATAGTTGAGCTGTTCTTTGTAATGGGTGCTTAATCTGTGAATTTACTGTCACTTGTTTTCTAAATATTGACTTGTTCATGACATTAAGGTAGAAATCAGGAACACAGTATAGTACCAGGAAGATGATACAGTGGCCAGTCAGTTTAATTTTTGGGAAACTTCACTAGAATTTGTGCTGTACTTTGTACAGAGAAACACCACATATAGCACTTGAAAATTCTTATGATGAATCATAATTCATCCTTGTGATGAACTGGTGATATGTGATTTCTAATACATATTTCTGGAGAAAGCAAATAACCGATGTAATCCAGCAAACAACAGAGAAATGATTTTCTAATCTTATGTATATGAACCTTTTAAAAAAATTTCAAGTGACTGCAAGTTAGGATGTCAGGAACCAATGGCTGTGCTGAGCTCTACTAGCCAACTCTCAGAGTTAGCCAAATAACACAGTATGTCAAACACAACTGTGAATCTGATAATTTTAAGAGAGCTCATCAATGTATTAGCAGAAGTATTGGAATTACTTTCACTCTTTTCAGATTCTCTAATAGTATCATCAACGACAGCAACTTTATGAAGCCTTCTTGCAAAGGCATTCAAAGTCTATTTCAGCAGCACCCAAACTACAAATTAACCACCTGCAGAGTTAAAAATTCATTAACTTCCAGAAAGGAAAGATCACCTCATTTTTAACTTTAAAAATGAAGAAACTATTACTACTCCTTATGGAAGTAAATGAAGATTTTTTTAAGGGCAATTGAAAATGGTTTAAAATTGTTTGAAAAAAATCCCAAAACAAAACAAACCCCCAGTATCTTAAGACCCAAATTAATCTGTGCCAATTTACTTCAACAGGTCCCAGAGAACATTAGCAGGTAAACGACACACACATACAGCTGCTAAGTATGAACTATCAGAGATATCTTAGAAATAATGTGGAAATAGACTGATAGTGACAATCAGTGTCATTTAGTCAAAATCTAAGATGACATAAATAATTTCTCTCTCTTCTCCTTCCCTCCAAAACTAAAATCTTACCCACCCTTTTTTTTGTTTTTCTCTAAGATAAAATATTAAAAAAATGAGCTGATACCAAATTGAAATTGTAATAATGGAGAACATAGAGGGCTTGGGCAGGAATCTGAAATAATAAAACATAAATCAACTTCTAGATATATTTTTCCAGTTGGCTTTCATTTTTTGTATAATCCATGATCTTCTGGGCCTTTCACAGCCTGTCTCTCAACCTATGCGACTAATGAACACATTTATGTTAATAGCATGTATAGCCAAGGGTTGAATAATCCATTGATTTCCCTTAGTTGAAGTACTTATTTTTTCATTTGTCTCTCTTACCTACTCTCTGTCCCAGATTGTTACATTGCTGTCCCTGTTGAATCTCACCCAATTCAGAGGTTCCTTGGGATGACGAGTAAGGAGAAAGAATACTCAGCATGGGTAGCTGGTTTGCACCACAGCTTCAGGTGAATTTTTGGTCTCCAGTTGTGGCTTATCAACTCTCTTTAATTGGTGATTCCTGTAGTGTAGGTAATATTTAAGGAAGTTGTATAGTTCCATTGTACAGAACAAGGAAGAGATGCAAAATAGTGTGAGAAAGTACTTTAGAGCTGCTCCTGGCCTCTTAGTTGTGGGAAATGCTGTCTGGATCTATGGTGCAGGAAACAGATCCTCTGATGTAGGTCCCAAATTTCTGACACCATGAAGAGACAGACTGAATTCCTCAGTGTCTCTGATTTTCTTTGTCAGGAACTTTAGATACATGTGCAGATCAGAAAGAAGGATGCTCTATGGAAAGACTCATGAAGGGATTAAGCAGAGTGTCCTAGGGAAGCAACTAGCTTGTAAGAAAAGCCAAACTGAAAGTGAGCACTACTGCTTGCCAGAGGAGATTATTCTTTTAAGAGTTTTTTCTGAGACTAACATTTTGTCAAGAAAACTCATAACATGTTGAGTAATGTGCAACTGCTGTAGTTTTATTTACAGTTGTGACACCCAAAGCCACCAGTGTAGTGCATTTTAAAATATTATCCTGATTTAAATGTGTCTGTGAGTATTTATATGTCTTATAAGAACTTCTAGCCATTATGTTGGATAATTAAGTAGCATTCTAATTAGACAACCTTAATGAAGTGTTTCAGAGACAACACGCATAAGTCCTCATTTTCTCTGGTGTTTAGGAAGCACAATAAAAAGCTATTTGCACAACATTGTGTAGTATAAACTGGCTATTGTAAGTACATTTTATTGTGAATCTGTATTTGTGTACAAATACATAAACCTTATCAAGAGTAAGAAAGTAATCAATACTCCACTGTTACATTACTTGTCTAAGGTTATGCTTTATGGGATAGATTTAATATTTTGAAACAGATCTAAGAGAAAAAGCTCAGGTAGCTGGAGGTTACTATTAAATTAAGGCTTTGATATTTAATTTTTACCAGTGAGGAGCATATGTATTCTGCTGATCACTCAACAGCTAAGACATTACAAGTTGCTCACTATTCTGTATTTTTATGGGTTAATAATAAAATATTTATTTCCAATACAATGCAAATAGAGACTACTGCCAAGTTGGGATAAGATAATAACATAGCAGAGATACAGTTTAGAAAACACAGGTTGTGTTCTTCATGCTCTTATTTCTTGGAATGGTTGACAGGGAAACATGTGACAATCAGTTTGAATGATTTTTTGAGTGAGCAGGCTATTATTTTTCTTATGGCATCATGCAGGGTAAGTGATTTCTCTTGTAACTGCAGGGCAGGTTTTGTGGAGATACATGACCCAAACCATAATAAGACTCAGTGAAGGGCATCAGTGAAGGGAATAGGTGCCTTTATTTTCTAAGTTGCACTGGATTACAGATGGCTGGATTAGAAACTTTTTTCTGATGCTGTACCTACAGATGATGTGCTTAGTTGCTGTGCAATGCATGAAGTGGAAAGACAGATTTGTTGTTTAGTATGGGACACTGAAAGTGATTACATCAGCCTCAACAGCTGTGAATTGCTTCAAACTCCTAAAGGAGAAGGCAATACAAACCATAGTGTTTCTGTATTTTCTATGAGGAGGAATGTCAAAGAGTCAAGACTGAAGAACAACAGCAGATGATAGTAGAGTGTCATTGCTATTAACATGTTTCGTTAATTTATTTCTCTACAAATTTATAATATAGTTAAATATGTTTTCATAAAAGAGTATTTTAAGGTCTAGGAATTTGTCATTGTTTTTAGACTAATTTTTAATCCTTGAGTTAAATTCTAATTATACAAGATACTATTACTATTTATTACTCCTGTTTTTCAGAACATCTTTGTTTACTTTGTTAATTTTATTTTCAGCCTGGTCAAGCAATGTAACATTTATTAGGATATTAAAAACATAGCATTGAAGCTGTAAATAAGTCATTGCCTCCAAAAAAAAGAACACAGATGAAAACAATATGATAAAGCTTGTAGTTGAAATAAATTATGCCTTGGGAAAAAAAGTAATTTGCACAATTAGGTGATACAATAGAGTGTTCCATAATTAGGTGCAATACAAGTGTAACCATCCTTAATATCAGTAGTATGCAAGCCTTTCAGACTTCATTAAAGAGTTCCATTGGAACATGTGAATAATAGGATTAATATAGCCATGGGCACTGCTGGGTCAGCTGGCAATAGATCAATCCACAACGTAGAGCATATTAAAAGGATTATAGATTAGCAATTAGATGGCTTTTTCATGAGCAAGAAATAGTTCCTCAAGCTTTGCCAAAGGTTAACAGAGATAGGATGTCGATTTTTCCAGTTTATAATCCAGTAAGAGCTGTAAGGTAAGGGAAGTTATGGCATTTTCAGGATGGTAAGAATGATACGAACAAAACGTAACAAACCTTTTAAGATCAGTGGCTTGGCTTCACAGAGGAACTGTTCTTAAATGAAATGAAGAATATGAATATATACTCTTAATAACTACATCTCTAAGAAAAAATACTTCAAGTGAACTGTCTGAGAGGTAAGAGACACTTTTAAAGCCCTTTCTATAGCATTCTGTTTGAAAACTTTTGTTGCATTTCCGAGAACATAAGTTCTTTAATTCAAACTCTACAAATCAATGCTGAGCATTACTAACATTATACACCATTGGAATTATAGTTTGACACTTACTTTTAGTTTGTCAATAATACAGATATCTAAGAAATTTTTATAGCTTCCTGATGAAATACTGGATGGCAATATTGGTATGTTTTCAGCTGCATAAAGAGAATGTAGTATGTAGAATCAATATATATTGATCACACTGGGAGCTGAGTCTCAACATTTCTAAAAATCAGGTCACTTACTTGGATAACTCAGTGTGCTTTTATTTCATATGTCCAACTCTGAAAATGTGAGTTTTTGTGTAAAGGGAGACATAAATGTATTAAAGTTGAAATTGGCATTCAAATAGGAAATAAATCAAGGATACCTGGAAATAAAAGAATGATTAACAGTCAGTAATTTATTCAACAAACTTAAACATTTATGTCTGTTCATGAAGAAGTTTTACTCCCTCATTATTCAGCTGTCTTGTTATCTTTCTGCAGAAATTTTGGGAAAGAGGCCTGATTGTTAGGATTTTGCTGAGTCTATTTGACTCTGTAAGAAATGCTGGAGAATTTTGTGATATTAAAGGCAAGCAAATAACAATAAAGATTTTTCTGAATAATGTTTCTGCTGAATAATAAAGGGTTTTAAAAGATTCTTTTTAAGAAGCAGGAATATTTGCAAATAATTGCAAAAAAAAGTATGGGAATTTACTGAAAACCAGTTTATTTTTAAGAATTAATGGTTGTACGGGTTAAATGGCATTTAGACTAATTAAAATACTTCTTAATAAATTAATTGGAAATCAGAAAAGTTGGAAACTTTTCATAAATTGTATGATACCACACTGCCTTCACTGTAATGACATCCTAGACATCTGAGTTGGATGAAAGGTTTAAAACTAATTGTCCCTTCTTACTCTGCCCAAACCAGCAACTATGTTGGGGTTGTACCTACATCATATACCTCTCTGTATCATTTATTGGTTTTAAACAACAAGAATTTTCTGGCAGAATCTGTCTCTCTGAGTACCTGAAAAATTATGACGCAAAATCAGTCTCTAATTCTAAATGCCTTTTTATTGTGCCCATTACAAGTTATTAGCTCTAGAGTAAATGCATCAACTTTCTATACAGAAAACACTTAAGGAATAGAGGATTATATACAATATACATGATTTAATATTTTTTTCGTAGTATTACTTTCTAATACTGGGGATATACAGTAATATTTTAATCTCAGTTAACTTCCATTTTTTGTAATTGCTCTTGGCATTCAGAAAAGCAAAAAAGGCAATATTTTCTATTTCAAAAGTTTGAAGACTGCATTTCTGACTGAAATCTGTATAATTACTGCTTTAACTTTAGCTGAACCATAGGGGAAATTTTATAAAGTAGGGATTTCTAATTACAATTCCTTTCAATTTAGTTGAATTGTGACAGCTTCTCTGATTTTGACAGACAAGAAACAAAGTGTTTGCGTTGCAATGACAGCAACGTCCATGACACTAATTGCAACTTTTGTTGGAAAATGTCATGAATAAAATTTCAAATAAGATCCACGCATAAGGCTGGCTCTTCACTCATTCTATTTCACAACAGAATTCTGGGACATTAACATTATTTTTGTCTTAGAGTAATAATTTTTGCAGCAACTACAGACAGTGAAATAGGTAGCAGTCGTCAATGATCACTGAAACAGCCCAGTCAATTCACTGACTTTATAAAATGTTTTGCAGCCACTGCTCCTGAGTGACCCGAAGAATGGTGCTATATGCCTAATTATTTTCTTGTTTAATACAGAAAATATCAAATGATGTTGTTATTATTTCTAGAACTGAGACATTTGCATTTTTTGTTAAAATCAAAAAGTGACAGCTGCTAAAGGTGGAATTTTCATAAGCTCATAAATAACGTAGGAACAGAATGCCCATTTTTTTTTCTTGTGGTGCGTGCTTTTAAATTCAATTTAGTTAAGACTTTTTAGAGTGTTTAAATACTGTGAGAGTCTTATTTTCACATTTTTTTCAGGCTAGGTTTGGTAATTTTAATCCACCATTAAACTGGATGCTTTTATAAACCTCACTGGGATTCTAACTCTTCCTTAGGTGCCTACATAGCCCATATAAATACAACCTTCATATAAAATCCTACCTGGAATATGCCAAGGTCTTGCCCAGGGGAATTAAAATGGCAAGGAAACATACCTCCCCATTTTCAATATTATTGTTCTGGTGATAACTGATAAACCCCCTTAGAGTGCAAGGAAATTATATTGTCCTATCTTTATAGAATTTTTCAACATATACATAGTGTATGCTTGCAAGAGAACAATGTTGGAAAAAAACATTCAGCGAATATAAAATTGGGGTAGTCGGAATAGAATCTACAGAACATTTTCTCTTTGGGGAAGTTGAAGGTGGGGAAGAGGAAACAAGGTTAAATCTCTTAAACTGATACCGAAGTAACTTTCGCATTGGGTCAATAACGAGCGCAGTGTCCCGTGGAGTGCTTTGGCAGGACTTCTTTTAGTGGACCCCAGTACTTGAATTTGCCAAACCTCCCAAACCTGCACGTTTCACAAAGTACTCTTCAAAGTCAACCCCCTGTTTTCTACCTTAAAATAATTCTGACATTATGACAGGTCACAGTATTAGCCTTTTCCCTGTACTACACGGCATCTCCGTATGTCCTGACTGAATCAGGTTTTTTTGATTTATGTCTTCTGTAATGAACTCAGATTGCCATAGCTGCTTATTTCTTATCTATCAATGCATTATATCTCCAGACCTCTGTCTGGTTTCATCATTTTCTTCCTTGTCAGCCCACACAAATGTCTTTTTAATGTCACCTTCTCACTTTATACAAAGAGTTCAGACCCATGGAGATGAGCGTGGGAACTCCCTCTCAGCCCTTTCTGTATCAAAGCAGCTGACATGAAACTACCTTTCCCTACTCCCTTTTCAACGCTTCTTCCCTGTTGAAACACAGTGGACTAAGAATAAAGTTTAAACCCTTACACTCCCATATCTTAATCCTTATCACAGCAGCTAGGTAAGCTGAAGTTTACAATTATGCATACATATATATAATTGCATGAAGGAAGTGCTCCTCTAGTAACTAGCACATTTCCTTCTGTAAGTAAAGATTTCTCACTGAGGCTGACAATGTTATATTCCCCATTCACTTGTGAACTTTACCTTATGGGAGTTACAATGACTACACAATCTGTCCTTCTCAGAATCCTTTTCTATTAATATTTCCCTTAGGAAAGGCTCCCCTTTGTGGCAGAGTGTCCTGTCCAGACCTTTTCACCTCCACATGGCATGTAAAGTCACTGCTGCTAGTACCACATTACTCAAGAAGTTACTTCTACTCAGGCTGCAAAAATCCATAGTTATGTTAATAAATAAAGAGCAGTGAGATCTCCTCTGAAAACTTGCTCTGTAAGTGTGAATAACCCAATTCAATTTCCTTTGGGTTTGCGTTTTGGAGTTGTATTATGTGATGTTTAGTAAGGTGAAAATGGCAACAGAAACCTTGCAACAGCTGTGAAGCTTGTAATGGCTCTCAACTGAGCAAAATCCCAGTGACCAGCAATAGCTGAACATCAAAACAGTCCTAAGTCCTCCATCACTATTCATTGATGCCGTCTTTCTCTTCTGTCACGTACCTTAGAGTCATACCTTCTGTCCAGTGTGGGTGAGATTAACAAATAGAATGAAAATCATTACTGAGGGCTCCCAAAGCCCTGTGGATGTAAGCACGCCTGTGTGGAACTCTGCTAAACAGCTCCCTAAGATGTGTGAATTTCCTTGTCATTTGTTAAGGCTTTTTTTCCTTAAATGTGCACCTATTTCTATAGAGTGCTGTTTTCCCCTTCATTTATGAACATGCTTATAATCTCACTCATTATGTTATAAAAAATATAAAACTCAATGGTAAGCTTGTGGTATTCTGAGCATTATTGCTAATATTTATTCTTCTAAGTTATGCACTTATTTTTTTTTTTCACTTGCAGGTGAAAGTGGATATAGTAATATCGATCTATCCAAACATTGATGTCTATTTTTTTTCTAGTTATGGAGCTATATGCAGACTGTGTATTTCTATAGATAAATCTATTATGTGGAATAACTGTTTTAATTAATGCTATGATATCTGAGAGCAACTGTATGAAATAGCACAGAGAAACAGCTCATTTTTTCTTTCTTTATACTTAAGAATTTTTGAGAGTAAGATGTAGTTTATATGCTTTCATAGAGATTTCTCCAGGAAAATGCCAATTCCATAAAAGGTGCTAGGGAACATGATTGCATGTAGATTTAATGAAAATATTTTTTTCAATTTGTGAGAGTCTAAGAAAATAATGTATTTTGATGGTCTGTACAAACATGGTTTCATATTCATGTTTTAATCAAAAGTAATTAGTTGTTTTATAATCAAAAAAGAAACTTGGAAAGCATTTTCCCTGTGTTTCTACCTAAAGCATATTTCCAAGAACAGCATATCTGTGAAAAATATGTGATTCTGTATTGTCTTCTTTACTGTTTAACTATTACAGGAGTGAAATGGGAGTGATATGTAACTATAACATCTAACCCTAAAATATCATGGTGTAAAATTATCTCAAGACAGAGAGAGCAATTTTTGCATTAGTCTTTCTTAGAAATACATACAGTATTTTTCCTATACTAAATGTCTTCCATTCAAATTGCTATTGGAGAACTAAGTCAGATTTGCTGAGAACTCAGGGCCTTATATTGTTTTTTAATATTTTGTACCTAAAGTGTGTAATGTGCTGTAGAATTTCAGCATCCAGGCAGAAAATTGTACTGTAAGCTCATAAGGGTTATGTCCATCACAGTCTAACTGTATTCTTTTTCTCAGAGTCGATAATTTTATGACCTGTTCAGCTGTTCAAAGGGTAATATTCAGATTCCTGATTATGCTGAGAAATTGCCTCCAAACAGCCATCCTGGGCAGTCTTGTTAAACAAACAAGGTATATGACTTATGGGTCACAAATCGCTTGTTAGATCCTGTTGTAGAATACTGATATAATTGATTGAACCTGCTCACCTTCATTTATAATATATCTCCCTTGGGACTCATTTCAGTTTATTCAAAGGCTGAAAAAACCCCAACTCTACCCCATATGCAAAAATCCCAACCAAACAAACACAAACCATAAGAGAAAAATGTCATGGCATCACTGGAGGAAGTCTAGCAGTGGCTTTCCTTCTTGTCTCTAAAGGTTCTAACTAAATATTTCTATTCATTGTTTTTAGGCCAACTGCATTGTGCTGTCTCTATGTGTCCTCTGTTCCATTGGCAAGTTGCATTTATTCCATCATATGTTACAATAAAAATAAGCTCCACAAGTGAAAGTAGCAAAGGAAAGTAAAGATCTGGATGGGTAAAAGGCCAGAGAAATAGCAAAACATTGTATAGTGAAAGAAAGAGTAGAGTCCACATTATTGCTAGCAGTACAGAATGTGCATGGTGATGGCAGGTAATCATAGTTTCTACTTACTACTCCAATATAGGGCTAAAAAGAGGGGTATTTTATGAATGTTGAGGATATGACTGGAAGAAGACAGAATTTGCACTGGGGACTTCTTTTTATCAATTAGAGAGACCTGGCACAAAAGGATGCGGTAACATTGTGGGAAATTTCCAGCCTGCCTGAGCTATTCTGAGGCTCCTGTGGTGTTTGTGAGGCTGGAAGGGTCCTGAGCAGAGAAGGGCTGCAGGTGTGTGTGTGTGTGTGTGTGCGCACATGTGTGTGTCAGGCATTTTCTGTTGTCATTACAAAGAACTGTGCTTTTCATCCTTCAGTCTTAACTGCCTTTGCTTCTCACCTGCTTGCTGGCCTTGTTAATAATCAATCACATTTTATTCACTTAACCTTTGTTTGCCTGCTCCCTGCCTCACAGTTTTGCATGTCGCAGTAGATGGCATGACTTCAGCTGTTTGTTGATTAACAAATGCACACTGTGTGTGCCACAGCCATTTTCACTTCTTCCTGGAGCCTCTTGCTGTAGCCACTTTAGCTGCTTCTTTGCATATTGATTGAACAGTGCTCGCATTGAGTATTGACTGTCACACACAATGTTCCTCACTTACCATTACTGCCCTTGTTTCTTTCTCCCTCATCACCATTCCTGTAAATACTGATGTTCATCCAGTTTCTCCTGCCCTTATATTTCTCCACCATCTGCATCTTTGTTTCATTCTCATTCTTGTAAATCAAGCAGATACAATCATTTCTTTTCTTTTTTGCTATTGCCTTGAGAAACATTTCTCCTAATCACTAGTATGGCCAATCTCAGGAGTGCAGCATTCAGAAATCACGACTCAGCCTCCTTCGTCTCAGATCAGGTTACTGATCTAATACTGGAAAAAACCTTTTTTATTTTCCATTTTTTTCCCTCACAAAATAAATACAAGCATCTAGCCTTTTAAGATATGTAGGAAACCTAGGTATTAATATGCAGGCATTGTTTACAACTCTTGGGAAAATAATTAAGTCTTAATAATAATAATAATAATAAAAATAGCAACAACAATAATAATAATAATAATAACAATAGCACCTGCTATCACCAAATAACAAGAGCCTGATATCTGAAGACAAAGACCAGCTAAGATAAAGACAGGATGACGGAGAAAAAAGTGCTCACACTGCCTGAAGTGACAGGAGATGATAATGAACGTACCAGCTCTATAAACCACAGGTCATTTTATGGAAGGCAACCTTGTGAGCAAGGAAAGAAAAAGCAGATTTAGGGATAAAAAGAAAGAAAAGAAAAAATATCTATCATATCCCTGGCACTCTGGTTATCATATATTTGCATGTAACACGGAGCTGAAGATCAATGGAGAGAGTGCAACAAGAAAGAATGTTGGAAAATAATAAGACACAGTCCCATATGGGGAGAAGAAAGAATCAGCAGCATTCCTCTCCCGGCAAAGAGGAAGAAATTCTGTCACCAGCATCACTTGCTTTTCTTTGAGTGAGTGACTGGACTAAATGACCTCCACTGATCTCTCTCAATCATCATGTCTCTGACACCAACATATTTTTAGTAAAATTGTGAAATTACACATTTCAACCTGTTTTCTGTTGATATTATTCTTCTGTTTGTTTTATTGTTGTTGTTTTTTATTTCTATCCTCAAAGGAAGGTTTCATTGGCAATTTTCTGTCAAAATACTTTCTGGCATAGGGTTGCTACATGGAAATACATTGCCAGTGTGAAGATAGGAGACTGTTAGAACATTTTTGTTTTCAGTTTAGGAACATCACAAGAAAAGTTGTCCTTTACTGGAATATCTTAATTTTCAAATGCAATGAAGAAATTTTATTTTGGGACAATAATGACTACACTCTGATTACAGCCTTGGAGCTTCCTATTTCTTGTCTCTCTGGTGGTTTAAGTTCTCTGCATGGGCTGTATTTCTCTTAATGTGTCCTAGTCTCCTTGACTCGTTTCCAGGAATGTGCTGGAAACCCTATAAACTTGATCTATTGTGAGAGATGTAATTTGGCAAAAAAGCCAAACTCTTAGAAGAAAATATAATTTGACATCCAAATCAAAATACCTAATGAGGTTCTGCAAGCAGGTCCCAGGATATAACATAAAAAAGATGGGGAAAGTGCTAAAGATAGGGCAGCAAAGAAGAAATCCAGCAGAAGTTCCCCACTCACATATGCCATGGACAGGGGAAAAAATTGCTTGCTAAGTTAGGCACTGGCAGTGAAGTGAGGGGGCAGCAGGAACTGAAATCAGTGCTTGCTGAAGACAAGTGAGGTAGAGCAAATGCATCAAATTGAACCCTGGGCTACACAGCCCCACCCAGGCTCATGGCAATGCCCCCATGGCCATGGGGGCAGGCAGGTACTGCTCAGTGCTGTATTTAGCAAACCTTCCCCACCAAACATGGACTTTCTTTTTGTTGTATGGAATTTTTACTCATCGCTCATTTTCAAATGGATTTCTTCCCCATACTTTTTTAGGTCATTACAGATTGCAAAGCCTTTTTTTTTTTACATTTTTTTAAGTTGAAAAAGCTGACATGTTTCTTTGAATTCTTGTAAAAATACGTGCATTTCAAATTTTATTTTTGAAAAGCTTCTCCTGTGCATCATGGTTGGGAAGATGAAAGAATTGACTTAAACATATCTTATATATAATATTACAAAGTAAGGAAAAATGTGTATTTGCTCCTTTTAGCCAAAACTTGAACTTTGAATGTCTAAGTAAGCATGTTTGAACACTACAAATATTACTTTTATATTAAACTTTGCATTTTCTATTTCTAGCTCATGCTTGCTTAATCTCACCTTAAACTCTTTGATACTCCTTGAGAGACTTCTTGTGCTTAGACACTTTAAGTCTCTTCCCATTTCAGGCCCTTTCTTGACTGAGTGTCTTTGAGGTCACCTTGCTGATGACTTGCTTGACTTCACTCTTCTTTTGACTGATGCTATAAATTACCCTTTTTTTCTCCCAATTTGTCCACTATCTTTTGCTGTTACATTCATTCAAGACAGTCTGTCTTTCCCTGCTCCTCATTCAATGATTCAGTTTGGATCTTGCTATTTTGATAATAGCTGTATTTTCCACTGCTTGAGTAGTGTCCTACTCTTGAGAGTACTCTTATCCTCCTATTTGAAACAGAAATTCTTTACAATCAGTTTAGCTCATGCACCATGCATTCTTTAAATGGTCATATTTTACAAAGCGGAGCGATGTAGAAGACATAGCAGCAAACCAAGAGAGTATCTGGTGCTTTGATTTATTCTGTTGGGTACGTCTGTATTCCAGAGGGTGATGAGCCTTAGTGAAGGAGAAGCACATATATGATGAGTGAAGGTTTCTTGATTCTTGGCCCTTGGTAATAATAATGTAGGAATACAATTAAGCAACTTTAATTGTAATTATGTAATGACTTGTTCTGTTTGGTATGTGCTAAACTACTATAATATACACCAACACTTTTATATTCCCATGAACTGCTTTTGGGATCATTCCACAGTGGCACTGAATTTTCATATTTAATTTAATTTTTCTCAGACCTAACCGCTTTTCAGAGACTAACTGCAGCTTTGATAAATGTTCTTTCTAGACTAGTTAATATCTTAGACTAATAAAAGGTATTTTAATAAAAAAATGTAGCTTCCAGCTAGAGCCCAGATTTCAAAAGATGAGAACATCTAGTTTTCCATTTCTTTTTGTCTGAATTAGTCACTTTAGTTTAAAGACTTTTTTTCCAGACTGATTAAGAAGAAAGACTGACAAATTGAACTTCAGATTTACTCTTTCACCAGACTGATACAAGAAGCAGGTAATGAGATCGACTCATTGTTAGTCACAAAGAGGTTTCTTTGAAATGAAACATGTCAGACATACTTATCGCTTTAACAGTCACAGAGATTGATACAAACAAAAGCAAGACACTTAGGCCTACTGTTTCTTCCACAGCTGCTAAAGCAACTAATGTATATCCTCACAGCTTCTCAGAGCTGCCACCAATCTGAAACCAATGTGAATTCCTAAAACTGCATTTCTTAATAGTAATTTGCCAACAGTATATGCTATTATTTGTAAAGCTACTGTTTCTTTGTGTAGAACTTCCGTTCCTCTCCTCTTGAATAAATTAAACCTCAGCTATCATTTTTTGAGAAGACTAAATTTTTTTTGTATTAAATGTAGGAACAGCAGTGGAAAAAAAAGGGCAGGGTTTAGTACCCCCCAGCACAAAGGAGTTAATTGACTTTTCCTGTTAGCAGACACCTTATTAATAGATTGTGCTCATTTATAAAAGAATCACAGAACCAAAGAATTAGGTTGGAAAAAACCTTTGAGATCATCAAGTCCAGCCTATGACCTAAAACCACCTTGTCAACTAGACCATGGCATTAAGTGCCACATCCAGTCTTTTAAAGACCACCAGGGATGGTGACTCCATCGCCTTCCTGGGCAACCCATTCCAATGTCCAATCACTCTTTCTGTGAAGAATTTTTTTCCTAATGTCCGGTCTGTTAAGCCACCCGTGTGTCCTTTTGTCCTGTCACTGGTTGCAGGGAGAAGAGATCAACCTTTACCTGGCTCCAACCTCCTTTCAAGGACTTGTAGAGAATGGTAAGGTCAGCCCTGAGCCTCCTATTCTCCGGGCTAAACAACACCAGCTCCCTCAGGCACTCCAAGGGTATTCTAGGCCCTTGTTGTCTAGACACCAGCCTTGTTGCCCTCCTCTGGACACCTTTGAATATCTCAGCATCCTTCCTAAATTGGGGGGCCCAGAACTGGACACAAATTTGGCCCTTCAACGCTGGCCTGACAGATAAAGACTATATTCCAAGATGAGGAGTTAAGTCACATCATATGATTTTCCCAGGTTCAATAAGACCCACCAGCCTTGGTATGGGAGAAAAACTAGTGAGTTATACATAAAACAAATCAGGAGATAAGTGGATGGAGTGGGAAGACCTAGTTGACTGGTGATATGGATGGTTAAGAGATTTTAAGAGATCTTCCATTGAGCTTTCTTCTGCTACATATCATTTAATGCCACAGAAAGAGACAGAACACCAGCAACTAATGGAGAGAAAGAGAAAGGGGTTGTACTAATTTCTTTACCATGAATCATCATGGGTAGAATCAGTACTCCTCTTTCACTTCCCATTCCCCCTCCTCATCCACACATGAAAGAAAATGTTCATAATTTAAAGTAAAATTCCAATGAAACAAGAAAAGCCTTCTACACTCATGAAGGACAAAAATACTGGATTTTGCATGCAAAATGCCTAATTTTGCTAGCTTTTCCAGGGTTTTCTCTACTAAAGAATTCATTTTCTTCATCCACCAAAAATTTTTTCCCACCTGAAAGTTTCTTTTTTTTTCCTTCCCTCTCTACCCTGGCCCCGATTTCTGCCTCTCTCCTACTGAGAAACCTCACTTATTTGCATTTCCTTCAGTACTCACAGTACTCATAGTTCTGCTTCTCAGTAGAGGAAACCATATCTCTCTTTTTGGTTATATCAAACTCCCACCAAAAGACAGCCAAATTGCTCCTCTTTTCAAGGAAATGTAAAAATAAGAGACTCAACTACAGCATATCTGAGGAGACCTCAGAAACACAGGAGATATTTACTATGTGCAGGTTATAAATACCCTTCCAAAAAATAAATTTAGTTTTGATTGTTGAGAAAAATAGGCTCACCATAAAGAATGCGGGGAGCAAAGTTCTGATAATGTAGTCCGTTGTGGGAGGTTTTGGGGTGTCCTTTTGGGGATGAAAGGTTGTTATTCAGCAATTCATCTTTACAATCATGACTGAATGAGTATTTCATTTCAGTCCTCATTCTGCTCTATTGATACACATCTATCAGTCCTGCTATGGGAATGAGTGACAATGCCCATTATGACAAAATTCATGTCTGCTTTTCTCCTATTAGGACACCTGTGCAAAGATAATTCCCAATGGCAGATTTAGAGTTTTTTATTGTCCTCCCTTCCATTGTGAAACCATAAAAATCCAAGTGCAAGAGAAAATTTGACTCAGCATCACTACAAAAATATCCATTTTTTTAACCTTTTTCTCTGTTTTAAAGCAAGTCGAGTGTGATTTTATTTCCATTTTAATATGAAATAGTCTCTGTTTGCCCCTTGGGATCAGTTGATTTCCCCTTCTTTCAGTCTCTGTAACTTATCTAAAACAAACCAAAACAAAACAAGCTGCACAAATTTGGAGTGAAAATCCACCAGCTGCTCCTATGTAGATAGGCAGCCTGAGCATTTCCAGTCCTTCCTTGCAAAGTTTGTGTTCTAGATTTGCTGGCAGTTGGCTCTGTGTGCTGTTCCTCTGGGAAAGTACACCTAAAATGATGCAGCACCCAAGTCACTCCTGTGATATTAAAAACTGTTAAGAGAAACATAATCTGATAAAATGACTCTGATAAAAGTGCCATTTAACCATTTTGTATTATATGTTTATCAAGACAATAACTTTCAAGAAAGAGAGACTTTTTCTTTTCCCCTCCCCTCCCTTCCACTCTTCATTTTTTGAGAAAGCATATAGGTAGTGCTATATTTTTGAGCTCTGTTGGAGTCAGGGTATGTGAGAAGCTTTTCCTCCATTTTGAAAGAGACAGAAATATCATCAGTCTTTTGACTGGCAGCAAACTCAGATTCCCTCTGTAATGTCACAGTGTTTGTGGCATTTGCAGGCAGTGGTGCAACTTCCCCCACAGTAAATAACTGCTTCCTTCCCTGGCGAGGAAAGGAAGGAGCAGCCCTAGTTTACATGTGGGAACTGATGAACAGTGGATGTTGTGTGCCTTTCCTATTTCCTTTATCAGTGTTTAGGCCTTGGGAAACCTTATCAGTTTCTGTAGTACCATCAATATCACCAGTAAGGGGATTGGGTATGTGGGGAAAGGTAGCACCTGCCTCTTATGGATGTCTAGTTTCAATCCTCACCTTGTCTTTTCCTTAGCACTAACTGCAAGAAATGCCTAACATGGCCCTTCAGGTGTTTTCCCTCCACTGTACACAGATTCACATCTTCTCTATCCCCTCAGATTTCTGCTAAGGCCTCAGCTGTTGGAACAAGGAGCACTATGCTCCCAGTAGACCCCTTAGTCTTGCAGGAGCAAAATTGAGTTTGTCTGCATTGTTAAGAGAAGACTTCAGGGAACTCTGCCCTAATATATTGTAATTCTTTACAGAATGAAAAAAAATTTTCTGCCCTCTCAGAAATCTTTGCATGGTATCAGTATAAAAACAAAGTTTCAGTGAATTGGAACAGTTTTTTATATTTACTTAGATATATTTTCCCTTCGTGTTTTTGCTTAGGAAAAGCAACTAAAATCTGAAATAAAGAACTCTTTCAGATAAAAACATACATAGAAGAGAACATTCTGTTACTTTTTTTTTTTTTTTTAACAAAAAGCAGCAGAAACTGAACCTTTGTAAATTTATTTTCTGATGAGTCAGTGTTTTCACACAAAATAACATTTCCCAGACAATTTCCTAAAGGGCGGAGAGTCTTGGCTAGATTGTGGATACAGACTGTTCCTTAATATTGCACTAGTCCTCAGTGTTATCCAAGTTTATCTGTAGAATGAGTTGCTTAGAAAATATTTGAAGTTCTCTTCTAAAATATATGCTGTATATTGAAGTTTTGTTTCTGTATGGTAATGCATCTACAGACGTTAATCTGTACACCTTTCTATTCAACTTGGCAAACATAACTGTGATTATATGTTTAAAACAGAACAATTTAAATAATAACAAAAACCCCTGCTTGCTCATTTTTACACTGGAATGTTGGTAATGACACAGAACTGGCTTGCTGTGTCTCCCCTTTGTGCTGGAGGCCTGATAGGATGCCATGATGAGCTTACTCTTTTAAGCCTAAGGGCTTAACAGTAGCAGCATATGACAATTTTCTTATCAGAGTCTGCTTTGCAAGGCACACAGGGAGGAGAGAGTGGACTGTCATATATGGAATGGTGTGGTAATTAAGCATCACTGTTCAAGCATGGAATGTGAAAAAACCCAAGGGTTTCACTGTTAGGCTTCTTACACGATTGCAAAACATGCCAGTGCAAAGCGTTTTTGCCTTGCAATAAGAGACTTTTTATTTTTGAGGAAAAAAAAGAAGCAGTTATTAAACTCAGCATGGAGACAATCTGAAACAGGATCTTCATCAATCAGATTAACTACTTTCCAAGATGAAAGTAGACGAGGCACAGTGTGAGCCTGAGAAGATATTTATCAAAACCCATATTAATAACCACTTTCAGCCTTCTCCTGACAGTTTCATCTTAGCTTCCATGTTTAACATTTGAGTATCATATGTTTTTGTCAGGATGAGGCTGCTAAGAGCATCAATTAATTAATTCCTCTGAAGTATGGTTTGGAAAGGTAATAAAGTAACATTCCCTAAGGCCAGAACCAGTAATGGTAAGCAGCATTCTGGTGCTGTGCAATTCGTTACTTCAGAAAGAAATTAAAAGCATGGAATTATTTCCACTTTTAAAAGCAGAAGATATTCAACTTTATTTTAATAAAATTGCTGAGAGGGATCAATTTTTAAAAATAATATTTTCAAAGCTGATAAGGAATGTTGCTGCTTTTTATTTGTTTTATTTTAATAGAAAAAAAGTAGAATGCTTCTGGCAAAATAAAAGGCAAAAAAGATGACTGGAATATGTCTTAACACTGTTATTTATTTGTTATCATTATTATGATTTGCCTTGTTATTTAGGTCTTACTGTTCTGTTCTGGAATTTTCGCTGTGGGGTGAAGGAAGCCTGCTGACAATACAGAGAAATTAACCCTCTCCTTGTTTCTCCTAAAATTCTCACTGGAAATTTCAAGTATACAGTAATTTGTCCAGCCTTTCCCCTGGTTAAAACCAGTGAGATTCTTGCTTCTTTAACTCTGTAAGAAAAGAAATGTTTTATCTTGTAAGTAGTGGAAGGAAAGCAAGGATAAAGAGCTGTTAGGTGACCTAGGAAAACATCAAGATAGTATTTTTTTTTAAATCAGAAGTAGGTTGTTGTTGAACTTGGTTACCTTGCTTTAATCTTGCGAAATACATGCAGTCTTTTACTTCCACATCCTTTTAGCCCCACCACAGATGAAGTAATATGCCTATGCAAAAAGACATATGTATGTAAGCTGTTGATAATGGTAGCTCTTTTCTTGCTGCCTGTGGGAATGTCAGCCTGTAAAATTAGCATGTTCTAATGACGGCATGAGCCAGATCAAAATGTTCTGCTTGCTACTAAATAGCAATTATTTAAGCTACTAAATAAATGTCTCCACACATTTTATATTAATGTATTTCAATCTGATCTTGTCAGAGAGTGAGATTCAGGTGTTCATACTTTACATCTTGTATGTGAAGTGTGTAAATGTGTGTCTGTGATTCCTTTGCCTACCAATTCTCTTTTACAGCTTTTGAATCCTTTGGTTACTCAGTTTGGGGTAGTTCTGAAGACATTTGTGTTCATGGGAAGTAACTGCTCTGCCCCCCAAGATAGCCAGAGAGGCAGTCACTGCAGAACAGGCTGAGAATAAGAAATTTGGTGGTCTTTCATAAAGAGCAACAGGACCGGGATGTTCTCTCTGCCCCCCACTGGAACAGGTCAGAAAACCACCCATAAGCGTCAAATGCTCTTGACATTCCTTAAGAACTATGTTGATTATGTTCCTATTCTGCATGGTGGTGCTTCATCTGGACACCATCATTCAGAGACAACTGGCCAAAGGAGCCCTGAGTAGCATCATCTCCCTTCCCCAAGAGTGGAGGTCAGTAGCCTACAAGCCAGACCTCCCCACAGACAGTGTCATAATTTCCAAAATCAACTTGTTTATAAAGAATATGGACATTTTTGTTAAAAAAAATTTAGGTGGTCAAATATCCATAAAAAACACCTTGCATTTTGCATGTTGAAGTGTGGCAGTTTTGCCTGGCCCAGTTTTTGCCAGTGGATAGGGTGGGGTACAAAGATGGCTCCTGCATGTCCTGAGTAAAGATTCTGGACATTTCTCCACCATGTCCAGCAGAGCCAATCTCTGACGGCTCTGAAGATGATGGACATGCTGCTGGCCAAACCTGGGCCAATTAGAGATGTTAGTTACGCCTCTGTGAAAACATATTTAAGAAGAAATCAAAACAAGGTAAGCACGCACTTCTTTGTAGCCAGGGAAGGAGGAGGAGGAGGTAAAAATATGTGAGGGAGAACAGCATGGAGGCACCAAGGTCAGTGGAGAAGGTGGGGGAGGAGATGCTCCAGGCGCCAGAGCTGAAAACCCTCTGCCAGCCGTGGTGAAGACCATGGGGGAGCAGGTGGTCCCCCTGCAGCCCATGGAGTCCAGGGGATGCAGAGAAACCCCCCACAGCCTGTGGGGAGGTGCCCACACCAGAGGAGCAGGTGATGCCTGCAAGAAGCTGTGATCCAGTGGGAGTCCCAGAGACTGAGAGTTGCAAAGGCCTTGCAGGAGAGAGAAAGGCCTTGCTCCCGGGATGGAAACAGCCTGGCCTTGGCTTGGAAATCTGCAGCCTGGAGAGAATCTCGGACAGCAGCAATCGGGCGGGGCTGCTCGTGAGATTGGACCCACGCCAAAGAAGTTTGCAGAGGACTGTCTCTCATGGGAGGGACCCCCATGGCTAAGTAGAAGATTCTTTTCCCCTGATGGACTGACCCTGACCAAAGGAAAACGCCTATGCCCTGCCCCCACCCCGGAGCTGTTGGTTAGAAGGAAGGAGGGAGGGGGTGAGCTGAGAAACGGCCTTAATAGGGAGAGCGGTGAGCAGAAAAACAGTGTTTGTAGCAGAAGAATTGTGGCGTTGGACTGACTAAGAAAAGCCACATATCTTGCCCCAACCCGGATCTGCTGGTTGAATGGAAGGAGGGGGCGAATAGAGAAACAGTGTTTTGTAGTAGAAGAATTGTGATGGACTGACTTAAAGAAAAACCCCACACCCTGCTCCTGCCTGGGAGTTGTTGGTTAGTTAGAAAGGTGGGAGGGGGTGAGCTGGGAAGCGGTGCCTTAAGAGGGAAGGGGGGTCAGTGAAGAAACGGTGTCTTGAGAGCTTATTTTTATCTCTGATTTATCCTCTGACTCTGTTAGACTAATAAATCACTTTTTTTTGCAACTTTGTTTCCCCGCCTGCTTTTGCCCTGAAGCTAGTGCGTCCCCTTATCAGTAGTCTTATCTCAACTCATAAGTCCAGTGTTTTGTGTTAGTTTTCCCTCTCCTCTGCATAGCTGCAGCAGGAGAGAGCATAGAGAGCAAACGTCGTAGGTGCCTGGCATTTAGCCAGGGTCAAACCCACAACATGAAGGCATAAATTTGACCCCTCTAACCTTCAAGAAAATGACACCTTTCCTCCTTCCAGGGAGGAATATCTGTCTGCTTCATTGTTCGCACTAGCAGTGAAAATGGCTCAATTATGCCTTTCCTCAATGAGAGAAGCAATGTCTTAGATCTTACAGAATATGGAAGAAAAAATCTCAAACCAGCCAATCAACCAACCATGATATCCATACTCAGTTGTAATTTTTTTACTTTCATTCTGACAGTGCATGTGACCAGTCATCAATAGTATCTGGAGATCCATTCTGTAGAGATCTTATAGCACCATCCAGATGAGCTCAAAATATTTTGCAGGATCTGCAAAAAACTTGCTAAGTTCTGACTCTAATAAACAGCTGAGCAAAGCGTTTAGCATTTGCAGCAGAAAACTCAGACTGGAAAAAATCACCTCTGGCAAGTAGGGCTCTGTGTCAATTCCCCTGACCCTGGCCAAACTTAGGATCTGATGCAGACGATGCTTGTTCCTGGTCTTCTGAGAGTTATTCCAAAATGGTCTGCATGGACTCAGGTTGCTGATGCTCATCAGTTTTTTTGTTGCCCTTGGGAGATGGGACTCAAGTAAATGCAAGAAAGGGGAGAGAAAACTTGGAAACAAAGTTAACAGAATGCAGAATTTTCTTATAGAAAAAAGTTTCACTTACACAATAGATAACTTTCATTAGCTCTCTTCTGAGCTGTTGAATGTTTCTACCTGATCGTCTTTCATTATTAACTGATATTGTGGAGGATTTATGCTTAACTGGTGAAAATGAAAGAAATTTTAAAAACATTTTCAGATAAAATAAAAAATAGCTGTCCAATTTACAGCTCATCTATGCTCATATACAATGCCAGGAGTAGTGGGTAGACATGGAGGTGTTCCCTGGCCTATCAGATGAACTGGTATGAATCAGATCCAGAGTCCTGTGGAATTCCTCTTTGCTCTTCTACATGTATAAAATTGCTATGTATGTATTGAAACCTAAACATCTTTGCAGAAATATACAAGTCTGAAGTGGTTTGATGCAAATTTTTTGCACCGTGATCTTTTCTAAAGTTTAAGGTAGCTGTAAGTGAATTATGGAAGATTTTCTGCGTAACACAAGGGGACTTTAAAAGGAGCGTGATAAGACTGCTTAGCAGCCAGCCAGAATCACCAGCTGGGGTCCCTTGATTTGCATTCAGAGGTTACAGAACATACAGCTAGAGGGAGGATTATGGAATTGAAAGGTCTTAGGCACAGGAAGACTGAGTCTATAAGTGCTGTAAAGAAAACTGGGAAAAACTCATGGAGCTGAGTTGAAACAAAACTAGTTTGTCTTCTGTTCTAATTTGGCTTCAGAGAATTAAGGGTTGATCTCTGCTAAACCTTATAGATTGTGGCTGAACTCTCTGAGCGTCAGAAGATCTGCTATTACTGTCTTCCCTGCTAGCGTGATTGTTGCTGCTGGATAAAGAAGGTGTACATCAAAGCAGAAGGATTAATGTGATTTAATACCACTATTCAGTCTGCAATTCTGCTCATGGAATTGATTATTTCAGTGTTTACAACTGTGGAAACTTAACATTTGGAAATGCGCAACACTTCTTGCTAAGGTAGCTAGTGTTAAAGAAACATCATCAAACTCAAGAGTAAGTCCACGTGCTAGAGCTGACTCAATGCTGTGTGACCATGCTGAAAATTAAATTTTGGTAGGTAAGATCTGTGAGGCACTAAAATGAGTATACTGCTTAAGATCAGTATAAAGCACTGATGCTGACTAAGAACAGACTCTACACCCTGACTACAGTTAAAAGCCTGAAGAGGCTTGTAAAAAAACCCCAGCCTACAATTTCTGCTACAACATCCTGGGATTCAGAGACCTTTTTAAACAAATATTTCCTTTCATGCAGTTTTGTGCTATGCTCCAGAGGGTCACTGGGACAGGTCAAAAACATGATCAAAAATATCTTCTCTGTTTCTCCTGCTTTGAAAACTTTTCCCTGCTGTTTGCTCACTATCAATTCTGGTTACTTTGTGTTACGCCTAAAGCCTGAAGAATGAAACTGAAGAATGAAACTGAAGACCAACACAATGCTGTTAAACACACACAGACAGACAACTTACAAAAAAAAAAAAAGAAAAAAAAAAAAGAGGAAACAAAGCACTTCTGTAAATCTCTTACTATCATTGAGATGTTGAGGTTTCATGTGTATTACAAGAATATGCATGTGAGTAGCAGCATAACATTACCTAGTGGAGCCATAATACATAAGATGCTGATGTGTCTTTACAGTCAACGATTATGGTCTGATAGCTCATAATTCCTGACCATGACAACCTAGGCTATAATTTTTTAGAAGGTCTGAACGGATTTATTGTGTTTAGTTCTTCATCCTGTGGCGGTCCTCTGATATTCAGGATCATTTGTGCAGCAGTGTTTGTATACTCTGCTAGCAGATGAATTTAGCTCATGGTGATTTCAGTCCACGTCAAGTTACAGGCTTTCTTTGTCTTTTAAAGCAAATCTGTGAAGCCCCTTTCTGAGAATTATCGTTCTGTCTGAGAACCTGCTAATTGACGAAGAATGTAATTTTGCTGGGTCAAAATGGGTGCTTCCTGGTAAACAACTCTTTCCCAATACTGTTTAAAAGCCCAGGGTTTTAGTGAGCCACACAGTGTGGCCATACTTTCAATATGCATTGTACTGCCCTATTGTCCTATTGAAACACATACTTCCTACAAGCAAGGGCTTGGTAGGTTCAAATTATGGTTTAGCACACCTGGCCAATTGGCATGTCTCTGAGATGACATCCAGAAAACGGTCTCCAGCCTTTCCTGACATTTACACGGAACTGTTTTCAGTGTTCATGTCCTTGGGCTGACTCTTAAGTGCAAGACAGCTTGTCTGGGATTTCAGGACTGTAATTGTGGCTCATACAGGACTTTTTGGCAACTTTTCTTTCCACCCTGACTATCAAAATTACATTTTTGTCTTTATTTTTATTTCATTTTTATTTTTAATTTACTTCTTTCCTTAATTTTACTGTTCAGTATAGCATATGTAATCCACCTGGCCCCACGGTGGTTCCTGTCCTGGGTTTGGCCAGCACAAAGTTAATTTTTTTGCAGTAGTCTTGAGGGAGCAGGAGCCTGGAGCTGTGTGGGAGAGTCTGGGTTTTTCTTCCATACCAGGTACATCATCCCTGGGGGGCAGAAGGAAGGGAGTCTGCTTCTGGAAAGATGGGCATAGCTTTGGGTGGAACAAAGTGTGGCAGGGTGGGGAGCCCTTTAGCCATTGCTCTTTGTCTTGGGGTAGAACTGCAGTTGGGTCAGCCTGGGTGAGCATTTTTTATGTAAATCACCCTCAATTTTGTACTCTTTCTGTTATTAGTATTGTTGCTGTTACTATGCATTTTCTTATCTCATTGCTTTTTCCAGTAAGTTGTTATCTCAACTTTGATCTCTGCCTTTTGTCTCCCACCAGAGGGGGAGAGGGGAGAGGCTAGTGGTTTTCTTTTTACACGGAGCACTAAGTTAGGAAGTACCATTCCCAAACCATGACAATTCCGTATCATGGCTCAAATGAGACGAAATTGATGAGGTCTGTATTTTTGTATCATGTCATTTTTAATAGCTTGATGTACCTTTTTTACTGCCCTATGGTTTTGAAAGCTCAGATAGAGTTTCTTTATCCTTTTGCTTCTAGTTTGCATACTGACCTGCAGCAGTTGTGCTTGTTCATAACTACATGCTCAGAATGACATGAATCCCTTTCCAAAATGACGTAGTTTATGGTCTGCACATGCAAGTTTCATATATTCAGTTGTAAAACTACAAAGAATCTGCTCACTGCCATCTCATGCAGGAACTGAGGGTTGTCCTATATTTTTGGAGAAACAATGTTCTTTTGCTTACTTTTACCAGTAAATAATGTAAGCCCAGAGAGGAATAGAATTTTTGAAAATCAGGAACATAGAGAAGTATTGTCAGTAATGAAATCAAAATATTTTAATTGTAATATACAATCTAAAAGATCCCTGATCCCTTTAATTCTGTAGAAAACAACTATTTTGTATTACTGAACTTTCGAGAAAAACTCACAGATTCCTGCCGGAATCAAAACCAAGAAACGAAATGGAGTGTCCCACCTGGTCATTTGAAATTGTGTTCCTATCAGTTAATGTCTTTGAATTAGATGGAACTTTATGCATGTATTTTTAGACAAACTATTGGTCTCTGTTAGATAAATTTTAAAGGTAGCAGGAGACCACTTCTGATATGTCCTGGCTGAAAACGTTTCACCTGAAGGAATTAGCCCATGCTCCTTGGACCTAGAATTATAATGCCATCTGGCACATATTATTTCAGTACCAAGTTCTTAATGAGATAAGGTCGAGCCAAACATGGATTCAGGGTACAAAAGAGTTTAATAATCTTTTATTCATTATAGTGAACATTTGCATATACTTTATGAGAACAGTTATTACAAGAAACTTTTCACCTTCTAGCATTCTTTAAAATACTGTGGCATGTAGCTCTTTCTAAAACATCCATAATATTTTTATTTCTGTTTTTTTTCCAATATTTAGAATCTTGTACTCATCGATTGGGATTCAAATTTATGTTAAAATAATTGCGTTGTGTCACACATAACACATTTTACAATCTAAGACAATAATGTGGAATACTGAAGATCCAACATTATCATTTCCAATCAATATAAGTTAGAAGTCAAATGTTTGAAAATTTAAACTCTGAAGTCCAGTTATCCCTTGTGTTACTGAATTGGGCATATTGCTATAGGGAGACAAAGATACAGCTTGATTTCTGGGGATGCATATTTACACATATTCACACACACGTCAAAGTCAGTTATCTGCTCAAACCTAGATGGCCAGCCAGTATAGCATTGCTAAAATAAAGCAGTTCTTTTACACCATGTCACACAAGGAACAGTACTATTAGCAATATGTCTGCTTGCTCTCAACTTCTTAGCCATGATAAAGGCTGAGGACACTCTTCAGTTCAATTTCAGGTGAAACAAAGAGATTTAAACAAAAAAGGTCTTGTGCAGGCATATCATGCACACTGCCTAATGTAGCTGTACTTTCATTACCCACACAATGGAAAGGGTCTAGTTAAGATTCATCGTACCTTGGTTACATGTAGTGCATCTGGCCATATTTGAATTAATTGTCTAAGTCCCATTAGAGTCAATGAAGATATAACCAATACAGTCAATGGCATCTAGAGAGCAGTTCATCTTGTCCTAAATTTGATCAGATGAATTGTTCTTTAAACTCCATTAACTGTATTGATTATCTCCTCAAGAATATAATGGAGTTCAGACAGTAGGTCTGCTTTGGATAGGGTAGATGGTAGGTATCTAGAGTAAGAATTTCATGCTCTCTGCTGTTGTACTCTGCTATGAAATCTGCTTGAAATACTGGTGACTCAGAAGCATTTCAATATAAGAATAATAATCAGATCACAAAAAAACTTCATAGAGGTGTAGTACTTTATATTGCAGCTCTGGCTGCCTACATAGAAAACAGCCTTGGAAGAAAAGAACTGATTTCTGTTTACTCTTTTAGATTTGTGAAGAAGCCCAGAAGATCCTTTTCTGTCCTAAATCTCATATGTCTGTTCAGGGTAGATATTTATACTCAAATCTGAAGTAACTGTGGCCACTATCTGAATGTTTGGTGTGTGTCTTGTTCAGAACAGAAGACCTAACCATGCAACCAGCTCAGTAGGTCACTCACAGCTACTTCATTGTCCTTCACTGCTGACTTGCCTTTTTGTATTTTGTCATCTTCATAAATTCTAAACTTATAGAACTGTGTTGGTATTGCTTGGCCTGGTTTTTGGTAGTGGGTGGGCCACAGAGGAGGCTTCTATGAGAAGCTGCTAGAGGCTTCCACCATGTCCAGCAGAGCCAATCCCTGATGGCTCTGAAGATGGACATGCCACTGGCAAAAGCTGGGTGAATTAGAAATGCTGGTTACACCTCTGTGATAACACATTCAAGCAGAAATCAAAACAAAATGCACACACAGGTTTTTCTAGCCAGAGAAGGAGGACAAGGTGAGAACATGCGAGGGAAACAACATGGAGGCACCAAGGCCAATGGAGAAGGAGGGGGAGGAGGTGCTCCAGGCGCCGGAACCAAATTTCCTCTACAGGCTGTGGTGATGACCATGGTGGAGCAGCTGTGCCCTTGCAGCCCATGGAGTCCATGGGGGATGCAGAGATCCACTCGCAGCCTGTGGGGAGGTGTCCATGCCAGAGCAGGTGGATGCCTGGAGGAGGCTGTGATCCAGTGGGAGTCTTGGTGTAGAGAGGGAGCCCCTGCTTCCAGGCTGGAGCCTGTCCTTGGAGGACTGCTCCCCGTGGACAAGTGACTCATGCTGCAGAAGTTTTGGGAGGCCTGTCTGCCTGTGGGAGGAGCTCATGTTTTAGCAGTTTTGGGAGAACTGCTGCTTGTGAGATGGATCCATGTTGGAGAGGTTCATGGAAAACAGTCTGCCCTTGGGAGGGACCCCATGGTACAGCAGGGGAAGTTCTCCTCTCCCTGAGTTGTGGAAGAAGATCTTGTGATGAACTGACCAAAAGCCCCTTGCCCTGTGCCCCTGTTGGTGAAAGGAGGGAGGGTTTGGGGGAAGAAAGCTTATCTTTAAGGGTTTATTTTACTTCTCATTATCCTCTTCTGTCTCTGTTAATAATAAATTCACTTTTTAACTTTAAGCTGAGCCTGTTTTGCCCTTGGAGTGTTTCCTCCCAGCCCTTATCACAACTCATGACCGCTTTGTTAAAAGTTTTTCTCTCCTCTGCCCAGCTGTGGTAGGGGAGAGTGAGTGAGCAGCTGTGGTGGGTGCCTGGCATTTGGCCAGTGTCCAAACCATGACAAGAGCCGAAAGAAATTACTCTAACCACCTAATAAGCCCTCCTGACAGACTTGGCCATGAGAGTTCCCTGAATAATAACTCCTTGAACTTGAATCATATCTTGATTTAAAAATGGGTGAAAAAACCTATCACTGTCATCAATAAATAGTTCTAGCTAAAACCTTCCCCCCTTTTTTCCCACATGAGCTTTTCTAGCCTTTATAGTGATCAAAGCACCAAGCTACAACAGAAAGCTCTCTATTAGCATGTTTTTCTTTCTTTAGCATGTAATTATAGATGGAAGAAGATGAGCAAAGTCTATTCTGCTGACTAGATATGTATGGTAGCTGGCAGAGTACGGTGTCCTTTTCCAAGCTGTCTTAATGTAACTGTTTCATGTCAGATAAATGATTAAATATTTATCATAGAGGGGCCTTGGGTCTCTGTTTCTTGCTTCTCAAGGGAATACAGTGACCATTGGGTCAGTCTTTAAGTAGCTGGCCCACTGGATTATTTATGTAGAATGTCACCATGTTAAAGAAAGGGTATGATTAATCCTATTTCCATACCCAGCACACTCAGTTAGGATGTAAAAATGTTCTTTTCTGAGTTGGGCAAAGAAGGACCTTAAACTAAGGACCCATGTATGCAGGTAACTGCACAACTACTTAGTTATGTCTACTCTGGGTGAGGTCTCTTTTCTTTTGTTGAGGATAAAAATTCCAATATATTTAACAACTCTTCCCAACTTTCAAAGATTCCCGCTGCATTAATTTAAAAAAAAATGTTTAGGAGAAATAGGATTTTCTCCCAGAAGACTGGATGTTGAAAAAATTTCTAACCTGTTGCTTTCCAGCTATAGCGGTTGATAACAATCAACATAGAGAAAATTCTCACTGTTCTTCTGTTATTTTCTTGGTCTTCTTTCTTCCCCGAGCGGGTGTAAGGAAGCAGATGAGGGCAGTGCTTGTTTGTTATTTTCCAGTCACTTCTCACAGAAATGTAAAACCTCCCCTTTAAATTCTTAATTCCTTGTTTCTGAAAATTTGCTGTTTCCAATGGTGAAACAATTATACTCTTCTTTTAAACTAAATTCAAGATAACTGCTTCTCAGCAGAATATCAGAAGAGAAGTTTGTGATCAAAAGCATAATACCAACTTACATGATTTTCAAATAATGATTTCCTGTCCCAAATTTTTCAAGGTATATTGATATTTCCCCTTTTGGGGAAAAGCTTAATATTAAAAAATCCTATTGGAAATATTTGCACAGTTAAATGCTGATGCTGGTACAGGGACTATATAAAGATATGGAGCCACCCTTTGCCTCAAAACACTTCCAATTTGAGCAGACAGTGGATTCACTAATCTACAAGGATTGCAGTAAGCTAGAGCATGTGTAATTATGTGCAAATATATACCATATTTCTATGCCATATTTTACTTTTTATAAATATCTATAACTTCTTCAATGTCCAGGCATCACTGCATTGCCTTTAAAAAAAAGTTAATATTCGCAGTTCCATAGAGTTAGAAATAATGTAGAGATTTAAGGGAATACATGGTAGTACCTTTTCAGATTTTTTTTATAGGGAGCTCTTTGGGAGAGGGTTAGGTACAATTTATCTCCCTGCCAGATATTCCCCATGTTACCTTGTTAAAGCCTGCCTGCCAGTGGGGTACCCCTGAGGGAAGGGACTCTGCAGATTTCCATTCAGTAGAAACAAAAGAAGCTAAAAAAACCCACAAAAGCACCTGCTTTTGTAGTCACATTCCTGGCTGTGAGAAGATAGGGCAAAGGGAGGTGAAGCGTCAGAAAGTCAGCACTGACCTCCTGTGAACAGGTCTAGGACTTTTCATGGTCATCATGCTCAGGGAAATGCTACTGAGTAGATTAGGCCAAATGCAGAGTTGTAACTGCTGCGCTGAAACCTGGAAAGTTTGTCTTTCTGTCATTGTCTCATACCTTGGACCTGACAAAAAATAATTTATTCTAATAGCTTATCACACAAAGTGCTATGATCTTTTGGAATTTTCTGTCCCACAGAATTGAGTCTTTCCTAACTTTGCAGATTATGCTGATTCGGAAGGAACAGCATTTAACATCTTAATTTTGGACTGGGAATACTGTTAGTGAGGTTTTCAATGAGGATGGATAATATGCTGTCGCTGGTAATCTGCATGTTACATCACAACATCCTTGCATGGTGTCATTCCCTTATCTCTCCATCCCTCCAAGATATTTCTAGCACTTAAGTTCTCTGCTCTAACACAGTCCAGGTAGAGAGTTGTAGTATTCCAAAGGTTTGGTTTCATGAGAAAATCTTAAAGGGTTTCTTAAAGTCTTTGTAAAGAAGGGTAGACATTACCCCCCTCAGCATGACTGCTGGAGAAATCAATCACAAAATAGTTTCCAGACAAATTTCACATAAATTTCAGTTGCTAGTCAATTTAATATTTTCCATGATTATGGTTAATCTTACCATTTTTCAATTTAGTATTTTTTGGTACATGGTATTAAAAAGCAGTATTTTTATTGTTTATTTTAGCCTTAAATGTGCCTTGGTTTGTCTTCTCTCGACCCCCAATTTCCCCTTTTCATATGTCTGTTCTGTTATCATTCTATATGGGCAGTTATGAGCAAGCTGTAGCAGACAAAATCACACCTGAGTCTTTGAGGTTTATTGGCTTCTGCTTGTAACAAGGTGGGGTTGGTTTTGGGCAGCCTGAAGAAGCTGGGGCAGGCATGTTCAGCTATCTGCTTTTGGTGAGATGTGAGAAGGAAGTATTGATAAGAAGGACATATAGGAGACCAGCTTTCAATAGAGCTGGCGAGTTATGGGACAGAATGGATGCAGAGATTGAGTCTAACAGTAGAAAAAACAGCATGGAATGCAAAACATTGAGACCCTTGCAACCCATATTGGTCATGTGAAAAGTTTTTATGCTGCATGACTTCCCAATATTTTATCTGAATTAATAAATTGTGGAAGAAGGACACGAAGAGATTCAGTGACGTGCTCCTCCTGTGTTAGGGCTGTGGCTGTAATAACCCTTAACGCTGGGGAAGAGTTCCAGAGTAAATCAGAGAATAAAGGAACAACAAAAAATCAGTAGAAGCTTTTGGGAATTAAAATGAAAATACTTTATTAAAATGAAAGTACTGTGATTACTATATGTACAAATACAGTATTTTATATGTGCACTAAATTTTGAAACCATTGTTTAACATTTTGATAGAAGAATCTATAATTTTGCATCTCTGCAGATTCTGATTTGACTTTACTGTAGCTGTACAGAGCAGCAACAACAGAGTGTGCATACCATCCAGTGTGGTCATGGGCAGTGTTAAAGTGTTATAATGATGTCTTCATGTAGTTAGCTGGCTTTTGGTTCTCCAGCCAATGAAAAAGAAATTACACATTCAAGCAGGATTACACATCTGGAGGTCCAGGCAATATTTGCAAGGGATCAGGCTTATTTTCTTATTGCAACTGTAACTGAGAGGATTACTAAAGCACTGAGTTGGTGTCAGAAGACTAGGATTTATTCCTTACTACCTGTGTCACTTTGGGCAATTCACTTAATCTCCCAGTGCTTCAATTCTCTGCTCATAAATGGGGACAAAAATGCTTCTTACCTTACAGGTATTTCTGATGTATGCACTGCAAAAGAAACAATGAGTGGGTGACTCTGTTAAGGGGCACTCAGGTGCCCATCTGCTGCTCTGACAGGGAGTCATGAGAGGTGTGCTGACTCCTGGGAGCTAAGGTGCAAGATGCTGCCAAGACAGTGCCACAGCTTGTCAAGAGCACACACTTCTGTCCATTGCTACCCTTCCACGTGGGAACAAATTACACTGCAAGCTGGAACCTGGATGAAATCAAAGAAGAATACAAACTCTGGGTGTGCAAGCCAAGTGTTGGTACCCAAGTCATCTTTTCGTGCATTTTACCAGTTAGAGGCAAGGGTGCAGCCAGAAATACACATGTGCAAACAAACTTCTGGCTTAGTGACTGCTGCTGGCTTGAGGGTTTTGGCTTTTATAGCAACAGGACATTCTTCAATTTTTTTAGCCTATCAGGGAGGAATGGGACACTTCTGTCTAGAAGAGGCAAGGGGATTTTTGGCAGGAGGATGTCCAACTTGAGGATGTGGGCTTTAAATGGAAGGACTTAGGGGGCAGGGTTCAAAGTTTCATTGTTTCTTTTAAGGTGATATCAAGGTAGAAAACCATAATGGGTTACTGTGCCTCATTTTCTTGGTTGATCCATAGCCTAGGACAGAAGAGGGAAAGGGGTAATGGAGGAGGAGGACAGAGCAGGCAAGAGCAGGTAAGAAAGGGTTGCTCTCTGAGATCTGAGAAATCAGAAGTTCTGATAGTGAATGACCCAGGAAGTGAGGGTCAGACGTGTCTGTGGGGTTGTGTGATGGAAAGAGAGGACGGCATACTCTCCCACAGACCGTCCAGAGTTAAATGCCCACAGCAACCCTCAGCCACCATTCTAACAGTGGGAGAAGTAACAGAGACTACTCAGGCTCTTGGGTTTTTGCTGTTCAGTCATAGGGAGACCTAGTTTGAACAATCAACCTAGTCACCTGCAGAGAGCTGTACCTTAGTGACCCCTGAACAATACCAGAAAAACTTCTACTGTCAAGTTTCCAGAATCTCCAGAGACAGAGTTTTCATAACCTTTCTGGACATCCCATCTACAGCTTTATTATTGTTGTTATTAAAAAAAAAGAGAAAATGTTCTTAACTCAAACTGCTTTGGAAGCCACAGTAGAAAGCATTAGTAGACTCGTCCTGTATAGTCTGGATTTTGGACTGTCCGCTTGCATACCCAGAGATTTCAGACATACCAACTGGACATCCTGACTGTCTTGGCGTCAAAGTAGAATGAAGCTCGTAAATGGAGTATAAAACGACATCTGCCTCACTGAAATTTGTGTGAAATCTTCTTGTCTGCGGTGTTACAATAATTTTTTATGAGGAAAGACCTGCCACACTACAGAGAAAATGTAGATGCAAGATTTTCTGGTGGAAACAGTAAGATTATGGAACAAAACTCTGTGCCTTTGACTCACTATAATGTGAGACTACACTTCCTCTCACACAAAAACTGTTCCTATAAATTGTGCAAGCAAACATGGAAGTTAACACTAAAAAATAGCAAACAATTGGAGGTGGAAAACTGTGCTTATAGTTATCATTGCAGTGAAAGCCTGGTTGAACAAGTAGGCCCAACAGCAAAATTCTCTTTTTCCATATCTTTTTTTTAAACAAACTTTTCATTTAGTTACACTAATCTCATAATATGCCTTCTTTAATTTTGTGGTGACCTTACTTGAGATATGTATTAAAATATTTTGCTTACATCACACCAAGCATTGATGTTTCCTAAAGTTTATTAGATCCTTAAATCTGTGACATACAGTGAGGGTCAAGAAGTGTGAATATGTGGTTTTGAAATTGCGATCTTCTGAGTTGCCCTGCTCAGTGAAAAGCCAGATTAGAAAGAACACCACTGGAATGATACATTCCCTCCTTACCACATCCTCATTTTGTTTTTCCAATCTCAAAAGTCAGCATCAGGGTAAGCTCCTAATATTAAAGTAGTTTGCTATTTGGTTAAGCAGTTTGATTCCATCATTAATGAAGGTGTTTTCTTTTAAATTTGTTGGGCTTTATCTGATCTAACATTACAAGGAAAGGAGGCCTTGGCAGATTGCCTAGTCTACCCAGTATTGTATATTGGAGCAGATGATGGCTTTTTCTCCAGAATAATGGGTTTGGGTAAGAGGGTTGTTTTCAGAAGTTTATGTTTGTTCTCATTGCTGTTTGTACATCTCATATATCAACAAAAAAGCAGAAAGTTTTTTGGAGCTAGTTCAGCCGAAATTTGAGTCCCTGACTAATAGTCCTGCGAAGGGCCACACGGAATTTTTGATAGTTTTTTTGACCTTATTAATGAACAGTGTAAAAAAACCATGCCCAAAACTTTATTTCAAATGCTTCTTGTTTTGTTGCTCACAACTCACATTTATTAGATATACAAAAGAACAGTTGGAGTATGCTCTGATTTTGAAGGAAATAAGTGGTGTATAAAAATTATTTTCATGCACGCTTTCTACTTTATTTATGAAACAAAACCTACAGTAAGTGAAATCTTACTGGCAAAACACGTACACATTATAGACTTATCAACAAAAGCTCTAAAGAATACAGGTATTTCTATTTCTTGCATTTCTTTAATTTCTTTGTATTTCTTAGTACATTTCTACTGCATTTACAAAGCAATATTTTATATCACAGACTGTGGTGTATGTAGTTTTGTGACAGTACTTAAAGATTTTGGGATAAGACAGAGCTCAGAATATTAATATATTATAGACTATATATTAGACATCATAGATAATATATATAACATACCACATACATGTATTCTACTATAATTTTCATAGATTATGGAGTACAGAATGTTTAACATGAAATTCAGGTAACTGAATATACTCAGATAATAGAAAACACTTGCACAATAGTAAGACCTCAACTGGTCTTGTAAGAACACTACATTTTTATCAGTCATCTCTCCTTTTTTTGTGGAAGCTATAAGGCACCTGACAACCACTGTAAGGATCTGAGAACAACGGTGCTGATGTTCAAGCATGCGTGAAGAAAACGGGAAATTACTTAGTTCCCTTGCATTTTTACACACCTCATGTGGAGTTGGCTGGAAGAGTGGGGAAGGTATGCTGTAGTACCAAAAGGAGTGGTGAGGACTAAGAGCAAAAACATGATATTTTCTGGAAGTACTTTAATTCCAGTGCTGTCCTTGAGATGATGCACTTGTTTTTCACACTTTCCAATGCAGAACAACACTTTGGTACCTTTAGCTTTAGGTATCATGTCCAGCCCCATCTCTGAACTTTTTTTTGGAAAGGTGAATGAAAACCAAAGAAACTGACAACTCAAATTCCACTCACCATCAAGAAGCACATCTTCAAGTTTTAGGATTATTAAAAAAACAAGTTCAAATTTAAATCACTTGAACAACCTTCCGTATTAAAGAGAAGGGCAAAGAGAGTTTTCTGGAAGATAGGAACACATTGCAAGCTACACCTGCAGTTAATTCATGTTTAATTCCCCTACTATTAAATATTTTTGGTTTGGTATTATAATTGTACTTGAAGTTTGATACCATAACTGTACTGAATCTAGTTCTTTGTTAAATTAATAGTCTCCTTATTCATTACAAGGTAAAATTCGCAAAATTCAATAATTCTTGATGACAAGTTTTGTTCCACTTGTGGTGATTCCTCAACCTCTCCAAGCTCTTTGTACATGTTTTATTTACATTTTGATTACTTTATTTAAAGCAAAATTCTTAAGATTATAAAGAAAGAACATTCTTGGTCATATCCAATTAATCAGATTGGAACTGAAAAAGTACATTACCAAAAGACAATTGTCTTCTTCCACTGAATTTTAAGTAGTCATTGTCATTTTTATCAAGAGATAGTTGGGAAGAATTCCTACTTTGTTCCTTGATAAATAAATTCAGGATATAAGTAAATATCCAAACAAGCAAAAAAACCCCACACCCTAAAACACTCAAAACACTTTAACACCTTATTTCAAAAGTGAAAGAAGAAAGATTAGCTCCTGAATATATCAAAATACTCTAGTCCATCCAGAGTTATATTTTCCTCATACAAACTGAAGAGGCGGATCATAAAGATTCATTTAGAGTCTTCTAAGTCATAGTTTGCATGTATGAATACTTAATGTACACAATGCAAGTATGGTAAATGTTCTTTTGAGTAAGACACAGGGAACTCAATGCAACACAAGCAAATGTAAGTGCCACTAACCACGGTAGCTGCATAGCTAGTCAAATAGAGGATTCAAGAACTGTGGATGTTTTATAATTAGCTTTGTTATCCAGAAGAGTAGACTGTAACATGTGCAAGGGAAGGCAACTGCACACTAAGATCCACATGCCATTACTGTCCACATAAATTATTTAGCAGTAAAATATGGTCCCAGCAGTTTCTCGGGTCATTTAAAGAAAATTAATGAAGCAGCCGTAACAAAGAAAATCATAAACCCAGTTAAGCTGACACATTGGCAACAAGAAGATTCTCATTCATTTGATACACAGTGATTGTTTTAGGACTAATGTTATACTAAGACAGATGAATAAATATGTACATTATTTTAATAGTGGAAAAGCTTTCTTGCTTCTGCCCTCACCCTTTTTCCATTTATTTTGATTTTCTTCTGCTGCTAATATACTTCATCTTTCAGAACAATTGGGCTCCTATTCCCTCTTACAATATGGCTTGCTCCCTGACACTGAGCTGATAGGTGACCCAGAATTTCTTGAGTGAAATAGCAGATTTATCTCTGCCACTTCCAGAGACTGTATGTGTTGCTGAGCTGGGGGCAAAGGAGAGCTGGTAGAATAAATGTCATAGCAGATTACCAAATTATGAACAGATCTATGCATGTTTAAGTTGTTTGCAACTCTCTTAAAATTTTGGCTGGCAGGCAGGTGTAAACTGCAGAAGGTGATAAATGTTTTCCTTTCATCGCGTCTAAGTTGACTGCCCTTTGAGGCCACCAGCAAGCCAGGTCTGAAGAGAGAACATTATTCAGTCTCAGGAAATGATGATCTGCATTTCTAGTCGCCATCTGGTGGTTTCCTGTACAACGACAAGTAATTTGGGAAGGAATCTCTTAATGGCAGTTGCGATGTCATGTGATTGAGGATTGCAGCAAGTGCAATAAACACTGGTATGAGCATTTCACTGGCATCCCAAGATGGGATCTGTGTATCCTAGACATGTAAGAAGAGCATCTACTAACTGATCCTAAAATGCGTTTTTGAATATATGTATAACAAAGATCTTATTCTCACTAGTTGGGAATTTCTCTCCTGCTGAGTACTTGGTAGCAGTAGAGGAATCACAGAATATTCACTGCTGTCTGAGAGAGCATAGTCTTCTGACAAACCCTACTTTGGTGATCACATTGAAGCACTTTTCCACATATTGCTTACCTTTTTTTCCCTCTTCATTTTAAGGAGACATTTTTTCTCATTTTTTCAGGTGTTGACATGATTGCTTAAGATCAGTTCCCTTATATTTACTTTGTGAATAACAGTGCACAGAGTTTTACAGGCTTTCCTCTTTTGTCGGGAAGTGTCTTGGAAGGAGAAAGGACACTTTCTGTGGAGATTATCTTCTTGGCTGTCCATTGAATGCGCAGCCAAATTTCTAGTCTTCAAGAACATGATGAAGCCAAAGAGCCACTGAAAATCCTCTTTTCATACAGGCAGGTTTTCAGGCCTAGATACATAAATAATAAACCAAAGCATAATCTCCAGCTGAATTTTTTACTGGACCTTAAGTCCTTCAGGAAAATTGAGATCTTGAAGAGAATTTTTCATCACTAGCCAGGAACTAGAGGAAGAGACTGGTAGGCCATACCTAGATTTTTGATTTATGGTCAATATAAGTAGAACAGGCCTTTGTCTAGGAGAGATGCTGTAGAAAACCTGTAGGGGAGGCAAGGGACTAAACATGGAGGTTAGAGATTTGTAATAACAGTAAAACAGATGTCGTGGGACTGTGTGTGATGGCACTCTTCAAACTGGGACAGTTTAGGTAAAGTCTGGATTCAAGGCAGAAGCTAAGCAGTGAGAAAATAACGATAAGATGATGCTAAACAGCATTTAACCACTCCCAGATAGGGAGCAGTACTAAACATACAGAAAGAAAAAACACACAACTGCAACCTGCCTAAGAAGAAAGTTTGTTCAGACATTGCCAGCCATGATTTTAGACTGAAAAAAACTTTTTTGGAGGCATTGTTTTGCCTCCTATTTGTGTAAAATCTTGCAGGTATTGGTACTCTCACGGAGTAAAGAAAATGTGAACAAGCACAGTATCTGAATGCGGGAGTGAAGGGAGTTCTGACTCTGTTTCTTGTCCAAATATTTTTGCATATAATTACTGCAAGATTTTATCAGTGTAAGAAGTAGACCAAATAGGAAAAACCTGCATAAGCATAGTAGAACTGTGTATCTGTTTCTTGACATCCATTATCATAAATAGCAATAAGCTTTTGAAAACAGAAATATTTGCAATATAACAGAGAAAATCAGTCTGTACATAGGTAGGCATCTTGTTTAGTGTTAATATACATCAGGCTTGATATGGTTTCAGTGGAATAAAGGCTTATTCTTTAATTATTTTTCTGCTTCCTCCTTTTGTATCCTAGCATAATTTTGCCTTTAAATAATTTTCAGGCATAATTTGTTGAGAGTCCTAATAATCTTTTGCTCTTTCACACTGATTCTAGCAAGGTTCTGACCTGAATCCTCATGTGTTCCACATCATTTCCTTCTGGAGATTACCAGGCCAAACCGAAGAGTAAATGAGTTGTAAGGTCAAGAGTTTCTCACTGTGAGACAACTGCTGAATTCCTGGTAGCTATGATTGCATCTTTCTATTACACCTTAATCACTATTTGACAAATTTCAAACAGAGTTTGATAAATTAATGTGATTTATTTTAATTAAAGCAATATGTTGCTTCACTACATGAATATTAAAAATATACAGATCCTGCAAACAGTAAATATGTCTCAAAAGGATGGTAAAATGATGGAGTTTTAATCACGGGTGAGTTCTACAGATGTATCTTCTTTGATTCAAGAGTGGGTATAAATTATTACCTCACAGCAACAGGAGAGGAAAAGTAGATTTGAAATTGATATTATTATGTTTTTTTTAATAAAAATCTGCAAATAAGCAGTTTAAGCCTTTAGAAATAAAAATTTAAAAATCTCAGAGGAGAATTTAATGACTTCACAAATTTTACTATAAAATATATCTATAAAACAATTACTCCTATTCTTTTTACCCATACTGTTACATTGCTAACAGCTGAATGTAGTTGATGTGAATATGTTCTCTTCAAGAATAATCTCATTTGTGCTGGTGTCTGGGAACCAAAGAATCAGATTCAGAACTCCCTTATTTCTGGTATTTCTATGAGACATGCACTTTGTACCTAAGGAAACACCCAGACCAATACATTTTAAGCTGCAGAGCTCCAGTGAGGGTAAAACACACCAAGTTGCACAGCAGTGAGAAAGAGAGGGACTAGTTTAATACCTGCAGGCCACTCTAAAAGATTGGGTATTCATTTAACAGTCAGATTGGGCAGTGAAAAGAGAAAAAGACTCTGACTGTGCTCCTGAATCATCTGGAGGAGAGTATAATCACTCTTTCACTACACTCACTATAGGAATACCTGCATGTTCGATTGCCCATCAAAGCTATGCTTTATATTAAGATCTCAGGCAACAAAGGCTGAAGTCTTAATTGATTCAGTTTTTCAGATCTCAGGAAAACTTTGGTGTTTCCATCTTGTAGATACAGAAAGTCAAATATATACTCTACCCAAATTTGCATGGTCCTGCATAGGAATACAAGCGATACAAAGGCTGCATTTTCTAGAGATTAATGTAAAGCAACAACCTTAATGAAAGCGAATTTTGCATAATAAATGAAGCTGATTCAAAACACGGGATAACAAGATCTAAGTTTATGATATTACTTAGACAAATGGCTATAAATATTAATTTCTAAGGTAAAATTTTGTTTACTTTACATCAAGATAAACAAGGGATGTCTTTAATGCTGTCACACTTCTTGAAAATCCAATGAGCTGGTGAAATAGTTCCTCTGACAATATACAGTATAATATCAATTTTCATTCCAGTCTGCTGTAATCCATGTTTGCTTTAGAGATTATAGACATAGTTGATGTGGGAATGAAACGCCAAGTATAGGTCAGATGATGATTTAAGTTACTAAACCTTTGTATCTCTCTATCAAATCCTTCAGTAATATGTGAACTCAAACATCTATAGATTCTAGTACAGCAGTTCAAAATAAATCCTTAAAACAGGTGGGCCTAAGATTGACTTTGATATAAATGTAGAAGCAGAGTCTGTGCATAGATATGAATATGATTTCAGTGATTAGAATTCACAGGACATCCCACTCAAGACTGATCTGGAAATTGAGCATGTAGGGCATAGTTGGAGGAAGTTAGTTATTGAAATAAAATACATTTTCAAAGTGACTAAAATATGCTGATGACACAAATTATAGGGGAGGAATGTAGGAGAGAAACGTGCTGTCTAATTCATAAGCAGATGAGTGATACGAATGTCCTCCATTCTAAAAGTAAAAATATTATTGTAATAAAAGAATATTATTTTAGGATTTGAAAATAAGAACAACAAATAGATATGTCCTATTGTCCCTGTTATCTAAGATAAATGCTCCATTCACATTGTCACCCTGGATTCAAACCAGACTCAGAATACCTTCATATCTCGAGAAAGGCCAATTGGCTCTATTAAATGATGAAATGGAAAGCATTTCTCCTAACTGCAGGTTGATGCTAGATATATTTTTTCCTAGACTGCATATACTATCCCTGTCATAAAAGTTTCCAGCCAAATTGCAATTTTCTTGTCTATTTTGCAAAAGACTTAATGTCTAGCCCAGTACAAAGTGACATATTACTGAGGGGGGTTCAGCAGTGCAGTGGTTGGGGCAGCTTGGTATCTCGCTTTGCTACTCTGGGGTTTGTTTAAACTGCATATGTAACTTGGATCAGAGCTCTAGGAATTTCCCTGTTGAAATGGCCTTGTGAGCACAAGTCTCCTTGAATGAAAAAATGGAGAGGGGAAACCGGTAGCAGATATTTACAGAGTGATTTACAAATACCTGATAAAAGGTGTTCGTGTTCTGCTACAAAGTCACTCTTTGTTTGCTGTATTTGCTGTCTTTGGTGGCTCAACTTACAAACGACAGAGAGATTCTGCAGTAAACAAAGGATGGATAGTCATTAGAGGAAGCTGGAGAAAAAGATGAGAGGCTGAGAGGAGGATTTTTTACTTAGGGAATACTAATGATTGTGTTTAGTGCTGTCATCTTTAATAATCAGTAAAGTGATAAACCTCATTGCTTTGCACATACCATCAAGACTAGCCTTCTGCTCCATGATAACAAAAAATGCTTCAAAACTACAGAAACACTGCTTATGTTTTAAAATATGATCAGTCAAGGCAACAACTTGAGATGAGGAGGAATGAGCAGTGGTGTGGTACTGGACAAATCCTGTTTTACAAAGGTCAGAACAGGTGATAACATTAGGATTCTGGAAGACAGGAAGGATGACTGAGGCAAACATGCTGAAATTAGGCTGACTCTTGCATGATAGGAATTGAATGGTCTAATAATAAAGTATTAACGCTGTCTGTAGTGGCAAATGATGCCTTCCTGGGCTGAATTAAGAGCCCATGGTGAGAAGTGCTCATGACTTGTTTTAGTTTTTTAACAGTGCAAACATAAAGTTTATAAAGGACTGAACCTAGGCACTACACTTCTCTTCAGCTTCCCCATTTGTGAATACTGCAGCCAGCAATGTTGCAGCCAGTATGGAATCCACACTGTGCATCTAAAAATAATATTTCAACAGAGTCAGCATTTGGACAACTGAATGTAGTCTGAGCCCTGATGTTCGGAAGGAGATTCTATGGTAGTTGTAGTATAAGATACAATCACTTTTCCTTGTATAAGGTACACAATAGAAATATCCTTAAATTCTTGAGTTACTTTTCCTTTTTCCAGATGATAGAGTGCTGCACTATGTTGTGTTATCAATGCATAGAGAGACTGAAATTGCATTGGCTTGCTTTTGCTGCTGTATTTCATACTGCTGTCTAAATTGCTTTCTACTATCTCTCCTGTCTTGACTGTCTAGGTTTCTTTCTGCCTGGAAAATTTATGGCTTATGTTATTTTGTCCCCATCTAATTGTATTAACTTGAGTTCTTCTTTTTCTTTTTTTTCCTTTGTGTCCTGACCACATTTCTAAATCTTGTACACTTTTTTCCCCCCTACCATCTTGTCTTCTTGTCCTTTCCAGTTCTTTCTTCCTGTCATAGGCTCATGTCTTTCCTAGAGACAGGTACCAAAACCACTGAGGATCAAAATTTTAATTAATTTATTAATTATTTTTTTTTAGAATGAATGGGGGCATGTGTCTTACTGAGAACAGATCATGGAAAAATCTGGGAGAGAACAATTCCAGAGCTGCTTCGATACTTCTGAAAATGTCACTTATAGGAAAGTATAAAGGGCGGAATATCAAAACACAAGAAATGGAAGAAACTTGTTAATGTGATTTACTGAAAAGACACAAGGAATTGGAACATGGCGAATGCCCAGAATTTATTTACTTACTTTAAGTAAATGCAAACATTTTACAGAGTTTATATTTCAGACAGAAAATAATAAAGTGACAAAGGATAGAAATTGTGTAAAGAATAAACAACTTACATGGGCATCCAGAAGAAAGGTATAGCCAAGTAAAGGGAAAAAGAATGGTGAAAAAAAGAGATAATTCTTGAAATGAAGAGGAATAAAGAATATAGTGAATACATCAAAAGGATGAGGAGTTTTTCACTTTGTAAATAGAAACAGAAATACTGCTTTCAGTCACATAAATAAGAGAAAAAATATGAAGGCAACATATTTCAAATACCAAGGATGTGTATAAGGCTAAAGAAAGTCTGTGAACCAGAGTAAATGAATAGTTTAATTACAGTTTTAATGCAGAGAGTAATGCGTACATGTAATGTATATAGTATGTACTCATGTAGCAACATATTGAGTAATGAAAACTGCCAAATTTATGATGAAAACCCACATCTAGAGAGTCTAGAGACTAAGTCATATGGAGAGTGGCTGAGGGAGCTGAGGGTGTTTGGTCTGGAGAAAAGGAGGCTCAGGGGAGGCCTCATCATTCTCTACAACTGCCTGAGAGTGTTGCCTCAACCTAGGCAACAAGAGGACAAAGCCTCAAGCTGCACCAGGGGAGGTTCAGGTTTGATATTAGGAGGAATTTCTTAAAGGAATGGGTTGTTAAGCATTGGAAGGGACTGCCCATGGAGATTGTGCAGTCCCTGTCCCTGGAAGTGTCCAAGAAACAACTGGATGTGGCACTTAGTGCCATGGTCTAGTTGATAAGGTGAGCAGCCTAAAGTAGGACTCGATGATCTTGGATGATTTTTCAAACCAAAGGTCCTGTGATTCTGTGAAAACAATATTTGGGCTACTAATTGTTTAAAATATAACTACCTTTTAAAAATACTAACACAATTGGAAAAATAATTTGTGAATCCAATAGTGATGATTTAAGTTAGAATTATTCTAGGAAATTGAACTTAGGACACAGAAAACTGCAAATAAAATACCAAACACAGTATCTACTTTTGAAAAGGGAGAGTGGTGGGGAGGTGGTCAGGAGATGCCTTCTCATTGCAGTCTGAGAATGTTATATAAAGGAATCATGTATAAACGGAAAGTAAACTAAACTTACAATGCTTTTATCAAGGGTAATTTCTATCAAATCAACGTAATGACTGCTAAGACGTGATTTTTTAAAAAAATGGTAAATTCATCAACTTTGTCTAGCCATGTTTAAGGAAATACTTTTGATTTAATGCCCACAAGTAATTATTGAAGTGAAGAGAAATGGGATGCATGGAGTTTACTGTATGGTAAATAAAAAGCTGGATAAGAGAAAGATGATAATTTATTGATACTAATTATGGAAGGGGATAAATCACTTGTTTTCTTTGGAGTTTTTTGGGTTTTTTTAAACCTCTGTTCAATATTTTCCTTAATGATCTTGATTTTGTAGGAAATTAGAGTTCATACCAATCCAAAACTTACTACCAATGTGAGGAACCCCATGGCATCATGTGATCTATCTTCAAGGGATGGATAGCAATGAGACAGAGCAGTACAAGTTCATGAATTTTGGAATGGATAGCATAATACTTGTCTTAAGCAAAAGTAGTATATCAATTTAATGTGATGGAAGAACAAACCTAAACAAACAAAATGATGGTTAAATTTCGCCATGGAAAAAGGTGGCAGTTTTGCAATATGTAGTGTGCATGTTTTCAGCAGTAATATTCCAGGCACTGCATAGTTGCTTTACAAAGCTATTAGGAGCACATTTAAAATACAGTAATATTCCATTAAGCAATCTGTGTTTAAAACAAACTAACAAAATCCTCTGAGACTGGAATAGGAGCGAAGGAGGACTTCTCAAATAACTAGAGGAAATGGAAGACTTATCGTATATAAAGAGATTAAAGGGAATTGGTTTGTTCAGCCTAGCAAAATAAAAGTTGAGAAGGGTATGATTATTTTTCATAAATGCATTCAGGAAATAAATGCGAAGACATAAATACTGAAGGATAGTATTTACAGAAAATTAAATGGATACAAAAATATATAAATTTAAACAAGAAACTAGAAATGGTTTCCTAATCAACAAAGAAAGATTTGGAAAGGCTTAGCAAAGGAGGAATCTAAATTGCTTCCAAACTTGATGAAGCTGATGAGTTCATGGAAGGTATTTGCAACATGACAGAAACGATTCTGCAAAGAATTTTTTTGTCTGGCTTTTTTTAATTAGCCGTGCTTCACTGAAAATGTTTTTATTCCATGCATTCCATAGTAGTAGTTTTAATGAAAAAAAACCAACAAAACTTGGGTAAAATCATGTGAAGCCATTTATTCTCCCTCCTTCCAAGCTGTCCTAAAAATTCATTCCATCATGTCATCTCTGGACAGGAGATACAAGAAAAAATACAGTTCTAATTAGCTACTCTATTAGAATATGGATGTGTCTGAATATTAGCATGCATTGTCCTTTTTGATTTTTTTAAATGCTTTTATTTCCTTATTTACTTTTTTGCATTTCTGCCTACCCTCAGTCCTCATCTTTTACAGGTATAATGTTCTTCACTGGTAATCAGATACACATGTTAATAAAACTTCAAAACAGAGAACATTGTTTAGAGTCACAAGAAAAAAAAAGAGTAGCATGGTCTGGTACTTACTCGGGGGGTGGGGGGAATTGAAGGATTTGGGAACCTGTTTCAGTGATACCAGGTCATTCTTTTGCCTGACTTCTTTTGATAGAGGAAGACAGAGAAAGTCAAACAACCCAAATGAACATCTTGAGAGATGACTATGAAAAAATGTCCCTTCCAGTCCTGAACTGTATTTGTAATTGCTCTGAGTAATGGCTGTTTATAAGCATAGAGATCCAAATATTTTTAGATCCACAAACTGAAAAGGGGCAGTAAGATAACATTGTGAGTAAGCTATATTGGACAAAGCTGAGATGATCAAGTAAGGAAGATACTTAGATACACAAATATTTTAGTGGAGATAGGCTAGGAATGCCTAGTTTGTGGATACAATTGAGGAACACTTTTGAGTCCTGCACCTTGACAGTACCAAAGCATTTAGACCTATAATCACCAGGAGAAACATAAGTAATATGTGAACACTATTCAGAGATAACCAGATGTTTTGTGTATCCAAATTTTGAATGTAAGCATCAAAGGTCATCTAAGATCCACTGCTGAAAATCAGATATTAGATGATTTGTATCTTGATTGTTAGATAAAGTTTTTATTTTTTAACATGGTCAATATTCTTTTAACATTATAGAATAAATACACAAATATGAGTGCGTAAATACAAAGTCAATATTTTTGGATACTGACCTATTATGAATGTTCTCTGGAGAACAAAAAAGGGGAGAAGGGAGTAAATGTGGTAATTTACCTAAGAATAACATTATCCCCAACATAAAGAAGAAGAAACAATAGTGGCCTGTTAAACTATTCAATGAGCATTGAATTCTGATCAGGGGACTCATGAGGACATAATTGAAATCAGATTGGTTCACCTTTTCTGAACTTGTTCTGCGTTGGGGACTTTAATTTGTATCATGGTGTCTTGCCATGCATATATTTGAAATATGTAAACAATATAAGCTGAATATTTCTTTCTAAAAATACAAGTTTGACTACAATTGCATAATTGTGGTGGGTCTCTATTTATAATTCAATGCATAAGTGAAAAGATTGTCACAGTGTTTGAACCTGACACTTTGGTACAGTGCAATTTTGAAGAGGAGCCTTCTGTCAGATATGCTGATTAATCCTGTCCCCTATTAAAGCTGACAGTGCTAAATAAAAAGCTTTTAAACAAATCTTAATAATGACAAAAACACTTGCAATACTACATCAGGCTATATCCTGTCAATAAAGAAAGCAGCCTCTGGGTTGTAAGGAGTAGATACCCACAATATTGCTCATCGTATTTACACTGAGAATCAGTACAGTGTTTGCTAACAGAAGGAGTCTTGTCTTATTTTATCTTGGTCTTATTTTTGTATACAAATGGATTTTGCTAATGGTACCACAGTGACACTGAGATCTAGAGTATCATTGAGAAAAAATATATGGAAACACAAACAGGCTCACTTAGGCTTCTTTGTTGGGCCTTTGTCTTTTCTTCTGAATACACTTTCTTTCATCTGGAAGAAGCCGTATAATTTTGCCACTATTTAGAGGAAAATATGCTTCCATGTCTTTTGAAAGTGTAAAACCATTAGGAGAGGATGAATATATCTTTGAACATATGGTAATATGGGTCTTCGAAATATGAACTGTGTTTTTCATTACAGCAAACTCTATTGCCTTGAAATAATGTTCAGCTTGACAGTTTTGCTTTGCAGGGGTCCATACAAACATTTATTTGGTTTTGGTACACTTAGAATAACATCTGCTAATTTAAATTTGTTTTCTGTTGTCTTAGCAAAATTCTGGCAGAACTGCTGTCTGAAACTCCCTCAGTTTCACATCATGTCCATGAAAACCTGCAAATTTGATGTATTACAAAGGCATCGTGTTTTTTCAGACTTGAGATTCATGAGCTCTAAAGAATGTTTTTTAAAATTGGAAATTGACTAAGAGCTGAAAGACATTCTAGTCTAGCTTGCAATATATTATGCAGATTATTGTTGTGATAAGGAAAGGCCAAGGTTATAGAAAACATGGACATGAACTTATTTCACACTGAGATTAGAGTTAGCATGGATTTTCAAGAGTCTAGGTAAGGTTAGGGCCAAAAAGTCTTAGAAGGATAAAGTAAATAGCCACATATGAACTATCAGAAAGTAAATTAGAGAAGACAGGCTAGTTATATGCTTTAGACACCTCTAATTAAGGAATCCTAGGTAACTTACCGAGCCTACCATCATTGTCCTCATTAGTGTACTGTCACCATCATCATCATCTCCATTCTACCTAACAACAGAGCCCGAAGGATTTGCCATCACAATATTGGGCATCCCATTCCTTTGATTCTTAGACTGCTTTGAGACAATGTAAATCTCAGCTGCTATTCCCCAAGGAGCCTATTTGAAAAGCAGAGCACAGGAGGGGTACTCTGTTGCTGGCAGCTCTCATGGCTTACACAGATGGTCTACTGCGTTCAGAGCCCACTGTGTCTTTTAAAAGTTGGTTTCATTCCTACACGCAGAAGATTAAAGTAAGAAAGTGTCAATCACAGATGTAAAGATTGCCAAATCTGAGTGGCTTTTGAGTTCCTGGGTAGCAGCCACTCAGGTATCCAAAATCAAAGAAAAACCAATTAGCAGAGAATGTATCTACACCATGACCATGCAGATCCCAGAAAAAAACCCCTGATGAGTGAAGAGCAGAGACACCCTTGTGTTGGAACTGACATGTCAGCCAGCCTGGGTCCAAAAACAGTGATCCAAACTAATAATTGTCTCAGAGGTTCTTTTTCACTGAGATGTGACAGTGTGGAAACACTTCTGTTTAAACTTTTTGGTTCTTCTGAACACTGCCTTATGAATTCAGCACCTTGCGCATGTGCTGCACAGTAGTGTTGACCTGCTGTAAAGTTCTTCTATGCTCTCCAGCCATCTAGTACTCCCAGTGTTTAGAGTTTTTTGCTGTTAATACAGAAAAACCAATGAAAATATATATAAAGGACAGAGCTGCTGGGTTATGTATTTTTAAATTGTCAGTTTTAAGGATTATTCCCATTTTAAACTGCAAAAGGTTAAGACTGTATCACAAGGTTTTGAAGTACATGCCTTGCCCTGAATTAGTACTCATTACACAGCTAGCAGTACTGTGTTTCCAGGGAACTGTTTTTTAACAATTTGTAGGAAGTCCTCTAGTGGAATTATTTGACAGTGGGAAAATGGACATGCGTTCAATAAAATTGACACATCTACATCAATTCCACTGGTCTTTTTTTCCAGAAAATAATTAAAATATTTTGTTTCGATGTGTCTTGAGCAATCATATTGGTTTATTATATGACACTTCAACCAAAGTTAATTATTTTCTAAAGTCAGCAGCAATATAACAGAAAGCAATAAGGTGGACTTGAAGAGGATTCTGGAGCTTTACTGAAGCAAAATTTGTTTGGAGCGAACGTATTTATAGGGGGAGGAATTTTCCACTTTTTAAAAAATTTTATCCCAGTTTGGGGAGCCAACTAGACCAAATTGTTTATAAGAAATTCTGCTTGACCTGCTCTGCTACTGAAGGAATAAATGAATGCTCTAAGGGAACAGTGACTGTGGAGCCAGTTCTTTCCCTCCTGTCTTCGTAATTTGTACTTAGCCATGTGTAACCCTGCACATTCTGGGCAACATGTGATGTCAGCAGAGCAGCTGCCTGATTAAGGGCTTCCCACTGCAGAAACTGGGCCCTGGGCTACGATTTGTGGGGCAATAGTCATCATAGTTAGATAACTACCATGTTTACTGTGACTTGGAGGGTGTATATAACATTATGAAAGGCACGGAGAGAAGCAATATGTGCCTCATGAGTATCTACTTGGCAAATTCTGAGAATTTATATGCATATATGTATTTGATATATCTCATCCTGTTATCTTCAAAATGCTCCTAGTTTGAATATAGCTCCATCTTCACTGTGACTTAATAGGGTAAAGCCATATTTCAAATCTTTAGTGTCATTAGAGAGATGTTTATGTCACTTGAACTGATATAAAGCCTTTCCAGTGTCATCTGAGACATAAGGAGTGCCAAGTTTCAAGAAAACAAAAACCACAGAAGTATTATTTGACCTATGAACTGGCATTTTGAGATCCTGTTGCTTTAAATATGTGATGCATTTCTGTTTTGCTTAGCAGCAATGCTGATTTTCTGAGAATTAAGGCAGAGGATGATAACACTTAGTGTTTTCATGTGGGAATTGAATAACTTTCTTCTTAACTGTTTTAGCCCAACTCCCTGGAGCAGACAATTAGACCCACTGGGCCAAGCAGTACTCTTGCCTCTCTGCCTCCCCAGGTGTGGTTCAGTGAACCTCCTGGTGCAGAAAATGGGGCTAAACCAGGCTCTGATCATTCTTTGCAGTCCTTCAATTTTCTGCTTTGTAAGAGGCCAGTGAGGACGCAGTATAAGGAGGCATGTAGAGCTTCCTGATAGTGTGCTGCTTTACAGCAGACTCAGGGAGACTGCAGTCAGCTGGAGGTGAATTCGAAAGATGCTGACTGGGTCAAGGTCTACTGCCATGACAGGTGCAAATGCACAACTAAGCTGCACAAGTCCTGCTGAAAATTCTCTGGTGCTTTTAATGCAGAAAGGCAGGCAGATCAAGATGACTTGGTGATGAGTTAAGGTCTCAGTTTATTCTTGTAACAAGCATGTGAAACCATGTATCACAATTCATTGTAATGGTGTCATCAAAAAGTCCTTTGTTCCAGTGAATTCCAATGGCCTACACCTTGAGTGGGTACAGTAGCAAAACAGGGTGTTGGTACTACGGGATGAAAGGAATATATTTCTCTTTCACATGCTACCTCACTATTACTCACCACTCCTGAGTATTGTGTGTTGCTGATTTTTGTTCAATCTGCTCAGTCTTGGAGACTTTAAACACCTGTCTGATTATTACATAAAAGAAATCTTCCTGAAGTCTGATTTCTGGGCCCCTAAGATCACAACAAGATCTTTTATCAAAAGAAAACCTCACAAGCCTTGAAATAATGCCAGAGCCATGGCAGTCAGATTCACTTCTGTCATGATGCAGCAGGATGAGTGCCTGGGTCCTGTGGTCCTGCTTGTGTCCTTGCCGAGTGCAAGTCGTGCCAGCCAGAATGATGTGATATGGGTGGTCCAGAGAAAAGTCCCAGTTACAGCCTGCCTGAGGAATTAATTGTATGTAAATTGTACCTGGGGACTTTTCCCAATAATCCTTGCTTACATATAAAGTGGAGGAGAAGAATTAAAAAAAGGATCGGACAAACATCGAGGCTGCTTGCTGCTCTCATGAGGTCTGCAAAAAAATTGTCATTGATTTCTGTGGGTAACTTTTTGTTTGCATACGGCTTGTGCTAGCCATAAAAGAAATTATGAAATCAAAGACACTTTTCTCAGACAGTTTGATTAATGCCCATAAAGAGAAACTGGCCTTCAGCCTCACAATATTTTCCCACTAAATTCTGCAGATTTTACAGTTGCTGTTTTTAGAAATATACTTATTTAAAGAACCCTAGGAATTCATCTTCTGTTTGTGTATTCATTCAGCTTTCTGTCTGTGAAAGTCTAGTTGCCTTGAGAAAAGATGTGTAATGGTTTTATATGGGATATGAAATTTCTCTCATAAATGTGATATGATCTAATAATTAATGAATGTCAGAAGACAAGCTGGAAAGCTTAAAGTCTAACAACTTTTGTCTAAGTTATTCTATCCTCTCACTTTCCTTCATTTCAGACTTTCAAATAGGCCTAGGGTTTATAACTAGGTAGATATTAAAAGTCCAAATCTCTTCATATTGAAGTCCTATTTCTCCCTTTACATGTCTCTGCCCACATAACATAGCATCAAAATGAGGCAAATGTAATGTAATTTATCTCCACTTTAATATTCCTTAAAAATGTGAGAATGGCATATAGTCATGTGGGTACTACTCCAGAATCTTGTATCTATAAATTAAAGTTAGGTTAATAATAATAGTAGTATTTATATAGTCATTTAAATATGCATTTATTTTATATATATTTTGCTGGCATATCTGGGGAAAGTGAATTGTGGGTACTATCAATAAAATGCAATGGGGAATTTTAAGTTTCATTAAAAAAATGGTTTTGTTTGAAAGAAATAGGATGCTTTCTTTTGATTAAGTGATTTTAATTTTATTTTTAATTAAGTTGATGAAATTATTTATGCTAAAATCCAGATTTAAATTATACTGAGTGGAGGGGGACCAGTCAGCAGAATTTTATAAAACATAGGGTTGACATATAGTCTAAATAATTCTGCAATTTTCCATGACTTCCCGAATATAAAAGTTTCAGAAATATATTAAGATATGAGACAGGATTTTCAAAGTCTTCCCATGCATAAAAGGGAGACAGATGACTGACAAGATTTTAATGTGCATAACGGGGCTCTAACACTTCCTAGCAGCTGCGTAGAGGTTGTGAAAATTGGCATAATACGGGGTAATTTTTTTGTGCTTATATACTTGAGAGATACATATCTTTTTTCATTTTTCTAGACTTAATCTTTCTGCTTCACATATATCAGCTTCTCTGCTATTACAGATTTTACCTCTGTTCTCTTTCTTGGAATATCTATGTATTTTGTTTGTTTTCCCTTTTCTTTCCCAGCCCTCTTTTATCTCATCTTTTCTATGTGTAAAGAAAACATTTGTTGAGGAGAAAACATAGAGTAAATTATTGACTTAGGTAAAGGCCAGCAAAATTGCCAATAATACTGTCCTTGGTCAAAAAAAACCCCAGCAATATTCAGGCAGATTTGCAAGTGGCCAGATATATTTTTCTTTTCAAGACCATATATAACACAGCAGTGAATTGCTAACTCATTTCTTGAAGAAGAATAAGGCAATGGAAGATACAAAGTCATTGGGAGAGTACATAAACAGACTGAAAAAATTACTTCTGAATCCAGTAAGTGCAAGTCATTACCAATAAAGCAGAGAAATAATATAAAACAAATTTCATAGACTGATTTCAGTAATATGATGTCATTAATACAATTCTGTTTACTAAGTTTAATTATTTTTCTCCTGAAAAACTTGGACTTGCAAATACATACATATTGCTATTCTCATTGGAAAATGCAGTGCAAATAGACCATTTTTGTTTAAATTCAAAGCCAAATAAATGTTTTTATACCCTTTTAAGATAGAGTATTCCTTGATTTTTTAAAATGAAGATAACTAAATACATGGTTGTTATAGTCTTAGTAACACTGGATTATCAACTACATTGACATACTTAGAAAATCATTGGTTTAACAGACAGATGCCTTAGTGTTCTTTCAGGAGTCAAAGAGAAACAAGCAATTAGAACCTGTTTGGTTGTCCTCCATTTGAATCATAAATCAGAACCAGAAATGGAAAAACGCTGTAGATCTTGCAATGAAAGCTGCTATTCAGAGAAGTTGAAACTCATTTGGCTTACTTTTAAAATACTGTCTGAAGTTTGGTATGGACATATTTACTTTACCAAATAAAGTAAACATAAACCCAAGATCAAAAAAATGCAAAATGATGAATACAAACTACATTTAGAATAATCCTAATGTAATTTTCAGTTGCTGGATTGATTTGATCTCCTTATCGTGGGGAGAAATTGGACTCTGAGATATTATCAACAGCTTCTAACTCCAATCTGATTATTGCTATAATCCTGACAGTGATTGATTCTGAGTAATTATCTCAGAAGCAGAATTAGATTAAAAAACAATATTCCAGATTATAGAAGACTCCAGTCCATCCTTATAATTAGTTTCATCTTAGAATGTATGATGCTATCACATTTGAATAATTTAGAGTGAATTATTCACAAGCAGCCTGTGCAACTACACTTTAACAGCAAAACAGATAACCATGAAAACATAATATTTTAAGAAACATTGCTTTGTAAATTAGAAGCCTCATTGCTGTAAAGTTTACTTTGGCAATGTTTTCAGCTTGCCATGAAGCTCCTAAAATATTATGGGGTACTAAGCAAAAGACCAGTGTTACAATAATCAGTGATTATGCAGTCATAATGATGATTTATGATTACTGATGGTGTCATTATCATCATAATTATAGTCTAGGAATTAATTTTTCACAATTGGCAACTGAATAATTTTCAACTGTAGGCCTTTCCTTTGTGAGAAGTATTACTTGCAGATAATGACCATAAAGAATGGACTCGTGAGAATGAACCCAAACAAAAAAGCAGTATCTGGAGTCCTTGAAAAATATTCACTTATTATTTTAATTAATTTTATTTGCAGTGGTTATGGCCTGGACCAAATGAAGGTTCATTGTGCTAAACACTTTAAAGAGTACATATAATGAATGGTCTCTGTCCAAAACACAATAGTAACAGGATCTTATCACAAAATAAAGAAGTAGGTGTTTTACATATTGTAATTTATGGAAACTGATGCCCCCAGTTTTTTTTCTCCCTTCCTTTAGTCCTTTATCTTATCTGAATAATTGAAGGAGTGGACTCAAAATATTTCATAGTCCAAATTCCTTTTGAAGATCGTGATTCTTGTGGCTTCTTTGAAGCCAAACATGATGTGTTTTGGGCAATCTCTTTTCATCAACTACCTCGGGATTTGATACTTAGCATCTTGTTCTCCAGACCCATGATGTTGGGCTGGTGTGACAAAGTGTTGACAAAGACAAAACAAGAAAAGTTGTTTCAGGGCTTTTTTCAGCCAGATCAACAGGCACTGAGTCAGAAACAAAGGAAGGTATTAAATTCAATGGTGAAAGAAGGAGAGAAAATAAGTCACAGCATCATATGTGGAAAACTCTTATGATTCCTAATATCTCAGGCTTTGAATCTGGGCAGACTTCAGCTTCTCCTCCTTTTGTCCTCATATAAAGCTCAAGTACATGTTGTAAAGGAAGGTAATGCAGTGAAGGATGGAATAGATGTTGAGAAAAATGTTGATCAACTTCTAGGGAAGAGACATTGGACAAGGATAAACAAACTAAAAAAACCCAAAAAACCCTAAAGAAATTTATGATAAATAGGCTAAACTTTTGTCCTTTTCTGTTTTTCAGATGTTTTTATGAAGGTATCTCTTAAAATGCCAAAAGCTTATAATGCATATTATTTTAAAATACTAAGTGTACCTGCAGTAAATTAATCTTGAATATATGATGGTACCAGAAATTAATTGCAAATATAGGGGCCTTGAAAGGAGCTCTTGCACTAAAAGCAGTGGTGACAGGAATGAATATTACGAATAACTACTAGCTTTATTCTGTTAAAAATCAACATAGCTCTGATGCTTAAGCATGGCACAAAATTTAAAAATACAAAAGATATGGCCTCTCTGAACAGTACAAGAATAATAAGCATTCTACTTGGATGGATACAGTCTAAGGACAATGTCATATTTTGCACCATGTTCACAGTATTTTTTATCACTGGGAAGCAAACAACATAATGCCAACACACAACAGATGATGAAAGCAGCAATCTGTTATAAAACATGGGTGGAAATAGGCACTTCTCTTGTATGTCTGATTTTCCCACAGGGATTATGTATACTTTGGCCTTTTGTAGAGATGCTGATCTGTTCCTGTTTCTTAAAAATTCTTTGGAATAAAAATGCACTGATGTATTTAGGATAGGCTCATGGAAGTAGTAGATAAGGTTACTGGAACAGCTTTATCGTGAAACTCCAGATTTAAATTTCCCGAACATGACTAGCTGTGCACTTGAACCTTCCCTTCTATTTTTATGTACCAACCCCATGTTTTTTTTCTTAATATAGTAACATATTTCATTTTTCTGCAGCACTTCAAAATGAATGGGTAGAGTTCTTTATAATGAATACATTGAATCATCACTAAAAGTATTCTTAATGAAAAAAATATTGCTGTGGGTGATAGACTGAACCAGTGTTAACTTCTCTTAGCTTATTTGACTGTGTTTAAGGACAAAAATCCAGGAGCTGACAGCTTGCATTTTTTAAATTTCTTCCATCCGGATGATCTCTGCCATTTGTAAAGTTGTGTTACTCCCTTCACTGCCTCATAAATTTTGTCACTCTCTTTTAATCAACAGTATTAACTGTATTGTTAATTTTGATTCTATCAAGAACAATTTATTTTATATTAATATATATATTAATTTATGCATATTTATATTAATAATATTGTTTTGATACAAGAATAGAAGGGGTAGAGAATAACAGCCCTTAGAACAGCTGAAATTTAGGGCTTTAGCCTAAAAAGACATTTTGAGTGGAAAATTTCCACCTAATTCATTTATGTGATTCTTAAAACTGGTTTTGACAGTGTTGATTATGTCAGGCTCCACTTAAACACTGCCTGTGACTAAACAGATTTTGCTGCAGATGATATTTTTATGTAATACTAACTTTGCTTTTGGAGCCATTAGTAATGAAAATACTACAGAAACTACCAAATAGTAAATGAGGACGCAGGTGAGTGTTGGCACATAGGTAAGTGCAGCTTCATAAGCTACTAAGTGATTGCATGGATGAGCCATGACTGCCATTCTAAGGTATTTGAGGTATTTTGCTGATGGTTATGGATTGAACTGGACTGCTCCTCTGAAACCTTTGGAATTTACATTGGGTGGCATGGGGCTGTCTGGGTGACATTGTCAAGCACTGAGTTCCATTCTTCTGTCCTGTGGCTTTGTCTTTGATACAGAGTATTTGAACTTTTGCCCTAGATTCGGCAGTGAGAGATGCACAATCTCATCACTGATTGGGTGATGAAACACTCACATCTGAGATGGCAATGCTGCTGCAGCCCACTTGAGGCTAACTCTGTCCACCAACAAAGTACAAGTAATTCCTTGGAGGAAAAGGCAGTGACATGTAATGATTCTACAGCACATAGGTGTTTTGTACCACGGTGAAGCCCACTTTTCTCCTGAGGTGAAGCCTTGTGATTTTCTTAGCTGTGAGTGTGTCCCTACCCCACTGCTGTTCCGATGAACCTGTGTTCATTGGTTTCTCATGTGTAGGGCTCAGCTGCAGCAGCTTCATTCAGCCAAGGAATAATGCCATGTCATTCTTTCCAGAAGTGAATGACAGACTTGCAGTTTGGCCACATATTTTCAGGAGAGAAATACTTTCCACATTCTAGGCTACTTTAAAAAAAATCCTGTTCTTCTAGTGTATAAAAACCTTTATAGCTCTTATTTCATGTTTTTCACAGAATATTCTGAATTGGAAGGGTGTCACAAGGATCATCAAGTACAACTCTTAAGTGAATAGTCCATATGGGGATAGAAGCCACAACCTTTGAGTCATTAGCACCATGCTTTATAACCTGAGATCACTGCATTGTTGTATTTAAGAGTATGGCAGACTCTATAACTCTTATTTCCTATATTTACTTTTTTTCTTGTATTTTTTATTACAAAAAGGGGAAATCTTATGATGAGTGGCTGAGGTCACTTGGTTTGTTCAGCCTGGACAAGAGGAGACTGAGGTGAGGCCTCACTGCAGTTACAACTTCTTGTAAGCTGAAGAGGAGAGGCAGACACTGATCTCTTCTCTGTAGTGAAGAATGACAGGACTTGAAAAAACAGCAAGAAGCTCAGTCAGGGAAGGTTTAGGTTGGATATCAGGAAAAGGTTCTTCACCCAGAGGGTGGTTGGGCACTGGCACAGGTTCTCCAGGGAAGTGGTAACAGCAGCAAGCCTGACAGACTTCAAGAAGGGTTTAGACAACGCTCAGGTTCATGGTATGACTTTTGGGGATATTCTGTGATGTGCTAAGACTTTCTCTCTATGATCCTTAGGTGTCCCTTCCTACTCAGAATATTCTATGTTTTTATGATAAGAATGTTTCTTTACATCATTAAAGCAAATAAATAAATCCTCTAACTAGTAAGAATTCTTCTACTGTCCTGAAACACTTTGAGTTGGTTAGCCTCCCAGTCATTTTCATATTGGCTGTTCCCAGACAAAAATGGTAGCCTGGTCAGAATGTTTAATTTTTAGTGAATATCAAGCTAACACTCCTAAAAATTACCAAATTGTCTATTCTTTTACGTTGATTGTAGAGAAGCAACCCTGAGAAAATTCTTTCAATATTAAACCAGCATCTTTTGATTTCTCCAAAGGACAAAAATACATGATTTTGTTATATGGATTCATTTTTTCCATCTTTACTTAGAACAACATATATACTTTGACCATCAGTGTGACTAATACCATCACCCAAATTGTAGGTAAATATTTATCCCTTTTAAAATAGTTATCTTATCTCATCTTCATTATAACTAAGCCTAGTTCACCGTCTCCCAAATGATTTATTTTCTGCCTGCATTAAGGGAATGTTATTTGAAATATTTTCTTTGGAAAACAAAGAAGCAATGAAATATAAGTATTTAAATCTGGTTAAAATTTGTTTCTGTAATGTCATTTCATCAAATGTAGAATAAATTTCCTCTATTTTCAAAGCCAGTCATATAAGAGGGAGCTGAAAAATAAGGAGCCCTCCACATGCATCACAATTCTCTTCTTGCTGCAGCCATTTCTGATATGCTTAGGTGATGCATCCATCCTCATTAGCTACTGTTCTTCCTTATGGGCAGCCTATCTTGAGCAATCAACTATAGTAGACCTTACACAGGATGAAAAAATAACCTAGTTGGTTCCTTTAGACCCTTAATAAATGGTTTCCTGTCCTTTCTTCCAATTAGAAATTCCAATCTTCCTTCTTCAACCATCTTTTCCAAGTCACTAGAGACTTCATATTTAATTTTCTGTGTGTTCGTATAGGCCAGAATATGTTGAATTACTTTCTTTTGACATAAAATAGTTCAGTTACAGTACACATAGAGAGTGAGATATGTTGTTGTCTCCTTAATCTACTTGCCCAAACAAATATTTTTTACACGAGTACCCTAAAATGTAAATATTCGATATAAAAAGATTAATATAATAACAGCACGTTGATAAAATAGGCATTTTTCTATAGTAGCTACCAATTATTTGTAATAGAAGTTTCCAAAATGATTTTCTATATTAGTATATATATCCGTGAAAATCAGCAGCAAAATTCAGGAGCAAGGGTCAAGAAGCTGCAAAATTCAATGAACACCTGATAATCACTTCTGATGAATCACAAAGGCAAAACTGAATTATTGTACCTAAGTCTACTGAAAAAAACCAGTTCTCAGGAAATCACTTAAGTACACGTATAGATATAAAACAATTAGCATTACACATGCTCAGGTATTTTGCTTTAATTAAGGATTCATTTTAGTGTATTTAAGGTAATTTATTTGCAGTCTCATCACCATTATTATAATTCATTTTATTTTCATGTCTGGATATTTGACATGCCTAAACAGAACTATTAGTAAACAAGCAAACAAATCCATGTCTGAATACGAATTTCAAAATTAGGTTTACTACTCTTTGGCACATATATTTGGAATTATTTATTTCCAAATCCAGAGCTGCTTGCAATGCCTTTCAGTTATTTTTCTGCCATCTATGATTTTTCTAAGGCTTAGCCTAATTCTTCTACACCTGTTCTCTTCTTTCTATGAGAGCTCTTAGTACTTCTGATATTTTGTGGAAGTATATTTCTTCTGCTTTTCGTATTTTGGGCATTGGAGTAGAAAATGGCTTTCAGTTTTGATCTCTACTCTGTCTCATCAATTGTAGAGTCAGTCTTCCATAGGTTTCTAGTACATTTTGTGTCATTCCTGGTTCCTATTTCTAATCTGTGGTAACAGAGCCTGTATTTTGCTAGAGCAGAAATATCTGCATATAAGAGTAAGGTTGCTATAGAAAATTTGTGTGAAGATTTTTCTTCACTCTCACCATTCAGGCTTTTATTGAATAAAAAAAAATAAAAAATATGTGTTTCCTTTTACGTATAGTTGTATATCTTATATCATATTAATCTTTTGGCATACACATGAATTTTAAACATGACGTTTTATCTGCAGTCTTTTCTTCAACTTGCTTTACTGTCTAATTAGAATTCACATCAGGAAAAAGATATGATTTGTCCTTTTTGGGGATGCTCATTTAGCATAAGTGCAAGACTATCTCAGGTCACTGTATACATCCATTTTTATTCAGCAAAGTGGTTTTGCATATTGTTTGCATATTGTTACTAGTGTGCTGCCCCTCAAGAATGCAGTGCAGAGACACCTCTGGTGAGACATTTTTAAGTTAATTAGCATGGCACTGAGAACTGTCTAGGCATGGTAGCAGGGAGCACCACAGAGGCTAAATTACCCTTCTTCTCAGGCAGTTTTTCAGTAGATTAGACTTCACTTCAACTGAACTCTGTGCCGTTGCAGCTCCTCTGCTCCTGCATGTCTGAGTAAGCCTGTGAAAATCTAGTTCAGATTTCTGCAGATTGCAATGTAGAGATGTTGAGAATGCCACTCACTAGCCCTTGATTGTTGATAGGATAAGTTATTTGTAGCCCCACACAAATATTGTTATGCAAATTTGGATAAAGAATTGAACAAAAGCAAACACCACCACTAAGTTAACACTAACATCCTATAATTTACGTCTACCTTGGTGAAAACTGATGTTTCATCTAAAACTTCTGTGGATGAGTTAGTTTGAAAGGAACAGATTCTACTAGTAAATGAGGAATTATGTTAGCTCAATAAGTTTACATCAACACCAGAACCAGTTTAGTTCAGCAGGGGTCAGCAGCTCTCATTTTCTCCACAACAGCTCTTCCCAAGCCCTTTCTTGAAAAATGCATGGAAGCTAGTGAAAAACAGACGGACTCACCGGTAGTGAGAATGATTTGATGACATCAACAAGGACTGCCACCATGAGGAAGGTGCATCCTTCTGTTTCTCGCCATACTGAATGCTTATGTTTTCATAGGAAATTAAATAACATATAATAAAGTTATTTTATGTGATCTGGTAGAACAAATGTGTCTAGGGCTAGGGCATGGGAAAATTCCTAGTGTATTGCTGCTCCTCTGTAAGTAATGATGTTGGCCATGTTCCAGCCTTTAATGCTTTCTCTTGGGCTTAATAAACTTGTAAAAATATCTACTAAATTAATCTGTTTTCTAACTCTTTTTAGTGATCTTGGGCTTGAATGTATACACTCTGCTCTTTGAGTGCTAGCATTGTGCAAGTTTCAAACCTTTTAATAGTCATTAACTCTGTTATCAAGATACTTTCTATTTTCTTCTCTTTTGTCCCATTAAATCTAATTTCTGATGTAGGTAAACGTTCATTGATTTCATTTGTGCGGGCTGGGCTTAAGTAATTACATGCTTTCTATTTTCTTATCCCGTGCCTGGTTAATTCCATGCTAATCACTCTTCCAAAGGCGGCTTTTTCTCCTCTACCAATCCACAAAAGTAGACAGGATATTCTTAGTCATTTATGAGAAAAGTTTTCACAGAATCATCCTGTATTATATTTCTTTTATGGAAGATCTCTTTATTTTCATGGGTAACTTTTTGTTCCTGTGCAATTGCTTGATTTGTCCCACTGAAAAATTCAGATATAACATTATGTTTTTTTAATCAAGAGAAGATTTAATTCAAATCATGGTCAAAAATATTTCAGAAACTATCCTGGGAGTAGAGTATGAAGAAAACCTTATGGCCTCCTACATGATTCCTGGATACTGTGTTAAACTTTGACAGCACCTTAACATTTGTTTATAAATTCTTTTAACTTCATATTTGATGGCTCTGCAGAAATAAATATGAAAATATATAATAGAGTAGCCCTGCTACATCTGTTTTATAGCAACCAATTACTTTGGTCTGTGCCCATGCTTTCAGTTTTCCTCATTTCAGAGATTTTGTACTAGGGCTAGATAAGCTTAGCCTCAACACCACGAAGGCCAGAGCTGACTCCAGGCTCCAACAAACAGATTCTGTTTTGGAGCAACAACTGGGGTATTTGACAACACAGGGAAGTGCCAGAGAATATATATTTAATGAAATAATAACATTACCAGTGAGATTAGTGTGAAGCAGTGCAGTTAAAATGGAACAATTGACACCACTGGTGTTGTCACCTCCAGGTTATAATGTTGGTTCTGTATGGAAGTGAAAGGGACGTTTCATATATTCTTCGTCTGGCTTTGCTATTCTACTTGGTAAGTTTTTATCTATTCTTATTTGGAAAGATTCTTATTTTCCAGTCCTATAGAACTTTAGTTTTAAACAGAAAGAAACCCAAAGAAGATGACCAGTTATTAGTTTTAGTTTATTGTATCATAATTCTAAATTAGCTCTATTATGAACTTTATGGTGTTCACAAGATAAAAAATCTACTTTCCTTTTACATTTTTCTTTCACTTTTTATCATTCATCTAACAGAAGTGATGTTAATTTTTTGTTTATAAGTAGTTTTGACCCGTTTTATTAGTGGATATTTGCTTTTATCACAGAAATTGCTATTGTAATGAACTCTAACACATCTTTGTTACATTCTCACCAGAAAGTCTAATAAATTACTGAGGTTTTTGATAGACATGTTTTTGTGAAATGAGATAAAACAGCAGGGAGCAGTTTGTGTTGTCCTCTCACAGATCTCTGTGTTTTACATGTCAGTAAACTCAATATCCAAAAAACCGCTTTCAGAGATATCAGTTTTCCATTCTGCCCTATTACGTACTCTGCCTGACACAATTACACACATGTTTCTTAAGATTCTTTTGATGTGTGCGCACTTCAGTAGGTGACAAGATTTCACATCATAATGTACAAGGAGAAGTAAGATCACAGGCTGAAACTGGTAGGAGGTAAATCAAAAACAACACTGAAGATAGCTGAAAAATATAACAAACATGTTTAGGAGTTCAGAGTTCCTGTGTTCTGATTGTAGGACCTCTGGAAATACTATTTCCTTATTATTCCTTTAAGAATGATACTATTAGAATGTAACAAGGGTAGGAAAAATTCAGAGCTCATATATTACCCTAAAGTGTTTCTTAGATGAGGAGACTGTCTACATAAGGTATTTGGACTTAAGGATCCAGTAATGAAAGAGTAATGAACGCTACTAGAGTTAACTTTGCTAAAAAATGGTCCTATTTGGTGTTCCTTGTAGAGAAATTGGATCAAGATACATTTCTGGTAAATGCATTCCTTTGCCAGTAGTGATATGTCATGATACTGGAATTTTCTCTAATGGAACATTAAAAAAGGTTTATTCTGGAATAAGAAGATTTATTTTTGATGAAGTGCCTTGTGGAAATCTTTTGGTGATGTCTCAGTGAGCCATAGGGCCACCTTGAAGTAGCCTGCATCGTGCTTTTTTCATGATTTTTCTGCTTCCTAAGGGATCCAGCACGCAGGGATGGCCTTATTCCCTGGACTGCTTTTGGTGTCTGAGTGCCTACAGAACAAGAACAGGAAAAATGCTAAAGGAAGGACTGGGAAGTCTGGGCAATTTGAAACAGGTATGGCTGGCGCTTCTTTGCTCTCTGCCTTCTGCTTTGTAGTCACTGAGTATCAGAGCACTATGGCTTGAATTGCTGCTGATCTTGTCCTGGTGCTGCGGTCTTGGCAGGTCTGTCTGAGAGAGAGTACTCTGAGCTGCTGCTGGGCCCCATGACTCCGCAGTGAAAAATTTGTGTGACATGGGGAGGCTATTTTAACTCCTGGGGAGCCAGATACCACGGGCCATTCAGTGACCTAGGCTTTCTGGGTTTTTGGAGAAATAAAGAAGAATCAATAAATACCAGAATAAAGCAGAATTCATCTGAATTTAAAAGCAAACAAATAAACAAACTTCTCACTTAAGCTTTAATTTTCAGATGAAAGAAAATGTTCGAAAAGTGGGAACCTTGTCTAAAATACTAATGTCATATTCTGATCAACAATGTGCATAACTGTACCTATTTTATTTTCAATTTGGCACTGTCGCAAGTCATCCACTGTTTTACGGAAACCACTATCTTTCTTTGGTGAAGATATTCATCCTGGGAATAACCTTGTAAAACACTATGGTATATGTCTATGTAAACTGCAATATTTTTTCCTACTGCATCTTGTATGTGCCCTTTGATTTTTTTTGTTCAATGTAGGGGAAGAATGGCTTAGTAGTTGGTGCGCTGCTACCAACACTTTACTGTTTGAACTACATAAGGTAAACCTGCTATGCCTTCTTGCTATTTTCGTGAATTGTAAATTTTTGTCTCTCCTACCATGATGTTCACTGATAAAAGATGAATAAGGAATGGCATAGAAGCTGTCCATGGAAGTGTTAAAAACATAAAGCAGGCAGATTTCAGAAGGTGTTAGGTACTAGAGTTCTACCTTCAGTATACTCATAAGAAATGAGAAATACTCTGTTTTGCTCTGTTCTCTGGTAGCAAAATGTTTGATTCATGCTATTGTGTTTTGGGTGGATACTGAAGCCATTTCTTGAGCAGGAATTACCTCCAAATTCCTGTTGCCATTTCAATTAAACCTAAGCTGAATTGTCAGTAAAATTGGCTGTGTTTTTTGGGTTTTGTTTTTTTTAATTCACCCCTGGACTGTTAAAAGTTATTGCTTCAAACAATACACTCTGACTACTTTTGGCTGCTTATAGCTAAGATGCGTAAACAGAATGGACCAAGGTCATCCTTGGCATAATTTACTGGAATTCAGCACTGTCACACCAGGAGTGAATTTGGCTCAATGTTTTGGCATTAGCAGTAAAGGTCATTCCTGCAGTTTGCCCTCGCTATAGAAAGTGCAATCAAAAAGTTTTCCATTTTATTTCCCTTTTGATGGTCACATTAAATCTTATTACACTGTTGGTACTTACCTCACTGTAGTGTCTGTGGGTTTTCTTTATAGGCAAAGCTTTCATCCCTGGACATCCATAAATAACTCTATTCACCACACTTTCTCCCACAGCATTTGAGTTATGCTTCCAAGTTGAGACAAGTGTTAGCTTGCTTGTTCTGCAGACGGATTTTTGCTTCATTTTTGTCCACTTCAGAGAGGTTGCCTATTTAGAATAGTTTTCGACCTCTGGATCTTCCATTTCAATCAGCTCCATCTGCATGTTCTCTCCTGCTCCATGTCTTTGAGAGGGCACTTGTCCAACTTTTCTGATTAAAGTGAATGCACTACTGTAGATACAGAGCTCTTGAAAGCAGAGGCTACTGCTGCAAATTCACTTTTTAAATTTGTTTTTCTGAAACAGATGCCACAATAAAAATAGGAAAAGTGCTAACTGCATATTTTTTCAATAAAAGGGTTAGTATTTATGTACTTGGGAAAGTTATGACTCAGTTGTATATTATTCAGGACTTCATTTGTGTAAGTTACTTTCTGATTAGTTATTGATTATAATCAGAACCCTTGGAGCTAAATGTGCAATATAGCTAATAAGCAGGTCTTCTGCAGATGAAGAGGATCCTTAAATATAATTTTGATGCACTTTACACTTTCTATTTATTGAACTTTGTCACAAATGGCAAATTGCAGCAGGCCATTGAAACTATAGCAGTAGCAAATTTGCAGTATTTCTGTAAGCAGGGAAATGACAGAATATTAAAAAAAGATCTTGTTTTTCCTTGTTTTTCAGTCTCCAAAGTTAAGGCAATAAAAAGGCTTTTCAAAATATCCCTTGCTATCTAATTCAGTTAGATACAGGCTAGTTAAATCTCACGCACTGACTCTCAGATTCTCATAATGGGTAAGCGCCTCACCAGCTCCCACCAGCCAGCGTTGGTTGTGGGGTCAGTCAGGGGAAGAATCCTTGGTCAAGGTATATTTCCCAGCACCCTACCAAGCCACCTGGGGTTCAGATAACAGCCCATCAGAAGACTAAAATCAGCAGGTATTTGTCCAGTGTGTGTCCCTAGAGGGGACGTGCTTGGGTGTTCCCACGTATACCTGAACAATATATTAACCCACTGAATTCTGTGTTTTGTGGGACCCCCACCACTGAGAATGAGAAAGAATGGGATGCAGTCTGTATCCATGGGTGGTGATTATCTTTCTTTTTCTCACTCTCTTTCTCTTTCCTCCCCCCTTCCTCTTTTTTTTCTATTTCTCTCTCTCTCTCTCTCTCCCTCACATCTACTGCTAAATAAAATCCATACTATTGACTTTGCCATATGGTCTTGTTTGCACCTTAATTCGGGCAGAGGCATCTCTCTCTAATAATCGGATCTTAACAGTTACTACAAGGCACAAAGGATTGATGCTGCCTAGCCCAGCAGCCCTTGGGAAAACAGAAGGGTGCTGTGAAACGGGCTGCAGAGTGAAACATGCTCCAGGCAGTATATCTGGCTGCTTTTTAGATGTCTTTTTCATGCTCAGAATGTATTTGCTGGCAGCAGACATGGAGGTCAAAAATATGCGCTGAATCTGCTAAAGGGTTCCCCTGAAGTTAATAGGAGTCTTTCAGTGGGTTTTGACTTAACGTATTCTGTACCAGTGAGTTAGAAATCTCTTTTCTACCATGAGTTTTGGCCAAGAAAATTATACTAGGCTATAAAAAATGTATATAAATATTTATAATATAATCTCTCTCGTGAGATAACGTTGCATTAATATTCACTATAAATAAGAATCCTAGTGACAAGATTAGATAAAACTTTGGTAAAAGCAAATTTATTGTCTAAAGAAGCCAATGAAAATCAAATCCAAGGTAAAATTTTTCCAGAATGTTTCAGTTCAACCCAAAGTTATCAAAGTCATCTTTTTTTTGGAAGTATATAATCTTTTTGCTGCTTTTAATTTGTATTTGAATCAATCAAAGCTTGGAAAGTGAAACAGTCAAAATTGCAGCATCATACATAACACAGACAGTGAGTCTGTAAATGAACATGAATTTACTTCAGGGACAAACTGAGTCTCTTTAAAAATTACATATTTTTTGATGAAATTTGTCCAAACTTTTTATCTTGTAATAAAAAAACCCAAAACCCAAAACTCAAAAAGTTGTTAAACATAGCTCAGATTTTGAAATAAAATGTATTCTTTGCCTTGTTAATAAAAAAGGGTGTAATATCATGGCAAAAACATACACAACTAATACAAACTCTACGAGTATTCCTTTGTTGAAAAGCTTTTGGCTGATGTTTTTTACCTCTAGTTTTATCTCTGTTAGTTAATTCAAAATTCATGACATGCTTTCCCTGCATCTTAGTTATGAAATTTTTTGATGACAATCATAAACTCCTGACTACTCATAATATCTGCAAAAGCTTTTGAAATTACCTCTTGAACACACAAGAAGAAATTTATAAGCCAGATGGAGAAATTATTTACTAAAAACCAATCAGAAATATATAGGCTTCATCTATCCTGGTCAACAGAAAGGAGGCCATGGTGTAAACAGGGCAAAATAATGTAAGAAGTTATAAAAAATATCTGCTAAATTAGATTCATGTGCCACAGTCCCAATCTATGGAAGAACTGGAGATTCTCTAGACTGGGGATCTGGTTCTGTATTCATCCTCCTATCCAGAATTCTTAAGACACTAATGAGTCACCCCAGATGACAAGTCCCAGACAAGGTGATCATTCCATCTTCTCATTCTAGAAAGTGCCAGCCTCAGACTGCCCATGCAATTAAAATAAATGAGAGTCTTGGGATTTTAACTCTTATTACACTATGTGGTCTTTTCTATTTTGTATGAGGAGAAATCACGAATACAAAGAAAAATGTTTTCTAAATGTTTCAATTTAATTTCAATCTGTTCTTTATATGAGCCAATTTGTTGAATCTAGAAGGGGTCTCGCTAATTGATGTGAAGCTGGATTAGGGCTTTATAGTCTCTTTTCACTTTCTGAAAGCTTGATACCTCATTTAATTATGTTACAGTTTTTAATTTTATCAGAGGTAAACCTAGTCAATATTCATAAGTATATTATAATTGGGGGGATGCATGGAGTGAAATTCATATCCTTCAGGTCCATGCGTTTACTGGTTACAATTCTTACACCTATCTTCTATGACAAAGCAAAAAGGCTTTTCCATGAATACAGTAATTTAAATTGACAAACACTCTTGAGTTAACTCCACTAGTACCTTCACAGCTTAATGGCTTTTCCTTCTTACTCCTTGGCTTGGTCTGATTTTCAGGATGAATGATTTGTAAGCTGACTCTGTGTATCATAACTAGAGCATGCTATCGATTTTATATACTTCCTTTTTAATTGAAGAATTTTCAATCACACTGACAAAGTGTGGCTGGATGGTTAAGTGGTATCTGGGACTGATGTTAGACCAACAGATCCTTCTCAAACTACAACATTATCATTTTCTCACTTTACATATGTGTGTATTTTATATTATAGTGGATGGAGACTTGTCTGTATACAGTTAAAATTTTAAAATACTGTGGAGCTATAAAACCCTAGGCCTAGAAAATAATCCTTACAATATATTTGTCATTTTGAATTATTTTCCTTAATTTTTGCTTAAAAGGGATCAAAACAGACAGAATTCTGGACATCTGGAGATATAACAGTACTGATACATGAAATGAAACAGACCTACCCAAAGTTCCCCCTAGATGTTACTAGCCTGCTAATCTGTTCTAACAGTCAAATGTAAAAAATTAAAAAAACCCAAACCCCAGCCAACCAACAAATAAAGCAAACTAACAAACAAAACCCAAATAAAAAACAAACAGAAAAGCCAAGAACTACCACAAAACTAAACCAAACCAAAAGAACCCATGAAACCCAAAAGAAAATTTCCTTATCAGTCATATTTTTGATTAAGAACTAATAAATATATCTCATTTTCTTTGTTATGGAAACCATATAATAAAAAGTGTACATACATCTTTCTTTCATGCATATATGTTGTTAACAGTGGAGCACTGCCAGGCTGCTAACTGCAAAGTCACTCTCTATGTTATCTTTTAAAAATCCACTCACTTTGATGAATTAGAACAATTTTCAGCAGACTAGTAAAAGTCAAAGCTGTATCTGCATAACAAATTTGGTGTGTCTTTCTTTTCTCTAATAGGAAAGCTGTGTATTTTGCCTCTTCCCTTCTAAAAGTGGCAACTGATTGCCTGAAAGACAGTGATCAGCCATACCTAGTTTTTGCTTGGAAAGGGGGGCCATTGTTATAAAGAGCTAAAGATAATCCCTGAGGAACAGAAACATCATTTTACAAAAATATAAGCAAGGTATGATGCTCTCCAACAAAATTTTGATGTTGTGCTTGAATGCTCAGATTTACAGTTGCTTAATATTGTGAGAAATATTCTTGCAAAATTATTTACAGTGGTAAATAAAATCTCAGTGTTTCAGAGCTGAGATGATATGACAAGCCTTTGAAGTAATTTTTACAGTTTCAGTCCCTTAGTCTTGGAATTCAGATGACATTGTGACAGCATGTTACACAATTTAGAAAAAATAGCTAAAAGGATAAAATAAACTCAGGGAGCATGAATCTTGTCTAAGATCATGGTACACATTCTCTTTCAGTCAAGTGTGCGTATCTATATGTATCTATATGTATCTATATGTATCTATATGTATATGCATATGCATATGTATATGTATATGTATATGTATATATGTATGTGTATATGTATATCTATCTCTATATGTATATCTATATCTATATCTATATCTATATCTATATCTATATCTATATCTATATCTATATCTATATCTATATCTATATAAACCAGGACCAAACCCATAAAAGATTATAGAAAAAGGCAGATTATGAACTCTAAAAGCAGAAGCTGTGGCTAGAAAAAAATTAAATTAAATAGAAAATATAGATGTAAATAATAACAAGGCAGAACTAAAAGAGATTTTGAAAATCAAGTTCCTTAAGTTTTTTTTAAATAGAGAAAAAAATCCTGGCAACCTGCCAGAGAATCTGGAGCACTTATATATATCAAGATAAAAAATGAGTTCTCAAGGAGGATGAGGACACCACAGAAAAAGAGAATGAATTGCTTCACCCCTCTTTTTAGAGGGGCTTATGACAATCTAGATCCTATCCTCTGGGTGGGATAGGACAGATGAACTATCTTGGCTTGTGGTGCCATCATTTAAAGTTTTAGAAAGAGCTGATGGAATGAGTATCGATATCTCCATAGCTAGATTTTTTGGTGAAGAAATCAGCATGTGTAAACTGCCAAAACATGAGACGTGGTTTGTAATTTATCTACTGAATATCCACTTAGCACTAGAAAAGAAACCAGGTTGCAAAACCAGTAACAGACTGAAATGTTTTATGGGAAAATTTAGAGAACTGCAGGCTAGTAAGACTGAAGCTTTTAATGAGTAAATGAGTTGAAACTACAGCAAGTAATAGGTCCAGTAGACACTTCATACAGTGACAAACAAACAGATGGCTTTTCTAGAGGGAAAACATATTTATTAATCTACAAGATTTCATCAAAGAATCAAAAAACCACATGATAGAATATTTGGTTTTACTCATATTCAGGAATCTTAACATGTTTCTTAGCAACAAATCTTAACCAGCCATGGAGCAAAAGCAGTGCTCTAAGGGATTAACAAAATATAGGAGAGGGGATTTTAATTTGCTTTGGAGAAAGGAGGATATTAGAGGAATCCCAAAGAGAGATGTTCTGGATCAAGTTGTATTAACTACAGTCATAAGTAGTCTGATAAAAAAAAAAAGTAAATGACGAATTTGCTAATAATGCAATTTCTTCAGGTGTATAACACCAATTTCTACTATTAAAATCTTGTGCATGTCTGAGTGCCAATGTGGATGAAAATTTATTGATTGCATGCAGAACAATCACCCAGAAGAAAAACAGAACACTGAACATGCATGAATTATGGTAGACTTCACCTTCTTTGCTGCTAACCAAATCTTAGAGTGCATCTGAATTGTTCTTCCAAACAGAGAAATATATATTAAAGTTCATAAAGAAAATTGCAGAGACTAGAACAGAAATCCTTAAACCCAAGAAATTAGTGATGAAACTGCTAGTACGAGTATTATGCACCATTCCAGCCAATCCCTTCTTAAAAGTAGTATAATTGAATTTGATACTTTACAAGGCAGTGTAATCTATGTATTTCAATGACCTCTGCATAGGGAGTGATGAAGCAAATTAGAAATCAACTTGAAAAAGAGACATGATGGGGTGAGGTATTTGACAGAATACTATTCAAGAAATACTTCATTAAGTTTTGAATACTTTACCAAAGGATGTTTGGATGCCAAAAATGTAATTGCATTAAAGGGAAATTAAAACCAATCATGGTTTATTACATGTCATCAAGATGCTCTTACTTATGAACCTTGGAAAGTGTGTGGCTTTATCAAAGGGATTATGCTTTTTAAATATAATTTCTCCATAGGAAGTATTACTATCCTGTCTTCAAGTGTCATTTTGCTCTAAAAAAAAATATTTTGACTTAAAATGGCTGTTTGTATGCCTTTTTTGAGTATGAAAAGGTATAAATATTTTTACAGTCATTGAATGATTTAGCTGTTTATATGAAAATGTCTTAGAAATTATTCTCTTTTTGAGATGCAGTACAGTTATAAGCATACGATGGCAGAAACTGGCTGAGGTTATGTGTTTTTATGGTATTATACCTCACATATTTCTGATTTAGAAACAGTACAGCATGTATTGGTATGATGGATTGGATGCCAAATATACTCACATGAATGACAATAGCTCACAGATGACGAGCATCAGAAGCAGGCACAGGGTAATACTGGTTCCTCAATCATGTATGATGCAGAACAAAATACAAGTAATTCAAACTGATAGCGAAATCTATATTAAATTCTATTCCTAGAAACAGCAGTGTGTAAAACAGTTCAGACACTTGGTCAGGTGTCCAGAAATCCTTTCAGTCTTCTTGTCCTGTTGAGAATGAGATCAAGAGAGTTCTCATACCTTTTTCACCCAGTATTACCAAATTTTAGTGAAAACACGTTAAAATGTCTCCTAGTATCAGTGAATAACAGTGTTCATAAACAATTAGACTCCCTAGGCTATTTCAGTTAGACTGGATAAAACTCTTAGAAAACATGGGCAGAATCTATCTGGAAGAGGTAAAGTTACTGTGACTTTAACAGAATATGGTATAATCTGCTTTCTAATCTTGTCTCATCAAATGACAATGTATTCAGAGGGTTAATGGAGAGTTATGTAATATAGTCATATAAAATAGGAACATCGGTTCCGTTGATGACACCAATACAAGCTTTCTTAGCTTTTTCATACTGAAATTGCAAAATGACTATTAAAGTGTAATGGCACAGAACATCTTGTTTAAAAAAAGAAAAAGCCTTTTACAGTATTCTTGTTTATAGATGATATTTATTGCCTTTGTATTCTTATGGTATGCTTCTAAGTCAATTGAAATGCAAGTACTAATGAAACCTCTACCATAATACATTCATTCTTTTTTACACCAAATGAGTCTACTACAAGATGTAAATGACTTACATATATCTGCTGCTCAGGTTTTATTGTTTTAGGTTAATTTATTCACTGTAATATTCTTAATGAAAGTAATGACTCTTCCAGTAGTTTGTATATTCATATACTGCAATTTTATTAAATCATGCTGTGAAAGTTCACACTGGCTGCTCTAAACATTTCTGAAGTTTCATGCTATACTTAATATATAAATGTAATCTTTTAGCAGATTATCAGCATAGTATATTTTGTTATCCTTTGCTCTTCCTAATTTGTTCACACCAGGGTACACCTAATGTACAGTGGTGCTCATACAGACAGGGCTGTAACATTCTTAAGCATTTTATTAGCACATCTCATTGCAAATACAGATAAAAATCTACAAAGCAAAGCCAGCTTAACATGCATAATTATTTTAAAACGTACTTTATTGTTATAAAGGTTTAGTGTAAATTTACTGCTCCAGATTTAAAAAAAATCTTATGTCAGCTTCAGCATTGGCTTTTACTTTAAATGCTCAAATTAAATCTTTTCAGGGGCAATTAAGAAACAAAAAATCTGGTGACTAGCATCCTTTCAACTGCCTTACACAACTGTAAAATTCTGACTAACAACCACATGTAATCTAAACTATTGGATAATATGGGTCTACTTGACCAAAATTTCCTAGAAGTCTTTTATTACATAAACAGCTTGCATTTCTTTTATTATTACACTTGTCACTTCATCAGTATTGGCAGCACCCACTTAAAACATTATTCAAACGCAAGTTACAAATCATCAGACTTCTAAGAAGGAAGAATTACTAGGAACATTGTGCAGAATAAAAACCTGATTATCAAAAAGTTTAAGTGAGCTGCCCAAGGACACAGCAGGAAACAACAAAAAGAACCTCAGGTATCAATCAACTGTTTTATGGATACTGGACTCCATTTAAGCCCAGAACAATCTATTTTAACAGAGTATTGAGTGTTGAGATATGAGACCACTACCTGTACCAGAGTTCTAAGAAAATATTACCAAATTATCTGAGTACCTTCCTTGTGATGTCATGCATAATGTATAACTCAATACAAAAAAATGTTCTCTTCCTTAAATCACAGAATCAATCACAGAATTATTCTCTGTTCTTTTCCACCATGTAAGTTCCCAGGTTTTGTTCATTAAAAAATAGGCAAAAAAAGTTAAAAAAAAAAGGTTTAAAAATGCAAAAAATGAATCCTTAGCAACATTTACAAAGTCACCAAATGTTAACCTTCTTTTAGTAAATAGCTGTTAATTTTCACTGTGCATTCTTCTCTCGCTTTCTCTATGGGTAAAACAGGAACTGTTCCATGGAAGTAGTAAAAGACAGTGTTACTCGTAAGTACCGTGTTATTGTCAAAGCACTGCAAACAGCCGTCACCTTCCATCCCATCATATACCAGTACGAAATTGAAGAGTGATGGTGTTGACAATCAAATAAATAGCACAAATTTTATTTTAAAGAAAAAAACTGCTAAAATAAAACATATGTTTCTGACTGTATTGACCGAAATGTGCCCTGCCATGAATGTTAAATTTTGTTATATTGGGTTTTTTTGTGAGATCCTTAACATGGGACACATCAGCCTCATGTAATTTAAAACACAGTTGCCACAATAAGTTTCTATAGAGTTGTAAGAAAGTTTTCACAGATGGTTTAACACTTAGATGAAAACCATTTAGTCTTTATTGCTCTTGACTCTTTTTCTGGTTTTCCTGTTGATATTCTGAGACTCCCTTACAGGTTTTAGATTAATTGTCAGATCCAAGTAGTAAGACCATAAAAGTTTGGTGCTACCTAACTTGGTGCCACTCTCCAAAGCAAAATCTATGTGGATATCTCAACAGGGATTGGAGAAGTTAGCACAGTCTATATTATCTCTATATGCACTTAAAAGATGTTTCAAATGACAAGCTAAACATGAATTATCTCTTGCTGTGGAGACGAATGGTTGTACCATTGCAAATTTGAAATTACACAGTTCTAAATTATTTCCCTCTCTTAACTGTACAAACATAGAGACCTTGTTTCCCATTTTAACATAGTGGCATGACACTTATTATGTGTCAATGAAACTCAACATGTTTCCAGATGTAGACGTTTAATCTGCTGGAATAACCATGAAAAATAACAAAAAATATGTGCACAAAAATCCAAATTCCACTGAAATCCATGGGAATGTCTCTGATATCTTCAGGGGACTTGGGATTCAGCTGTCACAGGTGGATAAAGGATATGGTTCTGCTTTGGAATAGTCATAAATATAATTTTATTACAAACCTGTTAGAAATCGTGGATTGTCTGGTGAGTGTTCTTCCTTCTGAAATGCAACTTCAAAACCTTTTGAAACATGGAACTGTCCACTTTTTAGAAACAACACCTGCAATATAATTTGAAGCTATCTCTATGTAAAATCAACTACCCGAATAGTCTAAGATAAACAGTTTCAGGTTTTCAGTGTAACTGCTAGAAATAGTTTGTCTATTTTTCTTTTGTTTGTTTGACAAAAGAACAATCAAAGCAGCACAACATTCTCTAAATGCTGAAATAATCTGGAAAATATTTGTGTGAGAAATTCCCTCAAAAGAATTACTTGACACACCGCACCTTTGTCAGAATGTATCTGTCTTTTCCACATTAATTTATTTAATAATATTAGTAGTAGTTTGATGGAAATTTCTCTCTACAATTCTGTAGGAGTAATATTTTATGGGCACCTGTTTTAAACCTGGGGTTTCTCTCTAAAGTTCTTCATCAAAAAGTGTGATTTGGTTCTGCACATTGGAGCCTTTGCCTTACAGTCAGTGGCTGTATCTCTGTGTCTGAGGCAGTCTCACACTTGTCAATACCTGCAAACCTAAGCTTGAGTTTAGGAATCCAAAACCCACTTAAATCCTGCCACAAAAGTACCATCAGGAATCTCTGCTTTAACTGTCAAAGATGTATGAAAAACAGCCCTAATGGAAAAAAACCCCCAAACCTAGCCGTGCTTTCCAAAGTGCTGGAACACATATAAAACCAGAGTATTTCTGAGATAGAATGAGAAATGTTTTGATGTAATTCATGTTCTATTCAGAACAGTTATGTATATTTTCTAAATACTTACGCAGCATATTTCATCTTCCTAAGCACTTTGCTATTTTAATTAATCCTCAAAATGAGGTGGGTGATAAATTAAGCTGGATGAAGAATTCACAATAATTAATTTATCTAGGAAATATAGTTATTTTCCTTAGTGTGAAATGTTCAAGAACAGACAGGGAGTTTTACTGACTTATTTGTACTTCACAACGATTGAGTTAAAATTTTATGCAAATGTAATTCAATCAATGGAATTATTAAATGTGGCTGGGTTTGATGTAGAAGCTTCAAGAAATTAACTGTCCAATTTGCATTGCTCTTGAACCAGCAACACTCCTAAGCTCCTGACACACATCTTGTACATGCCTGGCCCCCAGTGATGAACAAAGACCTGACTATGTACCAGGTTGGTTTTGGGGAAGAAACCTGTGATTTTCAACTGGATTGGAGAAGTGGCAAACTTCCAGTCAGTCATGGATGTGCAGGATTGGGAAACTTTCACCCAGGACACATCATGGTGCACAGCTTGTTTTCAGTCAAGATACAATGAACAGTACCCAATTTAACAACTCAGATTTAACACTCGTGGAAAATGTCTGCCACTAGCTGCTATTCAATATTTGTAGCCTCATCATTAAGATGAGCTGACCATATTACATTAACCCGCAGTTCCTGCTACTGCTGCTGGTTATATGTTGTGAACTGCTGCTACAGACTTTTACACGCTGCATGAGAGCCCCAGCCGACAGCAACCTATGAAATTTATAGCTGCTTGCTCTGCTTTGACTCAACCTATTCCTGCTTGCTTGGCACTACCATTTTAAAAGTTAATGTTAGAAAAAGAAACAAGGAGGCAACACACTGCTGACAGAATAAAAGAAATATTTTTTTTCTAGCACTTTAAACAGCAGGCGAGTTATATATGGAGTAAAGTAGGAAGGGTACATGCCAGCTCATAAATTTGTCGTGAGAACTTCTGTGCTCCTTGCCACAAAATTACATTGTGGGCAATGGGAATATTGCAGTGGAACCTGTAGAAATATTGTAATACTATGAGATTTTTCTAAAGAAAGCATTTCATCATTTAAGGAAGAATTCTCCATTCTGCAGTGGAGAAAAGGATACCTCCCTGTAGAAGTACATCTTCTGTAATAGCCAAGTATAAAATTTCCATTATGAGAAACAAGTGTGCTTGAGAGCAGAAAATGAATGCAGACAGGTAAATGTGGTTTTTCCACAGCCTAGAGGTAAATTAATTGCAAAATTAAAGTAAAAATACAGGAATTCTAGTAAATCTTGGCCATCTTTCTGAGGTGCCCAAGTTAAAAGTCCACTCAATGGAAAGAAACAGGCACCTTTCAGAGAAATTTTTCATATTGCCAGCAGAGATCTGTGCAATTTATTTCTTTTTGCTTACCCTACAGAGATCTCAGGTTGACCAGGTTCCTCGCTTAGGTTCTTCTCTGGCGTAAGGGGTGAGAGTGTAGAAAACCTCCCTCTGAGACAGCTTTGATTTGCCCAGAGCTGCCAGGGAGATGAATTCCTGATGCTGGAGGATTTGTCCTGCTGCACCACAACAGAGTGCTACCGGAGAAGGGAGCTTCTCTGCATAGTGCTCACAGTAATAATAAAAATAATAAAAAACCCGTATAAGAGTAGGCATTAAATACTTCTCTGTAACTTTTTTCTATTATTTTAAAAAATACTTTAGAAATTCCACTTAAATCTTTGAAATTCAAAGTAGGTCCTTTGAAATATTTTCCTTAAATGGCATTCAAAGCTTCTAATTAGCTTTTGATTTCTCTGTTATATACTTTAAAGTGATCATAAACATGACATATACTTGGTTATCTTCAAATGTACCTTTCCACTGTTAGAAAAAAACCAAATTTCCAGGCTGAAGTCAGATTGACCCTGGCTTTACCCTTTGGTTGAAAGAAGGATTTAAACCTTGTCCAGTGCCAGCCATAGAAAATGGAAAACAATTAAATGTTTCCTAATTGCATTATCTCCCATTTTTGAAGTTAATAAAAGCATAATCTATTTGTACCTGCCATTTGCCTTAGGAGACAGCAGAAGATAATGAAAATATTTTACTATCTATTTTCAAATTATAAGCTGTTGTTTCCAAAGAAAGTCAAACCCCATGTATATTATCACTTTATTGTTCTCCAGGGACTGCAGTCACTATAGTGATTGTAATTACATGGCTTCATTAACTTTCTACATTCTACCTGTTATGGGGGTTTCACATTAAGAAAATTTGCATATACAGGAAATGAATACCGTTTGCAAGAAGCTAATGTCATTAAACATTTAAGCAGCCTCTCTCAAGTAAACAAGGAATTTTCCTTAGAATATCCTTTTAGCGTGCATTTAAAACCAATGCAGTCACAATTGTCACTTTAAAGAAAAACATACAAAAAACATTTAGAGTAAGCAACAGCCATCTTAACAAAACTGCTTTAAAATTGGGAATAATTCAATTACTCTCACAATCATTACAATGCATAATCAGGTGCAATATCCTCCTGTCAGATTAATAGTAGCTCATGGTTAAGACAGTATATGTGTGCTTATGATATACTGTAACCAGTGACCTATATTTAAATAGCACAAGCAATGACGACTTTCATTTTCCATCCAGTAATTGCCTAATTTTTGCCATCAGTGGATTATACATAAAAATAACTTTCAATTTTTTGGTATAATTTATAAAAAGCATAGAAAGACTCTATAAAAACAGAAATTTAACACTGTGCTGTAGTAAGCAGTGTCATGGGTTGACCTAGGACAGATGCTGGGTACCCACTGAAGCCGCTCACTCACTCTCCTCCACAGCCGGACAGAGGAGAGGAAATATAGCAAAGGGCTCATGGGGTGAGATAAGGACTGAGAGAGAGATCAGTCGTTAAATACCATCAAGGGCAAAACAGGCTCAACTTAGAGATATGAAGTGAATTTATTACTAACAAAACCAGAGCAGGAAAATGAGAAGTAAAATAAGCCCTTAAAAACAGCTTCCCCCATCTCTCTCACCTTCCAGCTCTACCTCCTCCCCCAGTGGTGCAAGAAGACAGGGAATGGGGGTTATGGTCAGTTCATCTCACCCATGGCTTCTCCTGCTGCTCAGGGAGAGGAGTCCTTCCCCTGTGGCACCATGGGGTCCCTCCCACAGGACACAGTTCACCGGGAATTTCTCTGACATGGCTCTGCCTCATGAGCAACAGTTCCCTGCAAACTGCTGCAGCGTGGGTCACTCTTCCATGGGGTCCAAGGACAGGCTGCTCCAGCCTGGAAGCAGGGACCCCCTCTCTCCACCGAGACTCCCACTGGAACACAGCCTCCTCCAGGCATCCACTGGCTCTACCATGGGCACCTCGCCCACGGCCTGCGAGTAGATCCCTGCATTCCCATGGCCCTCCATGGGCTGAGGAGCACAGCTGCTCCACCATGGTCCTCATCATGGCCTGCAGAGGAATCTCGGCTCTGGCGCCTGGAGCACCTCCTCCCCCTCCTTCACTGACCTTAGCGTCCACATGTTGTTCTCCTCTGCATGAGCTCACTCTGCTCTTCTCTGTCTGGAATTAAAACTGCACCACAACCTTTGTTTTGATTTCTTCTTAAATCTGTTATCACAGAAATATTTCCACCATTTGTAATTGCCCCAGCCTTGGCCAGCACTATGTCCATCTTCAGAGCCATCAGGGATTAGCTCTGCTGGATATGGTGGAAGCTTCCAGCAGCTTCTCACAGAAGCCTCCTCTGTGGCCCCCCTGCTATCAAAACCCAGGCCGTGTAAACCCAATACAAGTATGAACACAAATGTTTTGTAGTCTGTCACTTTTTCGTTTCATAAGCTGGATGCAAACCCACAAATGCCAAAAGACATGGGGTTATTTTTCTGCTTGCTTGAGCCAGTTTTTACTGAGAATACCGAGCTGCTGACTTCAGTAGATGCAAAATTTTAGAAACATTTTTTTAGTTTGAAACCCTCTGCCTTGTCCAAAATCTTATTGTAGCTTTAATACAATGCCCCATCTGTGCCCACCTCTTTTAAAGAATCTAGTATGATTCTTATTTAATCCCATTCCGTGTTGTGTTTCTAGCACTCCTACTGGAGTTGTCTCCTTTGTCATGACTGTGTTCACACTTCTGAGACTTTTCTAAACACTAGCCCAGCAAGTACCAGGGGTGCACAGGCATTATTGTTTCCTTTAGGAAGCTTACAGCTCTATGCAGTTTTTCGGGACAATTCTTTTGATGTAAGTAATTTTCTTATACAATGTAGTGGAGACTGAAATGTATAACTGCCTTTTGTAGATTCTACTTTAAGGAATTCAGAGGTTCTAAACTGAAGAATGGACATTCTAGTACCTAATTTATAAGAGCTTAAGGTCTTTATTGGTTCTCATTCTTCACGCTTTCTCCTTAGTATCTGTCTGAATTAGACTTTATCTTTAAACTTCTTTCCTTTTCTAATTTTGAGCAAGGTAGAAATACCACAAAATCATTTTTTCCCCCATGGAGTATTATAGGGTTTATATTTGTTCAGCACTTCGAGCTCTTCTGTTGAAAAATGGTTTAAAAGCATAAGGCACAATGAGCTGGACTTCATCCTGCTGATACGAGGATGTAAAAGAACCATGAGAATGTCCACCATGTTCCCTTTTGTACCAGTTCTGAGTGCAATATCTATCTTCTGCTTACTCTGAATACAAGGATTATATTAAACTGGCAGCCATCCATGAGCAAGGCAGGGAGAACAAAGTAGTAGACCTTCCTAAGAAGGAAGTCAGGTTCATCTGTGAATCAACACAGATGGTTAGAGAAGCTGCTCTTGTTGCATGAAGTACAACAGATTCACAGAGCTAATCAAGGCCATGGATTTTGTGAAAATTTCCTGATCAGCTTTAGTAGGAAATTCAGTGGATAAATTCTCCTGTGGTTATTCCAATTAAACTGTCTTATTTTGCAGGGGAACAAAGGAGAAGCACTCACAGAAGCTCTGCATAGCTGAGAGTGGTAAACTTTTTGGATACTACTGGTGCTCTGTGTTGTAAATCCCTCCAGTCTGCGTGTGCAGAACCTGATCCTGGGCCTTCTACTTTCTCCTTTTCTCAGGATGCCTTACCATTGCAGGGAGGGAAGGACCTGGGTGAAGGAAGAATCCTTCTTTTCTCACTTCCGATGGGATCATGAGCTCAGTGGGAAGAGAATGAGAGGGAAATGTACTAAGTGAGGTGCTAATGACTCAGGAGCTATAGTATGAAAGGGGTTATAGGTGAGGGAAGTCCCCTGTATTCAATCCCTTCTTCCAGAGTACAGCAGATAACCCATACATAACTTCTGTGAGTTTAGTTTGTCACTTGGTCACTTACCTTTTTCACCTCAGGATTATCGGTTATTTCACATTTATGAGCTTATTTTCTTGGTATGACCAAATGCTTCCTTCCTTTTTTTTTTTTTTATTTTTAATGCCATCACATTTTTTTTCACTGATTGACCTGAATTTCTTCCAATACAGAGATAGATTTCTTGTTTACAACAGTTCATGTTAATAACGTTTCTTACATCTATAAAAAGTCCTTGCCTTTTGCAATATATCCTTCAACATACAGGATGTTGTACAGAAGTGACTTTCCAATTCCATACTGCAAGTACTCAGACATTATTTGAAATACATTGGTTTCCTGGATTGCAACTATTGATTTCAACTTTGTTACTGGAAGCTTTTGGTGAAAAACCTTTCTTCTCGCAGCTAAATTTTTTTCCTACATCTTGCTTTGCTTTGCTTTACTTCCTGACTCATGAGCTCTTTTTGTTTTTTGTTTTTCTTCTCAGCAGTTATATTTCCTTTCCTTTAACAGCTGTTCTTAAGGAATTTCACTGTTGTATAGTTATTTGTGAGCTAGACTGTTTTACTCTCTTGGTACCTGCTGTCTTTACTTGAAGCCTCTAAACCAGTAATTGGTAACAAGTTTCTCTCAGTGGGTTTTACACACAGCTGCAAGGCAGAAAATAAACAGTTCTTTCAAGTTTACACTCTTAGGGTTACAGCTGTATACTAATGACTTCCCCAGCTTGCTAATGCAATTTTTAAAGAGATATCATCCTTTTACATTAACAGATTTCTAATAGCTTTACCACAGTTTCGGCAGTACCTTGTAATGAAAGTGGTGAGAACATGACATCAGAACAATTTCCTTCCTAATTAAAGTATCTTTCCTAATTAAACTAGTCACTCATGTGTAGTCCATAGCTTTTTATCAAAAAACAGTTCACATCTCAAAAGTTTTTTAATTTATTGTAATTTCTTTTAAAGTTATGGTAGGAATCCCAATGCATTTTCACTCCTAATTATTTCAACACTTAAATAAAAAATAAATTCTAGAAAAAAATATAGTGTGAGTTAGGATTCTTCAGAATTTTCTCTTCATGTTTTTTGAGCAGAAATATTCGAGTGTAAATAACAGGTGGAATATTTTTGCTTTTACTAAAAAATGTATGAACATATAGTCAATAAAAGCAAAGACAAAAAAATCAAAAGGCAGTCTTCAGCTAAAGTGTCCTGTTCTTTTCCCCTTAAGTCTTTGACAAAAAGCTCCAGACAAACAACACTTTTTAAAAAGTGGGTGGAGGAAAAAAGAAATGTTTATTTAGCTATTCCAATCTTAATAAGCTAGGTTAACAAAAGAATGTATATTTTGTGGAAAATACACCATATGTATAAACTCTGTGTATGTGTGTGTTTATATAGACAGAAGAGAAAAATAAAGTTAAATAGAATTAATGCCCCTTTTGTAACCAAACTTGTTTCATTGCATTGGGGGTTTTTTTATCTTCTAAAGAAACCTTTTCAAAGGTTTTAGATTTTTCTCTCGAGCCATTCCATTATTGGCATCTAGTTTGGTTTGGTTTTTCTTACAGAATGAAACAGTAATGCTAACTTGCTAGCTCTTGTTGTTTAAGCTTTACATGTGGCTGTTTCATCTCCTAATAATACTTCAAAAGCTTATTTAACAAGCTCAAAAAGTATGTGCAACGTTTTGCACAGGTATGCAAATCAGACTATTAAAGGCTTGGGATGCTGGGGAAATGTGGTTATTTCCATCATAAATACAGTAGCAAGAGGAAAGATTCACCCATACTGATTTTGAATTGTAGACATTGTGGTTGTACAACAGAGGAGAGATAACCTCCTGACTTATGAGGGAGTAGCACAGTTGCTGATATTCCTGTATTTGTCTACCCTTACCACTGCAGCAAAATGGCAAAGTGCTCGAGGTCACCAGGAATTGAGTTTGGGCTCTAATTCTGTCATGCTCATTACTGTCATGTCTATAAAACAGCTCTGTGTTGCTTATGCGAGCAATGCTCTGCACAGGCCGTTTTGCAAGTACTTTGAAAAGAACTATAAATCCTTTGTCTTCCTATGTCAAGGGCAGAAAGAGGAAACACCTAACAGCAAGGTACCAGCTGCTATGCCTCAGTTCCTTGACTGCAGCCGTCCATGGAATGCTGATGGATGGGAAAGCGAAGCCAAGGAGTGAGAAACCAAGCACTTCAACACATCTTCACACAATGGCTGTGTGTTAGCCTAAATCTGAATTTTCTTTCCAAGAAGGACATGTAAATTTAGAAGAAACACTATATCAAAACATTATTTTTTTTAGTTAAGATTCCTGTGAATAGGCAGCTGACTATATTAAAGTACATCCTACCGAAACTTCTCCCTTTAACTTCTGTTGGTCAAAGGCGGGGAAGTAAGGTTAAAAATATAAATCCATAATAACTACAGATGTAAAAGATCAGAATGTGTTTTTACAAATTTTCTGTCATTTAGGTAACTTCTACCTTCTCAAGTTCTATGTCCAGAATTCCAGAGGCAATGTGGAAATGGCAGCTTACATTTTTTTCCTTTGAAATGTTGTTTCCATGATTTAAGTTGTTACATGTTAGATGTAATAAATCTTTAATTTCCTGTCTTCTTCAGGGAACAATAACTTCTTATTTGACTCATTATGTTGAAGATGTAATATGCATGGACCATTTGAGGTAGCAGGAATAAGATTTCCCAGAGAGTGGAAAGAAAAGCATGTTTTTTAGAGATCTCATTCAGTAAGATATTCTGAAGGGGCATTATTTTGTACCTTTTTATTAGTTTCAAGATAGGAGACACAGGTTTTTTTATTTTAAATAGAGCAGTACTCTTGTTAATAGTATCCTGTTGAAATGACTGACAACAAATAAATGTGTGACACCCCTACTTTCTAAATGCAAATGCTAATGTCAGTGTTCATGGGATAGAGCAGTCTCTGAAGTTTTTTGAAATTAGGAACATCATAATGGAAACAAATAGAAAACTGGACAGATCTTCTACAGGTGTCATGGTGCCTTTGGCTTCTGAACAATGCATTCTCCCTTTTGATATCAATTACTAGGTAAGAAGCATTTGACAGTTTACAAAATCAGAACACAATCAGCTTGACCACATCATACACTGTTGCACATAAGAATTCTTAAGGCTGTAGAACAAATGACTCTTTTCCTCCACTTTTCATTAGAGCCCTTTGTTGCCATCCAATCTTGATTTTAGAAATTAAAGCTAACAACCAGATTGAAAGAAAACAGAGACTGACAGCATGGGGCACAGTCTCAAAGCCACAACTAACAGCATGAGGCAAAGCAAACCTCAAGCTATTCCAGCTCTTAGAGAAGGAAAGGGGGGTAGGAAAAGCATTTGCAGGAAAACTCAATTATAACAACCCACAGCTATGGTAAAGCACTTGTGAATGTTGACACTAATGCTTTTTTCTGGTTAAAGTTTTAATTAAATACCTATAAGCCAATTCTTCTCCTCAGTCAGTGTCAGAGCAGTACTTCTCTATGGATAAATGTTTACAGCAAAAACTCTGCTGAGGGTTTCAGCAAACAAGTCTCAGAGAACTGAGAAGGCTTTCAGCTGTGGCACTTGAGATCAAGAAAGCACCAGTGATTAGAAACTCACAGTACAATAACAGGACGATTTAATCCACCCAAATGTCAGTCGCTGGTTTACAAGTTGGCAATCCCATCTTCATCTGCAGACAAAAGGGCACTGGTTAGTCATCTGTTTAATTCTCTTGCTGCAGCATGTCATTTGGATGTTGAAGGAAAATCCCTTGTTTCAGTCTGCCATTTCTGACAGTCTCCCCCTAGACCATATTAATAAGCTTTCTAGAGAAGTGAATGCAGAATAATCAGCAGGCAGCCTGCACTCAAAATGGAGACAGAATAGACAGCAGAAATGCCTTCTTCCCTTTCTAGTTATGGTGCATAGGTGACCCTTCTCTCACAGAGCAGCAAATAATTTAGACTAAGATTGCCTTTGAAAGCCACAACATAATTAACCACTTCATGCATGTGATATCTGTCTCGCTTCAAAACCTGATCCTTTGCAATGGAAAAGATTCAGCTGCATTTGAATTAGATTTATGAAACATGTTATCAGTATCACAAACAGATAGAAGGTTGCCTGGCATCCCAGAATACCTGGGGAATTTCAGTCAGAAAACAAACATGTTACTCTTTAATGTAGGCTCACATCTCATTATAAAATCACAAGTGGAATGAGACACACTTCGCCTTTTTAACTGTGTTGCCAGGAGGCAGGTAAGTGCTCTGCTACAGCCAGTCCTGCTAAGATCTGCATGATTTTAATATATTTTGAAAGCAAATAATTTGTTAGATAATGGGGGTCTTGCTGCGGACATTTCTTGTTTTTCTCTATTAATAATTTCTCTACTGCCAGCTGTAAATTGAAATTGTCAATAGCTTTGTTTAACCTATTGTGCACTGGTTGTTTTAAGGTGCAGCTGAAAACCAAACTGTTTCAGGGTATCCTTATTTTCTTTTGGGAAGAATTTGCTGGTAAGGCATTACTAAACACTGAGAATGAGAAAGCAGAAACCTTGGAGCCCTGAAAATCTTTTTTATTTCACTTGAAGATGAAGGAAATAAGCACTATTGAAGACGAAGTTCAAGATATGCACTTACAGACAAGAAAAGTGAAAGGAGGTTAAAAGGAGAAGGAAAGAAATGTAATCCTGTATGATGTGGTAAGATGTAGGTAAGGCTTGGGGAGGATTTTGTCAAGCAGAAAATTGACAAAACCTGCTATTAATTATTGTGCTGATGCTATCAGTGGCATTACCATAATCAAAAAGTGAGGCGTGAACACAATTCATGAGGCGCTAGGTCGCTTGGGGGTTAAATCATTTATTCTCAGAGGAGATTTTAAGAAAAAAACATAATTAACAGTAAGAGCACAAGAATTATTTTATATAGCCCATGTAGTCAGTACTATCTCAGTGACAAACTCAGACATACTCTCCTGTTTGAGTGGAAAGGAATAGAGGAAGATGGAAGGAGACTTTATTTGCCAACTGCAGCTGCCAGGAAAGAAGACTATCACGCTTAAGCAACTTTTTGTTATAGTAAACTTAGATTTTCTTTAAAAAACATTTTTTCTGGCACTTTGTCAACAAAAAATAGCATAAAGTCCCTTCCAGGAAGAGCTCATATTCCAAAGTACCAGAGATACAGGAAAAGTGCTGAACTGATTACATCTATGGAATACCTTTTTCTTTGATTTCTTTTAGAGAGTACAGAACAGAGCAGCAAAGACCAAGACGAGTAGGCACCACTGTTTTGGAACGTTTTGTCCAGGGAGATGGTGGAGTCACCATCCCTGAAAGTGTTAAAGAAGCAACTGGACATGGCACTTAGTGCTATGATTTAGTTGGCATGCAGGTGTTTGGTCAAGGGTTGGACCTGATAATCTTGGAGGTCTTTTCCAACCGTAATGGTTCCATGATTATATGATCTTTATTCTCAACAAAAGCATCTTCAAGAGAAAAGGGAAAAAGAAATTAAAAACAAGACCAGATCCTCAGGTTAACCATGTAACTTAACTCATCGTCTTGTAAATTTAAACTATTAAAGAAGGTGAAATAAATTCAATATTTACAGTGGTTGTATATTAGAAGTCAAAATTTACCAACTGTTATAGGCAAAGATGAATAAATAATGCTGAAAGTGTTTGCAAATGTTACTTTGAAGTAAAACAACACATTCAGTTTGATTCACAACATATATTATTCATACACTGCAAACATTCATGCAATCAAGACTGTGTTTATGGTGGTATTGTAATCTCTCAGCCTAATAACAATCTGCATGACTATTCTCTGTAGAGAAAGTAATATGGTCGTGTTAGAATCTCCTGGCTATTCTGAGATAATAATCATGTGACTAGTGATACAAGATAAGCAGTGGATTGGATAAGGTGTTTAAGATGAGTGTCACAATTAGAAGATTTTGTTGTTTGTTTGTTTGTTTACTATCCTTGTTTCTGTAGTCAGAATGAAAAACTAGCTCTATGCACTGTCTGTATTCTTGGTCCCTTTACCACCTTAAGAAAGTCCATGAAAATCCTTCTCCCAGGAGGTGTCCAGGAACAATGGTTGATGAAGGCAGTGAGTATTGCCCTTGCTGGTAAGCAAAAATCACTTGTTAATAGCCAACTATAAGATTTTTTGTTTCTGAGTAAACTCACCAAATTAAACTGTAAATAAACTTCTCTATTTGCAAGGAAATCTCAGAGAAAAATGACAACATTCCTAATGAAAAACAGTATTGGACATCTAGAAGATGAAGCCTTTTGTGATTTTATGTGGAACTGCCTGTAAATTTTTCAACACCTACAATACATTATAATGGGTGAATGAATGAGTGAATGAATGAATACAAAATTGTTATAAATCCCATAATATTCTTATCCTTGCAATAGTAATACTTGATAAATGTTGATAATGAGGAAGGAAATTAGAGACCACAAAATAATATAGGAGAGGTTTATACAACAAAGGTAAGCATGTAAATTTGAATAGTGAAGAAAGTGAATTTTTTTATGTTTCTAATCTGTTGAAAGGAGTTTTAGGAATGATTGTTTTTGTATCAAATAAAATTTGTCAGGAGCTGTGGCATATATTTCAAACTAAAAATATTTGCCTGTTTTGAAACTAATGCCAGTAAAGTAGCTCATATTGCAATGGGTCGGAATGGGATGATCTTTAAGGTCCCATCCATCCAAAACCATTTTACAATGCTACAATCTTAGCATGTACGGAAGCAGGCACCAAACAGATTGTGCAACATAATTAATCACATTGGTGGCAAAAATCAAATGAGGTGCATTTGATTTGTGTAAGAAAGGTGAAAGCTAGCAAAGATATTAAAAGTAAGACTACTAGACAGAAAGCATTTCAGAAAGCCTTAGGCATGTAGGGACATCTTGACCAGCACATCCTGTATTTGTTACAGCGAAATTCTCCTTTTAGAGCATCAGTAGGGGACAGTGAGGTGTGGTGCAGGACACCCACTGAGGGAGAAATATCTAGAAATTTGGGGCCAAACCCACAGTTTTCTTCACGGGCAGCTACTGAATTATTTTGAGAGGAGCATTAGACTTCAAGCTTAAGGTTCCCTGGGCTATTACAAATTTAGAGAGGAGCAGGCCCCTCTCCATAATTATGATATGGTTGTATTTTCATGTCTCCTTAGTCAGTTGATAACAGCAGTTCAGAATGATAGAAACCACTGAAAGAGACAACTGCAAAATTAAATTTGTGTTAGAGGCATATACCTCTAGTTAAATTAATTTTTTCCCACTTTCTAATAATGTAAAAGACAGTACTGAAGGCTTGGAATATTGTATGACTCAATAGCAATTTTTTACTTCAGGAGACTAAACCAGCAAAGCATAAAAATTTAGTCTCTTTGCTTCATTTCTGCTTTCTTGGTTGCCTCCAAGTTTAAATAAGAAACCATAAATACGGTCCCTGAAATAAAATCTTCACAGAAAAAAAAAGCCTCTAAGTCTTTGTTAAGTCTAATATCTGCATGCAGTCACATGACTGTTCAGAATTACTCACTGAAGCAGCTGTGAATGCATATGAAATGAAAAACCTCTATCTTATGTATGAGGAATATAAAACATGCTGCTATTTGCTGAATACTTAGAGTGTTAATTCTCCAGTTTTTCTCATTATTGTAATTAAAATGTTTGAAATACAGTTGACAGAGAGTATTTGCTAAACTATGAAGTTATTGGTGTCTCTTGCACAGGATAAAGCTCACATGGAGAAGTGAATCTTTTGAACAGGATGGTAAACTGCTGTCCTGATGGTGACAATCGGTGTCGTCAGAGTGACAGACTCCAGTTGGATTCACCGAGGTTCCATGGAGGGCTTTTTGCTGAATTCTTACACCCAGCTGGCCCATGGTCCTATTTGATCACTTCAGCACATGCACCATCTGTTGTTATTGATCATCCTAAAGTATGTACAAAATACCTCCTAACTATCTATCTCTTATGTGTGAAGGATTGTCTGACATGATCAATTTTTCATCTATTGGAGCAGTTTTTACTAATTACAGATGCATTATCCATGTACAGTTTAGTCAATTCTATGGCCAGAAGTGTCGAGGAGGAGTTTCTGGAATGAACAGATTCGCCACCTGGGATATTAACCATTTTAGCTTAAAATCATGAGTAGAAGTTGGACTATGTACTGCTGAATCTGCCCGTGGGAAGCTCTGGATCTGTCTGAAATTCTCACCTGAATTATTGTAAAAATTAGTCAAATGCTTCATGTTGTGTCCTGTAAACTCATTGTGCTAGCAGAGGAATAAAACTGGTATATAAAACTGGTATACACAATTGACTCTTAATATTCTGCTTTAGATACAGTAAAAGATTTCAAAAGTGTTCTTGGTGTCTTTTTCTTTTTCTTTTTTTTTTCCCCTGGTTAGTGCTTAAATCAATCCGATGTTTATTTTCAAACAATTCTCGTCTGTGCAATGATTTGCACACTTCATCAAATAAATGTACAGACTAACAGAGATGCCATAATGTCAGCCATTGGAATTTCATTAGCAGAAGTCATTTGCTATCCTGAGTCATTTACTATCCTTACTATCCTATTACATCCATTTTAGATTCAATTCCTCTGAATTGCAAGGCTTCTTGTCCTAGACTGACCCAGCACTTAAGTGAAAGAATACACACCTGAGCAAAATTAATTGGATTTGGCCTGTGGTTTCTGAAGCATCAAAGAGAGATGAGATCTCTTGTGTTTGCTTTTACTTATTTATTTAGTGATGAGACTTAATGGTTATGAGTCTTGTTCTAAACTTTTGTACCTGCAACTAAATGAAATCATTGTTACTTGCCCAGACTGGCTGTTGCTTAAGACACATTACAGGCTGGTCCCATGTAGAGGATGTCTCCCTTTTATTGATGCTTCTAACTTAATTTTTGTATTAATCAATGGCAGGACAGTTTTTTCTGAGGACTTATACAAAAGGGATTGAGTCAGTTTTGTAATTGTATTGCTGTTTTGCTTTTTTCCCCCCCATGAGTATTTCAGATAAAGCTAACAAAAAACATACCAATCAATTAGTATTATTAGTTTTTATTCAAAACATTTACAACTATAGAAAAAAATAAATCACATGAATCAAATACAGACCATTAAAAACAAACTAATCTTATTAAAAATTATATACATAATCTTAGGAAGAGCAAAAATTACTCTTTTGTGTTATATGTCTTGAGATGTCCTCTGCATTTTCTCAGAAAATAATTTCATGTTTGGTATGAAAAGCACACTTTAAAAATACAAAGAATGGTAAAGAAGCCTGTAGTAATTTTCTCTTGCCCTTGGATGTCCCAAATTGACTAGGTGACTTTAACTTCACCTCATAAAGGCAGGAAAAATGCTGAGAAACAGACAATGATTTTTGCAAAATCCAAATCAAGGGAAAGTTGATTAAGATTAAGGTTACCTACACCCCCTTTCCCATCACACACCTGCAACCTGTATTTTCAAGTGATTTTTATATTTTGGTGGCTCGCTGATGCTTACATTTTAACTGACGTCCTGGAGTAGTGAGAAGAAAATATTAACGTACTCAAATTTATGTGGGAAATACACAACCGCAAAAAGTGATCTCTCTTGTCCACAAACAGACAAATCCTGACACAGAGGCTCATTGGTGCCTAATGGAATTCAGAATTTAGCATGGTTATCATACTGCCAAGGTGAATTCTAAACAACTTTTCAGAAGTTCACACATCTGTGCTTGAATTCCCATTTAATTTTGAAGTAACACATGAGGAACTACGTTGAAAGAGATATAAGTTGCACAGTTTCCATGCGTAGAATTTTCAAGTAAATAAAAAACTCAAAAAATATAAGTTAAACACATAAAAAATTACAATAGGACTTTCTTTTCCTGGACAGCTCCATATTAAGAAGTCCTCACATTATCTTCTAGCAGCACATACTTCTGATGAGCAGAATAAAAACCTAGATAACTTTTGTAGAAAGAAGTGAATGCTTCCATTTGAACAAATGTTGTACCTGGAAAAACATACAAAACTTTCAGGCACAATAACTGTGCTTAGGTGCAAAAAAAATGAATTCAACCTAGTAATAAAATAATACATAAGATTTCTTTCACTTTGAGATTGATAAGCAACAGTCTACACTTTTCAAAAGGAAATACAGGCAGGATGATAAGAAACTTTGTTCTTTCGTATCTTATAGAAATATTTGCAATAGATGGCAGTGTGAGAATCATGGAATCACAGTATAATTTAAGTTGGAAAAAAGTCTCTAAGATCATCAAGTCCAACTGCTAAAATAAGACCATTGTGTTCAGTGCTAAACCATTTCCCTAACAGGTGCCTGCTCTATATTGTCTCAGGTCACAACCTTGATTCAGCAAAAATGAATGCATACAAACACCTATGAGCTTCTTGATCTTTGAACCAGGTGAACTAACTGATGGATGGTTCTGAAGTGCAGATATTTAGGTGTTTACATGTGTTTACAAGATTTGAAGGTAATATTCAGAAACAATAATTAAGAAACAATAAACCAGAAAAAACAGGAGAGAGCCAAGGCTGACAGAGTGCTAATGTGGTGATACAGCTTGGGAAACACTTAAGATGAACTATTAATATTTCAGATTGCTGTTACTAATTTTTTGCCAAAAGAGGGTTTTTACAGCATTGGCTGCAGAGATGAAATACCTCAAGTGAAACTCAAGCATCTTTGATGTTGTGAATCTTCCATATCAGTAATAAAACCAAAAAAAGAAGGTAAAACCCTTCCTGTGAAATCAAGTAGGATAGAAATTCTGCTTATCATTGTAATTAAAGATTATGCTCTCATACTGTATATTAAAAGGTCATAAAAAATGTTGATGAGGCTCCTGCTTTCTTTCCTTATTTGAAAGTAGTTATGAAAGCAGGATGCACATGGTTTTTAATATAAAATACATTTTCCTCTTTATAGCTAACACAATATGGAATAAGTACCCATTGACTTGATGGCTGAAGATAGGAATGAATAACAGATCCTGCTTTTATTTAGTTTATCTATAGAATAGCATGAGGAGTCCAGAGAGGTGTTTAAGCAGATTTCTGTTAATACAAGAGTATGTATGCCTAATTTTCTTAACGATGTTGTGATAGATCAGGCTTTATCCTGTGATCCTTCCAATGTGTATAATAACATTATATTAAATGTACATGCTGGTAGAAATAACTAAGTCATCTAATTCAAGCAGATGCACAGAACTGCACAAGGGCTTTTTTTATTATCTGAAATGAAAAGATACAGACATTACAACCTGCCAAACGACAGTATCAGAAGGTGTTATAAACAGCACAGGTCTTTATAATTGCTCAGATCTTGGCCAAAAACCTAAATTGAGTTTGACTGATCTATCCTGTTCTTCTTTAGGCATATTTATGAGAATACGGACAATTAAATGATCAAAGGAGAAAAAACTGATGAAGAGATCTTTTCTAGTCAGATATTAAATTTCTAGGATGACCTTTACTTTCAAAACATTGAAGTTTTATGACATTAGAAAGATGCTATGCCAGCCAAAGAGGATGTGCCATTTTCAAAAAGGAGAGAAGTCAAGATTAGTTTTTCAATCAAACAGTCTTTATTTGGAAAAGAGATCTATGTGTTTTCTAAAACAAAAAATAAAAATACAATATAAGTTATATACTATGCTACCAAGCTACCAAAACATATACCTCTAAACGTATATTAATACTGTTAATGGTGATTAGATACAGAGTTTTATCTTGAAGATCTGGATCAAAATTTGTTTTTCCTAAGTATGAGGTCTGCATTCATGTTTTTTTTTGGGATTATACTGCATCTCACCAAGAGCTACCATCCCTGGTGACAGGGGTGATTTAGGTACAGTGGAAAGTTTTCCCATTCAAAGAGAAGAGAACTTTGTGTTCTTTCATGAGTTTTTTAATACCTCAGGGTACCATCAGGGTATCATTGTAGTGTTGCATCTATTCAGTACTTTTTTATTGTTTATGGAATTATTCTGTACTGAAAGGAATTTTTATTGAACCAAATGTTCTGGGTGAAGAAGATGAGTATTTCAGTAAAGAATACCAATGAAATTTAAACCTCATTAAATATAAAGTGAAGTTTTGGATTTTTGCTTTCATTTAGCAACCGAGGAATACTGGTTATCCATAGAACCTTGCTGATACCAACTTTAATCCACTGAAACATAACATGTGAATGAAACATGTGCAAGAAAAGAAAAACATTTTACTTAACCATTCTTTGTAGAAATCACAGAAGTAAAAAGAAGAGGAAAAACCACAACACTCCTTTAAACTTCAGCTGCTGTAGAACACCAAGTTGCAAACACACCAAGCTAGCATATTTCCATTTCTCACTAACTTAAAGGAGACAGATTTTCATCTACGAGACCGTGTTTTCACTTAAACATCTCCTAAACAGAATGTGAAAGGGTAATGTTAGAAGAAAGATTAAGCTGTACTGTAACTTTAGAATACCTGGGAATACCAGGGAAATGTATTTCATGAAAAGACTGTAGTAGAAAAAGAGGCTTCCTGATTAAATGTGTGTGGACAGATTAACTAATAAATAACTCATATAACTTTTTCTTGTTTTCTTTTACTCTGGAGATCAAAATGTGCAAACAAAGTCCAATAAAAATCTATAATATAATATTGAAATGCAGAATGTGTGCACCTAAATCCCCATAACTTTGTTTCAGAAAATGCTCAATTCTTTGAAACTGGTATTTAATGCAAACACTTTTGAAAAGAAAAACAATACTTCTAGAAATAATTTCACCAATAAGAAACCCTTTCTGAGAATTTACAATTATATTTGTACTACCTATATGTTGAACGTTATTACTGGAGAAATAAGGTACCAGAAAACTTTGAGAAGGTAGGGTCCGGCCAGTGTCAACATGAGAAACGTGGCAGCCACTTCATTTCAAGAAATATTTATCTTGAGGGAATGCCAAAAGGAATAATGTCTAAATCATATCAGATTAATGGAAATAAAAATATTATACTTGTCTAATGGGCTATTACCAATATCTTTGCAAAACTTTTCTGACCATATCAGGGAAAACCCTCACAGTGTTGTTGAATTTTCTCCCAAACAGAACTAGAGCAATTTTAAAAATAATTTCCCTCATGGCCTTCTGAATTTTTGTAAGAGTTTGGTAAAGAGGCTAGAGAATCAGAAAGTGCAGGGCACGCAGGTTAACAGTGATGAACCTCATCTTAGTCCCGTGACTGGAAAGCTGGAGGGGGGAGAGAAAATGTTTACTAAAGCCTTCTGTGATACTGTGCAGTGTGCTAATTCAAAGAACTCATTTAGAAATGTGTTTGGCATTTTAATGTTATGCTTATAAGTTTCAAGCATAGACTGTCAGGTATGAGATGAAATCCATTACCAAGAAAAATCCAGTGCTCAAGTTTTTAAAAGGTTCTACATCGCACATCTTTTGGTACATAAAAACATTTGAGTGAGTGTAAAAAAGGACAGGAAGAACAAGAGAAAAATTGTTCAGGAAGGTTGTATGGTCCGTATAAGGACCCTTAGGAATTTATTGGACAGTCACAGGTGTCTGTGGGTTAGATCTGCCGTTAGGTTAGATCTGCCGTTCCATGGTTAATAGTAAAATAGAAAACATCTATTACTGGTTATTTTGCCATAAGTTCTGTCCTCGAGCTTTATTTGAGTCCACATTACGTCCTGGCAGAGATCCTCCCTGTAGGAACTTCCCCATGGGTTGCCTAGAGAACCTGACAAGGAGCTGGTGTGGCTCAGGGGTGCAAAGGCTGTGGAGATGTGAGTCATGCATTCTCCACCTGTGACTGCATGCTGAGATGGAATGGCAAAGGCAAGGTATGTGCTTTCTTAATTTCACTTTTGGTATAGAAGCTACCTTCAATGGACTCATTAACAGCCATAAATTAATTCTGCATTTCAGGAGCAGAGAGCAGAATCTTCCATTTTACTCAAAGGAATTCTGTGTTAAAGATATGTTACTTCAAGAGCTATTGTCAATGGGAACACACATAAGGAAATGAAACTGGTCATGAAGGTTCTATACTATAAGAAAACAGGTTTGTTTTTTGTCGTTGTTTTTTTTTCCCCCACCCAGGAGCAATTGAAAGTCAAAAGCATACAGCAAAATACCCTAAACCTTGACATTCCATATTTGTCCACTGCTTATTATCCTGTTACTGATTCCTCCTCCTTATTCTTTAAATAGAGTTGTCCTGGGGAACCTGCCATCTGCCTGATGTAAACTGCCCCGTTAATTCTCACCTGGCTACAGCTGCAAAACAGATGAGAACAATGAGAGGGAGTTAATGAATGAGTCCTGGTAAAGATCTCAGCAGGGTTCTTCCTTAGATTCAGACCATGGTGGTAGTTAGTATGACAACAAGCTGTTACCACCTGATGATTTCAGCTCCTTAAGTATAATGAGTCATGTGTTCCTGGTATGCTTCAGACTGGACAACTTAAAACTGCTGTTGTGCTTCAGAATATTGCAGACTGCAAAATTCCATGTAGAATTTTCACCAGAAAAGGCTTCAACATCGAAATGGAAACAGTTAATGGCCATGAAAAATTCAATTAGTGAGCTGTCAATCATTAATAAGTAGAAAAAAGCCACAACACAAAAGCAAACAAACAAACAAACAAACCAACCAACCCCAACCCCCCAACAATAACAAGAAAATCCCCCACCCCCCATAAAACCAGAATACTAAATAAAAACCAACCAAACAAAAAAAAAAACCTCAACAAAAAGATACAAACACCTTTTGGATTTAAATATCCTGTAGGTTCTTGAAAGTAATATGGTTTAAAAACAGCTCACAAAAAGTTATTCTCATCAACTGAATATACTGTAGAATTTCTAATTTTATATTTGGTATATTTTCTTGCTGTTGAGTAATATAATGTCTGAGATAATGACCTTACATGTGGTAAATGACAGTTATTACACAAGGAAAATACCAAAAGAATTTGTTAAAAAATTGCACGTTATTAGCAAGAATTAGAGCAGCTAATAAAGAGTCACAATAAAGAAAATCCTTGAAGTATGGAGTGTGAAGTATGATGAAACTAAAGAACATCTGAAATTTAAAACAATAGAAATTCAGCTTGTTCAAACTGAGTTATATGTGGCAATATGCATCTTAAACAGGTCCTGAAAATGATCCTTCTGAAAAGTTTAAGCATCCAATTTAAAACTATAAAAGTTATTCACCTGATTTTGGACTGGTGCCTGTTTTAGAAATGACTGAAGGCTTAGATATGCAAGATTTTGAAGAGGGAAAATTGGCACTCACATGCCAGATGAATAATCTGCACCCTTTTGCATATTCATACTGTCTTTCATTGCCAGTGAACCTTGCATTGGTCCTATGAAAGGCTGTGCACAAACATTTTCCTCAAGTTAGTTAAGCTGTGCTGACCTGTTAGGCTTTAGGGAGAGGAATCCCTACCAGGGCTAGGCGGTCCTGGTTAGTTTGGATACAGCAGTGCATTCTGCTTGTATCACTCAACTCAGAAGGGTTTAATAGGGGTGAAGAGAAGGAAGGACATTCTCTGAATGATTTCTAGCTGGCACAGGCTGGAACCATCATTGTAGATCCAACTCTTCACCAAATGATCAGAAGTGGTAAAGGCCCATGGTTGAAAGGGACCTGTACCCTTAAAAGCCCTAGATGGTCTGATGAGTCACTTGTCAACAGTGTTCAAGAATGGCTTAGTTACTAAGGGTTAAACAGTCCTTCTGGTGAAGAGGGATAAAGAGTTTAAGTGAAATTTTCTGTGAAAATGAATAGTTAAATAAGACTACAAATTTACAGATTGTTGTCTGTTTAAGGATAGGAAAAGAGTGCATGGTCATACTTACACCCACATATGCCTTAGTCATTATCTATAGGTCTAATGATGCAGAAGTACTCTATGACAACTCACGGTTATTATGTAGTCTCATGACATTTTGAAAAGTAATATTTTTATGAAGGTCAGCTCCTTGTTTCTGACTGGGCACCTTCCCTCTCCACTTCACATGTGGAGAGCATTTCTTTATATCAGTGTTCTTTTCCTTGCTGATTAAACAGAACAATAAACTCCCAGTTAGGAGGTCTTGAAAGTTTTGGTTTTGAAGTTAGCTTTGCAAGTTATTCACTATGGGAGGTGCTAGGGTAGTGAGGGTGCTTCTGAGTCATCCCTAATGCCCAAGTTGCTACACAGGATATAAAAGACATGTACAGGAGAAGAGAACTAGTCAGATTTGGAGCCTACTTTTACATCACTGTTACCCCCAAGATAACCTCAATTCATTAAAAAAGTTATTTCTTGGGAAGTGTCTTAAAAGGTTGTTTGAACTTAAAGCTCTGGCTCAGTTGGTATTCAGACCATATCTATTCTCTACATTATTTGGGGCCATGCTTTGAAGTTTTCTCTTTCTCCTGGGTATTTCAGCTAATATAGTTCACCGCAAAATCAGAGCACAGAAAAATACAGTATCATCATATTACTTGTCTCAGACTTGAAATGCAACAAGAAACTTAAGAAGAAAATAATTCTTATTACAAATTAATACAGAGGTGTAAATAAAATCTTGAAGACAGCAATTTGAAAATAGTTTTAACTTAGTAATTTCTTTTGTCTTTTCTTATGATATATGCATTACAGATTACATTATGAAAAATTTGTTTCTGTCTTTTTGTTATGTGTCCACTACTTAGAAGCAGCAGATTTTGCCACTGGAGTAAGCAAAAGAGTATTTAATCAGATTCACCGTTTCACTTTTCCATTTTCACCTTTTCTCTCAAGTTTCATACATGTGCACACACAGAGTTACATATTTGCTTTGTCACTCATTTTACTGCAAGGAATGGCAGGAAATTCTCTGTTGGATGGCAGCATGTACGTGACTAATGCCCTGAACAATCCCAACAGCTTTGGAAGCTCTGTTTGAATGATACCTAAGAGAAAACTCAGTTTCTTCCTTCATAATATTCTGAGTTCTTTACTTTTTATCCTCCCAAATATTTCATAACCTAGCAGGTCCTTATCATATTTCATAATTTAATATGACACAGTAAGTTAACTGCAAGTTGTGTAAGTATCTATGCAATTTAAAATACTGGTTTCACTGAAAAGAAATCTGAAAACGAAGTAAATTTGAAATTCATTTTGCAAATACAGACATTTTGATATGGAAGTTTTTGTATAGAGACAGTCATTTGGTTGGTCTTTCTCCAGAATGCAAAATATAATGAAAACTCCTTTACACAGAGTGCAGAGCTCCTTTTTGTTAATTTTTGGTGCTCAGATTCAGTTCTTCAAGTTAGTGGGAAAATTCAGTCTTTGTCCTCCTTGTTTACCCTAGAGACAGTCCCAACTAGAAAAGGGAGTAAAAAAATTCCTCTGATGCTCCATGTGCTGAGCTACTCATGGAATTCATGCTGTCACTTCTCATATTCACTCCGTCACATGGGAAAGGTGCTTCTCAAAGCACTGCTGGAGATAAGGCATGAAATAGAAATGCCTGTAAGCCAAAGAAAGCAAGTTCAGCTCAAGAGGATCTTCTTTGTGACAGAATTGTTCTGTGCCCGGTGGAAGACTGTGTCAGGCAGGCAGGTGTCAGCAGAGGCAGGATGAGAATTGTCTATCAGTGCCCCAGCACTGCATTTAAAAGACAAACAGTGCTTTATAGCAATTAACTAATCTACAATGAAATACTACATTTGGATATGATGTGAAGTATTTCAAATATATTTTATTATGTTGAAAATCTACCAAAATGTCTGTTTTTCTGAGAAGTGTTTACAAGTGAGAAACATTTCCTATGTCAAAGCATCTCAATCAAGACACTGATAACCAGCTTTATTTTGTTTAATGAGTATAATAATATTTTTTTAAAAACCATTTAAACATCCTGTATTTCCTGCTAAGCAGCAGTATTATGGAATTGATCTGATTTTTTAGAGTTTCCAGTTTTGAAATGTTTTTGTAAAACTCTGTTCTATTTTGAGGTTCAGAAAAAAGTGAGTGAAGGTTCTATTTAAACATCTATTAAAATCCCTATTTCTCATCTATTTCTCATCTTTGCATGCATGCAGTGTGTTTTGAGGGGTTTATTTTTATTGCTTCTAAAATATTTGTTATTACATTTTTAAGGCAATTTATATGTTATTATTATGTGCCATAATGACATCTATTGCAGCAAAGTGAGACAATATCAGACAGAAATCATTAATATTTCCTAGATTCCAATCTGAAACTCAGAATTATCAACAATGCTTCATTGGTTTGAGTGCTTCTGTCTTACTACATTTTAACAACTTCATACTAAAAAAAATTGGCATTTACTGTTACCTATAATGAAAAATCTGAAACTAAACTAAACTACACTAAAATCTGTGTATGGGTGCATGTGTAAAGTGGTGCTTTGTTAAACCAGAATTAGAGAAAATAGAATAATATTTCATGTAATGACCACAGTTAGCAGCCTGTATGAGATGAAATGATGTGAAGACAAACTGAATGTGGGTGTTTCTGTGTGTACAAAAGAGGAAGGGAGATTAGAAACTGGATTGGAAAACCCTAACATCCACTGCCATCAATACTGAGTAGAACTGCCAAAGATGCCAGCTTCATCATTTACTGCAGCTGTGCACCTGCAAATGCCACCTGGATTCTCTGTCATTGCAGCAGTTTCAGAAAGGTCTGAATATTCAGCCACTGAGTATTCTCATGTTTTATCTACAAAATATTCTAATTATTTTTGCTGCTAATAAATAGCAGAGGGGAAAAAATGCCTCTAGGTTTTGGCTCTGTGAGCAATACGGGTTGCAGTGGTTAAGAGTAACTTAATCTACTGTGCCAACAGCTGCATCAGTAGACTGCATCAAGCAATCAAATAAGGATTAAAGAAAAAGTCACATTGGCTTTAATTGTCTTAGTTTATCTGCTTGGCATGCATTGCAGAAAGTGATTAATTCAGGCTGTTTCTAACAAAGAATAACCTCAGAAAGTTTAGTATTTATGAGCAGTCCAGCTGCAATCCAACTTCTTTAAACTTTCTCTGCATTTCCTATCATCAGAAAGGAAAATAATAATATATCACCAGTTTTCTCAGGGAATAGCTATTATATATTAATACCATTAACATTCAAAAGAAAAATGACCAGTGCTGTAGAGTTATATCATTTTTAAATTAAGTCGTAACACTGAAGTCTGCTGAACAGTGGAAAAATGAGAAAATAGGGTCTGATTATCAAATCACACAAGTTATGGCAACCAGCTAATGTCTTGGTGATTCCAGATGATCTGGATTGACAATAAATGAAGGAAAGTTTGAAAGGGAAGACATGAAAGATCACAAGAGTATGCCTATGTAAATATGGTCAATTTTCTCCCTGCTCTATAAATCTCCGTAGTTTAATCCCTTGGCCATCCTTTCATCCTGAAAGGTCTGCTGAATTTCTGAAAATGAGATGAGCTGTTCTTTTTTCCACTGGAATCTTTTTTATCCAATCTGGTCATCCTTTTTTTGCAATCAGTCAGAACCTGAAAGGAGAAATAAACAGTCTCCAGACAGTTTCCAAGAGAGCCACAGAAATGAACTTAAGACTCAGTCTATGGTTATGGAGTTAGGTTTATACTCTAAGAATGTGGAGAGGTGGTTATCATGACAACAAAGCATGTGAGAAGGTTCACTGCTGTGAAGGACCTTGAAAACATTGTGAAGGAACCAATGCGGCAGACAGGGAAATGCAGAACAGAATGGAGGAACTGAAGAAAAACATATGATAGGATCATCTCATCAATTATATTTTTTCTGGTCTCCAATCCGTCACTGGGGATCATGGGAAAATCATAGGATATGCAGTATCAGAAGTCATGAGGGAACAAGATTAGGGCACAGATAAAGGTTTGAACTGTGTTGAGAGAACCCAAAGCTGGTTATATCTGTGAATAACTGGGTGATAACCAAGAACCAAGACAACAGGAAGATTACGGAAAGGAATGCGGTCTATAAAATAAGGTATCAGTATTTAAGTAATTTTTTAGGTTATGTTAGAGGCTTGATGAAATCTTCTAGAAAAACCTAAATTTTAAAATGTTATGCAAGAAAAAGTGGCATGATTTATAGATTAAAAAGATCTAACATGTGAAAAAAAGAAACTAAGGCACATGGTCTTGATGTTACAGGGCCCAGAAACAGAGAGTCTATGAAGAGGTTTATGAACTCATTTTGTTCACCCAAATTCAGCAAGAGGTTTTGAGTAAGAATGAGAAAGGCTGCTCTCCCATGTGAACCTTTCCTTAGAGCTGTGTTTTTCAGAGTGGGTCACACTTAGGCAGTTGTTGTGGTAGACAGAACTTCATGTACAAATGTAACTAAACAATCAAAATAATTGCACACATTTTAATGCTAGTTTTTATTGAATATGGAATGTAGGAATGTTACTACTTCTCATGGAAGCTCCTATAGTGTTTAAAATAAGCTTTTTCAACAGTATTCTGCATTGCATCTACCTTAATAGCTTCTATGCATTGTTACATTAGAGCCATTTGTATAATGGGATGATTTCTTTCCATTTTGTCATATATATAACAAATTACACTTGACATAATTTCTGGTAATTTTACTTTCCAATGGGCTTAGCAGAACACAATAAAACAGGAGAAAGCCATAAAAAACAGTTTTAACATGTGCCTTTGAGGACTCAGTGTGCCCAGCGCATCGTCAGAAGGGGCAGCATAAAGTGATATTTCCTTCACAATTAACTACATGACAAAGAAATTGCTCTTTGAATATAAAAAACTTCTTGCATGGATACTTAGCCAGCTGCCTACCCTCTTTTGTTTTTGACAGGGAGTATCTCCACAAAAGCCTTTGCATTTTTGCAAGAAGACAAGTTGCTGTCAGTGAAGCTGGTATGTGGTAAAAGACAGATTATTTTTATTCCTTGCAGACATAAAGATATATTACCTAATCTCAAAAACAAACTTAATTGAGAACTGCTTGGGAATTCAAAATCTTTTTCAGGTAAAAATTATGTCTTTTACAAAATTTGGCTGTTCTTTTCCCAGTTTATTGATTTATTTAAAAAAAAAAAAATCATTGTCCAATTCTTTTGGTGTTTTGAATAAAAGATGCTGAGCTGTTCCTAACAAACATTTCTCAGATGCACTCAGTTCCAAATAAGAAAATTGAAAGATTTTCTGTCTATGTAATTTGAAATTTTCTGTCATCTGTATGCGGAAAAGACCATAAGCAATGGTTTCCATCTTAACAATATGTAAGTAATATGTCCTTGATAGATTGCATACAATTAAAAAAAACCCAAACCAAAACCATCAGAAAAGTGTGAATTTTATTTTTTTTCTTTTAATATTGTTTGAATGATTAACAAAAGCTGGATATCCACTGCCAAATAAGAACAAGTCATTCCACAGTGTAGAGGTGGGGAACCCCAGATTTACTTCAGGGATCTGTAGCTGATATTTGCTAGGTATGACTATGAAGACATAACAACTTTCTTATGGCATGACAACTGTATCAGGAGTCTGGCCAAATCTGTTAAATCTGGTCAACCTCTGTAATTATCATACAGTTGAGCAACTGTGGTTGAAAAAACATGCCACAATTTCATGACAGCAAAAAAAAAAGAAAGAAAGAGGAGAGTCAAACAAAATCTTAATTACCTTTTATTCTAACTTATAACATAAATAAAGACTAGATCTAGACTATTTGACTTCATGAAATGCAAGGTATTAAAAATATTCGTAGTTTAATCTGTGTATCCTTATCGCTACAAGACAAAAATTCATTAACCTGCATAAATACCTGGAATGTGTTCCACTATGGAAAATTATTAAAAAGTGAATGATTTTTTTCCTAAACAAAGATCCTTCAAGTGGAAGAAAACAAAATGTGAAAAAAAGAAACATGAAAAACATTTATTTTTATTCTACCTGCTTTCCCTTCCAACCCTTAATACATAGAAACCCATTAAATTAATTTTCATAGTGATTTTCTGCCTTTCCCCACAATTTGAAGCAAAGAAGTTGATTTAGGGTGATAATCCTTCAACATCTGACCATTTTTGGGCCCTGAACTGTAGTACACTCAAACTCTGGTTGTGGGTAAGTAGAAAACACACTTTATATGTAAAGTAAATAATTTTTATTGGCATAATTGAAATCTCAACAGTCCAATCATAGAATTACCATTAATCCAGCTACCTCATTCTACACAGAATAGCTAGTTGTTAGTACTACTTATATAAAAAGTCATTACTGTTGCATATGAGGGTAAGAAAAATTAACAAATTTTGTTAATGGTCATCAGAAAAAATGCTGCTCTAGCTAAACTAAGTGAAAACAGCAGCAGCAGGCAGGTTAGGTTTGGACAGAGTAAGTCTGACAATCCTCAGTTTTGAGGCCTTGCAAACTCAGTAGACAGCTCCTGTTCTGTGACTACCAACGCCAGTATTGTGTCCCTGGGATCCAATGTTACCCCTAATTGACAGAAATGAGATGTCCTTGTCACTTGCAAATATGTCTTTACTAAGTGGCACTGATGAACAATCAGCCAAAGTTTTTGTTTATTTTCTTATCTTAAATTGATTCACAGATTTCTCTTACTGAATCCCTCAAAACGTCAGTTCTTGTGAAATATGAAAGGTCAAGATTTCATAGCATAAATGCTTGCTTCATGGTCCCTTTTTGAGCTCTCCATCTATAATAACAAAGTTTAATGGCATCTCTTCTCTGGCAAAATGCAGTGATCAGTCTGCTTCCTTTTTCATCTCTAATTTAAATCATAATCTTCCTTTTTTAAGAAAAGAACAGTGGGCTTAAATCTGTGTAATTCACAATGTGTGCAGTGAGGCCATAAAGGTAAACAAAAAGATAGGTCTTTCTTGTCTCTTTTCACCCATACACCCACAGAGAAGTCTTTTCCTTGTCCACTTCATGAACATAGTAATGATGGTAAATGTCTTTTTAATGGCTTTAAATATATTTCTGAATGCTGATTAAATACATTTCTGAATGTGAATGCTGATTTACGTTTGTCCTTTACCTGCCACAGTCGCTCCACTTTGCTTTCTCCTATTCCCAGGCAACGTCAAAGAGTTCTGAAGCAGCTCAGTCTGAGGGCAAGTTATGGTGAACTAAAGCTTTCTTCTTATTGTGTTTTCAGAATGCAGATGTTGTTATTACCTCCTAATAAAACACTATGGGCTAAGAATTTCCACTGTTAAAAGGTGAAATAAACCAAATGTGTAGAATGTGGAAAGAGCTCTGTTATAATTTATTATGATATTATTGTCAGAGTTTAGGTAAATAATTCTTTAAAATTGCATCATACATTGAATGCACAATTAAAGAGTTTGTTTTCTTTTTTTTTAATCCCAGTGATGATCAAAAAAAAACTTTAAATCATGCTTCTTACCTGTTTTTTAAATGATCCCCTTACTTGTTTTACCAAGAAGCAAAATTCAGAGAAGAAATCGAAGATCACTGTTAATACTATACAATCACCCAAAGAACTGGCAAAGACGGGTCAACCCCTGAGAATGTTTTCCAAAGTACAATACCTACTACTCACATGTATCCACTAAAAGGATTGAAGAATATGTAAAATATGTGAGATATAGTAGATGCACCAGCACCTGTTTGCAGATGTAATCACTCATTTGGAAGCCTCTGCTAGTTACCTATTTACACTTTTGTCTGTACTTTTTATGATTAAATGTAGATATCTTTATGGTTCTGTTCGGAAAGTGTTGACTTGGCCTTCAGTAAGTGTTCCTCTTCTTGAATAGTCATTCAAATGAAATGTCTGAAGTCACTGCTGCTTTTCTACCACTAAGGTATGGGAGCCAGATAGTCTCCAAATCTGGGCAACACAATTTCTACTTGTCAAACGCACCCTGAGGCTCAGAGAGTGTGCATCTGTCACAGCCATAGTGCAACTGGGTGGGTCTGACTGATAGTGATGGAGTAAAGTGCCAACATAACTGAGTAAGATTGAAGACGACTACACCGATATGCTTGAATTGGCATTAGTATTAATGAACAGGACAGCACATATCTTGACATGAGTAAGTGGTCACAGCCTGGAAGTGTGAAAGTGAATATTAGCTCACATGACTTGGTGTAACTCTGTATGGGTGTACGTGTGACACATGAATGATTACTGGAAGTCAGTATTGGTGGGTGGGAGTAGCAGTGTCACTTTATATAAATGAGTACCCCTGACAAGGGGCAATTTAGTTTCTGCCTAAAGATTTCCTGTTGGTAGAGAATAACCTACCATCTCCCAGTGACAGAATATCCACTCCCTTCAAGCAGTTACTCTCGACTTTCCATTAGGCTGTGGTATTTCTTAATATTTCTGAAACTACAGATATGTATCACTCTGATTAAGGTTGGAAAGAGATATTGTCTTTAATCTTGGCTTCAATCTGAGCCTTCATTATTGCATAATTTGCTCAGTTTCTCTAATAGATGATATCTGTTTCCTGATTGATGGGATATTATCTCTCTTTCATGCACCCTGTCAAAAGAGACTTCTGCAATTATTAGGGCATAAAACTATCCGTACGTATGCATGCACATTTATGCATGTATGTATGTATGTTTGCAACCCCTAGAAAATAATGAAGATGGCTTCAGAAAAAATAAATCTAGGTATTAAATAAACTTGATTTCAGGGTAGTAGAAATCTCCTCATGCAGTACTAAATTTATAGCTGGAAACCAGAATTTTTGTGAGGGTACATTAACCCTTTTGAAACTGCACTGGAAATAGGTCCACTGTAAGGGAAAGCTCCCAGCTTTCTCCCAGGCAATCCCTGGCTCACAGCCATCCTGGCTGCAGCAGCAGGGCAGAGCTGAAGCTGCAAGAGTTAAACAGTAAGGTTTTCCCAGCTGTCCCTAAGGGTGAGCTGGGCAGCAGCTGCTAGCACTAACCAGCAGTCAATCTCAAATTCTTCTGAATCAATTGGACACTCTACTGTGCCAGCTCTGGATTCAAAATGCCTGGTATGGATATGGGGTGAGTGTGCCATTCTCCCAAGCATGGTGATGCAGTCTCCTTCCGTGGACAGCTCCCAGTGCCTAGAAAGAGTGAGGAAGAACAGTTAGCTCCCGATGGTCCTGCTCAGAGTATGGCTCTCTCAAACCTCTGTTTTCCTCCCAGCAGAAGCCGGTATCTCCCACTTCCTTGACACAGCCCAGGATTAACAGCAATCAGTTATTTCTGTTAATGTTAATTCTGTGTGGGCACTGCCCCAAGCAGAGAACCAAGAGCTTCTTTTTGGTTGAGAAACGTGCATAAAAAGACTTAATATTAATGATGCAAGATTTTCAATAAGTGTGGGCTTTGCAAAATGTAGCAAAAGAAAGAAGTAAAGCAAGTAGGTCCAAACCTGACACCAACGACTTCAACTCCTCTCATCACCAAATGTAAGAACAGGTATAATTCTCCTCCCTTTATTCACACGACAAAATGAAAGTCACACACACTCTTGCACTCTTTTTGTTATTCCTAATACTCTCAGAAATGCCTTTCTTTAGTCAGCCATTATTACTGTGAGTTTCTTTAAATTATAATCTTCTGAATTCTGGGGAACATAATACCTATTTGATGAAAATTAGAGTTGTTAAATTAACATAGACTGACTGAAGATATGATTCTTTTCTCATAGTAGAAATCCTGCTATACCAACAACTGCTTTCAGAGAATCCTATGACAAAATATTTTTGCTTGAGTATTCATGTTCCTATAATTTATTTTCCCAAATGAGTCTGAATTTATGACTATTGTAGTGTCTGTGTATTTCTTATTGAGAATTTGGACCCTTCATTATGTGCTTGCAGCCCTCAGCCTTAGAGATCACAAATGTGTAGGGACAATTTAAATCAGTTTTCCCAAGTTAGTTTCATTAATGTGGACTTTGTATTTTTGATGGCTCCTCCCCAGTTGCTTCTTACAAAGGCTGTGAATGTGCATCATGATGAGGCCTCTGCAGACTACCCACAGTAAGACATTCTTCATCTCCCTTTCCTTGTCTGGTATTCACTTAAAGACAATATACTCAGCAGAAGGGAAGTAATGGACATTTTTTTTTAACACTTGGGACTTAAAAATATGACAATAGGAATAATATGGAATACAAAAGTGTTGAAAAAAGAACAAGTTACAAATTGTGCCCATGTGACTTCCCATTTACAGGATGTACCCACTTTCTTAACAGTAATTTTCATGAGCCATTTAAATAAGTGACCTTATAAATAAGACTCCGTGTAAATCATGAACACCATCATGCAGGAAGATGACAGATTTTATGGATTGGTCATGGCAAAAATGGCAAATTTCACAGTTTGTCATGCACTAATGGAGATGGTTACAAAAACATGAAGTCATTTATAGTGATAAAAAATGATACTAGAAGGATACAAGTTATATTTTTAACAGATATAAATCATAAAGATATGTGACATGCTGTCAGTGGATTTGGGAAAGATTGTTTTAAACTGGGGAAAGACACAAAACCAAATAAAACAGCAAAGAGTGATTGTGGTGGGTTATGTCAGAAAGAAAACAAGAAATAACACAGAAGAATGCAACCACTTCTAATCAAGTTCATTGTGCTTGGAGCAGTTAAATTTGCACAGAAGTGTTCAGTCTGTGTGTTGTCATGAGCTCTGATGCATAACATAAACACAGAGGAACAGTGCAAAGACTTTTTTTAAGCCAGTATAAATGGTATTCTTCTGGAATGTAATAAAAACTATTCTTACAGTAAAAAAGTTGTGTAATTAAAGCTGCCTTGCGAAGTGCAAAATCTGATCACTGCTAACCGTATCACTTCAGTCTGTGATATTTTCTAGTTAATCTAAAGAGTGTCTTCATAGGTGGAAAGCCAATAGGCCAGCACATTTAAAAAGTGTTGGCTGGGTTTTGTATTCCCTGGCTTTTGTCTGGTATTTCTGAGAGACTGTTTAAATGTTCTTGCCATCAGAACAATATTACTAACTCTAGACAGCTGTCTTGATTTCAACTTCCCAAATCTAGAATTTCTTTTGAAAATGTGCCATTGCTCAACTCTGCCTGGAGCAGGTGGCTGGACAAGAGAGCTTCTGAAGCTCATTCCAGTCTGAACTGTTCCGTGATTCTCCCTGAAACCTGTCTGGAAAATGAAGCATCTGTGCCAAACTGAAATATTTCTGAATGCAGCAGCCACCCAGTATGCTGAAATTATAAGACTCTGTTTTGTGACCTTTCATCAGAATTTACCTAATTAGAGATTCAGAGGTACAACATATCTGAAATTAAAAGCAGTGTTAGCTCAGCCAGAAGTGAGATGGCAAGAAAATACCACAATTTCAACAGTAACTGAAGAGCTAGTTATGAAGCAAAGTGAGGACCAGATGAATATATATCTTCTGATGGATCCAGAGATAGAATGATAAAGTATTATTTGGAAGTTCAGTATGTTGACTAGAGAAAAAGTGTAAAAAAAGATTGCCTTCTTGAAATTTTCTTTCCAAAATATCATACGTCTTTGAAGCTTATAAATCCACAACTTGCAAATTCTGCATCTCTATCAATACCCAGAAGGATTTTATCTTAGTTAATGAGCTCTAACAGGGCTGCAGAACAAGACTAATGTAGCACCTTCTGCAGCAAACATTTTCAGTGGGTGACATAAAGGCATTTAGTTAGGGAACTTTTTCAAGCAGCAGTTAACAAAAATTTGAGAATGCAGTAGGCAATCCACTACAACATACCCTAGAACAAGAGAACTGTCAAACCAGTCTTCTTCAAACAATTGGTTCTCTTCTAGCTTGTTGCAAGTACAATATGAAATTGAATTGTTTGAAATATGGAGACATATGATAATGCATGTTGTTTATTGACTCTGTTTACTCTTCGTGTACATGGAGAACAAATTTAAAGGAAACTTTGAGTAAGGACCTAGAAGTGACAAACTTAGAAGTAACAAACCTAGGAGAAGCAAGAATCACAGAACTGTATATACAGTGAGCAAAAATGGCTCAACCAACCTGCAATATCTCTTTACGTTACAGTAAAACAGCTACTTGTCATTGGGCAAAAAACAGACATCTGCTTCATTTTCTTCAGTACTATGATCTGTACGCAAATTCCAGAAGACATTGTTTCAGCAGTTAATCATTGAGCTTTGTTTTATGTACTTTCATAATGCTCAGAAGGGCTGTGTGAGGGTCTTTATACATACATCCATATATAGAGATAAACACACACACACACATGTAAAGATATTTAAAAAACGTGAGCTTAGATATAGCCTCTTACTTCCACAGCAAGAAATAGATTCCAAAGTATTTCCCAGAGTGACGGTGTCATATAGATAGCTATAATATTTAAATTGACTTGTGAGGAAAAGGAAGAATAGGTTCCAGACCCAAGGGTACCTTTGAAGAGTGAAATCATAAAGGTAATGAACCTAGTTTTAGTGACGAATACAGACTGCTATCTTTCATTCAAAATGAAATTACTGTCACCAAAATCTATTCATTGTGCCATTTTCAATTCTCACTATGATTATTCTCAGTAGAATTAGGTACTAAAATTACAATTCTTCATATGTTTTATAAATCATAGTAGTAGACTTGAGTATTTTGACCTTTTTAATATTCCTTGGTTTGATTGGCCATCGTGACTATCTGTTCCATGTATCCCATTATTTTACTGCCATTCTAACCTATGGGGAAGGAGATAAAGTGGGTAGCCAATGAAGACGTAGGATATTGTAAAGGTCAAAGTACTAACATTATTGCTAAATATTTCAGAGCATACTTTAAGTATTAAAGTTTTGACTGCAGTTTCTTCTAACTAATGTTGAGCAAAGAGCAGAAAATAGTATGAATTTTTTCAGTATGTTAAATTGGCCAAAATCAAAGCAACCACATAGGGAAACTGTAACACACTTATTACAACTATATTACTGAGTACTGACTCAAATTATCTCAGAATTATGCATTTAAATCAGTACTTAGAGTAGGATAAGAGCATTATGCTGCCGCCTTAGATCCCTTTCCCCGAGCATGGGTAGTTCTTATTTGAACATTTTCTGTAGATGTGTAGGAATGTAGAAGAATTATTAATAATTTAGGAGATTAATGATTATCATAATTTTATCAAGTGATTATGCTGTGTCTGGGTGGAGTGCTGACCAATGGACTGCCTTCAACAGCAGTGTGTAAATGTAAACTGTTAATGTCCTGCTTATGTCCATGTTTCTGGGACTTGAAAGAAACTAGACAAGTCAGGATAAAATTTGAGTGCTTATTTTTGTGGTTCTTCCCCTCAAACTGGAAGCAATGTGTACCACTGCTTCTGTATTGATTTTACTTCTACAAATTATTTACTTCTTTTTCATGTAACTTACTCAGATTATTTAAACACAGTATCTGAAGCTTCTGTATATTGATTTGTAATGATGTAGGATCCAGAATTTATATAATACAACCAGGTGAACTGCTGACATCTGATGACTTGCCTTGAAAGTACGAGTAAGTAGGCACTGTGATACACAAAAACCTATTAGTAAAGAAAAACACTATAGGAGCAGTGTCAAAATTATGGCAAAGGCATTTCCCTCCCGACATAACTGGAGTCACTCCAGAAAGAATATTAATACTGCAGGATTGTGCTCTAATAGCTCTTTTTACAATGTTGACCTTTGTTACCATAAGGCTGGCTAAAATCCACATACACACACATCATCTTAACTGCAACAGGGGTTTCTGTGGGAACGCAATATACAGGATCACATAGGTTTTAAGGCATTTTACTGCCATCTTATTTTGCACAGTATAGCATATATCTTTTAAAAGAGAAACAATTATTCCAAATGGTTCTGCTGAAAGCTCTTACAATAATTTTCTGCATTTTCAGTATGAAAGAGTACTTGTAAAATTAGAGATCAGATTATCACTAGTTCCAATCTCAAATGTCCAAAGAATATTTGAAACCTGTGTAACCTGAACCCTAAAGCTAGGCCTGTTAACAAAACCAGTCTGGGTTACACTATCTTGCAGTTGAAGTTTATCATTCCAAATGATGAGCCAAGAATTTCAGTTTTGTTGGATATAATGCAAAACATCAGTGCTCTAGACTGACTTTTCATCCACCATTACAATCTTCCTAATTCAGCACTCAGGGAATATTTGTGTTGAGGATGAATTGCAATACATGACTAGAACTTCTATTGAAATCTTTCTGAAAAGTGTTACTTTGTACTCCAACTCAGAGGAGTAGTTAAACTGACTGTGGTAGGTTGTATGCTGTGAGAGATGAAGACAGTACATTATCATGAACATAATTCATGTGTTTAGAAATCCCTACTCCCTTTCTGTTTTTTCCTGTTTTTCTCATCCTAGAAAATTCTGTGACATCTCAAAAAACCATAAAATGGATTTAATCTGGGTTTTCCTTGCCATCACTTGTCCCTCTGCCTCTGCCTTTAGTTTTAGGTAACATAAAGATTGACTTAAAAGGGCATACCTGAGGTGTTTATGATGATCTTTGCACATTTAATATAGTTTATCAAAGTTCCATGATTTTAGAATCCAGACAAACGTTGCCATAAAGCAGATGATGAGGGAACAGTGACATTTTATTAACAGCAATGAATTCCTATTAAAGGAGCATGAAGATGGATGAATTAACCCACAGATGGTTTAATGTCTTAATGGGTATGGGTGACAGTTTGGGTCTCTCCACAAGCCACCGAACAAATATCAATATAGCTTATTCAAGGTACCACCATCAAGGCAAAAATGAATTAAATGTAAAATAAAGTGTAGTCAAATAAATAATTGGAACAAATTACCTTGTAGTAGGAATCCTGTGCAAAAGGGATTTCTCAAAACATGAGAAGTAGTGAGCCTTCTACCTGCCTGAAGGGAGATCTTTGACAGAAACATTTTTGATGGAGACAAATATTCCTTATATTACTTGGTGTCAGTGCCAGATACCCACAGGACTCTAGGACAGCCACATGATGCCATTTTCTTCCCTTATATGCAGTGAGACGATTTCCAGCAGCAAGGACACAGGTGTGTGCAGGCTCACCATGAAGCACTCAGTGGGTGTGCTTGGTCTCAACATGGGGCCAGAGTAAGTGACAGGACATTAGCATCACTGAAGTCAGAGCCAGGGCACCTACATCTCTACACTTGTAAATTGTGGTGCTGTTTGAACTGGAGGTAGGAGTGCTGCCCTGTATGTCTGTCTGGATGTGTGTTTGAAATTTGTGAGAACGTGCTGTCCACTTACTTCTTCCCACACAGTTAGGATTCATCAAGTTCAAGAGACAACAGTTAAGAGCATGTGTTTGTGCATTTTTCTGCAGCATTAAAGTGTGTGTGTCTAGGTAGGAGGAAAACCATGTTTATTGTCAGTCTGGAGAACACTTCTCAGAATGTAACACCTTTGCCATTTCCCTTTCATACTTTTATTAGGGGCTATATACATAATCATAACTTTATAATTAAGTAGATTGTGAGAATAGACCTCAATTTCCAGGTTGTAGTGCCCTTTTAATTCCCCACATGATGTCCCAGTCTAAAAGACATTAATAGAGATGTTCTAATGTTGAAAGGAAAAGTGAGGGAAATCAGCATTAAAACTTAGTAAAGTCCTAGGTAGTAAAAAACCTTTGTGCTGAAGATTGTTCTCCCACAGAGTAACAGAATTTTCTTTAAGCCTTTACAGTCAGATCTCATGCAGTTGAAATATCATAATCAAAGCTCTTTGCCACCTTGTGTTGAATCTACTGTACATGAAATCTTTCTATTTAGTGAGAAACAGTGTTTCTACCCTAAATAATATGATGAAAGCATTCAAAATATCAAATGAACATTCACCAGCTAAAAATATCTGCACTTTTTACTATTACAATAGTAGAGGGAATTGCCTGTAGGTGACTGGAATGATTAAAAGGGAATAGAGAATATACAATGGTTGCTCCAAAGGGACTGTGAGAGTTCATCACACTGTCAGGTGTCACTGTTACTTTTATCCCCAATTTCCTAACCAGGATGGTGCACTACTTTGTTCAGGACAGGTTTGCACTGTCAGGAAAACTACAGTTTTGTTCAGACTTCTTTGTCAGTTCGTTTTAGCTTCCACTTGTTATCCTCTCCATTCTTTCTTATGTGAAGGGAGTGTTTGCTTACAAATAGCTATTCCACAAAGGAAATGAGTCCTACCAGCTTGTGCACATGTCAGTCCATGGTTCAAATTTTTTAAGAAAATGACACATTTGAAAATTTATCATTTGTAAATGAAGTAAATTGTGTGCATATCTCTACCTTTCCTGGCATCCTGAGGAAGAGAATTGGTTTCTGGCAATATCCAAAGAAAAATAATAAGTGAATACTTTTACAGTGACTACCCCAATAAATTGGTAGCTTTTTGAAACAAGACCTGTTTAAAGCCTAGCATGTTTCCTTTCAGTAGGACATAACAGTATATTTGCATTTAATGCTTTTCCTAGCCTTAAAAAGTCATTGAGAATACAATATTTCATAATGTCTTATCACTACACTTATCTCTTGACAGAAACAGACTTATAAAGACAAGAAATGTTCCTGCTCATGATAACTGTTAAGAAGAACTTTGCAATACTGCCTGTTTTCCTATTAAAATGTCACTGGATTCTAAACAGCTCTAAATCACCTCATACAGCCAAGATCAACAAACCCAGCAGAAAAGCATATACTGGTATGTGGTACATACATCCATGATCAAATGTGCTTAGAATGTACCAAGCATGGCATAAAAAGTCAACACCAAGAAGCCAATAAAGAAAAAGAACTGTCCAGTTCCTCCCATTCAAAGGACAGTTTTCCCTCTTTATTCCTCATGTGTTCTCCACTGAAACAGAAAGGAATACAGGTCTGGAATGGATTTAATTTTGCGCATGACTGAGAAGAGAGCCCAGAAATAGGAAAAAAAGCAAGGAAAGGAAAGAGTCTGGGGAAGAAAATGGGAGCAAGGAAGATTTTTCACATGGGGTTTTTAAACTGTACTTTGGATCTTAGTCATTTGCCACAGAGAAAAGTTCAAGAAAACCTTGGTTAGAGATAGCTATTCCAAGTCCCTGGCGAGCTGTGACTTGGTATAGCTAGATGGACACACCACCGTCTAACTACAGACTCTCTGCTGGGGACTACTGACAGAGAGTGACAGACACTCTCTTTGTGATGCTCTGTGAGGACCTATTGCTTACACAGGTCTTCACACCATCAGGAGGTTTTGTAAGCAGCATCAGAATCTTCCATTTCTGCTTTTGGAAACTCCTCTGCTCAGGGAAGGAAGGTGCTGAATCTTTATGGCCAGGCAGACCCTTAATGACTTAGTCTGCCTCAGCAGATGCAGCACCAGTGTATGGGGTTTTTTTGGAAAGGTCACTGGAATTCCCTCTGGGATAGCATATTTAAAAAAATGGAAAAAAAACTGCAATGCCACAGTAACTGGGAGAGAGGAGTGATAAAATGTCAGATGAACATCCCTGCAGACACCAAGGTCAATTAAGAAGGGAGTGGGAAGAGGTGCTGGTGGTTCCAGAGCAGAGATTCCCCAGCAGCCCCTGGTGAGACCATGCTGAGGCAACTATCCCCCTTCAGTCCATGGAGTTCCATGGTGGAGCAGATATACACCTGAAAACTGTGGAGGACCTCACACTAGAGCAGATGGATGTGTTCTGAAGGAGACTGTGACCTTGTGACTAGAACAGGCTTCTGGCAGGACCAGTGGACCCATGGAAAGAGGAGCCCACGCTGAAGCAGGTTTGCTGGTAAGACTTGTGACCCCATGGTGGATCCATGCTGGAGAGTTCTGCTCCTGAGAGACTGCACTACATTCTTATATTGACCCACAAGCCTTTCATTATATTTTCTGCCATTGCCTAGTGAAGGAGGGAAGGGATAGAGAGGCTTTGTGTGCATCTGGTGTTCATCCAAGAGCAACCAGTCACTTCTCTCTTGATGCAACAGATGACAGTATTGTGGGAGGTATCCTTCCTCAGGGCATTGATGGAGTGCCAAAATTCTTAGTAACACAGCTACTCCAGACTAGCCTTTCAGAGGGAAGTCCTCTTTTTTTAATTGAAGAAAGGTAACTGTTTTGACTTGATGGTAAGGAGGCCTGCACATCCTAAATTCCAGGATCATTCTGCTCAGCATCCTTAATACTCACAGTGCTCTTTCTCAACTAAGCAACATTACAGTAACTGCTTTGTTGCCATTATTTCAGAAAAGCTGAACTTAATCATTGTACCAGCAGGCAAAATTTTGTATATAATTAAGTAAGGCCAGGCAGTAGTGCAGGGGATTCAAGTCTGTTAATCACAGAATCACAGAACAGTCAGGGTTGGAAGGGACCTCTGGAGATCATCCAGTCCAACCCCACTGCCAAGGTAATTAAGAGTATATGGAGATTATTCTTCAAGGATGCCATGTTTTAGGCAACATGAAGAGTTTTCAAATTTCATTCAATGCATACTACAGTCAACTAAAAGAAAGATTCATGGCATAGAGCACCAATCACTCACTTCAGGTAAAGAATAAAGATACAATTTTATGAGTTTGAAAATTCCCCTGATAGCCACAAAGTATACACTTAGTATGTGTTCTTTGATGAACAGTATTAAAACTTGTCAAAATAATGAGGATGATGAACAGAAACTACTGAAAATGGTCACCATACCCTTAAACACAGGGGATCATACTACTGAGTGATGCTGTTGTCATTGTCCTGAAATTTCAAAGTGATGAAGTGCAACTATTTTAAGCAAGCTCTTTAATGTTGCAGAAATGGGTGAAATACATCAAACAGGATTAGATTTGAATACTAGCAGCTTTGTCTTAACTGCAGCATATAATTACCCCAGAGTTTAAAGACCACATAGCTATTGGATACTGAAATGCAAAGCAAATAGAATTTCCTCTGAATAAATACAATTTTATAATTACATGTGATACGTAAAAAAAAGTTTTAAAAAGTTTTTACAATTTGTATTTTTGATTGTTTACGTTTGAAAAGCTTACAAAGACTATGAATATGTCTATCTGAGTACAGACCATAAATACAAATTTAACAGGAATGTTCCTCACCATTATGGGACAGAATTCATACTTGGAAACAATTTTTTAGTTAACTAGAATTATTTCATAATAATTTATTTCCTTTCCTCTTTATCTTAAGTTTATGTGTACAAGTTGTCACTTTCAGTCATATATTTACTTTGATCAAGATTCTGTCAAACTTCTTCTGTTAAGTAGTGTGCTATTTTGGGAACACTGCTTCCAAGGTATTTCTTATGGAAGGAATAGTTCAGCAGAGGAAGAATGGCAGAATTTGAGCATCTGTGTCACAGTTTTCTTTCCCCCAATAAAGGTGAATATGTCAGAGTTATCTTCTAATACTTTGCAATGATGAATGTGTTTGGAATTATATTAGGATTTCACAGGTAGCTTACCATAAGTGGCATGTTTTTTAGTTTGCTTATCATAGCTATATCCTATGGTTATCCAGTTAAAAGTTAGTCCTGCAAATTCTTTGACATTTGTATTACCCCAGGATTCACTGAAACGAAAAAGAAATCCCAGTGTAATACATGGTAAACATAAAAAATAATAATTATGATAATTCTTCTACAGTTGTGTGCCAAACAAGTACCAAACAACTTGTCTATATAATTTAAATTATATAATAAGAATTTAATGTAAATAATTGTTTTCCTTCTCAATGATCTTGGGATGAATAAGAAAAAATGAGACACAGAAGTTATAGCCAGCTAGTCTATAGAAAGCCTGAAGACTCAAGCTATAGTTTTTCAAAAGGACCACAAGAGTACATGCAAAGATTATGTGTGACTTGATCTGTTTCTTGATAAGGAGACATATTCTATAAATATTAAGCCATCATCCCTGTAGGTCCTTAGCTCTTTTACTAAAAGTATTGTAAGGTTTCCCCCCCAAGACTGATCCACAGGGAAAAGAATCCACATTCATTAATTGTGCACAGTGTTTAAAATGACCAGTACAATCTAATGATCTTGCTTACATTCTGCTTCATGTCATAAGCTGTGTGCTTGGGTTGTGTGCATCCACAATACTGAAGAAGTGTTGGAAATCCTATTTTACATACACAAATAACATCTGTAATACAACATTGGTAAGACTGATAAACTTTTAGAAAACTTTGAGATCTAGTACACTATGGAAAATATTTTTACTCCTTATCCTTGAAAAGCACAAAATTATGACATTATCAAAGACTTATCAAGGCAAAGATGTCTCCTAATTAAGCCTGGGTGCACACCCTCAGAATAGAAGGGAAGTATGATATGTATCTTTATTAAGAATTAACATTGTCTTTTGAAAATATGAAATAATAATTTAAAAAAACAGTTCACCTATTAGTTCACTATTTAGTTTGATGGGGTTTACATTTTATGGTTCTGTGTCTTAGCCAAAACTGGAAGTGTTTGTATTATGACAATGTTGTGGTATCTCACAGTCAAGTGGTGCTAGCAGAAGGGAGAAGTCAGGAAAGAAAACAACTTTGGACCATTTTCTACAGCAAAGTATTTCTGCTACCTGAGAGGTGCAAGTCCCTGATTGCTTTGATGATCTGTTTATCACCTAGTGGACATACAATTTTTTGACTGCAAAAGGGAGCTTTGAATTTAATTTTCAATCACTCAATTTTCATCCTAGTACAAAACTGCTTTCCCAGCTATGTGGGCATTTTCTGTGGCAGATTAAAGTAACAGTCCCCCAAATAGATTTGTTTAAGAATTATTAGAATTATAATAATTATTGTTGTTGCTATAGCTTCCTCGTTATTCCATTGTCTCTTGCTGTATTTCACATCAACAGATGATCAGTTGTATGTATTGCCTGTCTTGTTATATCTGCTTGTCTTTCTGTTGCCTGTGCCCTTTTGCTTTCATCTCTTCTTGCTGCAGTGCAGAGCACCGGGTTTAAGGTGCCAGGTAGGATTAAAGGCATCCCAGGGAGAATTCACTTTTGAAGTGGCAGAAAGTAAATGCTTCTTATCAGCTGTAAGTGCTCCCTGTGTCATTGGCTTTCATGGCTGTGGCATGTCATTTGTAAAGATCTCTTATTTCTCCATGCTGTAGTGGAAACTAATCTGTCAGCTTTTTAACAGTGTAACAATTCACTGGCAGAGGCTGCTCTTGGTGGATAATAGTGCCTGATTAGTGGTAAATTAGTATCATCTAATATTCCCATAACAGCAGAACACATGCTTAAATATAATTTTAAAGAATATTATACAGTTGTCTGGCTGATTATATTCTGTTTTTACAAATGTGCTGTCCCATGGCTGTGCCTTTTTTCCTAACCAATGTGTTTCACCTGCTTTAGGAAGGGCAGTGATCTCAAGGGGGAATGGACTATTGAATAGCAAGTCCCAACTACTAGCACTGTACTATGAATCAGAAATAGATTGTCCTGGACATAATCGATGAGAAAATTTAGAAGGAATACAAAGATATGGTGAATAAGTATTTGATGTACAAAACCCCTTGAAATTATCAACCTTCCTTGACAGGCCTATGTTGCCTATGAATATTTATAGGTAAAGCATGAGTGAATTCTGAAAGATTTAAATCTAGATTGCATTGTTAGTTGCCCAGGTTTAATAATATTTTTCTTCCTTCATTATTAGGTGATAGAACAGTCTGTTGTTATGCAACATATTCCAGCAGATATCCAATTTTGCTAATGATCATTTACACAATTGAAAATCTTGTTCAGAGACCATGTTCAAGCATTGCATATAAAAATATGATTTTCCAGGAGAGAAACCTAATATTTCCCAGCATTACTCTTTTCTGAAAATAAAGAAATGGCATACACACAGATAAACTTACTCCAGTAACTTCCTCTAAATCTGAAGTATTAAAGACAAAGAACTGCTTCTGCTTCACTTATAACGGTGTAAAATAGAGAAAAACCTCTTTAAAATGAGTAAACACCTGAATTTTTCTTCAATGACCATTGACAAACTCCGTCATTTTTTGAATGTCAAAAATGAAATGAATTGAGAAAATCGAAAGAACAGAATGTGCCAAGTAAAAAGCCTTGTGGGAAACAGCTGCTCTTAAACTGTGCTAAGGAAGACAATCACAGTTTTCTAAAAACTTGTACAATTAAATTATGTAGATTTAAGGCTCCAGAAAAAGCCAGACTGATTTCTTTCATTATTCTGATTTTCATAGAATCACAGAATAGTTTGGGTTGAAAGGGACCTTAAAGATCACCTAGTTCCAACCTCCTTGCCATGGGCAAGGACACCTTTCTCTAGACCAGGTTGCTCAAAGCCCCATCCTTGAACACTTGCAGGGATGGGGCATCCCCAAATTCTCTGGGCAACCTGCTCTGGTGCCTCACCACCTTCACAATAAAGAATTTCTTCCTAATGTCTAAACTTATTCTCTTTCAACTTGGAATGCTTACCCCTTCTCCTGTCATTCCATGCTCTTGTAAATGGTCTCTCTCCATCTTTCTTGTAGGCTCCCTTCAGGTACTGGAAGGCTGCAATTAGGACACTCCAAAGCTTTCTCTTCTTCAGGCTGAATAAACCCAATTCAGCCAGGAATTTAATTAATTAATTAATTAACTAATTTATTATTTCTCAAATTAATTTAATATTATCAATCCAGATATTTTATTGATGTTGTTTTCAACTGCCAGTTAAACTTACTTTTACTGCTAAACTTTATATACAGAGTCCAAATGACAGTATTTGGAAATTTTTATAAGATTCAGCTTTAACTCTTTTTTTTTCCTTTAGAAAGGAAAATTTTTAGGTGATCTGACATACTGTTGTATTTTAACTTATTATTTTCTATGTATTTTAAGCAATCTGCAAATGTAGTGCCTGTGCTAACCACCTTTTACCCTCATCCAATAAAACCTCAACCTTCATATAACTTTGAATTTCTTTAATATCTCTCTCTATTTTTTTCCATTAGTGGCAGTTCTGGATGACTTAAGTTTTACAGGCTCTTAACTTTTCTAACTTGGCTGACGTAGTTTCTCAACAGTGACAAACTTGCCATGCATCAGAAGATATATATATGTTTGGAAAATTTAGTACCAGCAAACCAATAAAGTCCCTCCAGAGAAAAGCTTGCTGAACATCGCACTGGAGCAACACATCAATCAATTTCTTAATGTAGTCACTTTACTCTTTCCTTCTTTCCCTTTAATTATTTATTTAAAGAAGTAGGCCAGGGGAAACAATTATTTCTGTAAAGTTTTCTCTTTAGATTATTATTGTGCATTCATCTTTTTATATTTTATTGTTTATTTTTCATAATAGTGTTGTTTTACCCTGAAGGAAGTGAGAGAATTCTTCAAGAAGGTGGTGTTTTCAGAAAAAAAACTGTAAAAAAAATCTAAAAGTAGTAGGATTTATTTTAAAATTTAGAATTAATAGCGAAAACATTAATTGCAACCATATTTTATGGCAGTGCAAATTAAAGATATTTCTTTAAAGATTTACTTCTTTGACTTCTTTTTGTGTTGATTTTGTCTATAAGACTCAGTCCAAGAAGAGAAATTAAACCTTTTCTTGTGAATAATTAAAAAACCTCAAACAAGCCACAACATTTTAACTGATTCAGTAAGATGAAATTTATTTCCAACACACATTTGCCAGGTACCAGATGTTGTATGTGTACTGTTGTAGTAGTAATTAATGGCAAAAACAGCCAAAGAAATGTTACAAATGGACAAGGAGCATTAAAACTAATGTTGAAATAATTTGGACATCCTTGTAACATTAACAAGATGCACGATGGCTTCACTCATCATATCACTGTTACCCATTGCCCTGCTACTTGCTGTTTCTGTATCCATAAGATCACTGGGAATTGTTTAATTGACTTTATTGGTTATTTTATCACTACAGACTGTTTGCTGGTGTCCTAAAGAAGTGTAGAGCTTACTGAGGTATTTTCTCTAACATCTGCATGGAATTACACTTACATAGCATTAAGTGTTCATCATGTGTGACACAGAAACAGTCCATGGAAAGAGATGAGAACACAGGTCTCCTCTGCAGGTGTCCTGATTTATTGCGTGGTCCCATTCGTCCTTTTTTTCTGGACCAAACAAAAATACTGAATCAGTTTTTAAAAAAATTTCAAAGCAACAGCAGGAGAGTGAGAATGCGCAGTGCTTTGTGGGGAAGAGAAGCAAGAGATGCAAGCTTGAGTCCCCTCATGCTGAGGACACTTATACAAAGGTCCTCCAGTCTCTGAACTATAGAAAAGATGGAAGTGCACAGGCACCTGTGTCTTGTTTCACTGGGATCTTGAATGAAAGCATTTCTGCCCTCTGCATTGTCTACAGAGATTACTCCTGATGTGGGATTGGCGCTAACAGGTTGTGAGGATTGTGATGAGACATATTCGTGGCCTTAGTGATGAACTGCTCGGGTTTTTTAAGGTAAAAGAAGTCCTTAGTATTTATAAAAGTAAAGAAACTCTATAGGGAATTTAGGAAATTCTATTGATGAAAACTGATATATATATATATAAAATTTAGGCACCCAACAGTTTACTGTTTTTCAAAAGACAATTGACACTTTAATGTTTTCATGATAAATCTCATCTAAAAATAATCCAGATAACCTGTTCACCCCATTGCCACTGATGAATACTTTTCTACTGGTTTAGTTGCTTTCTACTTCTCTTGTCAGCTAACCCTCAAACCATGTCACTTTGTTGTCTATAACATGACAGGTCAGATGTAAGGTCTGAGGAAGTCAATAGCTCTCTTTCGAATTACATAAAAGGGGTATAGACAAAAATCTGAGCTTACAGTTTGTATGAAAGCTGACACATAAAAAGCAAGTTTATTCTTCCTTTTTATAGAAAAAGAGCTTCACAGGAATAGGTCTCAGATGTCAATGCCATGGTATGCAAGAAATTCTGAACACAAGCGTGTTTTCTTTGTACATAGAATTACAGTACACAGCAGAGGCACACTCAGCAGCTGAAAATGGAAATCAACTTTGGAAAATTAGGTAACAATATATGCTGCTCTTGCATAATTTGGTTTCTCATCACTTCCTACTAGCACAGGCAGTGTTTACAAACGCAATGCTGAAGGATGCAAATATTTGCTCCACAAATAATAGGTGGGCTTTTAAAGTCACTGGTTGAAGCTCTTGAAGTTATCTGATTAGGACTTGTGTGCCCATAAAACTGCAGAGATTAGAGAAAAGGCTTGCAAATGTATTCATAATGAGAAAGGGGAAAGGGGTTGTGTTTGGGACATGATTAGCTGGTAATCAGTAAAGAACAAACTGATTATTAGCTGTTCAATTCCTGTCAGTCTTAGGGGATTCCACTCAGTGGCCTAATTAAACTGAGTTTGAAGTCCTCACATCTCCATTCAGTGGCAATTTCATTATAATATTCAGTTCTTTGCATGAGCTTTGCCTTCCCTCTCTTTAATCATATGTTTTGCATTTGTGTAACACCTTCCCTGATTAGTTTCTCAACAGAATTAGCTTCTGATAACTGCATGGCTTATGAAAGCAAATGTCACATATAAGACAATCCAGATATTAGAATTTTCTATCAGCACCAGAATTAAAAAAAAAAAAAAAATCAAGTAACATAAACATTTTTAATTAAGATTTTCATTAGATGGAAAATGATTAGCTCTTAAAAAGCTAATAATTTTTAGATTAGAAAGCTGGTTGTATTTTTTACAAAAATTGCTGGAAAATCTATGTCCATGAGCACTAATGGGTTTGGTTGACTCCAAGAGCACAGCCACAAAGTTGAACTGACAATCTCACTGCTGCAGCCTAGCTGAAGGACCAAGTGGTGCAGTAGACAAGCCTTAGGATAACTGGCCTACCCCTTTTCCAGCAGAGGGCCTATGACACATATATACAAAGTACTTAAAGAAATATGGATTGGCTAGTTTGGATCTGGACTCTCCTGAATTTTTCCCTAATGCTAGAACTTTATTGATACCTAAAAGACAACTTGGTATTTTTTCCCTTCAGTTATTTGGTGTTTCTGTCTCGTCTGTACTTTCTATTTGTTGATGGAAGCTGGAAAACAAACGACAAACTCATAAGAAATGAAGTGATGAAGATGTATATATGTCATCATGCCATGACGATATACTAGAAACTTGATGTGAGAATTTATGCTCTATTTCTTATTTGAATTTTATGACTCCCTTTATGCAAACCCAAATTCTACTCCTATTCTTTGTTGTAGGTTTTTTCTGTTTTATTTTTTTGTCTGTTTTTGTTTGGTTGGTTTTTTGGGGAGGTTGGTTGGGGTCTTTGTTGGTTTTTTTGTTTGCTTGGTCTTTTTTGTGTATGGTTATTTTTTTTTTTTGTTTTTTTTTTTTTTTTTTTTTTTTTTTTTTTTTTTTTTTTGTTTTTTTTTTTGTTGGTTGGTTGGTTGTTTGGATTTGGTATTTTTAATTGGTAAAAAATTAGACTCAGAAAGGAAAAGAAATAGATCCCAAATGTTCCTTCCTGTGGAAGCATAGTCAGGGATTTAGGAGTATATGCTAGGTGCAAAGGGTGTATTTTTTTTTAGGTAAAGTGGTTGCTGCTATTGAATTCATCGGGTTTTCCTATGCCAGAAGTTGGGATGGGGAGGGTAAGCTGTCCCAGTGGTTATTGTCTATAAAAGATGTAGCTTGATTTTCATGATTTAAAGAAGATGAAGAGAGAGATTCTTGTGAAGATGCTTGCATATAAATATCTAGTATTCTATGAAGTTATGTTGTCCAGTAAAAACATGTATCATTTAGTCTAAAAGAGTACATTATGGGGATGGGAACATCGGGGATGTCGCAAAGTGTCATATCCCAGAACTGTGAAAAACCATTGTAAAGGCATTCTTAGAAGTATTTGTGGGGTGTGGTTGTTTGTTTTTGTTGGATATTTGCTTGTTTGTTGTACACTGTGTTGGCATATTTTCCTTCATTACTGTTCCACAATGTGTAATTCATCCACATCAGAGAATTTTTAATGAAGGTTATGAAATGTAGTAACAGTTAATTAAATCTCAAAGCATTTCTACAGTTAGCTGTTGTTGTAGCTGTCATGGTTTTAGCAGGGAAATCAAGGCATGTGCTAAAGGTTGAATAGTGGAAAAGCAGAGATAAAAAGCTAGGAATCCTGCCTCCCTTGACTCCATTTCATCCACTCTTTTTCTGCTCCATGTGTGACTTCTAGCAGGAAAATAACGACATTTACTTCAGAAAAAGATGCATAGGAGAATTAAAGCATTTCATCAGGTGTGGAAGGAAACTCATATTTGACAGCATGCATTTCCAAAGAATGAAGGGACTACTTTCACTGATATGGTGCTGATTCATATTTTTCCTTTCCGGTTTTATAATGATGTACACAAATAAAGTAGAAAACTGCCACCAGTTTGACTGCTACAAGGCCTGCATTGTCAGTCCATGCAAGTAATGTCGGAAAGTGGTAGTACTTCAGCTGACTGAGGGTTGGGGCAAGACTGAGGTTTATTTCAGTGCAAACAAGCATCTTCTGAATTTTTTACCTGCCACATCATACATCTTTATTTAAATGAATAGATTCTCTACTTTGGCAAGATGCAGGTTTTCTCAGATTTATTTCTTTCTCTAAGATAACACTTAAATTATCTAAATTTTTGTCATATCCCTTAAAAAGCAGCTTTGGATGCTAAATTCTTATGTATTAATTTTTTAAACTATTATTTAACATTAAAAAGAGTGAAAATCATTTCTAGAAATAAAACCTGATGCTATTTTAAACACTGAAAATCTGTACTGTTTGCAGTTCTTTTTGTACAGTGCATCATTCTATGGGCAAATTGATTGAATGTCATCTAACCCAAAGAAATGTTGGAGTAGATCCTCAGATGGTGTAAATCAGTGCTGGTCTTGCCCTTTTCTGCAGATCTAGCTGGAAATAGGGATGATTTGGAATGTTAATGTTGCTGCTTCTGGGAGGTTTATTGATTTGTTCTACTTTAGTTTAAAAAAAAAGGAAATGAAAACTATTTGTCAGTAGAAGAAGACAGTAAGAAGAGAAGACACTCAGCCTTCATTTGAACTCTTCTACTGAATAACTTTAGTTACTGGTCATGCACTGAAAAAAAAAAGCAAGGAGCTATTGGTCTTGTAAGAAGAGTAATATTCAATCACCACAAAGGCCCCTGTGAAACCATTTAAACAACTTTATTGATTTTTCCCTGGTTGGCAGTGTTTAATTCAAACAACTCCCAAGGAGTACAAGCATCACTGCGGGCAAATTATCAAGTGTTCTGGCCTCTATCACTTTTTGGCCGCCACTGATAACACTGCAAGTGACAAAAATGAGCATTTCCCCCCCTTTAGTCTCTGCATTGTTCTGTGTTAAGCTAACAAAGACAGCATAAACTGAAGTCTGAACCTCTGACCTTAGCTTACACTATTGAGAAGAAAATAAATGCCCCATGTGCATACTTTTCTCACCAGTCTCTGCCAGGATGACAAATAGTTTTTTTAAGCGACTGAGGCTGCTTTTATGAAATAGATCCATGGCAATTCCTCATTAGCACTTGGAAAGGACACATCTGGTCCCCTGCACATATACAAGCATCATTCAAAATAAGTACTGAGTAAGCAGTAGATCTGCTACAGAAAGTGTTAGTCTGCCTAACAATTTATAAGAGCAAGTATAGTAAATAGAAAGTCCCGGGAACAAGCAAGGTTGCTCTATGCCTCTGTGGATATATTATGTATCTATTATATGAAGCTGATTAAAACTAGGAACTTTCTATTTCCCTTCACTCTGTACAGACCAGTGCAATGAAAATCTACTTATTCTTACAGAAAAATGTCCCACTTATTTTCTCCCAGCAGGCAGAAAGTGATGCTCTATACTTACCTCTTATTTGAACATACCTTGCCCACTCTTCTACCCATAGAGAAGCATGGACTCCAAAGAGACTGTGTGGACTGAGTTTCCTCAATCTCTTTTAGAAATAAAAGTTACATTTTCAAGAGGTCTTTCCTTCTTGTATAGAGCCCAGCAGAAAGATTTTATAACTTAGAGTCAACTGATTCCAATTTGACATTGACTTTTCAAAAGTCTTTTTTTTTGCTAAAAATCCAAACCAAACCAAACCAAACCAAAACCCAATCAATCAGCACTATATAAAAATGTACATATTTGAATAAGGAAGATCTTAATTGAAAGGACAAAAAATGACATCAGAACAGAAAATGGACTTTGGAGAAAAATGTATGCCTTTTAAAAATTCTCCAGCAGTACATGTCCCACAGCATAGGATATCTAATGAGAGGAAAGTCACAGAAACATTTTTAGCATTAAATCTGGAGATGGGTGAATGAGGCCATGATTGTAATGACAAAATGGTTTCCTGCAAGAATAATAGGAATTTTATTTCTTCTGGTCTAAAAAACACAAAAAGAAAGAGTTGGTGATATGATTTAAAGAAGGAATGCTGAAATAAAATTATAAAAACTGTTTGTCTAAAAGGAAGAAGGAGAAAAAGATAACAACAGATTATAGTCAGGATTTATTAAACAAAAGGAAAAAACAAGCCAGCAAGTAGAATAAATAAGCAGCATCAGAAGGAGCAAGAGAAGCATATATGATGTATTTTGATGCTGTTTTATTAAAACATTACAGCAAGATGCTTAACAGATGTGTTTGAAGGTGGATGAGGAGATGAATTCCATTTCAAACTGTGTCTTTTGGGAAAGGATTTTTTATGGTGAAAAGGTGTTCCAGCTCATGGTTAACAACTGAGGCAGCATGAAATGTAGATATTGATGAAAAAAGGTTGAGGCAGTTGGAAAATATGAACACATATTAATTAAATTTATTTTGTGTATTTTTTGCATTTCATCCAGTTTCAAAGACAGCCTTGTAACATACTTTGTAATTAAATGGCTACTCTTATTGAAAAGCTGTGGAAGGAAAATCATGGAGAATGGAACAAAGACCAAAGTCAGCCTACTTCAAAAATGAGGAAAAATTATATTGGTATTAGTTGTCACAATAAGCAAAATTCTAGCAATACTTAGAAAAGTCCTTATCACAGTTGCTGAGGACACTGGGGCTGCAAGCTAAAGCAGAGAGGAAAAAACGAACCTTCAATCTGATGATCTGGCAGCAAGTTACTAAATTAAACCAATTCTGAACTAAATAAAATTTGAATTTAAGTTTGAATGTGAAAGTCAAGAAGACTTAATTTACTCCACAATTAATTATGCTTTAAAATAAGCCTGAGTTCTGGAAAATTTCTTGTGAGCTATCATATTCTGTCTCTAAATTCCTTTTGATTCATCATCATTTCCACTCTAACATCTTTTATTTGTAAAATTTACTGTGTAGTCTCATAAATTTTATCTTTCTTGTTTGGTTGTGTGCACATTTAAATTACGCGATCATAGTAAAATCTTGCCAAATCACACCTATAATGGGAGATCATGTTATTCAGTGCAATTTTGGAATTAGCAAACATGTCAAGAGACAGTATGAAGACCAAGAACTACTCCCTCTATTGTAATTGAGTTAGTCCTAAAAATTTATGGTCATTCTTCAAACTGTGGTAGTAAATGCCTTGCATTACTTGTACAAATGTAAAAATTTTGGCATCCATTGAGATTTCCATTTATTTATTTTGTTAGTGTATCTTCTCTGAATGACAGATTTGAACTTGCTTCAGAAATGTGACTTAAAACTTGAAAATAAGTGACACTACAATGCAATAAGAGAAAAGCCTGAAATGCTTTCAAGAATTATATTAAAGATACTTCAAAGAACTCTGAATCCTGAGTTTCCTCTTTCAGGTTCTCATCAAAAGGCTTTCTTTTTGAAATTTTGAGCACTTCCATAGAACTAAGCACAACTGGAAGCCTCGACTTGGCTTTCTGAACTATGTAGCTGATGAATGATAGCCAAGGTACACTTTGTACTCATTTTAAGAGCAATGTTAATTCTTAACCTATGAAATTCTCTAATTTTTCTCTGATTCTCTGTATAAACATTACAGAAGTTTTGAATTTTTTCAGCACATCTAGCATAGCAACAGAAAATCATTATAAAGATAACAGAAATCTCAGAAAGAGCATACATCACATAAAGTTAACAAATTCACTAACGTTGGAAGGGAAAAATAAAATGGACATGCATATGAAAATTATTTGTTCACAAAAGAAAATTTAGTCATAAAATGTTTTTGATACCTCTTTGTGGAGGATTTTAAGTGGATTTATTAAAAAAAAAATTATTTTGTGGTTCAGTATCCCACAGAATTAAGTATACTTGAACTTCTTTTCCCAAATGGACACCAAGGACTATAGGCTGATGGGCAATTTTGCCTAGGCAACAGACAACTGTGTTTCCTAAATTAAGGATTTCTGCCCAAGAAATATGAAAGTTCAATGCCAGAATCTGGTGGCACTGAGCTCAGGATAAATGGTAGAAATAAGCTGAAAGCACCTGTTCTGTTTTCTGCTGTTGTCACTGCTGCATTGCTTTCTATTACTTCATTATGGGAAGTATTTAAGCAGACAGCTCAAGAATCATCTGGCCATTTGTAAAGGAGGTGTATTTATATCCTCCCATCTCTCAGCTTTGATCTTTGCCTCCAGGCTGTATTACCGTAACGTGCTTTATTTGGAGTTACCCTTGAAAACCACTTACAGATTGCAACTCATGCTGAATGCAGGAGCATGACTGATCAAGGACCTTTTTCCTGCAGGACTCATGCAGACTCCACTGTCTGCCTATTATTCAAGATGTGTGCTCAAGGTCTGCCGTAAGTGCTGGAGTCTTACACTATCTCCTTCATTCTGACCTCAACTTTAAAACAAGAGAAGGTTGGAATTTCTGTCAAGCACAAGCATCTTTTCAGATAAGTCCAACTTCCTTTTCAGCAGAAATGAAAAAAACAGAAGATTTAATTGCCTGTATTCTTCAGTGAAACCTGAAACACTTGACTGGAGCTATAACATATGAAAACACTTCAGTGGAGTTAGGGAAAGAATTTCACCATTCTAAGAAAGCCATGGATTTCTGAAAAAAACATTAAGCATATTTCTAGTAATATAGGAACAAGACATTAGGAATTAGGAAAAAACCAGAGGTCTCTGGAGAGGTGTGGAAAAACTAAGATTCCCTTTCATCTCAGAAACTGGGGTTTGACAGAGTACAGAAATCACGAGATTCTCTGAACCCCTATAGCATTCTAGCTATGTTCTTAATATTTCTGTAGGTAATTTTTTGCCTCCCTTCAGGCATTGGTGTGCATCTTTAGAATTTTTTTTCCATTTTAGTTCCAAGCCTAACTTCAGGTTTTCTCTTCACTGTGTACCTGTCTGTACCATCATATACCTAACTGTTCATACCCATCCGTACCACCGCCACCAGCACCCACACGTCAAAACCAAACCAAACAAGCAAAAAGAACAAACCAATCCAGCAGCTTGACAACTCACATATGTTACTTTTAATGGCGTACACAGGCCCAATATTTTGGTCTGAAATTGCAGACCTGCGTGTCCTATGAGTAGTGGTTAAGGATTCTGGGTTTGCCTAGTTTGCCTAGAAAAACAGACTGAGTGGCCACCTTGTTGCTGTCTACAAATTTCTGAAGAGGGCAAGAGGAAAGAAAGGGTGCTGACCTCTTCTCCCTATTATCCAGCGAGTGTATGCATGGGAATGATTCCGAACTGTGTCGGGAGAGGTTCAGACTTGGCATTAAAAAGCATTTCTTTACTGAAAGGATAATTAAACACTGGAACAGGTTTCCTAGATGACGTAAGCCTGTCAGTGCTTAAGAGGCATTTGGACACTGCCCTTAGCAGTATACTTTACTTTTGGTCAGCCCAGAAGTAGTCAAACAGTTGGATGAGATGATCCCTTCAAAGAGGAACCTGTTCTATTCTGTTCTAATATATTTGATAATCTAGAATGACCAAAAAAAAAAAAAAAAGGAAAGAGAAAATAGAAAATAAAAAAGAAGGACCCTTAAAAAAAGTTGTAAAGTAAAAGCTCCAAATTGAAGCTCTACATAAGGCAGATTCAAATACCTCAACACAGAAAGAGGAATTCCCTTAAAACATCAGTTACATGAAAAATTAGTTTGACATGGAACAACGGAGGGTTTTTTTTAGAAAATGTGTAGCACTTCTCAGTCCATTAGAAAAATGAGAGATTGTTTGAGTTTCCCTTTAAAAGTTAAGCACCCATGCCTCTGTAATGATGACGATTTGATAGCTAGTTAAGAAGCCTGTGCTTGTTAGTGTTTTGACAATTTCGGTGTTCAGATAGTGTCAGTCATTTCTAATATTTATTTAGGAGGCTTCATGAGCCGTGACAGAGGTACTGAGCATGAGCAGGTGAACCCAGTGAAAGATGCCTTGCCCTAAGTGTTGAACACTCATTAGATTTCATGAAAGGGGAACATCAAAGGCCTTTGTATGCACACGCTAAAATTTCCTGAATCCACATATAAACTCCCTGAGATAAACAGACAGACATCTCTACAACACCACTGTGATGTCATCGTCATCACCATTGACTCATCATATACACCTTTGACTCATCATCTACAGCTCATTGCAGAAGGGGCCTGAATGTAGTTATTTGCATTTCCTGCTTCTATGACTCTGTCACAGCAGGTTACTGGGCACTGAGCATTCAGTTTTCCAGGACCTATTGAAAGGTTATATCATTGTCACCACCTTCATGATTTTTATAAAATGAGAATAGCAAACATTTACTGTTCAAAAAAAAAGATTCCTCACTGATTCCCAAAGCAAACTAAGTACCTAAGAAAAGTTTGAATTGTTAGTTAAAAGTTCTTTTAGTGTCAAAGTAATTTTTCTTATTCTTTATACCAGTGGGCCCATATTCTATATATATGATTCTTTTTTAAACAGATTGATGATTATGCAAATATAAATAAATAATATCAGGTACACACTACAAGATTTCTAGGTAAATTATAGGTTGGCAAAGCATAAATACCTCTCCTTTGAAAATGTAGCTGCAGTAAATCTCCATTCTGTTTTTGTTTTCCTATCAGTTAGGACCATGAGATCAGTTGCCTTGACTAGTCACTGGCAGGCCGTTGGTGAAAAAAAGCACATCTGCACAGCACACCTGCACAGCACTACTTGCAGCTAATCCTGAGATTCTCCAAGTTAGCAGTGAGCAAACTTGATCTAGATGACACAGTGCATCTCTTCCAACATTATATACACTGTTTATTGTCTGAGAGGCTTTTAGCTTCATATCTTGTCTCACTTCAGCTAATTAACCCTGCCTTTTAGCAAGGCTAAGCTGCTATAGCTGATCCTACACCCTTTCTCCAACATGCTCAGTCCATGTTAGCTTTGGATGCTGTGTGCCTTTACAACTATGCATGCTACTCCCACAACCTTTAAATGCAGTGATACTGAACTGTACAGACACCAGTTCCGTCTCCTTGCCCTAAATACCCCTTTTTGCTACTCCTTGGTGCTTCATTCAGCACTTGACACTTCTCAAGGTTAATACACTCAGTGTCACAGATGGAAAAATTGGTTTTAGTTTTATGCTCCTTAGCAGCATCTACTACTCCCCTTTTTGCTTTGGAGAGGACAACGCTGGGGACATTGCACTTCACAACCACCACATTTCACAATCCAGAAGAAGCAGAAGTCTCCTAATCAGGGAATGACATCACCAGGGTCATACACTAACAACCCAAGAGAGTGATAGTCCTCTAATTAAGTCTTACTGCTGCAGCTTCCACAGTAACAGGCCTTTCCCATATCATCCTGCTATTATTCATTGCCCCATTATGGTCTCTCACAACTCATCCCTCCAGTATGTCTTTCAGAAGGTGTGAGGTGCCATGATGTACCCAGAAGAGGGTTATAAAATTCTCTGCTTCCTATAAAGTTTTGACATTGTTTTAGCTTCTTTCATTAATTTTACTGTTTCTCACAATGTAATTCTTCCCAGTTAGAAACCTGTTAGCTCTGTGGGTGTTGTACATGAGCAATGATCATGCAAGCAGGCCATATGGGCCCCATCTGCTTCCAAGGAAGTAATGACAGTTTGACCATTGACATCAAAGGTAACAAGGCCATGTCCTTCATAAACAGAAGCCACAAAAATTCCTGAATAGGCAGCAGGTGCACAGGAAGACAGAGAGGCAAAGCAAGGCTCTCCAGGGTTACCTGCAGCATCAGTGAAAGAATGCCAGTTCAGTGTTTTATTCATATACTCTCCAGCCCACTATTTACTGTCTGATATTTCTTCTCTAGAACACTAATAATTGTATTCATTTTTTTTTTTCTAACAAGTCATGCTCCATTTTTGTTGGCCTTTTTTTTTTCTTTTTTTTTTTCTTTTTTTTGTGTGTCTCTATTTATTTACTAGCATGCTACTGAAAAGCACCATTAATTTGTGGTTCCTGAGTGACTTTCATAACTTTCTTAGCGTGAAAGAGTTATACTGAAATCCTGGCCAAATGACCGAACAATGCCCTGGAAGTTATTTTTTCCCCTGTTAATTTGTTTCTTAAAAAGAAAAAATAGATTTATTATTACATTTTATGTTATCTGAAGAGAAGATCCCTTGTAGTAGTTTTATACTTATTAATTCATTCATGTAGTGTCTAATATTGAAAAAATATTCCAGAAATACAGTGTGATGATAGAAAATGGTAAAACTTAAGACGTGACTAGAAAGAGAAATGAGAATAGCGTTTGGACCTGTTCTGCTAATGGACTAAGTCATAAAATAACCCAGACCTTTTCTATAATTTAGATGCATATCATTAGTTTTGTTAGGCAAGTGTGGTCTTCCAGGTTAAGATCCATCAGCTAAGCCAGTGCTAAAAGCCCTCCAAAACCCTAACCTTTAGGCTGGTGAGATATCTTACTCATCTAACACTGTGTCTAAGCACTGACCCTCAGGGCAGGATCTAAGGTTAATGAAAAATATTTATCTGATCAGTGAAAGCTGCTTTCCCCAGCACTCTTTTTCCTAACTGGCTGCCATTCTTTGTGGAGCATCCTAGAGGTGTTCTGCTTCTTTTTTATGGGTTTCTTTCATATTTTAGAAAACCTGGGTTTAAGGGCTGTGTTCCCCATTATGCAGACAGACAAATTTTTACTTTTCAACGGGGTCCACACCTATAATTTGTCATATTGAAGAATGTCTCATTGTATCAGCAATCCTAAACTTTCAATAGGTGCTGACTGTCTGTCATTCATTGTACCGATTTAAAAGTATATATACTTTAAAGAGACAGAAAGGACATAGGTATGAACTGAATTTTTTAAAGCAAATTAACTTTTTCCTGAACATGTATTTTCAGTAATCCAGAACTAATTCTGGATATGGATCTAAATTAGTTCTACATTTCAGCTGAATTGAACCATTTTTTAATGATAGGTAAAACATTTGGAAATATCTAGTTGGATTACCACTATGCTTACAAGGCAAAAGTAAGAAGCCTACTTACATCAGGATTTAGATATCCATTATACCTGTCACAGAGAGGTCATGGCAAGAAATAACTTGTCTCTGCCACAACATCTGAGGAACTTCCAACAAGGCTGTGGTGTTTAGGATGTGCTGATGTCAGCAGTTATTTCAAAATGTCACAATTTGTGTAAAATATTTAGCTATTCACTAGTCCATGTGACTGAGTGATTCTTTTCCAGTAAAAAGGGTGGTCAAGACAATCTTGCATTAAAATTTTGTCAAGGTGTGCAGGTTCTGTGGCACTTATACCTGCTTATTCCAATTTTTTCTACAGATGTGCAGAGTTATAATGGAAAAGTACAGTCTGAATGACTGTGAAAGCAGATGGAATAATGGGAGATGCACGAGGTATATCTACATGTTCTTATTGTTACATAAGAGAACAGGAGCCAAAATAACTTATTAAAATAATTTAAAATATTGTATACTTGGTACTACTTTTCCATATGATCAGTTTATTTAGATGTTCATTTCATAATCAGAAACAAAAGCGTGCGCAGTGGTGATCAGACATCATGTATACATGAACAGCCTGTTTATTGTCCTCCAGACTCACTTTGTATTAGAATATTGCCTACCTTTCACAGATATTTGAAGATTTCTGTTATACTTCATCCAAAGGAAAAGATCAGATCAAGATCTTAATATTATTCCTTGTTTATGTCAATCCTACATACAAACAACCTTCCCTCTTCTTGAATTCTTTCTCTTGTTTCTTAAGGGCATTTAAAATTGTCTTTAGAATCAAGGCACTTTTCTGTCCCCCCAGAGAAAGTCCTTGATAACCATTTTCTTCCTTCCTGGATTTGCCTTTAGTTCTGATGGACTACTTCTTTCCAAAGTTTCTTGTGAGTAAATCCCTACATTTGAGTTATATCTTCTTCAGACCTGTTTCTGAAGCCAAGTTCCTGAGCCAAAGCTCCGGAGAAGGAATGAGGATCCATCACGTCTGGGAACTCACAATCTCCTTTTTAATTTCCATTCCCCTGGGGGGATACTAGTTTGCTTCATGTGTATTCTTGCTAGTTTGTCCTTATGCAAAAATCCATTTGTTATGCCTTGATTCAGGGATGTCTTGTGACCATTTTTAGGAGTCGACTATTAAATCGGTGCCCCATACGCACAGCGGGTTTAAAAGGTTATAAACCATAGGAAATCTGAGAGGGCACACCTAACGAGAATTCCTCTCCATGTGCGTTAGCTGAACCTGCATAGCACCAAACAGCAGATTTCTGTTTTCTAAATACCCAATGCTATGGTGCATATTGGGCTGCTCAGAATAATGAGGGGTCAAGGAGATTGTAACATCCTGACAAGTTCTTACAAATTCAAGCTGTAGTTGGTACAATCTCAGATTCAATCATATTAGTAGAAATATGGAAGTATCAGAAAAGACATTCTAGCTTTTGATTTGCTGCCAAAACATATAGCAGGATGGAAAAGGGGCTTATGTTATATCTTTTAGCTGACTATTTTATCACTGCAGTGGATCTGCCAGGCAGCAACACCAATCTTATTAGCTACTCAGCATCAAACCAATGGAGTCATATTATAAACAGGGGTTTTTTGCCATGTGTTCTTTCCTAGTGCTGAAGGATTTCACTTTGAACTAGAGTTGGGGACTAAATCTAAAGTGTCGTGTGAGCAGCTCCTGCTTGTTAGAGGAAGCTTCTTGTCAAGACAAAAGCCTTTTTCAGAGACTTATGTTATTGATCTCAAATCTGAGAAGGTATAGGCTGCCTGACCTTGACCTAAGGCGTGGATAAAGTAGGGGTTTTAATTTCCTATTGCAAGAGGAAAAGTGCATTTTAGGACGCTATCAATACATATTTCATAGATCATCAGTCTTATCAGCGTGTTATTCTATGCTTTTAACGTGGTTGCTTTCTGTGTCTTGTCTGAAAAGACACATGTACTGTAGGTTCTCATTAAAAGAGTTTTTCTTTTGCTTTTCCTTTACCAGAAAAAGGTCATGGTGGGGATTAGTCCTCTTCCCCAGCAAATGACTAAAAATTTAGCACAGTATTTTTCTTTGTCTATATTGTGTATTTGAGGTGGGGTTTTTTTGTTTGTTTGCTTGGGTTTTTTATTAAATCCACTTATATTTATTCAATAAATTTTTTCCTTTCTTTATAAAGAACCCTGGGTGTCTTTTGTTTGCAAGGAATAATGACAGAAAGAGACTGAAGAAACAAAAGGTGCAAACTAATTCATTAAAACAATAAAGACGAAAGATAGAGGCTTTGAGAATACAGTATTTAATATTATTTCTGGACACCAACAAAATAAAAAATCCATAGGAATTAAAAGTCTTTCACCAAACTCTTGAAAAAAATAAGCTAAAATCTTTAGTTAGCAATATGCAATAACAGAGTCTGCATTAAAGGTCTTTGCTGCTAATTGGAATGAATTCATGCCTTCCCCATTGTAAGTCAGAACTGCACAAGCTTCCTCTCTCTGATAATGTTGCAAAGGTAGCCTCACTTCCATCTATTAATGTCATCTCTAGTGTGCCTGCAAAATTTGCCAGAGCTGATTAGAGCAGATATTAAATGATAATTGGACATTTAGTGCTCATCAAACAGAAAGTGACAGATGGGCCGCTAATTAAATTATAGTTCTGACATTATTCACAATGGTTTATGAATCTTCAGTAGTGACCTTCATGCATCTCTTCTCTCTTTTGGGGGAAAAGAGAGTGATAAGAAAAAAAAAAAGACACCATTAAAATTTTAACAAATATGTGCAAAGTGAAAACCTGCTTTCTTTCCTCATTGATTGCTCCTTAGAATCAGATAATTAATCATAAAGTAGTTCAACAAATAATCAGATTCATGTAAATCAGGCTGAGTGGCTGAAGTTGGGGGAGAAATTAATCATACTCTGAAAAAGTAATGCATGTTTTAACCCGGTTTTCATTGTGGAAAAAGAAAATGTGCCTAAATACAGTCTGATCCTAGAAAAGGAAATGCAGGGCTGCTTGTAGTGTACTCTTTTACTTGTCAACTCAAGACTGCATTACCTACTGTGTCTGCCAGCTAAATGAAAAGGATTTACTTAATGAAAAAGAATAAAACCTGAAGTAGAGAGACACAGTTGCTGAGCCAGAACTACACTCTCACATTCAATTAAAAAAGAAAACACACTCTTGATTACTATGTAACTTTGCTTTCAGCAGTCCTGCTTAATTTTAGAAACTAGTTTTAAAAATTAATTACTGTAATATCCCTGGTTATCACCAAACTCAATTTTTGTGTAATCTATCTTCCAATAATTGGTTGACTAATATTGGTATAAAGAACATTCAAATAAATAAATAAATAAATACTAGCTTTAACATTTCCATGTACTTCTAGTTGCTTGTAACATTGTACAGACATTACTGTATTAAAGATATTAGAATGTATATATATAATTATCATATTGCCTGTGCATGTATAGCTACATATACATATGCATATATTTTAAGAATTGAGAGACCTGTTGCTATGATAAAAATATGAGTAACTCTTATTTAGGTAAGTAGTCTTATTATTTTCAAGAGGGACTGGTCCCCAGGGCAAAATTCCCATCTATATATTGCCAGAAATTGCCTTGTTAATATGAGGACATATAAGTAAACTTTAAATCTTTAGAAACACTTTTTTTTTGGTCTTCATTGTTTCCTTTAATAGCTGTAGGTATATAAATTATTCATGAAACCATTATGTACTTCTATCTATGTAACTTTAATTTTTCCCCAGGTATTTCCTGATGGGTAGAAGGTATGATATATATCCAAACTGGAGCTCACAAATGAAAAAAATTTTAAAAACCACAAACAAACTGGCAACCATTTCCCTCACATCTCAAAAAGAAACCGTCAGAAACAGCAAACCTTTGGAGTATTTGGAAACAAATACAATCCTTAACAGGTTTTTTTAATATATTTCATCTCTACGCTATGCAAAACCAAATGTGATTTTGAATATTTGAGCCCTGCTTTTTAGTCATATGTTTAATCTTTCAGTAAGGCAATCGAAAATTTTAAACATTTGGATTTCTGAAGTCTCTCAGTCACACATGACCAGAACCTCCAAAAGAAAGTAGGTAAAACATCAAGTTCATATAAATTGCACAATAACAAAAGCAATTGAAAAAACAAAAAAAACTAACCCAACAAAACCCAAAGACATAAAATTCAGAAAATATAAGTAAATATCTGTAGAGAATATAGATGTTGTAACTGGAATTCAAGAGGTTTTGGCATCAAATATAGCTAATATAAAAAACATAGCATATCCTGCGGGTATTTTAAAACACTGTGTCCAAACGGTAAAGACTTAAATGCAGAAGAAAAGTGAAAAGTTATTGTTCTGAAATGGCTGCTCTCCTCTGAGCTCTCAGGAGCCTCCTGCTGTGAAAGTCATTTGGACTTAATGGAAAACTCCTTGATTCAATTATACTCAACGGACCTTTTCCTTTTCTCAGTTAAACTGGTATAAATGTGGAGTAACTTCACTGTCTCCAGTAGTTACTCTGGATTTATTCTGCTGCCCTGGTCCACCTAATCTTCTGCTTCTGTTCAGTAATGGGTATTTGCAGGGGTAAGTAGCTTTGCTGGATAGTTTTCTCTACATTTATTTTCATTCTTTTTCAAGCTACCAACATGAGAAAGCCCATTAATCGCAGCTCATGACATCTATGTTATACTTCTTATATGTTCTATACTTCCTATTATGGTCTGGAAAGCCCTTAAATTCATCATAATTTCTGTTCAAATTCTTTCACAGTACCTAATTCTTGAAAAGAAAAAATGCTTTTCACTTCCAAGGTATTTTATATCTGAGAATCTTAGCCTATTTTGCAAATATTAGCGAGATGCCTTTGAAATGAGCCATTTTCTTTAACTGACACTATCGAAACAGTATCAGCCAACTTCCTGTGCTCCTGTACATTTCCCAGCCTGCCTCAAGGCCCTGAGCAAACTTCATCCCTTTCTGGAGATTATACACCTGAGTTGACGTTTTTAACTGGCTGAGCCCAAGGTCACTGTTTCACTGATAAAAACTGTTGTGAAGAAAGCTAAAACTGGGGGACTGCCTCTCCTTTCCATTGGGAGCTGCTTTTAAGAAGAGGTTTTTCTGTCAGCCCCAGCCTGTGCATCTTTACGGGTGGGCAGCAGTGAAGAGTGTGTTCAGTCTCACAAGCTACCCCATCCATCCTGCCCTTGATCCATACCTGCAGACTGGGCTTCCAGGCCATCCCTGTCACTGTGGGCTTGCCAGGAGATCATTGTCCTGTGCCTGACTCTGATCACAGCTTCTGGATGCAATCCTGATGCCAATTTGCCACTCAGCATCATTGCTGATCATCAGAGATGTACTTTTCCCCACATTCTGAAGAAGACAGGGAGGAAAAAGAGGACAGTGACCTTAAGAAGAAGTGATCAACATTAGGTGCCTCCTACAGTGGTTGAGGGGTTGTTGGCATCAAAAAGATGGAAGGTTAAGAAGCCAGGAGTATGAAATCTTCAGTGCAGGATCCAAGCAAAAGGAGAGAGTTCTACCAGCTGAACTCCTTAACTCAACCATCTAACTCAGCCAAATAAATGGCACAAGCGCTATCCAGGCCCTAACATCCTAGTTCATAGGAAAGTACCATCTCAAGTCTTTGAAAGAAGCAGTAGGGCAACTTCTGTGTAAAGTGAAATATGAAACTCCTTTACGGGCAAATATTTCATATTGGTTATCTCTGAGCAGCTACAGCCTGGCAGCTTGAACATGTTTTTTCACATACTGAACATATTAGGAATACAAGGAAGAAAAACAAACAAACAAACAAACAAACAATGACCCAGTTATTCAGGTAAGAAGGTTTTGAGTACAAAAGCTTTTTATCCTGTCTGAATGCAAAGTAAGTTTTGGGGACTCTTTGACCTTGACACTTCTTTCCGCTGACTGTGGTAGTAAATAGATCAGAAGTTACTTATTTCCTTATTTCCACTTCTCAGTGAACACAAGGAAAGGCAAGGTAACAGTATATTTCAGGGAGAGAGTGACACCTGCACCCTATCAGTTCCAGAAAAACCTTAGAACTATCAGAATCATCACACTATGTGAACAAGCTTCATACATATGTATCACACACATAGTCTGGGTTATCATTTTCATATTCCTTTCTCTTCAAGGCTTTTGCTTTTAGTAAATATTACATTTTTCAATAAAACTCTTTGGATATCATGGGTACCATGGTTAATGCTCACAGGGAAAACAGCACCTGAGGTACAGGAGAGAAATCAGACTGATGGAATTATCCTCAGATAAGAAAAAGTAAAACAAAACTAGTGCCTGAGCAGAGAGAGAGAGAAGAAAGTGAGTCTATTCTTGTGTCAAGAGATGGTTTTGGATTCTCCTGATGGTGCTCCAGAAAGACCAAAGCTGTCCACAATATCTGCTGTTGAAAAGATGAGTACTTTTATTCATGGGGGGTTTTCTTGTGACGGGGTATGGTCAACTGAGAGTTGGGATAGCAGGATTTTACCAGCTAAGATCAGAATGCAGAGGGTTTGTTTTTTCCACAGCATATTATTATATATAAGAAACCAGGAGGATCCTGACATGTCTTTTGGACCAGTAAGGTGATAAAAGTAACAACTTACGCAGCTGAATGATCTTATGGTATATCCATGTTTTATCACCACTCTTTTGAGCCCCTTATGCTCTCACTGAGGGCCGTCCTAGTTTCTCTGTCAAAACTAAAACAGAGATGGTGAGCCCGTGGGCTGCTTTTGCAGACAAACTGGTTGAGAAAGCCATAAACAGCGCAGACAGTAGCCAACGGGGTGGGAGGAGAACACATCCTGAGGCCATATGGAAGGCAGAGCCTGAGGAAGTGCTGCCACAAAATGAATCTAAAGTACCAGGCAGGTCCTGGCGTGATGACAACTGGTCCAAGTGACCTCTTTCTCTGGGCCTATGATGTATTGGTGTAAACTGGATTTAGGGGGTTAAGCTTTGGTTCATGTGCGCATTTTGTGGAGTAAGAATTGCTGCACTATTCCCAACACTTACCTAGTTGAGTTCATACATTTGTGAATACATGTCACTGAGCTGGGTATTTCTCTTCTAATGGTCTCCCAACCCTCTTTTTCATCATATATTCACTATAGCTTGTATCACTATATCATGGGATAAAAAGAGCCTTAAGTGTATTGAAGTGTTTTTTCTTCCACTGAAAGGTTTGTCAAGAATTGAAACAGGCTGCCCAGGGAGGTGGCGGAGTCATCATCCCTGGAGGTGTTCAGGAAATGACTGCATGTGGCATTTAGTGCTATGGTTTATTATGGTGGTGTTCAGTCAAAGGCTGGACACGATCTTGGAGGCCTTTCCCAACCTTAAGGATTATCTGATTTTTTGAAAAGTAAGAAGGAGGAAGAAGGAGCATGAAAATCTTCACAGCCTTGTTTAAGTGCACAAATGTATCCCTCTTCTAACTCAGAAAAAGTTGGAAAGCTTCAAAGTTCCCCAGTCATCTTCTGTTATTACTGAACTGAAAATGTCTTACTATTCTAGGTACAAATCTCCTTTACAGCTGTTCTTATGATAGATGCATTTCTGATTTTTCAGTCTTAAATAATTTCTGATGTCTAGATCGGACCACTTGTTAAATCATGTACATGGTTTTTCAGGAATGCCTTCAATCACAAGAATGCTGATGATTATGCAAAATAATGACTCAAAATTAAGGAAGATGCATTTCTAATCTTTGTTCCTATATTCTCCACAGTTCTTAATTAATTTTTTCTAGTAATGACTGATAATATTTCCAATTGGTTCAGCAAATGGGATTCATTTGATCAGATTCTTAGAAAATTAGAAAGAATTCAAGAGTGAAGTGCTACTGCAAGTTTGAATGAAAAATGGCAATTTGTTATTTTCCACAGGATCATTGACATAAAATATTTAAACAAATGATCTAATCAGGTAAGTTTCCAGAAAAAAAACTTTTAACTTTTTTCTTTTATTTGATGAGACTAGTAACTGAAGGAGAAAATAAAAGAATAAATGCCATTTTTTATCATTTAGATATTTAGGCTTAAAAATGTCATGAAATTGATTAGCTGCTTTGCTCCAGGGGATGCACTCTCAAACTGACTCATATTAGACCATAATGAACATGGCTTTCTCCTTGACTTCTGAGTTACCTTGCATGGCAAAGGAAGTAAATCACTGCAGAGGGGCCTCCTCATCCCCCCTTCACTTTCCACCTCCCTCTACCACCTTCTCCAGTGATTCAGGTGATTATATATATATATAATTTATATTCAGGTGATCCTCCACTTTATAGCATCATCCCTACTAAAAGAACTGAACTTTTCAGTTGTGTGTTCACTTCTATTTTACTGGCTATGTTTTCCTCTTTGGGCTGTATTGAAAACACCCAATTAGGATAACAGGATTTTGATTTCAGTAAGTTTTGGACTCAGTGATTTTAAAGAGCTTGCAAAAGAAAATATTTTTTTCTCTTTTACCTTTCCTAAAAACTAGGAACAGGGCCTAGAGAGCATTCCTGCTGAATGACAGCACAGCACTCTGGGGTATGAGCCATTCTTCCAGCTTTGTACCATCAGCAGACTTGCTGAGGGAGCACTCTGTCCCTTCATCCATGTCACTGAGGGATCCAGTTCTGATCCCCAGGGAACACTGTTGGCTACAGACCTACAGCTGCACGCTGTGCCACGGATCACAACCCTCTGAGCTCTCCCATTGAGCCTGTTCTCGATCCATGCCACTGTCCACACATCCAACCCACACTTCCTGAGCTTACCTATGAAGATGTTATGAGAGGGCATGTCAAAAGCCTTTTGAAGCCAAGGGAGACAATATCAACTGCTCTCCCCTCATCTACCTGGCCAGTCATGCCATTGTAGAAGGCTGTCAGACTGGTCAAGCATGATTTCCCCCTGATGAATCCATATTTACTACGCCTGATAACCTTTCCCCACATGCTTAGAAATTACATCCAGGATGAGCTGTTCCACCACCTTTCCAGGGCTGGAGATGAGGCTTACTGGCCACTGGTTTACTGGGTCCTCCTTCTCGCCTTCTGAAAACTGAAGTGACATTGGCTTTCTTCCAGTCCTCAGACACTTCTCCATCTCTTTATGACCTTTCAAAAATGATGGAGATTGGCTTAGCAATAACATTTTCCAGCTCCCTCAGCACCCATGGGGCCCATGGATTTTTGGATGTAAAGTTTGCCTAAATGATCTCTAACCTGATACACTTCGGCAAAGGGAAAACCTTCCTTTCCCCAAACATTCTCTTGCTTCCATATCATGTGATTGCTGAAGGTTGGCTTTAGCAGTAAAGACTGAAGCAAAGAAGGCATCTGGTAACTGTGTCTTCTCTGTATCCTCCATTACCTCATTTGGCAGTGTGTCCACATTTTTCCTGGTCTTCCTTTTGCTACTGATTAAAGTGCTGATACTTGCAGAAACCCTATGTATTGTACTTGACATATCACAATTAGTTTCTAGTGGACCTTAGCCTTACTTGTTGCATCACTACATACTTTGAAAATGTTCCCATATTCCTCCTGTGAGGCCTGTCGTTTTTTTCCACATTTCTCATGTCTGGTAAAGAACGTGAACTGTTTAGTTCAGTATCTAGGTTACCTAACAAAGTTTCACAACTGAATCTCCAGACTAGTGGACTGTCTCTCTTGTTGACAGCAGTGCAGACACATTAATGTTGGGGCAAAGGTGAAAATCTTGCTTAGGTGCACATACCTCTTTCATGGTAGTAACTTGGTAATAGTTCTTCCATCTGGCCATTCAGTGTAGCCTTCCTGCCACCAGCTGACTCCATGTACTTGATATTAAACTGTCTTGTATATGAATGAGGGAGTTGACACAGGTTAAAAGTGACAACTCCTTTAGCTGATATTGCCGCAAAGAAAGGTAAGAGTAGAGCTTACCTTTGAATTGGTAGAACAGGTTTCAGGGAAGTCACTGAAAAATTGCAGAACATAAACAAGTTAAAATATAGTAAACCAGAAAGGTTTAAATTAACAAAAATGAAAATCCACCTTCATTGTGGCAGACATACTGCAGAAAAATTGCAGATGAGGATATTGCTAGTGATGTGCGCTGATAGTTCATGCTGTTCTAATGGATAGCTCATTTCTATGCCTCTACACTAAGGAAATTAGTGGTTTGCTTTCAATAAGTAAAAGTATAAATAAAATATTTTAACGGATGCTTTCTTCCTCCTATTTAATGGGAAAGAAATAATTTTATGAAGCTATTTCATGTGATACTGAATTGGGGCTTATTTCACCACTGTTGATTAATCATGAAACCTATCTCATTAGCTTTATACATATGTGGCTTGTATCACTGGTTGTGAGCTCTTTTTGTACACAGTTTGAAGTTGTAGCCTGTGATTTTTTCAATGTGGTCTTCATGTCTGAAACAGTTTTGTTGACATCTGATTATCGTCCTCTATCTTGCATCTACTGTCTTCTAACTGAAAAGTGGTTCTCTATTTAGTAAAAAGTGAAAGCATCAGTTACATTTTTCCATCTATTTTTGAGAATTCTTAGGCAAATCATTGTTCCATCCAGACTCTTGTAAAATTAGCTAAGTTCTTTTACTTCCTCATCCAGTTTAACTATGGCTTTCTTAAAATCCAGGGTATTGGAAAACTGTGGTCTGTCTGCTGAATGTCATGTAGCTTCTGCAGTGGGTTAACATCAAAGACACTACAGCTTTTCATCTGTTGCTCAGAAATATGGACATTTATTTCTCAGAAGTCAGCAAACTTTTTCATGGAGACAATCACTGTAGTATCATAGCTCTTCACACAGATTAATAAATTAAACTTCACAGTGACCTGAGTTTGAACTTAAAGAGAAATCTATTCTGGAAGTTTAGCTGCTAAAAGTGCTCAGACTCAGACTTTTGAGCTACTTCTGCTTATTTTAAAAATATGATACTCACTTCCATACTCAAGGAAACTGAATTCTACTCATATTTCTGCTTGGTAGTGATGTCTTAAACAGGCTGGTAAAAATATGAAACAGACACAGCAGTACAGGGAAAAGGGAATTTACCTCGGTTTAATAGGATCCCAGGTGCCCAGACCCATCAAAGTTGGAAAATATGCCATGGAGCGAACGACGAGCCAGGACCCCCCGTACAACGCCTACTGGATTTTTATGGACTTCACAAAATTAGCATATTTGCTTAAAATCCCTCAATAAGAAACTTAATAAATGAATAATTGCCCCCTATTCTGATAACCCCCCCCCAAATGAGACCACAGCCTAGTTTACAAAAATATGTTCCAAGAGAGAACAGGTTGGAGCCTCTAGTTCTGAAATAATATGAATGTTTGGTCTTCCTTGCTTTGCAGGACCCCAAACTAAGCTAAATATCAGACTACAAGGGTTGTAAACATGTAGGGCTAAAGTACAAGGAGTGTTTGTGCAGGGTACAAGGAGTGTGTTTAGAGGGTAACAGGGAAGGGAAAGGGTATAAAAATATATAAAAAGGGTATAAAAAGAAAATACAAAAGTCACCGGCATCAGTAGGATAGAAGGCATGTACAAATGCAGAATGTGAATAATCCATCAGACTCCGTGGGTTGGGGTAGACAGAATATGTGGAATAAACTGGGGCGCTAGAAAATGTGGTTGACAGAAACAGATGAACCTGGATCAGGACTGGTAAGTACTTGGGCCAGTGAAAATTTGAATAATTGAATTGCTTCCCTGAAACGTGGATTTTGCAATTTGAAGTAGCAGTGGGAATGCATGAAATCCTGCTCACCTCAAGTAAGGAGAAGACTGGGATTTGTAAAAGAAGCGTGAAGTGGATAAGAAACTGTTGGCATAGAAGATGATAATATGTTGTGTTAGAGGCAGAATTTAGGAGCTAGAAATGATTACCAGGGCTCTTCAACAAATACATGTGATCTTATACAATGTTTTCATTAGTGACCTTATCATAAAGTCGATTGAACTAGGGAACTATGCTTATTCATGACACAAACATGGAAGATGTCATCTATATAGAGATGCAGCATAGTATCTCACAAAACGAATAAGCAGACCTTGAAAATTAAAGCAGTAAAATAGGATTTTATGGGGGCTGGTAACTTGGTAGTTTAGTATTATCTGAAAATTGATCAGTTAGAAATTAAGAAGAATGACTTTGTGTTTTAGTCACTAAAAGAGCAATGATAGGCACTCAATGTGCTTTAAGTGTGAAATTGGAAATAGTGCCTACAAAACAGACTGACTTAGGTCTACTGGGTCTCCTGTTGTCAATAATCAGAATATTGCATGTTGCCCAGTGGTGCATTTTAGTAAATGCATAAGGTACAGTATTAAAGAAAGACTGAAGCCATTGAACAGGCCGGTGAGACATATGGATTCAAGTAAGGTGTAGCAGCAAAGCAGATGCAAAAAAAGTCTATTTGAATATATGAAAACCCATGGGAGTAGACTCAGAAATTTCGTTTATGCTAAATTTTGTTTATTTTGTTATGCAGAGAGTGTCTGTAGGGAGAGGCTATCCAAAAGTATAAAATAGGGTGGGAAAAATGTGATGGATGATCAACACCAAGGGATTAAACTACATTTTAAGTTTAAGAATTACAAAGAAATGTGAATTGGGACCCATTTTATGTAGACTGAAACTCTAGATTTTTTTTAATGTAGCCTGAATAGTAATTACAGTAAGAGAAATTATTAGATTCTTGGATAAAGTTCCACTATTTCCAGCAGAAATGAAAGGGACTAAAATCCTTAATCTAGCTGAGGAATGCATTTGATCCAATGAATTTCCAAAAGTTACATATACTACCACAAAGGCACAGAAATTTTTTATAGTAGATTCAGGGACACAAAGAATATGGATGGTAATATTGTGATGTAGAATATGAACTTATTGAGTTCCTGCTCAGAGTTTTAGCCTCACACCGATGTTCAATCTTTTCTTTGCTCCAAGTCAGGTTATATTCCGTCCATAGCATTTTAATGTACCAACCTCCTTATTGCATTCTATGAGTTTTAATTGCTTTTGTAGGAAGATTTTGAGAGAAAAACTCCTAGTCTGATTCTTGAATTCATCATTTTCATTACAGCAGATCATTATTAAAGATTTTTCTGAGGAAAGAATATGTGTTATAAATTGTAGTTTCATAATAATATATGAATCTGTTTCCAGGGATAACCCTTGGCATATATACATGGATTAACAGAAGCAGTTATTTTGGACATAATGACTTACTGTCATTGTAATAAATGAAAAAAAATAATCCCATAAAATTCTTAGAGTTTGTTACCCCATATCGGCAAATCTACAATGTTTTTTATTTTGAGTTATACTCTTCAAAATCTAAAAAGTTTGGATTAGGCTACTCTCTCCAGTAGCAAATGAACAAATACATTAAAGAGAGGTAGTTGGGAAATCAAACTAAATGAAGCATTTTTAATGAAAACTATTAAAAGAACAAATTAGGCTAAAATGTCACTTTCATTAAACTATATTTAGCAAATGTCAGTTTTACAGAACTTCTGAGCCTTCATGAAAGTCTTGTCTCATCAGCCAGGACAGGTACAGGAAAATATTATTTTCTTTTATACTGATTGCTTCTTCCAAGTTTAATATAATGAATTTATGCTGTTAATTTCTGTGAAGGGACCCATTATAGATCTTTCTTCTTCTTTTCAGCAACAAAACTTCAATATATACAACTGCCATACAGTCTCATCCTTTTATGACAAACTTAAGTAACCCCTACAATGAAATGTGGATAGAAATAAATCCATTACTCAGCTATGATGTATTTTGGGCTATTGTTCATCATGAGAGGACTTGGCCACTAACTTGCTGTTCCTTTAAAACGAACTTATTTTTCTTTCCAAATACTTTGAGTTGAGGCAAAGGGAGAAATACATGGCTTCCAGATGTACACAAGCTAGAATTGTTCAAAGCACATTAGGCTTAGAAAAAATTTCATCTTTGTATTGCTTCAGAGCATTCAAGATAAAGTATTGCAAGCTAAATAATGTCTTGTTATACGTCTCTGTTAGGGCTCCAATCAAACCCACAATAATCACCAGAAATCAGTGAAAAGACACTCTTTACCTTTAAGAGTACATAATTCCCAGCTGCTAAAGTCAGAAAATGCTAATTGACTTCAAGTTCTGTCATCCCATACAAAGTCAATGGTACTTCTCTTGTCAGTCTTAAACTTCCTTAAAGTATTGTGATCCTCATACATGTGATTCAATGATACCTAAGGAGTAAAACACTGAGATACTATTTTGATTTAGCTCCTCACTATTCTGCTTTTCAAAGGACTGGTCATCAAGATCAAAATCAGAGGTAGAAGGTATTACTTAAATCATAGAACACCAGGTTGGAAGGGACCCCAAGGATCACCTGGGTCAGACTTTCTCAGCATTCAAATGTCATTGTCTGAGCAGTCTATAAAATCATTATATTTCAAAATTGCTTCATTACTTCAAATTGTTTTCTTTCTTCTTGGTAGAGTGGTATTTTGTGTGACTGGGGGTTCATCTTACCTTGTCTGAAACTAAATTGTCATCATGTTACACCTTTATATGAAGGTATTCTTTTGAGATGTGTACCTCTTTCTATGGTTATTATAGGAACCTTGATCACTAGCTTTAAACAAGACTCTAATTTTTATGATAGGTAAAGTTAAATAAGATTCATCCTAAAGTCAAAATATGGGACTTGATCGTAATACTGCAATGTATCTAACATACTCTTTTCCATTTGAGCTAATACTGTGTTCTGGCCAACTTCTAGGCTCCAACCAGATAAATTACATGCCTTTGTAATTTCCTCCTGTAGTCCTGTTTACAGACTTAAAATTGCCCTGATGTTCTCATAAACGGATGTTTACATAATCAGGCATTCACCTGTGAAAAGGGCTCTTGAAGAAGGATGATTTTCTCCATGTAGAGTCAGTAACTTCTAAACATTGCACAATGAACTTTCCTGTTATTATTTGTTTGCATCTTGTTGAAAATATCTTCCTATCACTTGAATGGCATTAGGCTGTGTTAAAAAATATTTGATGAAAGCAAGTGATGATTTTCGGTTTGAAGGTATGGTATTAAGAAGATCAAAAATGAATTGTAATTCAGAGGGATTCTGCAAGATCATAAAAGGTCATACTTTAAATTTAGCACTGCACCATTTCTTTATTTGATTGCATGCAAATTGTTTACAATATTAAATGTTTTCTATTTTTTTAGAATTCATTCAATAGCTTTCGTTAGAGTGAATAACATAAAAGCAGGTTATGAGGTTTTACAGATAAAATAAATCTCTGAAATGATTTAAAATTCATTTGCCTTTGAGACTTGTGGTTAATGAAAATTCTGTCATTAAGCTTCTTAATTTAAACAACTGTACTTGATTCAATTGAACTTAATGTTTAAAAATAATTGTCACGCTGCAGTATTAACACTGGACTAGAGTTTTGCCTCCTTAAAATGAACAAAAATTTCTTGAGCTTCGATTAAAATATGCAAAATGGTACCTACATATAGGTTTTGTCTTTCTTTTCCATTTAAATCAGATTATTGTTTTTTACTATCATTTCTTCTTCTTTCTCTTCATTTGAAAATACATATGCCATCTGTCCAAATCCCGTGTGTATTCATAGAAGGATATCACAGGACAGCAAGCATTTTGAAGGTTTCGCCCTTAGCACATCTAAAAGCTATGTCTCTGCCATTAAGAAATGTTCGTCAGCAATGACTTCTGGAAACCAGATTCCTATAAGCAGTTCAGAGGATATGTTTGAAATGCACTTCAGTTTGAAAACAATTGGGCAACTTTCACAATAGCTAATCCTCTAAAGTCCCTTTTCATTTATACTAAATAAAATTAGCTATTACTGTCTTACAGTTATTGCCATTTTGGTTCGGGGTTATGCGCTGTGGGGGTTTGCCACTGTCTGAAGGTAAACAACCCACACAAATACGCAGGTTATGTGAATTGCTTTGAAAGGATTGATGAAAATTATTTAGGAAAACATAAGCTACTGTGTTCACTCATATCTGAATTGCTTTTTGAGTATTATTACTATAAAATACAAACCCTTCAGTACCTGACCTAAAAAACAGAGAGGCTTGATTTCAGTTTGGGAAATAAGAGAAAATGAGAAGGTTAAAACAAGAAGAACTGAGTGAATCACCAGTTTTAAAAGTGCCTGCTTTGGGATTCAGCGCCATTTGCATGGCCTTCTATTCTTTCTCTTGGGTCTTATGTTTCTAGCCCCATAGATAGTTTCCTGTTTTATCTGAAGCAATAAAAAATTGAGGCTCTATTTCCCCAAGGGATATTTCTTAAAACTTATATGAATAAATTTCAAGTAAGGTGCAGCTTTCTTGAAAGATATTGCAATTTGACATTTGTGTTTGAATTTAAGCAAGCTTAGGAAGAGCCATTACCACCTTAGGCAGATATTGTGGTCTATTTCTGTGATAATGAAGTAACTTGTGTTTTCCATATCAAGTGGAGATCTTGCTGAGAGGTGTCTTATTTGTATTCCCTTCTATTGCCTCTTCCCAAGTTCATGGAATAAATAACATTTAGAAATCTTAATTTCTTTTATCATTTGTGCACATGGAAACAGCACAATAGAAAATAATAGGGTTTTATTTCCTGTCAGAATGTAGAATGCATTACTGAACCAGCAACAGCCTACAGGACTTCAATCAGTGTTCTTGATCTAGTGGAAATCCTGGGTAGGATGAAATGTGCAAGTGCTAGGTCAAGGGAACAGAAAAGCTTCTGCGCTTTGAATTTACAAGGAAAGACAAAATGCTTTAGTGCTCTTTAAAAATGGTGTTTCTTAGAACTCCTTAAAGGCTTTTGGCAGCACAAATCACAGTCGTGTCATCACTGACTCCAGTCTTTTTATTTCCAGTTGTCCTTTAGAGTTCAAATTGTCTTTGTGGAAGGAAGAAATTCACTCTCATAACCCTTCTTTGAGCTAAGAGAGAGATCATGGCAATAAAGACTTTTCAAACTTTTTCACAGTAGCAAGATTAAATATGATAACTAGCACAGACAGTTAGGGTGTGTTAGATTTGTGGACTGGATTGGCAGAACATGGAAGGGCCATAAGCAAAAAAAAAATTTAGGGGATTGGGAAATGAAAGAATCACCACTGCCATTTCTGAAAGAAAAAATCCCCCCAAAAAAGCCCTAAATACAAAATACAAAAGACACAATTTCCATTTTAATTCATACACATAGTAACATAACTCTAGTAATACTCATATGTTTGGAACAGAATAGCCCAACATACAGAAAATCAGGGGCAGATTCATAGAAGGTAAAACATATGAAATGACAGAGAAATTCTGTTAAAATAAAGTTTTTATATAGACAAAGGGCACTTATTTAACTGTTCTGTCACATGTGAAATTGAGCTCATGGAACTTACTTCAAAAGGCAACATATTCCTCTTGCACTGAGGTAACCACTCACAGATCCAACTGGTTTAGGTTCAGGTCATCAGACGCAGTAATGGTGTCTAGCTCAGTGCTATGGTCAGCCATCCAAAACCAGCGACACACGGTGAAACAGTTCTCTGCATCAAATGATGCAATAGGTAATTATGACATTGGTGGATCTAACAAAAGATTACAGAATTAAATTGTAAATCTAGCCACTCCAGATAAAAATAATCTCATGAAAATTAGATATCTAGAATTTAAGTAATTACTCTGAATTAATCATCCAGGAATTAAGTGCAGTACATGGAAGACAAAGCCTCCTGAAGAGAGATTCTTCCCTATGTATCTCAGCTCCATACTTGTGCTTCCATAATTTAAGGCTAGACATATCTTTCATTACAGCTGTTACTTTGATGCCTGTTAAGTTTTGGGAAATAAACAGGGACACTAACACATGTACAGGAATATTTTTAATTTGGCTATTACGTGCACTGTCAGCAAATGCAAACACACACAGTGCTCTTTGCCATTCACCTTCTCTCTGGAGCATAAGACTTACTGTTCATGCATGAAAAGATACAACGTTGAAGTTGGACTAATATTTTCAAGAGAAAACATTTAAGGGCCAAAAGTTTCATGACTAACTGACCTTCATGACGTCAAAACCAAAAGGTTACATGGTTTTTTTTTCCCAAATCACTTCAAGGTTGTCATTTCAAGATAGTTGCTTTTCCTGATAATACAAAGAGAGGGTAGCAAAAAGCCGAAAAACAATCAATACTTTGCAATGAGTTGCATGCTTTGTAATTCCTTGGTAAATAGGGCAATGTTCTCTTCTCTGAATCCTGCATTTGGTCAGTGATTTTCTGTCCCTAACACCGAGCTGATTTAGACAGCCAGATCTTATGTCTTGTAATAGAGCAATTGAGCGCTACAGATTCCTTTTAATCATCCACAGTACATTTCAAATGTCACTGTACAATTTTTTCCATCTTTTGCTGAAATATGTCACCTGTACATATAAAATATAAAGGGTTGACTGGACTCTTACTACCCTTCTTATCAAGAAACATAACTGGAGTGTTCAATGAGAAAAGTAAGTGGCTGAAGAATGGCTGAAGAATAGTCTTCAACCATTTTGGCTATCCAGCTTGGGATTTCAAACACTCGGGTTTAAAACAGGGCAGGTGAGACTGCTTCACAGCAACATTTCTTATGGTTCCATTCTGAAGTCATGGGGATAAAAAAGTGTGCTGGGAAATACAAATGGTGTTTTAAGTTTGTTTTGCTAAATCTGATCTTCTATCTCCAAAGAAGAGTTAAGCTATTATAAAAAAATGTTTTTGCATTTCTTGTTTTAGTTTTCTTTTTACTTTTCCTTCAATCAACACCTTTGTACAAATTTAAATTATCAGTCTAAAAATGTCTTTGAAGTAGGTATAGAAAGTAGACACAATATTATATGCCAAAAGAGGAAAGGTATGTTGATTTTATTTTTATTTTCCAAAATAAGACAGGGTTTTTTATAGTGATAAGGTTTAATTGTTGGATAAAAAATCAAATGAAATGGTGGGTTTTCTCTCTCTTGACATCTTCAAATTAGCTTTTTTGGAAGGTTTCCTCCCATCAAGGACATGTTAATGGACGCAGTATGGCTGAAATTAAAGGAATATTATTACAATATGGGAAGTTAAGACTACGTTATGCCATTGTTGGGGTCTTTTTATCCTAAACTCTCAGGGGGAAAAAAATCACAGCTCATGGTATCTCAGGAGTTTTGAGGTTGTTTAAAAATTATCTGAGTTCTCTGTCTGGGGTTTGAGTCACTAAGCATAAACCAGCTTGTTTGCAAGGCATATGGCTATGTTACTATGCCCAGAATATTGTGCCCCATCTCTCACCATTCAATTACTTCATCTGGTGGGTTCAGAGAGAATATATATATTTCGGCACAACATTACACACTAACAAGCCTACCTACCTTCTAGGTAGGTCTGTCTCTGGCTGACAAAATCTGGAGTACAAGCAAAAGAAAAAAGATGTCTCTTTTTTTACTGCAGTAGTGAAATAGATCAAAATTTCAAACCAAATTCTTCTTAATAATTCTTCTTCCCAATACCACAGCTGGAGTTTTCAGATCTTCAGAGGTAGTCCTTTGGCCAAGCTAAACCTTTTTTCCTGGTGAGATTATTTCAGAGGAAGCATGGGATGTATTTTTCACAACATAATTGAGAATTATGATCCTAGCTCCTATTGTCCCCCAGCAGAGTAGGAATAAGTACCATTGACTGAATGACACTGAGTTGTAACCCACAACTTTTCATTGCTTTTCTGAATCAACCAGGTCTGAACCTGAAAGAAATAGGAGCCAGAAAAAAAAGAAAGACTGTTCTTTATAATTCAGTGCAGTCTGTCAGTATGAAAATTCAATGGCTGTTTTGGATTAAGAAGGAGAAGGGTATTATTTACATAGTACATTTTATTTCTATGAGCAGGCATGTTCTGCATATTGTAAAATATTAATAGAGGCAGGTAGGAAAACGGAAGGAAATCTGATGCACTTGGAGATGGTTGTACTTTAGTAAACCTAAACCACACTTCCATAGCTATTTAAGGAACAAATGACTGTACTATAGAAAACCCTATAGTATTCAGTGTCTATTGAACTGATAATAACCCTGAAAAAGGAAATCAGTGTCTGCATTTTATTTTATATTTTTTTAGGTTATGGTTTCTATTGTATATTTATTTGCTTTCCTGAGTTTAGCTCTAAATATAAATAAGTAAAATAACTTAAATGAAACAACTTCTTTAAAAGTCTACTATTGTAAAACTTAGAGGTACAAAGGAATCATGTTAAGACATACAGATTCACATTCACTAGTTAAAAAGTAATAATGACCTTTGGTACTGTATTTTCACCAAAACAGCATTAATGTATTTTAGTTACCAAAGTAGTCAATGTTTTTGGGGAATTTTCAAATTTACCAAAAAAGAGAGTAAAGAGTAAAAAATATATTTATTTCCCATTTAAAGTGATTTCGCTAGACAGATGATAATATTTACAAATTTTTCATCCCAAAGAGGAATAAAAATTATATTCTCTAAAGCATCAAACATAATAAACCTTTCTTCAAAACAGGTGAAAATATGCTACTTCAATCATTGAACATTTATCTATAGTCTTCTCTGGGATCAGGATTTTACTCAGTATTTCAAATTCAGTCAATAAACACCTACTTTTGAATTTTCTCTTATCTGAAAACTGTCAGAATTAAATTTTTTCAAGAAACAACTTAGTTGTTCTAGAAACAATTTTTTGAGATAAGCTAGTGTGACAGCAATTTCTTCCCAATGAATATTAGTGTAAGAAAATTAATATGCAATTTATTTTTGTTTCACTCATTAAGTCTGATATTAAAATAGGATTGAGAAAATATTTTCCTTTCATGTCAGTTTTATCCAGGTTATTTGCAACAGCCATGAAAATAATGTAAATCTTGGTCTCCACAATGTGAATTTTATAAATATTGAGTTACTAATTGAAGGCCAAAATCTCTTGAAGAAGAGATTTGAGGATTAATTTTTAAATCAGTTTTTAATCTGCTTATTCAGTTTTCATTACTGTGCAGAGGAAATTTATAATGAAAAATACAGTACTTAACCTTTAATAATTTTCCTGTTTGCAATATACTTAATCCCAAAGAGCCAAAAGACACTACACATCTGAAATATATTCTAGAGGAAAAGATATAGAATTCACATCATATTACTTATATTTTATTTTATAGTAGGTCTCTTAAACAAACTTTAAAAATATTTATTATAACTTCACTTGCTTAATGTAACATATACCCATCGGTTTTTTTAAATATGAGATCCAAGTTGTCAGCATGACACTGGACAAAAAATACTTCCCTAGGAAATATTTTGTCGCTTATATTTGTCAAATACCACAAAATTCAAGTGAAAAAATACTCTTACTTACAGCAAATAAAAAAGTTGAATTTTTAAGATATCACCTGCATAGATTCATTGATATGAATCAGATTATGCCCAGCTGAATTGGCCATGGACTTTATCATATGTAGATGAGCAAGGGTGGATGGAAATTAATCTTTAGCTGATTTTTAAGTTGACTCATGGAAGGCAACAGGAGGTTTCTTCTCTTTAAAAGGATCAAGTTTTTGTTCTAAGAATGGATTGACACAAAGGGCAAGATTTTATGAGATGTTCTTCCTTTCATGTTTGTACAGAATTAGATTAACTGTGGTTACAACTGTTGGCTTACACAGAAGAATATTTTATGTAAAATCCACCAAAATTATTGTGAAGCCCATGGTATTAACTTGCTTGCTTTTTCTTAACATTACACTTCATTAATGTCTGAGTTTGGCTTTAAAGTTAGGATTTGATTTCAGGGTGAATATGATTCCTGTTCATGACACATGGATGATCAGGCATTAGTAGCCAAATTTAGTTTTGGCTAAATGAGATTTTTTGCTCTTTTTTGAGGGATTTTTGTTGTTTTGTTTTAGAAGAAGAAAGTGAAACAAAGAAATACTACATTTTCATCTGTTCTTTCTTGTAAAACTAATCTTTCATTGAGTCAAAGATGCTTTTGAACTAGGATATTCCAACCAAGTGAGGTGAACAAAATCAGTGGTCCTGCAAATAAAAAACTGTTAAAAATTCCAGTAATACTGTTACTAATTTATAAAACTCTCACGCAAGCGACAACTCTATGCAAATCTTCTCCTTGTGCATACAGTTTTGATTTTCCTTTGTAGATTAAGGGAAGCATCTTGACAGATCACTTTAGGTGAGTTACAGCAACTGCTGCCACTAGCCAGTGTCTAAAAAGAGAAAGTAAAAAACATTGGGAACACACAGCAACAATGGAACATTTACACATGAGTTCTCTGTGATGTTTAGCTTATTTGCATGGGCAGATAACTATGTTTATTAGATGCTGAAACTGATATGATCAGTGTCTGCCACTGTTTTTAAGTCAACCCAGCCGTGCGACTCAGAAAACCTAAATGAAGCCTGGAGGAAGGCACAGGGTCAATACATGCAAATCTGGCAGAGAGATGGGCAAGGTTTCTGGCATAGATTGAACCACAGTGCTGGCCAAGGATCCATTTTCAATCTCCTGCCTAGAGAGAGACTGAAGTTTAAGGCTTGCTTTACTATCTCACAGGTACTTAGATGCTCCTGCTCTGCTGTGAAAACAATTTTCACTGTTACCACTCTGTGTACCTTCAGATGTTTATTCTCCTGAGACTTAATATACTGATCAAAGAAAAGGATCAAGGAACTGACTGCATATCAAATCAAGGCCACCAAGGCCACCAACAAGCCTGGCTGGGCATCTATAGCATAATGATGTTGGCATTTTTGCTGTTGCTACTTTTTTTCTGTTTTGTAGCAATACAAGTAGGAATTCCAAGGGGTTGCATATGTTTGAAAATGTTAATTTCTAAAAGCCAGCAAGCTGTCTGCAAAATTAACCTTTAACTTGTATGGATCAGCTGTGTGGAAGGGACTACAAAGTCTAGTAAGTAGGGGTCTAGTAATCCCCTAAAGAGTGTCATCGATTTTCCAAGTTGTTTCCCCCCCTTCCTCAATAGCTCCGATGGAACTGCTTCGGATTAGGAAACTGTCCCTTCCAAGGGCTGTTGCCCTGTTCACAGATCTCTTTCAGAAAAGAAAGAACTTTCTTTTGTTATCCTTAGATTGTTCTTGTTTTTATGATGTACAGTGTTAAATTGAAAGTAGCTAGGATGTATGAACAAGGGTGACTTTTTTTTGAGGGGAAATATTTTTTCAGAAACTGCCAAAAGCTAAAATTCATTGAAGTCACAAAAAGCCTTTTCCATAGATTTCTTTCCTTTCATACTTTTATTGTCTTTGAACTGAAAAGAATAGCAATATTAATCAAATTCCAATGATTCAAAGATCATTGATACCCAGTAAAATCATTCAAATTACATACAGGAGGTATGCAATTATCTTGTTGGTGAAACAGGCTCTAGATCTATTTTTCACTGTATCTATGCACATAATTGCATTTAACCACTTTATTGCTAAAACCCACTTCAAGCATTGCATTTTAAAGGAACTTAATAACTTCTTTTAACCCAAAATGTTCCAAAAATTTAAGCACTGCAATGGTACTACTCTCTATTTGATTTAATGCTCTGAACAAAGAGCTCTCACTCCTCTGTAATGGCTTTATCAGATGTTCTGCATTGTGGACACGAAGAAGTACATCACTCCACCCTGCACAAGACATCCTTTCTTGTAGAAAATTGTTTAATATGTTGAGACTGGGCAAGAGAGAAAATCTCAGAACAATCCTTTACTTGACTGGTTGGGTAGTTAAGAATGAGGCTCCTCAATTTCAGTATATGTCACAATGTATATTCATTTAACCCTGCAAAATGAAAAGAGGCAGTTTGACAGCTTATGAGCAGGATGACAGTGCCATAACTGTTTTAGGAAATCTGAGGTAACATTTCTAGGCCATGGGAACATGCAATTTTTTCTAGGTTTGTACAGGTTTCTTTTAACCCATTCCACAGTCTAGACAGATAGGTCTCTTGTCAAAAGATTCTAGTTATAAATTTATAAAATTCCATACTATAATCAGGTCAGCCATTAGCTCTAGTCACTCCTCTTGGAAAGCAGTGGCAGAGATCCTAATGATCAGGAGCCATTTTATAACTTCCAGCCCTAATTTATGTGTACTGGTTTATGCAGTTATGCCCATGCACCAATGTTAATCTCTAATTAAATAGAGAATTTTCCTCCTTAATACACTCATGTTCTTTTCCTACCTTTATATTTTCTGCTGTGGACACTCTCTGTCTCAGAGTCTTCTTACCTCAGTGTGCAGATGCTTTGTTTCATCAAACACTTTGGTGGATCTTTTCTGTGAACACTGCAGCTTAAATAGAAAATTTTTTGAAGAAAGGTGATTGGACCTGCAATTTTGTCAAGGCTGTATGATGACATTAACACATCGCTGTCTCTTTGGAAAATGGCTGTTACTTTCTATTTATATATCTTTTCTGCCGCATCCCTTGCATGCATGTGCCATTCCTAAATACTTTTGCTTCCTTCTTCAGACGAGTTAGGAAAAAATCTGCTTTACATTGCATAGATCTGTTTCTTGCTTTCACCATCCACTAGAGCACGTTGCTCAGACCCCAAACCAGCTTGGCCGTCAACACTCCCAGAGACAGGACAACCTCATCTTCTCTGGGGAATCTGTTCCAGTGCCTCATCATGTTCACAGTAAGTAATTTCTTCCTAATATCTAATCTAAACCTACCATTTTTCAGCTTGAAGCAATTCCTGCTTGTCCTGGCCCTACATGTCCTTGTAAAACATTCCTGCCACTTTCTTGTAGGCTTCCTTCAGGTCCTAGAAGGCTGCAATTAGGTCACTCCTGAAGCTTTCTCTTTTCCAGGCTGAAAAATCCCAGTTTGCTCAGCTGCTCTGCATAGTAGAGGTTCTCCATGCCTCTAATCATCTTGATTGCCTCCTCTGGCCTCACTCCAACAGGTCCATGTCCTTCCTGTGCTGGGACCGCAGCGCTGGATGCAGTGTTCCAGGTGGGATCTCACCCAAGCAGAGCAGAGGGGCAGAATCCCCTCTCTCCCCTGCTGCCCTCACTGCTTTGGATGCAGCCCAGAATACATTTGGCTCTCTGGGCTGTGAGTGCACATTGCTTATGTCCAGCCTCCCATCCACCAGCACTCCCCATTCTCCCTCGGCAGGGCTGCTCTCAAACTGTTCAGCCCCCAACCTGCACTGATAGCGGGAGTTGCCCCAACACAGGTGCATTACCTTGCACTTGCTCTTGTTAAACTGCATGAGATCGCTAGGCAAAGGACAAACAGCTCTAAGTGGGAAGAATGGCAGAAGCAATGTGTCATATAGACAGTGCTACAGATGTAAACATACTCAATATAACTTCCACAGTGCCCCACAGAGATTTCTTGGCTTTAAACTGTAGAAATTTTCTACCTACTAAATGGAGAAGTCACCATCCAAGGAGAAAGTGTCCTACTCCACTGGAACAAGGGGGTAGGATTTCTCTTGAGCTAAGTTTCCTTTACAGAATTATTCATCTGGTCTTTTTTAGGTAAATTTTCTAAAATCAGATTAATACTACTCATGATGCCTTTACCTGTCTTAAAGGGAGTCAAGAATGACTGCATGTCTGGTTTGAATTGAATCCCTTTTCTTGTGTCTGATTCTCCAAGACCTGTCTGCTTTCCTTTGACTCAGCTAGCTTGTATTTTTGTCAGGCAAGACATATTGTTACTCTAAAAGGAAAAGGAAGAAGGTAAAAACTGAGCCTATTAAAATACACTTGCCTCTTTGTCTTTCTCCGGACCCTATTTGTCTGTCTCCAAGTGTTTTGTGGAAGGAAGACTGCTTTAAAGAAAAATCTTATTTTCAGTTGAACCTAAGGAACACCCAGTCAATTAAAGCAACCTATTATTAGTCTTATTTTGTTCTTTCAGGGAAAAGTAGGAGGACATACACACAAAAAGTTTCCTTCTTGGAAACATAAGCATGGGAGCCATTTTATAAGGCCCTAAAAAAGGAAAGGTTTGGGAACATGTTTCTTCTCAAGGACATGCAAATTTTTCATTGTCAACACGTAAAAGGTTTGGAGCAGAATTCAACAGCTTTGCTCTGACGGTGTTGTACTCAAGGAGCTGTTTATCTGCATTCATAGCTGACTACGTACATTTCACAGCAGTCAGCAAAGGTATTTATATGTGGAGTTACCCCTCAGCTTCATGTTCAGGAACTTTACAGACACCTTATTCACAGTTTGGCAGTTTCTAATATTTCTTTGTCTGTCAGAAAAAGGTAGAAAATGTATTAAAATAACAGTTGGATATTATCAGTTGGAACTCATTCTCTATGATGTTTCTGCTAATCTGAGATTTTTAATTAAAACTAAAAAAACCTGTTATTTTGAAAATCGGTGTACTAAAATTCTTGCGGACATTGATTACTTAGAGATTATTTCTCAAAAGAAGAGTAGTAGATGCATGGTATTTTGGGTAGTTGAGATATTTGATGTTAATTAACCCTCAGCTCTGCAGCTAGAACTATTTTGGCTATTTTGTAAAAAGTGTGGCAATGTATACACTTTTCAAAATATACCTCCTGTTATCAGTATTGTGAACCCTAGACCATTGCTAATATTACATCATTATTTTTCAGGAACATGTTAAAAAAACTCTTGCAAGTTCTGGGAAAGCAATCTCCAGAGGAAGATGCCAGGCTTACTTTATTTAAGTATGGGGAAATGGGGAGCCATGTCTTTCTTTCATGAATGGTACGAAGCTGTTCTTTACAGAGCTTTCTAAGCCTCTATTGTTACTATAACCTCAGGCTTCTCGCTGCAGGTCTTCATACAGCAGGAGGGATTTTCATTTTTGTTTCTGATTCATTCCTAAGACCACCCTAATACAGCTGTAAATGGGTCATTCAGACTAAATAGTGAGAAGTAGCTCAATTTTAATGTAGTCATACCATTTCTGCAGTGTTTGCTACAGTGAATTAATCTTAATATTTGTCTACAGAGGCTTCCAGGCTTATCTTAACTAAACCAGCCTGGGGACAAGGTGGGTCATCTCACCAAATGCAGAACTTTAGCAGCCATCTCCCAGGCCTTAATCAGTGTTTTCCATTTGTGTTGTAAATGAAGATCTTGAAGGCATTGACTTCGATGCCAGCTGAGATGGGAAAGTCCCAATTTTACAGATAGAAAACTGAGACAAATAAACATGAAGTTTCAGATCCCTAAACTCACCAGCAAATTCTTCTATTCGCAGGCAATGTAAAATTGAATAGGAAATACGTGCAAGAACAATTTCTCCTACCCTGTGACCATTGAGGCACTCTTCCTGTTTAGGCCATCCTAAAAAAGAAACAAAGCAAAAGACTCAGCAAAGTTATTCTCAGAATAATACTCCAAATTATTTTGTGTGAATCTTGAGGTTTTTCAAGCTGGTATAAGTAGCAGTAAGACTCAAGGTGGGAGTCTTGCTCCAAAGCTGAATGAGTGCTTGAGGCACACAGCCGAGAGTCTTAAAACATTAGCCACACACTGCCAGATTCAGGCAATCATATGGGTTTCCCCAGCTCCCTGAAAATGATAACTACAGTGTGGTCAGATGTGTGTGCCCATTTCTGTCTGCAGAGAGACATGAAAAAGTGGGTCAAAAGCACACAGTACTTTTTTCATAAGTATATGTTTTTGTGTTCAGTGAAGTCTTCAGGTAAGCCTACAGATAAACTCTTCTGGCATTATAAAATATTCCTCTACAGAATACTTGAACATCAATTTTCATATTTTTGTCTACAGTGTAAGAGAACCTTTGCTATAACTCTTTACCAATTTTTCCTTTGAAATTACCTTTTCCATTCAGAAAGAAAACATCAGATAGAATCCTTTGACTGGATTACTTCACATTCATTAAAGGGTCAGTGACTGAACCTGAGATTGTACAATGAGAAATCCACACTGGTTTGGGATACATGCCTATAAACCTTTGCACTGAAATGACTGTGTGTTTGAATGTGCAACCCCCAACATTTCTGTTTTTCAGAGAGAGAAAGGAGAAAAGAAATTAGGAGAAACAAGAAGCAGGCTAGAGGAAAGAGCAGGGGACCGATCAGTCACAAGAGAAGGTAGCCATTACAAAAAAATACCACTTCTGTGTCGAGAGAATGGGCTAATGATCATACATGTCAGAATCACTGTTAACAGGGAAGTATTTTTTTACCTTTATTTTCAATATGGCATTTTTGCATGGGAATGCCCTACAAGACCCTCAACAGCAAGTTTGCCCAGAAGTGCTCTAATTAACTGTACCAAATCGTCTACTCCACTGTCATGTTAATGCCTTCTATCTGGCTGTTTGCTGGCCATCATGTATCATTGTTCAGCAAATGACAGCAGTCAGGTTATTAAAGGTGTAGATATTAAATTAACAACAGTGGTAAACATTGTAGCTGTACTTCACATCTCAGCAGAGCCAATGAAGTGGATGACACTGCATCCATGCTGATATGTTGCAATGACAGATGGGCATCATTTAACACAATACATCAGTGGGCAACCCACGTACCACAGCTGTCCTCCACTAAATGAATTAGATCAGGGTAATTAATCTAAGGCAGAAAGTATTACTAAAGTGGATCCTAAGCAGAATTAGAAACAAATGAAATATCCTGTTAAAAAAGGGAAGGAAAAGAAAGAGAAAGGAAAAAAAGGGCTCATTGCATCATGAGTGTGGAAATGATTACTGAGTATTTTAATTCAATGCACAAAAGATTATGCCCATCTCTTTGTGTGGAGTACATAATAAACACCATTTTATTTTCCAGTACTTTATCATAATCTCTTTTGCCACTATGTGCATCAAGGAAAGCAACAACACCACCTACAAGGGATCATGACCAAGATGTTAGATTTGATATGATACTCTAATGTAAGAAAATCCTATCACCTTTGTTTCTTACCTCTATGGCTGATGGAATTACTCCTTGTTACATATCCTCCACTGATATTGATTGACCTGTTAAATTTCTATTGCATTTTATCTGAAGGATGTCTTATTTCTGTTTTTTGGCCTGGGGATAGCTGTAAAAACCCCTACACAATCCCTTTCCTTAACACAAAATTTGTAGTGTTTCTCCATCACTGTTCTCTCCAATCTCCCTCACCTGTATTGGGTCAAAAAAAAAAGATCCAGAGGAATAAAACAAGTTTGTCTTGCTGCCATTCTTGTTGGTTGCAAAAATATTTCAACATTTTTTATTATAAATTGGTATCAATGTTCTATATGAATACATGACAAATTTGTTCTGTTTTTTTAAATTAAAAACAAATCAATGTTGTGATGTTTGTTTGAGACCAAAAGTTGGGTAAAAAACTAGTGCTTAAATCTAGGGTATATAAATTCATTCCTAAATCTAGACAATTTAAAGAGCAGTATAGGACAAGAGCAACAATGGACTGCAGGCCTGAAAATTTCATTGTTAGTCTTGCAGGTTCTGTATTAATTCTGTTCCACTTCATTTAGTGTATGACATCTGCAATGGAAAATTTCCCTAAAGAATGTCTCTGACAAAGGCAAGCATTGATCAAGCATCATGTACTCACTTGATGCTGTCAGCTCACTAGCAGCTTCCTCTTTATTTTTTTCCCTTTGCCTAAGAGAGCCATCAGCCTTTGAAACGCATCCTTCTCTGCAGGTGGAGACTGGGATTTGCTACTAGTTTTAATCTTTAGGGGAAAAGGGAATAGTGGAAGGAGAATTATTTTGGGAATAGGTATTATGGCAGTGATTAGGTTAGATTGCTGTAATGGAAACATATGCTGCTACTGGACTAGTGTGAACCTACAGACAATTTCTGAAATGTATTGACTTTTATGAAAGTGATGTTTAAAAACAAGTCACAATGTATGTGGGAACACTTCAGGGTATTTCAAAGTGCATCCGAATTATTAAATACCGTTTTGGTGCAGTCTCCATTGGGGGAAAAACCTTACTCTCTGTGAGCATTGAAAGTTCTGTTGTTCTCTCCACACTGCTAAACCAGAACAATCTTATGAAAAGATGATATGGAATATGACTGGAAATTCCAGCATAGCATACTTTGTGTATAAGTTGTTTCCTCATGTGTAAATACTTTAAGAGTGACAGAATGACAGGCCCTCAGTTATTTTTAGTTAATAGCCATACTTTTTCTAGTTCTGTGTTACTTTCTCTTCTGTGGCATCATGAAAAATGCCCATCCAACCCACCAGCACTATCTCTTACTAATCTGTTCCTACTTTCATTGAAACATATTTTTCTGTCATGCACAAAACCTAACTGCTCAGATCAGCTTTCCCTTATAGCCTTGCACATGTAACAGATTTCCTTCACTTTTTGTGTCAAGATGCAGCATAACTCTTGTCTCTCTAGTTTTATACTGGTGGAATTTTCCTTTGCATAAAGAATTATGGCATGCCTTCCTTGAATAAAGGGACACTCTTATTTTCTTGTCTTCAGGTTTTATTTCCTTTCCAATTCCCACAGAAAATCAGCCAAATATCATTGCCTGAGTCAAGCAGAATCTGGGGTTTTTATGATGTCTTAAAACATTTCTTTGTAATATATCAATGTTTTGAATCTATCCACACATGATTTCTGCATGAGTATGAAATCAGTTTTATCCTTGTAGACTTTCCATCACTGATGTCTTGTTTTTAATTACTTCACCCTTAGCTAAAATCTTCACCTATATAAAATTCCTGAAGTCTGGAACATCTTTCTCTATGAGGAGAGACTTTGGGAGCTGGACCTATTTAGTCTGGAGAAGAGTGAAAGAAGAGCTCATTAATGCATATAAATATCTCAAAGGCAGGTGCCCAGAGGAAGGTGCCAGTCTCTTTCAGTGATATCCAATGATAGACCAAGGAGTATTGACCACAAACTAAAACAGAAGATCCTCTTCAACAGAAAGAAGAACTGCTTTACACTGTGAGTAGCAGAGTACTGGAACAGCTGCCCAGGCTCTCTCTCTGCGGACATTCAAAACCCACCTGGATGAATTCCTGTGTCACCTGCTCCAGGTGACCCTTCCTTGGCAGATGGGTTGGACTAGATAATCTCCAGAGGTTCTTTCCAACATTAACAATTCTGTGATTCTGTGATTCTGTGATTCTGTGATTCTAGCTCTTTGATATCAGGGTTCACACACACCTGGGCTTTTAGATACAGTCATTGCTATGAGTATTAACATACCACAAAATAAACCATGGACTGCAATGTAAACTAAATGTATAGAATACATTGTCTGTAAATTTAGGCAGAAATAAAATGCTTTCCATTTTTCTGTATTACACTTGTCCTGACTTGCAGAAATGCTTATGCCTATGAAAGGAATATCCTTTCACTGAAATTATGCCAGCAATTGGGTGGGGAAGCTGCATATGTTTTTTGTTTTGTTTTGTTTCGTTTTTTTTGCATTGAACACTGGGAACTGAATGGAGACAATAAATTCACTTTGTGGAGATGATCAGAAATTTTTATGGTTATAACTTGAGTTTCTTCTGATTTGACCCCAAGTTGAATTGCTAGCTTTGAGGTGAAATGCTACAGATCTCCCATTACTACTATCTTCTCTGACTTGTACTCTTGATAAGGATCGACTTTTTTGCAAACCTTTGGAAATTAGGATCTGCAACAAGTATAATCAGCTACATTGCAGAAAAATCATTAATAAACTAAGTTAGAAATAAATGATGATTTATCGAGGTGTCAGATGTTGTGTGGTGATGGATGAACCACAAATATGTAATAGTACAGTTTGCATACTCTTTGAAGTGCTGCATCTTCATCAGCAGTATATGCCTATAGTTTTTTAAAATTAGCTGAAAACCTTAGAAGAAAGAACTGCTACTTTGCATGCTCCACAGTGTCATAGTGCCAAAACTTTCTGATGCAGTTTCTCTCTTGCAAATTTTCTGAAATGTCAGGTAGTGGTGGTTTAATCTCCTGTGCTGACTGCACTGAAATTTGGAAGAAGTTTTATGAACTTTGTTAGGAGTTCATGCATATCCAGCATAAGGGACTCACCATCATTGTAGCCTTCATGTACTTTTACAGCTTAAGTTTTAATAATGAATATAATAGTGACTTTTATGAATGTGAAAGTGAATCTTTCTCCTAATATCCTAATATGGCTTCATTTACACCACAACTTTGCAGTGGTCCGGTTACAAGTACTACATGAGACATGGACACACCATCTCAGGACAGTGGAAGATTGTATTGAGACTAAATAGTATAATATTGCACTTTTTTTCTTGCCTTTAAAAAAAAATAGCATCACTGATTTCAACACTGGTAAAATCTGCTATATGAATACTCTATGGAATTTCCTCTGCTTAACTACAAAACCACTTCAACTAAGACAAAAGCAATTGTTTTCATAAAATTGATCAGTCCCACAAGGGATTATCCTGAAAGATAGAGAGTACAAATTACTCTGCATTACAATTTAGTTCTATATATAATTTGCTGAATCAACCCAGAAAAGGTTACAGTGTTATGCAAGAAATGATCCATGGGGAATGGAAGAACTAATCAGAATATGATCACATAAGATTTCACAATCAGCACATGATAACATCTCAAAACTGCTGACTTCAAAGGAGGAAAAATTATTTCAAATGGCATCGCTAAACTTCCCTGCAATCTGCCTAGGTTTTGAGATTGCAATTCAACTTTTCTTCCTTTCTTTCTTCTCCATCATTGTTACTCTTACTTTTTTATTGTATGTTCTATATGGAATTAAAGATAGTTTCTGAACCTGTGGTTCCATGAGAAAAATATTTCTTAACATAATTTATAACAAATGTCTTCCTACTATGTAATCTCCAACTTATTTTTGGGGAGGAAAATTTAGTGGCCAACATTTTCAAAAAAGGCATGAATCATAAATGTATTTTTAAAATTAAACGTAACTGTAAATAAGTTAATTAAGATTTGGGGAATGCTGAGAATTAGTTTTGTAAGAGTAGGATACCACTGTGCAATAGAAACTCATTTTTTTATGATTCATTTTCGATGTGTTTTTTGATACACTTTTTCAGGTTTCCAAAGTAGCTCCCTATACATGCACAACTCCATAAAATGCCAAGTGTAGAGAAACAGAAACTGAAACTGAGCCAAGCCATTGATTCTATTTCAGAAACTTCACTGCATTTATTAAGTTTCCAGGGCTTTCTTTCATTGAATCTGTGTAGTATGTCTAGACAAGTAGTGCTTTCATAGCACCTCATGTCTGCTTCATGTTAAATCTTTAGTAAGAACTAAACAATATTTTCAACTGATTTCCAGGAAAATGCAAAGATTACAAAAGGCATGTTTGACCCTAAATCTCTTACCAGAAGATGTCAGGTTATGTGGTCATAACCCTCTTCTTTTCCTGACCTGGTTTGATTTGGCTAATTAATGCCAGCATTTGCTTCCAGCAGTCTTCACAATCTTAACAACTGTTCAGTACGGGAATGCTGCTGCAAGGCAAGTGCAGAGAGGCATGACTTTTTGTGTCCTTTTCCCTTCCTTAAGCACAAGCACAAAACTAGTCTCAATAAATCTGTGTGATATATTTTATCATCCTTGACACAAGAACTGGGGGAGCAAGAGTTCCCTGGAAGAGACTATTTAGTTCCTATTGGAAATGCATGTGTTTTTATTCTGGGAGGTCTGCTCTATGCATTTTAGTCCTCATGGTCACTAATGTGTTTTATTGCAGGGGGTGTGAATAAAGCTTACCTAATTTTCTGCTGCAGTGCATCATCTTCTTTCCATCTCTGTTGAAACTTAAAGTCTGCCTGCTAGGCTTGTTCAGCTCTGGTGTACTGAAGCTTGAGCAGACAAGTGTGCTGGAAAAGAAGGCATAAGGATAAAAAAAGGTCAGGACAGATGACTATTCAGAATCAAACACTCTAGTCATCAAAGGAAACAACCTTTTATTTATTCTACTCAGGAAGATCAGTAGTTCACTGTTTTTGTTTGTCAACAATTATCAGGTCTTATTATCTTATAATCTATAATGCTGTAGATATTATATAAGTCTTCCATGCCAGGTAAAGAAATAAACATTTTGATTGTAAACCAGAAATAGAGCTGGGCTTCAGCTTTTGCATCTTTGAGACAAAACCTAATATTAATCTGAAGCCAGCTTTATGTGGTATTACAGGGCTTTCAATTGCTTTTTAAGGGTTTTGAATCAGGCCTCTGGTGAATGATATCTTTGTTAAGGAATGATTTTCTCAGTCCTTTTCCTCTAGTCTTCTCCATTTCTGTACCTATTTTCTTTAAAATAATCACATTCTATTTCATTGTCATGCTTTCTGGTCCACTGAAATACAGCACTGGAATTACAATATAGAGTTGACAGAAATGTTCATTGATTGTAGTGGAACTTATCAATGGATCTGTTTTACTAATCACAATATTTTTTTATTGAATTCTGTATATTTCATTAGAAACAATTCAGTAAGAAAAATCTATTGGGGTGAAGCTAGAGTACTGATCTGTTGAAATTTATTGACACCAAAAATGGGGAATTTTGTAGCAAAGCATTAAAACATCATATCTTATGTCAACATGTAAAATATACTGATGAAATGATCATAAGCACTAATCAGAAATGAAAGGACATGATCCTCGTGGTTATAAACTGACCCAAAGAATTTTCAGGTCACTAAATTTCCTGTAGTTAATCTTGTTGTCATTCATAGTAGCCTAACAAAATTTTGTCAATATGGTGTTATTTTGCACCCAGTTTTGAATGGCACCAGAAGTGACAAGATGAGTTAAAAAGTCGTTGAGCTCCCAAGGTACAAAAGTGTTTCAGACATTTTCAAAATTGCTCTTGATTTATATTATTGGAAAAGAAGAAAAATATTCTCAGTGATCAATTCCATAAATGGAAATCTTCAGACAATACATAAAAGTTTAACGAAAGATTGCCAGATGGAGTTAATTTTAAATTTAGAAAACATGTTTATAAAAGTAAAGAAATAGAATTCCTCATCCACAGAGAGGTCTCATATTTCAATACATTACCCCCTGGATATCCTTGTTTCAGACAGCAGCTTACACAGCTTTCAAATACATCAGTGAGTATTTAGGTCTTGCTTCTGTAGAACAGTTTGAAATAACAAGAATTTTGTTCACTAAATATTTCACAGAATAGAGGAGAAAAAGACAATGTTCTGTCACACGACAGAAGGATAATAAAGGAATGCTTGAAATACAAAACAAAAGAATGTGCACTAAAACTAGCATGTTATTTGTATCATCTGATTCAGAACAAATGTCATTAAAATTACTGTAGGTTCTAATCAGAATTTGAGGCTATGAATATTAAGAATAAAAAAGTGGCAGTTCCTTATCTGACTTAAATAACCGACAGACTATTATTAGTGGGAAAAAAAAGAACACATCCTCCTTCCAATGAACCCCTCAGGCCCCCTCAAACCCCAACACACACACAGACCCTCATCCACACACCACACACATCCCAGAAGCTGTTTAGGAACAAAGTGAGATATATTGCCTCAGCTAAGTGAACAGATCATGTTATACACTATAGAGTATACATTCTTTGACTTGACAGTCAAATGTCCTTCCTTTAACTCTATGTAACCCTTTCTCATTTTCCTACAGGGATTTCAATTTTTAGTTTAAATTGATGAAATTCCCTCCCCCATTTTTATCAGTGAGAGTTTTGCAATTAGCAGTAGGTGTAAAAAGAGGATTTCAGTTGGTGTCTGTGGGTCCCCTAATTCATGCCCACTGATCCATGAGCAATTCCCTTAAGAGATAATTAAATGAGGTCGATGAGAGTCTATTCTGTTCTAATCACTGGCTGAAATCATCAGAGTGTGAGACACAGACACCTATCTCTCCTGGCCACAGGTATTTTCATACAGTGACATGAAGGCTCTTACTGTTTGCCTGGAGGGCTTGACGGTGAATTTACAAAGCGTGACCTACAGGGCACATTGCTTCTCTAGGTGCAGAAGGATGTGGCTGGACTGGACTGGAAGGCTGGATCATCCCAGAGCTGCTCTGCTGCAGCTGTCCCTCCCTGCAAGTTTGTGAGCTGACTGGGGAACTGCTGCTGTGTATCCACTCACACCCAATTCCCAGAGCTCTTCATCCTCTCAACTATGTGCAGCGTCTTGCAGTCTTTCAGCCATTTGAAAACTCTGAGTGCCATAAGGGGAAAGTTTGCACCCTTTTGCATTAAATGACACTGCTAGCATCTCCTTCAAATACCTTGCATATATTCTTAGGGGAGAATTGTGTGTAGTAAAGCATTCAGTCGTGCTAGGTATTTGGCATTGTTCTCCAATGTACACACTGTTGTATTTTTTATTAGAGTTTACAAGGTTGAAGAAGTGTGTGTTGACCTGGTCATTTCCTTGCAGACAACAGAAGAAAAGTATTTTTTTTTTTTCCATGAAACAATTACAAAAGGAAAGGGCAATGGCTTTCCTGACCCATTCTGGTAGGGCACTTCATTCATATAGATAATGAGAAGAGAGGCATGCAACATTTGTATGTTTGTATTGAATCATTGGTGAAGATGTGGTGTGATGTGATAAGAGAGTGGATGAAATTGATTCAAAAGGAAAATCATCAAAACACACTTTCAAGAAGAGCTCTTAACAGAGTGCTATGCCTGTATTCCCTTTCATAATTAACATCTAGTTTTTATCAGGCTTCTTTCTGAAGTCTAAATAAATGCCCCTATTGTGTGGCTTCTGGCTTATATCTCACAGAAGACACAGGTTCTAGTTCATCATTAAAAACAAATCCTAGTTTTATGAGCCATATAAAGAATAAGGCTGCCCGTGGCTATAATTGAGTTGCTGGGTTTTATCTCACTACAGTCTGTTGGGTGTCTCTCTAGCTATAAAACAAGCAATTTTACAAAGACCCTGCGGTACACAGAGCAAGACTTTTGGCTTTCTAGTTATTTAGTTCCCTGTTTCCTCTGCTTTTTTTTTTCCAGAGGTATCAGATGCAAATTAGGTTTCTAGTTTCTCTTATCTCTTTGTTCCCTCCAAAGCTGAGATTGATAGCTTTAAGGAGATCAAAGTCAACTTTCAAATGTATCCCAAATTGATAATCTCCAGACTATCATACACCTTGTACTCAGAACAAAAACCTAAAATCCATAATGACATGAGCATGGTAAATATGATTCCTCTGTTAGACTAAGTAAAAGTAGATTATACATGTTTTTTAGACTTCAAAGGCCTGTCCTGTTAGTACGGTTTCTTTAAGGTCTCAAAGGCACTGTGCACTCCCTTTTGTGTAAGAATAATAAAAGACACTGCAGCAAGAACTTGAGAGGATCTTTTTCCTGCTAACATTGCAGTTTCAAAGATAAATGGACAAGAGATTTTAAGAAAAGAAAAGTAGGGGCATTTCTAGTTTATTTAAAGCAAATATACAAGTATAGTGTGCATCAAAACTGTCTTTTGCTTCATACCTGACTGTAATAGATATTAGTCTATTGTTTTAGATATTCTGGCTGAACAGGTCACTAAATAAAAGAGACAAAAATGATGGGCCCTTATATTCTCTTCCTACACCAAGGAAAATGAAGGATAGAAATGCACATTTCCAATAGAGTGCAAAATCTGCGGGTCCAATCCAAAGCCAGTTCCCACTGACACTAATGAACAATGACAACATTTCCTAATGTCGACGTTTTGGACGGAACTGCCTGGTGCAAATGAGCCTGCAGTTGGGGCCCACAGAAAGTTGCATGACCAGGGACATGTCAAAGCCATCGGTGCAGGTCGTGTGTGCCCACACACTGTCCCCGCAGAGCCGCGCTCCGACAGCGGCCGGGCAGCTGGCAGGTGGCCACGGTGCTGCCTGGCTGGCAGCCAGTGGCTCTTATCTGTGCTCTGGTGAGCAGCCTGTAATAGCTAATCCCAGGTTTAAGGAGGGGTTTTAGTATGAACTCTGTGTGAAAAAGTGTCAGGAATAGCTACATCCTCCCTGCCAGGAACACTGATTTTTCTTTTGCACAACACTTTTTTGGAGTGCTCAAAGGCAGGTGTTTGGAGAAAAATAACTTTTGATCCTTCAAACTGTACTGTTCTCTTCCTAAGCAAAAGGATGTTTGTGTGTACGTGCAGGTGAGTGGAAGAAAATAATCCTGTTGTTCAGCATAGATAAATACTGTGATTTGTACAAAAAAGCATTGGTATTTGCATGATAATCTGTTAGTGGGCTAAGAATTGCATTCTTTCTAAAACCGTGTCTTCCTGGTATAGCACTGGGTGACAATTTGATCCTGTAGATGCCTACAAAATATATGTTTTGTTATTCTCTGTGCAGTGCTGGAAGCACTTGTGTGTTTCCCTTATGGGAAGTCTTTTGCAATGCGACAGATCTTCTCAGACAGCACTTCTGGGAAATATCAGAAACTACATAACACTAGAGGTAGAAGAAATAGAGGGGTTTGAATGGTTTTATACTTCAAAAACTCTTAGAGAAATATATTCTGAAAACACTAGATTGTCAAAAAAATTTCCTTCATTGACTGGTAAAAAGCAGCAGCTATCCTCACATTGCTAACTGCTGTGTCCCAATTCCCACATCTAAGGATAAGGAAACGCATTGGCCTCTTCAGTGTAGTCACTCAGTTGAGGCTGACAGTAAAGGTGCAAATTGTTGTCAGTTGTCATTACTTGGTATGTGTTATAATACAACATGGAAAAATAAACACTTAATGGAAAAATACCTGAGAATCAGTGACTTTTCCATATGCACTAAAACTGATTCATGGTCATAACCATATTTGAAAAAAAGCTGTGTCTGATCCAGTCTGAGGAATATAATCCAAAGAAATTAGTAAATCTGATTACCTCTGGAATGCAACTAGGCTCTAAATAAAACTTGAAAAATGAAGAGCCAATATTTTTGTTTTCAGTCCACAAGTGCATTTAATTAATAGAAGATAGAAAGGAGAAGGAATAAAACTCACAGAAAAATACAGCATAAAGAGTAATTTTCTCACTTGCCACTGCTTTGACAAGAAAAAAACTCTGCTTCACATGAAGACCTTTAGAATAAGCCCCTCCTGTCACACTTTGGAGCTCTGCAGAACTGGAAAGAATGAATAAGGTGGGAAGAAGTGGGGAACTGAACTCTCATTTTCTTACCCCAGGTCTGCTGACATCTGTCAGCAGTTACACAGGTGGGAAAAAGGGATTATAATTGGACCTTGCCAAAATGGTTCTATAACATCATTGGTGGGTTTGCTCTGCTGGTTCCATCTGTCTGTGCCTCAGTGCACATGCAAAGTATTTTTAAGCCACCTGCTGTTGATACAGTGGTTTCTTTTTTATTTTTTTTCCAGAGTGGCATTCAGACTTGCAAGATCAAAGTATTGATCAAAATTCAGTGAAAGGCTTATTATTATCCCTAAACCTTAACTTGCCTGTCTAGATTTCCATTACACTAACCCCTGATGGGCTGGGACATTTTCTGAAGTATTCATTTCTCACCATAGTGACACTACTATTACAACTATGGATGCTGCCTTTGATCATAACAAAATTATACTGACAATATGGACTTGTTTTTTCTGTACTCACTCTCACTCAAGACTTGGACCCAGGTGGGCTAAAGAAGGTTGAACTAAATAACATTTTGTTCCTTCTTTCTTTTATGATAGTAAAGAAAAAAAAAAAAAACCCCGAACAGGATGTAAAAACATTCACAACAGGAACTGTGATGTGTGTCATCAAACACTAGAATGTGTCCAGTAAAAAGGGCAGGGGAACAGAGCTCTGGAAGCTCTAACTATTCTGTGTCTTCCAACTAATGCAGTGCCTGTTGAGCAAATTGAGAACTCACCCAGTGTTTTTTCGTTGATAATTAATGTTTTTGGATATTTTTAAAAGGACAGGTAAGAAAGAACTCATTGTCAGAGGCAGAGCTTCAAACTGTAATTGTAAAGTTCTAATACTTTCTGCATTTTTCATCTGAGGAATCAGTAATCACTTAAGTCAATATATTGACAGTGATTTCTATGAAAACAGGGTTTAGATTTTACTGTACAGGGATTCTATGTTCCATCAAGTATTTTCAACATCAAAGAATTAAATCCAAAATGTCAGTTTGTATGGTAAGCATGGAATAATGGATGTGAAACACAGAGGCTTTTTCACTTGTAGTATTTCTTCTTCCAAATATCTTATTCAAAATTTGGCAAAAGATAGGAAATTTCAGAAGATATTTTTAATATTTCCAAGGGAAAGAAGATGCCATGAAGGCTCCTTCTCACCCCAAGATATCTTTACAGTATTCAAAAACCAAGCAAAACTTAGTGAATTTTCTGCTTGTGTAATATACACAAAAGTCTGGGGGGATATAGATGTTTGTGTACGCATACATATATACACCCACATAAACCAACTAAGAAAAAAAATGTAAAGAATTAATTATTAGAATTTCAATATTTTAAAAATTAAATTACATCAAAGAAATTTAAATGAAATAATGATAATTAATTATCATAAAACAAACATAATAAATTATGTTCATTTCAAAATATTGCTAATAATTTTTTATCAAGAAATGAGAAAGAAGCAACTTTGGAAGATTGATAATACAAGTATGTATGAATATATGACTACAAATATGAAAAAGTACTTTGAAATGAGCTATGTTTATCTGCTGGGAGAGAAGAATAAAGCTTCCTCAGCAAAATTAATGCAAATGTAAAACTATATTTGAGGGCACTTTCTATGAAAGGTAACCATTGCTTATCCCAAAACTCTCCATAATGTGGCAAGACATTTTCTGCAATTTAACAGCCTTTCAGCAGAGCAAGTTGCTGTTAGTAATGTTACCAAGTATGTTCTGAATTTATTACATATATTAACTTAATGGTCCATCTTTGATTATAACTGCTTGGAAATCAGGAGCTGGGGAGAACCGTTCTTTAGAGCAATTTTCCAGTCAGGTATGTCACTCCAGCTATAGACTGTAATGCCTGTGATACATAATCCAGCTCTGTTACCTATGAGGACATCAACATACAATAAATGACTCAAGGATTAGTAAGGACCGTGTCCCAGGCCTGGCCCCTGTCCTTATGGCAGATAATTCACCAACTATTTCATCTACAGAGGTCACAGAGCATTGGTCATAGTCAAACTTGAGGTCATCTATTCTTCTTGGTCATAATAAATTATTTATGTCTTTGGATCTCCTCCAGTACTTCCTTAGTACATGATATTGTTAGTTAAGTTACAATAGTGAGACTCCAGAGCAAACAAACAGGTCCTGGGGTAAGCTTTACAGTATAGGCATTGCTAATTATTTATTTCCTGCTGTTAAGCAGAAAACAGGCCTGACTGCCCTCACAACAGCTGCGGCATCACAATGTGTGAAACACTATGAACTTTATGTGCTCGCTCTCCTGAAGAGCTCGGGGGGCAATGGGGATTACAAGCAGGTAGACTAGCTGTCAGAAGAGCCTTCTGAAGAGTCCTAGTGCATCAGCAGCAATTAATGCAGGTGGTATTTTAGACAAGGGAGCTAATGAGCTTTAATATGCATGCAGGTGAGGGAGTGCTGAATCAGTAGAGCCATTAATGAACCTATGACAGCCTAATTAGCTACAATTTAAAATCTATGGAATCTAATCAGAAGAGCTGAACACTGCTGCAAATCTGTGTATGAATGAGTCTTTCTAAATACTCCAATCTGTTGCTTAGTCACTGATTGATAGTAATTGCTTTTTTTCCTCTATTGTGTATAGGAAAATGCCCAATTTTGTTCTGATAGAGGAGGACACAACATTGAAGTTAAATGCCTGAGATGTTTGACTGCTTAAGTTTTAATCAGGAGATGTTTAAAAAAAAAGAAGTAAAATTAATTTCCAGCCCTGAATATAGATGATTAAAAATACACCATCAACTTTTCATGTATTTGGCAGGCAGAGATTATATAGTAGTTAATCAACTCCAAATAGCTTATATGAAATTAAAGATAGAACTACAGCTGAAGTGGCATAAAATACACATATTAATATAAGAACTTCTTTATATAGGATTGTTATTAAACTCTTTAGATGAATGGTTTTTAATACAACCAAAAAAGAATTTTCCTATAAAAGGAGAACAATAATATCTCCTAAATGTTGTTATTAAAAAAATCAAAAATAATAGGAACCTATTATAACCCTATTACAAAACATTATGTTTTCCTTTTCCAAAGCCATTATGGGAAAAAGAGTATTTGGTAGTCCACAGCCAAAGTACACAACACAGCTAAAGGGTATGTCTGATATTCTCATTGAGTTATGAAGTATTCTAAATGAAAGTTTTAATACCTGAACCATTATGAAATTTTCCTTGTGTTGATGGCTCAGATCTTACTACTTTATGCAGGTGAAATCCCATGAGAATTTTCCTTTACTAGCCAGCTAGCAATCTCTGGCAATAGTACAACAGGCAGATAAACATTAGATTGGTGAGTAGAAAGTTGCTGAAGAAATGAGAATGCATTTTTTCACGTTGATTTACCAATCCCTGCCATCTTTAGTAAACATTAGTGTACTGAATATGGGTGTTAAAATGAATCTACAGTGATTTGCTATTGTTTGAAGTCTTTGCTATTTTTGCTATTTTGCTATTGTTTGAAGTCATAGTGTTCTGTGTCACTACTGACATTTTCATGTAGATACAAAGTATTTGAAAACAGGAAATGTGTAAGACAGAGTTTTAAGTCCCTCCTAATGGCCATGAACTTGAAATTGCTATTTATTGAATATTGCTATTGAATATTTATTGAATATTACTATTTATGCACAGCAGATTGATCAAGAAGGAAAAGAGGGAAGAATGCTGGAAAAGAGGATTTTAGAGACAATTTACACTTTAAAGATTGCCTTTTTTTTTTCATAGTATTTGAGACCAGCAGGTGATCTCAATATCCCAGTTTTCCTTTCTTGTCACACTAGAGATGAATTAGGAAATATCAGGGGAAAAGTATTGTAAGGATTTTCTAGGAGGAGCTATCAGCTGTGTTACTTGCTTTCTCCACTGCCTCCAAGTGACTGGATTTCAAGTAGAAATTAGTCAAGAAAATTGCATTGTTCAATATTTTAAGCTTTCTCCCCGTAACTTAGGTTAAGCCTCTCTTTTCCCGAGGTGGAAATGCATTTTCAGTGGGGTATTTTTCTTGAAATGAGGTCACATACTTTTTCTCCAAGATGTTCTACATAGGTTAGTGGGAAGTCAGTAAGAAAAGGCTCAATTGAGGCATCTGCTACCTGGGTAACTCCTGTAGACAATCACAGGCTTCAGGCCTGTTGTGTAATCTGAATAGCTGTTTGTGAATGTCGTTCAGATCATGATGCACTCAGTGATGACATCCCCGAACAATTCTGAATTACGAATAACACTGAGAGAATTACTGTCTGATCTCAGACAAATCATGGACAGAAGAAATGGTGAAATTCCCAGAATAAATAATTTGCTAGGAATTATTTCTTTGGCTATAATCATCACGGCCACTCACAAATAATTTGCTGAAGCAGCAACACCAGCTTTACTGCAGATGAACTTTATTTCTGGTGCTGTGTTTTAAGATCATAAAGAGATTGAAGTTTGATTTAACATTTCCATAACATTTAACATAACAACAGCACAATCCTCTTCTTTTGATAAAGTGATCAGCCACATCTCAATAGGTTATATTTTATACACATTTTTACCTTGCAGTTCTAGTTATTGAATTATACAACAGGGTAAGAAATAAATGAGCACTGTACCTGATTCTGAAGTCTTTATTCATGCAAATAGTACCTTTGCTTGACTTGTATGCAGAATCAATTCTTAAGAGGTTCACTGCCTTTATTTTAGCTTTCCCTAAAAGTAGTGAAATGTTTTAATGCCATGGACATATTTAATAACCACATTGTCACACAGCAGGCTTTGGTTGATGTTCATCTTTTTCTTAACTCCTTTGCTCTCTGTGTTTATACACACACATACATCTATTTACATTTATGGAGATATTTACTGTGTATACAGTGTGAGTTTATCTTCCCTGGTTTTATAGTAATGCTACTTAGAAGGCTCGATTCTCAGCTCATCATTATTGCTAAGACCATATATATTTTTCATGTCATTTTTTCTCCTTTTTTTTCTTCATACAAACAGATCAGAGCTTATCAGTGTGGTTATTTCACCTGCATCAAGAAGGAGAGTCCAGGGCCTGACTACTCCTCGCCTCAGTGGGAAAGAGCAGGGACACATAGAATAAATATTAGAGTAACATGTCTGAGAGTAGGGGTTTCCTGTTCTTACTACCACAGAAAGTCTGGCATGTTGGAATAGAAGTGAATGCTGCTGGGAGGAGTCCTGGAATCTGGCTTTTCTCTTTGCATAGCGTCAGTAGGCTTGGAACAGGCATGGATAAAGCATGCAGCCAATGTAGGTCTGCTGAAAAGAAGCAAAAGCACTGTGTTGCCCCAAGCCTATTCCTAAACACAGGGGGAGCTTTGGACAATCTAGACTCTAAAGAAGTTCCCTGGGTTGACAAACCTAGCTCACACTGGTAGAACAAAAATCCCAGTGAGAGATATAGAGTGTAAGTATTTATGAGGTTTGTTTAACTTGCATGTGAGGCAATGGCCTGGAATAAAGATCCTGAAGGCTCCACCTCAGTGCAGCAAAGCTGGATGACCATTGTTGATTTGTAAAAACAAGTAACCATGATCTATGGGGCTAACAAGTGTATCTAAGCTTACACAGTCCATAGCAAAACCAAGCTGATAACCAGAGGAATCACAGTGTTGTCATTTCTACCGCTGTGTATCAGAGCCAGCCCCACTGGGGCCAGTGGAATGACTTAACTTTGTGGTAGGATGAGACCCTGTCACGCTCCTGCCTGATAATTAGGCAATCCTTGGCTTCTTTAAAGATGCTGTGCTTTCATGCAACTTTGGGTACCACCCTCACACAAGCACCACTGAGACATACCACGGAGGATGACGGATTCTCAGTGAAAATCCTGACTTGGCTGGAAAATAAACTGCTAGAACAGCTTTATCACCCTCTTGAAAACAGGCTTGCAAGAAACTTAATTTAAAATATAATTTAATTTAAACAGATCAACTATTAAAGATGGTGAGCTTATCAACATTTAAACTTGAGGTAGCAGCAACCTCTCACACGCTTCTCTTTAAATGCATATCAGACATGCTTGTTGAATGGGGCCAGGGAATGTGACATCATGAAGAAAGAAGCCATTGGCGAATAGAGCTGTCTTAGTGCTCAACTAATGTAAAGCAAGCTATATAAAACTATTTTAAAGAACATTTCCTCCCCTGTTTGAAAATAATTTTATTTATTTCACACAGTGGAAATTTTAGTTTTTATAATATTTCCTGCTGGTGTATAGTTGAATAAATTTATTTTAAGCTGGTTGGTAAATTGTTTTCTTTCTGTACATCTCTGGTGATGCATTTTTTAATAAATTATTTTTAAGGTGGTTGTTCCTGTATTTTTCTTATTTCCTGCTGTGGAGATGAGTGCTCTAATAAACAATTTTTTGAAGTGGCTAGTTTTGCATTTTTTTCTCCTGCATCCTGCTGTTACAGTGCTGTAAGCTTGTTACATGTTCATTTGTTTTAAATAGCTGCTGTTCCTTGTTTTTTAGAAATTATTCTTGTGCATTAGCCTTCATTTTGAGAATTTCCTCCTCTCTTCTAAATAAAACTAAATAGGAAAAGGCAGAGGACCAGACTTTTTTTTAAATGCTGGTATTGCAATTCACAGGAAAAACTAACCTGAGGACTCAGTTATAATGCTGTGAAATTCTTCCACACCAAGTTACAGCATCAACCATTGATAGGTTCAGGCTTGTCACATTTTCCCAACTTAAATTCATTTTAATTACCTTTGTGGAGTTTGCCACAGATGGGGAGCTCACATGGAACTATGACAGTTTTTCTGATCTATGGTAATGTTTCAGGGTGTGCTAACTCAGCCATGGGTTTGAATGCTGACCTCTTTTTAGCAAATAGTAAATTCCACCATTTTGAAACTGTTCCTAAATTTGAGTCCTATCGATGGCTCTCTTGTCAATATGACAGAATTTCTAGAAAGGTTGCCATGTTTTGTATTGATTTTTATAACCTTTTTGAAAACCTGACCAGTTTAATATTTCATGTTGTAGTGAAAGTTGTTATTTTCATCCCCCCCAAAAAGGACTTAAAAGGGTTGAATAATTTAGAATAGAAATCAGTATTTCATTTGAGGGTTAGCAGTTGATACATATTTTGGTTAGGAATAAACAGTGGAAAAAAAAGACGAGTTTTTCCAAATGAAAAAAATGTTTAATGATTTATCAGAAAAAGCAGTTAAATGAGAATTCCAGTATTCATTCAGTCCCCCTAGTGGACTACTAGGATTTCCTTAGGAGCAGACCAGTGCTGTCAAACCTAGAAAAAATGGCAGAATGAAAGGAATAGCACCGTGAAATCAAAATGTTGATGCCAGGAAAAAGAGAATACTAGAGATATACAATCACAAAAAGAAGGAAAAGCCCTACAGATTTTGAAAGGTTTCGTATCAGTCAACATAATTATCTAGAGGGTCAATAAAATGTTGGAGCTGAACATTTTGGTTCTTAATAGTCTCTGGGCCTTAAAAAACCAAAACAAACTACCATAGAAACTCAGAGGTGTGAAGTAGCCTAACCATTTCAGATCCCTCTGGAGAGCAAGTAGGTATCTCTAAAGTGATATCTCTTTAGGTATCTTGCTAAAAAGAACACCTGGATACTTAAATTTTGAACAAGTGAATAAATGTGAGACAACTCTTACCTTTTAATGGAATTGTGTCTGTCTGGGTGCATGACATGAGAAAGAAAAGCAGTTAAAGTGACTAGTGTCTACAGCCACTCCTTAAGTTAGGTCCATTTTCTATGTTATGATTGTACTGGTTCACTGAATTTGAATGAAGTTCTGGCAACACTAAACTGAACAGGAGATTCAGTGTAGTTAAGTGTTAATAGTTGTTTAGATGGTCTCAGTGCTGGCTTCAAAGGGACGGCTTAATTTAACTGACTTCTGCTTCTCTGATTAGCAGTGGCTTATGATGGACCACAGTTTGCCTATTGAGGATGCACAGCCCGGTTTTATCTCCCCCATAAATAGTTATTGTGCAGTACATAAACCAGTCCTTGGACAGAAGTAGCCATAAACAGCACAGTGATCTGTTCGAACAAGTTTTCAAGCAGTCACTCTGGCCAGAGAAGATTAAGACAGAAAGGAAACTCCCTCACTGTTTGCCAGATACTAGACAAAGATGTTGAATCAGAACATAAACATTGATACTTTGTCTCAGGGGTGCATTCTTGCGGGCCAAGAACCTGAACAACTAGAGCTCAATTTATTGAACCCCTGTCCTAGTTTTGCATTGTGTTTTATCTCTCTAAAATATATTTACCTACAGATTAAACCATACAGGGCACTGAAGGGAATATATCTGTTCAAATATTTCTGTATTCAACCATTCACACTTCACTACAGTGGGGATTCAGGTTCTTTGTACAGTGCAGAATTGAAAAATCAGTTTTTTCTTAAGAAAAGGGCATATTGTGTTAAAATCTGATTGCAGAATGTGCTTGGAGAAGACAGACCAAGGTTTGTCTTTTATATACAAAGCAATCTTCATAATTGCTACTTTGTATTTGCAGAGAATTGAAGAGTCTTTGAAAATAAAATATTTTCAAAGACATTTATTTGCCTTACTTTCCATTATAATTAATCTCCTCTTAAAATTGACTCCTCAAACTCAATTTAATGCTGCATGGTCTGCAGGTAAACAAGACATTTGTCTATCTGGTCTTTTTCATAAGCACAAAAAAACCCACAAAACCTTATTAATTCAGATTATGTGTACATTCCTACATCAAATCAAAGCAGATTAAAAAGTGCTTTCACTTGTGCAACAGCTCCTGAAGTGATTTAGGTAAAATTCCAATTCTAGTTTGAAAGACTTTGTTTTCATTGCAAAGAGTGCAAAACTTTGTTTCCTGTTTAAAACAGGAGGAACACTTCTATTTACCTCTGAAGAGCAGAGGAGATGGAAGGGGAGTTAGAAAGAGGTAGCAATGAAGTTTTTCCATGAGAAGCCACTCATCTTCATAAAAAGAATGGAAAGATATATTTTGAAAGTCAAATCATCTGTCAGGAAATTAATTTAAATGAAAGTTAAGAACAAAAAAAGTTTAAATAATTCTTCAAAGCTAAACATACTGTTCAGGATGAACTCTTCTTGGTGATCTCTTCTGAGCTTGAGTGGAAGTGCTGTAATTTCTTATCTGGGCCTCGGTCCCACTCTAATTCTCATTTTTAGGTCTATCAAATTTCTTGCTATTTCATAAAATCGTGTTTTCACATATTCCCTGATGAATATGTTGGCAGAATCACAATTTGCTTTGTGTCAGCCTATCTGCTTGTACTTCTTGTGAAAGGAAGTTTTCGTATACTAATTATAATTAGAGGGCTCCACAAATTATTTTGTTTTGCTATGCTATCAACTGCTAGACATATATAGGGCATGAATGCATATGTTTTGATTCTATGGGAAACCAAGGAAAAAAAGTTCCTTATTGGGGAAAATGGGAAAAAACCCAGGTGCTTGAATATCATGGTGATAAGTTGTGGTACAAATGGTTGATTACTGGAGATCAGAGTAAGCTCCAAATTAACTTACCCCGACACTTGAAAAATTTGCTTTGTTTTTATGCAGTGTGAGCATCATACTTGCTTAGGACAAGATATTTTGATATCTTTTTTAACTAGAAAGAAACTTTTAGTCTAGACTATGTAGGAAAATTTATCAGTGTATGAAAGAAATATTTTATAGGCTTACTAAAATATAAAAGCTCTGACTACTGCCAGAGATATGATTAAAAATATAAAAAATTTTCAAAGACTGTAGCTATCATTGCAAAACAAATGAATTTGAGCCCCTAATAATACCATGCATTACCTTGTGCTTCCTCTATCTTTATTTCTTATTTTTTTCTCACTTGAATATGAAGATATCCTGTGTGATTAAACTATCAAGTACTGAAGAGTCAGCATTGCTGCTGCATTTGAAAGAGCTACGATGAGAACTTTATTATGCACATCTGAAAAGCAAAATCAGTAATTACAAACAACTTACAGGACAGCTGAATGTAGTTAAATCATTTACTTGCAATATACCCACAATCTTAAAACATATTCAGCAGCTGCAGTGCTTTTATTTGACATGTATTCTCTCCTGAGCTTATGGAAACTTCACTTTTTAGGAAGGTGTATGTGTTCCTTTGTGTGCAAAAGGTAACCACAGGGGAAAGGACATTTGTATGCTTGATAGTTTCTTGAAGCTACTCTGATCATGGTCAATAGAGCAGAGAACTCTGTAACATAATGCAGACAAGGTTCCTTTCATCATCTTACAGATAGCCTATGGGATCTTAAGTGAAGGGAACAATAAGGTTGTTATATCAAAATGAACTGTTGAAATAGGATTAAAACTTACTGCTATTAATGGATGCAAATCTGAAGATACAGAGATAATCAGAGATGCATAGACATCTCTACATATCTCTCATAATGTCTACTAATGGCTCATTATGGCTATATTTCTAGCCTTCTGTCTCTTTATATATCTGGGTTTGGAATTTTATTAAGAGCCATAAGAAGCAGCAGAAACATACCTTTCACATCAGAAATGTTTGGTTAGACAAAAGTTTGGAATATTTTTCTATGAACAGATGCCAATTCTTACATCACAGTTTTAATGTTGAAATTTCTTGAATATCATGTACTGGTGTCTTCTCTGAGGGATACTTATTTCTGTTTTAAAGTCAAGCCTCTGAGCTCTTTGAAACGTGGTTATGAAGGAAGTAATCTGCTGGAGGCTTTGAGACTTGAAACCCGTAACCTTGGGAGATTTCACGTCTGCCTTTCAGCCAACAGTATACTCTGAAACAGAGCTGCATTAGGAGCTGTAAATTCAATCTCACTCTAGTTTAGCCACTCTATTCTTCTTCACTGGTAATTACACCATGGGAAATAACTATTTAAGTGGAATCTGGTGCTATGATTACATTTTTCAAAAACTGATTACAACATACAAGACAATTTTCAATTTGAACTTCCAAGTTTTAATTTAAAACAACTTTATAGTAACAATTTATACCTGAAATGTACAGGCATTAAAGTGAGGAAATTTACATTTCAGTTATTTGTGCTGCATCTGCATAAAAATATTTCTAGTATTTCTGAAGATTAAATTCTGCCATCCAATGACTAATCATCAGAGTTGTGTAAACATTTCATAATGAGCAAGTAATTAGAAAAGCTCTGCGTTTTAGTGAACTACACACACGAATATTTGACATTTGTTAAACTAGATCCCTATTAGATCCCTATATTCAATTTTACCTTATTTTACAAGTAAGTCTATCTGGCCATACCAAAACCCTGGGGTGGTGTACTGTGAGGTAACTATTTATAATTGTCCACTGAGGTGACTTATGTTCCTGACCTACATGACACATGATCAAGAGCAAAATTATTATCCTTAGCCAAGAGACACAAAATCCTTACTGCATACCCCAGGCACTTGCCAACACTCTGGGAGCAATTCACAGAGGTATTTACCAAAATTTCCAGTGATTTGTCTCAATTACTGCTGCTGGATCACTGATTTCTGCAGCCAGGTATCCAGACTGCCAGACACATAAAATGGGGGGATGTAATTTTACAATACAACAGTCATGGCTTGACTGTCTTGATACATTCAGTTAAAATGTTAAACCTGGGTTCGTTTCCTTAATTTCTAGTTGCTAAACAGAGGGATGTAACATAAAATGTAATGACAATTAGTTGCGATATTCTGTAATGTTGAGATTCAAGAAATCATTTTACAAGAGTTATTTTCACTATGAATGATTCCTTATGGAGTCACATTTCTTTTCTTACCTCATGGTAAAAAAAAAGGTAATTCACTAGATACCATTGACAGGAACGTATTTGGGTTTACTCCCTTTGATTATAAAGATTACTTTTGCAGTATGACTCCAATAAAGAAAAAGAGACAATTAGAAGAATAAATAATGTTTAATATGATCAATAAAAACTACTTTCTGAGAACTTCTGAAACTTTTTGAGTTTAGTCATCCACCACACTACTACATAGATGAGGTTTATGGTAGTGTAGTTATGACTTAATTCTCCTTTCCTTTGAATCAGATTACTGATTTCAGTGAAGTATTTCTTAATTCGTATTTTTGTCAAAGGAGAAATGGCTTGATGTATCAGCTTTTACCATTGCATTACACGGCAATGTATACATTGTTACTCTGTAACATTTTGTCAGTTTGGTAAGAATAATAAGTATTTTACATCCAATCACCATAAAATTATTTTTAAGAATTGGATATAATAATCTCCATACTGACTAGTCAATAAAAATAAAAAAAATAAAAAGTGACATTTGTCAAAAAACATAAGGAAAAAAAAGTGGTTTGCTTTTATATTTGGCATAGAAGAATAATGTATTATCTTGGACTGCCATGCACTGATCTACAATGACACAGAGTGTTAGGTAAGAAAGCCCAAAGGAGTAAAAATTAAATAGAAGTACAATGTACACTGAAACAGTGAACAGCTGTTCTGTGAAAAGTATGACATACAATACCATTATCAGTAAAAAAGGTCATGGACTTGATTCCTTACCCTTAAATGCACTAATCTGACCAGACCCATCTGTGTCAAGTCCTCCAGGCAAAAATATTTTATTGTTGAATGGCATTTGTCCAGTCAGCAGTGAAATGGGTACCAGCAAGAGCCAAATAAAGCAACAGGAGATCACTCATCAGATATCCTGGAGACCTTCTGGCTTAGAGGCATTCCTCAGTAGGAGATTTTCACCACTTGCCAGTTATAATACAGCATGCATGGGTCCATTTGTAAAATAAACACATTCATTGCAAAAGTGCTCTGACTGTGGCTGCTATTCCATGTTGTAGTAGAGAATCATCATCATCAACCCTATTCAAGCAGTTTCAGGGGAATAGGGCTTTGCAGATCACATGTAATAATTATAGAAATTTACCTTTCTGGAGACTTTCTTGAAGCTAAAAGGAACAGTTAGCAAGGTACTAGGCAGGAGTTCTCCAGTAAACCACAGACAGGCTAGGGCCATCATAGTATATTTTAATATTCAAAATACTTTGTATTCACTGCTGGGAAAAAAAGTGAATATCTATGATCATTTTAGAAAGGAAAATGGCATGCTATTAGAGTCCAGTGCTTTCCTTATTTATCCAAGAACAAGGCAAGGAGCAAACAAATTTGCCAGAAGTAGGGCAAAAACCCCATTTTCTTCCGAAACTAAAATTCCTGTTAGCTTAACCAGAAATATAAGAAAGAAGTGTGAAACTGAAAGACAAACTGATAACACTGATGTAAACAGAACAATTCAAAAGAATAGACACTATAGGTTTTTACTGTGAAACAGGTGTTGGTCTTCTATCAGCAAGAAAGCTGAGTGTTAATTGTGCTATGGAGTAATAAAGATGTTAACTAAAACTTTGTTTCTATTATAGGTGAGTACACAGCATCCAGTATTCTAAGAATAATCCACTCTGAAAAAAATCTAAAAAAATCCAATTACCTAAATTATCCTCAGAGTAATTTATCTCTTTGAATACAAACATAACAGTAGAAGTAGATACTAAAATGAAGGCAAGGAAATTAGATAAAACTGCCAATTTTTTTTAATCTCAGAAATACATTATAAACCATTCCTGCATTTCCCACTCCCCACCACTGATTTTTGTTGTAGCTAATTTGTTTCATTTTCTTCCACAGAGGACCTAGATATCATGATATGACTACAAGAAAGTCATTTAAGAGAAAAATGTTCCAGCCACAGATTTCTTCCTTCCCTCCCTCCCTCCCACTAAGTATAGAGATAGTATCACCCTTACCATAGGAAAGGTAGTTTCCTATCCTACTTCACAAATGTTTAATTGTGTTTATATGGGGTCAGTAGGAATTCTTCAGGATGACTGTAAAGGTACAAAGTGGTGTTAAAGTTTGCTACTTTTTCTTAGGATTAATAAAATCCTGTCAGTAGATATAGAAAAGGCATTTGACTGGGTTGAGGGGCTTCATTTATTTTAAAAGCACTATGTGTGTGGCACACGCCTTGTGGTCCACCGGTAGAAAATCAAAGCAGTTTTCTTGCTTATCCCCTTGTCAGTTCAGGATGAGTCTTAGTCACTCCAAAGGCTACAGTTCCTAAAGAATTGTCTTCTAGTTTCAGTACAGTAACAGTAAGAGACAACGGAAAGAGATCCAAGAATCTGCATGTGATGTGTCAGCTTCAATAACAGCATGCAGAGAAGTTTTGGCATCCTGAGAGGGAAAGGCCCTCTGTAGAAAGGGCCATTTCACACCTGTTTAGCTTGCAATTGCCTAAAACTAGCAAACAAGGAGAGTGGGACAGTATTTTTATTGTAACCACTGTCTTAGGAGTGTCTGTAAATAAACCTGATCTTGAGCCTATCTGAAAGTCAGATGTCAAAAAACCCTAAGATTTAAAGGCATATAAACCCATGCTCCTGAAATAAAGCAAAATGTATTTTCAGGCAGCATGTATCAACTATTTATATAGAATAACCTGGTATGGAACACACTCATTCAAAACCTGAATTCTCTTAAGCGTGATGATGCTCCTCCAGAGGGTAATAAAACATATCAGAGTACATCACTTTCTACTCATAGTTGAAGATACTTAACAAGCAGACTGAAGTGCAAAATGTGGACTAGATCAGAGTGAGTACAAGGCAGTTTTACAAAGAAAAATTTTTTTTTACCTTGTGGGTGGTCAAGCTCTGAAGCACATTACCTGGAGAGCTAATGAAACCTTGAGCTTTGGAGGTATTCAACACTCAACTGGACATGGCCCTGTGCAACCTGCTCTATTTGGACTCAATCATCGGATCTGTCAGCATTAAGGGTGGGATTTGGACCTCCAGCAGACCCTTCCAAGCCCAATGCTGCGATTCCAAGACTGAATATGACTCCATATTCTGTTTTTCAGTAATTTAGCTAGGAGCAACCTTGAGTTCTAGCTACTGCTCCCCAAATATTATCTAAATAAAATATTTGAATAAAAAACGTACATTCAATATAAAACCAGATGATGAAACAGGACAGAAATCTTTTCTTCAACATCTTCATAAATTGCTTGGTCTCAAGGCTTACTATGTTTGCTGATAATACTAAATTGGCAGGAGCCATTGACCTCCTCAAAGGAAGAGATGCCCTGCAGACAGACCTTGACAAATGAGAGGACTGGACAACCACCAACTGTATTGAGTTTAACGAGAGAAAGGGCCGGATTCTGTACCTGGGACAGGGCAATCCTGGATGTGCAGACAGAGTGGGGAATGAGATACTGGAGAGCAGCCATGCAGAAAAGGACTTGGGGGTCCTGGTCAATGGCAATTTGACCATGAGTCAGGAGTGCCCTGGCAGCCAGGAAGGACAGCCCTGTCCTGGGGGGCATCAGGTACAGCATCTCCAGCCAGGCAAGGGAAGGGATTGTTCTGCTCTGCTCTGCACTGGGGAAGCCTCACCTTGAATATTCTGTGCAGATTTGGGTGACACAATATAAAAATCTATCAGGCAGTGTCCAAAGGAGGACCACAAGGATGGTGAAGGACCTTGAGGAAAAGCTGTATGAGGAGCGGATGAGATCTCTTGGTCTGTTCAGCCTGGAGGAGACTGAGGGGAGACCTCACTGCAGTTACAACTTCCTCATGAGGGGAAAAGGAAAGGCAGACATTGATCCCTTCTCTGTGGTGACCTGTGACAGGTCCTGAGGGAATGACCTGAAGCTGTACTGGGGGGGGCTTTAGGTTGGATATCAGAAAAAGGTTCTTCATCCAGAGGGTAGTTGGGCCACTTGCACAGGCTCCCCAAGGAAATGGTCACATCACCAAGCCTGACAGAGTTCAAGAAGCGTTTGGACAATGGTCTCAGGCACATGGTGTCATTTTTGGGATTGTCCTGTGCAGAGACAGGGATTAAACTTCAGTGATACTTGTGGGTCCCTTCCAATGCGAGATATTCTATGATTCTGTGATATGAGCGGATTTAACTAAAGTTTTTGTCTGAATCTTTCATATAATCATTTAAGAAAGATCAAAAATGCTATCCTAAAATAACCTAAAACATGAAAAAAGGATGTTGGCATAGGAGAGGAAGAATTCAAGTTCAAATCTCCTTCAAAAGACCTGGCTATTCATACACTTGTTAATTGTGGTGGCCACTGAGTTTGAAGTAAAAGGGAAAAGTAAACTCTCCATCACTGAGCAAGGCCTCACATATATAATTTAAAAAAAAAAAAAAGTTGTATTTGGAAATGCAAGGAAAGCACTTAGGACAACATGCATTCTCAGAATCTTGATGGAATCAAGACATGACTTACGGCACTTACTTGATACTATTAATATTTTAGCATTCAGAGCTGTAGAATTCTAGTGAAGGAAAGCTCAAACCTTGTTCCTTGTTCATATGACTTGGTTCATCAGGGCTACTCAGGTTTTCCTGTATTTCATTCTTCTGTACTGAAAATGCATCCAGATTATTTACTATTAAAAATTTAATAGTTTAATTATTACATTTTTTTAGCCTCACAGCTCTTCATTTAACTGGTTGCTTGTTCAGCTTAATATTTTTGTATTAACCAGCATTTCTGGCTTCCTAATTGTTTCCCATATGTCCAGTATCAAATGATAGACTCAAGCTATCTGCAGCCAACATTAATCTTCTCTCTGTGGAAACCTACTAACTTGCTCAAAGAAATCTACCAAGTTATTCTGTCATGAACTCACTCCTGTAAATCAGCATTTTATTCTTTTATTTATCTTCATTCTATACAAACCGTTACTGTGTGACACATACTAATACCCTGTGTGTTATAGAAATCATACCACTCATATTAGTTTCTTCAATGCAGGGACTATTTTGCTATTCCATTTTCATATAAGAACATTGCTGACCTGTCATAATTTTAAACCCTGTTTACTGAATCTTTGATTTCATGTGACAGTTATTTCAGAAACATAGTAGGGTCAACACTTTGTGTCCATGCTTGAGTATATTAAACATTTTGAATATTCTTTCACCTGATTATGAAAATTCATGTTTCTTTAAACTATTCCTGCTAGACATCCCATGATATCCTTATAAAAAACACCCCTAAAACCCCAAAACAACAACCCAAACTGAATTATATTTAATATCAATGCAATATTATCTTTTTATTACTCACTTCCTCTGCCTGTTCCTCATCATTCATATGCCTAATTTTCTTTTTGGTTTAATATACTTTATAAGCTATATCTCAAATTTTTTTTAGTAGTTCTACACCCCATGAACTTAATGAAACAGCTCTCTTTGCTAATGGTATATTTTCTGTTCATAAGGGACATGACAATTCTCAAGGAATTGAAAGCATATGCAAGTTCTTTGGGCTTTAAAATAAGTATCAAGAGTTATAATGCAGTAACTCTGATTAGAATAAATTTGAGAACCATAATCTGATTAGTATACAACATTTCAAAACACAGAAAAGAGCTTTATATATGTGCTGCTGAAATTAATAGCCAGTGTTCAAGTTTTATATAACTGAAGTTTTATCCTATTTGTACATATTGCTAGGGGATTTCCTAATGTTACATAGTTTTCTTCTTAGCTCAAAACATATATTAATGATTATTGAAATGAATATGACAATTCCATTCCAAAACAAAATTAAAGGCACAAAAAAGTGTTTTATTTTTCCTGAGAACAAAGCCAGATATTTGAAGGAGTGAGAAAACAGAATTGTCTTAGAGCAAAACCACACTGAAAACATACTGGAAATGGACCTGAGTAAGAATATGCTACATTCAGGACAATGTAAGAGGCTGTGCTCAGCCTCTGTCCCGCTAAAATTTTTCATGCCAGGTTTCTCCAAATAAGACTTGAAATCTAAGCTTTATTTAGTCCAGGAAAAGGTACATACAACAGGTTTAGCAGAATTGCTATGAAGTATGTGAATACCCATTGTTTTTTTAACTGTGTATATACCAGTTTACTCTGGGACATGTAAATCTTCAAGGTGAGGAGTCTACACATATCAAGGCCTATTACTTTTAGAGAAATGTGGTTGAAACCCTTTAGGTCATTACAGTAATGAAAAATATTAAAATTATAGGTTGAGTACAATGAAAATTTAATGCTTAATTTCATTTTCAGATGTAAATTAACTTTTTCCTCAGAATGAAGTTCTACAGAAAATTTAAATTCTGAGAAAAATGCATTTTCTCCCAGAAATCATTCATGTGGTGTTTTCTTCATCAGTCTTAAATTAGTTACAAAATTACTTTTTCCATTGAAATCAATAAGAAAATTATTGACCACAGGATTGTTATAATTTCTCAAGTTACTTTTTTTCCTTTACTTCATCTTCTGAACTTTGAACATATCTATACATTTTGTCTCCTAATATTATTTGTTTGTAACATAGTGGTGTCTACATGTTTCAAAGTGAAACTGGGTTTGCATTGTGTTAGACATTTTATTTTTAGTACAAAAGAAATACTGGGTTTGGAAAGTCACTGTTTATAAGGCAATGGCAAAAGATGGCCAGGAAGGTAGACAGAAAAGACTTGCTAATTACTTGCAGGATCTCTGGCACCAAAGGGTAGAGAAATCAGGTCAGGAAATCAGTAGTGGTCAATTATTATCATTTGTAGTGCTATTTCTTGGCCCAGAGAACGTGCACTAACACTGTTCCTAGCTGCTAATTCTTTACTTTGCTAGTGCTGAATTGCCCAGTTTTTGTTGAATTCATTCTTTCCAACCTTGCTTCCCTCACAGAAAATTTTTGCCTTTTTTTTTGAAAGAACTTCAATTAGAAGGAAAGGCAAACAATAAATATTAAAAAGATCCATTCCCCCCAGAGTCAGAGGTAAAGTGCATATTGGCATGAATAGACACAGTTGGTCAACACTCAATGCTTTTTAAAAAATCTCACTCTTCCGATGGTATGTGAAAAAAGCAGAATTATGTTTCTAAACTTTTAAGTAGTGAATCACAACAAAAATGAAAGAAGACAAAAGAAGTCTAATTTTTTTAAAAAAGGCATTTCATAAACAAAATCGAGTGGATCTGTTTAAAACAAAGTTTATAATTTCAGTAATTGTGCTCTGGAACATGTTTTTGTTTCTGTTGATATGTGCCTCCAGCTATGGGCAGCTGAGTGTCCCTGTGTTGACTTATGCTGAGAGGATGGTAAGGAAGCTCTTGATACAAAACACTTTCAGCTTTCGTTATCCATCCTTCCTAAAAAACTCCAAGAGGAAAACCTCTGAAGTTTTCAAACGCAGTAACTAAAAGCGTTCTAGTGGTCTGTCTCGGTAGTCTGTAAAAGATTTAGTATAAACAGATTTTACCAAGGCACCTGAGCAGGATAATCTCTGGAATTTGCAGCCTGTATGCTGTAGCCTCTTTCTCTCTCTTTGGGCTTGCTAGAGTAGCCCTTCTTGGTAAGTATTGTTAGCTCCAGCATATTTTGCTTGCATCCTCCTCGCATCACTCTGTAAGAAAAGTTTATAGAATCATAGATTCATCGAATGGTTTAGTTTGGAAGGGATCTTAAAGATCATCTAGTTCCAATGCCCCTGCCGTGGGCAGGGGTACTTTCCACTAGACCAGGTTGCCCAAAGGTTGCATCCAGCCTGGTGTTGAACGCTTACAAGGATGGGGCATCCAGACCTTCTCTGGGCAACCTGTTCCAGTGCCTCACCACCCTCAGAGCAAAGAATTTCTTCCTAATATTTAATCTAAATTCACCCTCATTCAGTTTAAAGCCATCACTTACATGTCCTTGCAAAAAGTCCCTCTCCTGCCCCTTTTAGGGACTGGGAGACTGCCATGAGGTCTCCTCAGAGTCTTTTCCAGGCTGGACAATCCCAGCTCTCTCAGCCTTTTCTCTTAGGAGAGGTGTTCCAGCCCTCCAATTATCTTTGTGGCCTCCTCTGGACTTGCCCTGCAACTCACACTTGCATCATTGCCCTTACATTGCAGGCCCCAGAGCTGGGCACAGTATGCCAGACGCGGTCTCACCGGAGCAGGGTAGAGGGGAAAAAATCACCTTCCTTGACCTTTTGATAGAGTTGGCTTTCTGGGCTGTAAGTGTGCCCTGCGAGATCGCATCCAGCTGGTCATCTACCAACCACCTTAGGTCTTCTCCACATGGCTGCTTTCAATCTATTCTCTGCCAAGCCTGTATTTGTGCTTGGGGTTGTCCCTGTGCAGGACCTTGCATTTAACCTTGTTGAACTTCATGAGTTTTACACAGGTCCACCTCTCAGGCCTTCTGAGGTCACTCTGGATGGCAGCCCTTCCCTTCATAGAGAGATCTAATGTCTGTGTGTTTGGTTGTGACCTACTGTGTTGCCTGCATTAATATGTAAGCAATGCAAGTCTTGCAATGCTATTTTTTCTAAGAGTAATTTGAGTCTCCCTGTACTGCAGTGCAGCCTGCAACACGGCTTTTTCAAAACCTAGAATTTATCTAGATAAGTCAGCTACAGATAGCCTGAGCATGATGAGCTTTGTTGAGCTCTTTGTTAGTCTAACCTGTGTCCTGGAAAAAGGCTGAGACCTGTCTCAGTGTTGGCTTATTATTTACTCTTGCTACCACTTTTTATAAGAGGGGGTACTGAGGGTGATACCTGAACCTCCGTAACAGCATTGTGTTACAGGGCACGGTTAACTGACAACTGCGCTATCTTCCATCATCTTTACACCTGATGTAGCAGAAAAGATATGCACACAACTATCTCCAATCTATTACCATGAAAAGAGAGAGATAAAAGAGAACAAGATAAGTAATTGAACATTTATGGTTTGATTTTTATTAAAACTAATTTATGGAGCTTGGCCATCTTCTTAAATTTACAAGCTTATTGTTTTATGTGTAAACAAAGATTTGCAAAGAGAAACGAAGTGATGGAATGATACTAGGTCATTCAGTTAATCAAGCCATGAACACTGCTAGATCAGGTAGAAATCAGTGTTCTTTGATCTTTAGTTTTTTTGATTTTTGCAAACATATCTTTGTCTTTTTTTTCTGCAGATGAGACAATAATTTTTAATTAAATTTGACTATGGTTATTTCCATAATTATTCATGAGCATCTCACAAAATATTAACATATATGACCACATATATGGCCTGTATGTAGGAATTCTTTAAAAAATTTATTTTGTATCTTTTCAAATCGAGGACAAATATATAAGACAGCTAGTTCACAGTGAGTCCAAACAAATGGGATTTTGTTTGTAAATTCCTGATATTAAAATAAGCAGGTAGAATCATAGCATGAAATCATCAACTTAGGTTTCAATTCAAAGCGGCCAAATTATTAGTTTAAATATTTAATAGAATTTGCATAAATAGAACTGCACAGTCAAATTTCTATAAGTTCCTATATAATTCCTGAAATATTCAAGATGTCTGCAAAATTTGGCTAAATTGTTTAGTATGTTTGAAAACCATTGGTTTTTGGGGATAAACCCTGTTTTTCCCTAAGAAAAGCAACTTAGTAAATGGTATTTGATCTTAAGCCTGTTCAGGATCTTATGTTTCTGTTTAGAGTCCTTACTTCAGCGAAGTGAGAGAACAATTAAAAGCAAGTCCAGTAGCAGGAACTGAAACATTTAAAAATTAAGGGGTTTAAGTATGCAGCTCTACAGTTTTTGGTGTAAAGCTCTGATCTATTAAGGGTAAATTCTTCTGTTGACAGTTGAAGCTAGGAACTTAAATTTATGTTAAAACTGTTAAAATCTTTGTTCTCATTGCAGTCGGCTTTTAAAAATGAACCATGCCCTGCGTATTAAAGAACAAATACAATATTAGGATTTTTTATTTTTCTTTTTAATTCTTAAAAGTGGTAGAATTCTAAAAAATTCTTACATTTCCTGTGTTATAGGCAAAATAGGTGTCTTTTTCTTTTGCGGAGTCAAGTATGTCACAGTAGGGAACAGCAGATTTTTTTTAATGCTAGAAGAGTTTTCAAGTAATTTAACTTGATATATAGACTTAATATATGAATCTAGACTTCTGGCACATAGGTGTAATTTCATTCATTTAACAATAATGAGAATTTCTTCTAACCTTGTAATTTAAAAGAACAACATATCTGTCGAAGGGAAAGATGCAAACCTTATTTAAAGGCTCAAATGAATTATTTTTTGTCGAAGACACAAAGCACCTTTGCATAGGACTACAAGAATCCTTTATGAACAACAGAGTATTGGTTGTTTTGTTATTTGTTTTTTTTATTTTGCTGGTAGTGCAGGAACTGTGTCAGCTAATTAAAGAGGTTCTTTATTATTATTATTTCTTATTATTTTTATTTCTTGTTCTTTTATAAGAAGAATAGAAAATTGTATTCTGAAAGTGAAAATGATCAGCTAACATCAGAATTAGGTGTAGAAAGATTAGTAAATGTTAGAACTGCAGCTCCTTGTGCAAACTAGACCTATTAGCTCTGTGCTTGTGTGCTAAGACAGCTATTATTTTCATGAGACTTTCATAGATAAATTTTAGAAAGTGATATTTTGAAGTCAAAATTTGTCATTTGAAAACATGAAAAACTTTTAGCTACATACATTGAGAAATATTAACCAACCATAACTCAAAGCAAAAAGAGAAAAAAAACCCAAACAGTTGAGTTGTTCAAAAAAGAATACACAATATCTGTCCCAGCTCTCAGAAAGATCTCTGCACCATGACTCAGAGATAATGAAAGCCTGTTTTCTCACCAAGAGAGTGAGTTTTCAGTTCTTCCTCAAATATCAGGTTTTGTAATGGTTTATACCTTAACTCTAAAAATGAGTGTTTGACTTTAAGAAATCAAAGTTTTTTGTTTTGTTTTTTGTTTTTTTTTTCTCCCATGAAACAATATACATTTATGTGTGTAATAAATAGGGGAGGTAAGTTGAATATTGAAGCCTATCATAATTTGGTGTGTTATGAGACCATATGTGTTAGAACTTATATCAATTCAACGTGTTCTGTACTTCTATTTGTCAAGAATTTTCTCTTTACGAAACATTACAGTGTTTGTATATTTTACATGGTGATTGAAGTAAAAAAAATACTTTATCCAAACAGCTTCACATTGTTCGTAGTACACTTTCTAAATAAATTTGTTTGCTATTTTATGAGTTGATAAATAATTTTGGGAAATTCTGTTCCCTTCGCAGAATAACTATTTTGCATTTTTCACACAGTACCTCTCACTGACTTAAGGGAGGTAGCCTAGATAACTTTAATGGTTGCCGCCAGATGTTGTGAACCATCTTAAAAAAAAAATCAAGGTTTCTTTGTTAGAGGTTATTAACAGGAATACAGGGAATGTATAGAGGCTTTGACCACAGGGAGTTCAAAGGCATTAAATTCATTCTTTGTTTGCATTCAGAAAGACAATGAATTCAGAATAAATTTTTAATCCAGGGGAAGGTTTCAGATCTTTCAGGTGAAATGACTTCTGTTCTATATTTCACTTTCTTCTACTTGTGGTTTGCAGAAAGTAATGGCACCTTGTGAGTTGTGAGTCACTGAGGGAGAATAACATATATGGAGTAAAGGAAAAAATTACCCTTCAAAGCTACTGGAAAGGGTACTGCTGAGACACTTCAAAAGGAGGCCCAAAGGGTTAAGCTTTTCACTTCATTAATTTTAAGCTGTTCCCTGCCTGAAACCTTGCAAATTTCTGATAAGAGTTGTAAAAACCAGGTGTTTGTTCTAAAGCTACCCTACCGTAGCAATGAATATTTCCCAGATAAAAATTAATGAAGGGAAAACTCATAAATGTGTCAGAAGAAGATAATTATTATTTCAGATACAAGCCAGATGCTCTCCATTGCAAATCAAGTAGGAGTAGGACGTCAGTTTACAAAAGGCTTCTCCCACCATGAAAAGGAAGAATCTTCACTGGTGGACTCTAGGTAGCATAACTCTAACCGAGAAGATCCCACTCAGTTCTAGGATGTTACACAGTGAAATGAAAGAATCTATTGGTATTGTACTGATGGTATTGGTATTGATATTGTCATCTTGGCATATGGCTTCTTGAATGGCTCTGTACTTAGAGATATATAGGCTTGTTTAGAGCCCACCAACAGCTTGTAAATCTAGTAATTCTGGATAAATTTTATTGTCATCCAGAAAAACCTGCCAAGTTAAGTTTTATTCAGACATCTTTGATCTGATTGCAATGTGCATTCAATTATTTACGTGCATTTGTATTTGCATGGCCAGAATTTTTGGAAACAAAAGATTATGCAGTGAATTGTAACCACCAAGTGAACATTTTATTTAATATTATGTCACCGGTGACCAGCTTAATGTTAAATCTCTTCACTGTCCCAGCCAGTCCACCTACATGATACTTTTGAGCCTGAAGTACATGTCAGTGCAAACACCAAAACAAAGTAAAAGAAAGCAGTCTTCTGGGGGATTCCCTTTGTGCCTTTTTCCTAATGTCCATCCATACAATTTTTTCTGAAGTTAACATTTGTTCTGGTTTTCTATTTTCAGACAGCTTTGTCTGTACCCTGTCCCCTATCCCATTTGTCACCCATCCACCTTCTTGAAATTCCGACACTTCAGATATGCCATGGCTTGTTCTGCAACCTGGTAAAGTGGGGACACTGAATTTTTTTTCTACCCTTTTTTTAATGACTTGCTATTTGTATTTAATTATCCATTCTATTAGCTCTTATTAAACTTGTTTTAGCCATTTTTTACCTATGACTTTATGGCTATATCTGTTTAATTTCTATAGTTTCATAAATGTATATGTATAGCATATATATTTATAAATAGATGTGCATATTTTGTAAACAGCGTATCTATGTATAATTAAATACAATATGATTTATACGTATCTATCTATCCATCCATCTATCCATCTATCTATCCATCTATCTGTATATAAACATACAGAAGTACATATATTTATATTTGAACACTTCCCAGTCCAAAGGAAGTGGGAAATCAATCTCAGAAGAATATGTGGGTATGATGATGCCAAGAAATCGTCATCAGCCAGTCACAGAGTAGAATGATATTTAACAAAGTCACAGCTACCTATCATAAAATGGAGACAAGACACCTTGAACTAAAATGGTGGCTGAAACCTATGACAGTCTGCTGCGTAGAGAGGGGAAGGGCCTTTGGATCTGGTGTTCTTCCTGCTAAACTGGTAGAGAGTGTCTGGTTCTGGGCATGACTTGCAGGAAAATGTCCCCTGAGGCTGCTGGGAGAGGGACAGGTCTTCCATGAAAAGCTAGAGATGGGGCACCTGCTCTCTCTTATCTCATATATTTGTGGCACCTACACTAATCACCGTGCTCAGACTGTGCGCCAAACAGGCAGAGCAGGCGTGGGTTCTTATCACATTCATTGGCAGTGAGTGATGTCTCTTTTGACTGTAAACAAAATTACAGTTTTCATCTGCTTCTTAGTGCTGTTCACATTGTCAGTGTTACCTTCTGCCTTCTAAGGACATGTGCTCTACCTAGATTTCACATCAATCTGACAAACAAAGTTGCACTGGCACTGACAGTGCTGATGTTCTTTCTGCCTTGGAAATGTGAATTTCAACATAGTGGAGTTTCTGCCTCTTTCTTTGTGAACATTAAAGTCAATTAAGGATGGTAAAAAGGCACATCAAGCAATGGACACATAGCAGGAGTGGTATAACTACAGTTCCTTGGACTTTTGATGGGCTGTCAGGAAGGCTTTCCCGAGTATATTAGCTCCAAATAATATTTTTTAATTGTTCATGATAGGATTTTTTCTCTATTCATTAGACTTCATTCACTATACGTCCATTGACACTTATGGGAATTTGTATAGGTATAAGTGAATAAAAGAAGGTATTGTATTCTGCTCTCCTTTTCTCTCCAGTACCAAGTTTCCACTCTAAGGAAGAATGATATTGAATTTTATTTTTAAGAAGATATAGTTATTTTCAGGACAAAGCAGTGTGTTTTAAAATTAAAATTTCCTTAAAACATTCATTCTTTATATTGCTTAGCAGTACATACTAACAGTACATATTAACAGTATGTATTAGTGTGACAGAAGTGTTTCTAGAACATTTTTTACCTCAATAATTTTTTAAGTATAAGCTTGCTGATGCTATACTGCCATGAATTAAGTTTATGCATGACCACACCTGACAAAAAATCACCACATTTAGTTCCCAGTGGAAAACAATATTCTACAACTTTTGAAGGATGATACAGCTTGTCTAGAACCAAAGTACTCAGGACATTGTTTAAAAAGCCACAGAAATAAAGCTTGGACATAAATTTATCTTATTAAATAATAAATTGCTTTTCGAGAGATCTTTTTACATGCCTGTCTTTGACTTAGAGGTAATTAATACATTATGCTTCTGTCTGACCTCCCCTCTTTCTGTTGAGAACTACTTTATCAGCACAGTTGTACTTCGTCATTGTGTGCAACATTAAGTGCTTCCAGAGCATTGTCAATGTCCATTATAGGTCTCATTGTCACAGCCATTAATCAATACATTTTTCCATGCACTTCCATCCATTACATAATCCTAAGGAATACTCAAATTAAATTAAAGATTTATGGCATATTGTCTAGTTGAAGGTAGCCCAAGTTCTGACTCAGGTTTTATCCAAACTCAGTAAGCAAAAGAGGACAGAAGGACTGCACTTACTTACCAAGTTAATCAATGCTTTCCTTGATGCTTGATTAGTTTATTCTTATTTAACTTGATTTACAACCTGGCCGCAAGCTGTCAGAGCACAGTAGACTAAACACTCAAGGATATCAGACTTCCTGCTCACGTACTACCTTGCTGATCTGAAATGAGCAATAAGCCCAACATACCTCGTCTACGTAAGTCCTCTCTACAAGTTCATCAGGTCTGATGAGTCAGAATTCCTCCTTGACAGAAAAATAATCATCACTTTCCAAACTTTTAAAAATCAGGCAAACCTAACTTCCTGTAGGCTACAACATATTTGAGATTTTTTTAATTGAGAAAGGGATGTGCCTTGGGGCAACAAGATTAATTTTACTTTCCTCTGTCTGATTGTATTTTTCACCTCTGTGTTGTAAGGACTATTTTAATTTGTATTTAAGCTCCTCTTTAACATTATTTTAAATATCCCAAAGGAAAGTAATCTTTTGTTGAGCCCAGATCTCACAGACAGAATAATTAAGAATTTTCTTCACATACTGGTATATTGGGGTTTGTGACAGAGGTGTCTGGCTGGAGGGGTGGTAGTGTGGTAAGAGGCCAGGGGCTGTCCTGTGTGAGACACAGCTGGTTCCAGCTGATTCCAACAGAACCACTGCAGTGCTCACAACTCACAGCCCATCAGCCAATCTAGTGGCAAACCTGGGAAAACACTTCTCAGTATTTTAAAGTATTGAAAAAATGCGTAAAAGAGGAGCCACAATATTCTGGATCTATTCAATCAGCAATATTACGCAGAAAATATAACAGCTTAAAAATGTTATTAGCCTGGAATTTAAATTCACAGCAAAAGGCAAAATCTGCACCAAAATTTACCATACTGATATTGAGAGCTTAGGAGAGATTTTGCTGTTTCATCTTCTAAGGCAGAAAAGGAAAATTGGTACATTAAAACTCCCAGAAGTTATGTGAAAGCTACATTAACTAATACTGTATAAAGTTGTGGTTGGCATAATGCATTACCTGGGCAATATTACCAGCTTGGTTTTACTGTCTTTTTATTCATCTGCTCTCAAATAGACTGACACAAGTTATCGCTGCTTTCTATTTCTCTCAAGGTCTGTCACTAATTTTTTTTCCCTTTTTCTTGGATGAGTACAGCAATAAAAAATGCCTTTCCTTGAAGCAGTCAATTGATAGGTGTAGAAAATGAGAACAGAAAAGGACCCTTTTGAAAAATGCCACAAGTAATTCACAAGGACAATATTTTAAGCAGCTCACAGAGTTTCCTGCCAAATGACTGTATGAGACATTGATAGTCTTGCTTTGTTTTATGACCACTTCATCACAAGTTTAAGAAAAAATAAAGGATTGTAATCTCCTCCATTCTGTTAATATTTTACTTATTTTGGTTTGATTAACTGCCCTTAACAACCTTTGTACAGAAAATGATGATATTGCAATGTAAACAGTTTATTTGATGGTGGGTTTTGGTGACATGATGGAGCTGTAAGTAATTTAAACCATGGTAATGAAATCCTTTCTTTTCTGTCAGCTGAAAGAAGCAATCATAAATACATACCCAGAGAATAATCAGAAGGGATTCATGTGAATACTTATTGCTGCTTTGCCACAGAGAGTTGTACTGCATGGTGAAGTATTCCAGAAAATTAGTACATGAAATAAGGCTGAGACCTGGATATCCTGGATGGTGGCAGACATGCTCAGAATATCACCAATGAACAGAGAGACTGATGGATGTATAAACTCTGTCGTATAAGACTCTGTCAGATTGTTTATTGTCACATAAGGTCTGTCTTACTAAGGCTAAAATAGTCAGTGATAGAAAACTAGGATGTGGCCTGATACAAGAGGGTTAGAATTTTAAAGGAACTTCATTTTTTTTTCTGGACTGTGAGTGTTTGGCTGTAATACAGTGAACTCAGATTTATGTCAGGATTAGATCTTAATGGAAGTCTGTGTCATGCTACTATCTCAGCCTCTACCATACAGGACTGTCAGATATGAGAGGTGTGAAAGAGTTCTTCATGTCAGTAGAAGTATCTACTGGCTGTTCCTTTCCAAAAAAACCCCACAACACTCTTCACATACAGCAGCTCAGACTTTGGTTTTTCATGAACAAGTTGGAGTCAAAAAACTCAGCTTTACTGACTACATCAAAAATCTCTGTTTCTACCTTTTGTTATTAAAAGTAAATTTATGAGTTAAACAGGACAAAGGAAAATGGGTAAAGAATTGTGCACGATTTGGAGATGGCTGCTCTACTGAATTAGATCATATTAGCAAGTAATTCATATGCTAAAAATGGGTCTGCATGATACTGGTACATACCTGCACTTCTCAAGGCTCAGGCATGACAGAAAATTTCCACCCTTTGTTTACTGCCTTCCAATTTATCATCCTGATAAGAAAAGAGTGGATTTTTTGTTCATCTGTTTTACATAAATACATCTGGAATCTGTCCTGAAAATCGACCCTCTTCTCTTCTTCTGGAGAGAGCTGGAGTTACTCCCTGAGAAGTAAACAAGAGGAAGCAGTGAGAGACCAATTCATTTTGCAGGTTTAAATACAGGCTATGACTGGGTAACCTTTTATGTGGCTTCCCTGTTTTCTTCAGGGAGGAGGCCATGGAATGCAAACTTACACTGAACATACTTCTCAGAACACATTATTTGAATATGAACACAAATTTTAAGCCCTTGATCTTTACTGTAGGATATTTTTTCTTCCTGTACTGGTGCCATTCCTAAAATAACTTTGGGAGAAAATAATCTTTTCAGGAAAAAAACAGCTGTGCTGAGTTTTGATAAGGTAAAAAAAAAAATTATGTCATATCACAATTTACTAAGAAGGACAAATTGAAAGCAAAACACCTTATTCTACTAATTAATTGTGCATCAAGTCTTCCTTTGAGTTTATATTCCCATTTTTTATGATCATTGGAGGAATATGAAGCATTACACAGCAATGACAGAACTCCATGCAGGGAATCAAACTGAGTGCTGTATGTGTTTTGCAGTAATGGTTCAAAATTAACAACTGATAATTTATTTATTTATTAGCATCTAAATTATCTGGAATTTATATAACTCACAAAAATTGCAGTGGCCCTATGAGATGGATTTTACATTCCTATTACTGTTCAGTTTTAAATGTCATGAGGTAAGTTTGAGAGTAGAAAACCAAAATAAAATTATGAAGAAAATGTCGACACGTACAACTGGTTATTTTGTTGGCTCAGTGAGGTAAAAGAAGTACTAAAGTAGCAGTGATGGGGCCAAAACTCAGAACACAATCTGCCAGTCTTGCTACATGGGATTCTATGACTGATTTCAGTGGAATAATTTTTGGCCTTAATTTTATTTTCGTTTTATATGAACAAATATTTCCTTCTCTTTTGACTGTAAACTTGTTTTGTATATGGTAAGTTGGAGCCTTTAGGAAAGTAAACAATTGCTTTAGTTTCATGTATTTCTGACTCATTGGTAGGCTCTTTCTGTGAAAGCTCTTGTGATCTGATCAAGTAAAAAAACCTGGCAAAGCAGTGAATTTTTAATCAGTTTCATTAAATGTCTTATTGTAAAGCTCAAAACAGGAACAAAATTCTAACAATTATCCACATAAAATTCACAGGACCTGTCATTGAGAATACTGGTCCCAAGAGAATAAACTACATCTCTTCCACAGGAATGCATACTGTGAATTCCTGGGGCTACATTCCAAATTTTCTGGAAGCTGCTGTATTCAACTTACACTGAAATTCAGTTATAGCTATTATTATTTGAGGTGTGCGTTGTCTGGACAAGGTATGGCTTTCCAGGTCGAAATTCAATATCTGTGATAATTCTTTTAAGATGTGAGTCTGCTGGCATGTCTTGCATGATGTTTCTTCAATGTTTCTTCTAGGATATGAAACAATAAGATTCTTGATTAAAATAAAACTTTTGTCCTGCTGCATAAAAAACTGATATACATATGTATAAAACAGGGCTAATCGAATGATGCCAGTGTGGTCTTTGTCACCCTCACAAGTGTCCAAACATTGTGATTTTAATTAATTTCCTTCATAGCATGTCAAGAGAGAAAATATTCCTCTTGAAAGAAAATTACATAGAGTTTCTAAGGAAATAATGAAACCAATGGATTTCTTTAAACTTCTGGAAAAAAATATTTTGAAAGATAGAGTACCAGGTTGAGCAAAACTTTTTATCTAATATGAAATATAATGAAATACAATGTTTACTTAAACATAATTTGCATTTTCATCATCAAAATAATGAAACATATAATTACCAGGAAGCAGAATGAAATTTTCACAAGAAATATGTATTAAGGAGGAAAATAGAAAGTCAAAAGAGGTGGCTTGAATATGTCAGCAATATTTTTAACTGCTGAGAAATGCTATACTTCACCGAAAAAACTTGAAAAGGCTACGTAACATTTTTTTAATGGTGCTCTAAGCCTTGGTTTATTTGGTTATAGAGGGCTTTGGTTGTTTTTTTGTTTATTTGGTTGGTTTTTCTTAAGAAAAAAATGGGAGGATGTTTTCCTGAGCTGTAATGTTCCTTGTAATTTATTTCTTATCAGCTTAGCAAAAGAGTTTAGTTTGTATTCTCTAAAGATGAAAGATGAATAGCAAATGTCTAGGCTATCTGACTCATGAATATCACATAAGGGATTGGTTCTGGTATTTCAAATTAACAGCAGGTAGAAAAACAGGTTTACAGACCTATGGGTTTTTAAATAGTTGTCTTCATCATGGAGCATTCACAAATTTACAGAAATGCTGCTTGGAAGGCATGTTTTTAAATAACCTAGTCTAATTTTCCACTCTAAGATGGACTGTCACTATACCAGGTCAGGTTAGCCATGGTTGTGTCTAACCACCAAAACCTTCCACTACACAACTATGTAACACTCACTGCTCTACCACTCACCTACGGAAGAAGCATTTTGTCTTAATCTCTTTGAATCCCCCACGCCATAGTATTTCCCTGCTTCCCTGTCATGAGAGAATATTCGTGTCTGTCATGAGAGAATATTCATTAGAAACTGATTCCTTAATTATACCCTTTTCTGTATCTGTTGTGGTGCTCCTGTCCCTTCTGGTGTTGTATCAAATTCTTTGTATGCAATGTGTTTTTAATAAGGAGTGCCAAGTTCTGCTCCACAATTCACTGAACTCGTTCCAATAAGCCTATGATTTCTCTTGTACTGGGAAACCCAGAACTGGACCTATTATTCTGGGTCTGTCCTTGATACTGCTGAGTAGATAGGAAGGACCCCTCCCTTGACCTCCTGGCAGGGCTCTTCCTACTGCAGCCCAGGATGCTGTTTATCTTCGCCTGAGGGTGCCCTTCTGGCTCATGGTCAGCTTGCTGGCTACACAGACACCAAGGTCGCCTGCAGATCTGCTTGGCAGCAGGTCCAGCCCTGCATGTTGAGGTGTCTGCAGTTATACCTCTGCAGATACAGAACATAACATTTTCCTTTTTTCCTTCCTTGGATCTGATGCCTTCAGCTATTTCTAGTTTTTTACTCTTCATGTATCTATAACTTGCTATAGTTCTGTGCTTCTTACAAAGTGCTAAAATCCTCTGTTCCCAGCACCTTTAGCCAAAACCAGGCTCTCTGAATACAGATTCAAGGACATATTTGTTGCCTTAGGGCCTGAAAATATGTAAACAACTGTAAGATGGGGGGAGCAGGCCTGGGGTGGTTATCATCATCACCTGAGGGTGCGATTGGAGAATTAAGGGTCAATATGCTAATGGGACAGAACTTACAAAAGGTGAAGGGCTCGTGACCCAGTGTCCATTTTGGGTGTCATCCCCAACGGGGGGCTTTGCTTGCCTGGATGTACCTTCAAGGCCTTTGCAGTCCTTGAATAAATTGTCTGCTTTTTATACTCCTAATTTGTCTTGTCCTCTGTTTCAGGTAGCCTGTCTTTTAGGCAACAGATCATTTATATCAGGAAGCAGTTTACAGTCCACTCCAAAAACTTTTCTTTCAGAAATTCCTCTTTTCTTCTGTGTTTATCCTTCGAGAATACATCACATGGGCCTAGACCTGTGAATGTGAGATTTCTTGTTTTCCTAGAGATGGCTGTACCCCTGACGGCTAATGGTCAGGTGAATTAATTCTTTGCTTTGCTTTGCTTGTGCATGTGGCAGTTGCTTTACCTATTGAACTGTCCTTATTGGAACATACAAGATTTCGCAGTCCTGCCCTTCTGATTCTCTCCCCCATCCCACCAGGGCAGAGTGAGTGAGTGGCTCTGTGGGGCTGAGCAGCCCACCAGGATTGAACTACACCATCAATGGAGAGTTCTGTACATTCCAACTGCCCTCTCGCAACACCCTCTCCTTGCCTTCTCACTCAGTCTGTCCCAAAGACCCTGTATCCATCCACTGCAGCGCTTCAATCCTGCGACATATTTCAGCACTTACTTTTCAACGTCATGAGGTCACAGTCCTGTATCTTCACACAGAATTCCAATTCCTCCTGTTTGTTCCTCATGTTATGTGCATCACTGTATGGCATTTGTATTACTGTCCTTTCACATCCTTCTTCTCCTGCTTTCCCTAATCTTTTTCTAGTCCCTTTTTGTTCTATTTTGCATTTTCTCTTTTCATTATTATATTAAAAATAAAAAAAGAATCATTTGTTATTATTGTTGTTTAACCCATACCCTCCAGAGTCACTGAAATCTGTGCTCACTTAGAATCTCTGTCCTTATTTCTCCTAAGACAAAAAATCTGGAGATTAGATTTTATATGTTACAAGGTCCATTGTGTTAATATATTCATGAATGTTCTAGTGGGTGTTAGAAGTGAAACACATATGGCCAGAACTTTCAATCACTTTTAAACTTCCCTGTTGATACTGTTATACAATACAGCATGACCAAAATAGAATGCACTACTTTTACCAGTGATATTTTGCATGTTTAGTTCTTACGGAAATTGAATTACCTATTATCCATTTTCAACTTTTACTCTACAATTAATGAAGTTTTATTTAACTCTTAGTTTGACAAAGTTGTCACAGTAAAACTGGGTAACTACAAGAACAAGATCTTTGTGATGTGTTCCTCTGCTTACATGAAGGCAGGTTATTTTTTATAAATTTCTTAACAGAATAAATCTGAAACTCATTACTGACATTGCTGCATAACTTTCATAAAAACTTATCTTACAGATATTGTAATTATGCCAAGACCATTCAAATATTGTGGTTATTATTCAAACGCTTACTGATAGTATGAAAAATAAAATGTGGTTTCATACAGAATCACATTAACACTGCATAGAGCAACAACATTTGTTCAGAGATGCATTACTTTAAACATTAAGTGTTTTTTAATTGTTTTTACCTAAAGATTGATGAGATGTCTGTTGTATTAAAATTTAGCTCCTAGAGTCACCGGATGAGTTCAGACTGTCACTGCTCTTCAAAGGAACATGGATACAAGGGTTTCTGTTCATGTCAGCTTTGTCAGACAAAGGACTGAAAGGTTTATTTCCAGTTTCATATCTGCTGTCTTTTATTTAAGTTCTTATTGTGTTTTTCAGTCAGAAGAACTTCCTCTTGTACATTTCTTGCTCATTAGAAGATTTTAAGGATCAGAGAATGAAGGTGTTTTGGAAAGTTGTCAATCTTTTCTCTGAAAGTGCATCAATGACCTTTTATTTTGGTATAAATGAGCAGCCATGGTTTTGATTAAGAGCCACACGTTGCTGGAGATGTAAGTTCCTTATCGATCCTCAGGTCAAAGCTTCATAGCTTGTTCTTTTTAACCCTTAGAAATAATTCAATTTGTATGATGCATGAGTCCTGGGTGTTAACAGAGACTGTTTTTATCACCGGGTAACGATCCACTATGTGCATGAATGCTTCGACATCAGTTGTTTCTAATGGAGAGATGATAGCGAATCCCTCAACCTTATTACAGTTAGAGTTAAGAAATTAATGATTTTCAAAGGGAAGACCTCTATGGTGCAATTACAATGATGTGGCTTGGGGATGTTCCATCCCAGAGAGATATCCATGGTAGTTGTAGGTCTGCCATAACTTTTCTGTGAAGAAATCACTGATTGCAATAAGGGTTAGATAGAAATGTTAAGAAGCCATTATTAAAACAGTGGCTTGAGCTGTTATCCTGTGCTGGTTTTGCCTGAGAGAGAGTTAATTTTCTACAGAGTAGCTAATATGGAGCTAAGTTTTCAATTTGTGTTGGAAACAGTGCTGATAATTCAGGGATATTTTAGCTATTGCTGGGCAGAGTAAAAGGTCTTTTTTGCTTCTCATACTGCCCCACCACTGGGCACGATCATGGGGGGGAAGGAGGGCATAAGAACATGGGAGGGTGCACATCCAGGACAGGTGACCCCAAATCACCACAGGGATATCCCACACCATATGACATCTTGTTCAGTATATTAAGCTGGGGGAAGAAGGCAACTGGAACATTCAGAGTCATCGAGTTTGTCTTCCCAAGTCATGGTTACATGTGATGGAGTCTTGCTCTCCTGGGGATGGCTGAACACCTGTCTGCCCATGGGAAGTTTTGAATGAATTTAAATGAGGAAAAGAAAAAAAAATCCAGTATAGAATGACAGAATGTTTCCCTTTTTACATTGCTTTTTTCAGTATAGCTATTAAGTGCATCACATGGCTAGGATGGCTAGTTGCTTTCTCTGCTACTCAGAGCTCAGGACTGTCAGCTCTTCCTGTGCTGTGACTTGCTTCCTCTCTAATTGTTTCTCCTTCTCACTGGTCCTCGCTCTGCTTGGAGCCATCACTAACTTCTCTCCATGGATCTTTATTCTTCAAGTTACTCCTTGTTCTGCCTCATTGCCTTAGATGCTCCTGGTAGTCACGACCATCAGACACCCTTTCCACTGCTTGAGCCACAGCCTCTCTCCAGAGGCACTCTGGCCAACAATTGCATTAACTGGCATTTCCCCTCAATTCAGCTCCAAGGCCTGGATAGCACTGCAGACCAACAAAGTGTGTCAGTGCACCGCATACTTACACAGGTGACTTTCGGTGTCACTTTACAGCTAACAAGAGACTTTTAAACACTATTTTCTATTCTTATTTTTTCTTTCCAGGCTGGACACTTTTTATGACAATAATATAATGTTATGTGCCATACCTTTAACCATAATTACTTGCTCTAGACTTCTATGAACTAATAAAATCAGAAACCTTTCTCCATTTGATGATATGCCTTATCTTTGTTTAAATCAGAAATGGTTCCCTGACACAGTAAAACATCTATGAATATATGTAAAGTCATAATAATCATCTAGACTTGCACACCCATCCTTTTAATTTTTGTCCCCATCTCTATCTTATGTCAACAAATTATTTCTCTATCTTTGCTCCCTCACTCTCCCCACAGATGAAAAGATTAAATCTTTTCATCTGTGAGGACAGACACCTTTTGCCTTAGACTTCAGCCTGCAATAGAGTGGTTACAATGTACTTCTGTACTGTATCTGCACCAGAAGACCTGGGGTTTTGGTATGCTACACAATAGAACCAAACTACAGCTTCTAAGTCTTGTCATTTCATTAGTGTTTCTTTCAAAGACAGTCTCTGTGACTTGTCTTTGGCTAGAGGTCTTAAGAAGAATCTTTGGTCACCTTTGGATAGTTAGCAAAGGCTTTTTTCCACAGAATACTGTGGAAAAACAAGCTGAAAAGAGGCTGAAAGCATTTATAAGAGAAAAATCTATCAGAGACTGCTAAATATCAGACACGGTCTTTGATTCAGGAAGACCCTAATTCACAAAGCTTTGGAAACTAGGAGATCTTAGAACCAAGAGATCTTTATGGTGTTCGCATAATCTTGCCTCACCTTCCAATGTCGGTAACAAGGTAAGAATAGACCTTGACTTGATCCCAAAATTCAGTTATTTATTTCTCAAGTTATGTCATGCATAATGAAGAAAAGCTGTGCAAGCATAGGCTTATGTAAATTTCGATTAATTTATCGTTTTTACTATGGTTACAATTTCTACTTGGAATGTAAAACCTCCTGAGCTGATTTCTGCTATTGAGCTGATACCTATGAGTTGACTATAAGAAACAGGTGCAATGCATGGGAGGGACCAAGGTTTGATTTTCTGTGATTACTTGCAGTACAGAACTATACTTATGATGTCTTTAGGAGCAATGAACTTGCCTGGCTGAAGCTGCCTTTCCTAGGCACACACACCACATGAGTGCGCACAGCTCTGGTCGTTTGAAGATCTTATATCTGCAGTGCAAGAAGGGTGGTCACAGAGTTTATACCATATCTGGTTTATACCATATCTATTCCATCATGAAAGAAAAACAAACTTCAGGCATATGTGGTGGTTTTTGCTTGGCCCAGTTTTTGCCAGTGAATAGGGTGGGGTACAGAGGTGGCTCCTGCATGTCCTGAGTAAAGATTCTGGAAATTTCTCAACAATGTCCAGCAGAGCCAATCTCTGATGGCTCTGAAGATGATGGACATGCTGCTGGCCAAACCTGGGCCAATTAGAGATGTTAGCTACGCCTCTGTGAAAATATATTTAAGAAGAAATCAAAACAATGTGAGCACACACTTCTTTTTATCCAGAGAAGGAGGAGGAGGAGGTAAAAATATGTGAGGGAGAACAACATGGAGGCACCAAGGTCAGTGGAGAAGGTGGGGGAGGAGATGCTCCAGGCGCCGGAGCTGAAAACCCTCTGCCGGCTGTGGTGAAGACCATGGGGGAGCAGGTGGTCCCCCTGCAGCCCATGGAGTCCAGGGGATGCAGAGAACCCCCCACAGCCCATGGGGAGGTGCCCACGCCAGAGGAGCAGGTGGAGGCCTGCAGGAAGCTGTGATCCAGTGGGAGTCCCAGAGACTGAGAGTTGCAAAGGCCTTGCAGGAGAGAGAAAGGCCTTGCTCCCAGGATGGAAACAGCCTGGCCTCGGCTTGGAAATCTGCAACCTGGAGAGAATCTCGGACAGCAGCAATTAGGCGGGGCTGCTCGTGAGATTGGACCCACGCCAAAGAAGTTCGCAGAGGACTGTCTCTCGTGGGAGGGACCCCCTTGGCTAAGTAGAGGACTCTTTCCCCTGACGGACTGACCCTGACCAAAGGAAATCCTCATACCCTGCCCCCACCCTGGAACTGTTGGTTGGAAGGAAGGAGGGAGGGGGTGAGCTGAGGTGTTAATAGGGAGGGGGGTGAGTAGAGAAACAGCATTTGTAGCAGAAGAATTGTGGTGTTGGACCGACTAAGAAAAGCCACATATCTTGTCCCAGCCTGGATCTGTTGGTTGGATGGAGGGAGGGGACGAATAGAGAAACAGTGTTTTGTAGTAGAAGAATTGTGATGGACTGACCTAAGAGAAAAAAAACCACACCCTGCCCCTGCCTGGGAGTTGTTGGTTAGTTGGAAAGGAGGTAGGGGGTGAGCTGAGAAGCGGTGCCTTAGGAGGGAAGGGGGGGGTGAGTGAAGAAACGGTGTCTTGAGAGCTTATTTTTACCTCTGATTTATCCTCTGACTCTGTTAGATTAATAAATCACTTTTTTTTTGCAACTTTAAGTTTCCCGCCTGCTTTCTCGTGCATCCTCCTTATCAGTGATCCTATCTCAACTCATAAGTCCAGTGTTTTGTGTTAGTTTTCCCTCTCCTCTGCATAGCTGCAGCAGGAGAGAGCATAGAGAGCAAACGTCGTAGGTGCCTGGCATTTAGCCAGGGTCAAACCCACGACAACATATCAGCATTACACTCAAATCTGTACTGTATCACTTCAGGTACAGACATTCTGTAAACAGTAGAAGTACCTCTGTAGCATACAGTTACCTGTGTAAACATATTCTATGTCACTTTTAACAGGTTCATGGCAAGGAAAAAGGAAAGCCAAATAGGACAGGAAATTCAAATCAGTGTTTACCACCATTAATCAAATGGTATTATAGGCAATAGGGAAGCAATATGTGAAGTGATGAAAGCACTTTGACAACAAAATGCCTTCCGAACTCCACTCAGGGGAAGTGGTTATTCACAGCAGCAAAGAGGGTAAAACAAAGCAGTTGGGAAGAGAATCTGGGAAGTCTCTCAATGTGTGAAGCAGTATAAAAAAAGGAAAGGGAGATTTATGTAAGGAGAGATTTATGTGTCTAATGGAGAAAAATAAATAAGTAAATACTGGGCAACAACTACACGGAAGAATTGGTGGGTTTGATAAGATGAACTATATGGGTAGGACCTCTATAGTCAGTTTTCAGAATGAATTGGAATGAGAAGAGATGTGAGACTGTGTACACCTGTAAATTAAATGTGTCTGAGACTAAGCTTTTGCAATGAGACCAAAAAACCGTGTCCATACCAATAAATGTTCTTTCTACAAAATGGTAGTCTTATTCAAACTAACCAGTGGATTTAATATGATGTTCATGGCTCATTTAACTTGAGAACAGTGCCCTGAAATTTACTAATACAGTCCTATTTGGGCTTGATAGAATCTGGTCAAGAATTATCATAAAAATATCTGTATCAGCAAAAGAGAGTTTCAGTGTTCAAGAATATCCCTATGCCTAGGTCTGTCCCCCAGCATCACTTAATTTACTAGCAAAGACAAAGCTGGAGGGTAGGAGGATTGACTAATGGGTAATGGGGTGATGTGACCAACAAAGACTACAGTTTCAGTGAAAGTTACTAAAAGTGGAAATGTAAAACATATATTTAGAGCAAAAATACCTGATGAAAAATAAATAGGAAAGCTTAATATTAGCACAAGAAAAAATGTATGTGGTTCTGAAAGGTTTTATTTCCATTTTTTATAACTCTGACAGTGAAAAAGTTAAAAGGATGGATCTTAAACATTTCAGACTTAGGTATATAGACAGATATCTAGAAGAATAAGGAAGAGAAGGATGATAGAAATATGGAAGAAAATATTTAGATTAAAACCTGTTCAGGACACAGAAATGTGATGCAAGCGAATGACATATTAAAGAAAGTCAGAAAAAGCAGGGATGTGGAACTCTGATTTTTCAAAAACATGGTGAAATGATCTCTCAAATTAGAGTCGGAATAAAGGAGTGACTTGCTTGGCATGTGCAAGGCCATGAAATATACAGGAGACAACAGACACATGAGAAGTAAAACAGAAGGAGACTTGAGATGACTGGAAGGTAAAAAGTGCCTTGCTTTAAAAGTAGCCTTTATATGGAGGGCATCGGAATCATTGTATTTTTTAGTTCTCAGCCTCTCACACTGAAATAATTTTTTCTCAAATAGGTAACTATGTGTACTTGAAATCAAGGGTTACGTGTACATCTGGGGTTATGGTCAAATGCTGAACTGTGCTGTCTCTTTTAAAAAGGATGGAGGTGAAATTATCAGTTGAAAGCTCATACATTTGCACTATTCCTATAAATCCTCACTGGTTTTTCCACAGTAGAGAAAACAAAATAAGAAAAAATATTCTTGCCATATCCAGATATATTGGTGGCCATACACAGACAAATGCAAAGAGAGTAACAAGTGAATGCTGGCTCAAAACCTGGTACAGCTCTAAGTCATGTCTGCAACAGGGTCATGTCAAACTCTTCAACCCTCCTTTGAAATAATAATTCAAGTAATTGTGAAAAGCAGAAAAGAAGGATTGTGTTTTAGAATGTTTTTGGAAAACAAATATAATGATCTTCTACTAAATTATTATTCTTTTCCAATTAGAACCTTCTTTTTTCTCCACTTTGTTAAGTTGATAAATTCGTAATATTTACAGTTATCAGATCAAACTCAGCAGGAGGCTCTACTGCTCCAAGTGTTGTAGTGCTTCAAGGAGACTAATATTGCCTCTGAACTTTTCTCAGCCTGCCTTTAGCTTTCATCCAAGACATTTAGAAAGTACAAATCTGCACAGTCATTCATTTCAATAGCATTCTTTTACAGTTTTATTGTACTGCTGCTATGCCTATAACAATAAATACTTCTAAATTACTTGACAATTTTCAGCTTTTTAAGGGGGTTAGTCAAAATCATCTGAACTCCAAGTTCAATTAACATGCTATGAACCTGGCCGAGAGCACACAAAGGAATAAGAGTAAGAATTTTAAAATCATTTGCTTTACAGTTATTCCCTCTGGATAGGCTAAATTAAGCACAGCAGCCACCAAAGTACCCCAGGATTTTCTTTAACCATTTGATTCACCTGCTGTTTCATCAAAAACTGGAGCTTTCCCAACCACTCTGTAGAAGAAGCTCATCACTGTGTTGACAACCCTAAGATCCACATGCTTAGCTAGAATTTGACTCTATAGAAAAGAAAAAGAAAAAGAAAAAGAAAAAGAAAAAGAAAAAGAAAAAGAAAAAGAAAAAGAAAAAGAAAAAGAAAAAGAAAGTAGAAGGTTAGAAACTAAACACTGGAATTTAAATGCCGCCATTCTCATTTAATGGCCAAAGAACAATTTGCAGGATTAAAAAAAAAAAAGAGCTTTTAAACTTTCTCAAGGTTGCTTTTCACATTTCACAAAAGTAGAGTTTATAATGAGAAACAAACAACTATATCAATGATGAAACAATATAATGAATAATACCAACAAGTGAGGCCCAAGAGAGTTGAAAAGGAATCCTAGGAGGGTATGTAGACTCATATTAAGAAAAGGGTATATCCCTGACTTTCTGGATTGTTTATAAAGCTATTTTTTTAACGGCCTTTTTTCTCATGTTCCCTAACTAGATAACTCTAGTGATAGACTGCTGACAACATAGAAGTACTATACCCCGTTTCCATTCAAACACTGATATTTAAAATGCTAACAGAAAAGATGCATGAAATAAAAGAATTACTTTCTATGTTTCTTCTTAAAGCTCATACTCTCAAGTCTGTAAAAATAACCACTACTACTTTTAAATTATTTTACAGAGATAATTTCTGACAGTTTCTCACTTTCAGAGCATATAGAACCAGGATATTCAAGAGATGTTTGCAAGAGCAGCTGAATGGTGAAGTCAGTGATATAAAGCTGCAACACATATTGAGTCAAACTGTTGTAGTTTAAAGGAACTTCCAGACAAGAGGTTCACATATCACTACGTGGAAATCATTTTTAGAAGTAGTTGCTGGCATCAACAAGAAGTATGTGAAATATGACTACTGATTAGTCCAAAGAATGAACTACGGTATTAAAGCATCTGACAAATTCCAAGATCTATACCACGTCACATATATTTACTGAGATAAACTGATGATTGATAGAACAAATTATATTCTTCTTGCAATTTCAACTGCCCTTTGGCACTTCATGCACATTAATCTTCATTAAGGTGTGGTATAGCATCAAATCTTTAAGCAACTGCCAAAATCTTGCTGTATTTTCCTATTAAAAAATCACCTTGCTACCTTGAATGCTAAGAATGAAAAAACCCAAAGATATAAAGGCTGCAGGGAAAAAACAAGTATCTCCCTTGACAGAAGAATTATTAGGATTTTTTAGTATTTTGTTGGGGGGTTTCCCCAACAGAGGTTTCTTACAACCTCTTGAATACAGTCATGAGATTTACATTTCCTTTAACTCAATGTACCCCTATTTCTTCTGAATTTCAATGGAAAGATACGAACCTCCACTCAAATACCTCAAAATTCCCCAAAAGAATGTGTGAAATGGAAACAAAAGATGGTAAAAAGTTTCATGTTTATTTACAGCAGATATAGCGGAACAAGTATCAGTGTCTGCTCTACCAGTTTTTCATTTCTCCTAAGAGTTATATGGATTAAGAGTCTGGAATAGTTTTGCTCACAGCTCTTGCCTCATTTTTTATACACAAATAGTAAAAGCAAAGACAAGGGAAATATACAAATAAAACCCCCAAATAATAAAAAAAAGCCAGGCACTGATCTAAAAATTAAAATATTAATTTCGTTACTTTGGAAACACATAACGAAAAACTGGATAAGGGTAGCAATTAACATCAGTCAGAAAAGTGAGGACTAGAGTTACGGTTAAGGTTCAGGGAGCTGCAAAGCCTACAGCTCCAGAGACATTGGGGTTGCAAAAGGTGTGCCAAGGGGAGCACGGCACTGCAACAACACCGTTCCCCCTCCACACCTTTCCCGTCTGGCTATCCCTGGTGCTGTGCCAGTCAGCCTCACCCCTGCCTTTCTGATTATTATTTTGAGTCTACTACGAAAATCTTTGAGTAGGTACATAGTATATTTATATCATGTAGAGTATGTGATTCTTTTTTACATTGCTGATTTTTTGCTTACTCTAAAGAGAAATCATCACGTGTTTTATTCAGAGGAAATCCTTTTATTTTCCCAGTAATTGTTATCCTTCAGCATGGGCTGGCACATATAACTAAACCTTGTCCTACTTTTATGTTCTCTATTTCTTTTCTGTGTTTTTACAGCCACCTTTTTGAATTTTTTGCAGTATCTAAATGCCTTAACAGAATAAATTTTTAGTATTACTGTAATTCCTTTTCAGTTAAGGAATATTTAAGTTTTACCTAGGCTACATTATATTCCATTTCCTGTGGTTCAGAGACCTGGCTTACCATTCAAACAACACAGTCATATCATATTTAAGCACTCCTGGACTGTTCTTTTGTTTTCATAACACCAACAAATTTTAACTTGTTCATCTAGTTTTACTTTCTCAACATGGATGTACACACCAGTCCCTTTTGTTCTTCCTTGTGTTAGGATCTCCTTATGAAAGCCAATGGCTTTTGCTTACTACAGGTGAGTACATAACACAATAATAGCACGTGTGTTGGTACTACTCTTACCCTAAATCTTTACATATCCCCAACACTGTATTCAGCAATACACTTACAGAGACACGTAAGATATATTGTACAATACTTTTGTGGACAGAGACACAATGCAGTGGTAATGCCTATTAAGTCATTAGGAAATAAATCAGGGAATAAACTGAGGAAAACATTTTCACTAAGGATGCAGTAAATTTCATCTTTAAAATCAATAATTGTTAATGCATTCCAAGTTTGGCTTTTATTTGACACTATTTCTTCATTGCTGTTTCTTTGTAACACTTGTTCCTCCCTAATGTTGCAGCTCTCTCTAGACCAATTTTTGATTTCTTAGGTCCAGAAATTACGATAAAAATGATTTTGCAGATAATGAAACCAAATCATAATTTTAGCCATTCCGGTGCTTAACAAAATGAAGGCTCTTGCACAATCACGTCTTTTTTTGCATCAAATCCTGAATGACAATTACAGGTAGATGCACCCATGAAATCACTGGTTTACTTACAAGTGCTAAACTCTGTCCCCAGAGGACGGAAGCTTAAAATAGCGGAAAGAGTAAGGTTAGGAAAATGTACTTGGACAGTGCCAAACATATAGAAAATGTCTCTGAATCCCAGGTTACTTTAGAAATCAAATGCTGCTATTTGCTAAATGATTACTGCTGTCCAGATAATAAAATTTCAGTTTGTTCTCCAGACTCCCTTTTGACTAGGGAATACTCTGGCTTTGGTGAGGTACTGTTCATTTGAGAAAGCTCTTAGCTTTTACCTACTGTTCATGTTTTCAGATTCATGTAGAGGGATAGAGGTTAACTTGCAGTATTTGGTATTTTCCAGAGCAGTATTTCACATATGTTTGCATTTTTTTATCATACCTTCTAATCAGTTTTGTAAGTATGAAATCAGCAATAGATGTGAAGAAGGTAAAGCAGAAAGGCCAGAATAAAAAGAAAACCACTTAAAATACATTAAAAATATCCTCAGTTTCCGAATGTAGAAAGATGTATTTATTTTTACACCCTATATTATACAGCTCATAATGATGTTTTGCAACCTAAAGATCAGATATTTCACCTTTGTATCCATCTCTTTCTGTGTAGCTTAAGAAAAAAATAAGTTAAGTTTGATAATTTTAAATGGAACTTTTAGAAATGTGTGCCTTTAAAGTTAAGTTATAGAAGAACAAAATTAATCTCATAATTGAGGGAGACTGAGATGAATACAGAGTCATCGGAATATTCAGACTGTGGCATCAGTCACTTTTTCCTTCTGAGTAAAATAAAAAGTTCTTTACATTATGGCAATCATGAAATGTAGGAAGTGTAACAAGAGGAAGTGCTGGATTCTGCACCTGGGACGGGGAAACTCTGATGGTGTGGACAGACTGGGTAATGAGAGGCTGGAGAGCAGTGCCAAAGAAAGGGACCTGGGTGTCCTGGTCTATGACAAGTTGACCATGACTCAGCAGTGCCCTGGCAGTCAGGAGGGCCAACCCTGTCTTGGGGGGCATCAGGTACAGCATCGCCAGCCAGGCAAGAGAGGGGTTTGTCCTGCTCTGCTCTGCACTGGGGCGGCCTCACCTCGAATGCTGGGGGCAGCTTTGAGTACCACAATATAAAAAAGACATTAAACTGTTAGAGAGTGTCCAAAGAGAGCAATGAGGGTGGTGAAGAGCCTGGAGGGGAATCCATGAGGAGTGGCTGAGATTATTTGGTCTGCTCAACCTGGAGAGGAGGAGACTAAGGGGAGACCTCACTGCAGTTAAAGCTTCCTGTTGAGGGGAAGAGGAGAGGCAAGTAAACTCTTCACTCTAGTGACCAGTGACAGGACTCCAGGAAATGGCATGAAGCTGAGTTGGGAGAGGTTTAGGTTGAATATTAGGAAAAGGTTATTCACCCAGAGAGTGAAAGCACTGGATCAGGCTCCCCAGGTCACTGCACCAAGCCTGAGAGAGTTCAAGTGTTTGGACAGTGCTCTTGGGCACATGGTGTGCACATGGAATCTTGAGGTGTCCTGCACAGTGGTAGGAGTTGGACTGGAGGATCCTTTCCAACTCAGCATGTTCTATGATTCTATATATACAGTTTTAAAGAATTTAAAACCTAGGGGTAAAAAAATAGAAAGTAACTGTCAGTTCACTCTCAAGGGCTGAGCTATCTTATCTTCTTGGCTGTGGTGCTACAGATCTACGGATCTATGGAATCGCTAGGTACTCATTTTGTTTCTGTATTATTTTTTTCTGTCTATCTTTTTGTGTTATTTTATTAAACTTAACACCTTTTATATCAGTATACACACAGGGCTTGGGCTATGTCATTCCTGTCAGTAAATGGCTCCACAGAGTTTGGCATATACATTGTCATACACTTCCTGCTGCTTTGACTCCCTTATTACCAAAAGACTGTTGGTAGAGGGATGTTAAGTATGGACAAGAATGTGGTAGCAAGTATTACTGACAGTCATGCCTGAAAAATAAATGGAATATGCCCAATTTAAATGGGCAATACTGTCAGAAGTCTGGCTGAAAATTGTTTTCATTGTTGAAACAACCAAAAAACAGGACTAGATTGTAGATTTGTATTTCCTAATACTAACTTTTAGTGAAAAATTAATCCCACATTCAAAACTCCCAGTGACTTTCTAAAATTACTGCAACTACATTCACAAACTGATTTTTCTGTTCCACAAGCATATTTTCAAATAATACAGGAAATGAGAAACATGCAGCAGAATCACAATAGGTTGCCTCCAACAGCTTTTCTAGTTGTGCTAATGTTGTTCTCTTCCTGGCTTGTGATACACTATAATGAAGCACGACAGTGTTTGGCAGGATCTTGATCCATATAAGATATGGCAGATATTCTTATCCAGTTAACTAACAGTTATGTTAATGCTGGGATCAAAAGGAGGTCAAAAGAGGGACATAGTGTCCTTTGGTTTCCTTAACAAACCTAACAGTTTTATTTCAGTCTTGCCATAACACCCTCTCTGGACAAACATTTCAAAACTATCCCACTCTGAATGTAAATCTAATTAATGGGCAGACAGTCAAATTAATAATAGCCGCATTACAAATATACTCATTTATTTGTAGAAGCCATTGTAAAGTGGTAGGAAAAACATACATGGATAAAGACAGAATATGAACTTTTGGAAAGAGCTTCAATTGCTGCATTTTTAAGTGTTCACAAGTGTTGAAAATGTAAAAATTTATGAACTAAAATATGAATTTTTGCTTTGGAAAAATCTTCATTCTCTGTGTATTGTGCCTGGCAAAACACTTTTGAGTTATGAGGGAAGTGATATAACTATGATTAAAAACAATCAAAGTGTCCAAATTTCTTTTCCTCTGGCCACAAGAGTTGCATTCTTAGCTGCATATCAATCCACTTATTGAGAGAGGGAAGATTTTTCTCTTGCCCCTTCTTTCCAGAAGTTTTTCAGAGAAATTGGAATCGTGGTTTTAATTCCCACTGCCTGAGGAAGCCACTAACAAAGAGAAGTGCTTCAGCTGCAATGCTACTTTGAGGGCATGCAATAATTGTCACTGGTGATTGTATTTCTGAGTTGCATTTCATAATAGGCTCGGGTACCACCCAAATGGTTTGGTACACACCTTCTGGAACATATTCAGAGGTCAGGCAATACTTTGCATTTCTGGTGATTTTTTTGTCATTGTATTTCTAACATTTCCCATTATATGTCTTTTAGTAGCACTTGTGTATGGTATTATTCCTCATGTTAAAATATTAATTATTTTTCTATCTAATTTCCAAGAGTAAGAAGGCTGAATTCCTACAATCACTGAATAACAGCAACAAAAGCACCCTAAAAATCTTTCTCTAAACAATTTTCTAACTCTAGGAATAGAGCAAATATAAATCATTTGGTACTTTATGGTATTTCACAGCAGGAAAACATTGCTACTGTCAAATAACTAGACAAAGTTAGAATATGAAACACGAACCCTAACAGTACTGGAGATACATGCTAGTATTGCAAGTTGTATGCCAGAGGGTTTCCAGAGGCTACTACATTCACTATAAGTCTTTCTGGTGACAGATTTTCTGTTCTGCTGACATTTCCTTCATCTATGTGTTTCTATGAGTATTAACCGAACCATTTAAATGGGGATCTAAGTCAATATCAAGTTACATGATCAATGACATTGCAAATTTTAGTGGTACATTTACTTGAAGTTGTAGAGGTTGACACTGAGGTTGAAGCACTCCTTCTTAAGACAGATTCTCATTAACTTTAGTGGTTAGTAGTTTCTATATCAAGTTTTCAAAAATTTCAATTGCTAAAAGCTGCAGGAATATTATACAGGAAAAGCTAACTATACCAATGTGACATCTTTTTGGCTTGTATAAAATTTAGGACAATGAAATTCCAATCCCTGCCTAAGACCTTCCACATGACAGTGACAGTATATAAAATAACTGGAAATTATATACAAGTATGCATTTCAGAAATACAAATTATTACAAATGCTAGATCAAACACTAGATCCAGAGTTCATTCAAATGTTACTTGAAATGTGGATCCAAATATTATGTCTTGTGTACATTTAAAGACAGAACTTATAGGGAATTCTAAGTGTTCTTAATCCATTGTGGTTCACTGTGGTAAACTGTCCCCACATTCCCTCCTACAACATGCCACTTAGTAGTTTTTTGATGTTACTGACACAGGAAGGAAATTCTAAATCAGAACTTTCAACTAAATATTACTCCAATTTTAAAAAGCCACACAAGGCTTTGTAAGCATGAAACGGTAACCGTTCACACAAGATGCAATGTTGTTCCCTTTCCTTAAGTATTTCACTTCAGAATGTCTCCCCCCATAAAAAGAAAAAAAGAAGACATATTTTACTTCAGCCTAGTCTTTCCTCCTAATAATCTTCCTGGAAAGGAAACCACGGAGAAAACAGGATTTCACTTTTTCAGACTTAGTTTGAAAAATATTGTCATAAAACAAGGGAAGACACAACTCCCAGCCAGAAGTATCTGTTGCCAAAATGCCAGTCCAAGAAGAAATGTATTCGCAATTTTGAAGATTTACAGAGTAAATTTAAAAAATATGAAACTAATGTAAGTGAGGATTGAACAAGGATAGCACGAAACTAAGAAAATGGACAACTAAGAGGATTGGCATTTCCTCCCTAAATTCATATGGATTTAATTATTTTTTAAAGATGTTTCTTGAGACTGTTAGCAATTCTGATTCACTTTGTAGTTAGCTGTTTTTGCAGTGATAAAAGTCGGTACAACAAAATATTTCCTACAGGAAAAAATGAGCAAACAGGATCTGCCAGGAAACAAGCACCTCTATTCAAAACTAAAATGCAAAAAAAATATTTTGAATACAGAGAATATTACATAAAATAGATATTCCAGCCTAATTTGTTTGGATCACAAAGAAAATGAAAACTTTTCTAATAGTACAGCTAACAGATGACAAGATCAATATCCATTCTACAGATATGTGCACCACAAAAGTATGTGTACATATATTTGCACTATTAGAATCTTATCTTAACCTTTTTCCAACTCTTATGACGTTGAATTAAAAAAATAAAAAGGGAAAGGAAATTAATCTCTTGGCTTGATGGCACGGAAAGGTAAAATTTTGACTTTGCCAATTTATCTTGCAACTGAATAAAATAAAATGTCATAGCAAATTTATTGAACAAATATTCTGAAATGAAAAGTCACAGTGTTTTATCAAAGAAGGTCAGTTAAAACATTTTGACTTTATTGAAACTATTTCAGCATTCTTTAAAGAAATGTTATTGAAACCTAGGTGTTTTAATTCTAATGAGGTGATATTCTTCAATGAAAACAGTATTACCTCAGAACATTTTATAAGACTTCATTTTTTCTTTCCCATCTGATACACGTGTACATTTGAAATTAACATCTTAAAACAGGAGTCACAAAAATGTTTTATATTGGCATAAAGTTTTGCTTCCATGGGAGGTGTCATGTTTTAAGTCCAGCTGGAAACTGAGCACCACAGATCTGCTCCCTCGAACCCCTTCTCCCTCCACTCCAACCCAGTGGAATAGGGAGGAGAATTAAAGTAAACTTATAGGTAGAGATAGGGAGAGTTTAATAGGTAAAGCAAAAGCCACACACACAAGCAAAGAAAAACAAGGAATTAATTCACTGCAGCCCCTAGGCAGGCAGGTGTTCAGCCAGGAGAGCAGGGCCCCATCACATGTAATGGTTACTTGGGAAGACAAACACCATCTTAAAATGTCCCCCACAGTTGCTCTTTCTTCCCCACAGCTTTATGTACAGTGCATGATGTGCCAGGGTTTGGAATAACCCTTTGGTCAGTTGGGGTCACCTGTCCTGGCTCTGTCTCCTCCCAGCCTCCCATGAACCCCCAACTTTCTTACAAGTGTGGCAGTTTGAAAAGAAAAAAAGGCTTTGGATCTGTGTAAACCCTGCTCAGCAATAACAAAATCATCTTTATATTATTCAGCACAAATCCAAAGCACAGCCCCATACCAGCCACTGCAAAGAAAATTAACTCTGCTCCAGCTGAAAGCAGCGCAGAAGGAGGTGGGGATACTAAGCTACCATACATTTCACAAGCTACATACATGACTACTGCATCACATCAAGAGATTTGTTTCGAGCAGGGTCACAGAAGAGTGACAGCGAATTTAACCCTACTTCAGACCATACCCTATTATAGCCAATTGTATATTATTTTTCCCAACTGCAAAATGTAAAACAAATGTAAAATGAGAAGAATAAGGGCACCTACTATGACACCCTGCTTATCACTGTCTTGTCTGTATAAATTACACTCAGAAGAGCTTTTCAAATTTATCTTGCTTTTTAAGAATATCCCACCACAAAAATATTTTGCAACTAGCACTGAATTAAATCCATTGTGCTTTCCTGTGACACTGATGAAGGAATTGTGTGCTATGTTTTCATGACAAACACATCATTAGAGTACATACATTTAAGCTGATTATTTTATTCGGCAAGAAGGGACATTAGGGTTAGAATGATACAAAAGCACAAATCACACTTGATATTTCCCAAATACCAAGCTTTGTGTGATCCAATCAAGATTTCATCAAATGTTTTATTAAACTCAGTCACGCGAGCCTTGCTGAAGCCAGATGATCTCTTATTATCAACTAGGAGTAAATTACATTCATTTTTGAACTGAATTTCAATGACACCCGTCCTAAAATACTTGGAAGCTAGAAGGGGGTTAACTTATAAAACCACAAAATTGCTACTGTGTCTTTCCCTAGAAATTAAATGGCAAGCAGAGGAAATCAGCATTGTAAATATTACGGATCACAACAAAATGGAAGAGTATGATGGTAGAAATATGCGGTATGATCACTAACAACTAAAAGGGATTCACTTTGATTTACTCCTCATTTGTATTACAAAAAGTATCCTTTTAATTACAAGACAAACAGTAAGAAAAAGATTTCTGACTAGGAAGTTAAATCACATGTTAGTAAACAGCATAAAAAATACTGCATGTTTCCTCCATATTCAAGCTACATATTTAATCTTTATATGTAAGATGAACAGGGGAAAGACCTAAATATCCATATTCAAAAGTATGAATGAGCCTCCCATTCAGACGGTGAGAAAAAGAATGCTGAAAAAAGAAGTTTCTGCAGCAGGCCTTCCTAAAATGGATCTTATGTTAACAGTAACATGTGCTAGATGAGGAGTATCAATGGTAGAAATAGGCTTGCTGCCCACTGAACCCCTAATTCCACACCTGAGGTATGCTGAGGTTATGAGGACTCTCATTACCTGAAGATAAAATAATTTCTAATCAAGGGAGTGAGGGTATTTCTAAGCTCTGTAATGTGCACTCCAGAACTGGAAATCATGTCATTAATTTAGCTGAAAGTACAATTGTAAGAATCCTACTTAAAAAAAATTACCTTGGAAAGCACAGACCAATGCAGGTGGTAGGGATCCAGCTCTCTGAGGTATGTGCGAGGGCAAACCTGGTTCTTACCCGTCATTGTCTGCTCATGTCTGTGAGTAGACAGCCTGGTTTTCATCACTCCATTCACACCAATTTAACCTCTTAGCAGGCACAGGTAATGCACAACTGCACACTCAAGCCACACGTCGGTCAGGTAAAATAATGTATTTACAATTGTTTCCAAAACCAGCCGATTACGCTTAGCTTGGCATACTGCACTGGGCATACCTGGCAGGGTGGGCATAGCAGGGGGCTGCAGGGTGGCCTGTTTAGAAGGGGACACAAACCACACTGTGCTGGTATTAGGAGGAGAAGGAGGGCCAGGGATGTGAGGAGGCACCAGGCAGCAGCTCTTGGGGAAGACCTGTGGGGGAGAAGCATTTGGAGGCCATAGCAGGAGATGCGCTCTAGGGAGGAGGCACTTCATGCAGAAGAGGAATACCCCAATGAACAGTGGCCTGCACAAGACCCATGGGGACACAGGGACACCCCCAACGTACTGCAGCCCATGAAGGGCTCTTGCTGGAGGCTGCACACTCAGAAGCACAGGGGAAGGGGGATGCCCGATAGAGAGCAAGTAGCCGCGGTAAGAAACTCTTACACATGCCTCCAATTTCCTGCGTGGCGCATTCAAAGGAAGTGGGATGGTCTGAGTTTAACCCACAGTGAAAACAAAGAAGCTGATAGAAGAAAGGGGTCAAGAGAGACGCTCTGCTTAAGCTGAGCCTAGGAAGTGGAGGAAAAAGGTATTTAACTATTTATGTCTTCTTTTTTCCCTCAGTTATAGATCAGTGATTAGAAATTTATATTAACTGGGAATGAATTAACTAAATGGAAGTTCCCTGAGGCAAGACTGTTTTTTCTGCAACACATCCATAAGTTCTTATATTTTTATGGGAGTTTCACTGTCATTCAATTGTTAAGATTCATCAGGCAGAGGATACAAAACTGCATTATCAGCTTAATTATTACCATCAGTCTTCCACTGGAAGAGGTCTGATTTAAAACTACTTTAAAATGTATACTCAAGTGAAACTTATGGCCCTGATAACCACAGCAGATGTTCAGGACTGTTTGCTCTTCATTCTTTTTGTTTATATTATTTGGAATGGTTTTACATTTTTACAGTGGATACAAACTGGGAAGTTTGTATCTTACTTCTCAAATACCAGAATGTACGCAGCATCACATACTTCCAGTACTGTGTTCAATTGGAAATTTAGGCCTGGCACTAATTTGGAAATTGACTGCAAGGTATGAAAAAGAAGTAAATGTCTGACTTGAAATCGTATTATTAATGAGTGGCTGATAGGCCACAAAACTTTTTCTATCCACTTACACTACGTCATTCAAGTAGTGAAGAATAAAGCAGTCATTCTGATCCTTACTACAGTATAACCCCTCTTAGATATGACTTCCTAAAGCATAGATCTTTCCAAGACTGACACCTCAGTAGGTTTAGACCTCAGCTTCTATAATAATCAAATACGGAAATTACAGCAAGTTGACAGGAAAATAGCGAGGAAATAATCATTGATTAAAAAGAGGTCAGGACAGTGCAGTTTCTCTCAATACTGATTAAAACAAACAAACCAAATATTTCATGGCATTTGGGAACCAAAATTCTTTCCTTTTCAAAATGCAAAGAGTCTAATTAGACAACCATATGAAGAAACAGATGCATAATTTGCTGTTGGATAGAAATTACATAACAGTAAAATCACATTGTGAATTTCTAGTGTCAAAATTTTGCCAATATAATCTTATTACTTCCGTCTTCGTCAGGGAAGATTGAGAAGTCCTAACACATCATTAACCAAACTTTCCAAATATCTCCTTTTATGACCAGGTGATCCACCTGGTGGATGAAGGGAAGGCTGTGGATGTTGTCTGCCTGGACTTCAGCAAAGCCTTTGGCACTGTGTCCCACAGCATCCTCCTGGAAAAGCTGGCAGCCCACGGCTTGGACAGGTGCACTCTTCACTGGACAGTCAGGCCCAGAGAGTGGTGGGGAATGGTGCTGCATCCAGCTGGGGACCAGTCACTAGTGGTGTTCCCCAGGGATTAGTGCTGCGGCCAGTCCTATTTAATATCTTTACTGATGATCTGGATGAGGGGATTGAGTCCACCATCAGTAACTTTGCAGCAAGTTGGATGTGAGTGTCGATCTGCTGGGGTGAAGGAAGGCTCTGCAGAGAGACCTGGACAGACCAGATTGATGGACTGAATCCAACAATATAAGGTTTAATGAGACCAGGTGCTAGCTCTTGCTCTTTGGCCACAAGGACCCCCTGCAATGCTACAGGCTGGGGACAGAGTGGCTGGACAGTGGCCAGGCAGAAAGGGACCTGGGGGTGCTGACTGATGACAGACTGAACATGAGGCAGCAGTGTGCCCACATGGCCAAGGAGGCTAATGGCCTCCTCCTGTATTAGGAATAGTGTGGCCAGCAGGACCAAGGAAGTGATTCTTACCCTGTATTTGGCACTGGTGAGGCTGCACCTTGAGTATTGTGTCCACTTCTGGGCCTCCCAACTTATGAAGGATATTGAGATGCTCGAATGTGTCCACAGAAGGGCAAAAGGGCTGGTGAAGGGTCTGGAACACAAACCCTATGAAGAAAGGCTGAGGAGGCTGGGTTTGGTTAGCCAGGAGAAAAGGAGGATCAGGAGATCATTCTACAGCTCCCTGAAAGGAGGCTGTAGCCAAGTGGGGGTCAGTCTCTTCTCCCCGGCAATCAGCGACAGGACAAGAGGACAGTCTTAAGCTGTGTGTCCTGGGGTGGTATAAATGATATTTTGTATTCCCTATCATTTGTATGTTTGACCAGAAATATGGTCCGGTAGCTTTAACTGTGTCCTGCAGCCAAGAGAAGCTCTGCCAGTGCAGGATGTTTTGAAACTCTTCCCCCCGTCTATTCTACAGGGGAGTGAGAAGGAAGGGACACTGGGTTTTTTTTTGTTTGTTTCCGTCAATTGCTGCTGCTGGTTGCTGCTGCTAGTGGTGTAGCTGCTGCTTGGGTTTTTTTTTAATTTTGTTTTTTCCTGGGATTGTTTTTTCGTTGTTTTTGGACCTTTTTTCTTCTGCTTGCTTTCTCGTCTGAGAACCTGAGGAGCCCCGGAGGACAGTGGACGAGAGTCGTCCAGGGAGCCACCGGAGCAACTCCACCCGGCCCCTCCAGGGTCCCCGGAAAAGGGAAGCTACGCCTGAGGAAAAGGACACTAAAGTTCATCAGCTGTTTATTCAAGTTTAATGACCCTTTTTTCCCTTTCCCCTTCCACGGTGTGGTCTGTTAATTAAACAGTTCTTTTCCCACTTTCAGCTGATATATTCTGTTGTTGTAAGGGAAGGGGTGTCAAAAATCTTTGCTGTGAGGGAGGTGTTTTATTCAGAACACTTTCCACCTAGGAAAATTTTCTCTAATCTGAGACACTGTGCTAGGTGAAGTTTAGGCTGGACATTAGGAAAACATTCTTCACAGAAAGAGTGATTTGGCATTAGCATGGGCTGCCCAGGGAGGTGGTGGAGTCACCATCTACAGAGGTGTTTAAAATAAGACTGGATGTGGCACTTAATGCCGTGCTCTGCTTGACAAACTGGTGTTAGGTTATAGGTTGGACTCGATGATCCCAAAGTTCTTTTCCAACCTAGTTAATTCTGTGATTCTGTGAGTCTGTGAAATAAATGGGAAGACCTGGAAGTCCTGACAAGGCATGTGATCTTTTACTGTTTGGAAATGCTCAAAGCCTTAGATGAGAATCTCTTCACAGATAGGCAGTATCAGTCTATTACTGTTCTTAACATGGGATATGGCTAGAAGGTACTCTCATTTGTCTTTTTAGGTTTTCTTACTATATTGTCCTAAAATATTAGAAGACTTAACACAGCATAACCTCAAACTGGGATACTGTTATGAAAATAGACTGTTTATCCATGACAAAAAAATTCCAATTCTATATGTACCCAAAGGTAAGGATGATTTGGGTTGGAAGGGATTTTCTATAGATCATGAAGTCCAACCCCCATGTTGCAGGCACAGACATCTTCTATTAGACCAGCTTGATCCCCATCCTGCCTAACTTGAATGCTTCCAGGGATGGGGCATGGGGCATGGGACATCCACAATTGCTCTGAACAGCCCCTTCCAAGGTCTTAACACCTTTATTGCACAGAATTTCTTCCTTATACCCTATCTAAATCTATCCTCTTTCAGTTTAAAACCCTGTGTCCTGTCACTACAGACCCTGATATAAAGTCTTTTCCCATCTTTCTTATAAGCCCTTTTTAAGTGTTGAAAGATTTCAGTAAGGTCTTCCCAAGCTTCTCTTTTCCAGGCAGGACCTAGAAAGATCCTAGAAAATGTCTGCTCTGTGCAATAGACTGGTTTGAATGATGGGTTTTTTATTTGGTTTTTGCGTTAATTTTTTTAAATGTTGCTAATAGTTTGACAAAACACTGTGAACATCTTGACTCTTTTTTGTTCCTTCAGGGATTAAATGAGGAAGTCAACAAGTAAAAGCTTAAATCGACTTAGCTCACTTAAATATGAGTTTGTCATTCTTCCCTGATGATAAGAATTCCTCTAGATATTATGATAAAGGTATAAATATTGACTAACAGCCTTTAGTGAATGTGTGAGTCCTTCAGTGACCATTGAACTGATGTGAAAAAGATAATTTTTTGGGCACAGAAGATTCCCAGAAAGTTAAATCTGGGTAGTGGTAGCACTTCCACTGTGCCAGGATGAGGGGTAGGCAGCAGGGTGGAAAGAAAGCAGGCCACTCAGTGGACCTGACACTGAAGCAGATGGTGCAGGGTCTCATATTCTGTGTGGGCACTCAAAATACTGGGTACAAATCTTCTGAAAGTAGGTGAAGTAATATACCCACTCTCTATCAAGAATCGTAAATTCTTAGTTTTCTTATGCTCACTGTTGGCCAAGTTCAGTTTGTTTTATCATTAGAGGCAAAGGTTTATAGAGTAACTCTCAACTTATGGTTGAAACCCTAACTAAACGTGTGCTACTAAACCCAAGTTCCCTACTATGGAAGTGCCTTTTGTTTGTTTTTAGCAGAAAATCTGAGCAAAAGATAAAGATAACACATCACTTCTGGCAAAGAAAGGTGGCTGCATGTCACAGATGCAACCTGCTATTTGTGGCTAAGTACATGAAACAGAATTAGTTCTGTTTGCCTGACAATGTTAGAGGGTCCATATCCTATGTATTTCTGAATTCCACACTTTGAATTTGTAAAGCATACAAAATACAAGCAAATGTGTTTCATTCAAGGCACAGCTATATATATATATATATATATATATATATATATATATATATATATATAATATTTTTTCCCTTCTTTTTAGCTTTAACAGAAAGAAAATCAGGTTCAGGATAGAATTTAACAAGAAATATTTCCATAAAATTTTCCTAAAACTAAGACACTATCAAAAACATTCGTTCTGGAGCTGTCATTTCTGAAGAGAAGCTTCAGTTATGTGAAGTGTGGAACCTATCTGAAGTGATTCTGATATGATCTGAAGTGCTGCAGATGCTGTATGTGCTTCAGTAAATAAGATGCAAAACACTGATTAAGATCATTTCTGTAATTTCAATTCTTTTTCTTTGTTGCTTTTCAATGTGTTATAATCTCTTTTGTAAGTTATGATGAGACAGTCTCAATCATCCCCTTTTTTGTGGTCACAGAAAATATGACAAGGGAAAGTCTAGATTTTGAGTTTCTGCTAACAGAAAAATCTGTTTTGAAAGAGTCACTTTGCAATATAAATCCATGAAGTGTAGGAGATCACTGATTTATTTTATTTCATGTAATGGAAACACATCTGTGGAAACAGCAAATTAAGTTGTGATGAGGCCAAGCACCCTGAGGAGTCAGAGAGAAGGATGGTTATTAAGCAAGGAGCAGTTAGGAAGCAATCATGCTGCCCTGTCTTTCTGTCCATATAAGGCATTTCAGCCTGGCTCTGGAGCAGCCACCTCATCCCAGTGGCTGAAGAAACCACCAGCACGCTGAAGCCGCTTCTGTTTAAACACCGAGATCAGGTTCACAGATGAATCTTTCCAGTGCAGACTGGAACACTTAAATGGAGTCTTAAATTTGTCTCTTTTCTTCTTGTACCACCCTTGGACATCCACTGACAAAAAGCTTTTCACTTCTAAATCAAACAAAATCTTTTAAGAATGACAAAACTACTGATTGTGCTATATGTAGGTCTGATCACGATACCCCTGATATCAACAACAGTTTGGCAATTTAATTTCAGTGGGAAAATTAGTTTGATTAAACAAAGGACATTAATAAAAGTAGGCTGTTCTTAGTGGGGTTTAAAATAAGGCAAGTAATCTGTTTCAGTGATAAATTCTAAGGAAACCTAGGTACTGGGGCGAGCACTACATAATTTAAATCCTGTATTTGTTAAGGTACAAGGAGATGTTTTTTGCTTTGTTCATCAGAACAGAAGATTACAGAAGTAATTCCGCTGTTGAAAAAGAAAAAACTAGAGAGAGAGATACGTTACTCCCAAATTAAACTCGATAGGAAATTGGTCTGGGAGGAGGTGTACAGGTGGAGAAATCAAAAGAGAAAGTAAAAATGCAAAATTTTATAAGGAGAAAAGATCTAGAAAGAAAACAGCATCCTTTCATTTATACATTATTATATTTCTTTCTAATGCATATAGGAAGTTCTGTCTGAGAAGACCATCCCTTTTATAGAAAGGCATTCTTTGAATTATCATAATTGTAGTCAGGCTTTTGATCATAACATATGATCCTACCCACCTCAGGCAGCCAAGCTTACAGTTTTATTTCCAAATATGATCCAAGAAAAAAGTTCATAAACTAATTCTGATACATGTTGATGTTCTCTGGCATATACTGTCTGACTAATCATCTTCCAACAGAGACAAACAGTTCTTAACTCTGGTTTACCTGGATACTTAAGCACAGAAAGAACTGTCTTGCCAAAGTTTTGCAGTGTAGACAGGAAAATACCAGGAAATCTGGCTAAGGCATACTTAGAAAAAGACCCAGTTAACTCACAGAAGACGGGTAAGTGTTATCTTTACAGGAAAAATTTATATTTCCAAAATAAATAGAAAGTATATTACTTCTTTTTTTTCAGATTTTCAATTATATTTACTGGAAAGCAGCACTAGCCTTGATATTTTGCTGTATCTATTTGCTAATTGCAGCCTTGTGAAAGCTAATCTTACAACATGTATTTTGTTGCATCTCAATTTTAAATTTAAAATAGAACAGAAAGCTCCACAGTGGTCCTTATTTTTTTCTCTCAACCCAAGACATCAAATTCCTAAATCACCTAAACACTGGTTTCTTTTTTCTACAGTGCTTGACTCTTTTGCGCATCTCACAGATGCTACTTGTCTGAGCTATCCTCATTAGTTTCAAAGGAACTTGGTATAGGCCAGTAAATCTGTACTGAATTCACCAGCAGATCATCTGATAACTAGTATAACTAGTGGGCATCAGACTTATAAATAATAAAAGTCATTCTAAACAGACCCTACAGACTTGATTTTTCTATAACGTTTTAAAATAGGATAAGTAAGGTTGAAATTAATGGGGTGAGCACTGCTGTACAAATGATGGCAGAAGATTGTGGGAACATGAACTGTTATTTCCCTTCATTTTACCCATCTTCCATTTCATCAGGCACTACAGGAAAGAGGCACAGGAGCTGGTAGCACTGATGTGTCATGCCAACAATCTGGAGCGCTGCCTAAGCTGGCTAAGGTTTAATGTCATCTGCAGCTCTTAAGGATGCACTTCTGCATCAGGAAGACAGGGCATTGCTATTTGAGAGTGAAAAAATTTGCTAAGATTGGAGTTATTATGACTGGAAATGTGTGTGTAGGCACTAAAATGAAAATATAAAACGTTAAAAGGGTGACAAGGTTAAAACCCCTATATTGAAAACATAAGACATTGCTTCTAGAACAGTATTCCCAACAGTAAAATTAAGAAATGGTTTTTTTTATTATGGCAAGACTAAAATGCTTAAAGTTTTAAAAAATCAAAGCCCAGCTGACTGTCAGCAAAGACCCTGTGTCATAATACAATGAAGATGGCAGCAAGATTGCATTTTATCACGTATACCAGCCCTTTTCCTGTTAGCTGCTCAGGAGAACAAACTGCAAACATGTATTTCAAGGACATATGCAATAACAAAAAACAAAAAAAACCCAAAAGAACCCAAAAGGCAAAAACTGTGGCCTAAGACCTATGGAGACTGAAGTCAGCAAGATTTTGATCCAAATTACAATCCTAACAGCTGATAACTACTAAAGGTTATAGAATTTGTCATTGCCAGTGAAGAGGACCCAGAGCTGCTGTGAGGACTCCACTGCCAAGTCTCTTCTGTGTAGCACAGAAGTGATGCTGGCCAGGCCAGCTGGGTACACATCTTGTTGAAAAAAATCTTAACATATTCAATGCTAATGGTAGAACACTGAAGTCAATAGAAAGTTAATACTTACTTTCTGTAGTTTAAAAAAAAAAAAAAGAAAGAAAGAAAGAAAAAAAAAATTAAGACATTGATTTGTACTTCACTTTTGGCCTAGAAACGGAACACCCACATTGATATTTCAGAGCAGATCAGGAACATGCTTTTGAAGCAAATCCTCTGAAGTATACATATGCTCCTTTCACATTACAAAGCAGAGTCAGAATAAACAAACTTGATATAGAAGTTAGACCAGAAGATGCTCTCAGAGCTTACTCTTACTCACTCTTAGCCACCTGCTAATGGGCATTTCTCATGGGATCAAACTCCATCTAGTTTGAAGTAAAAATCATTCTTACTGCAGTCATTGGTGCCCTAGCATGAGCTTTAACTACCCCTGCATTAACATTCCTACTTAACAAAAGCATTGACAAACAGTGTTTCCTTTATCTGATGGGGCAGAGAACATCAAGATGTGTTCTGGCTTCTCCACTTTGACTCCTTTGCCCTTCAGCTTCCTGCCTGTATGCAAGTAAGAATTTACCCTCTGTTTTCTCCATACTGAATTCTGTAATGATCCTTGTCTGTCAGGCTTTTTCAGCATTTTTATTTTTGTTTCAGGTTTTTTTGTGTCCCTCTCAATCTATCCAGCAGTAAAAACCCTGCTGCATTAATGGCCTGGTTCTAGAAATCTTGCATACAGAAACTGCACCTTTTTTCGAATAAAGGGAGAGAGTCCACCAGGGCACACGCCTGCAGAGTTTTCTCTCTTGAAGTTTCAGAGGATGCAGCCTCCTTTTATCCTAAACTCCTGGCTGCATGTTGCCCTCTTCCTTTCCCCATTGCCTGAGGTACCAGGGAGGTACAGCCTTCCGAAACGGCCTACCACATATCCCTCCTTGAACCTGTCATTTTACCCCAAAGTTCAGAAACTCAGGTTTATGCAGACCCACTTGTCTGTCTCAGGAGTCAGGCTGCCTGGGCTCTGTAACAAACCTGCTGCTTGCAGTCAGTAGAGACATTAAGATGTATTTCAAAGACATTAACACGCATTTCAAAGACATTAACACCCATACCCTCACCCATGGAATTGTTGGTAAAGGTATTAGCACACATCTTCCCTTTCACTGGCATTTTGCAGAGGCTAAAGGGGTAGGTTGTAAGGCACACTTACTCAAACTGAGGTAATCTTAACCCAGCAGGGTCATCTCCAGGGGTGAGGGGTGGCAATGTGCTCTGTGTGTGTGCACGCTGAATAAAATCTATCCCTGGCATCTGAAAGGATGAGTTTACAATTCAAGTATATCAAAGTTGTGATTATGGCTAGTTTATAAAAGGGTGTGTATTCAAACAGGAGTATTTCAAGAAAAAGTGGAGGAGAAAGCTGAGGAGATGTAGAAAGAGCCATGGTTGGAGATGCAGCTGGAGAAGTGCTCCCTGCCAGAGATTTGGCTCTGAGGACTGTGGCCTATGAGTGGGTTGCCCAGCTTGGGCCAGACACATGCAACCCTGCAAGTCTGTCACCCACAGACAGCTCCTGCTGGAACAGAAGAGCAGTAAGAAGCTGGGGGGAAAGAGGAAGAAACAAGGACTAGCAAAAGGAGACCATTAGGCAACATCTTAGACATCCTTCATTGTGTACTGCCAAAGTAGGGAAAGCTGAGGCTAGGAGGGGAGATAGGAGAGATAGATGTTGGACTGAGTCTGGGGAAGGGGCAGTGGGGAAAGTGCTCTTTAGGTGTTTGTTTAACTGACTATTGAGGGGAGAATATGAAGACAATCAGGAATTGGAAGCTTATATTAATTGGCAGTAGATCAAATTAAGTAAATCTCTCTGAGTTAAGACTGTGCTGACTGGAATGCTGGGACAGGCAAAGAGTATCTTGCCTCCTCTTCCCTGTTATACTAGAAGTGTTCAAAACATTCTTGTCAATTTTTCTGTCTTTCTGCAGGTAAAAAGATAAATTCACAGGCCTTGCAGTCAGGTTGTCAATAGTCATCACTATGATTTCCCCAATAAAAAATGAGATCTTTTCAACAAATCTGAAAATTTACTTTACTTACTAAAAATATACCTTTCTACCGGGAAATATTTATTTTATGAAATAATAGGCTAGATCTTTTATGTTCAAGAGAGAGACTTAATTCTCACAATTTTAATATTTATTTTTAAACTGATTTTGCTCACTTTTTATCACTGATATTTTGCCAGCTTTTTAAAAATTATTCTTTTACTGAAAACAAATCTAGTGTATGATGAAGTCTTTCTTGCATTTAGCAAAATTCTGCTTTCCCTGTTGTATCCAGGTGAACTAATAGAAGAGTTACCAAAGTGTGAATACAAAATAGTCACTGTCCTACTTTAGGAAAAGCATATAGTCACCTGTTAATCATAACTCCTGAGGACGAAACCTTTCCTATGAATGCAGTCAGAAAAATAAACTTGTATTTATGTCCTGAAGAGGTCTGCTTCTTATGTGTCTTCTGAACATGCTGTCTAGCTTAGTGACAGAAACACATTTATCTTGTCAGTATTGTCGATCAATAGAGTTGCAGATGGACGAGCTGTGTTCTGTGTTATCTTGTCTATCATCAGCAGAATTTCCAGATTAATTACCACACAAGAGTCTTTTCTCTTAGAGTTGATATCTTAAACAGAATTGGGGGGGGAAAAAAAAAGCTTGACTTTGAGATCTTGGCTCTTGATCTGGAAACTTTGTCTGAAAAATCATTCCTGGTCTAGGAAAATGACGGAATGAGCTGTGTTTGTCACTAAAGAATTGTAAGGGGCTGCAGAGGGACGAACAGAGGCTGTATCTCATTCAGTTCCTTGTACAATGACAGTACATGAAGCTGTACACTTGACATAATTTTTCAGTGTCTTGGTTCAACTGAGGAAAATAGGTGATATCAGGGGTTGTATGTTGTGAAGTTTCTTTTCATAGGAATAAATGAATATTTTCCAAACTCTGTTTAGGGCATAGTATTAACTATCTTAAATACCTTTGGTGCTCATTGACCTTGGCCATATCCTTCTGAATTTGGTTATATTTTATGAAGTACAGCTTCCCTGTTGTCACCAGAAAATTGTACATTAGCAGTGCATGTGTTCTACTGTATCTGAAGCTCCATGAACTATCAGTGGTATAAAGTGGTTTGCTTCTTTACAGGAAAAAGTTTAGAATTGTTGTTTGTTTGCTGGGTTTTTTTTACTCTATTACAATGCAACGCCATTGCAATAAATCAAAACCATGAAGAAGAGCAGTGCTTGATGTCTTAAAAAAACCCACCTCAATATATGTTAGAGAATCTCAATATATGTTTTTATGGCGAGCCAGAAGTTTTTATATTAAATAAGTTGCAGTCATTAAACAGAAAAAAAGCTACATACTCATTAAAAATGGAAATGATGCATCAGGTTTAAGTATTTCTAACAGAATTCAAGGGTGGAATTTTCCAAATTATTATTAGTCAGATTTACTCAGAACCTACTTTAATCTGCAAGTAACTGCTGATTTTTCATGATAAAATGTCCTCTACATTTGCCGTTGCCAACACGATCTACTGTCAAGTACAAAGTATTTGACTCATTGATAATGTAATCTTGAAAGATAATAGGGGTAATGTAGGCTGCGCTATATTGACTTTAGATGGTCAAAAGTGGGTAATATCGGTGTGACAAGTGAAGGAACCTTGAAATAGCTGCACTCCTGAAGAGATGATAACCCTTTTTGGTTTGTATATATTCCACTTAACACACTATTGAAGATTTAACTGTAATTTTTAATTTTTTTTTAAGTTGCTTGAGGAAATGGATTAAATTCTGCAAAAATATACACAGGAAGGAGTGCTTTGTCTATCTAAATTAAAATATTTGCTCAAAGATTGATTATAAGTGAATGAAGAAGAAAGAGTTGATTAAGTCTTACTGGGTTATAGCTGAAAAAGGCTGGAGGGAGGTCTGCTTGTAATAAGCAAGGTGTTAAATTGCAAAGCAAAAGAATTTGTGTCTTCCTGCTCTAATTTCTTAACGTGGTGAAGTGAAGGCTAACATCTTTCAGTCTGATGCTTACCAGGTTCTGTGTGGACTCTGCTGCCATGCTGTATCCTTGGAAAAGGAGATGTAATCAAGGTGGGGCCAGTTTGTGCAACAATAAGAGAGGTATCAGCAAAATGCTGGGCTTTGTAATAATATATCTTTTAGTTCTCTCTAGCCAGACATTGCTTAGGGATTGACTTACCATGTGTGCTCTGCAAAGCACTTTCTTTTTAGCAGGTTTTGGTTGGAAGTTTTTTCTGTTTTGTAATTAGAGTGAAGAGGAGGGGATTAATTGTACTGGTTCAGCTATCTTGTTCATCATGAGACAGTGTAAAGGGGACTGTGGAGGAGAAGAAAAGATGTTAAATTCTGTCTTTCAATGAACTATTAATATTGACATGAAAGTTACAGACTGCTTAAAAAACCCCAGCCCAACAAATAAGAGAGAGAGACAGTGAAAAGAATGAGTTAAAGAAAAAAATCTTGATGAAAAACAGTAGATGAAATAGTAGATGAGAATGCAACATGCTTAAGACTTCCTAAACTCTCACGTGAGTCAGGTATCTTGTCTCAACAGAGCTGAGGGTTGGTGGATGAAGAGAGTCAATATAATATGAGTCAACATTTTTCAGCTCAACAAATCAAGTGAGTCTTAAACGCAGTAAGCTTAAATATTTTCACCTCAGATGGCAATATGCAAATCCCATAATGTATTTTCTGTTCAGGGTCTGGACAGTGTCTGTGTAGTTCCAAGACTTGCGTTATGTCTGCTGACACAGAATTGTATCCTCACTTACTTGCATGACTGGCACGCTAAAACAGAAGAACACGAAACAGTAGTATTTTCCATTTTTGAAAAAAACAATAGCAGATTTCAATGCATATTAAAGAATAAATTGATTCAAATATACCTAATCTTTCCTTACTCAGAGGAGAAGCAGGATAGGTATGTTTACCTTGTAAAATAGTGTGTTTCTCTTAGAATGAGAAATTCATTCCAGTTCCAGTTCTGAGGCGTTATTAATAGAACCCCCACACTCCCAAATATATTTCTATCTAGAACAAAACCACAGTTCAACTAAGTTTGTCAGCGTTATTAATAGAACCCCCACACTCCCAAATATATTTCTATCTAGAACAAAACCACAGTTCAACTAAGTTTGTCAGAATATAATTCAGGCTGCCAATATATACTATATTGTTTTCTGTATCTCGGGTTCTGGCTGTTAGGCTGAGTAGACCAGAACTGCATAAATATTTGAATTTTTCCTTTAAATCAATGTATTTAATATAACAAACTAAAATATATGATATCCATTTCAATTCTTGTAAAACAGAATGTTATGTATTCAATCAAGGGAAATTTCACATATTTAAAAATCCTAATTCCACAGTGCTGACTGACTTAAATTGAAGAATTTAGTTGTTCCTTTCAGGATGCAAGGTGTTCAGCATACCTCTGTGATCCCTGGAGTTTAAGTAATGAGCTTCCAGCAAACAAACCATGGTGTGTAAAACATGAGTAAAAATTCATGTCTGCTCTAAGGATGCACTTGAACATTCTATTTAATCAAAATGTATTTCATAAAATACTCTGTTTTTTGTAAAATATTATTTTGAAAAGAGGAAATGAAAATGTTGAAAACTTTTTAACATTTTCTAACACAGTATTTAGATTTTTATTCTAAATTTATTTTTCTCTTTGAAATATACATTTTTATATAAAAAAAGTTTATACAGAAGAATTAATGCAGGAAGAAAGTAGAGTGAAACAGTAGTAGTTCAAGAATACATGGCTTTAGGTCAAATTGAACTACAGTGAAATACTTTTTTCTGTTCCTTTTCCTGCAATGAAAATTCGATATAAAATTTGGTGTTCTTAAAAAATTGTTCTAGTGAGAAATTTAGTAAAAAAGATCAGGCTTTTTACAAGGAAAAAGATTTAATTTAAACATTTCAAACAGGATCCATTTTATCTGACAGTTTCCATCCTGAGGTGTGATACCTAGCATTAGGTAGTCATCGGCATTGCCTCCTGAGTCCACGAAAAGAGATGACATTCATCAGATGATTAATCTCTATCCCTGGGTCCCCTTTTAGTGCAATTTATCAAAAGTTCATGTAGTTCTATATATGAGAAAAACCATACGAACTGTTCAAAAGAAATCTGAATTTTAAATACATAAACTATTTTAAATGCAAATTTATTGTCCAAATCAATATAATTTCCTAAGGTATATTAAAAAATCAAGCAACAGAGCTAAATATCAATTATTATCAAGGTGTAGGATTAGCTCGCAATTTACTCTTGCATGATCTGTAGCTATCTATTGTAGTGGTTTGATTTTGAACATCAATATGGAGAATTGAAATTTTGCCATTTCATAAATAGTACCAGGAGAATTGGGTCTGGATTATATTCAAAATTAGCATTGGTTTTCTAATTGCCATACACACAAAGACATAATTACTGTGCTTCAGTCCACACGTGTAAAAGAATATTTATAAACAGTATTTCAGATTGAAACTCTAACAAGCCTACAGGGATATCAGTATAATGGATATTCCTCACCTGTTTGGGTGGTTTCAAACTTTCTCTAATCAGTTTTAAACACTCAGACAGGTACTGCTGAGTTATTTCTGCAAATACCCATAAGTGCCTCAGTATGAAAACAGCAGTTCTTAACAAACCTGTATTTCTAAACTGGCATTTATCAATCCAACAGTCATTAAAAGAAAAAAAAAAAAAGGAGAAAAAAAAGAAAAAAAAGAGAAAATATCTTGCTGACTTTTAAGAAAGGATATTATAAACTCAAACATTTTTATTCTCACAGTTGTCTCTTGTTCCCATGGGCCCAAAATAAATTTTAGATCTTTAAGTCAATGTAAAATGTACTATTCATTTTTTCAGGTCAGTATTTACACACAGGAGCTCTGAAAGAGTGCCAGTGATTATGCAGCCAAGCACTTAAATTTTTCCTCAAGTTATTTGTTTTGGAAGACCTATGATATGGTCACATATACTCAGATACAATAACACTGGATATGTACTGTCGGAGCAGAGTATTATTCCATTCTCTGGCAATTTTGTACCCAAAGCTATACTACAAGGAAATAGAACACAGTTACTCAGCTAATTCTATCAAATTGGGAATTTTTTATTATACCCAACAGTGATCATCGGTTGCAATGATTTCTATTCAACAAATACTATTCTAAGTTAAAAATGCTAATAAGTCTGGTTAACAGCAAAAAACAGAGCTAAATTGTGAGCATTAGAATTACAGATGCTCTCATTTGCACATAATCTTTGCAATACTAACCACACTAAATTTCATGGTAATGAACCACACTAAACAAATCTTTCAAAAATGACTTTACAGACTGACACCAAGACAGCATTTACCCCAGTGCAGATGAAGGTAAAAGGGCAATGGTTTAAAAAACAGGTAACAAAAAATGTTCATCATTGTAGGGGAAATGTTGTGTACCAAATAAAACAGTTTGTGGGACACATGAAACATTACAAAGAACTTGCAAGAAGTATATCATAAAGTAAATTCTCCATTCAAAAATATATATTTTTTGTTGTTGTTTGAAAACTGGATGTTATTTAAATAACGTAATGGATCATAATGGATCAAAATGAAACCCAACAGCCTATGTAGTATAAATATGTTCTGCTTGAACAATTATTAAAATTTGGATAATTTAATTTTTCATCTTGATTTGGAATAAAGGAAAATGAAATCTTAGGCAGTAAGAAAGTATTTCCCACCCACCTGCACTGAAAAATGACTAATGGTCTAGTAGAAAGAGTACTGCTTGAAACCCACACCTTTAGCAAGGACCGTGCTAGTTCAGTGTAAAATTGGGCAACTCTACCCTGACATGACAGCTACTGATAGTGCTCAGAATGGGAGCCTTGGTCCATAGCTGCTGCAAGAAAGATGGGACAAGGGAAGACAGCAGGAAAATTATTTCCTGACTGCTTCTTCCTGTCCCACATACATTCCTGCTGCATGAAAATGTTGTTGTCTACCTATGAGCATCCAGTTTTGCTTTTGTCTCTTTTTCCAAAGGTAAATTTGAATACTGCATCCATGATGAGAGGGAAGTGAGCCCTATTTCCAAATTCTGTTGGTTCTACAACTAAAGTATCTGCAAGAAGTTTCTGTAGCTTGCAGTAATGCTGGTAAAAGTTAATGGTCACTTAGAGAAAATAGAGCATTGATTTTAGAAATGTAAGTGCTTCAGAGGAATGTGTGCCTTCATGAAATCAAGCCACATGTTAAGAAACTTGAAGGCAGATCACTTTGTGAACAAGTGTAATACAATGAAAAGAGAGCCAAGCATTTTGGTTTATATTCAGTTATCAACAAGCAGGGATTGCTAATGTGTGAGATATCGCTGAGTCTTCCAATTGTTATTTGAATTTGCTGGCCTTTTGCCAAAAAAAACTTTGGAGTAATGAAATACTGCTATGTTGCCTGATTAATGCACGTTGATCTTTCTCAAAATGTGCTGAAAATTCAGAGATGGTGAATTCAGCACAGGAATTCATTAGCACTATTTTTTCCATAGCACATGTCCAGTTTGATTTGAAACCACCCAAATTGAAATCCACTAGGTTTAGGAAAAGGAGCAAAAGCATTATTGCAGCAGAGTTCTCCAATTATAAGATATTGTGGTATGAAGTATTGGAAAAAATCTTGTATTTCAGGAAAAATAAAATTAATGAGGGTTTCCTTTTATTCTGCCTCTGGGGACTTTTATTATGGTTGCCTTTCATTTTCTCTCTCAAATTCCCTTTTTTTTTTCTTTTAGCAAGACATCTCCCTGTCATGCTGTATATGCGATAAATAAATTTTAGTTTTTCTCAGAGTAAATATTAGAGATCAAGTAGGCATTTATCAATTAGTTCTCAGTAATTTTGCTCAAGATTCAAACTGGTAGTTTTGTATGCCATCTTTTCAAAACTCTTTTCCTTCTACAGTGCAGGTTCAGATGATGCAGCAACTTTGCAGCTGCATTCTGTCTGGCCAGTTTTCTCTGCCTTTTGTTATTCATTGTCTCTCTCTTGACATTACCTAAGCTATCTCTGCTTAATACAGTTTTTTAATTATATTCTACTTGGCCTGTTTCTCATCCTCCTTCCACCTTTGTTTGTCAATAGTTATCTGACTGTCTTCCTTATAGTCACATTTAAAAAAAAATTTTGAATATTTCTGCTGTAACTTTTTAAAAGATCATTTGAAGCATTAGGTATTTCCTTACACTTTCCCCCATTTCTTAATTCCAAGAAATCTTAGGTAAATTTGCTATCCACTCTTACTATTATTTATTCTGTTTTCTTTCTTCTTAATATGTTTACCAAAGTACACAGTGGCTCCTGCTGTTACTAGTTCTTGCTATAAATTTATAAAGTGCTGTCTTCATTATAGATTCCAAAAAGCATGTAATACATGCTTTAAATGTATAAAAAATGTAAAAAAGCATTAAATACATGTATTTGTCAATGACAACAGAACGGGACTTTACTCCTTATGAGCTTTGTTTAAAGCAAAAAAGAGGTTTAGTTTTTTGGTAGTGACTCAATGAAAAGAAATATTGCATAAACAAGGCAAACGTCTTCATTATTCTTTATTACTACATTGCATACTGTACTTTATATTGTACATTGTATTGTATCTTAATAGTACCCTTCTGATAAAGAAGAAAAAGGGATACTTACACATAAAATATACGTTATTTTCCTTTTGCCATATCATAAAAGGCTTCAAAGCACTTTTTTTTATTTTTTAAAAAAATTTTTTCCTCTGGTATAGTTCAAGTAGTCTGTTACGTGGACTTCTGTCTCTTTTCTAGACATAAACAAATACACCTCCTGTTCAGAAGTCAAATTTTGAAGTTCATCTTGCTGACCCATCTATAAAGCCTTTCATCCTGGTAATGTCTGGTCTCGTCTGATAGTTATACTCTTTCATTATTTAGAAGTTGTTCCTTTTGTATACAAGCATATTGGCTCTTTAATAAGATGAGAATTGCTGCAGCAGCAGCATGACTTTTGATGCTGCTTTCTGAATTCCTTTCAACTTATCTATTCACTCCTAAGAAGGGATCACCAAAGTCTCTCTATAGTATTTTAGGTGCAATTTGCTGTTCAGACCTCAAAGAGTGACTTTTTATGCCTTTTTCATGATACCGAATCATAGTACCAATGAGCCATAAAATCGTGAAGGTTGGAAAATACCTCCAAGATCATCAAGTCCCACCTTTGACCAAATACCACCTTGTCAACTAAAGCACAGCAAGTAAGTGTTGGAACCAGTCATTTCTTGAACAGGGATGGTGACCCCCCTACTTCTCTGCTCAGTCTGTTTCCATGTTTGACAATTTTTCCATAAAGAAATTCTTCCTCTTGTCCAGCCTGAACCTCCCCTGACCCTGCTTGATGCCATTTCTTATCGCTCTGCCGCTGGTTTCCTGAGAGGAGACTGAACCCCACATGGCTGCTACCTTCTTTCAGGTAATTGTAGAGAACAATAAGGTCTCCCCCAAGTCTCGGTTCCTCCAGGCTGAACACCTGCAGCTCCCTCAGCCGACTCCTTGTAGGACTCACTCTCTCGATCCTTCACGAGCTCCATTGTCCTTCTCTGGGCTGCTCCAACACTTCAATGTCTTTCTTGTAGTGAGGGGCACAGAACTGGACACAGGAGTCAAGGTGTGGCCTCCCCAGTGCTGAGTGACAATCACGTCCCTAGTCCTGCTGGCCACAGTCTTGATACGAGCTAGGACGTCAATGGCCTTCTTGACCACCTGGGCACACACTGGCTCAGAGTCCACCGGCTGTCAACCAGCAGCCCCAGGTCCTGTTCTACTGGACAGCGCTACATCCTGTAGTGCTGCATGGGGTTGTTGTGACCCAAGTGCAGGATCCAGCACTTCATACCATTGGCCTCAGCCCCTTGATCCAATCAGTCCCTCTGCAGAGCCTTCCTACCCCCTGGCAGATAAACACTCCTGCCCAACGTACTAAGGGTGCTCTTTGTCCCCTCATCCAGATCATGGATAAAGATCCACTCAATCTTTAATCCATAAGATTAAACAGGACTAGGTCCAATGCTGAGCTCTGGGGAACACTACCAGTGATTGGACATCAACTGGATGTAGTACCATTCACTACCACTCTCTGGGCCCAGCCATTCAGAGGGTTTTTAACCCATGCCTCCCTTCAAAGAGTTCCCAAATAACATTGACCTTTCTGTGTTGCAAATTTAATTTATAAACACATACCTTATTTACTGTTCACTATCACTTGAAGTTGTTTCATCAGTTTTTGTTTCGAGATTGTTCCTTCATAGAATGTTGTTATTTCATATTGTTTTTTCAGTTGATGCTACCTAAAACCAACATGTGTATGTATGCAATGTGTTGCATTTCTTTCATCCACCCATTTTATGGCCCTCCTGTTACACAAGTACCATGACTGCAGTCTTCTTAATATTCACTTAGGGGTAAATTGTCATAGATCTGTTAGCTCCACAGAGGAACAAGAATATGAAAGGCTTGTAAGATGATAGTTATGTTATTATTCTACCCACCTCATGATCACTGTTAGGTTTGCTTTTTCTGGTACTTTCTAATTCTCTATGGCTTAAACAATTGTTAGTGGTTCAGTAGGTTCATTAGCAAAGTCCCTAAGTATCCTAGAATCTGTGTTCACAGTCATTGTTGCCTACTAATTACCCAAAGCTGTTTTGTTCATTTTTTATAGCACTAACACTTCTTTCTCCTAAAGTGAGCCTTAGGAGGACATGTTCGTATAATTTATTTAATTCTACTCCTTATTTATTGATGAGCTAAATTTCACTTATTTTTCTTCAGTTTTCAGATCTGCAGATACCTTCATTACTCTCTTAACCTGTACATTATAATATTTTTTAAAATTGCCTCACATCTTTCATAACTGGTGTCCAAATATATTTATTTCATCAAATATTTTGGGGATTCAAGCTTCTGAAATAGTGTCCTGATTAATCTACTACTGCTATGGCCTTTGAACATTGGAAAGAGTTACTACTAACCATCTCAATTACATCACATTGTATTTAGAAAATACAGTCTTTTTATACTGCTTTGTTTAGAGAGAACACTGCTTAGTTTGTTAAATTGGAGCAGCTTGTGGTCAAAAAGTATTGAATGTCACTGTTTCTCACAATTTCTACTAGTTCCTTCTTGAGCAAGCTAGTTAAATCCCCTCCTTTCTGGATCATAAAATTGCCCTCTGTGATGATACATGCTTGATTAGTTTTGTTTTTATCCAACAGCTGTATTGGCACTTAATGTCCCCCATGACAGGTATGGTTTTGGGAATCATTTTGGTATCATTTTGGGAAATGATCCAGGAATCTTTTTCTGTTTCAGTCAGTCTTCATGCTGCCTTGCAGATGTTCAGTGTAGTTCCCCTTCATATTCCTTTCCAGATAGTCTTGATCAAAGTACTTTGTTAAATTTTTATATATTTAATAACTTTTTTTGTACATCAATTAATCTGCATACATGTTACTGTTGCATTTAATTTGAATTAGTTTAAGACAGTTTGTCAGTGGATGTGGGGTAATCTGCCTAAATTGCTACGTAGGAAAAGCATCCAGGATACTGGATACTTTCCTGTCTAAAAGGATACAGGATCTCACATGTTCATATGCTCAGAAAAATGTGGTTCTTTGATATAAATTATTTCAACTAATTAGGTTGTTGGCCTAGATATTCAGCAAAATATTTTACCACAATTTTATCCACCACTTCCCCCTTCTCCCAGCACTTCTTTTTGTTCCAATGTGGACATTTTATCCAGTGGTTTTATCATGAAAGCATTTCAGAATTACATTGTCAGGTTTCAGATATGATACTATTCCCAAAAAAACCACTCAGGTTTTTGTTTTTTTTTTTAATTGCATGTATTAAAAGAACCTCTTTTACCTCAGATGGGATTAAAATGTAGATATGGAAGGGCCAGAAAGATACTCAAATGGAGTCAGTTGCCTATTCTGATGATCAGACACTTCAGGGAACCAAGTCAGACAAAGAATGGGAGAATAGAAGTATTACTGTCTTATTTTGCTGATAAGGAACTGAATAATAGAGAGATAAAGGTCAGACACGGAAGCTATGGTGGCAGGTCTGGGAACTAGTCCCAGCATACTTTCTTAATTACAAAACCACTCTTCATTCTGAAAGATTTTATTGTTTATTCTTCAGACACCTTCTATGGAGCTGAAAGAGGAGAAAAGCTTGGATCAAGCTTGAGAAACAGAATCACAATAACTTTGCTGTTTGACTTAGAGACTAACTCCGGGTCATAGTGTCTTTGCTGAACTCTCTGGGTTCTCAGAAGTGCAATTTTATCAGTTGGTGATCTGGAGACATAGGGATTTTGGTTCTATGTAGTTTAATTCAGGTCACAGCAGTTTTTAGATGTCGAATTCCAATTAATTTTAGTATGTGTTAAATAAATAAAAGCTACTTTTTATTTACATTTTGTTTTACATTAATTTGCATTATTTGATAATTCAATTTTCTCCATCTTGCCTAATTTTTAGAAGTAAACATATCTTTAGGGTGTTAATGTGCTATTCTTCTAGTATAGGGGGAAAGCTGATGATCCAAAAAGGTCCTAGTTGTCATTGCCTAAATTTTAACAGTCTGTGGATTCCAAGATCTGCTCATTTACACCAAAGAATTTTCAGATTTGTCCTGGTCTCCTGTCACAGGGGACTTTCACTGTACCAGAAGCTATGTTTTGCAGTTTCCTAATGGCTCTAAAAAGGAACAGTAAATGTCAACAGGCAAAAAGGCCAAAAATCAGGCACAACTAAGATATCTTTTGGGGATTAGTCATAGCAGTTCTTGGTTCTTTCTTTCCACAGGCATTTTTGCAATAAATTATATAAGATCTAAAAGCAAGATAAATGTTAAAGGTTCTTCTGTCTAGTCAACAATGAGTGAAAATTAAAGAAAATAGCCCTTGAATTAAAAACTTCAGTGTTTTTAAGAAGCGAGTCTTACTATTTATAGTTTTAATTATATCGAATTCTATGTCTCCCACAGCTTACACAAAGAAGCACAAAACACATATTTAAAAAGAGACTTGCAAATGCATTTTGTTATCTAAATTAGTTGTGTTCTAAATGATGTATACTTTTTATAGAAATAGGTATTGCTAGTTCAGTCATTTACGCTTTTTTCTCATATCAAAACAAAACAGAACAAAGCACAAAGAGAATACTCTGCAACATACTCACTACTGAATTAATAATAGACTCATAGTTCATATACTACTTATTTGTCTTATCACTTAATTTAGTAGTTACACAGCTACCCTTGTTCCATAGCATAATATTTGTAACTGATTTAGGAAAATGGAAGTATCTGCTTGACCTTGTGTTGTTTTTTTCACTTCTGCCTACAGATGGTCTTTGTGCAATAATTCCAGCTGATAGTCAAGCACTAAAAGAATTTTGAGTGTTTCAGATTCTTAAATGGGTGAAATAATTTTATGAACTGTACCACAACATGTGTCATTAGGCGACATTTTTTCCTGTCATTGCCCTTTGCATTCTTAAGAACAAAGTTTTTCTCTACCTGTGTTCATATCCATGGGAAGCCTCTCCATGAGATAGTTTGGCAGTAGTCTGCCCTATTCTCTGGAAAAAACCTCTAAATCTGACTGAAAGAAGACCCTGAATAATTTTTGAAGGAATCTATCCACTGAGTTATTGAATCACAGCATATTTTAAGTTGGAGGAGACAACTGGTGCTTGTCTATGCTGACCTCCTCAAAGCAGAACTGACTGTAAAAAACAGAGCCCTTCAGCTCCTCATGTGGTAAGGCCCATTGGTCCAAGAGCTCAATATTTCTGTCTTTCCCTGTGTTTCTTCCCCATCAAGAAATCAGGTTTCTCACTATTGCTTATGTGAAGTATCGCATAATCAAAGAATTACAGAAAGGCTTTGCCCTACAGAATTAAAGACAGCAATCAGGCTTGTTAAGAATAATTTGTGGCTCTGCCTCTGATTTATTTCTGAAGATCTGAACCATGAAAGACAGACTCTGTCTTTGCATGTTTTATAGTGGGTACCAAGCACCTTGTGGGAACAGGAGATTTCAAACTAACTGTTGCTTTATCGATATCACGAATACTGTCATGGCAACTAATAGCACTTGCACAGTCAAACAACTTTTTGTAGAGACTCAAGCAACAGAACAAGAAAAACTAAAAACAGTATTACCCAAGTGTCTGGCAGATCTATACTTGCTAACAGCGAAGACTGAGAAAAGCACTAATCAGCTTGATGTTCAAAAGGTTTACAGTGTTGGTGGGTAAGAGCAACTGACGTCATCTGCCTGGACTTGTGCAAAGCATTTGACACTGTCCTGCATGACATCCTTGTCTCTAAAGTGGAGAGACATGGATTTGATGGATAGACCACCTGATGGAAAAGGGATTGGATTGCTGCACTCAAAGAGTTCTGCTCAGTGGCTTGATGCCTGAGTGGAGACCAGTGAAGAGTGGTGATCCTTTGGGGTTGAGATCGGGGATATTGCTATTTAACATCTTGATGGGAGATATAGATGGTGGGATTGAATGCACCCTCAGCAGCTTTGCTGAAGACCCGGAGCTGCTGCGTGGGTGCCATTGACATGCTGGAGACAAGGGATGCCATCTAGAAGGACCTTCATAGGCTTGAGAGGTGGCTCTGTTCAAACCTCACAGAGTTCAGCAAAACCAAGTGCAAGGTCCTGCCACTGGGTCAAGGAAATCCCAAGCACAAATAAAGGCTGCACAGAGAGTGGATGGAGAGCAGCCCTAAGAAGAAGGACTTGCAGCTGTTGGTTAACAAGAAGCTCAACACGACTCATTAAGGTGCACCTGCAGCCCAGAAAGCCAAATGTGTCCTGGGCTGTATCAAAAGAAGTGTGGGCAGGATGTCAAGAGAAGAGATTTCCCCCCCCACGCCACTTACCTGAGGTCCCACCTGCAGTACTGCATCCAGCTCTGGGCTCCCAACATAAAAAGTATGTGGACCTGGTGGAGTGAGTCCAGAGGAGGGCCATGAAGATGGTCAGAGGGCTGGAATACCTCTATAAAGGCAGGCTGAGAGAGTTTGACTTGCTCAGCCTGGAGAGCAGGCTCTGAGGAGACCTCAGAGCAGCCTTACAGTACCTACAGGAGGCTTATGAGAAAGCCCGTAAGGGATTTTTTACAATTTCACATAATGTAAGAACAAGGAATAAAGGCTTTAAACAGAATGAGGATATTTTTAGACTAAATATTAAGAAGAAATGCTTTATTATGAGTGTGGCGATACACTGGAACATGCTGGCCAGAGGAGCTGTGGATGCCCCATCCCTGGAAATCTTTAAGGCCAGGATGGATGGTTCTTTGAGCAACCTGGTCTTGTGAAAGTTGTCTCTACCCACCTATCTATCTGTTTTTCTGTCTATCTATTACCTATCTACTTGTCTACTTACTCACCTACCAACCTATTTGGTGTACTGATGTGCTACATGTGTTACTGGCAAAATAAAGAAAATTCTGTTAATTGTATTGCTAAGTTCTCAGTTTGCCTTAAAATTTAGTACATAGCTTTTAAATAGAAAATGTGTTGCATCATATAAGCATACATTTAATTATATTCTGAGAAAGGGAGTATTTTCTCAGTATTGTATATAAGTATCTTTTAAAGAAAACCTTTTGGTTTGCACATCCCATAGAATAGAGGAGGCTGTGCACATGGTTCCTTCCACTTTACGTGCTTCATATTTGACCTCTGGAGCTCAAATATAACAGGATTGCTCATGGAGAGAGAAGGATAGGCTGTGATTGGTATAGGGTTCAGATTATGTGGCCTTCACAGCATCACTTCAAGTTACAGCTCTGTATCTTAAGGGTTGGTCGTGGGTGTTTGCCAGTGGTGAATGAATGTTTTTGAGTAGAACAGTGCTTCTAACTCACATGTCTACCCATCAACACACTTGTTTAGCACAGGTTACAGTCTGTGAGCAGAATCCTTGCTCATAAACCATAGGAAGAGGCAAAATGCTTCTTTTAGGGAGGATAATTCAGATATGCCAAACAGTACATTAGATTTGCTTCACCTAAATTCAATTAGAGACTCTGTATGAAGCTTTTAAACCTCACTGATTTTTTTTACACTGAATTAAATATAGCTAAATGCAATAGTCCCAGTCAGGATTTTCTGTCCTGAAGAGGTGATCACACAGTGCTTCAGATAACTTTACCTGCTAGCATTCTGGATTTCTTATAGTATGATTATTTCTTTAATATCATTCCTTTCCTATAGATGTACAATGGAAACATATTTCTCGATTTCTTGGAACTAACATTATTCTGTCTGACATAAGCCTTTTGAGGAGGAATGATGAAAGACAGAATATTGTCTTTTTTTTTTTTCTTTCTTTTAAAATCAAATGATAAAAATGAAGAAGTGAGGATTTTACAGTTTGTAAGTTGTAGCCCTTGTATAAAACAAGAATGTTGCTGGCTAGAAGCAGATTTTTGGCTTTGACTATTATATTTTCACTGATATCAAGTTTTTTCTCAGCTCCTGCTCTGTGTATAAAAAACTTTCACTGAGGTAATTTACTGTTTGTTCCGGGAGAGGACAGGATTTCTTCATATGTGCTCAAGTGTTAAAATCTCACCAGGGAAGAGAACATACGTCAAAATAAAATCTCCCAATTTAAAAATCAAGCTCATGATTATGAAGGAAAAGCTAAGATTTGTGATTGTGTAAGATTGGCAGCACCAAAGAACTGGCTTTTGGCACAGTCAAAGTGGTGACTTGTGGAAAAGAAGATAATTTAATCTGTAGTATCTGCTATCTGTACCTGTAATATCCAGTGTTTTGGTACCTGTAGTTTGCATTAAGATATATAATTACAATTATTTTCCTTCTTATGTATTTTACAATGTCCAATTATAAACTTAAACATGAGACATAAACTTCTCAGATTTACTGACAGAAACATATTCTCTCTTCTCCCAGTGGCTTGTGATTAGGTGTTCAATTACTGTTGTAAATTCCTTTTTCAGTGTGCTCTATGGTTTTTAATTTCCTCTTGATAACTTCCTGTTATTTACATTGGTTTGAGAGATTTAAATTTGACCATCGTGACAAAATGCTGGATTACATTTTCAGTGAATGAAGCATAGATCAGTAAGATTGGACAGTGTGGCTCTGAGTGACCTTGTTAGCTTTCATTCTGATTCTAGAATCAGCCAAGGACCTGGCTTTTTTTCAAAACAGAAGAGTCACATAATTCTTGAACACCCATAACTTCAAAAGGAAAGCATGTTGTAAGGATTATATTACAAGTTCCACACATCGCACTAGTCTATGATGATCCCAGAATGATGCTTGCTTTGCTGTTACAATACAGAATAAATTGTACAGAATAAATCCTGTCTTCTGTGGTTTTAAGAAATATAGGAAAGTAAAACAGAATGTGAAGCAAGACATCATCTTCCCTCTTATGGTTCAGTAGCAACATTGCTATTCAGTCTCCAGGGTCACACCTTCCAAAATCAAACAGGGCTGCACACCAGTTTGTCACTTCCATAGACTAAGTCACAGAACTTGAAACAAAACCATTTTAATTATGTAATTTAACTTGGAATGACATACCTTCATTTCAAGGTAATATCATTAACTAATAATGTAATGCTTGACTCTTACTTGGGCTCATTACTGAGCTTTTTTCTGTGACATGTGGCCTTTACACACAGATTCTTCTTAATATTTTAAACAGAAATTTTTAATTTTGCCTTTAAAAATTACTGTTCTTCTCTATTCAGTTAGACTGGTGTGAATTAGAAACAACCAACAAACAAACCTACTGACTTAATCAAAATCAGTAGAATTAATCCTATAAAAGTGAGCTCAGAGGCATGCCCACTACTCATTGTCAATTTAGCCCTTTTTCTCATCATAAATCTTTTAATGAATAAAGATTTCTAGTTCAATTTTAATAAAATTATTAATTGCTATTTGTGGGTTCTTGCAATGTCAGCCAACAGTTTGAAATCCATCTATTATTAGTAAATCATTCATTTTGAATATTTGTAGCTGATTATTCATTGTGTGCAGAGAGGAGTGGTAACCTGCCTCTGAAACATCCAACTGGTCCTTGTTTTGCTAAATTACTTCTATTTTTGAAACAGGGAGATGACAAAGCAACTGCTGTAGCTCATGCATAAACACCTTTTTAAGTGTTTGAATTTACATGTTCAGTATGAAGAACAAATCTCTCTACTAATCATACAGAATCATGGAATCATAGAGAATAAAATATATTAAATATATGCGTAGTAGAAACACCATACACTGGTTCATAGATGCAGATAGTTCACATAAGAATGGTCTTCCTTTTTTTTTTTTTGCACTGAACTGTGTGATTCAATAATAATTTTCTTTCATATTTGGCAACAACTAGTATTTGATATTTTCATAGTCCATTACGAAGGAAATTGTTCATTCCTTTTGTTTGTGGAGGCAATATGACTGACCTAGGTCAAGTACTGATTAACACTGGAAGCTTTCCATATTGGTTAATGCAGGCTGGGTACTTGGTACTGATGTTCCAAAACAGAGTAACATTTCATTTGTGGCACCATGAAATTCTAAGTCTTGAATGCTTGACCACATAATGCTGATAATGTTTTTTAACACACATCTTTGCTGTGTAGCTTCTTAGCCAATTTTCCCTTGAGCTAAAATAATAATTGTACTTCTACTACCTTGCTGACATCCATTTGTTCCATGTTCTTAGCTGGAAAATTTTTAACTATTCTGTAGATGTTGGTACTACTATTTTTTTACTTCTTATTGTTTATTTCTTACAAAGAGCAGTTTGTTGAAACTGTGCTTTACAGTATACAAAACACCTAAAAGTTCAGTTCATATAAGTACAAAAAGATTTTTTGAACTTCAAATGATCTCTAACTACATGAAGCATTTATCAATAAAACATTCTTTTTCCTGTGAGAGATTTTTTTACTTTGTAATCTACTACAACCCCTGATTTTTGTGTTGTAGTTTTTGATGTTTCACTTTAGAAAACCTTAATGAAGTAGTTTCAGAAAGAGATGAAATTATTAATGGACTTAAATGCAAAACTTATCATTGCAATATGAGTTAATCTTGTTAATAATATAGAGCATTTGTAAAATATAACTATTACCAATTAACTGGAACAGCAGTCAAATAAAGTAAATTCAGAAGTCTAGAGACTGTCATGATAGATATTTCAGATTTTTGTGGTCATCCATGTACAGCTATTTTCCTGCCTCCATTTGTGTACATATTAGAATGTGAAAATATGAAGTAAATACAAATGCTCCCTCAAGTAGGATAACAAAGAGAATTTTTGGGATGTAAATTTTATTTACAGGCTTCATGTGCAAAGATAATGCCCTTTAGCTGTAAAGTCTTTGGAGATTCTCAAAGCAATTGTACTATTATGCAATGACAATTAAAGAACTGAATTCTATTTTATACTGCAACAGATGTGAAATTTCATCAAATGGTTAGGAAAAACACAATTTAAAAAGATGAATCAAAATTCAATATATTTAATTTTTTTAAAAAAATAAATGTGATTGTTTTTTTTCAATGTTCAAATTGTGCTTTTACTTGCAAAGACCCCTGTGGTTTAAATAACCCAGTGTGTGTACCCTAATAAAAATCCCATTAAATTAAATGGCCATGAGGCATATAGAGTGTCCTGTTGCAATTTCAAGAGACAGTTTGTTACAAGACGCCCTGCTACGTACCTTTTATTTTATCAAAATAAAAGAGAAAAAGAAAAGGTTGCAAAATGTGTTTATTTCTATGAAAAATATGTTTCCAGTGTACTAGAAAAAATTGATGTGTGGTGTGTTGGTTTTGTTGAGGGTTTTGGGTTCTTTTTGTAGAATGAAAGAGTTGGCTTATTCCATGTCTGGTACATTTATAGCACAACATACAATAAATGTATATAATCAGCAGAATCGATCAGTAATTTTCATCCTCTGAACTATTACTTGTTTCTTTTGGAAGGTGGCAATTCAAGAAGCAATTCAGTTTATATTGTATTAGATTAAACTGTTTTAGAGCACATACTGTACTTGTTTGCTAGCAAACATTATTCCTGAAATAGGGTACTGTTTTTCTTGCAAATGTTTTTCTTTCTTTCTTTTCTTCTCTTTAAAAAAACCCCAAACCAAACCAAAACAAAAAGCATATCAAACAAAACCTGCAAACATGTGGATATATTGAATATGTGTGAAAACAAATTACAAATATCACACTGAGACGAGTTTAGTACCTATGGTTCTCAGCAGATATTCCCCTCCATCCTGCCTACCCAAGCAAGACCTGTGATATTTTGTTGAAGTACAAAGCAAAAAATAAAACAGACTATCAAACTAATTTTACTTTGTGAGATTTTATCAGAAGTTTTATTTTCTGCCATTCTCTTCCCAGTTTTGAATGGCTCATTGAAGTTAAAAGACAATAGACTCAAGCCATTTCTTGGCTTACTAATATTTTTTCTTTAAGAACAGGACAGGTGGTAACAGCATCATACTTTCAGTCTTTCTTAAAGATTAAGTTTTACAGGAGAATGGATGGATTTTGGCTGTCTTAACATTCCTACAGACCCTTCATGGGACATCTGCAGTCCACTAGTTAAAACTCAAGGAAATCTCCTGTTAACCCAGAGCTGGCTGTGTGAAAAAGTTAATCTCTGAATTGAGATCTTAGGGAACAATGAAACTGTTTTGGCTGAAATGTGAAATGATACCAGCAACATTTGTCTTAAAAAGTAAAAGCAAACAATGTTCTTTTGAAAATAATTTATGTATACACAATAATTTTTTTTCTGAGTACATGTCATGATTTTCAAGTGCCACCATATCATGAAGCATTAAAGAAGCAGTGCAACAAAAGAGTACAACTGCTCAAATTTTCCATGACAAATCTTTTAGATCTCTAGCAGTTCATATGGCTTTGAGGAACAGACAAAGCATCTTAGAAGTGTGAGAGGCAAAAATGTCTTTCATTCTTTTATTTAGCAGTTTAACATAAATATTTAAATTGTATGCAAATTGTGTTATAGGTATTTAAACAATATTGTCTTCTTACAGGCAACATTCTTGCCCCCTCCCCCACGTAATTAACGTGTACTAGAAGTATCTGAGAGAAGGCAAAATTCAGCCATCTGCATTTTTCAGCATTGTCATTTTTCAGATAGAACTCACAGGTGTCTTCTAAACAATGATGAATTAGAAGACACAATGTTTTTTTCCTACTCATTTGTTTGTTAACTACCTCTGTGATAATAATGTATTTGCATATGTAATTTTCTCCATTGTAAATGAGAACCTTTGAACCACTTTCTAATTTTTTTTTATAATATTCTTGTATTCTTCATTTTCATGCAGTCTATTTGCCTTTTCCCCCAAAGGACATTTGAAAATATCATAATCCTATACATAGATAAGTTGTTTCCAAATAAAGTATTAGAAGAGCCAGGAGGGAGCCCTTAATATGAAGCAGACATTAAAAAACCAAAATTTTTATTTTGTCTCAAGATATCTTTCCTTTTTTTCTATGTGCAAAATCTGAATAAACAGACTGTGTATGGACTAATTGAACTAATGTATGAGAAAAACACTGTTCACTCACAACTTTTGTGTAGATGTCAAGGAACATACCACAGCAGTCCTGGTAGCGGTGTCCAATCAGTGGTCGTTACTGACCACTAATAATTGATTTGGAGATTTTATATGTTGCCCGATAAGTCTTTCTCTTTTTCTTGCCCATACACATTCTTATTGCTGAGTTGCCCAATAGCATTCTATTCAGATGCACTGTCTGTGGGAGGCAGAATCCTGTTCTTGTTGAGGATGATACCCAGACTGCATTGTGATCATGCAAAAAATCCATTATTTAGCTCATGACTATATAAAGACGGAATGACCTCCAAATGATTTGCAGTCTTTACAGAGTTTATAAAGTTTCTTTTAAATAGTCTTTTCTTATGTGTCCCTACCCTCTTGCCAGGTATCTAGACAATATTTTCAAGATAAAATAAAATCTTCTTCGTTTTTCTGCTCCCTGCCCTTTTCTCCTCTACCTTCTTTCATCCTTAGCTATCTCTTTCTAACATTGCACATCAGTCCTCCACCTCCAAGATGATATTTCCTCCCGATTTCTAACTTTCCATTATATGCTACCTAATATCTCATCCTCCTTCCTGAATCCTCCACACATTGCAAGTTAACTATAATTTACATCATTCATTGCTGTTTCAAGGGATAGTATTGGACAGTCCTAAAGGAAGCCAGCACAGCATTTCACAGACTGGGAGAAAAATGTATGGGTTGCGCATTGGCAGTGTTGGCAGTTCTACCTCAGCATCACTTCAACATTTAATCAACTACAAAAGCCATTTAATGCTTGGGATACTCCAGTGCTATAAATATGATCCCTTAAGTAATTACACAGCTTTACTTCCTGTAACATATTTGGTAACACTTTAAATAAAGTGTCTTCAGTGCATTTCGATGCATTTTTAATTTAGACTGGATACAGCTATGATTGTATGCTAGATAAATAGCAGTTTGAATTTAAATGGATGCATCGACATTTCCCAGCTAGCTAATAATTAAATAACTTGGAATATTGCAGATGAAAGTAGCAGTATATTTCAATGATTAATTAATAACATATAACTTTTATGAAAAACATCTTTCCTAAGAGCACGCTATTAACCACACAAAGTAACGTGGCAAGGCCTATTACTTTGACTGCAAATGCAGGCTGTAGTAGAGATTGCTTTTGGAGTATAGAAAAAATCTATGTCATCACCTGGGTTTCATTGTCTGGATACTGCCTTTTGTCCCCTGAAGATGAGTTACCCCGCTCTCTCATTTGACCATGACATTCAGTATGTAATAATCCTGGCATATTTGTCTCTGGTTTGTGGAACTGCAGTATAAAAATAAGTAAACTGGTCTTAACTAAAGGGCCAAAGTGCTTTATTGTCACATTTTAAAAATTAGATGTGTATCTTTGTGTTAAAAAATCTTTTTCATTTAATACTTTTCTCTGACTTTCCTTTTAATTCAAAATCATTAAATCTCTTACTTTACTATTAAGTAAAAATTTATATTTAAGGATTAAAGTCCAGATTGAGCTTTTTAAAAAAAGTTTAAAACCTCTTAATTAAAAGAACATAAGACTTTTTAATATGCTCAGGTATACTTTTGGAATTTCTAAAAAAACCTAATAAAATATATGAGTCACATTACATGTTTTGTAGGGGAATGAATAGTATCTCTTTCCTTCAGAGTTCTACATCACTGTAAATACAGACTGTAACTGAAGAGATGCAAACATTACTGCACCTGTGAGCTCACAGTAATATACTTAGCAATGTAATGTTTAAATAATGATTGCTTATTCTGCAATTTGCACTATAATTAAGGTGTTACTTGAGGATCCCTTCTAGCAGAACACTTCAATATTGCAAATGCTCACTAACTTCTAAAAATAAAAAGGTAAAAGAAAAAAAATAAAGCCAAACCTCTTTTTACTAATGCCCACTAGCCACACAGCTGTACTACTGATTAAATCATTGGAAGAGGAAAATTCTTCTGTCATGAAAGGTTCCATTTGTACAGCACTGCATCTTTTAAAATATTATACATAACCTTGATGAATTGGGCCAAAGGTGTACATCTAGGAGGACTCAAACTTTATTATACATCACCATTCAAATTTTACTTACAGTTTACATCAATAGCTACTGTATAAAACAACAACAAAAATATTCATTATGCTTGGGTTTCTTCATTTAGTCACTAAACTTAATTGCAAATGTTAGTAAGATTTTGGTTTTTGTGAAGCCATGGAAAAAAAAAACCTGCATTGAGACTGTTATTCTGCTTTATATAAGGATATGTATTTGTTCTTAATATTTGTTTCTTAAGCGAGTATGATTCTAAAATAATCAAAACTATGAAAAAGGGGCATAGGGATGTTAAGAAAGCTTTGTGGAAAATGAAGGCTATGTGCTTATCTACAAGGTCTAAGTAGCCTAAAGAAAATGCAAGACTGTAAAGTATTCCAGTTAATCTCACAGTGGACAAAACCAGATTATAATATCCATACACTATGGTATCCATTGAACGCTTATGTCTCAAGTTCAGTGAGCAACTGCCTGTTTAAAAGAAATAGATTCAACATGTTGGATCAAACAAACAGTAGAATAAAACCATTATTTTCTTTTTTCTTGAATTCAAGTACAATAAATTCCAAAAATGAGGGAAATTTCTCAACAGTCTAATTTGGGCTTCTCCAGTGTTTCATCAGCTAAACAATTAAAAAGCATTTTTTACTTTTTCCTAAAAATAAGTATGCATCAACTTATCTCCAGTTTCATCAGGACTCATAGGAGGCAACAATTATTTTTCATGTCCTACACAGGATACTTCTGTTGCTGAAGCTCTGGCCTGCATTGCATATTTAATGATTCTGTAATGGAAACATGTAGCTGACTCATATCTAATTTCAAAGACATTATAACCCTTAGATTCTTTTCTGTATTCCTGTACAGGTCTCATTTTGTATGAGTGCATTTAAATACTGCCTTTGAACTGTGGATCTTTGCTCATGCTTTCATTTAATTTGCTCTTGTCAATTTCTTGCTTTCTCTCCAATTAGCCAAGATCATTTTGATTTATGATCATATTCTCCAAAGAGCTTGCAAGTCTTGTTCTTTGCAGTTTCCTGTGAAAATGTCACTCTGACATCCAAATTGCTGGAGTTGTTAAGGGGAACTTGGCCTACAATAAATCCTATCTGCAAGAGATCCTTTCCCACTTTGACAGAGACATATTGATAATTCTTTTTGAGACTTACTGCTCAAATTTGTTGTACATGAACCAGTCCATTTGTTGTAAAAATGCCACTGGTGTAAGTTACATCTATACCGGTATTCCTTTAGCTTTTTTAGGAGCCAAGCCATTTGAATAACAGAAAAAACATTGCACACTCTAAATATCCAAACAGGATTTCTTCCCATATTCACTGTATTCTGTCAAAGAAACAACTTTGAAAAATTTAAACATAATTTATTCTTGTCAAACCAAGTTTAATTATTTTCTCCTACTTTAGTATTTTCAGGTATTTATTTGATTATTTAATAATTTCACCCTGACTCTTTCCAGAGATGAAAAGGAAGACAATTTCTCAGTTTTCCCCTTCTACTAAAGATAGTTTCTAAATTTGCTTTTCTTCAGTCATTGCAGATGACAATAAAGACTTAGGGATTGCTTCAGGAAAGCATACGACTCTAAAAATTCAGATCGTCCTAACTGCGTATTTTTCAGTCCATTCTGATTTGCATTGTGTTCGTATCTTCTAAATAAAGTCAAGTAGCTGGTCACAATTTAACATTTTGGTAAAGATTAAATAAACTGGAAAGCATTGAATACTTCAGCTTTTTTTTCTGTGTCATGTATTATTTGCTCTCTCTCACACTTGGTAATGGAATTATTCTTCTCTTTGCTTTCCTCTTATTTATAGTGTATTTGTAGAACCATTTCATGGTGCCTTTTTTGTTCCTTTCTAATTGAAACTTAGTTTCTGTCTCAGCCTCTCTGGATTTTTTCCTATGTACTCATTCTTTTTGTTTGCAAGCATATGAGTTCAGATTCAATTATCATATTCTTTTTGAATATTTTATTATAATTATTATCATCATAATTGTTATAATTATTATTTTCAATGTACTTCAGATACATCCATTTGAAAATTTGTATTTCAAATACTGTGTTTATCCAGAGGACCCTGATTTTATGCATTTTGTGTGGAAATGTACTGAGGTGATAAGGAATAGCCATCATTTAATTCTTGAGTCACATTTGTTTTTCTTTCCTCTTTTTACTTGTTTGATATTTCCAGCTCTTATCTATAGCTTCTGAAAGTTGCATGCATTAGTAATATAGCAAGTCCAAACATTTTACTGTTATTTTTCATGGCTGTCTTTATTTTATCAGATAGAGAGAAAGCAAACAGTGAGACTCCCTGAGAGTAACAAGTACTAAAGATATGTGTCCTTTCCTTTAGTGTGGCCAGTGAAAAATTGTCATTCATTAGTGTTGAAAGTGGGAGGGGAGGCGGATTTTTTTCCCCATTCAGTTGCTAGGTAACCAATGACTGGGTATTTAAGGACCATTTACTCTTACAAAAGAGACAAAAGATTTTGGCTGGGGTGTGGCAAGGGGAGGAGAGATAGGGTCATCAGTAACTCACACTTGCTCCCTGGATTTGGAGAAGAGAGCAGTGAAAAAACTGCTGCCTGCTTTTGGCTGAGACTGTGGAAAAGCCCAGCTCTGCACTGCTTTTTCTGCCTGGTGGGTGAGCTTTCATTTGGGAAAGGGGCACGGAATTCCAACCCCCTTTTCCCCTCCTGGAGGTCACATTTCCCGGCTGTCCTTATAGCTGCCGCGAAGGGGGACTCAGCTGCCGCCGGCCCACGCCCCGTCTGCCACAACTGCGGAGTTCCTGCCGCCTTTATTGCTGGCTAGTCTGGCTGAGCCCATCCTGCCACTCCATCTCCCTGCTCCGAGCTCCCGGCCCCGCGTGTCCATTTGCACGCCAGCCCTGCCAAGCCTGCCCGACGTTACCCACATGACACAGACCCGACCGCGCGCCACAGCGCCACCTGCAGCAGCGCGGAAGTAATTACACCGACCCAGCCCGGCCTGGAGCTCGACAGTGCCCCTGCCGACTGTGACGGTAACTACACCCAACGGGAAAGTGATTGGCAGCCCAGGGACACCGGCCACCAGGTTTTGTCTGGGTTTGTTTGGTGATACTAATGTTGTTATTGATTGTCTGCCGCGTTAGAGACACTAGTAAAGAATTGTTATTACTCTTCCCACATGCTTACCTGAAAGATCTTGATTCTGAAGTTATAATAACTTAGAGGGAAAGTGGTTAACATTCTCTGAATTGAGGAAGGTTCCCAACCACCATAGCAGATACTGGTCTTTTAAACAAAGACAACCAGAATTTCAGAAAATAAATTTTTCCTCAGTTCCAGAGAGAGCAGGAAACCTCAATCTCTTCCCCGGTCTCTCCTTTTCACTTTCTTTACTGATTTCAAAAACTCAAGCCCTAGAATTTGGGCAACTTTCGTTTCTTTTCTCTGTCCCTCCTATCAGCCCAATCCATTGCCTTGTATTCGCTCCATTTCCAAGTTTTCCGGCTTTGTTCCGCTCGCCATTTATTTGACCATAGCTCCTGTCCCAAGTGCTTGTTACGCTTCTTCTCTGAATTTGGGATTTCATTTCCTTTCATGAAAGGAAATGAAGAATTTAATTTCATGAAAGGAAATGAAATCTTGTGATTTCAGTGAGGATCATTTTGGCAAAGCTTTGGTCCACCTCCCTGCACTTCCACTCATGCCGTGCCATTTGCTTGTTTGCATTTCGCTGCAAAATTTTCCCCTTTTTTTCAGCCTTTCCTTTCAATCCCTTTCTTCTCCCATCTCGCCTTTTAAATTTCTTTTCAGATTGCAAAAAATCCACCCCTAGAATTCGGACAAATTTCAGTCATTTCTCAGCCCCTCCTTTCAGCCCAATTCATTACCTTGTATTTGCTCCATTTCCAAATTTTCCGGTTTTGTTCCACTCGCCTTTTATTTGATCATATCTCCTGTCCCAAGTGCTTGTTACACTTCTACTCTGAATTTGGGATTTCATTTCCTTTCATGAAATGAAATTCTTCATTTCATTTCAGGAACGGAAATGAAATCTTGCGATTTCAGTGAGGATCAATTTGGCAAAGCTTTGGTCCATGTCCCTGCACTTCCGCTCATGCCATGCCATTTGCTTGTTTGCACTTTGGTGCAAAATTTTCCTGTTTTTTTTCAGCATTTCCTTTCCTTGCTTTCTTCTCCTGTCTTGCCTTTTCACTTTCTTTTCTGATTTCAATAATTCAAGCCCTAGAATTCTGGCAACTTTGGTTTCTTTTCTCTGCCCCTCCTTTCAACCCAATCCATTGCCTTGTATTTGCTCCATTTCCAAATTTTCCTGTTTTGTTCCTCTCAGCATGGTTCCTTTTTTCCTCTTGGAATATCCTTCGTGTGTCTAATAGATCATTTTCACTAAATTGGTATTTTCAGTATTTTAAAATATTCATGTATTTTGAGGTTTTCATTGCACTGCTGTTCTCTGGTATGAAATATCACTACCTTGGTCCCTGTGATGTTCCTCTTGTCCCAAACTGATGCTTACTTACTGCATACATTATAGTGAATGCAATCAACATTTGCTGAGACTGTGTTGTCTGTCCATCTTGCAGGGGCAAATTTCATAGTAGGACAGGGAAACAAGTGAGACAGTGTTTTACTTGAATTTTTATCATTCTAATCAAGACTATTCCATTGTTGGGTGCAGATTTATTCAAAGTATTTTGTCAAATTGGATATGCCATTGCTGCTTTGATGCAATTCTTTAAAAGAGAAAGTCAGTTCGCATATAAAAATTTCCTTCTTTTTCTTAACAGTTTTCTTCTTTCTGTTTTGTGTGTGAGCTTCCCAAAATAAATATTGCAGATATCCTAATCAGTGTGGTTAAGGAAACCTGTCAGTCTATTTTCTGTAAGAATTTATGTCAAGCTTAAAAGTTGCAATTTGTGACCATTTAGGATGTGCCCATGTTCACTGTAACATTTGTTTTTTCCAGCAGTCTATCTTTTGAAAGAATGCAACATATGAAATGACACTGCTTAATAATTCAATCTGTTAGGAAAATGCTGTTCCTTTTTCGCTCTGTCAAGTAAAGCGATCAATTAAATTAAACTAGGAATTGTCCTACAGGGTCAGGCCAATCCAGTTAATAATGTATCTTCAAAAATGTGGAAAAGCCCTTTCTTTTCCTGTGAAGGAAATGATTTATGGTTGCTATTTGCCATCTTCCCACAACAAGTTCTCTTATTCCAGTAATCTGGGGTTTAAATCTTCTGTTTCTTTTCCTTACAGAAAAAGCCCCCTTTCTGTCTTATGGAAGAATCCAGAAAATAAACAAATAAATAAATATATAGAATGAAAACCACACAGAGATTCAAAATACTAAAAGCATGAATAAGTGGATGAGTCATGTTTTTAGGTAAGATTAGACATTTGAAATGCTTCTAAAATTGTGTGCTTGTCCTGGAAACAAAAAGCTTAGCTCTTTAGAAATGGAGGCAACTAAATCCAATAATTTTTAATGTTTTGCCCTATTCTCTTGTGCTTCCTTCTGCCTTTCCATTTTCTTCTATGTCTGTTTTTATTTTCTTCCCACTAGGAAAATATCATCATGATCCAGCGGACAATATTTCATGGAAGATGTTCCGAACCAGTTGAAATAATCAGTTCTGATTTTTCTTAATGCGGTATATTAACTTTGACATAAGAATGATAAGATGAAATTGAGCAAAATATATACAAAATCTATAGTGAGAAAGTTAAGATGCGAAGAGTTGTTCTTAAGACCTGTTGTACCTACTGCACTATCTGTGACATCAAAAAAAGTCAAGCCATAGCTTATGCCAGACACATAATGGTGGTAATTATACATTGAGTTTTGCATAGACTCAAATGGATAAGAATTTAATAAATGTGAAATCCACCAAGGTGATAAATTGAGAAAGTTTCATACGAGTAGATTTCCTCTTTGATCTGCAAACACAAAATCAAAATGAGGACATTAGGAAGCATGGCTTTCAAGTAAATTGCTTCTCTGATAGCAGGTCTGTACGTAGACTTAGTAGGGAAAAAAAGCTAAATTAAGTATTAAGGCAAATGCTCTCTTCTTGAATATTTATATGGCTTATTTTACTATTCTCATGTCACTCTGGTATCAGACAATCAGGCAACTCAGAATGCTGTAATATTTGTCCTATAAAATAGAGGTCATTTTATCTGGAATACTGCCCATTCTTGATGCCCAAAAATGCCAAAGCAGTACAGTCAGACCCTTTCTCCCTGATCATTGAAAGAGAGATTATTCAGCCACTGAGACCGAAACAGGATTTCTAAAAGCAGTGGTTTGCGTTTTTGCTCTAAAATTTACTTGCAGTGTAAGGGTTCAATAACTCATTGGAAATTACAGTGTTTTTTCTGTTTTGCTTGGGAAGCAGCTACTGTGTTCTGCTCTTGAGCTTCTCAGAAATGCAAGTAGAGGAAGGACATTTATAAACTCTTACTTTGCTTTTATCTGCTCTTTGTTTTTGATAAATATGTTGCACAAAAATTCCAGATAGTGCAAATAGTTTACATTCATTTACCAACTTCAATAGTAAAATTCCAGCAATACATCACCTATTTCACTCCACCTTTTTTTAAAAAAATCCATGAAATGTGTCCACTTCTGCAGTAGAAGCTAATATATACAGACCATAATGCTCAAGAAGCTTTTTGTTAAAATATCCTAACAGTGACTTTTTTTTCCCATCTAGCGCTGATCTTTTAAGAAGGATTTCATTGTTGTAGATGAAATTTTTAATTGATTGCTATTTACAGTTTTTGTGGTCATTTCTGTAGAAATTTCCCATTTTCAAATTAAAATCTAAGTAGGTGAATTCTGTGTACTGTAGTTCTTTTCTCACACCAGGAGCAGACAGATGAACTTCTACACAGCAGGAAGGCCCAAACATTTATGCATCAGTTTTCAGAGGTTTCATGAGGAGGAGACTTTGAGGACACTCAAGTCCTCTCTACTGCAAGCTCATCTCATCCACTGAGCACTGGAGAGTGAAAATGGAAAAAGAGGGATAACTTAAGAAACCCGGCCAATGAAGGAAGAGCAGCTTCTACTTCAATAAAATGGAATTTGGGGAGAGATGGGTTGAGATCACAGTTTAATTTTGACTTATCAAATATTTACATTACCAATCTGGAAAATGTGCTTGAAAATCTTTGATTGGAAAAGATGAAAACTTAAATATTGTCAGAGGTCCTCTAAAGAGTCCTGTCTGCTTTCCTTGTGCTGTCTCTTCCAGGAGGGGATAAGCTCAATGGTTATTTGCCAGTAAATACTTTGTCAGGACTTTAACTTTTTTGTCCATTAATATTCATAGATTTTTATTTTATGTTAGGCCAAGACCTGCACAATGGCCTCTGAACCCTGGCGGAGTCTTAAGTGTGAGATGTGGCTATGTATCTAGTCCTTATTCTCATAATAACTTGCCACAGAATCCCCACTTCCTACATCTCTGTCCTGCTGCCATTTTTATCACAGGTCATTATGACCTTCTCCCAGGCGTGTATGCTTAGTAGCCCCAGGGAAGATGCATTCTGTAAGAACAACAGGTTCTATCTGTGTGTCTGTCTGTGTATAAAAGCCAAAATGTTGAAAATCCTCTGACCTCTTGCAGTATTCAGCCACAGTCATCTTAATAGGTCATGCTATAACCATATAGAAAACGGAAACAAATAACCTGTCATTGAAACTTTAATATTTTAGCCTACCAAAAACTTTTATCAAAGTCTCAATGAACATTTGAACTCCAGATAAAACATTTTAGAATTTTAAGTAACAGATTGGGATGCAAAGGATCTTTGGAGTACAGCATATTCCTCTGCCCACAGAAAGGTTTAGTATTTCCAAGAGAAATTTGAGAAGAAAAGAGAGTCATCAAGGAAACACATTCATCTCAGTGAATATCAGCAGATGATAAAGTTCAGGACATCTGTACTGAACTCCAAACATAATATGATTTGCTGTTGTGCTCTTCTACTTGGAAAGAGAGCTGTAATGAAAAAAAATCCACAAGGAAGGTGTAAATGGAATTGCTGATATTCAAACACTGAAGAAAACTGAAGCTATTGTTTTTGCACATCCTAATATTGGATAGCATCTTGCACCATATTGAGTGAAGCATGAATATTTGCCTGTAATTTAAAAAAAAAAAAGTGTTCTAATCAATAAGACCATTTGAAGAATAATGAATTTTGACTGCCAACCTCCATGTTTTTCTGTGGATTAGCAGTCTTCTAGAATTATTTGGAAAATAAAAATGAGAGTTTCCTTATATAACTATCTTCAAACACGTAAGAACAAATGTAAGTATTTATCCTGATTTGAAATTGCCAGATATGTATGTGCTTTTCCTCATTTATTTAGATATATTTAACACAACATCAAAAACACAAACTCTGCTCCTTTTATTTGTCTTGTCTAGGAGCAGAATATTTTCGTAACAAGAGTCACTGGTATTCAACACCTCTGTATTCAAGTAGAATATGTAAAATATGCACAGAAAAATGGAGCATATTGAGGGATTTGGGGAGTTGCTGCTTTTCAATGCTAGTCTCTCATTTTATTAGGTCAGATATTAAATAGCTTAGAAGAAATTGTATCATTTTATTGGTGTCCTTCAGCAAGCAGCAAAGAGATTACTTTGTCCAATAAATATTTGCACTTTAGTTTCACAGAGTGTAAACTTAATGGGCAGGTAATTTTAAGGGTTTTAAGGGAAAATGGCAAGGAGCTAAATTCATAGACCACACTTTTGTGTTTGATACCGTGAAGCAGTGAGTAGTCTGGCTCACTCAAGCAAATCCCCAAGAATGGTTATGTGTAAGTTTAAGCACATGCCTAAGTGCTTTGCTGGAAAAAAGAAAGAAAGAATGCTCAGTAATCAGTAGGAGTGAAGCTTTAATGGGTAATTCCACATAAATTAATTCGTCAGTGAAAGCTGGTCAGATTAGTTTCTGGAGTCTAAGTGTTTATTTTCTACTGCTCCATTTCCCTGTTCTCTCTCAGAGGAGGGTTGAGGAGATTTACTTGAGCATCTCTTTAAACTACCAAGTTGCAGCTGAGCAACTGAGCATTGCATTTCCTCAAAGCTTGCAGTCGCTATCTCTGTGAAGAACAGAAACACTTCTCTGAACATTTGCAATTCAATTCATACCAGCCCATGCTTCCTTACGAAGAGTCTGCTTCAAATTATGATTCATATGAGGATACCACTATGCACCTGAGAAAGGACTTATGTTTAATTATTTTCATCTCTTCCAAGACTTTTGTACTGGGATTGTTAGAGGATAGTTCGAAAGGGTTCTGTTATAAATGTGTCAAAGATGAATCATTATTGAATTGATCTCACAATATTTAGTCTAATGGCATATAGTGACTTAATTTAATCTAATAGTTTTATCATAATGCAAAGCTCCCTATACTATAGGAAAAGTAATTTATTAATCTTTTCAGGTATGAGTAAAGAGACAGGTTTATAGTCTCCAATCAAGAGTCCAGCCTGACTGCGGCTCACTTTTCATTGACATATGTCCACATAAGCACAGAGAAACCATTTGAGAATACCTGTAATAAGCTGCCATCTGTCTGTAAAGCAGAAAAGCATCTTCTTTGTTTAATTTTGGTTTAAAGACAGGCTCAATCTCCATGTACCCACAAGAGCTCTGTGGATGAGATAGGAGGTGATGACAAAAATATTGTGAAGAGTTGCTGTTAAAATGTAAATCCCCCTCTGTCTGACGATGCCTCTGTTGTACTCAACACTGCCACTTATTTTGATGTGTATAAATCCAGTTCTTTATAGGTATCGTGCTTTCCTGAGCATAAGGATGAGAAATAACCTTTATGAAGCTGAATAAACTAAACTATTAGAATAGTGTGGACACATTGACTTCTCGAGCTGTCTCAGTGTTAGGGAGCTCAGTCGAAATTCATTTGGCCTAATACCAACTTGTCACAGAAAACTTCCTGGCTAATTCAGTTGCTATAAACATAGTTGATTTTGCCAGAACACAATTATTTGCAAAGAAAAGCACAGTCTATTAAACACCTTCAGATAGCTGCAGCTAAGTACAGCCTTTTTGCATTTGGAACTGAAGATGGAGCAAATTGCACAAGGCATTAGATATGTGTTTTCTTAAATGGCTTTCAGGAAAAAAAAAAAAGTTCTCATGGTAAAATTCCTATTTGGAAGCTGTGTTGTCCTATTCAATCTCCTGTCACATCAGCCATGTACTATCATGTTACAGAAAGCAGCTTGACGGGTGTAGCTAGATGCTAGATGTGCTGTGTCTCATCATGATAATTCAGCCAAGGAAATTTAAGAAAAGTCTGTTTGAAAGAGAGGTGATCAACAAATTCTCTTTATATTTTATATATAAAAGGAAAAGGGATTTTATGTTCTTTCTTATCAAGAAACAAGTGAATTATATATATTTAAATTCAACTTAGAAGTGTTAAAATCCATGAAAACAAAACCAAAAACAACAAGAAATACCTGTAGTCTGAGTTCCTTTTTTATCACTATCACTACAACAAAACCAGAATATTTTTAAAAGGTCTATTTCCAAAATTCAGTTATATCCTCCCCTTCCCCTTCCCCTTCCTCTTCCCCTTCCCCTTCCCTTTCCCCTTCCTCTTCCCCTTCCCCTTCCCCTTCCCTTTCCCCTTCCCCTTCCACTTCCTTTACTCCTCCCTCTCTTCCCTTCCCTTCTTCTCCTCTTCCTTTATTCCTCTCCCCTCTCTCTTCCCTTTCTCTGCCAGCTCTTTTCACATTGGCAACATATTACAGAATGTGAAGATTATTTACTGGATTTACTAGAAGGAGAGCATGGAGGCACATCCTTCCCCTCATGCAGGTTTCTGTGTCTTTAGGGAAATGTTCAGTATTGTGCTAGAAATCATCTAAACCAAGGGCAGGTTTAGTGCCAGGATGTGTTTTTCTTTCTCAAATTAGAGGTTAAGTTTGCATTGGACCATCAACAGAACCAAGGAGATGCTGCTTTTCAAATGCTGCTGCTCCCAATAATGCTGATGGCGATGTCTTATCCCCCTGAAAGGGACTTATCTGGACAGCAGCTGGGATCAGCCTTCAGCCTCTCCTAGATGGCTTCCTTGCTGCAGCTCTTGTGCTTCTGCAGTCTGTCTTGCATCATTTCAAATCTCTGACCCTATGATTGATTGCACTGACCCCTGTACTGTTTGTTGCTAAATGACACTGTAATGTGAATTTATGGGAGGCTGATTTAAAACAACAAAAAGAAAAGGAAGATAACAGCTCCTCAATACTTTATTGGAGGGTTCTGATTTTCAGAGGCCACTGAATGCTCACATACTTCACCTATTCTTGTCATTCTGAGCAAAACAGGCAAAGCATCAAAACTCACACTCATGTCAGCAAATTTCCATGGGTATTTTTGTTATTGCTGCTAATAATTTTATGTTTTACTCCTTAGAGCCCAGCTGAAATTTGTTTTCCCTTTCCTGTCTCCTAAGCCACACACAAGCAAATTGGTTTGATTTCCTACTTTTTTGTGGTTCGAGCGGTTTTTTCCAGTTGTGACAATCTAAATTGGATGTATGTTAGATTCTGTGGAAGCAAACCTATCTGAGCATCATCTAGTCAGAGACTAGTACAAAGAAGAAGCAGAAACTGCAGTTTAAATTCCCCTGAATTTTAACCCTTAGCATCTAGGTCCTCAAATTCTGCTTTGCAATTCTTAAATGTATTTTTTTATCCACTGCAAATTGCTATCTTAATCACTTGAATTCACTAAAATTGAAATACAATAACTTACATACATTATCCTTGAAAGTCAATTTTTATTTTTACTGAGGAGATATTCTCTCTGACATGTTAAATTCCATCTAATCCATGAGCACTACCATCTTTCACCAGAGATCATTATAAAGACAGTCAGTCATTCATTCTCTTTGCTGGGGGAAAGGTGCAATGCAATGATACCATGAAAGCTGATAATCCACTCATGTTTACACTTCAGATATTTCCCACAGAGCTCTCTGAGAAAAGGGACACAGATGATGATTTGGCAAATGCGGTCCTTTCATACAAATTCCCTGGGCGCATTTGAACCAACCTATCAGAGAATTCTACTCCTGCTATTCATGTCAGTAATTAGATTTGGAGAGAGCAGTACCACATGCATGTTTATGGCAATCACTGTTAACCCAAATGATGATCTTTTTCCTTTCTTCCTCCTCTCTCTCTGTTCCCACTTGAATTTGCTGCATGCTGCCACAGCATCTGCCAGTAAATAAATAAATAAAACCCAAAATACCCAAGCCTGCCGCCTAACAGGTTCCAATCCCTTGCATTTTCCATTTGACAAAAAAAAAATCATTGTCAAAATATGGATAAGAAAAGGAAGGAGAGAAAACAATGAATTAAAGACAAAATGAGAGAAAAGCATTCAAATAAAATTTTCATAGGGAATTCTGAAACAAAAGCTGACATTTTGAAAGCTAAAAAATTAAAAACACGGTATTAAGACATAAAATTTATTTAAATGTTCTTTTTAGGAAAGAAATGTATGGATTTATGAGATATTGGAATATAAGGGAAATGTATACATTATTCTTTATATATTTCAGTGTTTTGCATCTTTATTTTCATTAGTGACAGAAAAGCTGTTAAAATGTAGAATAGGCTTAGGACTGACTTTGCAGAAACTCTGCTTAAACTCTTCATATTTGTGTGACATAAGTGTGAAACTTATATATTTAGATATTTTCTAAACAGACTTCATAATATTTTATTGTGAATGATAATACATATTTTCCATCCCTCCCTCACCCATTTATCTGAGTAAACTGATGACCTTACTCACAACTTAATTTCTACTTCAGGAAAGCCTCAAATTCATTTAATAAAAAATTATCTCAATGAGGTTTCCAATACCATGTAATATTATTGAACTGGATTAAGAGTTTCCACATTTACCATGTATTTTATAATTCATTTTATTTCAATTGCTTGTAATGGATATAATATATAATATTAAGACACACAAGTACATATAGATGTGCACATCATGTATCACATAGTTCATTGGTGCTTTAAAATAAGCCAGCCCTTTTTCAGGATTTAGTGTTTGCACTTGCACGTATTCTTATGGTATAACTGCTATTTTCACTTCCCTGTCCAGACATGACATAAGTGATGAAAACACAAGTGTACCATCAAATATACTTTGCTTTGGAGCTAAGGTAAGCCTAAGTATAAAAAAATTATTTGTTCTTTTCATAAGCTTGTATTGTGTTTCTCATCCTGCTCAGCTAGCAGTTGAACAATTGATCATTCTTGTAAAATGAACAATTGATCTTGCTGAACTAGAATTAAACATTGAGCCACTTTTCTATATGCCACATAATACACATCAGATAGTATTGGCCGTCACTCCATACTAATTTGGGTCTTACCAGATGACTTAGCTAAGCAGAAGAGGTCTGTCTAATCTTTCTCAAAACCCCTTGGCTCATCCATTTACTCATAAACAATGTGGGTTTAAGTTGTGGAGAAAAAAACCCTTCAGTTAAGTGTGTTTTTTTGCTTCAACAGATCAGGTAATATAACTATCCCTGTAGTCAATTGTTGTTTTCATTAGCTGAGATCCTTGACATTTTAAATTCTACAGATGAAATTTCACAGTCTATTATCTTTATTAGGACCTGGAAACCATGAACCTGTTTAAAAATCTTTTCTCTCTTGATTTTGTTGGGGGTTTTTTTGGCTAGATTTAAAAGACCTGAACAGGAAAATGACCAGCTGCTTAGATTACCACTCCAATCCTCTCATGAATTTTTAAAGGTAGGGATTTTCTGAGAACCAACATCAAATAAAGGATCAAATGCCTTCTATTACAGAATACAAATGTGTTGCTCAAAATCCCTAGAAATTACAGTCTTTGAGAACCATCTGGACCCACATGTTATGCAGAAGAGGAGCAATACAAAGGAAGTACTGATTAATTTTAATGTAGAGTGAAAAGGCTTGTAATTAAATTCAGTTTTATTAAGTTAGTGGTGTTTGTAGCTCAAATCTTCAAGGCTAATGTTACACCATAGACTTATCAAAAGTAGGTATTTTTCCACATTTTTAACACTTCCTGAATAAATTGATGACAAGATTAAGCTTGTAGATTTGGCATTAATTGACATGGACATCCCATCTGAGCAATACATTCTGTTAGTTCAGTAATACTTACCATTAATGACTGGTAATTTTATATTTTTCATATAAAAAGAATCTATCTATTTATCTATCTATCTATCTATCTATCTATCTATCTATCTATCTGTCTATCTATCTATCTATCTATCTATCCATCTAATCTGTCTATCTATGCTGTTTATGGCAGTTTAAGAAATGTTACCTTTTTTCATGAAAAGCAGAGCGAGATCTCTTTATGAGAACTTGCTCAATACACTTTCACCTATAAATTAAGAACTTTAATTTTGGTCTGGATTGCTAGTGAGAAACTTCTTGCTCATCTGAAATTATTTGACAATACAGAGACCTATGTTTTCATACACTCAGTGTGGGAAAAAAACATTTTTACTATGAATAGAGTGAAAGGGGACAAGTTTTCTGAAAATGTTATCTACCACTCTTCTGTTGCCTTTCAAGGGTCATAAATTGTTCACACACTTCTCTGTCTGATTATTTGAACAGACGATTTAAATGACAGGTTTAGTTGAATGAATATAGAATTTAATCGAAATAAAGAGGCAGCATGGGACCACATTGCTAAGCAGGCATAGACTTAATACTACTCTCTGCCCAGAAGTTATTTGTTCCCAGAATTATTTGCCAGCCAGGAAGAAGGCTGCATTTGCTTTCTGTGTGGCATTTTCATTGCGTATAAAAACACACTAATTAAAAGAGTGTTTTTCTGAAGCTTACTCTAAAATGCATAAAGTAAGTGACATATGCACAGATTTCCTCTTTCATTTATAAAGGAAAACTGATGGATGAAAACCTACGAGAAAAAAATAGTAATAAAAAAAAGAGTAACCTGGAAAAATGAAAAATCTAAATATAAACAATCAAAGTATTCATACCAGAATTTCCTATAATAAACCATAAGAAATAATTAAAATTAATGATTCATGGTGTAGTTAGCTGCTGGGGAGCTATCTACTTTGAGTTAGTGTCTTAGGAAAGAAAGAGCAGTCAATGTCACTGTAAGAACGTAAAAAAATAATGAGAATTTATCAGGAATCAATAGAAATACAGAAATACAGGAATAAAGAGTAATATGAGCAGTTTTATTCTCCTTTTTGCCACCATACAAGATATGCTCCTTGTTACAAATTCTTATATCAATCCCACAGAGTGCTGGTTTCTTCTCAGTGATCTATAACTTTGAAGACTCTACAAGCTCCTCAGCCAAACTGCCCTTGTACTTCATTATCCATTAGCACTAGATTTTTTTTTTCTCTTTTAAAGTATAACCTAAGCTTTTGTTGATGTAATTAAAGTCCATTACTCGCAGTTCTATCTGCCCATGCATGGAGAACAGATTTTTTCTCTTTACCACTGTACCAATCTTTCAATATCCTGTTAGGTACATTGACTGCTGAGAATTATTAAATATATGAAAACTACGTCCAGTTCAGGAAGTCTATCACTTGAAAATAGTTAAAAGTTGAGAAGGTTTGGGGTCTTTTCTTGTACTTACTTTCTCTGAGATTCTGTTTTTGAGCATTACTAGAAACATTATAACAGGCAAGGTGGACCTTTGAGATTATACATTCCTTTCCATTTTGATGATATGTAACTGAATATATTACTGTATCCTCTGTCAGCCTTCTTCTTTTATTTAGGTTTAATAGCTCAATTTTTTTCAGTAACTAGGTCATGTTGTATAGAACTTGATCATTCTCTCCTCTATCACAGGCATAACTAGTTCACATCTTCATTGAAACACATCTCAGAATAGAATTCTGTAGTTCAGTTGAGCTTCATGGAGTGAAAAAATGTCTTCTCCTATTTTTTTAGTCCGTGCTCGTATTTACTTATTCCATTATACAGGTTGCCCTGTCTGCAATGTTGTGGGATAACTGTCCTGTATTCAGCTTGTGATATACAAAAGCCTGGTTCCTTTTCCTGAAGAAATGCTGCCAGACAGAATTCATGCAGCTGATTTATCGTCATATAAACTAATTTTACTCTTTCTAGATAATATCTCAAACTTATTTATGCTTTCTTAGTTGTAACACTGTCCCCAGTATATCCTCATTTGGCTTGTTATAATTTCTGAAATAAGGCAATTTTTTATTCCTTCAGAAAGATTACCAATTAAAATACTGAAAACTATTATAATCTTCAAAATGCTGCTTGACACAGTCTTTTCACCAACTCACAGTAAAGTGAGTTGTTGAAAACTTATTTTCCGGATTGAGTGATCCAACCTGTTTTGCTGCAAGAGAATAGAAATTTAATCCAGAATCTTTTCCCACAGCTTGCTTACAGGAATATTTTATGAGACATGAGTTAACAGATTAAAGTCACAGAATTTCTATTACTTCTTTCCTATCCTAACACCTGTTCCTTTATCATTGTTGTGGTTTAGTCCCAGTTGACAACTAAGCGCCACACAGTTACTCACTCTCTTTCCCCCCACTGGGATGGGCAGAGAATCTGAAGAGTAAATATGAGAAAAATTGTTGGTTAAGATGAGGACAGTTTAATAGGTAAAGTAAAAGATGTACACACAAGAAAACAAAACAAAGAATTCCTTCACCACTTCCCATGGGCAGGTAAGTGTTCAGCCATCTCCAGGAGAGGAGGGCTCCACAACATGTAAACATTACTTGAGAATACAAACACTATCACTTTGAGTGCTCCTTCCGTGCCCCTTCCTTCTTTCTTCTTCTCCCTAGTTTATATGCTGGGCATGATGCCATATGATACCGAATGTCCATTTGGTCAGCTTGGATCAGCAGTCCCAGCTGTGTCCCCTCTCAAATCCATGTGCACTCTCAGCTCACTTATGGAGTGAGGTGAGAAGCAGAAAAGGCCTTGACTCTGTGTAAGTCCTGCTAAGCAATAGCTAAAACATCCCTGGATTGTACCAATGCTGTACAGACACAAAACATAGCTCCATATTAGCTACTGTAAAGAAAACTGAACTCTGTCTCAACCAAAAACCAGCACAAATATGCAGATTTGACTCAATTTGTTCTTGTCTACTGTTCATCATCTTACGGTCATCCATACACTTGCAAATAATTCCTTTGATTTGCTTTTCCAGACATTTTCAGAATTGAAGTTGACTGAACTCAGTTCCTTTTTTCCTCCTGTTTCAACACCCATGCAATGACATTCTCCAGTGCTCCACTACTTCCTCTTTTTCAAATGACATTTTGATTATGAAATTATTTCAGGTGTTCCAGACATTTCTCCAGTTTTCCTAGGAAAACGCCACAAAAATGTTTTCCACTCAAATCTCTAAAGGAACTGAAGAATTGCGTGTCTGTGCCACTTACAAAAATAAGTTAATTTTTAAAAAATATGCGGCGTTCAGAGGTTATGGAAGCTAACTTTTTACCTTACTCTCAAAATGGCTGTGAACATTACGAAAGCTTTCCAAAAATGGTTTGAAACAAATAACGGATCATGAAACAGCAAAATATCTGTGTGAATATAGATTTCATTCACTTTAAAAGTTTGAAACACCATTATTCTGCTCAACTGCCTACCTAACACTGTTAATGCTCTTCCATTATGTAAACCCTATTATTTAATGTATTTGGGTAAAATACAAGCGTCACACAAAGACTTTGTATTCTTTTGTAAACTTTCTTTGAAATACTGGAACATGATAAGATATGACTGAAAATAGATCACCTTAGAAAAGGAGAAAATATGATTCCAACCTATTTGATAGATATTGTCAAGCTGGTCAGCAAAACAGTAGGTAAACAGGAACTGACAGTTATAATTTATTTTTATTCAGAAATGCTGCAATCAAACTCCTCATAAAAAGCTATGTGAAAATACAGATATTTAGGGATAAGAGGCAAACTACTGTTATGGATTGGAACTGACAAAATAAAGAGTGTTTTCTAAACATGGAAATATAAAATACAGAGTTTGCTAAATGGTGCAATTTGGGACTGTTTTTAGTCTTCATTAATGACCTGGAAACAGGATGAATAGGGAAAATGATTGAAGCAAACAAAACTAAGCCCTGGCTGCTTTTACAACCAGTAATATTCCCTGGGATTTTTTCCTTAAGTTCAATCAATATGTTAGCCATTTTTTGTGCTTCAATTTCAAGAAAAGATCAAAAAAGGTACACATCTGAATAATTATGTTTCGTAGCAGGTCCAATTCTATTGTTCTTCCTCATAAGCAAATTTCTAGAAACATACTGAAAGTAAAAAATAGGTTTAGATGAATTGAAACTATTTGATAAGTCACTATGTTTTGACCCTTGAGGCATCTATTATTGTTTTGTCTCATTGTCTGTTTTGCACCAGGGACTTTTGCTTCGCCACAGCACACTCCGCGTGCATACATCTTATACAGATACACACTAAATCACTATCAAACTTCCATTGTGGTGCAAATACTGACTTTTTTTCTGGAGGTTCGTGCATTTTTGTAGAAGAGGAATTCCTTAGGTTCTGAATGCTTGTGTGTTGCAGATAAATGTGTGTGTATGTGCTTGTGCATGAATGCCTCAAACAGAGCTTTCAAATTCTCAAGATCAAGACCTTAAAATTAAACTTTGTGTTTCTTGCTGCTGCTTTATGCAGGACTATTTCTCTACACTCTGATAAGAGCAACTGAGGGGTATGTAGATTTTTCCTTGGCCTTGCTTTTCACAGGAATCTGAAAACACAATCTGAAGACTAGTATAGAGGAATGATCTTCTGGAAGAACTTTTTTATTAAATTCACTCACTTTTATCCTAATAGCGACTGAAGCTGGGAATAGGAGTGTTTGGAAGAATCACTTTACTACCCCTGTAAAATTTGGCTCATCCTTAAATGTAGTTAACTAGGTCTGGCTAAACCAGCTATGGAAACTCATTAAGTTTCCCATAAGCTATACTATACTGCAGAGGTAAGCAAAACACAAACATCCTAAAGAGCTCTGCAGTGCCTTTTTATCCTGCAGTCTGAGTGACGAATCCTGTCCTTAGCTAGGCATGTGACACTTCAAGTGACATTTGCAACCTTTGCAGTGTTATGGCAATGTGTTTGAGAGCAAAATATGACTATTTCCTTACTATTAATTCTAGCCAGCCTCAGTTTTTCACATTCATATAACGAAAATCTGTTTCACTCAAATGCAAGGATTGGGACAGCTCTCTATAAAATTGGTAGAAAGTCTTTCCTTGATTTCTCTTCTGCAAAATGACTCACCACTGAGGAGGGGTATATACTAGGCTGCTTATTTCTTGTAGACATTTGGAATTTTAGCATGAGAATTTACTGCCATCTTGGATATTGCATCTTCTGTGTGTAGCAAGATATGGCTGCTTAACAGGTAAATAAAACATAATATCCTCTCCAGATCTTTCAGTTATCATAAAACAATGGAATGGTTTGGGTTGTAAGGGACCTTAAAGATCATTTAGTTCCAACCCCCCTGACATGGACAAGGACACCTTTCTCTAGACCAGGTTGCTCAAATCTCCATCCAACCTGGCCTTGAACACTTCCGGGGATGGGGCATCCACTGCTGGACAATCTGTTTCAGTGCCTCACCATGCAGTATTTTCAAACAGAACTATGAATAGACATCTCTTAAAGGTTTTCTTTTTTGGGGGACTATAGTATGGTTCATTAAAAAATTGAAAGAATACTAATAAATTCTCCTTTACTTTTTTTCCCCCTAATATATATATAGTAGCTAATGACAGGAATTGGCATATTGATGTTTCCACCTTCCTTGAATGTTAATCAGGAATGATGCCTCATACTGATCCAGATTGCTGTTGTCCTGCCATAGATGTCTATGTAAGTCTCATTAGACACAGTTAAAGACACATATTACCCATGGTGTTGAAAAGTAATGTTGTATTTATAATCTTCAACTACCACCTAATCTGTGGTAAAAGCTGAGGGGTAAAGAGAATTCTCAGTTCACACGTACAAACTCCGGTAGGTGGATAAGAGTTTTTAAAAGTTCTAACACCTGCACATATCCAAGTATGGAGCTCCAGGCACTATCTGCAATCTGTATATCTGCCTGTAGCATGTTTACAGTGTGTTGACTTTTTGCTTATTTTTGGTTCATGTTTTACCTCAGCATCACAGATGATCATCCTCTGGGGGTTGTCACATGGGATATTCTTGATGCATTACTCCTGATCTATGTCTTCTCTAATTGGAAAAAAAAAAAAAAAAATAAATAAATTCTGCCTTTCTTCCTCTCACAGGCAGGAACAAGCTTTGATAAGTTGTTTGAGCAAGATACCTATTTGGGTTATTGATTTTGTGTACTCTTTTATTTGACCTCCTTAAAACAACTTTTAGCAGTTGACTAGGTTGTGATTTTCCTTCCCCTATTCCTATTGTGAGAAATTTAATTCTAAAATCCTAAAAAAGGTGTACAATTCACATAATGGCCAATCTGCAAAAACAGTGGGATAGGTGTTTAGTTTCTGGAATATTTTCCCCTCTCTCATATTGAGAGTTAAAGTGGATTTCTAATTTTTATTCCACTCATTACTAAACAGGAACACTGAGGTCACAGCAAATAAAGCAGTATGAGTTAATGAGAACAGCTTTAGCAAAAAGAGGAGGTGTTTCTCAAAGTACATCAAGTGCTTCACATATATTAAGAAACCCCAGCTGAATCGATTTAATAATGTTGGGATTTACACAATTATTACAGAGCCTTCATTATTCACCCAGCCTGCACATACCACAGCACAAATGAACATCTCAGTCTGGTGGTATTAACATTGCCATTTTCTAACCCATTCCCAGGCCATCTGCTACATGCTGATCATTCACTGCTTTAACATTTAACAGTTACCCAACTGCAACTTAGCAGATTTGTGTACTTTTGAAAACAGCTGGTTTAATAACTGCTTCAGAGCTTTTGGATAAAGAAATTATTATGTAATGCTTTACAATAGAATTTAAAAAAAAAAAAGTATCTCTGAGAAAATGGTATAACAGTTTCTGCCATTAATTTATGAATTTGCAATGCTTTAATTTATTTCTTGTCACAAAAGGAAAAATGTTAGAGACTTTATAGAACAATAATTCAGGAAATCTCTTTTAACATTCCTGGTTTATTTCTTGTCCTCTCTCAGCTCCTCTAGGAGGAATATTTGTATGCTGGAGTAGTGAAAGAGCTTAATATGTCAATCTGTCTGAAAAGCTCAGACCTGGAATTTGTCATATAAAACAACAGACCTGTAGCTTAAAATACAAGAATACATAGAATAATAGTAACCATTAAGTTAAATGAATAGTGAGCTTTGAACACAGTTGAACTGCAACCCTGACTTCCAAGCTTGATGAGAATGTGAAAATAGTGTTCATTCTTCCACTGCTTTTGATGCCACATTTTATAAAAATGTTAGCTAATACTGTCAGGAACTATTTCCATTACTTTTTCTTCTATACGTTGTAAATTATCCCAATTTAGCCATTCTCATAATTTTCAAATATCATCTCAATCACAAAGGTAAAAAAAGCCTTTATCATTTACCTAAAGAAGTTTAAGTGCGTGTGTATATATATGTACATACATACACACATCTTTTTAATAACCATTTCACTTGCTTATTCTAAATACCCTTGAGATCCTGATAAACCCTTTCATAAACACTCAAGAAGTTGTTTCTGGATGCTGACATTGATATTTATATTAGAAACCAGAATGCAAGCAGTTAAAAAGAAGAACTTAGTATTAATGTGCCAAAAAAGTGACAATTCATTAGGGTTATTTTCAAAACACCTTTAACACAGCCATCGATCAAAGTGACAGTATCCCTTAGATTAAGCTTAGATTCCCCAGTACAAATTAATTAATCTGTCCAGTACTTCCTCTCTCCCTGTTTCAATAAACTAACAAATAAAGCCAATCAAGACTTCAATTTTTTGCTGATTAGTCAATAAACCATGACAGCACACTTGTGACAGTACTTCTGGGATTCTCATAGAATCTTATTTTTAGTAGGTAGCAAGTGTCATGATCAGTCTTCACAAATGGGTGTATATTTCATTATCATTTTTCAAAACTATCTTCATAATAACAAATAAAAAATTGGAACACCATAAAAATAAATCTGAGAAACACATTATCTGAAATGGAACAAAGCATAAAATGAGACATCTCAGAAATCACAGAAAATGAAAGTGCTTTGGTAGTGTGTAATAATAGCTTTCAGCTCCTTTCACTGGAACAAGGACAGTGAGAAATGTAAAACTCACACATACAATGATGTGCACACAGCTGGCCAGAAGGCAGGTCGAGCTGTGCAAATGTCCTAAAGTAGTAAGAAACCATCACATGCAGTCACCCCAAGGACTTTGTCTATTCTATTGGAAAAGTTACACACTCTGGCCCTATGAGGAAGAGTAACAGCAGGAACAACTTCAGCAGCCTGAGAGCTGTTTGGAAGGACTATGGTGCCCTTGACACAGAGCTCAGTTAATATCCCATACTATTCTGGTTTGGGCTGTGACAGCCAGCTCTTATCAAGAGAAAGCCAGGACAGAATCATGGGAACGGTTCATTCCAGATTCTTCCACCAACAGGCAACAGGAGTAACACTGTATAAGGTTTATTTCTTCCCTAAGCCTACTGCTTACCAGTACCCTCCCAGCAGACTTTTCATACGTAACACTGAAAAACAAGAATATGTAATTCCGTGTGTTTAACACATACAGTTCCACCTCACAGGAACTAAGCCACCACCCCAGCAACATACAATGTTATCTTAAGTACTTTTAACTGAATAAAAATAGTAGTGATATCCTCTTTCTTAGGACCAAGGAGGATTCAGAACCTAGAACGTAGTGCAAAAAAAATCAGTGTGTTTTTAGGGAGAACTCCTTCCAAGCGTTGTGGATTAGCTAATCTGTACCACTTGACTCTGGGACTGAGGTTAGTTTCTTGCCCCTGATTTATTTGGCTGTTCAATTATGCTCTTCATCTATACTCTCTAACAGAGTCTTGGAAACACAGTAAAATCTACACTACTTTCCAGCTGAAGCTAATACTGTTATCTCTACTACATCCCAGTCTGAATATCTCATGGAAAACTTCAATAGCACAGTCCTGTCTTTTTCCACTTTAGCCTGAAAGTAAAATTTTCATGTCTACAAAGGGCTTCTCTGCCATATAATGGTTTTTTTGTAGAGCAGGAATACAAAAGTTGGATTACTGAACATGAATCCAACCTAGATCTATATTCATTGTCAGCAAGAACCGTATGTCAGTTTGGTATCGCATGAAATCTTCACAGTTTTTGCAAAGCAGAATAAAATTTTGCTAATGGAGATCAGAAGGTGTTTTTTAGAATTCACTGTAAAGGTCTCATTTGAGTTCCAATTAATTCAGTACCAAAACTCAGAGTTAGCAAGATCAGGCATTAATTCAATAAAGATCTAATTCTCTCCTTATATTATTCCTACCAATGTCAACAGATGTAATTTGGAAAGAGGTATCTGAGCAACATCAAAAAGCTTTGAAAATAAATATGCAGAGATTCTGTAACAAAAACACTATGGCTAGTAGAAACATGAACCATTCTATTTTTGAAGTGTTCAAGCAATCAAGTTACATACTGTGTGCTATTACCATGAGCATAAAGTTACATTGTAATTAAATTCCTAAGTAAAATTTTAATACTTTAAATTATTTAAAACAATGGCAAGACAACAAAGTATGAATGAGTAATATTATACTTCACATTATTTTAACTTTCATGAATTCTGTTCTGAAAATAATATGCAAAACATTATTAAAATGCCTCTTTCATTTCAACAGTTTTCCGATGAAATTAATATAATTGGATGCATTTGAATTTTGCAGATGTTGAAAAGTAGATTGATGATGAAGCATAAAACATTTAATGTAATTTCTGGGTAAGAAATTACAAAGAAACTATATTACAAGTTAAACAGAGTTGATCTTTGAATGATTTATTTAAGTTCAGTTTTTCACCCACAACTTAATAATGGTTGCAACTGTCAGCCAACTTAATATTTACATAAATACATATTAATAAAGAGCAAAATATCAAGAATCTTAAGATACATTTCTTATACATGAGGAGATTTTCTGTGACAAAATGTGAAGACCATCTAGTAAATAGGGATACGATAATATAAAAATATATTTTTAGGTTCCTTTCTAAGTGTTTTGAAGTACAATCTCAGTTGAACTCCCTTAGGCATTGGTACATGTGCAATCCCTGATAATTATCTCCAAGCAGAGGCAATTCTTGTGTTTCTTGGGTCACAATAATATATATATCTACTGAATCCAGATACTCCCACTTGTTCTTTTTCCTACAGATTTCTCCCTCCTTACTCCTGTTCTCCTGGTTTTATTTTACTGTTTCATTTAACCATGCAGATCTAAGCATTTAGAAATTTTGGTTGTAGTGTATATGCATATATATATATGTGTGTGTGTGTGTGTCTATATATAGACATATGGCTCCTGTCACATTCACAGAGGCCATTAACATTTATTAGGAGGTTTTACAGTCAGATTTACAGCTTCTCAAGTAGCATTTTTGTCTATTGATTATTTTTAAATTGACGTGGATTATGTTTATACATTATTTCATTGTTCCATATCTCTTAGTTTCTTTCCCATATTTTGCATATAAAGTCCTGTTTTCTTAGAATCATATCAGTGTTAGCAGTATTTGGGACCAGTGATTTGCACAATATAAACTTTTTCACATTGCTTTAGTACCACCCTTTCAAACTAAAAAAAACTTACACAGAATGTACAAACAGCAATATGTTGTAAAATAATGGAGAAAAGGTCATTTCAGGTTTCAGAGCAATGCTTTGGATTGTAACACATTTTATCAAGTCTCACTGGTCATGTCATGTTTAATATCTCTTACAACATCAGATGCTGTAGGCTGAAGCAAGATGATATGTGAAACATCAAAATGTACTGTAGGTCACCTAAGAAATTTTTGACAATGTTATTAGTTGTTCATAAAATAGATATTCTTGGGACACATTTGCTTCTAGGTGCCCCAATAAGGACACATAAGGTGTCATACTCACCTTAGCCTACTCAATAATGTATAAGACATTCTGCTTATATGTCTTAATTTGGCTCCAGGAATTTCTCTACAGACATAAAAGATCCTGATTTTCAGATAAGTTGAAGAACATTTAATCTTTTAAATCTGAAAATAAGATGAAAGGTATTTAAAGTGTTGTTTCAGAATTCCCATTAGAAATACTATCTGAAAAGAGAAATCTGATGGAAATAATTCTAATTGCTTCTTTTGATCTCTACTTGGGGAACTAACAGCACTGACAGATGAACTCTGGTGAGTCCTGTTGAAATAAAGATGGTATCAATGCTGCTGCTTGCCTTGTTTTTCTGCTTGTGATTTCTATTTCCACAGCAAAGCTGTCAGAAGGAAACACCTGCCTACACATCAGTAGGAGTCTTGGATTGAATTTCATGCCTTGGCTTAAAAATACAATTAAATTGGGTTTGCATTAAAGTGCCAGACCCTGCATGGAAGAACATGCACCATGGATATACGTTCTCTTTGGCTAATTCTTCTGTGGAAGTGGTAAAATATAGTGGATGGCTCCTGTAATAACTTAAACTGCCACAAGAATTTTTATTAATGCTCCATGTTTCAGCATCTGAATATTAGAGTGCAAAAATTTCCACATCTTCTCTTGTTAGCATAACTACCCAATTAAACCTCAGGTAACTAACTTTCTCAATATGCAGTATTGTTTACATTTCTGCCTTAATAGAAATTCTAAAGAGGTTATTTTCCTTACAGTTGCCGATGATGCATTATTGCATCCTATCATAGTTAAAGGTTATACTTTTTTAATTTGTGCTTGTAGTCCTTGTAGTTCTTTGGCAATTAATGAAAATTCTATGCTAAATACATAAATATCATCATATCATAAAATCACTAAAAATAATTTTTTTTCTGTCTCCTTTTCCTCTGGCCATCAAACTTAGAGAAGAAAAAGTTTGCTAGCTAACTAGTGTTTAAAAAGAAAAATACTTAGATGTCTTCAGCATCTGAAATCCCAAGTGATCTTGCAGCTGTGAAGTGGGGATAAAATGAATGAATTACGAGTTACCACTATTGAGTAACACAAACCGCAAATGATTTCTTCTGATCAATCACAAAGGATCACAAATTTCTTACATGCAATTATTTCTTATTTAAACATAGTGTCTTCTCTCAGTCAGTTATGCATGTTAAAAAGTTTTCTTTAGCTTCAGAATGGTGCTATTGACAGCAGATAGGTATTTTCATATTGTGATCAACTTAGTATTCAAGTTATTACAAGGAATATGTGTTTGATGTGCTGAATGACAGTGATGTCTATAACTGATAAACCTTTAAATTATTTTTATTTTCAATATTTTATTTTATTTGAATTGTTTTTATTTTTTCGCCACTCATCAATTCCTTTGCTTTTGCCACTTATTACTTTTAAGTTTAGAAATTCACTTAACATCCCTTAAAATATTTTGTGAGCTCTTTATTCCAATTGAAAGGAATAGAAGAATTGAACAGAAATGTCAACTGTACATTTTGAGTTAGCTGGTGCTGCTTTTTCAAAATTGAATGGACTTTTTTTCTCCTGAAATTTACAATAACTTTATTTCCCTTATTAAAGAAAGACTATGGGAGAAACATTAAGCACTTTAAAATGAAAAAGAAGAAAAGAAGAATTTCTTTCAATGAATAAAACCAAGATCTAAGAAAACTTTTATTTTTCTAATTGTCTCTTTTCAAATGTAGCACCACCTTGAATTAATTATTCAAAATAATGAAGTTTTTACATGTGACTCTATCTCATAAGCTACACTGAAAAATTCATTTGGAGAAATATCAAAATTGCTGTAGTGTTCAAGAAGTCACATATATTTATTGGTTTTGAATAGTAAAAAAGGGAGATGATATTTTCATTAAAATTGAAGCTTTTCATTCCAACTATTTTTAGAATAAACATATATATTTATTGCTTCAATTATGTTTCCTTTGGAAATCTTTCCATTTTCAGTGAAAAAGTAGCAATATAATTTAAATAACAAAAAATAATGTTAAGAAAAATAATTTTTAAAAAAGTTTCATTTTAACCACCAGATTGAAAAATCAACCATTCAAATGATTAATAGTTGTGACTGATTATGCATTTCTCACATATCTGTATGTTGAGGTGTGTGCTGATCACTGCAGAGGTCAGGAGACACATTTCCTTCCACATTTTACCCTGGTCTGCAACATTTAATGTTTGTCTAGAAGCATTCACTGTGACTTTTGCCTTTCTGTTAAACATTAACTATCAGTTACTGCCAAAGGCAAGATGCTTTCTTATCTAGTATGGCAAACTCTAGGGTCTTTTTTCTCTCCTCACAGGTAAATAGATATTTTAAAACAGATGTATAGTCCTTGAATGGGGATGTCTCTCACAAAACACTTTTTCTATCATAAAAAATTCTGTTTAATAAATATTTTGTTAACATTTTAACATGCCTTTATTTCTCTGAATGATTAAGAAGTTCTCTTTTTTGAATGCGTTTTTCTGGTTTTGCTAGTGTTTTACCAGTGTTTTGTTTTTTGTTTGCTTGTTTATTTTACCCCAAATTAGAGGGGAAAAAAGAAAATACTGTTTCATAAAGTTGTTCAGGGGACAAAAGTATCACACTTTTAGGCAATGTTCTGCAGGCCTGTTTATAGTAAGCATGTGTGTTAAGTGCATAGCACTGCCTTTGGAAGAGGTACGAGATGTACTGAAAGCAGAGTGGAGGGGACGTGTTCTATCAGCAGTGTGCCAAGCAATACCTTGCCTTACTGAGTAACTAGTGGTTTTTAGAACTCCTAGAGTATTCCAAACTTTAAAAATCTGCAGTGCTCAGAGTCAAGGTCTTTTTTCTCACTAGCAGAATCTCACAGCTCTTTCTGGGCTCAGCATTCAGCAGAACCAGTGAATGGCACTTCTCTATCTGTATGAGATTTAAGAGCCCTCTTCCATGGCCAGGCTGAGAGAAATGGTCATTACTGGATCAAAGCAATCCCTACTGAATTTTGCCTTTCTAACAGCTCTTGCAGCCTCTGGTAAACTAAGAGACTATAAACAAGAAATTACTTTTGATGTAGGAAGCCTACTTTTGGCCTGATCATTTCAGAAATTGCCAAAAGTTAAATATGTTGTTAAGGGCATTGTTCAATTGCCTCTTAAACACTACCAGGCTTGGAGCATCAACCACCTCTCTAGAAAGCCTATTCCAGTGTTTGACCACCTCCTCAGTAAAGAAATGCTTCCATGTGTCCAGTCTGTACCTCTCCTGATGCAGCTTTGAATCATTCCTGCATGTTCTGTCACTGGATACCAGGAAGAATAGCTCAGCACTTCCATCCCCACTTCCACTCCTCAGGAAGTTGTAGAGTGATGAGGACACCCCTCAGCCTCCTTTTCTCCAAACTAGACAAAACTAGAGTCCTTAGACACTCCTCATAGGACATTCCTTCCAGCCTTTTCACCAGGCTTTTTGCCTTCCTCTGGACACACTTGTGGGAACCTGAACATCCTTCTTAAATTGTGGGGCCCAGAACTGCACGCAATGCTCCAGGGGAGGTGGCAGAATGCTGAATGGAGTGGGCTGATCACCCCATCTACTAGCCTGTTTGTGCTGTGTTTAAGGCACCCCAGGACGCTGTGGGCCAGCCCTCTTGGCTGCCAGGGCACACTGCTGGCTGATGCTGATCTTAGTGCCCAGCAGCACCCCCAGGTCCCTTTCTGCAGGGCTGCTCTCCAGCCACTTCTCTCCCAGATGAAACTTTTGCCTGGTGATACTCCATGCCAGATACATAATCTGACATTTGGACTTGTTGGCTTTCATCCCATTAATGCTTCAATCTATCTAGACCCCTTTGCAAGGCATCTTGTCACTCAAGAGAGCCAACAGCACATCCTAGTTTGTTATCATAACAGCAACCAAAAAGGGAACCTAATGGAAAAGCTTGCAGGGTTTCAGTTCTCCTCAGGCATCACTAAAATTGAGAAGCCTTTCTGAACCACACAGGGGAGATTGTGGGATCTTGCTTGAAGAAGAAAATGAAACAGAATTCTAAAATAATTTTTAGTTTTGTTGCTTCTGTCAAAACATGATAAAGATCATTACTTTTAGGATTATAATAATAAAATTAATTCAAACACACATGAGTTGAAACCTTGAGAATAAGGTGGAAAGAATGGACTGTATGAGAGCTGTTCATTACATTTTGGTATTATGTTAATGGGCAAGGATGAGAAGTTTGCAAACAAATGGGTGGGGCAGGACAGAAAAGAAACACCACAGTTCAGGGAAAGGGGGATAAAATAAAGCGCACGGTACTTGGGTATAAAAAAATGAGAAATTGTAGCAAATAGCTAATCTGAACAAAACAAGGCAAGTCTGCTCAAAACTGTGGGAAGCTGAGATTCTGTTTGTCTATATTTTGGCAGTAGTCTCAAACTCCTTTATTGATAGCTTATACTACAGATCTAAACAGCAAGAGAAGAGTTTAAGTCATGAAGTTTCAATACAAAATTAAACTTCACCAAATGTCTAGCTCCTGGACCTTTTTCGCTTCTAAATAGTTCAAGAAGTTTTGAACTCAGAACATCCATGTCTGCAAATTCCTTGTTTCACACTGTATAAGTCTTTCAACTCCAGCACTGTTCAATTTGATATGGGTAGATAGGAAGATTTGTGATGGAAACAAGAGTGCTTCAAGCCAAAGGCTAAATTCTCCTCTCAGTAGGCTGGTCCTTAGGTGCCTATCTGCTATGAATACTGTCAGGAAAGCTATCATATGCATGAAAATTCTTGAGCATCAGAACACAACTGCATCCTCAATATCTGAAAGGAACATTAATCTAAGTATTTCAAACACGATATAAGCCTTTTTTAAAATATAGGTGATATAGGTATCATTTTCCAAGTCATAAGTTCTTTTGGATTTACAAATTTGTAGAAGTTTTGAAAATCAAATGGTGCTATTGATTAAATGTAAGATTTGTTCCAAACTGAGGATCAGGTCTAATGACTATCAATAATTTGTTATTTCACTTTTGAGACACTACTGATTTTTCTACATGCAAACAAGATTATAATTTCATTAAACAACTCAGTTTTGTATACCTGACACTTTTCTTTTAGAATTTCATATTGGTTTCAGCTTTTTTTGAAGCTGCATAATTTCACTGCCAATGAGTGACTTGAATAATTCAGTTGAAAAATCAATAAATTGTACCCTGACATGCAAAAACGTAAGTTGCTCAAAATGAGGTTTCAATATGTATGTTTTAAATATACAAGAAAGAGAATTCACAAAGTTAAGTGTCTTCATGTGTTACTAGGAGGAATTGCTAATATTTCTAATATCTTCGATGTACTGTTGCAGTTTGAAGCAGCCTGAAGCCAAATCAGGAGTGGCTGAAAACATGATAGTGGTTTGTAGTGGAGGAAGAAGTTCTCTCAACTTACAGCATCAGCTGTGTTCTGAGTAACAGCCTGAAGTTTAGTCTAAGTCTGTACAAGGGTCCTGGAATAAAATAAGGGATGAAATCTCCCTCATCCTTGGTAAGGAAGCAGATCAACAGTCCATGGATATGGCATTTTCTGTTTGTTTTCCTGATATAACCTTTCACATTACCTTCAGCGGAAAGATCTCAGTAAGTGTAGTTTGGTACCGTCTCCAGGAAAGTCAGAAAAATTCAAATGCCACAAAAGCTTGAGGCTACTATAGAAAAGAAGCCTTCTTTAAAACTAAATAGCCCCTTGTATAACCATCTTAGATGCTTATCTGGATGTGTACGGTTCCAGGTATGCATGAGAGATACCATGTTCAGCGCTCCTGGAGTCACCAATCAGTGCTTGGTTTCTGACTTCTGACCAGAAGGAAAGAGTGGCAGTGAAATCCCCTGGACCACTCAGCTGGAGCAGTTCTGGACACAGAGAGACACAATACACTGCACACTTAGCCTGACAAGCAAATAGCTTTGGGCAAGGCTGTCTCAGAAGGCTTCTTGTGAATCACTGTTTTGTAAACAAGTTCCATTCTGTTCCTGTTAAGACACCTCCATACTGGCTCCATCCACGTCAGATCTGTCTATCATATTTTTGCATATGCAAACTATTGACTTGAATATGAGCAATTATTATTAATGTTAGTAGTAGTAATACTAGTTGCATTGCCATCATTACTATAATTTTTATTTATTGTTTTATTTCAATTATTAAAGGATTCTTATCTCAGCCCACAAGTTTTCTCCCTTTTATCCTTCTGATTTGGAGGTGAGTGAGCAGATGTGTTGGGCTTAGCTGCCAATGGAGTTACCAGTCACAACAGCCTCCTGCAGAGAGAATCTGTGTCTGAGCCCTAAATTATGTAACAGCCTTGCAAAGAAAAAAAAAAAAAAAAAAAAGGGACCTGACTTAGAAAAAGAGTTTTTCAGCATGTATTCAGTTTTTAAGCTTTAGCCTTGTTTAGTGAATGGAATTTCAAAGAGGTTCAAGCATATAATTGAAGTGCTTTGCTTATCAGTATTGTTACCAATAAAATTTCTTGTTCTGGAACCAGTTTATTTCATGGGAAATTTTGGAGGACTTGAAATAAGATTTGTATGGCATGTTCTATATTGTGTAAGCCATAACTATGGATAATCAGAGTTTTTGTTATGATTTGCCAATTCAGTAATATAGCTATTACATTCCATTAAATTTTTCCAGTATCTCAAAAAACACAACTTGAGTTGTTTTTTAGTTTATCTGTTCAACTTACTGCAATCTTTGTTGGAAAAACACAAGAAATTCTAAATGGAACTTAAGATACTTCATTTACAGCAAAACAATTTAAACAATATAAAATACACCATATCCCTGCCCAGAAATACTCTTGTCCAGAAGAAGAAACATCCTTTTTCAGTCTCTATCTACCTTTACTGTATTATATTATTTTTACATTGAATTATATATTCTAACAGAAAAGATATTTAAGGTTAGAAAAATTCAGGATGTGAGGACTCCCAGTCTTCCTTCCATAGTGGAAAATTATATATATTAATAAGTATATATTTCAGGAAACATGAATACTCCTACATCTGTACATTCTCATGAATTTCGGTCCCAGCACAAAGTACTTGTTCATTTCTCAGTCTTACTAATATCAGCATGTTTTTGTTACCACTAATATAAATCATCAAGGCTTATTTTGGCTTCATAGGTAATTTTCTTCCAGCTCATTTAATAATTTAGAATAATCAGTAGTGTTTAAAGTCTTAGCAATTTCAAAGTTGTGTTACAATCAAAACGCATTTAGATTGCCATGCAATTCAACCTTACAAATCACCAGCCAATCAGCACCCCCGATGCTGTGAAGAACTCTTATCTTGCTCCAAGTGTTTTCTCATGCTGCTCTTAACGCACTTGGAAATTGAGAACATTGACTGCCTTTGGTGCCTGCATCTATTTGGTGTTTAATGTCTGAGACTTCACCACTATTTTGTTCAATTTGGTGTGGCTTTTCAGCTGTTGCTATCCATGCAATAGTCTTATTCAATTTAATAAATGTAGATTCAACTACACATTATAGGGAAATAAATTATGAATGAATGAATGAATGAATATATTTTGAAATGCGGAAACTCTAGTTAGGGTCTGTTTGACTCCAAAGAAATTATGAACTTCAGGATAGTTTAAAGTTTATTTTGATTTCAACAGCACAATCATCACTGCATTGCCAAGGAAGCTGGGGAAAAAGCTCGCTTGCTTTTTCCCTTCCAAACTAAGCACGGAAACAGCAGGAATGAATTCTGCAGCCATCAGAATAATTCCTGCCTTCCAGTTTACTAATCTTGGAGGATCTGGAGAGTTTACACTGTTTTGTGGGATCCAAGATTAAATCCTTTCTCTTTCCTTTGTGATAACACACACAAAAAAAAAAAAATTGTAACTCTCCATTTCAACATTAGTAGCACTTTTTTCCTCTTTTTAAAAAAAAAATTCTGCTTTTGCCTGAAAAATAATATTTCATTTTGATTAGCAATCTAATTGTCTAATGTGGGGAACCCTATAAAGCTTGTGAAAAAATAAGCCATACTGTATTTGCTTAAGCTCAAGGTAGGTAAAACTTTAAATGGTAACATTGCTTATTTTAGTTAACATCACTAATTTAATTTCTTAAATGAAATTCTGTTGTCTCTAGTCTTCAGAAACTTTAATTTTGAGAAGAAAAAGAGGTTAATTAAGGACATGTACCAATTCCATCAGCCCAACTGCCAACATTAGCAGAAAAATTCAAACTCAATAACCTAATTTTTCTTATTTTAATTTTTTTTCTTACTACTAGTCTTTTGCTTTATTCCTAATATTCCATACTTTGGATAACTGCATTGAATGAACAAATAGTGGAGTGACTAAAAATTACAGTATTTAAAGCTAAATCTTAATCACTGTTCTCTAAATTCCACCTGATTCGTGTGCATATTCTCCATCTAAAGTAACGTCCTGGCTATTTTGATTTGTAATTCAGCTAAGAGGCTTTGCTTCTAGAATTCTTTAATCAAAGATTAAGAGAAAAGTTTAATTACTTAAATTTTGTAGTTAAATATCAGTTACTCCTGAAGGGGCAAATTTACTATTTTGCATGTAAAATGTTAAGGAGATGCCCAAACTCTAAGTACATGTAGAAACGTAATGCAGAAACAATCTGAAAGAGAAAAACATAGAATAAAAAGCCTACTGCTGCTCTTTTTTAATCGAGTTCTTTCATATATCAGTGATAACTAACACAGGTATCTCTAGGTGGTTTTATGTATTGCATTGTATAGCCTACAGAAATATAAAGAATTTAAGTTCTGCCACATTTGTCTTTCTCCAATCTACTGCCAGCTATACATCTCACCTTGGTAGGTCCAATCTCTCTATATGCACCTCTTCAGCTTTTGGCACAGCTGTCTTGACCAAATCCTGGCCTCTGACAAAGACCTCGGCCTGTTATCCATCTTCTCTCTTCCTGAGTTTACCTTTTAAATGTCTCACCCACCAGGACTCTTGTCCAAGTCCCCTCCTTGGTGTCTCACTGCAGCTCCCGAAAAACCCCCTTCCCACATCTCTCACTCTCTTATACTCACCTAACTCTTCAGACACTTCAAGCCTCACTTATCTTTCACTCTCACCCTCCTCTTCCTCAAGTGACCAGCAGCCCCCCTGCTCCCTCCCTGAAGAGCAGCCCCTGTTAGTCCTGGCACAGCTTATTTCTCAATTCCACTTTTCCCAGGTAGCTTTTTCCAGATGCTTTCCATGCCTTGGTTGAGACAGGTAGGGCACCAATAGAGTTTAAAGCACAAGCTTACACGCATTGCTTTTTAGATTGAGCACCAGGATCTGACACCAGCTCAGAGAAAGGGGAAGTCCCATGAGGCCTTAGGATGGAACATGACCAACACATAGAAAAATCAAGAATTCCACCTAAAAAAATGTTTTCACTGAGCATTTACTAACAATATTGTTTTGAATGTTTGCTATTTTACCCAAATTTAGGCAGATATTCACAAAGTGGCAAAAGACACATCTTCAGTGAACGTCAAAATTCTGCTTCAGGGATTTTCAGTGCTTGAGCCTGTCAAAGATGGGCTGTCAGAATTTTGTGATACAAGGAAAACTGTGTACTTGTCCTTTTACTTAGTTTTCAGATCGGGTTTAACTATTTTTTACTAAAATTAAACATATGAGCCTAAGGCATGACAAATTTCAGCTTGGTTGGTTGCATTTTGGCAGAAATGTAAACAACCAAAGCACAATTCTTAGAGTGTCTACTTGTATGATCCTGAAAAATACATGTGTATTGTATGAAATGGATGTGCACACACACACACACACACACACAAAATTTATATACTCCATAAACATCTGATGCCGTATAACATGTCATGGTGCAATATCTGCCCTAACACTTTTAATTCAAAATTATTAGTATTCTTCCTAAAGCACCCACACACAAGAAAAGCAGATTAGAACATGGCAGAGAACAAACCTCTGTAAGTCACATAACACAGATTAGAAGACCACACAGGACCTTTTTGGTGCAAAATCCTAATTTAAGTCAAATTTTGCAGAAACACATAATATTTCTGCTATGTGGATCACTTCCTGCTGTGTGGATCACTCTTTCTGCACATGTGATTTTATTACTTAATCTGTTAAACAGTAACATCTGTCCTCTTTTACACCTCTAGGGGAAAAAATCAGAATAGATTATTCAAAAGATTTAAATCCCTTTGAGACATGGCCCTTCCGGCAATACTATAAATTCTTTTGCACTCCAAGGTTAGATGCTATGTTGGCCTTGATTTAAAACCTAGGATTCTGTGGAAAATGGCAATGATATCCAGCTCTAACAAATTGAATTGGTCTCAAGGTATTGAAGAAGGACTAATAAATCTGAGACTTGATCCTGAAGCTTTGCTACACATGCTTGGAGTGTCTTTCTTTTTGAGACATTTGATATACTCTTATATATTAAAATCATGTAATACCAGGAATGTATTTAATTGACTTAAGCCACGTTTGACTTTTTCCTTCAGGATAGAATTGAAAACTTTAATGAAGTTTGAGTGAATCTACCTTGCCTGCATGTTAGAAACAACTATAATTTGAATTGGGTCAACGCTTCTAAATATTTCATTGACTAAAGCATACAGGAAAGAATTTCCATGTAGATAAAGAAGATTACATGTGGCAGAATACTGACGTATTTCTAGTGTTAGAGAACTCATTTTTAGGAAAGGATCAATGTATATTCAGTATATGAAACAGAATCACTGGGGTTTGACAGAAATCAGCAAGTGTGAGGCTTATGTTTTGCCATCACATTTATATTCAGGCAGAAGACTTTTCTGTAAGGGCCAGTCAGCCTTCCTGCATGCTAAAGCCATCCATTCAAAGGATGCATAACACAATGAGCTGAGATTGCAGTGGAGTGAAGATCCTAAAATTCAAGTAAGTTATTTGTGAGTTTAAACTGGCATAGTTACTAATATATACACTCAGATTTTGAATTGGTCTCTTTTCCTTTTTACAGGGAAGACAGGTCTCATTGGAAGAGACCTTCATGATCATCTAGTCCAGTCATCAACCCAGCACCACCACAATGACCCCTAAACCATATCTCCAGGTGCCACATCCATGCTCCTCTTGAACACTTCCAGTGATGGTGACACTGCCACCTTCCGGAACAACTTACTCCAAAGCCTAACCACTCTTTCAGAGACAACATTTTTCTGATAGGTAATCTAAACCTCCCCTGATGCAATTTATGGCCATTTTCTTTTGTCCTTTCATTTGACACATGGCAGAAGAGACTGACCCCCACCTCACTAAAATCTCCTTTCAGGGAATTGTAGAGAGTGAAAAGGCCCCCTTAGCCTCCCCTTCTCCAGCCTAAACAGCCCTAGCTCCCTCAGCCTTTCCTCACAAAACAGGTTCTCTAGAACCTCTTTAATTTGTCTGTGCTTTTCACTCAAGAACACTCCCTTGACCAAATGGCATATAAAAGCTATTCTAAAAATTGTGTGTACTGAAAATCATCCCAAGATGGACAAGAAATTACATAGCAACTGCTAGCCTTCTTGACCGTCTACATAGAATTCCAACATATTTTTTAGTAACTAATGAAAAGCCAGATAAAATGATTTTTCCTACCCACTTAGTTCTAGGTAACCACAAAAAGAAACCATTCTCCTAAGTCTTAGCATCTCCCAATAGCCCATGAACCTCTTCTTATCTTCTTTCCCGAGCTTGATCTTTAATCCTTTTAATTATGCTCTGTTCCCTGTCGGCTGTTAGCCACAGCTACTCTTTAAGGTTATAAACTATGACCTTGTGCACCCTAAAAGATACGTAGATTGTTAAAGGAGGAAAAAAAGTAAATCAGTGCATTTTTTCTGTATAAAAACCAAAAACATTATCATTTGAACTTTTCTTATTTCTCTTCTAAGAGCAAAATGTTACTGCCAATCAAACTTGAAGTAAGCTTCAATGAATTTGCTTCAATTCTTTTGTTAACTTGTCTCAAACTGCATGCTGTGCCAACCAGGTCAACAACCTAGTTAAATATATTCAGGAAAACTTTGTTATGAAATCAGGAATATTTTCAAAATCAGAAAAATAACTGTCCATTTCTAAGCTACCTGTAGGAAAAAAAAGAGACAAAAAGCCTCTAGCTCTTGAAGTAGTTTTTACTTAATTAAAATCTAATGGACATAGCTATATAGCTTGGATCTCTGGAAATGTTCATTCAGTTTTTATTTTTTTGGCCTACTTAGTACTGCTATTGATTGTTCTGAGGCTGGTAAATTGTGGAAAGCCATATAAAACACAAGGTCACTGGTTGGCAAATGTTAATCTCTTCTATTACCCACAGTCAGGCAGATTCTGAATGTGAACATCTGTTAGCAGAGAAACTCATAATTACAGCAGGATCACCCCCAGGATTTATTTGGACAGAGTGTGTCTCGCTCCTCTGTTAGCCTCCTTCCAGAGTTCTCATGTAATACTCATGAATGTGTACCTGAAATATACTTTTGAGTGCAGTCTCACAGAAACACTTCTGTGACTTTAGAATCACTGTTGTGGGAATTTTGCCCATGAAAGAGAGCCCATAATTATACAAAGCTTGGAGCCTTACTTACATAAGATAAAGATAATTTGGAACAATTGATGAATCAAAGCATCTGGTCTGTTTTCCTTCTTGTTGCCAATTCTATTCTTGGTACAGGGTTACTTCAGCTTTGGCTGGTACTAGAGGCAGTCCTAGCAATGCACCACCAGCCAAAGGAGTACTGCTGCTTAAAGTCTGTGGGGATGGTTAGAAATGTAACAGCTAGGAAAAAATCCTAAGATGCATCTGAAATAATTCTTTATATGCAGCAGGGGTGCCTAAATAAAAAAAAAAGTCATCAAGAAATCTGTTCCAGGAACTGCAAGACCCATTTTGGAGTGTGCATTCCTTTTGGTCATAATGAACAGCATGGCATAGGGGAAATGTAGGCATCAGACCCAGAAGATTCTCTAGAGGCAGAAATTAATTTTGACTTTGACGATCTGGATCCTCAAGGCTGGATCAAAGTCACATCTACCATAGAAAATGGGGGTTTTAAAGGAATAGTTGTTGCACTTGTGGAAGGTGGAAAAGATGGAGACTCAGTGGCCTGAACTCTTTTGTTGATACCTTATGGAGTGCTAGTGTTTCAGGAAAGTTAAGATAAGATGGTGTTCCTGTAAAAAAGAGTCACTTTGCTGGATGCCGACCCTGCCCAGATGAGAACCTGAACTGGAGATTCTGACTGGAAAGCTCATGGCCTAGGGACAGGCAGCTTTGCTCTCTTACTGCAGAGATCTGGACCTGTTTTCTCCTTCCCACCACCTGGGTTGCACAGGACCATCATTGCCCCAGACCATCCCACTGGGATGAGGTGCTTAACTTTCAGAGGTTACATTGCAACAGGAGCGTGGTAAGATGACTATTCTGGTCATGTTTGTTCTCTATAATTTAGACTGTGCATATGGGCTGTACTGCATATTAATCACCCTTACAGGGACAACAAAATCGTCTTTTTTCTACTACTTATGCTCAAAAACAAATGTTCAAAGGACTGTAATTTTCAAAAAAATTTTTAATGAAGTAGAAGTATTGCTACTCAATGGAAACTTCACAGCACTTATTTCTACAGCCCTTTTTAAAGAGGACGTTATATTACTTTGCAGCACAATCACCAAAGGCACCCTTAAACAGATAAATGGATTTTACTCTTACAAAAAAATAAAATTATCCATTGGGTAGAGACCAAGCATGGTAAATTTCATTCCAGGATCTCATCACTCAAAGAAAATTATGTCTATCTCATTTTCCAAGCTTTAAATGTAGTTATTTTGGTTAGAATTAGTTTTAAAATAGGAAATAGCTGTCAAATTTACACTAAGAACTGTTGGTTTGCATTCCTTTAAAATTATAGGTGAATTAAAGTGGGTCAAAGGGATTTTGCTTGATAATAGCTGAAAAACGTCTTTCTGAAGGGAGAAAACTGTGGAAAATATCTAAAAGCAAAATGTTTCTTTCCATGAGTACAAAATCTTAATAACTGGAAGTTATGGTGGAAGCTTTGTTTGTAGTGTAAGACTGATGCAAATAGTCCTTCTGATGGTTTCAACTAACAAGATATTAGCCATTAATCAGAAGACATAATCCTGATCCCACACTGACCTGCATGTCAAGATATAATAACTTAGGTATTGTGCCACTATAATGTGGTTATAAGATTTCAGGACCAGAGCTCTTTCCTGTCAGCCCTGATCACAGTGGACTAAGGACAGGCATCTTTTAATCTGTTAGAATAACTCTGCTTTTATATAACAGGCACAGCTGCACATCTGCTGTAAAAGAACTAGACACAATGTTATTTTAAAACTACCTAAGTGACACTAACCTAGAATATAACTTAATTGTCAGGAAAGTAAGTGAGAAAGCATATTGCTGTTATTAAGGGCAGTACCTCTACTGTAGAACAGACTAGAAATTTTTGATTTTAAAGCCATGGGAAAATTCTAGTTAGTGAAATAGAAACTTTTTTAATAATTTACCAGTTTAACCAATGTTTTAATTTGTCCGCAGTTTTTACCCACAGTATAAAATTTTAAAATTCTAAAATATAGAAATTAATTCTTTAAAAATGTAGTTTTTCTCAGATCACTCATTTTAAGCCCATAACTGTTGACTTCTATATGAGTACTCCATGTATGCTGGTGTAAAACTGTCGACCTCTCCTACACAAGGTAAATGATTTCACATAAATAAACACCTTTTCTTTAGATGACAGCCTGTGATAAAAGCAGAAGCTTTCATGAGGATGCAAGAAAGACTTGTTCACACCTCTGTTTTCCCATGACTCATTATCAGAATGTCTGCCAATAGTCTTGGAGTAGTGTAAGTCTCTTTCCAGTGTAACTGATCCTATTCAATTGGAACAGCTCCAGGAGACTGATTACTCCATCCAGAACAGCCATTAGCCTGGTGCATAATCCACATACATTCACGTTAAAGGCTCAGGATGTTTGCCAGAATTTTGCAAAGCAAGAATTTACACTCATACTTCCCAGTTTTGCCCCAGACAGGACAACATAAAAAAGACAAAAATGTCAGTAATATTGGTAGGAAATGAAAAATGCATCGCACAAAATTGATATGAGTAAATGGATATGAATAAATTCTATTCTATGAACTTGTTTTTCACTTTAGTGACTATTCCAATATATTTCCTTTCAAAAGAATGTGCCATGTCTTGTGAGGAAAAGCTGCAGAGCCAATATGCAGTGTTGAGAAAAATGTTGCTGCTGTTTCTTTACTGCAAACCACAAAGACACACTGAGCAATAAAGAAAGCATAGAGAAAATATTTGGAAAGAAATAGCCAATCAACAACCTAAAATGTTTTTCCCAGTGTCCCATCCTTTGCTACTTGGATTTGAGCATGACCTTTTGAAAACTATTTCTGGAAAACAATACTGTTCTGGTTTTCAACACTGTTAATGCTACCACTGTATTTTCTCAAACAATATGAAAATGTAGCTGGATAAGGAACTGCTCTGATGATATAAATAATGCTCTAAAAATCTCAAAGTATGCGGGATAAGAGACTTTACCAGCTCAAGGGGTCCTAGGCTATAAAACCTTTACCCTTAAGGCACCTCTCCACTGTATTCACAAAAAACTAGGTCACTGTTCAATGAAGTTTGTACAATTTATTCCACAGGGAAGTGACAAAATAAGAAATTTTTACAGTTTTATACCTTACTAACATGATGTCTTGGCAACTCTGCTCTCTACATTCAATTACCACTGAATGTCTAATTAGCCAAAAAATTCCACTTACCTATTTATTTACTCTCGAGTTCTGACTGATTACCTGGCAGCATAGGTATGAACGTGCTTCCTTATTCTCCATCTCACACCATGACTCTCTTTCTCTAAGACGTCGAGCAAACACTAAGCATGAGTATGTCCTACATCTTGAGCAAATAATAACTCCAGTAATTCTATTAGTACATTACTTAAACCCAGGATCTCCTTCAGGAGACCTTCCTGAGGTCTTATCAGGTGCTACAGCAATTACTTGTAGGTATAAAGATTCTCCGTAAAGCATTCAGGTTTTAGATTGTGGAAAGGTTTTTATCAACTATGCTTCAGGTGCATGACCTTCAGAAATGGAAATGATTTCAGTTGTATTGCTGTGCTTCTTGTCACTCAGCACTAGTCCATTCTTCTGGATAATTCTAAAGTCCATAACTTTCCTTATGGCACAGTGAACCTTCATGCACAGCTCTAAGCTTTGAGTACTCCTTTAGGATCTGTAAGATGGAAGTGAAGGCATCAAAAATGTGAAGTAATGAATATAAAGATGCTCAAGTATTTTATTTATTCCAACTTTTAGATTGGAGCAGTTGGGTGGGGCTTTTTGTGGGTTTTTTGTTTGTTTGTTTTGGACTGCAACAGAAAACGAGTAACTTATTCTTCATAAAGTACTTTACTCACCAAATGTCTGGATATATGAATGGAAGAACATAAAGTGTCATAAGAAAACTAAGTTTCTGTAAGCATAACAGCTGTTCAAGACTCAATAAAGGATTTTAGCAGACCACTAGAGTCTGTTGGTCTGCTGGGATTCTTCTAGAACTTTGATTTCAGGAACTGCAATGATAAAGGAACCAGTGTGGGTTTTTTTTTGAGAGAAAACAATATGTTATTTCAACCAGAGTTCTGCTTCATAACAAGTCTGACTTGCAGTAAACTTATTCTCTTCCTTTGTTTTGCTCACAGCATTTATAGCAGACTATCATTATAGCTTTAATCTTGAAATTACAGCTTCCATTTCAAAAAATGTGTAAGAGCTGGAAGAGTTCTAAAGTTATCCTATTTTTAGCAATAACAACAGAAGTTTAGAACTTTATTCTGACCAGTATTTGAGTGAGAAAAAGAGGTTGGGAAAAGCTTTTTTCTTTAAACCTTGCTAAAATTTTCTTTACATGCTCAAAGCAAATTCATATAATACAACTTTAAAAGAAAATCTTAAATGTATTTAATTACCTATCTTTTAAACAGTCTCTTTCACTTTCATCTTCCTTTTAGGTACTGAATCTTGACATCTTTCTTTCATATTTTTTGCCATGAGCAGTGTTTTCAGTCCTTGCACTGTGATTTAACCCTTTGTATTCTTGACAAATTGACTTATCTCTGCTCGAACAACAGGCATTTACTCAGAAATTCAATTTGTGTTCTACACAACTAGCATAACAGGTTATTTTCGGTAAGCTGAGGTTCTGTTGTTGTTTGTGTATTGCATATTAACCTTTTCTTTCAACCTGAGAAATCTTATTTATATTCTAGCAGAGCAGGTGAATGAGGCACTCTATCAATGATAAGCAGAACTTTGAAGCCTAGGAAGCACATGTAGGGTGCAAGGAGGGGGCAACTGTCACAGTGTTCATAGCTACATTTTTCTGATGATGTATAGTCAGGAAGTCTTTCCCCTTTCCAACAGGCACATTTTTTTATAGCTTTAATATTGTCCAAGAGTAGGGGACAGATAACATTTCAAACAAGTCTCAGCATGCAACTGGAGGACAGAAAGCCCAGTCCAAAAAATACAGGATACGAAAATCTTTGTCTTACAAAGTTTTCTAAGCTCTTTTTTTTTTTTTCCTGAGTGACTCCCATCAGCCTCTCCAACTTTGTGGCAGGAACACTGGCCACTGGTCTAATAACTAAAAAGATATGATCATTAACAGAAGGTTTAAATTTACTCTACATGGACAAAATGTATAGGATACATACTCTGAAATAAAATCAACTTATTGTTGTAATCAGCCAAATATACTGTCCAAAGCTGTTCACCACTATCATGCTGGAAAGCTGTTTATTTTTAGCAAGGGGAAAAGATTGACATTAGAAGGTAATTGAATTTATGTCAGCAGAGATATTTCTAACAGGACATCATTAGGTTCATATTTCCTTATATACTATTGCAAAGAAATTAGGTCAATTGTTTTTCCTTTCTGCAGATTAATATTGTGGTTAGGGTATATGCATTGTTTAGATGCAGAGAACTATAATCTATTGTCTACATGTCACAAAAGTGGCTATGTTTGCAAGAAACATTGAATTAAATATTTTTTTGCCTTGTGCTTGCAGTGTCTTTAGTGATTGTCTCCCAGTTTCTGGTTACAGGATTCTCTGGAGAAAGGACTGAAGATGATAGTTATGAAACTGATCCCAAGGGCTATTTCACAACATATATGGGAGGACACAAGGTAAAAGGGGTGGAGTTTTAGGTGCAATATGAAACAGTGTGGAGATTTATGAAGTGCTGGACCTTGTCAGTGATCACAGGAATGTGCTGTCACTCAGATTGTTCAGAGCTCTCCAAGGCTGTGTCCAAATGACTCAGTCTGGGATGACTCTCCCAGTTTTTAGTGACATGCATCTCCCAGATCTATATTGACTCAGTGTAGAACATGACACTGGTAGTTTCTTCTACTCCTTCCTTATACCATGGTTTCCACAGGAAGGAAATTGCAAGTAGAGGTCCATAGGGAGTGGCAGAGTTTAGAGCTCTGATCAGGATGACTAATATTGCAACTGGCAGAGCAGCAGGTCCACACTCTACATATAGTTTCAGTTAATGGGCTGAAATTTAGTGCACCAAAGAACTTTGAGATTATGTCATTTTCTTCTGAGGTCTAGACTGCGTGTTGTATGTGATGTCTGAAGAGCATCTAAGGTGCCATAAAATCCTGGGAAATAACAGCAGTAGTGCTGAGGTGGACTGACCATGAAACACAACTTGCTCTAAGATGCCCCGTACAGAATCTCAGTTCTAATTGCTGAACCTGAAATCTTGGGCATATGTCAGAATCTTAACTTCTGTTTTTCTGCTTTGAGAACCTGTGATTAATCCTTCTTTCTGAATTTTGGATACATTTATTTAGTTATTACATCTGTTTTATTAAAGAACTGCATTGAAAAATTCAAAAATCTTCATTAGATATTATGTTTCCACAAAGAAAAACTTCAGAAAATTTAAATCACTACAACAAAAGCAACAGAAACTTCCCCTTCCTTCCATCCCCAAAGATCTAAAAGTTTCTCAGAAATTCAGAACATTCCCCTCAGCTCTTCATCCCCAACAAAAACAGCCTCCTATGTCCTTTGACACACTGTCTAATGAAAAAAAGTAAGTACTCCAACATAAAAGATTTTTAATCATCCAAAGTGGTGACTCTGTAGTACATCAAGGAATTAACAGCAACTGATTTTAAATAGGAGATACAACAGAAGTGCCTTAGGGCAAATCAAAAGCCAATCTGTACTTCTACAAAACTGTGAGGCTGAATTTCATTCAATTTAAACATGATTTTCACAGTGATTCCATACGTAATGTGCCATTTTTTTTTAGTTGGAATAAATTAAGATGTATCTTTTATTATTAAATATTATGAAACGGCTAAACTGATCACATCTTTTCTGATCCCTCATTACATGCTTATGTAGTTACTGTATTGAGGAACTTTTTGCTTTGACATCTTGTATTCTTTCATAAGATCCTTTTTCTGTAAGGCATGAACACAATTCAGTGCTTTGCTATTGCACTTGAGTTCTGCTGGTAGCACAGGACAGAAGTTTAGGGACAGATAGATGGGAAAGTAACTAGAGGAAGGAAAAGGGATCTTGAAACTTACGGGTATTTTAGATGGCTCTCTATAGTTACTATGGAAAAAGAATAAAAAGATTTGCATATCTATCCTGTCTCATATCAGCACTGGGCAATGATATAACATGATTTTCAGAAAGTAGGAAACTGAAAAAGATCTTTGTTTATGAGTAAGACATTACAAGATCAAAAAATAATGAGCTGTGACATGTCTCTTCTCAACAAATATTTTGAGTAAACGGGGCAATGTATCATGTTGGAGGGTTAAAATTTTGTTTGTTTATTGCATCGCCACACTACTGCAGAGGTTTTTTCTCCGGACTTTGGATACTTCAATAAATTTAATGGCAATATTCTCTTTCCCTGTATCACCAGTCTTTTGCATCATGTAGGAATATAATGTTCTGGAAGTATTTTGCTTGCTTGAAGCAACAAAAAACTATTTAATTAATCCATTTTTTTAATATGTGGAGGTTTTGTGATATACAGTTAGCCTCTGTGTAGACTGTAGACTTTTATGATGTAATTTCTCATTGTCATGACAGTCCCACAAATTTCATCCTAAATTACAACTCATTTTAATTTGATTTTAAACCATAACTCCTGTTAATTGTGAAGAGGAACTACATACAGAAAAGCAGGGCAAGTATGCAGCTAGTAATAGAGTCCTCAGCCAAGCAGAGATTGTGCTCTAGTCATGCAAACCGGGGGTTGCCTGGCCTATGATTCGGTACATTTTTACACAACTCTCCATATTCTAGCTACAGCTAACCTGTGCAAATGAAAGACTTTTGAATTGTTTTGTCAGGAGTTTCAATACAAATGTGGATATTGTCTAAGTTAAAACACTTTCTAGTCATGTTGGTGATAGTTCTAGAGTAGGCATCATTTTGGTCAAAAGAGATTTTGACGCCAAGCAGAATCAGATCTAGGGCCCTTAAAAATATAATCACAATATTTTTAATTACATTCACTTGTGTATTCACAAATTCACAATGCAACAAAACTGGATAATTTACAAATACGATGAATAGATAACTGAATATGAAAGATTTACATATAAATACTTGTATCTGAAAATATTGCAGGTCATTATTTAGAACCGTGTTCAGAATAACCTGTTACAATTCAGGAGACAGCATTTGGAGTAATATTAGATAATTTTGTGGAAATAAAATCTCAGTAGTGGTAAAAAAAGCCCTAACAAGTAACAATCTGAACCCTTTCGGTTGGCAGGAAAAAAGAGACAAATATTTGCAATTTAATACTTTGGGGTACACTTGATTTTTAATACAGTAAAATCCTGGTAGCTCAATGCCAGAAATAATGAAGTACAGTTAGAAAAGATACAGATAGCAATAAATGACGATTACTGGGATTATTTTAACAGTGGGATGGATTGAGACTATTTAACCTGGAAAAGAAACAGCTTGAGAACAGTCTCTGAACGAGGATACCACAGGGAGTAATTATTCACAATTCAAGAAGAAGAGGCAATAAACTAAATTATTTCATGACAGGAAGAATAAGTATCTCTATATTTACTTATTCTCTGTACAATCACTCTGACCATCTTTGAAGAATGATACTAGAGCAAACAGATAATTGGTTTCAACCAGTTGTGTTGTCCTTGTGGGAAATTTTTCATATGGCCATTCAATGTAAATGTTTGTAATAAATATCTGTTAAAAAAACCCCTCTTGTCTTGAATCATACCGTTGGTAATTCAAGAGTGTGCTAAGTCCAAAGCAGCACAGAGTGCCTTCAGGTAATGCCTTTTTGCATTCCTGCTATGCTGTACTAAGGGAAAAATATAGTCTACTAAGTTTGTTAGCATGAGGCAGATATCTAAGGGTTTATAAAGTACTTGAATTTATATACTGGCATTTTCAAGCACAACTATGAAATTTTAGCTTTACAACCAAAGTGAATGCTACAACAAGATTTTAAAGCTCATGCACTCCTACTACAAAACAAGGCTTCTAAATTCACTTGTATGTTAAAGCACTAACTTTTAGGAAACTTGCTTTAGGACATTTTTAAAATATATATTTAGCTGAGAACAGAAATCTAAATTACTTCAAGTTTTATTAATTTTGCTTCCAGGGTTTTTTATTTGTTTGTTTCATTTTTGAGGTTTGTTTGTTTGTTTTGTTTGGGTTTTGTTGTTGTTTTTGTTTTGTGAACTGTTATGCCTTGGAAAACAATACCTTTGTTTACGTGAAAATAAATGAGCGTTAGAAGTGTTTATGTGGGTATTTCACAACCCTTTCACTGTAATGCTCGGTTTATTCTTAGATGAATTCTACCATTAGATTGCAATTACGCTCATGTACTGCTTGATCTGGAGTTTAAGCATGTTCTTGAATGTTTGGTTTGAAGGGAAAGGACATACAAGGTTGGCACAATAGATATTGTTTGCATTTTCTACAGCTGTAACATAAAAAGAGGTTTCACATACACAATTGGCCAAATAGTGAATAAAAGCTCCCGGATTTTAAAATTGAAACTAACTCAGATTATATGTATGCTAGTATAACCTTTTAGAAATTTGAGGTCCAAAGGTGAAGTCCACTAGAGGACCTGCAACTCTAGCTGAGATCTAATGTGTATTTAGCCAATTAGATAATTAAAACCTTTCAGAGAAGCAACAAGGAAAGAACACGTGAACAGGGAGACTGAGGCAGAAATCTTCACCAGGAAGATCACATTTCTCATATTAAAGAACTCATGACAATGGTAACTCTCTAAAATACACCCACTCCCATCCCCACCCCCATGCATACAATTGTTCAGTGAAGCTTGATTGTAAATTTTAGGGCCCGGAAAATTATCGGAGAGGTGAGTGCAATTTCAGAGGAAATGGTATTTGAAAGTATAACAGCTGTAGCTGTGGATGAGGTTTTTCTGTAATAATTACATCATTTAGACTAGAAAGTTTATTGGAGTTGGACTGATAAGAGAGGTTTGTTCTTTGTCAATGAGATTGTTAAACTGTCAATTGAACTAACAATAAATTCTTAGATCTGCATATGCATGCTGTGCCCCCTTTTTGCAGATAGTAAGATTTTATGTGTAAAATGTTTGTCTCTTGGTTGCAAGACTAAAACGTATAAATTTTTCTAGCTTGCTTTTCTCTTGGATCTTGATTCTGCCCAGCAATGATTTGAAATCTGGAGGAGAGCATCTCACCTCTATTTTTCCACAGTATAGCCTGTATCTTATGACTGAGACATTTTTCTATAAAGAGAGATATGCATCTGTAAAGACCATTTTGGTGTCCCAGTCCTAGAAAATAATTGGCAGAGATTCATGATTCATGCAGACAAAGTTGTGATCGCAACCTGTAGCTTTGAACAGTTACATCTACAGCGGTTGTGGTCGGTGCTCAGCACAGTGAGGTATTCCCTGGGCCATGCGTAAATGATGATGTGCAGCATACCAAGCCATTCCGTTGACTTGCACGGTCAATTCCTTCTGCTCTATCAGACATTAAACTTCAGGGTCTTGGACTTTGCCACCTCAGAAACCTCGGCTGAGTACATGCGGTGTTGACACCTCACTATTTAGACTACTCTTTACCACAAAAAATCTAGTTCTTTGATGTTTTGGCATAGTGTAAGATGTAAACTGTATTAAATTTTATAGTCTGCCATGCTATAAAACATCCTGTATGTTGACTTCAGCCAAAGAAAGTAAAATTAATAACATCTAATAAAACACTTTCAGTGAGATTATTCAGTGTCTTTGTTTCAGATTCTCAGTAGTTCTCTATTATGGAGAAGTTTCAGTTTTCTTATTTGTTTCCTTGTGACATCAAATATAGGAAACTCACATAAATAATTCCTTCAAAATAATCAGAGTCAACAGAGCATTTACAAGTGATTAAGGAGAATTAAATTTGATTGTATGCTGCAGTCCTAAACAAATTTCATACTCACCTGGGTTTGTTTCACAGCAAATCAATAATACTAAAGACTTTATTTGAACAGGCAATATATAGTTTCCTTTTCCTGTTCAGTGTGCATATGAAACTATCAACTTCAGTTAATGAGAAATTTTTCCATAAACATTGATGGGTGGAAATGTTTTCTTTTCTTTAAAAGACTTTTCCATCTTGTGCCTGTTATCAGCTAGCAGCCTTGAATATCAAGAGGCACAATCCAACTCCCAAGAACACTTTTCATGCTTTTCAGTGGTCTTTGTATTCAAGTATTCAATGATTCACTACAAAGTAAATTATTGCTAGTCTGTTTTCAGATTTCATTGCACAGCTATCAGTAGGATTAAAAAGTTAAAAAAACCCAAACCAAACAACACTATAAGCATTAAATAACCTTGTAATGCCAATGCTGATTCAAATAAAATAATATACTCTAAAATATACTCTAAAGGTAATAGCATACCACTGCCAGAGTCCACCTTCTTCTTGGACATCAACAGGCTACAGTTTGTGTCTTTTTTATCTCAGGGTGTCATTAATTCCTGCCAATCAAGAAGTCCTCAGAAAGCATCAATGTCCTAAAATATTTTCTTAAGGAGTAAAAGAGGCAAAACAATTTCTGAAAGGTACACATATGTCATTTGGTGCAATAATTGAAGAGGGAATGCTGGAACATTCTAAAATTTCCTATCTCATTGTCAGGGAATGATTTGAGTTTATGAGGCATTTTGCATTTATGCCTTCAAGAGCAATGGTCTCAAATGGTGACAGGTAACTATTTCATAGAAAGATGGGGAAATAGAGGTACATTAAAATATTAATTCAGATGTAATAGAGGCTTAAAGTGTCGAAATATTTGGAGCAAATTTCCCATAAGTGATAAATTAGAGTGCAATTGTCTATCTCCTAAATAAAATAAATACTTTGAGAGTGCAAGGGGGAGCAATGTGAGTCACTGCCTTTTTTTGGCCACTCCTCTGGCCCTGCAGCATGCATAGACCCAAGCCCTGTGTTGTAAGCTGGTTTTGTCCTGCATCTCTTGAATACATTCTGTCTGCATCCCTGTCTCCTGGATGGACTTTGGCCTCATTCTGTAGCTTTGTCTTCAGCCTGGTCTCTGGCCCCATCTGCTTCTCTTCCAGGCTGGATTTCTACAGAATGATCCCGGAGGCAGAACCACCCCCCGCCCCCCACTTGTCTGTGCCTCTTGGTGGACCCTACGACCAGCACCTGCCTCTGCCTGCAGGACTTAGCCCATGTGGGACTACATCCCATTGAGGACACGCTCCCTTCCAGAGCCACCTCACATCCTGCTGTCTGCTCTTGAGGAACAGCTCTGTTCTTGCTGCTTCCTGATGCACATATTTAAAGTTACATTTCCTGAAACTGCTAGAGCTCTAGCAAAGAGTGATGAGTGTTTTTACTGTTATACACAATTGAGTACAGGATTCATGAGAAGATTTAAGTGCAGAGAAGTCACAGAGCATCATGTAGCACTCTAAGCAAAAAGGTAATTTGTATATCCAGAGTGGGAAAAGGGAGCAGCTATGTTTAATGTCAACTGATGAACAGCAGTATAGACAAACAATTTTAAAGGTAACAGAACTGGTGAATTTCACCTTGTGTATACTACTAGAACTTGGGTTTGTACTGCTTGAAAAAAAAGGAGGGCAATTAAGGCCATATACCATCTAGTTTATTTATGTATTCTAGAAGCATTGGGGATCTTGAAAATATTTTTAATTGTAATAATTTCTGAGCTTGGTAGGAAGAAAAATTGAGTGTCAAAAATTCATTTTTTAATGTTTTGTTTTCAATCATTTCATGCTAACTGATACAGACTGGTTATTATATACATAATCTTGGGTTTGTAAATATGTAACAAAATGAGTTTATCTTCCAAAGAATTCCCCTTAATCTGTATGTGTTAGTTTTTTAATGGGTAGGCATAAATAAATTTCTATTGTGTTCTAAACAAATGCAATTCAGTTTATGCCACTTATTTTCCCTCCCTTAACAAAATCCTTATGCACCAGCATCTGCTTCTGACAATGTAAGCATGATGAAGCATGGCTGGAAATCCCAGGTTAGTGAATTAAAAAAAAGAAAATACCCTAAATGAAATAGAATGAGGGTGCAGTGTGGCTGCAAAGGGGATACTATCCCACAGTTTATTGCATTTCGAGCCAGGGAACATGGCCTTTATAGCACTATTACCAATGAATTTTAAATCACTCTAAAGTTCAAACTTCACTGAAGCATCACATTGTATGTTGAAATCAGATGACCATTTTGGCTGGCAAATGCCATCTATATTTCAGAAAAACATCCATGTTCTAATAAAAAATGAATTAAAAGACATGGAAACTTCAAGCACCATTTGTCATCTGAAACTTCTGTTCATTAATATGCCTCAAATCTCTAACTCTGAGAAAAGCTAAGTCAATTCTCAAATTACCATAACATTCAAAACTAAACAGTAATGCATTTTAAAATGAGTGTATTGAAAATTGAATGCCAACCGAAAATAAATGATGGTACCTTTTAAAATTAAATTACAACAGACTTTTTTCTTTATTCTTTCCCCTGTTGTCATATTCAGTTAGTCTAGCTGTCCAATTCTTACCATATTTACCCTATGACAAGAAGGGCCTAGAATAAAAAAAGACAAAAACACCACGTAATTTTTCATAATTAAATACTTCATAGCAATCTTAACTTGGTAAAAAAGAATCCATTAAATAAAAGGGAGTTTCTTCATTTTTCTGTTAGTTCTTCTACTACATCCACCCCAATGAAATTTCACACATATAGAAGTTTTTTCATTTGACCTTGTCCGTAAATATCCTTATTTGATATGTCTGTATACACTATTTACAAGATTTTCACCGCTAAACATATACCTTTTTTGTAAGCTTGGGTTACATTTAAAACCAAACCCAAAAAACATATTCCCCAACAGCAAATTGGCAGACCAAGAGCTTTTCACTATACAATTTTGCTGTGGGCAGGGAAAAGTGAGTAACTATGAAAAACAAAATTCAAACCAGATATCGATAACATATTGATACTGAAAATTAAGAATATTCTTCATATATGTTACAATGCTTCCCTTTTCCTGATGTTGTTCTCAAAATACCATCAAATGCAATATTTAAAAAACCCCTACCAACAAAACAACGAAAATCAAAACCAAAACTCAACCCCTGCATACCTGACAATAAAATTTAGTAAAATGAGAATCGGATTACAAATTCCAAGAAAGTGGACAGTTTTTTTTAAACTCTAAATTAGAGAAAGTTACGTTATAGATCCATGAAGTTCCACAAATCTTTTTTGCATTTTAAGTTGTCCACGTTTTCTGAAGTTCCTCGGTATCTATACTTTTTTACTCGCATAAAGCCTAGCACATGATAGCCCTCACTACATTTTCACATGAATAATGCAGTAGTCTGCAAAGCATTCATGGAATGAAAATAAACTTTTTTGACTATTACTTACAAAAATTGTTTTGGTCAACCTTATTCTTTCCATGTTCTTCAGTCACCATTTCCACTTAATGGATTGAATTTGCTATGCAGCTGCCAGATGCTGTTTGCTTGATGTCATAGTTGAACAATAATCATTTTAGTCTATTTTGACACCATGGCATAGAATATCTTTCTTTATTTGACATCCTTCTGTTTTTCATTGTGTCTACATCTTTAAATGCAACCTCTAATTTTACACTGGCAGTCAATTACAGGTGCAAATAATTGGAGTATTTAGATGTCCAAATACCTGATTGAAAGGACAAATCATGTAGTTAAACTCTAAATGCTACTGATTATGACTACAAAATGAGTGGTTTAGTTGAAGTCTCCCTTACTTGTTTGACTCAGAAAATCAAGATGCTATTTAAAATAAATAGAACATGATTTTTGATGTTTAGAACTTATGCCTCCACATCAGAAGTGTCTTTTTTTTTTTTTTTTATATTCCCAAAAAATGCATATTTGGTGTGTCTTTCTGGTAATTGTGCCACACACACACACTTAATAATAGAGAATTTTGGAGATCCTAATGGCTGTACAAATATGATGATAGTGCTTTCTTCACTTTAGCCTCAAGTCACAAAAAACACAGGGACAGTCAAGCAAATTGTCTCCAGGTGAAATTCTTTCTTTTCTTTATGGGATTCTTACCAGAAAGAGACCTACAAAGTTGAGATCCTCTAGTAAAATTTATTTGATATAAAGTATATGTGCATTAGAAAATGCCTTTCTACTGTTTTTTTCTCCCACCTTCCTTCTTGTGAGAAGCTGTGGTGCTTCAGCTGGAATCTGAACTGTATCTCTTTGCTTTGTATCTAAAAACATTTTTTCTGAACAGAGATTGTTAATCATGCTGAATTATGGGGATGTTTGTTGTTGTGTACAAACATCTGGTATGAAATATTTTGAGGCCAACATATTTCCCTTGTCAACTCATACAACCAATTTGAATCCAGGTCTCCAGAAGTAAAAGGATTTAAGTGCAATAATCCATTGGGTTGCTGAGAGACTGAAACAAATGACAGCTGAAACACATTTTTAACCATAAGAAAAGGTAGACAGAGCATTTTCCTGCATGTATAGTGACCATTATGAAATAAATATGCACATGCCATTTGGTAAACATAAGATTAATGGGAGACAAGTCCCTGAGTCCGCATTTGTGGGCTGAGAAAATGTAATTGTCCAATTACAGATTTACTGAAATGGCTTTGGTCTTATGGGGCATGCCCTGGGGAAAGGTCACAGGCTTGTCACAATACATTAGCTTAGAATTTGGTTTTCTATATATTATTTTGACAAGAAACAGGCAGTGGATATTTCACTGCTCTCCCACTTGCCATACATTCACAAATTCTGAGAAGGTATTATGGCTCAGATATTCTAGGAATGCTAGCTCCTGGTCGTCAGTGTAAAAGTAGGATGTCAGATGTTACAGATAAATTTTAGTCTTTGTCCCATACCTTCACCAAACTTCTGGGATTACAGAATTTGAACTGTAGATCTTACCCCCTCCTAATAAATTTCTTACAAGAAGTTAACGTAAAGGAATTTATTTTCATTTTACGAACATTAGAAAACCAACACAGAGCAAGAGACTTTTTTGTTCTCTTTTTTTACAGTAAGTATTACTTAGGAGATACATCAATAAACCATAATAAAAGTATAAATATCTCACAGGAAAGATGATAAAATCAGTATTCATACATCTTTTAAAATTCTACATTTCCAGAATACAGGTTTGAATTCATTGTCCTTCAAATGAGTCTTTAATTGATGAAAATGCAGATAAACATTATCGTAACTATGAAAATTAATAAATCACACTCATTAACTGTTTTAATTTCAATTACTGCAGAAGGGCCTGCCTACTGTCTGGAACAGTCTGACATTGAGATGAAAATTCTCTTTCTAAATTAGAAATCTCATAGTGAGGGCAATAAAATCTAAAAAGCAACATGTACAAAATGACTGGAATATTACCTGGCTTGAAAATAAAACACTTTTCCCCTCTAAATCCTTCCATAATTTTATATATAATTAAAGCTGATATAGAGAACATATCATAGCATTTATAAACAAAATGCTGTATGATCTCAGGAAAAAAGCTCAAATGAATATTAATTCTTTGTTAAAACTTTCAGTATAAGACCTTAGACCTCCAAAATGTGTATGCATATATAATTTCATGCACATGAATTCTGTTTTGAAGTTTTCTTTCAAAAAAGCCATATCTGTTAACAGGTAGGAAACCTTTCTTTCCCTTTCACTTCTAGACATAACAGCAACTCTTATATTTTATCACACAGGTAGACAAACACTGGAATAGAGGTTGTTGCCAGCTGGTAGGGTTTCAGTTCCTAAGTGCATTTAATTGCAGAAGAATTTCAGGGAATCCAACAGGTAATTTGGTCTAGGACTTCAACCACACCAACGTTCACACTTCTTCAATATTGTATTATTTGTTCATGGCACTGTCAGTCAAATTAAGGTCATAATGTAGTAGTTTCATGTAGCTTCAACTGCTTAAGACTATGAGCAATGCTTAAACTGGTCATTGCAGAGGAAGGTGGTCACTCTGCTGATGTGGATTTGGCCTCAGAGACCTCACTGCAGAAAGGAAGGATTCTCCCAATGAGGAGGAATCTGTCTCTCCAAGTGAGAAAAACTGCATTTCAGCTATAAATCAAATAAACACCTTCTAAGCTATTCTCATGCAAGAATTTAGAACAAATGGTTAAATTGTTGCTTAGAATTATCTGAAGGACTTTTCCTCAGAAACAGCACATTTCCTCTGATCTGCAATTGAGAAATTAAAACAAGTCATTTGTGCCCTTTCTTTGAATGACCTTCAAGCTAAATCTTTTGTTCTTTCTAATTGTGATTAACAGATACCTTCTGTTTCTAAGTGTTTCTCTGCAGTTTCACTTCCTTGTGCTCCAATTAAAGTACTGCCCATTTTTCTTTCACATGCAGTTAATGAAGATCAACTTCAGGTGGAAAGAAGAAATCATACCTCACAAAAATACAATAGTCCCTGACTGTGTATTTTCTGTCCCTTTAAGATCTTAAGTGATTGGAAGAGAAATATAAAAAAGACTGAATTTTAATAGATTCACAAACCTGTGAGCAAAACCAAGTAACGTAACATTGAAAAAGATAAGTGGGAATCAATTCTAAAACACATATTAGTTGATAATCACATGAGAAGACAAATATATTAATTTCTAATATTTATTTTTGTTTTTACTACACTTGTTAGTTACCATGTACCAAAGTGTTAGTCCAGAGTGCAGCATAGAGAGGAAAACAAAAAATAGACAAAGGATAAAAACACTTGGTTGTAAGGAAATCCCAGACCTTCTAAAACACACTTGCTTCTTTTTCAAACTGACCAGAAAAATGTCAAAGTCAATATTCGATTTCAGATAATTTGGTGGACAAGTAAATTCCATTATTTGGTTATTGAAGAAGGTTACTTAAGTAGGTATTTAGGATAATTAAATTCCCTTCCCAGAATTCCCTGTATTAGACAATGTTCAATAGTATTCTCTTAGGTCATATTGTTTGCATGAAAATCACTGAGTAGGTCTTCTGAAATATCTCTTTCTTTTTTTTTTTAAATCAAAAGAAAACATCCATTGGTTACAAACTGCAATGGCTGTGAAAACTTTCATACCTACAAGGTGTTGGATATTCACTTAGCAATAGACATCAATGTAACAGGTAGATTCTCTTACGTGAAATTTAGAATGCATGAAAGTTAGAAGCCTCCAAGATGTGCTGCCTGCACACAGCTGCGGTGCTTTCCTGAGCTGTGCCATTTTGCCCTGCATGGTGGTGTTAGTCCAAAATAATCCGGAAAAAGAGTTTATCAGGAAATACAATTTCCATAAACAATCATTTTGTTCCTACTGTTTGACAAAGACAAAGAACATCCATGGCTATGGTGGCATTAACAATGAACTTACCAACTGGAACTTAAAAAGATTCACAGTTTATACCACATGAGAAGAGTAAAACAAAACAGTCTGTAAATATAAAACAATCTAATAACTGAAAATGGATTTCCCACATTTGAGCTCTGCATGAACATAAAGATAGCATTTCTTTCCTTTTGCAAGAAAAACGTGCAAATATACTCATGAAAATACTGCTGTTCATTCAACATGTTTATAAGATGTAGTAGGAGTTAGGAGTTAGGATTTAGATTTTAGCTTTAAGATGTAGCCCACACAACTAAGAGAAGCATTAAGTAATTGGGTTTCTGATGCGCTAGATGACTTGAATCAGTCACCTAGCATAATAGAAAGCCACATTGCTTCCCTGCAGCTTCTCTAATGCCACTGCTTGCTACAAGTCCAAACACTATATATGGAAATTATAGAAATTGCATATGTTAACGCACTAAAAGACTACTTTTACATTACAAGGGACAGATGACTTAAATACTACATAGAAAAGATGACAAAATTATTAATTTCACAAGATTAAATGGAAATTTCCAAACAAATTCCAGCTTTGAAGTCACATCATTCTTTTAAGCTTATGCTCATTTCTATTGTTTTACAATAAGTAATTGTATTTATTATTATAATCTCGGGTTTTACACTGCAGAGTGCATAACACGTCTGAGAGTTATGGTTTCCAGTTTTACGTGGATTCAATTTATCATTTCTTAATTGCCTGCTTGGAACAAAATCAAGGCAATTTCCCTTCCCATCTGACCAAAATAGCTTTCATCGGCCTTGATGTTCAGGGTCTGGTGTTTGAAAGAAGCATATTGTCAGTCAAAGAGCTCAGCACAAGTCTGCAAGGTACATGAAAAATGGTGCTTTGAACCGGTTGATTTTAAATTCACCAAAAAAAAAATAAAATAGGTAAGTGAGAGGGAGTAGAAAGTGAAAAATCATTGTTTGAATAAACAAAAGTTTTTTTGTTAAGATGAGCTACATGGAAATATTTTCGTAATAGATATTTTATGTTTTCAGAAAAGTAGACGTTTAGTCTCTCAAAGCAGTGAGTAAGCTTTCTTTTGGAAAAAAATATAATGTAATGCAATTAATGTTATTTGTGTACAAAATAAAAGCCCTAGGGCAAACCCAAACAATTTTAAGGAAAAAGAAATATGAACTGCAATAGTATGCATCTCCTGTTGGGAAAGAACAACCATGAAAAAGAAAGTTTAAGGAAACAAAACATTTCCCAAACAAAATGGGTAACTCTCAAAAAGGACACATCAAAAGAATTAAAATCAGTTGAGGAAGACTAATTCTTTAAGAAACTGCATGATGATATCCACATCAAAAGAAATACTCAGTTGCTAAATGTTAAGCACGTACTAAAGCGATGCGCTGCATTAGAGCTTTGAATGTCCATACCATCCCAATATCATAACACAGAGAAGCCACATCACAGTTGCTTGTGATAAAGATCGTGTTTTACAATGCAGTGGTGCTTCCCAAATTGCTTTATGATTCAGAGGAAAACCGTGAATACGAGTGTTATATCAACACACCAGGCAGCTTTCAGATGAAATGCTCTCAACCACTTACAGCTTAAAACTGGCAAGATTAAATAACCAGCATTAACAGCAATTTTCCAGTTCTGGAGAATACTGGTCTCATTAACATGATACTAGTAACTTGAAAAGATTAATTATAACAATCTATTAAGACAAATGATTTTATAAGAGCGTACGAATGAATTTATACAAATAAAAAGCAAAACTGTTGCTCCTTTGTGAATTGCCTTTTGGAGAGCAGGTATGCCAGTGGGGTATATAAACACTGCACATACTCATGAAAATAACTTTCAATAGTGCAGTGTTGACAGGGAACCTTTGGAAACCATAGCTACCAGGCTAACTGAAGACAAACAGCAAAAGGTGGATTGAAACTGTTTGAACATTAGCAATCTCACCACCATCAAAATACAGTACGAATTTCTGCAACAGTTGCTGTCTGTGCATCAATGTAACTATCCATGCGTGGGCTTAGGCCCTGACAAGCTCTTTAGGGTCCAAAAATCAATGGAGAAATCAGAACTGCAAAAGCTCAGGTTTTTCTTTTTAAATGTGATAATCATCATCTCTTTTTCCATATCTTCCCTGAGTTTGTCCAAACTTTAACCTTTTTTCTTATCCTCAGGTGATCTTGAGGCACAAGCCTGGCAAACGATTCTTTTTATGAAAGGACATGCCTTCAACTTTTTCCTTTCTTTTCTTTGTTTGGTTCATTTGTTTTGTTCTTGTGTGCGTGTGTGTGTGTGTGTGTTTGAGCTTGCAGGTGGTAAGGTTTTCTCTCCTTTTTTTTTTTTCACTTCACTACCAGATTCATTATTCTGCATTAAGCTGCATTGAACTACATTTGTCATCTATTAGTCCTGTTACTGTCTGCATTGTTCCTCATTAATTATTATTCTTCCTAATTTGGAATCACATGGAAATCTTGCTTTCAGAAGCATTATCCAATTCATTTATATGAATAAAAATAGTAGAGGACAGATCACTAGTGCTTGCAATGCCAACTAAGTAATAACTTCTGTCTGATTTGGAAAAGAACTTCTTCGACTTCTTTTGTCCTCTTGCAGAAATTCACCTTACTGAATTTCTGTGCAGTATTTCTAGTGTATTTTAGAGGTTAACCTTTGAAAGAGAACTTACTCAATAGGTCCAAAGCCAGGTCCTGTCACTCATACGTACCTGCTGTACCATGCCCTTTCACTTACTTAAAAAACCCCCAAGACTTTTCAGACACTTGGATGCCTGAAATGCAGAAATAGAAGCAAAGAGAAAAGGAATTTCACTGATTTAGTGAATAGAGGGATCTTAATTTTTTTGGGATCATAAGGTCCACTCATAACATCAAACACTGTACTTGTAATTCAAAATCCAGTATTTCCCATCAGTTACTCTTACTTGCTTTACCTGTATTAACGATGTAAAATAACCATTTGCCAGTGTAGGAAAGTTATCAAACTGTGCCTGTGTTAGATGAAGACTGTAACAATATTTGATCTGTTTATTTATACTTTATACAATATTGGCCTTTAAATATTCTACAAATTTCCCAAGTCAAATGTATACTGCCTTGTTTCACAGGGTTTGAAACCAAACATATTTTGGTCCTGCTTTTCCTTGGTGCCATGCTGTGTTTTAATTAACTTGGTCACCAAACTTTCAATTTTGTTCTGTGTTGTTTAAATAAGAAAGATGTTTTTACCTTTTAATAGCCTGAGTCTTCTAGTGTGTTTGCCATATGGTTTACTCTCCATAGAAGCATATGATAAAATGGGGCTCCTATAGTAGGAGGGATTCTCACCTCATTTGTTAGGTTAGGATCTGGTTCAGAGTCTGATAAATTTTAAATGTAAATATAACAAAGTATTCTACAGTGCCTGCAAAATGTTATAGGTTTTAAAGATGACCTATATTTTGATGGTTTTTTTCCACACCTCTTGAATGAGATGAGCAACAAATTAATGTTAAAAAAAAATTCTTGGTCTTTCTAGGAATTTTCTAATCCGATTTTTTTGAAAAACAGATTATAAAAAGTTAAAAAATTTACCTTCTTTGCCCAGATGCAGCCCAAAATAATTCTCCATGTGGTTTCATCACTCATAAGAAGCATTGCACTTGGCTACACAAACAACTTTTGCGTGGCTATTTTTATTTCAGTTATTACCTGCTGCAAGTTCTGGAGCCTGTGTGCTTCATGAACATTACAGAGAGCTGTAAAAGTACAATATGTAGAATAGAAAGAGTACATTAATTTTATTCTAAAGCAGATATAACAATGGACTTATGCAGTTCAATATGTGTGATTTATGGTTGACAGGAAAGAAATTAGGAATTACGAAGCTGATTATCAAAGTCAATAGGAATCTTTAACAAGTGAAAACCTGAGAGTGCATCAAATGATAATTTCTAATCTATTTAATGTAAAAATAAAAGATTTAATGTTTTCCTGGTCACAATGATGATTTTTTAAGCAATCATCTGTTCAGCTTTTAATGAAAATCAGAGTGGAAGAAACCTCACTAAGGAGCACTTCTTCCTTGAGTTCATTTAAGTTATGTGACATCCACAGTCCTTTAAACCATCTTGAAATCAAGCTATATTAGAAAGAGAGGTAGATTTTATAGCTAGACCTTGATTTCTCTATATTTAATGAAGTTTGTTTCCAAAGCAGCAAATTGAGATTTTTATTCCCTTTAATAACTTTTATTTACAAGCAATGTTGTGACTGGGTGACATAAACAAACAAGATTTATTCACACAAGTATTTAAACACAGCTAACAAATGAAGCAGAACATCAGAAAAACAAGAAAAATACATTCAGAACCTAGTAGTAAATTGGCAATTATGCATTTGATACTCAGGTCAATATTTCATTTTTATTGTTCCCTATTTGAGCTGAAAGACACACTAAGATAATCTAAAGATATAACTCTTGCAGTGGTTAATCTCAGATAAATTCTGAAATTGTAGTTGTTCATTCCCCAATCCAATTCCCAAATTATGAAGAAAATATCTTAAAAGGGCAGGTTCTTCTGGCAAGGTGTCAGGCATCACTAAAATTCTTGGTCTTTGAGAATAAATGAGAGGACCTAAAGGCAACCTGCCTGGAGATGCAACAAAGAGGAAAGAGAAAATAAAATTTAAAAAAAGGGATGCATGTGACTCTGGTTTTCAGCTCTAGAAATCAGCAAATATTAAATCCATGAGAGGTTTCACATAGTTTTCATCTCTGAAACATTAGTGACTTTAGACCAGTGATTTCTCTACACCTCAGCTTCCCAGCTGTGAAATAGGAATGCAAGCACTTATCCAGGAATGCCCTAGAAATAGTATCCTCATTCTTCAGTCATTGTTTTATTCAGTGAGTGGTTCCACTTTCAGTCTCTATGCACAAAAGCCATTAAAATTCCTGCTTTTGTGGGTGCTTTAGAGCTTGCTTTTTACTGAAACTGAAAGGGATTAAAAGCATCAGTGGTGTTGCTTGGTATTTCTAATGAACCCGTCTCTGAGAGAACTGTCATTTTGTGGGTAGTGTTGCTTATTTCATGGCACAGGTCTCGCTTACTTAGGAGCTTCCTTATTTTACATCTTAAAAAAGCATGCCAAGAACTCGAGACATGTTTTCGAGGATGCCTGGTAAAATTTTGTGTTTCTATCGTAGTCTGGTCAGAGTAAAATCTATCCTGATATCATTCTGTGATTACCTTTTTAATTCAGGTCAAGGAGTTATTAGTCTGCTTTTTTTTTTCTTACTGGGTGAGATTCGCTTGGCATTTACCAAAAGTCAAAGATGGTGTTCCTGAGTAAAGAGGAACTAAAAGAGATGGAACATTCAGTTCAGCCTGAAGACTGTGAGACAAAATTAAATAATAAAAATGGTATTGGAAGGAATGTCCATTTTATTATGTTTTATCTTTTGAGGCTTTTTTTATTTTAATATTGTAAAAAAAATCCTTTATCTGCATTTCCTGAGAATGAAGAAACAAAACCAAAGATTTATATTCTCTTTGGGATGGACTCAGTGTTGTTTTGTCTCTTTTTAACATTTTACAATCCCAAATTATTAATCCCATTCCTTTACATGGATCTTTTTTATTATCATTTTGATTACTCTTCTCTGAACCTTGGTAGTAAGAACAGCTGATAAATCATCAGTGGCATACACCATTGTTTTGACATCATCAAAATAGTTATTAACTGCTGTAGGAATAAAACTAATAAAACCATGGAAAAACTACATGGAATTTTTTTTAATACACACTTTGGCCTTTGTCAGAATTATTTTACACTGTTTGCTATTTGCCATTATCAAATAGTCCAGAGAGGCATGTTTTGGTGTGTTTTGGTATTTTATCTGACAGGAAAGAATACTCTTCCGTTTTTTTTCCTCTGTCTATAAAATCATAATGTCACAATTTTGCTTTGAAGAATGTATGGATTGTCCTGGTAGTAAGGTCAATTTTAGTTTTCTGAGATCTCTGGAAACATGATGAACATGTCTTTTAAAGATAGTTAATATATCTGCTGCCATGCAGGATAACAGTTTATTCACATTAAATTACATACTTTTGTCAGTATCTCAGCCACTTCATTGTCAGACAGCTTCAATATGAAAACTATTTATTCTCTTCTTTCCTTATTCAATTCCTGGCAGTCTCATTCTTATTACCTGCAAAGATGAAGTAGGGAGGTACTTTTCCAACAGTCTGGTTAGATGGGTATAAAGAAATTATCAGGCTTCAGGTTGACAATGTCTTTATCTGATGTAACAACACACTCCATTCTCTGCTGTTGAACCAAGAAAGCAAATAATTTTTTGTGGTTTTCTGTCTCTGATACTGGGGACTTGCTTTTGCTTTTTGAAGCGTATGTCTGAAACCGGTGATCGAATCCTCTTGCAAAGCCTTTTTTCCACAGTTTGAATGAGTCCTCTTCTAGTTTTATGCAGTCTGCAAGAATTTTGACCGTACTTGCCCCCAAATATTTGAATCCCTATTGCATGCAGAAATTAGAATCCGACATATTACTTATGAATGATATAATAAAATGAACAGCCTCTCATTTCTATGGGCAAATAATGCTCTCTCCCATTCTCAATCTAAATCAAACTGCAGAGTCACTAATAAAAGTAAGTCATGACTCACAAAGTTAAGTTCTTTTGCATTAATCTTAAACTCTTTAGGAGTTATTGGAGTCTCACATCATTAAAACTAATGTCAGTGGTATAGTCTGCAGTAACTATTAAATTTACAGCTGGAAGATAAGACTCATATAAAAGAAACATTACTTTACAACCGTACTAAAGACGAAAATATGTAGATACTGTTTACACTGCACAGCTGAGGCAGGTTTACAGGGAAACCCTTCATGCTGTAGGAAATCCATTATGTAAATTGTCACTGCTTTTTTTTTTAATATTATTTTGTCAAATAATTCTACAAGAGGCCTAATTAGATAAAAATATCTTTTTGTATAGACTTCCAATATTTTTATTAATTTTATTAGCACTTCTTGCAGCAGTTAATAGATACTGCATACTCTCATTTAACAGTGTGCAGCATATTTAACTGTGTTCTACTAGACCAACCAGAATAAAATGAGGCCAAATTACAGCAAGTGTAAAATCTGTCCTAGGTCCATCAACAAAGTATAGGTAATGGGGCATTGCCCATGAATTTACTGTAGCTGAATGGCTATACCAGTCTGAGGAAGGCAAAAAAAAATCCATCCAGAAACATACTGAGGTTACCATCTGAAAAGAACTGTGGGAAAGGCTGCCTGAAAACCTTTCATACCTGCTAGATCTAGAGCATGCATAATTATTCTCTCCATAACTGAAGAGGCATTTTTACTGGGGAATTAGAAAAAGAAAAAAAGATTACCTCACAGAGTAAGGGGCAGAAAGGATTTTACTTTGGTTTTTGAGGTGTATCCCACCTCACTTAGTGCTAGACTCCATGTGGGCTGATTGGAAGCAACTGCTCCAAGGGTTTTTCACCTATCTCTTTTAGATCTTGTAACTCAGAAAAGGCTTAAGAAAGGGTGGTGAAAAGAAGCAACTTGCTTTTACACAAATTACAGTGTCTCAACAGTCAGCAAGCAGAGACAGGACAGTAAAACTTTAATATTAGAAAAAAGTTTTTGTGCCTCTCAGTCATTGTCCCAGAAATCTGAGGCTGGATTTCATTTACTCTTTCACTAAATATTTTCTGTTTCTTTCTGATTTTAATGGAATATTTATGAAAACACACTATTAGTTTAAATTTATATTGGTCAGAAATTAATCTGAATTTGTGTGGTTTAGTGATGATTTTTTGGATTACTACTACCGTACATACACTACTATGAAAAAAGTATAATCAAAACCACTTGGGGTTTTTTCTAAGGAATATTCTTAATATTTTCTAGTAAAATATTTCAACTAGCATTCAATTGTTCATTTTGAGACTCAAAACTTTTAAATGGACACAAAAATTTCATTAAAAATCTGAATATACTCTGTGTCTAAGAAAAAATCTACCAACCAAAAAAAACCTGAGTAGTAATATTTATTTCAAATTAGGCAAATATTTTGTTTAATTTAAACCATTTTGGTTTTTAAAAAAAGTCAATTTTCAATCAACTAAAAAAACCCTAAGATTAGGTCTACGGGGACTTTGAGGTAGAAAAGTGATTTAAGGTAGAATAGGAAAACCATTTAAGCTAAAATGAGAAAAGCTTTTATTTGCATAGGTTGAATGTTACTTAGTTAATGAGGCTTTTAAGTTTTGCCATAGAAGCAAAGAAAATCCAATCTTCTTGATAACTGTGCTTTCAATTTTTATCTAGCGCTTAATGCAAGCGTCATATCATAAGCCACTGTAAACCACAGAAAAGACTACTATTTTCTTTATTATAATTGTTTAAAGGCAGCATTTGAAGCGAATAACAAAATCACAGAATTGTTTGGGTTGGAAGAGACCCCTGGAAACCACTTAGTCCGTGCCCCCCGCCAAGGCAGGGTCACCTGGAGCAGGTTACACAGGAGTGTGTCCAGGTAGGGTTTGAACATCTCCAGAGAGGGTGATTCCATGACCTCCCTGGGCAGCTCTTCCAGTGCTCTGCTGCCTTCTGTGTAAAGAAGTACTTCTTTGTGTTGAGGTATTCTTCTGTTTTAGTTTATGGCCATTTCTCCTTGTCCTGTCATGGGTGCCACTGAAAAGAGCCTGGCGCCATCCTCTTGGCACCCTCCTTGGAGATTTTGATATGCATTGACGAGATCCTCTCTCAGTCTTCTCCAGACCAAACAGGCCCAGCTCCTGCAGTCTGTCCTCATAAGAGGGATGCTCCAGTCCCTTCATCATCTTTGTGCACTTCACTGGGCACTCTCTGGTATCTCCATGTCTCTCTTGTACTGAGGAGTCCAGAACTGGGCACAACACTCCAAATGTGGACTCACCAGGGCAGAGCAGAAGGAGAGCATCAGCTCCCTTGACCTGCAGGCTTCCTGCTGACCCGCCAGAGACTGGTGGCCCTCTGGGCTCCGTGGAAACTCTGCCGGTTCATAGTATATTACAGACTTGACAAAATATTTATCTTACATCCATATGTTCAGTCTACGGAAACACTCTCTTAAAAGATTTGATTCAATTTAGCTATACAATAGAGACCAGTTCTTTTTTTATTAATCTGATGACACTAAGCAAATGAAGAAACAAATAAAAAAACTCCTTTAAAGAAGCATTTACGTTATATAATGGAATGACAAGAAAATCTACGAAATTATAGCAATTCTTTTTCCTTTCATAGCTATCACAGAAAAAAAAATCTACTAAATTGGCAATAATTTATTGAGAATTGCTGCAGAAAGCATTGTGTCATCAATGAAGTTGTTAAAGGAAAGCTAAAACAATTTCTTTTAACTTTCTTGTTTTGAGGTCAAATCATTCCTCCTATTCTTTCAATTTTGAGAATTTTTGACTTGCTTACTTTTTCTGGAAAGCTGCCATTGATTTAACAGCCATTTAAAAAACAATCAAGAGATATAAACTTATCTCTGCTTGAAGAACTCCTTATGCATATCTACTAGTTCTATTTTAAATATCTATATGTTCTGCAAGGAGCTCATCTCCAGCGTAACCATATTTACTTCACATCATATAAAACTCGGCATACTCACATTTTCTAATAGAAAGCTCACTATCAAAATTATGAGCCTCAACTTTTGAAGAAAGTGTTAGTATTATGTTACTCAGGAAAAATGTACTTTTGTTGAAATGGGGCTATGTTTATTTAAAAATATGGTGCAATACATGGTAGATTGTACACTGAATTTTAATAGTTGTTATTGTCTGTAGATATGGACCCAGGTATATAATTGACCTGTCTATAAATATGTTACCTCCATCACTTTCCCAAGTTTAATAGACAAATATCTCTATCAATTAATGTTTCAAAATTATGATTAAGTTCTCTTGGTTAGTTACACATTATCTTCTTAGTTACACTGATAGCTCCCAGGAAAATCTATAATTTCAGCATAGTTTACTACTGTTATATTTCTTTTACTTTTATATGAAGGTTATGATCAAGGAGAGAGTACAAGAAGGAATCCAATACTATATTCAGCTTTATAAGTCCTGTTAGTTAAAAACCAATCCTAGTTTTTTTCATATTCCTTGTCTCATAGATCATATAAATGAACTTTTATTTGGCTCACTAGGGTGGCATTTGTCTTAAAATTGGATAAAACTCAAAATGATTTTGAAATAAGTGAATTAAACATTTTATTAGATATTTTAAATGGATGCATACAGCTCTTATAAGACTAACTAAACCTATATATATATTAAATCATATACATATGCTTAAGCTAACTATAAATGAGAAGTATCCCAGATTGATTGCTATAAAATTAGTCATGGAAGATATTTTGCTTTCTTTGTTGATAGGAATAAGGACTGCAGAAGCCTTTAAGAGACAACTGTGTTTTTTTTATTTCTAAAGTAGATTTTTAGGCTGCTTAGAAATTAAGAGACAAGGGAACAAGCAGTTATTAAAAACATTAATTTTCTCAACCTATTCATCAATGGAAAGATATAAGAGGAAAAAGCAAACTTTAAGGAGTTAAAGGACACAAAAAAATGCAAGCCATACAACATTGCATTTTCCTGAGCTGAGAGGAAACTAAAAAGCACAGAGTACATGGAGCAATGACAGTGTTTGGTACTAGTTGACAATGACATGCAGAGCATCCTAAGCAATAGTGTTTATCTCATAGAGCATCTGAATTATTCATAGATTCCAATGGTAGAATAAATTTATTGTCTCCTATAAGAGATATAAGAGGTTGATAAACTGCTTTTCTGACCTTGAAGAACTTTGTTGGCACATTAAGGGACTTTGATACATAGCAAGGTGCAGACACTCACTATGATTTGTTAGGTGCATTCTGCTGGGACTGCACTATCAGGTGAATTGAAAACAAAAAAACCTCTCTCAAGAAAGTAGTGTAAAAAAAAAAGCCTGTGGATTCTCTCCCACTGTCTCTGTGGTACTGATCACAAAAAAATGAGCAAGGGGGGGATTTTTATTTTTTTTTTAACTACTAATGTATGGAGAAGGGAAGATAGAATATTTTCTTCTTTGTTTTCTGCAGTCTACATACCTTCTTCCATTCTGGTACAAATGATTATGAGCTGTAATGTTCGCCCACCATGCTTGGCTCTGTAGTGCACAGCGTGATTCCAACTCAACAGCAGGGCCTCAGAGAGTCCAGAACTAAGATCCTACTGGTATGGAAGGAAGGACAGACATGCTTCTCTACTATAGTGCAAATACCCTTAAAATGTGGAGAATGAGAAAAACTTGATGGAGGAAAAAATTATAGCACAACTGAAGTGTTTTGTTCAATGGATAAGGAGAAAGAGTGGCATTAATTACTGGCAACACAGGTTGTTTCAGAGCATTTATCTTAATATCCTTTCTTCCATCTTTATTGATTTAGTCCACTAGCTTAATATCAGGATCCTTTCATTCTCTCCTGGTTGGATAGGCCAATACAGCGTACAGAAGAGGTTAAATTACCTGTTTTTCTCAACCTCAGGGACTCAAAAGTTGTAACTGCAGAGGCAGAGGCATCAGCACACAGGGCCTCCAGAGATCAGCAGTTTGCCTCACAAAACTGCCATCTGTAACTCTGAATAATTAAATATAACTGATAATCAATCAGGAGCATATGGTTAGCATAACAGAAATTGAACTGTCGCTGAAGTCAGGGAAAAAGCTGTTTCACCGAGGATTAAGAAGATTGGATTTTGGTTACCTGCACACTATATTGCATGTGAATAAAAAGAGGATTTTAGTTTCCAGTATAAGTAGTCTATTAATCCTAATAAATGCAACCATTTTTCCTACAGAAACATTTAACATGAGTTTAGTGCTTTTACCTCATTCTAATACTCCTGTCATAAAATAGCACAAAAATAATGTACCATCTTAAAAGAAAACCACAGGGCTGTCTTGTATAAGCTATTGAGAAAGATTTATTGTTTTCAGCTCAGAAACAGCAAGAAAAACATAGGAAGGTTAAGGGCTGAACTGTGATCACCTAACTCAAGCAAATGAAAGCAATGCAGGTAAAACAATGCAATTTCTATGGCTTGTGAGAAACCAGTTGGATAAACATAAGAAAAACAGTGATGCTTCCTTTAAGACACTGTATTTTAAATAAGCAGCAGTCCCTTCCTTTGCATGGAAATGCTTGTAGTTCTAGCAGCCACTGGCAATGGCTGGGACACCTCCACCTTATTGCTGCCAACTTATTGCTGCTTTGGTGGACACCACCACCTATTGCTGCTCAGCACCTATTGCTGCTTAGTGCAGTCATCCATGTCCATATCATCCTTCCATCTTCCTGCTTTCTCTAGGAAAAGTCTACTTGGATTGAAAGAATTTACTTGATCTTTAAGACCACCAGGGTTGCTGTCTAGGGAAGTCCATATTAGAAATCATACTATTGTTCTAAAAGATAGGAAGAGTACACGGCTGAAAAATTGCCCTACAGGCAACTAATAAGGACCAATACATTATTTCTGTGTGTAAATACACCACCTCTCCCCTCCCCCCCACCCCACAATGACATGGGGGATTATTCATTTTGGGGAGTTTGTGTTCACCTGGTAATACTGCATGCCTGAGCCCTCAGTGACTGGAAATGCCAAAGGGCTAGTTATGTGTGCCTCTGATGATGAATAATCAGCAAGGGATTGACAGTAAGCATAGGTAATTTTGATTGAATAGAGTCTCTGAGTTCATATGGACAATTCAGAAACCTATTATACTTGTTTAATGAACATGAGTAGAGTAATAGAGATCATTCATTAATTCACTACACTAATTGAAGACAGTATTGTTACCTTTCGTCTTTGTTTAATTTTGCCATTATCTGACCCAGCTTTATATTGTTGATATATTTAATACTGTGTGAACTGTTTCATGTTGACTTTTTGATGTATTATAAAAAATTCAATGCAATTTTATTAAGAACAGGACTGAAGTGGGATAAACAGTAACTTCATCTCTAGTGCTATCTGTATTTTAATTTTCAGTGCAAAATGTTCTGCCTGACCTTTTAGAAAGCTCTATTACATTAAATTAGGATGCTCTATTTCAAACAGTCTATGCTCATATTGGCACTTCTAATAAACCTTGGAAAAAGAAAATATTTATAATTTAAGCTTGTCCGTTATCAGATTCATGCTACAATTACAGACATTATATGCAAAAGAATATATATCTTCCAAGTAAAGCAAGAAAAATGGCTTGTGTAACTTCGAAGCCTTCCATCAGGTAAAATGAATGGGAGTTTTGAGCCATTAAGATCTTTTTAAAGCTCCTTTCTTTTTCTGACATTTTGGTTCCAAACCCAAAATTTGGTGGCTACTTGGATAATATGTGAATTTGGTCGTTTATTCATTTTTGGATAGTTCCAAGCCCTGTCTTTCCTTTAGCTGAAAAGACTGATGGCGTGTTAACACTTCTGAGGTTATTTGTTCTTAAGTACATCTTCTAGGTTATATGTCATAATGACAAGCAGACAGCATTGTAGGTGCCAGAAACATTACAGCCCTGTAGCAGGGTTACAGTTCATAGACTAAATCAGCTCAGAAGATGTATGGGTGGGCCAATGATTGCTGAGTGCTCAGTCCAGGAGTTTAAAAGAAAGAATCAATGAGCCGCAACAGTGTAAAATAGGGGTCAAATATGTACAGCTGAGGCTCCACATATATCAGATAGGGCTATGTTTTATCTTCTGATGTGTAACATTTTTTACTGAAATGTGGCTCAGAAACACTCTATTAAAAGTAGATTGGTATTAATTAATTAAGATTACTGTCTGCTCTAGAAGATAGCAGGATAACAATATAGTTCTGAGCCACCTTCAGCATATTGCTTTCTATCTCAAAATCTAACTACCAATTCAAAATTACCAAGCAGATATTCGATCAAAACTCTCTCCTGCACTGACTGCCCTTTGGTTTCGTATCAGTGATTTTCTTGCCAGCACAATCTGCTGCACCAGTCATAGCTTCCTTGCTTTTTTATCTGCATGACTTTGTGTTCCATTGGACGGTTTAATCTATTCCTGGTCTTTATAACTATTTCTGAATTGATAAATACTATTCTTTCTTAGGTGCTGATTCAGTTTCTTTGACATGAAAAAGGCTTGTACTGACTTAGAGAAACAAAACCCAAAATTCTTGTGGACCAGTGAGAATTCAGAGAACCTTATCAACTCTGCAAATTGAATATGTCTCCAACATGCAGGAGAACAAGTTTGGAGAAACAAAATGTCAGTTAAAACTTTAAAATTCCTAATTTTCACACTCTGAAAGCTCCTGTCTTTATTGGCACAAGTCTATAAGAATTCGTATGGTGACCCCCTGTGGGTTTCCATCCTCCACTTCTGGAGCAACCTAAACTGCTTTAGCATCTTTAACACCGAGTTGTTATTTTTCCTACCCTAGATTGGAGATGCTTTCAGAGAGAAATTTGATCTTAGATCTACTTTCTAAATAGAGAAGCCACAGCTCATATCATTAATACACTTCTGAGACAGAATATAGATTTCCTTTGCAATGGCTCTCCTGGGTGGGTGGGTGGTGGTAAAAATGCTTTGAGGATGCACAAGTGCTACAATGAAATTGAGGTTTCTGAACCAGTGTTTGGGAAACTGAGATAAGAAGAACTTTAACCTAAGGAATGGTGAGAAAGTTGTGAAAGGTTAGTGTACTAGCTACTTTGAGTTTTAGCAAGAAAAAGAAAACAAAGATAAATGTGAATCTAGAAGTAAATACAAGTAATACCATTGAGGAAGGAAAAAGCAGCTGGGAGGTACTGATATTAATAATAACAATAGTAAATATAGAAAGGATAATGGTGAAAGTTTTGTATTTAATCTTGTAAGGGAATTTGATATAGCCATCAATGATGCTGTAGGCAGTTCAAAATTAGGAAGGACGAATTTAGATAAAAGAGGATGGATGAGAAGAGGGTGCAGGATACTTAACTGATTTTAAGAAGGACTTGGATAATTTCAGAGAATCATAGAATGGTTTAGGTTGGAAGGGGCCTTAGGGATGATCCAGCTCCAACTCATTTGTCATGGTCAGGGACACCTACCACTAAACCAGGTTGCTCAAAGCCCTTTCCAACCTGGCCTTAAACATTTCCAGGGATCAGGCATTCACAATTTCTCTGGGCAACCTAATTTCTTGAAAATAACTTTGTTACATGGTCACTAGAAGAGGCACTAGATGGACAAGTCTTCTAGTCCTATTCTTTCAGGCTTAGTTGAAAGAGAGATATTTTACTTGGCATAGTAAAGAAAACTACATTTAATTTCCTTTTGTTTTGTTATGCTTTTTACAAGCAAGTTTTATAATCAGTTGAAAACATAGACTACTTTGTTGAAACTTCACCTTTTTATTCAATTCAAATTTATTTCATTAAATCTAATTAAATAACTTGTGAACAATTTAATCTCAAAACATTCAGTATTTTTTTTTAAGTCTCCTTTATAACAGGTGACAAACTTGTGTAGGTTGAATAGTTTTTGTTCTGTTTTGTTGTGTTTCTAAAAAAGTACAATAAATTCGAAGTGCTGCAACATGAAGCAATACAAGTAGGAGTACTAGGACACGTCCTTAGTCTACTCCTAAAAATTGAAAAAAAAACCAACCTGGATATTAAGGATAACAGTTGCTATATAAGTTTTCAGCAGACTGTTTTAAGTGTCCACCTTGCTTTCACTACCAGTACTAGTTCTCTACTCAGTGCTTATAACTTTATTACTATTTACAATATCGGAATGTGTGGCAGTAAATATTCACCTACAGTAAATCCTATCAGTTTTAGAGTCAGGTGAGTGCCAAAGAGATGGAGGATACCGAGAAGACACAGTTACTGCATGCCTTCTTTGCTTCAGTCTTTACTGCTAAAATCAGTCTTCAGCAATTCCAGACCCTGGAGGCAAGACAAAGTCTGGAAAAAGGAAAATTTTCCCTTGGTCAAGGAATATCAGGTTAGAAAACATTTAGGCAAACTCGACTTGCACAAAGCCATGAGTCCCGATGAGGTGCCCCCATGAGTGCTGAGGGTGCTGGCAAAGTTTACTGCTAAGCCAATCTCCATTATCTTTGAAAGGTCATGGAGAACAGGAGAAGTGTGTGGAGGAAAGACAATGTCATTTCCGTCTTCAAGAAGGGTAACATTGAGGACCCAGAAAACTACTGGCCAATCAGCCTGACCTCCAGCCCTGGAAAGGTGGTGGAACAGCTCGTTCTGGATATCATCTCTAAGCATAGGGAGCAAAAGAAGGTTATCCTGAGTAGTCAGCATGGATTAAAAAAGAGAAAAATCATGCTTGACCAGTCTGACAGCCTTGTACAATGGCACGACTGGTCAGGTAGATGAGGGGAGAGCATTTGATGTCTCCCTTGGCTTCAAAAGGCTTTTGACACTCTCACCCATAATATCTTCCTAGGTAAACTCAGGAAGTGTGGGTTGGATGTGTGGACAGTGACATGGATCGAGAACTGGCTCAATGGGAGAGCTCCGTGGCACAGGGTGCAGGTGTAGGTCTGCAGCCAGCAGTGTTCCCTGGGGATCAGTACTGGATCCAGACTTGTTCAACTTATCCCTCAGTGACCTGGATGAAGGGACAGAGTGCTCCCTCAGCAAGTTTGATGGTACAAAGCTGGGAGGAATGGCTGATATACCCAAAGGCTGTACTGCTGTTCAGGGAGACCTGGACAGGTTGAAGAGTTGGGCAGGGAGGAGAACGATGAAGTTCAACAAAGGCAAGTGCAGGGTCCTGCACCTGGGGAGGAATAACCTCAGGCACCAGCACAGGCTGGGGGCCGACCTGCAGGAAAGCAGCTCTGAGGAGAAAGACCTGGGGGTTCTGGTGGAAAAGTAAACCATGAGCCCGCAGTGCCCTGGTGGCCAAGAAGGCCAACAGTATCCTGGGGTGCCTTGGGAAGAGCATTGTGAGCAGGTCGAGGGAGATGATCCTGACCCTTTACCAGCCCTGATGAGGCCACATCTGGAGTGCTGTGTCCAGCTCTGGGCTCCTCAGTACAAAAAAGACAATGAACTGGATAGAGGGTTATGAAGATGATGAGGCTTTGGAGCATCTCTCTCTCTCTGATGAGGGAAGGTTGAGGGAGCTGGGGCTGTTTAGTCTGGAGAAGATTGAGAGGGGGCCACATCATTGCATACAAATATTGCAAAATGGGTGTCAAGAGGATGTGTCCAGACTCTTTTCAGTGGTTCCCAGTGATGGGATAAGGGGCAATGGGCACAAACAGAAGCACAAGAAGTTCCATCCGAATATGAGCAAAATCTTTACTGTGAGGGTGATTGGGGAGTGTTGGAACAGGCCTCTGAGAGACATTGTAGAGTCTCTGGAGATGTTCAAAACTCACTGGGACATAATCCTGCTTTAGGTGTGTCTAGCCTAACTTTCTGATTATCTAGCCCAACTTTCCCAAGGGAGTTGGGCTAGATAATCTCCAGCAGTCCCTTCCAACCTCAACCATCATGTGATTGTGACTTCATTACACTAGGTCTGAAAACTAATTTTGAAATATTGGATATACATTTTATTTTTGTTATGGACCTTGAGGTTTAAAAAAAGAAGTGCATAGATAATAACTCTTCCATCAGACTCTTTTATCACTCATTTTGTTACTTTACCTACTAATGACATTTTATTAATATGTAGCTTTCAGGATGTCATAGAAAACCATTATGAATTGTAGCATGGGGTAAACAGTCTTTCAGATACAAAAATAAAATATAAAAGAAAGCTTTTTCATTAAGCCAGAAAAGACAGCCAAACAGGTCACTAAATGTCAACATTGTTATGTTATTTCAATGTAATTATGCCTGCCATGAAAGAAAAATGAAGTATTCCAGGAAGTGACCAGGTGATCAAGCTTTCAACCATAAAAAGTGCTTTTCCTTCTGCTGGTGTATCTCAAAAATGTAATTGTCTGCATAAGATCTTCACAAGAAATATTTTAATTAGTGAGAGATTAATCTGAAATATTTAGTGAGATTTTTAAGTTTGGTTCCTATTTGACAAATGGTTATTAGGTCAGAGCTGGATTGATTCATCACACATAGCTGTCGGACAGTTAACCACTGAGTCTAAGCTAATAATTTAGCTGTAGCACATCAAGACAGAAAGATATTCCTCCAAGGAAAAGTTTATTTTCACTACTCTAAATACATATTATTTGATAAGAGCTTCTGGAAATGCTTTCGTCTCTCTCTCTGTAGACCAGAAGAATCACAGATCTAAATTAGTCAGTTCGGACTAAATGCCAGACAAGATGGCTGACAATAGGTGAAACTCTCCTAAATGCCAGACAAGATGGCTGACAATAGGTGAAACTCTCCCAGAAAAACCAAAGCCAAGGTTTGTAGGTTATTTAATTCCAAGTAAAATCAACAGATTATAATAAAATGAAATAACCTAAAATAATTTCTTAACAATGTCCCACCTAGAACACCAGTGAAAATACAAGGTTGCTTAGGGGTACGAAAATGGACCTCTTCAGACCAGAACTGGCAATCTAATAGCCCCAACATTTGCTCTGTAGACTTTGTAATAGAAATCATACAGATCTATATGGGGAAAACAAAAATTATAGTATAACATTTTTTTTCCAGCTGATTGGGAAAGAAAACTTTTGAAAGACAGTCAAAAGCTAAACCTTTCTCCAGAAAATCATCTGAATTCATCATGGCATTTGAACGTATGATGTATTTGAAGTGTACATGAAGGTCATTGTTTCTGCCTGAGTATGGACCACAGTGAGCTCCATTTGAATTAACCCTAATAATGGATTGTACTTGTGTATAAGATAATAAACGAAGTGCACAAACATGTATTCAAAAGAAAATTTGCTTAGATATTAGGTATATAGAATGTATCTATCTATATCTATCTATATCTATATCTATATCTATATCTATATCTATATCTATATCTATATCTATATCTATATCTATATATCTATATAGATATACATCTATATATCTATATTTATATCTAACTTATATCTATAGCTATCTATCTATCTATATATCTATATATATCTAATATAGAATATTAGATATTTCCTTACTGCAGGTAGACCAAATTTAGTTGATTAAACAGGACAACCAAATACCACTATTTTCTTTCACTTGTTACAGAGATTCCACCATTTCTACCTTTAGCTGTAGCAGTCGTGTTGCTGTAAACTGTTCGTTTCTAACTGTTATTCAGTCCTGTTTCCAGCTGAAGCAATTATTTCAGCATGGTAGCAAGACTGAACCCAGCTGCTCAAATTCCTTCAATTTTCACTTGGTTTTAACACTCACAAATTTTCACTCTTGCAGTATAGAAGCACGCAATTGACTCAATTATTTTTGAGCTGGATCTTTGATAAGGACCTTGGAATCTGGCTCAAGGATGTTCAAGTTTAATTTAAGACATTCCGCCCAGCAGGCCAGAAGTTAAACAAAGGAGTCAAACTAACTTTGTATGAAAACTAACAACTGTAAGAGTTTTGTTTCAGATCCCAGCCAAAGATACTAATTTAAAGGCCTGCTTTTCTGATAACTCACAGAACACACTGATCTTGTTCTGCTTTCTCAAAGACACTGAATATTAAATTGCTTTTGCTCAGTTTAAGTATCAAATCACATTTTATGCTTAGCAGAAGCTAGAACTTGATCACAAGAGCTCATTTAATATAAAAGACATAAAAAAGAGGCATGAGTTCCTATACTCTAAAATGCTTTATAATACAGAGCAATTAAAAAAATTAAGTTTTATGGGACAGAGAAATTTCTTTATACACAGGAGTAGGCATGAGTAAAGATCACTGGACTCTGCACTTCTTCTTAAAGTCTCCCTAAAAATTATGCTTTTTGGTTATGCATACTTAAAGTGGGAAATCATAAGAAAGTAGAGGACTTGAAATTATTTCCACACTTACTCAGAAAGAAGGATTTAAAGAGGTTAAGCATTAGTGGGCAGTTGATGTGGTCCTGTCAGAGTCCCTGTGTCCTGGACATTTCCAGAGACCTTGTCCTTGACAGAAGGATATCACCAGCAAGTTCACATAAATCCACTGTCTGCACTCCAGGGCACATCTCCTGTGTGAGCTGATTTTGCAGAACACAGCAAACATGAACAGTCCTGTGCAGCATCAGTTCCTTTAAGTCCCTCAGTTTCCTCTGCTGCAATTGCTTCGTTTACAACTGTACGTTCTGGTATAGCAGTAAACATAAATGTTCACATGCAGGTTTATAAAAACAATAGTGGTAGTGCCAGGCAGGCATTCACAAAAAATACACAACAAAGTGAAGGAAATAAGCTAGTCTAAAGACATGGAATTGTGGAATCACTATCATAGTGTCCCAAGAGGAACTCACAGAGGTGTCCCTGCTGCTCATTTTCTGAAGTGGAAGAAACAAGTCATTTCTAATCCCTCTATTGACTGCCATCTAGGGGCCCTAAGAATTTTATAGTGCATATCTTTTGTGCCATCAGCTGTATTATTTTGTGTAGAGGGAATATAGACAGGAAATTTTCCTTTTCTGTCACCTTAATGGTCATTGATCCAGCAGATGTCTAAGGCAGAAGCCTTGTAATTGTAAAGGTTACCCTAGATAATAAATAAAATTAAAAAAATAGAAACTGGAACACTTATAGAGAATTTTCTCTTACTTTGCAATCAGTGTACAAAGTAAAACTATAAAATAGATGTCATATGTATCACCCATGACTTTATACAGTAAATTTGAACTCTCGAGACATTAACAGTCAGAGAAAAGGATGGATTTTCCTGAACTCTGAACACTCTCAGCTTCCTCTGACATAGCCACAGTTTCTGGATAATTTCTACTTTAGAAACTACTTTCTTATATTTTGATGTAGTTTAATTCACTGGGCTTAGAAACACCACAGCACTCACTCATTCAGAAAAAGAGGCTTGGTTGTCATTTTATGCTTTTCATGTTAATGACACAACAATTTTTTTGAGAAGATCCTGAACTCTTTTGGAGAGCAAGGAATATTGCCACTTGTTTTCTACAGATTATTGTGTACAAACTATCCCAGTTCACCGAGTTACTTTAGAAACAATTTCCCTAGTTATTAAAGACGCAGTAATCAGCTGTCAGTTTTAGTCAAGACTGGAGGAAGTCTTTTATTTTTTATCTTCATTGTGGTATATGCATGTCCACTCACATGCTTGGTATCCTGCATGTAGTTTTCTTTCTCTTAGTAAAAGGGCTGCCTTTCTGTCATGAACTATAAACTTCAAGTTAACAAATTAAGGAAGTTACATTTTAAAAATGGGAACTTTAAGATATCAGGGTAGCCTTTTGTGTGCATTCAGAGGCTAAATGTCTTTGACACTGTACAATTATTTTTATACAAACAATATAGCCTTACAATGCTGAAAGCCCTGTTATATCTAATTATCTGACCTAGTTTCCTTTTTTTCCCTTTTTTTTAGATGTTGTAGTGGATTTAGTTTTAATGGGTTTTTACACTGCAGTTCTACTGTGGCCACCCAGAGATCTTTGTAAATAACATGTTACAGCATAATGTTGCATTCATTTCAGTCAGTAAATGCAATTTTAATGGAGGTTGCGTATTTGTTTTGTTACATTTTGAGGGAAAATTAAGTGGGAAAAAACTGTAAAGAAAACAGTGATGCCTTTTAAAGATCTCATTAAAAAATAAGCATCTTATAATCTACCTACCTCCCTGACATAGAAGGCAACATATTTTAGGCAAAACACTTACCTTGACTTCAAATCCTTCCTTTTGTGACTAATTAATGCTCCCAAACATGGGGTCCATGTATACAGAAAAAAAAAAAAATTAATCAAGACCTATACATGACTCAAATATCACCCAATTGAAAAATAAATTGCAGGGCTGGGGGGAGTGGAAAAGATTTTTTTTTCTTATGGCTTTCTGCCTTGACCCAGACAGAGAATGATGGAGGGAGAAAACAAAAATGGTATCTTCATTGTTCCTGGAATTAGTGCAGCACAGAAGATACTGAACTTAATTCTATTGCTTTCAATCTTTTACTTCAAAGCCTATAAAACCAATGGAGCAATTCATAGAGTAAAGGAAAAATTTACTGTGAATGAAAATTACAAAATCTGGTGCTCAGAACTAAGTGAGTAGTTGTAAGTAAGGCTGTACAAGATATAATGCACTACTTAAAGCCTTTCTTCACTGAGCGCTTAATGTAGGTGCCAAGTGGTACAAAAAATTTTCAATCTGAGAACATGGAATAAGGACTATGAAACTTTAAGACACATTACCATACAGGGATTCTGCACTCAAAGTATATTATGCTGTGAATACATACACCAGAATAGAAAGATATCAGTCACATTTTAAAAATAATTTCTGAGGAACTGCTGACTTTTTTACTGTCTCCGGTTATTGCCTAAAGTCAACTATTTTCACCAGTCACAATGTAGACTAAGAGCAATCTTTCTGTATAGTATTGGGCTGTAACTAAAAATAGCTATGTCTTATCAGGGCTACAACTTGTTATGTTGATTGAGGTGAGACATTGAAGTTTCCATCTACAGTTTTCTACCTGCAAAATGAAACTACAGTTTTTAACAATGCCCTGCTTGATTTTTCAATACTGAAACTATTTTATATTATGTGTCTGTATCTGACTGAGTGAAACTGCTACCAGGAGTACATAAACAGTACTGTGATAAGTACAGTAATCTTAAAACAATGTTCAGCATAAATTTCATTCATGAGACCACAAGACAAAATTACAAAAATATGAGAATACTTGTGCTTCACTTACTTCAAGGGCTAAGGGGTACCTTAGGTGCATGGGTGGCTGTCACAACCATGCCTGTTTTCCCATACTAAATATGTCTTTGACCAAAACCATAATTCTTTTGACATACCTTATAAGCCACTCTGTGTGCATATGTGTAAAAGGGAAGAAATTCTAGTCAAGACAAACTTCAGTCATTCAGACTGGGTGAAAAAGTAGTGCTCATAGTCTGGTGAGCTGGGCAAGTAAAAAATAGCCCTTCCCTAGAGGACCTGCTGACAAGTTCCACTGTGTTTGCTTTTCTGCACCATTTCACTTAAATAAAACTTTAAGCAGGTGATTTAGTTCCTTAAGAGAGTCTCAGAGAGAGAGATTATTCTGGCAGGTGGTCCTTGTTGCCGGCATGCTTGAAACCGTGGATAACTTTCCAGTTTCACCCTCCCTAGAGTACTGCTCTTTCAAGCACCATTTTTACACCCTCTTATGTAGATGAAATTCAGGCTGGCTAGGACTCCTTTTGCATTCTTGTGTTTAATTTTAACTATACAGTAAATACGTGGATAGAATTCTACCCAATAATGAAAGCAAATATTCCACTCTCAGCTGCCTTAAGTGTTCTTCAACATCAACAAAAGGCAGCAGATGGGCCTGTTTGCTTATTTGTTTTAAAGAGAGGGAGAAGGCAAAAGAGATTTTGTGATATTTTAGCCTATGTTGTATAGGGCATTGGGGTACAGCTGTTCTGAGTAAAGATTTTCTCAGACTTCTGCATCATAGAAACTGCTTGTTCTTGTTTAAGGTAATATTTCCACATGTGGATTTTTTCTATTCCAGTAGGAAATATTTCCAGATGATTCCTTGCACTGTTCCTCAGCCAATGTTTCATATGTTTCAAGAAATGTCTTGCCTGTGGATTGCTAATCACTTACAGCCTCTCTGATATGTTATGTGTTTGCCAAAGCTTCTTGCTTTGGGTCGGTGCTCTCTGGCCCATAACTGTAATAAAAAAACCTAATCTCTTTGAGACACCAAGGTTTAGCTCACCTTAATAGAGAAATAAAAGAGTTAAAACTCAGATATGTGACTGAGTGCACTGAACTAAGTATGCTCTCCAAAGGCTGTCAAAGACTGGGCTCTATCTGGACTCTGATTCTTTTGGCTGTATTTTGGTTCATATAGTGTTATTAATATTTTTGTCTCCAGAATAAAGAAATCATTTGGCATTACCTCTCAGCTAAACTGTAGAACTGCAGTTCTGTTTGCTGATGTAGAAGATGCTTGGAGGAAAAATAAAATGGTATTACTCTGACAATGAAAATAACAGCTAGTATTTTATCTTGATCCTAGATGTATAAAAACATAGAATATTTTTTTCTGATGTACTCTGTTTTCTCCATCAAGTCCATTATCAAATGTCAAAGGCTAAACAAGCAGTGAAGGCAAAATAGTGGTATCTGTCTGCCTAAACCTAAATGCGTGTTTAACTCACAGCCAGATTTTAAGGGAGTTTCAGGGAGTTTGACACCTAAACTTAGTTTTTATTCATCTATCATCTTGCACCATCTTTTTTGCACAGAATCTCCTTAACTGTAATGTAACTTTTCTATCTGAAATTAAGCCTATCTCACTTGATATGCTTAGATATGGTATACCAAAGACCTGTGGGAAACTACAAATCAAAGCAAAATTCCCATGTGCTGAAGACAGTAAAGACCATAAAGACAGAGCTCTCTCATCTCTTTTACTATAAAAATGTCACCCTCATATTCATTATCCATTATTTTTCTTACTCACTTGTGAAAGACTGGAGGTCTTCTTCCCCACCCAGAGGTAGTCAGGAGGCCTTGAGCCTAGAGATCAAAAACAAAGAAGAAGGAGGAATGGATAAAAATGAGGGCAGGGAGAGAAAAATTATGAGATCTGGACCAAAAATAAGTAATAAAAGAAGATATTTATTTCTTCTACAATATTTTTTTTTTACCTTTTTTATTGATAACATAAGTTTTTGTGATGAAAACAAGGCTTTCTGGACTTCCCATTTTATTAAAAAAGTACAGATAAATTTCTCTGGGATGCATAATTTTGTATCTAAATGAAGGCTTTTCATTTGAAATCAAATTCTACATTGCAAAGAATTTTTTCATAAAGTTTTATATCAGTAATGAATCATAGATACACTGTATCCTGCATTTTCTGCTCCAAGTTTATTCCCATGTGGTGAAATATTCATTGCCACTGTTGTAGTTGAATTCCCAGTGGGTGACTTGCCCAGCGTTAGATAGGAGAGAAGAAGCAGAGCCAGCAAGAGCAGGCATTTTCCCAGTCCCACATTTTGTAAGTTATTATTTTCTTCCCCCTGATTTTATTAACTTAATTTCTTTGGCAATCCTCTCCTGGCTCAGCATCACCTTTAAATGAACAATTGTAACCTCAGAAATCTTCTCCCAAACTCCCACAAAGACTTCATGATCACTATTCTCAGCAGACAAAAGACCTATTTCCTGCTTAGCCAGAATTCAAAGCAGAATCTTGCTTGTCGTAGGACAGACAAGACATCTCAAGAGCAGGCTGTTGGTTGTCAGGGTAAAATGCTTGTGTTTTTGCCTTTCCTCCATTTCTCTTTATTTAGACCTCATGTACGTACCCATCCAAGTAGAAGATGGAATAGTTATTTACCAGAAAATTGAAAGAAAGGCATGGTGTTACCATAGGAAAATAAGGTTCAATGATTCCGCTTAGAGCAGAGTATCAGAGAGAAACCGCGGTCACCAAGGCAAAATCCTCAGCTCTGGTGTGATCCTATATAAACTGTGACAAAGCTAGAAATAATGGCTGTGTCAGTAGGGAGAGGGAGGAGGCCAACACTTCTCACAGTAGCCTCCTCATGCATCACTGTCAAGCAGGCTGGAGAGAAAAAGAAGCAAATCCTCACTGTGAAATTGTTTCTCAGACTCAAGCAGTGGCAGCAGCAATCCAGTCTGCTGTTTGTGTAGAAAAGGTGTCAGCAAAGGGAACAAAGGTAACCCCTTGGAAACAACAGCTTGCTGAATCCATTTAAACAATATCTGGGCAATGTCAGTGAAAAAACTGCACAGCATAAAGATGGAGTAGAAGTGTATTAAGCAAGAGTGCAGGGGAGTTATGAGAGTGAGTGCTTTGGAAAAGGAAACACTTCAGCTAAATATTCTTGACTGATCACAATCCACTGCTCAGCACATGCTGCAAGGCTGTGAGAAGCAGGCATCAGGTTGGGTATCCATCTGCTGTTAGGGGCCAGATTACACTCTACACAGTAAATCAGAAACTGTCAGAAGCTGAACAGCCTACATTATAAAAATAATCAGTAGTTAGAGTAAAATGAAAAATATTCATGTTGGTCTTTTTTACAATTGTCTGTTTGCAAAGCTCAGGGACCCCCAAGGAAGGGAGAGTGGGCAAAGTCAGTATCAGAGCTGATTTAGATCAGGTCTGATAATGCTTAATTTAGATGCCAATTCTGACAAAATCAGAAGAAGGGCATGATTCCATATGGTTTTCTGTGCATATTAAGTGGCCTAACATCTTTGAAATGAACAAGGCAGACTGTTTAGTCCATCTCAGCATTTCTCAGTTATGTAAAAGGATCATTCACTCCACAACACTGCAGGTTTTAATTTCAGTTTATAGTTTATTGCTATTTATCACTACTCAGTCACTACAATTTTGATGTATACAAATAAAGGCAAGCACATAAAACATTGGCTTCAAATAAAATCACTAACGTTATGCAGTTTTTACTGCCCTCTGTTTAAACTGGCATCCACTAAATAAGTATTGCTAATAATAAAAGTAGTATTGTAATTGAAATAAATTTCATTCTCATTGAAGTATAAATCATGTATTTATATGAAGACTATGCTGTCCTATGGGACAAATTATTATACACAGTACGCGGGAGAGTAAGAGTGTAAGCTCCATGGAGGAAAAAATGGCAGGATACCTGCAAATTTAAAAGTTATGGAAATGCAAAATTTGGCCAGAATTCACTGTTAATATATTTATTGTATTAGTGTTTCTTTAAATGTTCTTTCCTTTCATAGCTCACATCTCTATGTCCAGCCCACTTGTTTAATCATGCTATTTTTATTACTTTTATTTCTTGTGGCTGGAAGAATCTGAGAGATATGTTCATGAAAGTTCCTGCTTGCTCTTTCAACAAATTAATATTGGTTCTAAAGCAAAAATTTCATTATGTTCAGTTACTTTCATAAACATGAGGACTCTATTCCAAATCAAATACCACATCCAGGTTATAAACTTAATTTCTTCAATCAGTTCACAAGCTGACTCTGATATACTCTCATAACTAAATATGAGAGTCAGCTGACTAGGGGAAATCCTGCTGTTGCCTTTGTAGGACAGTTATTAATTTGTTTTGCTGGGTGTCTATTTCCAATGAGTAACCATCCCTGTTGGAGTAGCGCTTTAGATTTTGGGCTGGCTTCCTCATTCTGCCAAGTAACTGACATTAACAAGCTTTATATACCTTTATGTACACTTTGTATACCTTAAATAATCAAGTTGTAACTACACTTCATGTATTTGCAATTATACAGTGATATTATCAAGAACAGCAATCATCTTCCCAAAAAAGAAACTAAACAGCAAAACTCTTTTTGCTTTATAAGCCTAGAAAGAGAATAACCATGAACATAAATTAAATGTATAATAATAATGAATTTTAATACAACACTTAACATTCTTCTAAAAAATATAATCAAAAACCCCATTATAGTTTATTATCAACCTAGTTGCAGGTGAATTAAATGAAAGAAAAAGTATATTTAAAATGCAATAATTTTACATGTTGTGAATAAAAACAATTATGTTTTTATCATGACTATAAAAGGGAAGCTTTTTTTCTTCCATTTTATTTTGTCCAGTTGAAGATTTGGGGAGTGAATAAGGTCTTATACGTTCATTAATATAATCTTTATTGTATATTGTTACAAGTGAAGGAAAAATACGCTTAACAGGCACAGTTTGACTGTGAGTTAAAAATATTTTCCTTCAAAATATTAAGAATTGTAGAAGTACACCTTGCTCACAAATATTAATTTAACAGCATGTTCTGGAGCTGAAGCACTGAAAAAGTACCCTGTGATAAAATTGCAATTTCCATGGTAACCTTGATTGTTTTTAATAGCAAGGTGCTGAGACATAAAACATTACTTGATTGGCAGCTGCCCCAAGGCATAAACTCCTGTAACATAACTAAAATATATTTTTGTTTATTAATATTAATCAATAAGCTACTTTTTTCTTTGCTGCTGATTCCACCACTAGATTTTCAATGTCTAGAGTTTTGTAATACACTCTAAACCCAATAATAAGCTCTTACAAAGCAAAAATTAGAACTCCCCTGAGATGTAAAAAGTAGAAATGTTACTGCCTTTGGCCTGTGTTCGAAAAGATTTAGAGAAATGAGAGGCTTGCTATTCCTTCTCTGCTAGCAATTAAATTTTTTTGTACTGAAGGTTCCCCAGCTTCTACATTTTTAGACACAGGAGTAAATTTCTCTCTGCTTTCCAGAATAACAATAATTTACACTCATCACTTCTTAGTCACTCTCTCTTTTCTGTTTGATCCAAATCTCTGTTGTCCATATGGTGCTGCTTGATTACAATTTCTTCCCTAGGAACCTTCACATCAGAGACTAGTCAGGTGTTTTAATAATTGCAGTTCTAACATCACATGGCTAAGTACTCTATGCTTTCTCTGCCTGGGTATTTGATAACAAGGTATGTGGTGGAAATGGGGCCTCCCCTGAAAATAAATGCACAGGAACCACCAATGAACGAGTCTGAGATAAATGCATTTTATTTATGCTTTTTTTGGGATGCTATGATTACAAGCATAGACATTTTAAGCCACACCCAGTACTGCTGTTGAAGTGGGATTCATGTAATTCTTACATGTCTTTTCCTAAATGGTTTATACCCCCTAAAATCAGGATGTCATGTTTTTTGCTGAACCTAAAAACAAAAAGAAGGAAGAGTGGAAGGAGCTGTCCCTAAGCTACCAAAACTCTCCCTGGATTCTCCTTTGGCCACAAGGCCAGCTCTTCTCAAAAAGCGAGCCAGAGATCCTGCTCTTCTTTTTAACCTCAGCTTCGGCCTAAAAGAACTTTGTGAGGTGATGTTGATTTCTCAGCCTGTGTTCTCTGCTCCTCCACTGGACTCCTCACTGATGGCTACACATCATTTTCCTGCTTCACACTTCCTATCAGAACTATGGGTTGACTTGCAGCCTGATTTGGTACCAGAGAGGCTGGCAGGCAAACTGCAGCTCAGGCAGCTCAGACACACTCTTCCGTACATGTGCAGTCATATTCCAAACCTATTTCTGCTTCTGCTACTCCAAGCCTATCTCTATGCCAACACAGTGAAGGCTTTTTTTATTACTTTCTCTACTATTTCTCACATGTAAGACAGGTCCCTAATAATAATTTGTTCCCTTCTTTATTCTCAGGTTACTTTATAGCTATAGCTTCATGCATTCAAAACTCTTTTAAATGAGAACAGCTTTCCTACCTGAGTTAATGACATCATACGCTGAGTTAAGAAACTGTGATATGAGATCTACACCATCTTGCACTGCCTAATAGTGTGTCATAAAATCATCCTGGTGAGAGCGCTTCTCCAGTTAAGTTTCACTGCTTACTTTATTATATCACTAATCTGAACAGGTCCACTCCTGCAGAGTCATTGCATAAACTCTCCAGATGAAAGATCCTGGAATGAAACTTCAGAGCTGAATACATCCAGCATAATCTTTCTGTCCTTTTCACACTTTGCTTGGCTTTTTTTAATGAAGTCAGCTACAGCTATAGTTCACAATTCCTGTGCCATTTCATGATCATTGGGAGAATAATATTTTTTTCATTGATACCTCCAAACTCTAAAGAAAATCTGTGCATCACTCATTAAATGTAATACTAAGTAAAGAAATGCCTTTATAATGGTAATAGGAAAAATACGCCAAATGCTGAGAGTAAGGGAAGTCACATGAAAAATGACATGACTTAAAAGACATTGAAAGACTATTTTAAAGGCAATATTCACTCTTTACCATTCAGTCTCTTCAGAGTCATCAGTGCAGAGACCATATCAATAGATTAGCTGATAAAATGTCATATTTACTGTAGATAAAGAGTACTGTTTCACTTTGTATTGGTCTATGAGCAAATGGTTCATGATACGCACATCAGGATACAGCTGAAAAAGATGGTGTGGTAGTTCAGGGCCAGACTGGCTGGTGTATATTGCTCTGCGAGGAAAGAGTTTCTCCCCCTTCTATTTACCACTGTTACACTGTTCCTAGTAGTGGTGATAGTTTTCAGACTGTTTCTTTTTGCTGGCACATGTTAGGGTAAGGGACATTCCATTCATCATTAGGAATTTACAGTTGCTACCATGAAGCAAGTTGTTAAGGAAGTGCATTGTTGCAATATATCTGGGACCTGAACAATGATCATGCCCCTGTGTAGGTTAAAAAAATGGCACTTCAAATAGTCCCTTCAAGTAGTTTCTGAATTCTCATCATGTGACTGAAGTTGTGCATTTCAATATTTTCTTGATATGCAAGACACTAAGTCTTCACTAATTCTAATATGCAACAATGTACTTGGTTCACAGAAACTTCCTTTTTTAATTGAAATCCTGACATCGGTTTGTGTATCTCCTAATCAAGAAAGTTCCTTTTCTATAGATGAACAGAAAGTTCTGGCTCTATAAGTCTACTTCATAGGGTTTACATATGTACGTACATGCCATAGCTGTGATCTACAAATTTCTGATTTGAGACTCAGATATAGAAATATTTGAAGAATTACTTTGACCCAACTTCAGAAATAAATTTAAAAAAAAAATAAAAAATAGAGGATTAATTGTAGAAAGTTTCATCAGTGTGCTCTGTTTATGCACAAATTCAAAAATAGTACAACAAAGCTTTAGCTGATTAGTGTATTGGTTTATTGCTGATAAAGTAGTTTCACTGCCTTTTTATTCACTATGGACATTCTTGTTCCTAATAATAATAAATTACAGCAGCTGAGAGCTCTGTTAGCTATCTGGGAAGTATGTCTCAGTCTATCCATGTTTCTGAATAAAATTTAACCCACAATTAGTCTGTCAGTCAAAGAATGGGACCATGTACTTCTATGATGTCTGTGGCTAATAATGTGCTGATGATCTCACACATCAGTCTTTTCAGCATAGTATACTATAGAGATGTATACGTGTATACTTAATATACATATATATTTATATATATATACACACACACTATATATACCAGACATGTGTGTCTATGTCTGTCAGTCTGTTTGTGGGTGTGGATGTGTAATGCATCTACACCCTTTAGAACAGTAGACTGTCAAGATGTGCAACATTTCCAAAGTTCCAGTGGCTTAACATGTTCCCTTCAGAAAAGACCATTCTGGAGAAATTGACTGTGAAATAAAGAAACACAAAATTACACTTTATTCCTGAAAGAAGTTACAGACTGGGGAAAAAACTGGTGATTACTGTCTCAGTGTTCTCATCACCCATATGAACACTGGTCTCAGCTCTCTGTGCTGTGTACTTTAGACCAGACAATTCTTCCAGGTGTCTCCACTGACTATTGTATCATGGTCTTTTGAGCTTTCCAAACAGAAAATGGAATCTTTTCCCACTTTCACTTTTCCATGGGGGAATTTCCATACTACAGCTCCAGTGACTCCATATCCTGAACAGACCCATTCAAACCTAATGGTCCTTTCAGTGGCAAAGTATTGTTTCATTAAACTTCAGTCAGGAAATATAGATGGTCTCTGTGGGCTCAGTCATAGCTGCTCAGACACAAGCTGCTCACCAGGTGCCCTTTCAACAAGTTCAGGATGCTCACACAAAGCTCAAATGCAAGTAACAACCTCATACAAATTAGTCAGCCCAGGGAAAATTGCTACATACTCTTTTCAGTTCTTTCTTGATCTTCAAATCTTTATTTTCTCAGACTGGGTGTGGTTGGGCATGTTTAAGTTATGAAAAAAAGAAACAAAACAAAAGAAAAAAGCCAAATCCAAAGAACTACACCCGTCTTATGTTACAGAATCATAGGATATTTTATTATAGAAGAGACCTTTGGAGATCATATACAAACTAGGTGACCTTCTGTTCAAAGGAGGCTATCTTCAAAGTTCTATCTTGCTCAGGATTATTTCCACTTGACTTTTGATTATTTCCAAAGACAAACGCCCTGTAGCCTGTCCAGGCAGCTCTCGTTATAATTTTTTTTTCACTCCATGCAATTGGAATTTGCTTCACCAAAAGGTGTGCCCAAACCCTCTAATCTCTTTACTGAGTACATGCAAAGAATCTGGCTTAATTTTTTTTAGTAATCATCCATTAAATACTTAAAGACTGTAATTAGATCCACCTCTTTGGTCTTTTCTTCTTCCATGTAAACAAATGGAGCTCCCTTAGTCTCTGCCCATATGCTATGTGGTTCAGCCCCCACCATCTTGCTTTATTTGCATTTTCTCCAGAAATCTGCCCCATAATAAAAGAAATCTTTCTTTGTAGTTTCATCAATATTTTTCTGATCATGTAAGCTAAAAATGTTTCTCATCCAGCTGTTTGACTCAATTTGCTTGATTGCAAGAGTGCTTTCGCATACAGGACTCACCAGTCCACCTTTTTTTTTGTTTGTTTGTTTTTTAATTCTCTTGTCCTTAGCTTAAAACATTTTAAATCTAGCCCCTTTCCTCCCTGAAAAACCCCCTGGTAAAAAGATACAGAGGCTTTTTCTCATTACTGAATTGCTGTTTATTTATGCAATAGAAGCTATATAACATTTGGGTAAAGTGACAAAGCTACATGATATTAATATTAGGCTGCTCAGCGAGCTGTGGAACTGGCTGTAGTCCATCAGCCAGATAATTAATGAAAAAAATATGAGAAGTAGAGAGCACTTACTTCTGATATTGCAAAAGGAAGATGAAAAGGAAAAAAATATTAAAAAAAGCACAAAACCCCTTAGCATATATTGCTTTTGTATCACAGGCAGTTTATACTACAGCATACACTGAGGGTTGAATTATGTCAAATTACATACACAGAAATACTGTGTAAAATGGACAGATACAAAAAAATTCTCTGATGCGATCCTTTCCTGCTATGCAAGTTTGATACACTTTCTTCTTCCCCATATTAGATATGAATCTGTTTTCCACATATGTTGTATTCTCCTAGATCTACAGCAATTCCAGAAGAGTTTCAAAGACCTGAAGCTGTCCTCTCTAGAAATGTAGTTTTGCACTGGCTTGGACTTCTGGCTCTTCCCAAATTTCTTTTGAACAGAACTGACCCTCAGTTGCAGAAATCAGAGAAATTGACAACTGTTTTCTCTTTTTCAGAAAAAAATACAAAAGCTAGTTAGTAAGCTCAGCTTCTGGACCCATCACATGTGGTAACTTTTCCAGGTGCTTCCCCACATAGCAGACTGAAATCATTCCTCTTCCACATGTCTTCAGGCTACAAAGCAGTCACATCTACATTGTATAAAAGAAGAGGAATTTCATCGCCCCACAGGGAGGCAAAGCAATAATGTGGAAGGAACCTTACATGTTATTAACTAGTATAGATGATGTAAATAGGATGTAGGTAGTAGATGAACGAGAGTTATTTCTTTCATTAAGTAATTAAAGAAGACAAAGTAACTCATAAGAGATGTTTATTTCTTACAAGAAAAAAATTAATTCTGTTTAAAACATTTTGTTGTTTTTCTCATTAGAATGAGTAGAACAGGATATTTTGTTCACTTCTATTATGCTTTTTTCCTAATGATCTTTAAATTGATATGTTAGTAGCAATTAATAAAGCCAGACATTATGGTTTATTAGGCAAAAAGTTTTTAATGGAAACGTTATTTCAATAACATATCTTTCTATGAACACATGAGATACCTGAGCTTAGCTGGGATCCCAATATGATCCAACAGTCACCTAAGAGAAAGCCATGCTAAGGTCCTTGCTCTATCTGACTAATTTTTCAGCTCTGTGGATGTCACTCATCACTCAGAGTGCCACTGATTTTGCCTGGATGTATGTAAATATGAAGAGGTAAATTGTAGCGTCAGAAATCTCTGTATCCAAAAAGGTCTAGCATACAGAGGTTATCAAACACTGTCATTCAGGCATCAATATCTCAGTCTGCAATGTCACAGCATATCTTTTATGCATTAAATTTGCACTAATATTTTAGCCTCATGTTGTTATTAATTATTAATTAATCAATAAATTCAGGTTTTGTTAATGTCATGGTCTGGAATTACACAGGTTGAAGCGCAAGTCTATTTCTTGAATAAATGTCACAAGACTATAGAGTAGACTTGGAGAAATAAAGAGGACATGCAGAACTTCCATTGTTTTTGTGTGTCTTTAAAGTGCCTTGCTTTCAGGGTAAGATGAGCCAAATATTAATTAGCTAAATATTAACAAAAGTTTCCTATTGTTTTGCACTTTATTTTCTACCAGAGATCTTCCAGTCAACATTCAGGGCTTTCATTCTTGGAAAGTGAAGGAATTACAATAGAAAGGAGACACAAGCACAGAGCATTTCCCTCCACACTGCAAGTCCAGATTTTTCAACAGCTGAAGATTTTATAAGAAACTAATACAGAGTAAAAATCAAGTCTTTAAAAAGACCTCAGCTTTGAATAAGATACCTTTCTAAGCATGTTGATTATATAATTCTGGCTTACACAACCAGGTTCTCTAAAGACATCCTCACCACATTGATGGAGTCTTTAGAAAGCCTACTCAATGAATTGAGTCATTTATTTTTTAAAATTATATTCAATTTAATAATATTCAGCTTACAGATGGTCCCATAGCAAAAAGGAGTAGTTAAAACACAAAACCAACTCATGTTTCTGAGAATTGAAAGAGCCTGACATTTTTCTTTTTAAGTAAATATCATATTTTAATTGCTGGAGCCCCAAGGTAACCATAAAGTCATGCACTGATAGCTCATGCGGATTTTATGAGGTTGTTTACTCTGTTGTTCATGAAAAAAGTTTGTTTAGCAACTGCTGCTGCTCCTGATGCTCAGATCACCTGTAAGTGAGAAAGTATCTTCCTAAATAAGGAAAAAGATACTTAATATTTTACCTGCAATGAAAAACCTAAGAAAGAAAAATTGAGTAGAGAGTCAAAGTGAGGAGTTTTTGAGAATATAGAGATGGCTCAAGTATTAGTTTTGTTGCCTGGCTGTGCTATTCACCTCCCATTTTTAGTGTTATTTTTATTCCATTTAAGAGAAGCTGTGGTTACCCCATCCATGGAAGATTTCAAGGCCAGTTTGGATGTGGTGTTGAACCTGGTCTAGTGGAAAATGTCCCTGGTCATGACAGAGGAGCTGGGTCTAGAGGGCCTTTAACATCTCTTCCAAAGTAAAGAATTCTGTGATTCTGTAAATGGGAACATTTTCCTTGACTGCAAAGATTGACTATGGGTACTTAACATCTTTAATTTTCTAATTTCTCAGGTTTTAACATGAGATTAAAGATTGTTTCAAGGTCTTTTTTTGTTAGTTTTCCAGGTTTTCAGAGCTCTCTGCAGTTTAATGATGTAGGCCTTACTATATAACACAAGGTAATGAAACCACTGGGTAAACGTATTTTAATACATATCATGTTCTAGGAATTAATGTTAGTAAGAGGATCAATTTCTAGACAGTATGTGTGTCATCCAATGGATTTTATGAATGATATAAGCTAATTCAAATCTATGATGTAATTTGCACTCTCTCTGGCAAGCAGTGATACCAATAATATTTCTGGAGATGTGGTATGTAACATTTAACAAACAAGTATTTTTAGAAAGTATATGGATACTGCAGCAGCAAACAGCTAGTAATAACCTAAAGTTCTAAAGTGAGATATTTAAATGTCTAATGTAATGGGAATGTCTCATTTTAAGAAGATTTGAAACAGGTAATTTTAAATTTCATTATGTGCTTTTCAAAGTAAGATTTGATGTCCAATGTTTTATACAAATGATAGTATCTATTTCAGTTTTGTCTGATTTTTTGTCCTAGCTGCTTCTATTTTCCACAGTTTAATGGCAGATAGCTCTATTTCTACTTAACAGAATAAGTACTGTCCATACCTTTCCACTTCAAAAAACACATCTTCAACTTTCCTAATCACCTGAAACCAAAATCACTTTTAGCTAGCAGGCCAAAATATTACAATGGGGGGTATTTTCTAAGGCATAAAACTCTCAATTACATACCATTTAGAGTCAATTGGAATTTGAAGCCTTTCTGCTTATGTATATGTTTGGCATTATTAACTCACATTCTTTTCTATTTAATCCCATGACGATCAATTAACCAGGAAGGATGTGGAAGACCCCAATTATATGGACTAAAGGACACATTGTCCTTGCAATATGAGACTCAAATAAAGTGTTATGTTCATGGATTAATAGATTTTACCTTTAGTTATTCTATCATCTTGGCCATGATTCAGAAATGTATATAAGCACATGCTGGGATTTATGCTCATTTCTTTCATATTAAAGCCAATGAGGCATAAGCAAATTCTTAAATAAGGTCAAAGAGACGTTAACATAAGAGACTTTACTTTTTGAATGACTCTTTCAAAAACAGAAGAAAGAAAGAAATTTGCCAAACTTCAGTATTTCATATCTCACAAAGTTGAGAACTATTCAGTTGGATAACCTGGAAAAAAAGAATTATTCCCAATTAGTAATGAAGAATTCAATCCATATTTTCACAATTATATAATAAATAGACTGAATAGAAGAAATTAAAACTTTGGAAGTATCAGAACATTTAAAACTATTCTCTTCCTCAGTGTAAGTCAAGCGTCTTTACTTATGTCAATTAAATATTTATTTAATTAAATTATAAATTATTGCTTTAAAAATCATGAAAGCATTGAGATTGTGAAGAAGTGACTTGGTAATCTTGCAAAAAAACCCCGAAGTCTTTCTTGAAACTAATTATTACCTTTTGTGAAATCCACAATCATTATTGAAAAGCCAGAGGTCTGGGATTTCTTTGTTGTTCCATTAGCTTGAAAGAAAATCATATATTATTCATTTGTGACTTCCCAGAGAAAAATTACACCAGGGGTGGGAAGGAGTGCATTGTGCTTCAGTAGTTACAGGCATAAAGTATGGTAGTTTTGGTCTCTGGAAAAAAAAGGATGGCTTAAAAAACCCCATTTTTTAAAAGCTCTGCCTTTAAAAGGCATTAAAGGTTTTGTACTGTGCTATAAATGGACATCTGCTCTAAAAGCTGTACCTCAACAAGACGACATTGGTTGTCATGTCAAATCTCAACAGGCCACCTTTATTCATGTTCTACTAAGTTAAGAAATGCCACTGTAGCAAAATGAAACATAACCTTTAATATTGCTTTCTTTGGTCTGGGCTTCAGTGAAATGCAAGAGAAATGTAAGAAATCCTTGTGTCTCAGTGGATTTGGTTTAAACCAGCCTCTCTCCTTTAGAGCTATTATCAGCTAGGAGTTCTTCAAAGAAGAGAGAGAGGTTATTTTGTGTTCCCCTTTCAGTCTTTGTCAGAAGAAGATGAAATTAGATTAATATATATGCCTCTCTATATTGTAACTGCAGAAAGCTAGAAGTACTGTTGCAAGTCTTGTATTTTATTTAATGTTTCTGGCTCAGATACAAACACCCATAAGTTTTGTTTGGATTATGTAATGGAGCTTCAATGCTGTTCAGAGGCATGGCTTTAGGACTGATAGAGCTCCACAGCTATCTGTCCCTACCTGAGGGGTCTCTCAGCTTGAAGTACCTCTAGAATTTCAGCAGAACTCTTAGTTATAATTCAGAAAAAACTGATATCCTAATTTGGTTCACAGATCACTTGAAACTGTGCGGAGAAGAATTTGATAAACTTAGTTTTGCTATTTCCCTGCCATCACCTCTATTTAGCATAACAGTATGCTAAGTAGTGTTATTTTCCTTTTCATAGAAGACGTTCTGAGTTTAAAAATGGAAATGAATAAGGACAATCTCAACTAATAGTTTGTAAAGAGCCTTCATCCTTCTTGGTCCGCCTATCTTACTTTTTTTTACCCTCTCGTGTAAAATAGTTCTGTTGCACTACTTGAATGAAATTTCCATTAATCATAGGCAAAAATAAGTTGATGATGACTATGGAATAGAACCTGGCTAGAGACATATGGCCCTCACCATGTCTCTGAGATGCTACTTTGCCAAGAAAATGCTATGTCTCTCCAAAACACCTTCTTTCAAGGCTCGTGAGTTACAAGAACTGGTTTGTCTTCATCCTTCTCAGATCAGTTTACAAGGACTAGAGAATTCAAGAAGTGAGAGAACAGATCAAGAAAAATTTTCCCTATTTCTTTTTTTTATCATTTACTTCTGTTTTGTCTTCAGGAATGTCTTTTACAAAGAATTTGGTTTTGCTGTCACAAAGAAATTACTCCGGCACTGAAGATTAGGTGGTTCCTGTTAATATATTTCATTCACTAAACACATGCAAAAAAACTTTCCCTGATATGGAAATCCTAACAGGATGTCCTGTTCCAGATCCAATTGCTAGAATGGACTGCAGGAGCTGTATCACCCTCTGCATGGCTCGTCTCTCACAACAGGTTTATCCATATGCAGAGATGTGAGACGTAGTGGCTGTAATTGCTCAGCATGTTTTGAACGGCTTCATGTGCATTAAAAACTGGACAGTTTGGCTCTTTCAGGAGAAATTAAACAGATTAATTTTTTTCCAACCTTTCCTTCCCAATTTTTTTCTTTCCCCCCAGAGGGATTTATAAATAGCATCCACAATCCACATGGCATGAATTGCAAATGTAATCACCAACACAAATAAAGGTTAAAAAGCTCAGAAGTGTTGGGATCTGCTACTTTGGCAAACAAAGGCTGCATTGTTCAGACGACAGGAAGCAGAGAAAAAGATTTTGTTGCACTGTGGGAAAGTGTTGATCAATCTTTAGACCGATGGTAATACCTTCAGTTGTATTAAAGAAGCCAGAAGACTTTTGGTAGTGTATAAATCCTGCCAATACTGAATCAACTCAGCTCTTCTGTTCACCTTGCCATTTCATATGCCTAATTCTTCATTTCAGCAGCTACTTACAGATTGGCATTTGAGGTTTAAATGATACCTAGTGTGCTGCTAGAATGTAATGTCTCCTTAGAAAAATTTATTCTTTATTGTGCTCAGGAGAAACATTTTTGTAATTTACTGGGCACTTCTGGGAAGTGAAAACATTATAATTGTCACAGAAAAGACACATGCAAACATGTTTCCCTTTACTTAATTTACTGTTGTGATGAACAGACATCTCAATACATTTGCAACAGAGCAAGGCTCTGCAAAGGAAGAAATAATATTTTACAGACAACATAAATCAGTGTCACTCTGCTGATGTTAATGTATTCTCATAAACCTACACGAGCTAAGAATCTGTCCCACAAACCGTCTGTCACTACTGATACCTTGACTATCCAGTGAATGACTGACACTGAATGTCCAGTTAAAGTTATAGTCAACAATTCATTTTTTCAGACCTAAAATGTGCTTAAATGGAGACAGAATTGTCATGACCTTGAGAGTGTTTTTCTTTTTAATAATCCAGAAATTTTCATTGTGATAAATACCTGATTCAAAAGGCATGTCACGGAACATGCCTCAGGAGATTAAATTAGTTCATACACTATAAGGATGCTTTGTATCATAAGTTTCCATACAACTTGTTTAAACTCTTTCAAAGACTGTACTTAGTTGCATTCCAATATAAGATAGCAAAGGTCATAAATATAACATAAAATGTAAGTCCCACAGCTCTTAATGTTGCCTACTGCATAATATTTCCCCTTTAAGACAAAATTAAAATTTTGTTCAAAATTCAGTGTGAATCTGAAACTAGAAAATCATTTTTGCTCTAAAAACTTTTGGGATTTTTCATATTTTGTAATGTGTGCTGAAGAATATTTTTCAAATAATTGAATTTTTGCAATGATTGTGTATGAAAATTCTTAAGATCAGATCTGTGTTTTAAAAACAAATTCTAAACCTTAGCAAATATAGACTTACTTTTTTATGTTTTGGCACAAATATTGCTACTATTTAATGCAATAATTTTATATAAATATATAAAAATATACTAGAACCTTTTATTTTTCCCTTTTCCAAGAGAAATAGCACTTAGAAAAAAACGATGTTTGCATTTGTTCGCATGTGCAGGAATATTTGCAATTCTGCGGGCTTTCTCTCCGTAGTCTGGGGCATGGGAACACACATAAAACTCTAGTAAGGGCTTTGAAGGCTGTTCGTGGAACACTGTTCTCAGATCACATTGGCCAAAACTTTTGCTAAAATATTTTGTCTTTGCTACTTTTGTTTCTTGAAATAGCAGGTGTATGTGGGGAGCAATGGATGTTGCTTTGCAAGAATTCAATGAACAGAACCACTCAAAGTACATTGTTTTGCGGGCCATAGAATAATGGAAACCTTCCTCTTATATGAGAAAATGCTGCCAATAGGCATAAAACAGTTTGACAGTCTATCATGAATTTGCAGATCATATTGTTTCCTAGTTTCAGATCTGTTTGTCCATTGGCCTTCTTGAGGGTATTTAACTCTTTCAGGGGTGTGTTCTTTTCACTAGAGCACACAACAGGTTATGCATTTTTTTAGTTCAGATAACTCCAATTTGTGAAAGTCGATATTTAAGCAAGTGTATTGTGTTTTAATCTCAGGAGCAATATTCTGTCCACATCAGTGGCATCAAAAACTACAAAATCAGGTCAGGAAGTTGGAATCTGGATGTGGATCAGTGGAGATGCAAGCGCATCTTGTACATTGCTTATGGGTATGATTGCTCTCTCAGAACAATTAGGGATCTGATGTTCAGGATGTCACAGGTATTACACTGACTGCCAGTGGATAAACAGGTAAGACACAAATGGAATGATGGATAATGATAAAATAATGCTTCTGTTTATACATGACGGTCCGTGAAGACGTTGGTTGGACAGACTGCATGAATTGTACTTTGAAGAAAGATGGAAGATATCTTTGTGCCAATCACTACCAAAATTTATTTTGGAGCACCTCACCCTGGTAAAAGGTATCTCAGGTTGTTGCACAGTGTAGCACTTCTACAAGGCCGTATTTTCAACACAGAATAACTGGAGGGGTCACTGCTCCTTTAAACAGAACAAAGCAGCAAAGAAATCAGGACAAGAGCATAGCTAAGGGAATGACTCTTCACAAGGTGTTTTCAGGAGTATCTGGACCACAATGAATCTGACAATTTTGCTGATTCAGGCACGCTTGACATGCTATGAACTCAGCAAACAGCAGTTGTTCCCCTCCACCACTTGCTCTCATAAACACTGTGCCTAACCAACCTGATTACACAATGATTAAAAGGTCATCAAATCTACTGACAAATCTAAGCTGTACAAACAGACAGGGAGAAAAGAAGGAAAACAGGCAGAAACAGAAAATTGTGTACAATCAGCATAAATGGAGAAACAGAGCATAAGTAGACACTGAAGGAGATAATGCAATTTTCTGCCAGCTAACATTTCAGGAGAGAAACCACTAGCCTCAAAGTCTGTCCATGGAGACAAAACACAATAATGGGAAAGATGTTGCTTGTAGTTAGGGAATTGAAGGAAAGATGGTGAACTACAGATTTCAGAAAAAAAAATAAATTAAGCAAGCTATGATTTTTCTAAACAAGCTGGAATATTTCAATCTTCTATAACAGCAGTGAAAAATCAAGAGCTTCAGTCTTCAGAAAAGGCACATACATATACATACCCCGGGGATTACAATGTAAAAGATTGCAATGCAATTAAATAAACATGCTTACTTCAATCACTCTTCCAAATTGAAATTGAAGAGTTTGTTAGCTTTGGATTTATTATATTTGTTTGTTTGGTTTTTAAATCAGGAGACATGTATTTATTTTGGTATGTTGGTATCAATAGTGAGTTTCTTTTGCTGTAAAACCTGTCTCTTAATTTTTCTCCTTAAAAGTTCATAAGGTGTTGGGACTGCAAAAAACAGGTGAAATCCAGCATCATCTCAAAAGTTCCCATCCAGTTAACAAAGACTAATTAAACACCATTTCTTTACACATAAGATCTGCTACTACACAAGTGAATCAGTTATACATATTATTGTCTGTGAGAAATGCTGATGTGCCCCAGTGTGTTCCAAAGAAGTTGTGGAGCAGGAGCAGACAAAATGACAAAGCTAAAACTGACACCTGTCATGAGGCTATTGATGTATCTGTTGCTTACAACTGAGTCAAGCAGTCAAAGCATTCTGCTTAGGTTGGTCTGCAAGGCCAAACCTCACAGGTATGTGGGTACTTTTACTTAACATTCCCTTTTACATGGTACTTTATAATTACCCTGCTGCTTTTGCAACAGGAGTAAGATTCAAATTAGAGAAGCAGTTCTATAAAGCAGACCTGAGTACTTATAGAAGAGAAATTACAATCGTGCTTTATCGTATGTATGAAAATTCAGGACAGATGTGACTCACCGCAGCTCAAGCAAAGTGAAAACTTATTTTTATCCATTAAATCAGTGGTAGAAAAAAAAGCCCATTTAATGCCCTATGAATTTGCAGTTTACTTTAGGGGAATTTGCCAGTTGCAGACATAAAACCTGCAATGCAATCTAGCCAAGCAATGCCTTGATTGCTACAAGCACAGAAGCCTTTTCTAAACTCCTGAGTGAACTTGAAGCTATAGATTTGGCATTGTATGCAGACCACTAAATATTCCAGGTCCCACTAGTCCTGTACTGTCCAAATCCTGGTTTCTACAAATTAGATTCCTAGTGCAAAACTCAAAGCAGCACAAGGCAGAGGGAGGGAGGGAGGGAGGGAGGGAGGGAAGACATGTGGCTGAAATCAAGGACTTACAAAAAACTTGGAATGTCAACTTTTGCCTGTTTCCCAAGAGAATAAATCTTTGAATTAACTGTGCTCATGAGCACTTGAAATGAAAAGCCAGCTCTAGTTCCTTCACTTTAACAAAATGAAGCACGGAGGATAAAAAAAGAACAAAGAACAGGAAGGCAAAAAAAAAAGCTGAACAGGCATATAGACTTGGACACATAGAAAATTAAAACAGTTTAAAAATTGTCTTCACTTAATAGCAACCCAAACTGTTTGAAATAATTGCTGTTCAGCAACAGAGATAAGGATAGGCTACTTCACACAAATATCTAATGACTTTAACAGAAGGAACTAACTATAATGGAGTGTCATATTAAAATATAAAAACCACTGATGGAAGTTGCAGCAGCAATCCAATCTCTAAAGTTCCATTTTATGGTGAGCTACAGGTTTGGTGATTAGTGATGGGTGCAAAAACATTACAATTCACAGCAAACCTGATAAGTACCATTGTGATTATCCTTTTTAAATGCAAACAGCAAAGAGGACAACTGTAAGTGTTATTCAGAAAGCTCTAGTGCCAAGAGCGTCTTTTTGAATGTCAAAATGCAAGTAAATTTTGAAAAGCTGCATAAAATATTTTCTAATATCCTAAAATAATGTCTTCTGGAGCTTTCAAAGTAACACACACAGAGAATGAAAACATTTTTGATGTTTATCTTTAGGGTTTTTATCATCACAGATAATAAATTCAACTTTATTTTCATATATTCAAATATTTGTGAAAGAATAAAGGATGCAAGATTTTCAAATGCGGAATATAAATATCAACTGGGGAAAAATGCAATATAGTACAATAACATATATATGGATTTTAACTCAAACATGTTGAAAATGAATATGTGTAAAACAGTTATAAAGTAATATATGGCAGTAGAGATTGTTAATTTTATGAAATTATAGCTAATGTATTCGAATACATTTGTATTGTCATTTAATTTTTTCCTTACAATGATAAGAAAATAAAAAAGAAGAAAGGAAGAAAAAGTTTCAGGTCATTTCATTCCAGTAACATTCATTAAAAAAGAGAAAAAAGAAGTATATAACTCTTGATTATTTTTCCACCTAGATTTAAAGTAAACTTCAAGGAATTATTCTAATTGGATTATATATTTACTTAGGAATTAAGGAGTTGCACTAGCACAAGTACTTCTTCCTTAGAAGCTCCACAGGTTCAGGATCTGAATAACAAAAAAAGTCTTGGGTTATAGAAAGAAAATGAGAAGATTTAGCCTTCCTGTTCGGTTCTGCTTCTTACGATGGGAAAGCATACTCATCTGTACAACCACAAAACATATGCTTTGATCCTTTGTTCTTGACAGAATTCCCTCTACTAAAGAAATTCTGACAGTCAACCTTACTTTTTAACCAATCTAGACTATAGAAGAATCATCTGTATCATTGAATTACATATTTCCAAATCAATGACTCAGATTCCTCTGGTTAGCTGTGTTTCATGGCAAAGAAGTATACTTAGAGTAGGTGGATATGTTTTTATGACTTAAAACATCTGTATCAGGACTCATACATTACAGCACCTTTTCTCACTACAGCTACCACAGTAGGGGAAATAGGGCATGATTACAGTCTTCCATCTATAGTTTCTTTTTTTTTTTAGATAGTTTATCAGCTGATGTAAATTAGAGATGCCTTCAGGTCATTAACTAGCCATTGACATGATCATCTTGCTTACAACGACAGCAGTCAGAAAAGTGCAAAATAAAATTCAAGAACAAAGGCATTACTTGCATTGTTTGTGGCTCATTACCACTAGCCCCTAATCCTCTATGATTTCGAGTTGTTCCTCAGTGTATTTTCCTATTTCCCTCAAAACCTCAATGCAACATCTTCTTTATCATGCAGCTATTAATTCAAATAGCACACAGAAACAGCATGATAAGACTTAAAATAAACCTTCAGGAAAAGCAATATAGTTCCCTAGTATTGTCTGATCTGAAAACATACTTTCATACTGTTTTTCCTATTGCAATATGTAGAAATTTAAAGATACCCAGAACGGACTATTAGACATGCAAAAGTAGTCCCTGTTCTTTTACGTCTATATAATTCCATGTATCTAATATCCAGCCTCTAGAATTAAGAAGCAGTTTGGAAAGACTCAGAGTACACATTTATCCCTGGGAGCTGAGATTCCAAGAGCTTGAATGGTAAATGAAACATTGTCAGATTTCCCAGCAGCGGTATTAAAATTTATTTTTCCTACCAATATGACACAAAAGCATCAAAACTGCACTCTGACCTTCATTCATGCAATTCAGTTAGAGTACATCAATCTTATTTTCTTTTCTTGGTTGAATGGAGTTCATGCTGTTTCATTGTAGGAACAATTTGCCCATGGTGTATTAAGTATCACATTGTGCGTCGGTGAAATGTGGTATTGTGAAAAAAGAGGGATAGCAGAAGGAAATGTACCTCGCAACAAATTTTTAAGAAAATCTATGAATTATCTCTTCTGTGCGCTGCAAGATGATTGTCTTTGCACCCAGTCAGACAGTATCATGTAATCAGCTCTTACTTAGTATTTGATGTCACTCCACTCCAAGTAGAAAGGACAGAGGCCAGTTAAAAGATGATGGCTGAGATTAAATGGAAAAATCAGTTGTCAAAGGCAAGACTGAAGAAGACTGAACAGCTTAAATTAGAAAATGGAATCTAAAACCTGCAGCTTGGTGGCTGCCTGGGTTTCCTAGGCATTGGTATTTTGCTATATGCTGTTGCTCAGGCCTTTGCAGGCAAAGTCCTAACTGTAATGTATCACTGAAATAAAAGTCAATGCTACTCAATGACACTGACTTGGTACAGTGGCACAAATATCCAAAATGAAGACTTCATGGCTTTTTTTTTAAATTAATGCCCATGACTGCCACCCAGTTTTCCGTAGTAGTCAACTACAGAGAAGAAAATCTCAGAGGAAGAGGATGCAAGCCCAAGTTTCTTATCTGCCAGGTGAGGGCTCTATCAGGAGGCAGGTAAGAGTGTGTGCCCATGTCTCTGTGTGTGTAAAGATACAAGGAAATATTTGGCTTATTCCTTTCTCTCTCCTATTGAGGTTAATATCAGAAAGGGGTATTGTTCATTTTTGATTAAAATATATCTGACATTGAAATATTTCTTACACTATTTACAAGATCTCTTCAATACAATTTCTTATTTTGTTTTATGCTCCTGACATGTTTCAGTCTACATTTTTAATTACATTAACTAGAGCACAAATTTAACGTAACTAGAATTTTAAAATAATGTATCCCAAAGTTGTATTCCATACTTTTGCTATTTTGTCTACAGTTTCTAATCCTTATTTATGTAGGGAAAAACTTTGATGATGTGATTTTATTATCAGTAACTTAGGAAGCTTTTCTAAGTAGCAAGGCCAGATTTACCAGGTTCTGTGGTTTCACTGATATAAAAATATCTGTGGGTGTTATACAGACTATTTCAAGTACTAAATTCTGGACTATGTACTTTATCAGACTGCAAGACTTCTTCTACCACATGTGGACTTCAGTACAGTTGTGCCTTAACCCTCTACACTGCCCTCATCATTGTGCTAAGCAATAAGGTTACCCTCTGACCTTCTTTTAGAGTGTGGTTGTCCATTAAATAAATGTTAATTCATCCCAGCATCATCATTCAAATAGATTATAATGACCTTAGGTTCCTTCTAGGTTGAAATGAAGACAATTGCTTTACCAAATGGTTTATTCCAAGATTTAATTATATTGTGAATCCTTTAAGAAACACAGAAAAAGCCTTCTAGCAATGCAAATCTTTTGCACAGAGCCAGGCAACCCTAATTGTTCGTCTTCTAGACCGGTGTTTAAATGCTATTAGCACAAAAATTGTAACTCTCTCTACTTTGCCATGTCAAGGTATTCTGGACAGGGCTGTATCCATGCCGCTATAGTAATTCTTGGTGGGAAAAGAGTTATTTGTAGCTGTAGATTTCAAACATGACCCAACAGACTGCAGAGGAGGTAATCACACCCAGTGTTCTTAAAATCTTAAATTCAACATGTTCTCCCTTATTTCTCTCTGTAAGGACTGTGACAGTGAGCTTTCCATCTTAGTCTGGCTTTTTTAGCTTTTATAAAACATATTAGAAGATTAACACATACTCCTAAGATTTTCTGAGAGAAATTAATATGGAATGGGGTATTTCTGCATCAGGTGGGAGCTCAACTACATTTTGCTTGGTGTGTATATTTTCTTAATAATTGTTTAACATGGGAAGTGGAACATTCCTTTTAGTTAGGAAAATGCACACTACAATTATGTTTTACACTTGCAGTGGGCTAAACTTTCAAAAAGAAAATTAGACAAGTCAAAGAAAAGAAAATATTTGGAAAAAAACAAACACAATAGGCTATTGCAAAACTAAAAAATATCATCCAAATTTTTTTTTTAGCTGGGCGTATTCTTTTCCTCTTAATAAAACAAAATCCTTGAGATAGCTTTGTGTGACATAACATTAGCTTTTCCCAATTTTTCTTTCTGCTTTCTAAGTGCTATTTTGGGCTACACCAAGGTAAACAGCTGAGCCCCACACATCTGCTCATTCACATAAAAAGTGAAAGTGAGAAAATTTTTGGATTGTGATAAAGATACATTAATAGGTGAAGTAAAAGCTGTGTGTGGAGTTGTTTCCAGGAAAGTAGCCTGCATCAAGGGTGATGATTACTTGGTAAGACAGATGCCATAACTTCAAAAGTCCTGTCCTTCTTTCCCCAGGTTTTTGTTTGTGGTTTTGGCTGAGTACAATAATGCAATATTAATTTGGTCAGTGGGAGTCAAGTATCTTGGCAGTGCCCCCTCCCAGCTTCTTGTGCACACCCATCCCACTCGCACCCACTAGCGCTGCTCAACAACAGCTAAAACATTGGTGTGCTATCAACACTGTCTTGGTCGCAAATCAAAATCAGCACCACACAAGCTGCTATGACTAAAATTAACTCTACCCCTGAGAAAACCAGTACAAGAGCTCATTATTACTGCATTTGATTAAAATAAATGTGTTGATAAGCATTAAAAACATTAGAACTCTACCTCAATCTCTGTGGTGTTTCTCCAATTCTTGTGTGCTGTAAGATTCACTCAAAAGATTTCCATGGGGTTATAAGACATCCCAGGAAGGGTATATCTAACCTATTTACTTTCCTTCAGCCTATATTTTCGAGATCTTTCTAGTCCAGTGTGAGATCCAGCTATCAAATTGACACTAATTCTTGGGCAACACAAGAATTGACCAATGTTAACAGGCAGGTCCTATGAGTAGTTTAATATTATTAACTGTATTGTCAGATAAAAAGACTGAAATACTTAGAAGTTCTATGCTTATGATTTAAGGCTGAGTGGGACTGACCTTACCCATTTAAGCTTTTCAGGGTTTTAACTTCTACATCTCTATGGGTCACCCTATGCTTCTGTTCAGCCAAGTGATAAAATTAGGCTCAAAACTCAGTTAATCTTACCTATTTTGTCTATATCACTTCTATGTACTTTAGGTATTTTCTTTAGGATGAGATGAACCAAAGTTGTTCTTTCTCCCATTTCATGATATAACAAATCTGCATGATCTAGATGGCAGACTTGGAAGTAGTTTATCACACTTTATCAGATGAATCCAGATAGCAATCATCTCATGACTGATTTTGTTCTATTTTTGGCACCAACCAACCCCGCCATCTAAACTACTTTAATGTTGAAATGCTTTCATAAACACAATGGTTTGTCATCTAAAATTGACAAAGCTCTCAGCAAAAGTTTTAACATAATAAGACACTTAATCTAGTCACACTCAAGCACAGACCACAAAAGTGTTCAGCCAAAGAGCAGTTTTTGTAGGAGGGCATAACTACTATCAGCTACTGTCGTAGAGTCAGAAGGCCATTAGAAACTGGTAAGTTGGGTATCCTAAATGGCCACAGGTAAAAATTGATCTCTGATATCCTGCTGAAATAATCTCAGTATGAGAAATTTTAACACAATCCTACTATTTTATTGAATCAGTACCACCATATTCTGTGTTCCACTAAAGCAACACAGGGAATCTTCTAGTCATTGTAGACTGCTATGCATTAACCAAGTGTACTTGTTAACCAAATGTAGTAGTAGTAATAATAATAATAATAATAATATCAAATTGGTAATAACAACAATAATAATGGTAATAATAATAATAAATCTCTTCCAAAGCTATTTATGCAGGGACAAATTCACTTATTTAAGATTCTCAGCAATGTATTGCTTTGCACCTTGAAGATGATTTCTAACTCCTTTACAAATATTCTGGGGAGATAAAGGGTATTAAACTGGCCAATGATAAGAAATGAGATAGGACACTGAATCCTCAGTTACACAGATTTAGTGGTTATGGACTTTAACAGAAGGGCAGCAGCATTTATTCTAGGAAATTCTGTCTGTGAAAAACAGAAGACACTTCTACAGAAGATAAACTTTTATTTTGCTGTAACCGAAAATCTGCCTCACAGTGACAGCAATAACTTTCTCTGTAGGATGAATATGTTTGCTGACACAAGCACCTAGACATTCCTTTTTACAGTAGACATGGTGAAAGAGAAAAGTTTCACTTTGGGTTGTTTCCTGCCTATATATTTCATCTTTCTCTGAGGTTAAAAGAATAAAGCAAGATGAGAAGTAAAATGGAGTACAGGAAGGCTCCATGACTACCTCTAAATCCATTCAAAACATGAGTGCATTGCCTCTTGGCTTTAGTTAGCTCCACAAGCTTGATTCTCCCTAGTTACGCCTAGAGGCCTGCAAAGATCCTTACATTTTGCCTTTCAAGGCTTCTACAAAAATTAAGTGACTATTCTGTTAAAGCTGTACAAATTTTTGGCATCATTACACATTGTTTCTTTACAGAAAATTAGCAAGAGACTGTAACCCTGACAACCTGAACTGTAGAGAATAAAACTTCTTTCACATCGTTATGTAAATCAGCTCATTAAAGGTGCAGAAATTATAGATTTGAGACTGGTGACATCTGCTAAATATGATTTTTTTCTTTATATTTTCTTCTCCAAGAAAATTGAGGAAGACTGTGTTACATCTTTGAGTTGTTTCGTTCTTCCTTCACTTACCTTTGTGTTGCTTGTATTCAATTCACGTCTAAACTTCACAAACACAATGTTTAGAGATTTACTTTCTTTCAAAAAAAACCTGAGAATACAGAGAAACAGATAATAGCTTCAGGGAGGTCAGGAAATGATCTGTCAGTAGGTATTGGCAAAAAACAAACTGCTGTTGCAACTGAAAGAGGATGCAGGTCATCAAAATGATACTGTAGACTGACTAATTTTCCACCCCCTATCATGGAAGCTTAAACATATCTGAAAGCAGCAACTATTTGGAGATATGCAAAGTCTGGAGTCTGGATCTGTAGCTGGAAGAATTCTTCTAAGGTGTTGGTCTAACATTTTAACCTCTCGTAATGGCTGTAATGGGTGCCTTGGTATAGAAAGAGTTAAATATGATGACAGTTCCTGAGGATATTCTCCCTGTCACCCAGTAATTAAGAGCCATCAATAGAATTTTCTACTAAAATTCATCTGCCCCCTTTCTTGATACATCACTGGTAATTCCTGCTTTGGTCTACTCTTGCCAACAGAGTCAGACCAACAAATTCTTGGTTCTTCCAGAATTGCAGTTATCAGAAAAATAATTCTTCCAGAATTGCAGTTATCAGCACAGATACATCAATCTTTATAACTCTTCTTTATATTAACCCATACAAATAAGTGAAGGGTTTTAATACCTGTGTCTTTATCACGTATTCTTCTAGCTTACTTTTAAACTAAAACAGTAACTGCCACACTGAGAGCAGCTTTTCATCTAATTCTCTCTCAGATGACTCTTTTGACTTCAGAGTAGTTCTCTTGAATTTTCCCAGTTTGCTACAGCTAATTTGCCAGCCTTCATTTAGTCAGAGACTAAAGTGTTATAGTTTATGATTTAAACATTTTCATGAAGGACTTTTCCCCCATTATAGCAAAACTGTAGTATGAAAGCTGCGGAGAAGACCACTACACCTTGAATAGACCTCCTGACTGAGGCTCTGGACTGCTCGCTGATGGAGTTAAGATAAAGTGATTCAGGTATGGGCTGGGGGAGGAAAAACATTCACAGAGGCATCAAGCTTAGCACCTTTGGGGTGCAGACCATAGCCCCTGGGCTATCAGCTGCCAGGCCAGCGCAGACTCACACCAAAGGGTCAGAGGCAGTGAATGCCCAGAGGAGCCAAGCTGTCAGGGACCCTTCACCCCGGGAAAAGCTTATCTACATGACAGACAGCAAGGGGGTGTCATGGCCCATCAAAGACCCCCCCAAAGGAGTCCCCAGACCCTACGCCAGAGATGATGCCACAGATCCAGTGTTGTAAGGGGCAGTGTCAAACCGAGCCCCCTGCAGGGGAGGCACGTGGGCATTCCCACCTGGCCAAAAACATCTATTAATCCACTGGATTCTGTACTCTTTGGTGTGGCAGTGGGAGACGCTCACCACCCAGATGATCACATGGAGGGATGCAATGAGAGACGTTGCTGTAATGCCTTCAAGTATTTCTAGTTTTTTACTCTTCATGTGTCTGTAACTTGCTGTAGTTCTGTGCTTCTTACAAAGTGCTAAAAACCTCTGTTCCCAGCACCTTTAGCCAAAACCAGGCTCTCTGAATACAGATTCAAGGACATATTCATTGCCTTAGGGCCTGAAAATATGTAAACAACTGTGAGATGGGGGGAGCAGGCCTGGGGTGATCAACATCATCACCTGAGGGTGTGATTGGAGAATTAAGGGCCAATATGCTAATGGGACAGAACTTACAAAAGGTGAAGAGCTCGTGACCCAGTGTCCATTTTGGGTGTTGTCCCCGATGGGGGGCTTTGCTTGCCCGGATGTACCTTCAAGGCCTTTGCAGGCCTTGAATAAATTGTCTGCTTTTATACTCCTAATTTGTCTTGGCCTCTGTTTCAGGTAGCCTGTCTTTTAGGCGACAGCTAGGACCCCAGGAAGGGTGACATGTTTCTATCTAACCCTTGTCACTCTCTCCCTGTCCCCCCAATCCTCCCCCCTGTAACTTTTTAAATTTATTTTCTATTTCCTTCTCCTTGCCTCTTTTATTATTAAATAAAATAGATCAATTTTTTTTGGCACCAACATCTAACTTCGTCTGGTTTTAATCACGTCTTTTGGGTGTATTTTGAACCTTTTCTGGGATTGATCCATTTAATTCACAGAGGCTAAGCTTTCTTTGCTCTTCTGTATTTAAACTGCATTGTAACAATTAAAGACATTGACTTCTCCGCAGAAAAAGAGTATTCCCCTTCTATCACTCACACACTCACAAAAATGCGCATCCTTGTTTTATGATGTTTCTTCATTTTCCAGCTGCATACAGAGGTAATCCAAATAGCTATTTTAAATTCAGCAGCTATAAAATTACATGTGATGAATTTTTTTCTTAGTGCAGCAAAATGATTCCTGGGAATGTTAAGTGACAAATGTGTATATTTACCTGTTATCCAAAACTCTGCAGCCAGAGCCGAATAACTTATGCATTTTCAGATTTATGTCAGATTCTTGGAGTTACATGCAAAAACAGGGTTGTAGCTTTTGAATTCCCTTGCATGTGTAGTCTCACAGTTGATGCAAATCAGCATTTGCAAACAAAAAATATCTGAAGCATGATTTAAAGACAGAAATCTTTTGCTGCTGTGCAAGTTTACACTTTTTTTTTTTTTTATATACAATAATTCACTTTCTGGAGACCCACACTACAGGATAATAGAAGTAAAAAAGAGCAGATTAAACAATATATATCCTAAATTCTGGCATTCCTAAATAGCATGATTAATTGTAATTATTTTGTTGTAAATTCGGCAAAGATAGTTAATATACATATAAATGTCCGTTAGAAAAACAGCTTAGAAACTAACACATTTGTATAATAAAAAAAGTAGATAGTAAAGCATCTGAAGTATGTATAATTATACATTTATATATAGTGCTTTCTACTTAGTTTAGATTAAATATTGCATAATGTTAAAGTTAAACTGCAAACACTGTACTAACTACACATAATAAGAACTTATTCAAATGTTATGGCTCCACCTTTGATAAAATTTTATTGGAAAGCTGGTCATAAAATCTCATAAAAATTTATAATTTCTTGGAATGTAATTTTAAATAACAGCCTATAGTGATTTTTTAAAATGTTAAATTAGAAATTGTCTTGTAAAATTAAACTGCTGCTTAATGCATAATAATATTTCATTTAAAACTTCCAGCAACATGTTGTGGTAGTATTTAAATAAAGAAGAAAAGTTATTAAAATAGTTCCTTCATTGCTTCACAATTTTAAAATGAATTGCTGCCTTCTTAAATATGTGAACTATTTCGACAGAATGTTTAAAACAGAAAGCAAATGGAATATGACTGTTCAAAGTTAACTAAGATGAGTATGTATTGAAGATAACCAACCTGGCTGAACGGAGAAATTTTTCTGGAACTCAGGAAAAAAAAGAGAATTTATGACCTTCAGTAGAAGGGGCAGGAAACTCAGGAGCACTATAAGGATGTTGTGAGGTTATGCAGGGAGAAAATTAGAAAGGCCAAAGGTCAACTAGAACATTTTCTGGATAGTACTATAAAAGAAAATAAAAATTTTTCTGTAACTACATCATCAATGAGAAAGGATCTAAGAAGAATCTCCATCTTTTAGAGGATATGGAATGAAACACAGTGACGAAGGATGAGGAAGAGGTTGAGGCACATAAATCCTTATTTATTAAAGTCTTTATAGTAAGACCAGTTGTTCTCCAAGTACCCATACATTGTCCTATCTCTACACGCCCTTGTAACATGTCCCTCTCCAGCGTCCTTGTAGGCCCTCTTTAGGTATTGGAAGACTTGCACGGTGTTCCTGCAGCCTTCTCCAGGCTGAGCAATCCCAGCTCTCTCAGCCTATCTTCACAGGTGAGGTGCTCCATCCCTCTGATCATCCTGGCAGCCTCTTCCTGTGCTGGAGGCCCCAGAGCTGGACACAGTGCTCCATGTGGGATCACATCAGAACGGAGTACAGGGGAAGAAAAGCAAAGATAAATGTATAACTTTACAACATGCTCTGTGTTACTTATTATATAATAAGATGGAGAATCTGAAGGGCAGACACAATGCCCAAAAGACTCTGATAAGGGAATGCCAAATTCAATAGATGGAATAATTACTCTGACTTCACCGAGACACAATTTCTGTTATTTATTTCTATTGTCCATTTGTCCCTGAATTTGTGTTCATGTAGAGAAGTGCTAGCCAAATAGTTTCTGAAAATTTCAAATTAAATAAAACACTATAACACCAGCCCTGGAGGGAAGGTTACTGATGCTGGAGGAAATTTAATCTGAATCAATAGCCAGAGAGAAGGATTCACTCATTTCTTTTTACACTTAAATGTAGCCTGCAGTTTCTCATATGGCCAGCAGAAACTGTGGGTGGCTGATAAGTATCAGGAAATTCTCTCAGCTTGAACTGCTTGTCAGTGTTTTGCTAAAGCAAAAGGATATAAGTACTGAAAAGAGTTTTGTGGTAATTCATTTGTCTGCCCTTTTCAAAGCTAATTAAACACAGAAACTTTCTATATCATCTATCAACTGGGTTTCTAAAATTTATTTATTGTAGAAAATAACCACATCACATATCAAAAGCAACAAATGATAAGAAATAATTAAGCATTCTATGTACTAAATCTGAAATGCACATTAATGGAGCACCAGCAAGTTTGACAAAATGCCATGGCATAATTATTTCCTAATTAGCTAGTGTAGTCAAACATGTAGGATTTACTGCTACTTACATGACTTTTCATTGTAGAATTCAAAAAAGAAAATGATAATAGCTTCATGCTGTAAAGACAATTCTTTTTGGTTTTGGTTCATCTGCTTAGACAGTTTCAAAATGACATTGTATGCTGAAGTACCTCATGTTTAGTGTCATTTTTTATTTTATTTTGAAATCTCTCTAGAGTATGAAATACAGAATGACAAAGACACTGAATTGAATAATAAGTGCATGTTACAATTTTGTGTTACTATGTGCTAGCCAAGATCCTAATGCCAAGTCTTTATTGTAAATCACATTGATCTATAATTACTATGAACTGTTAAGCTTTTGTATTCACAAAGTCTTTAGAAATATATCAATGCATCATACAGAATCAGTATCAAATATGTGCAACAGAAAAGTATTTCTGCCTAGAAATATTTTAAACTTAGATTACTCTGAATTCTTACAGACCTTTTATATTTAATACTAAAAATGGGAAATATTATTTCTTTCCTTGTTCTTTAATAAAAGAAAATGTTTGTATAAGCCTTTGTTCAAAGAAAAAATTTTCTGAAGGCTTTTTGGGTTCTGAAAGGAATGATCTAATGAGCTATATTTTTCAGCTTGAGGAACAAAACCAACAATTTCAACTCAATTGATTGATATGGGTCAATATGAAGATAAAAGGCTGGCATTTTGAAAAGTGTCTGTGTTCCCAAACTGAGAGCGCACAAGTATGTTGAGAGAATAATACGTTCAAATTCTATTGTGACTTTTTGATGGAGATCAGGAAAACATTTTACCAACAAAGAAGTTTCAGATTTCTTCTAACATGGAAGGAAGGAAGACTGGAGATGATTTTACCACACCTTTACTTTCTGCAGTTCACAGCCCATGTTTAGTAACCCACTAGTCATGAAAAGTGAATTGTATCCAAACAAGCAAGGCAATGTAAAAACAAACAGAGTGAAATTATGTGGATTGATTTTTTTTTAAATGGTAACATCCTGTCCTTAGATAAAGGGCCAAGAGATTTTTAATATCCCCAGTATGACAAAAACTCTACTTTAGAGGTCTTCTATACCCTGTCGTGTCCAACCAAACAGTAGATTGCAAGATCTGCATAACTACTCAACACATCCATGTCAGCTTCTACTAACCCCACACAGACACCTGTGGATTTTCTGATAAATCCTGATATGATCCTACTTTATTTAGCTTAATAGGGTTGCATCACATTGTAATGCTTAATTACCTATACAGTTACAAAGGTAATGTAGATCAGACCTTATCATATGTTACGTGAAGGCTTTGGGTGAGGAAATTTATCTGTTTGCGCTCTGTCATCTAAACGTACCTTATCAAGCAATTGGTAATTTAACTTATTTTTTGTAACTTAAAACTCTACTTTGAATCATAAAGCAGCTGCATCGAATAGGATCTGGTGGGTTGAAGATCCAAAACTGGCCATTTACATATTTTTCATTGCATGTATACATGTATACATACAGTGTCTGCTTCTTTCATGCTCCACTTCTCAAAACTTAAAGTTTTGGAAAACCATTGTTGTAATTCAGAGTACTTGTTCTATACAACAGAAACCCTGTAAAGCAATGTATATTTTCAAAAAAGGGAATTTCCAATAAGTAAGGGAAATTCCAATTAACAAGGCCACATATCCAGACAAAGATGAACACTTATCTTCATCATGGCACAGAAACATGGAGTCAGAAGGGGAGTGAAGAGCATGGAAATATTTGCAATGCGTTCTGTCATTTTTCAAATTGCCAGCAGTCTCCTAGTACAGAACTGACTCTTTTACAAGCATTTTTTGAACAAGAATAGTGCGGCTCAGGTCAGGCACGCCTCATTCAGCAATAATAAAAACAGGTCGAGGAGAAGACTTAGAACACTCACACAGAAGCAATGTCATCATCCCCACCTGTGTAACTGAGTGATCCATAGGTCTGAGTTCAGTGACCAATTGCATATATCGTGGTATTGACAGATGCATTGCACTTCTAAACAGTGCACGTAGACTTTGAAATCTTCCTCTGAGAGTTTATCAGGTGTAAAGAGGGACTTGAGTTAGAAGACACAAGCTGCCTACATATTCAATGGAGAAAGATAGCACCTACCTCTTCTACAGTGATTTTCATCAGCACATCTCAAAGTCCTTAAAGTTGCTTGGGTTTTTTTTCTTCCACCACATCCTTATTTCTATGTATTCTTTTCAGGAATTCTACTTATAACCAAATCTGTGCATGAAGTTTCCTGTAATTTAGAATTTTGAAAATTAATAGATAATTTTTGAAATAATTCTTCCAAAAAGCAGAAATTTGCCTTGCGTAGGTGCAGATGTCCCTGAGGTGAAGTAATTTTCTCCCTAAGTAATCTATAGTAATTGACATAGTACTTACCTGTAGACTTACTGATTTACCATTTTGTGTGTAATATTCCTTGAAAACCAGCAGTGGTTTTAAACCTTAGTATTCTTTATACACTGAAACATGTACAGACTTTCAAACTGACAGTCATGTGTATCTAAAGGAGACAGGCATTTGTCCACCAATATTAACTCCAAACATAAAACACATATGATGAGAAAAGAGCAGCCTGTTGACTAGGAAGGCTGTGTGTTATAGGCCCTCAGAAGATAAACTTTCCACAAGAGAGACTTTGTGGGCTGATTTCTAGAAAAGCAGACCAGAGTTTAATTATAAAAACATATGATTTGAAAGACCTTCAAGATGCATCTATCTACAATTTAATTGTCTAGACTAAGCCTGAGGCCTAGGATGTCTGCATAGACAGTATAAAAACAATTAAGGAGAACCATCTCATTTTTGAATGGACAAAAAAAGATCACTAAAAAGGCAGGCAAAAGGAATTGCAGATTGTTCTCTGGAGATGGTCTCTTCCCAGCATGATTACACAGATTAAAAGTCCATCATTTAGGTAGCTATACTTAACTAAAGTAAATCCCATCTTAATTGTCTCAAAATTTTGAAATGTCTCCTCCAACACGTCCCCAAAATATCCACTAAATGATACTAAAAATATCACTCTGTTGATAGCCTTTGAAGGCAGTATTCCAGTTTAATTATAAAACTGTATTCCTGAAATTATATGGGTTTATTACAGTAAAACCCAGTGAGTCTATGCTAACTTGTTTTGAGTGCCCTAAATTTTGCATGGACTCAGAACTCTTAAAACCGTTTTTAAATACCTCTGGGGGAAACTGCGAAAACCAGACTTCCTACTGTAGAGCTGGTCACTCCTTGGCATTCTAAACTCCGAAAACTGTAAATGATAGTTCTGCTATTTAGTATGTTTGCATTTTCCACAGCAGGATAATACATTTTCCTATTTATCAACTCAAAAAATTCTACAGTACTTACAGTACCTGCCTACACAAGTGAAAGCTTATTTCTTTGTGCTCACCATGATGTGGCTTATTTCTTGATGCACAGAGAAGGACATTGTAAATAACATTTTAACACCTGCTTCCCAGTCCATATTCAACAAACAGAATGTATGGCTAGTCCACTTAAAGTAGAAAGAGGTCAATAAATACATAAGAACTGTTAGCCATGTCTGTTATCTGCCACGTACATCAAAAAGAATTGCATTAAAGAGGTAAAAAAGCTGATATTACAGGTCTTGCTTTAGCTTCACTATCTATAAACAACTGTCTCTGCTCTTATTTCTGCTCCTGTCGATGTTTCCTGCTTCTCCCTGCATTTCAAAGACAGAACTGTGATCAACGCAGATTTTGACCACAGGAGACTTGAGCTGAAGGCACACAAGACGCGAGCCGTGCCTTTCACTCAGTTCTGCTGTGAACACATATGATTTACTACAGAACATGTTTCACAGCACCAGGCACAGGTAACTCTAGAAGGAAAACTCCTAAGTGAACTGGGAGAGGAGGCGAGTGAAGGTTACAGGGTCAGACAAAGCAACCACCTCTGCTGCTTAGCATTTAAAAGAGAGAGGTGTAAAATGAAAGGATTGCTTTGTGATGCTTGAGTATCAATTCCAATACTGAACATAACTTTAGTTTCAACTAACATTTTAAACCTTTGCAGTAAAGAAAAAGAAGAAAACTACCATTTGAATTCATGTTAATAACAATGCTCCGTGGACTTAAGAAATGGTAGTGTTTAAATGAAATTATGTTTCATATTCAGAAGCCGAGGCAATTTTTGAAAGCTTAACTTTCATACTGACTTTGAGCTTGGTCCAGTTTCCAGACCTTACTTTTTCTTTGTTGGTGAGTTGAAGGAATAACACATATTAATTAATTCATGTTTATATCCCTCATATCAACAAATTATCAGGGTAAGTTTTAGTCCCTTTTATTTCCCTTGAGCAGAAGAAAATAAAAGCTAAAGCAGTCCACCCATTGATAAGTACTAAGAAAGAGAATATTAAAATACACCTGGTCCAGGAACATTATAAATTAACTGCAAAAATGCAGTCATAAAAACTTAAAAGTGAAATAAAATAATGGAATTATGTAAGCTTTTCTAGCCCTGAGAGAGCTGACTCTTTACAAAACAATTTATATTTTGATATCAAAGCATTTCAATCTCAACTTACTTTTAATAGATGGCTTTAGTGACTGTATTTGTGATGGCAGAAACCTTAGAGAACACATTGCACCAGTACTGTAGCTCATGAAGAAACAGACGCAGTGTAGTGTATCATGACAGGCTGAAATGGAATTCCAGCCGTGTGAAGGTAAATTTTCCAGCTGTGTTAGCACAGATTGGAATAACTCACTCATGACTGCTGCAGAAGAAAGTGTCAGTCTATATCTCAAACTGTAGCTATCAACCACTTTGTACCACTGCCTGCAGCAAACAGGGAAAAATGCAAAAGTAACAATGTGAGATTAATGCATTTTTGGGGAGTAACTTGCAGTATTATAATATTTTTGCAATCTTTTTTTATTTCAATACTTTTTGCTCTGGGTTTATGAGCATCAATATATTTTTTTGAGTGGGTATGCTACTCATTGCCATGATGTTGTTTTTTCCTTCAGAGAGGCTGCTTTTTTACAAATATTCAACATGTTAGTGAAGATTGTGTTACTATCATGAGTAATTTAAAAAGTTAGTTATGTCCACACATAACTGTAAAATGGGAATAGAAGTACAAAAAAAATATATACTTGGGAGGATGATTGCAGAAGGACCTGGGGTATCAGGACATGGACTCTTAAAAATATCAGTCAATAAATCAATAAGGCATTTTGTTTTCTTTGAAAAAGTACAGGTGAATTTTGAGCAAGTGAACTTGTACAATCAACAACACCGATTTTAACTAAGCACATTTTTTTCCTATTCAACAGTTCAGAAGTCACACTGAGTCTCTCAGGTCTTATTTCTGTGATTAAAATTCATCAGACATCCAGCTCTTTGGCTTGTGCTTACAGGAAATGGGATTTCTAAATTGGTTTCCTATCTAATGCAGGCTTGGAGTATTTTGGACTTCAAGATCAGACAAATACAAGTCTTTGAACAGGGACACAGGAACCTAAAATGTGCAAAAATATCAACAGAAGATGCATATTAACATCACTGAGTTTAGATAATGCTTCTCTCTCCTTTCCTTATTCCTGGCCTCATGAAATGTTACACTACACAGAATAGAGGCATTACCTTCAAAAGGAAAATCCAGCAGAAAAATAAACAGGAGAACTGAAGAAAACAAGGATGAAAAATGCCAAATTTCTAATGGCTCCTACAACATGTAAATAGGATGATCCTTATTAGAATAGAGATCTTACTATTTAGTCAAGGTTATGAACTCCTTTTGAACAAGTGATTGTCTGTTTTCCCAACTCTGGCAGTACAAGCTCATTCCTGACTAGACTTTCTAAACTAATTCCCCTTGGAGTATTTTAGATTTAATGCCATCTCAGAAATGACCAACCTAATTTTAATTAATGTCTGGTCTCAACATCACTGATTTCAGCTATAAAAAATCATCAGATGAAGCAATCCTATATTAAAATGGTGAGAAAATAGCTGGAATATAGATATGTTCTCATGAAAAAGTTGTTGCTTTTTATATGACAATTTAGTAGTTCCTGTACCCATAGAAGTGCAAGTATATCAGGGAAAGTCTCTAATTATCATCTGTGCACCTGCTCAGTTGCATTTTTATACCTATAATCAAAACAGAACATTTTATCAAATGTGAAGACAAAGGAAAATCTTCCTCTGCTCTTATGCAAGAAATACATGAAGTGCAGGCATGACCTTCAGTGCTTCACAGACACTCACACTTCTCTCCTTATTACATTCACATCTGGGTGTTTTATGTGACTCAGTGAAAACTTGCCATACCTTGGTGGTTCATGCCTTTCAGTTTGCCTGAAATGAAAGGAAAATTCCTCTTCAGGTGATACTGTTCCTTCTGTGCTCTCATCGTTTTTCCAGCACACATTTCACATACCACTAATCTCATAATTTCTGACTTTTGTTTGGTCTCATAGTGACTTTTTGCAGGAGTATAAATCCTCTCAGAAAAACTGTGCAGCCACTCAAAAATATCACTCCTTCCTGAGCCAACCAAACCTTTCAAACACCTGAGAAAGGCCCTAGAACAAGTAACTACTAAACTTCTAAAAACTGGAGTCCATACCTATCTTTGCAATAGCATTTAAAGTCGTTGAACTGTGTCTGTTTAAACAACATTTATTTCAGTGAAAATCTTCATTAGCTGTTTGGCAAATTCACTCAACTTCTGCCAGCTGCAGGACTGGATAGAAAATGAACTCTAATTGGACTTTGAGGTAGCAAATTTGACACTTTACAGAAAAAGAACTATCTGAAAATTTGCAGCTGGGGTTTAGGTTTGTTTTGGTTTGCTTAATTTTGGTACTTCTTTCACCACAGATGTCAAAATCTTGTGAAGCTTTGAAACAGATGAAAATTATTTATTCCAGACCCAACCAGCTTATCACCAGCTGTAGAAAAGTCAAACTGGCTGGAAGAGGAGATACTCATTTTAGTATTTCTCTATTTAAATTTGACTCAAGCATCCATGACAAATATTAGGCTCCATTCACAGACTATTTATAAAAAGCAGAAGGGAAATTAAACTAAACTGCCAGAAAGAAGGTTCATGCCTGCAGAACTCAAAGCAGTGATTTAGGAGTGATTTACAGCACCTGGTGACAGCAAATGTGAATAACTATGTCCTGTCCCACTCCTTTATATTACTATGCATTATCATGCCACATGAAAACAAAAAGTACAGAGAAGGAAGCAATTCTCAAAAGCCTGGCCACACGAATTGATGCAATGACTGTGCGCCCAGGTCAGAGTAGCCTGGCAGCCTCGGCAACCAAACAAAAAAACCCCTGGAAAGCAAAAGCCTCTATAGGATTGTAGGAAAACTTGCATGTCCAGAAAATTAGCCAAATGTAAATATACATTGTTGCATACGAAACATGTAGAATTTGTGCAATAACAAGAAGGAAATAAAATATTTGTAGAAGTCCCAGATGCCATGGGTTTCTAGAGCTGAAACACTCTTTTATATACTCCTGATAATCCTTGCTGCCCTCTTCCATGCTTTTTCAAGTTTCATCATGACCCTCCTGAAATGGTAGTAAGGACACCAGAGTGGAAGATTCAGTATATTTGCTCAGTATATATATTCACTGTAATAAACAATGCTGTGGCACCATAATGTTTTTCTGGTTTAATATTTGGCTTTGGTTTATTTGACAAAATTTTTCACTCTTTGAATACATTTCAGAGAATTCCCACAGTGATGCCAAGATCTCTTACATGGAAATATCCTATTTGGAGAGTAATGCCAAGTATACAGAGTAATCTGGAGATCATTATTCTTTTTCTGGCCTACTTTGTCCAGTTTGGGGCTCCTCAGTAGAACATATTAACGTAGCATGGAGTGAGTCCAACAAAGGACCACCAAGATAGCTAAAATATTGCAGCAAACAGCACATAAGGAGAGGCTGACATAACTGAAAAAAAAGAGAGGATGAAAGGAGGTCTGTCTACTATCTATGTTGGATATGAAAACAGTGAGAGAATGAAAACAGACTTTCCTTGAAGGTTCATGGTAACAGGACAAAAGGCTGTGGACACAATACCTACTGGAGGAAATTGCAGGCAAATATAAGGAAAAACTTTTAAATTATTGGAATAGGTTCCCCAGAGAGGTTGTATAATCTACATCCTTGAAGATCTGTTCTAAACATGACTGAACACAACACTGAGAAAAGTCATCTACCTGGTCCTTCTTTTAGCAAGTGAGTGGACTAAATGACTCTCATATATCCCTCCCAACCAAAATTGTTTCATGACTCTTTGATTCACATAAGAGAAATTCACTGTTTAGCTATTCTGCAATACTAGGAATTATTCACAGCTTTTTCTACTCATTTGACTGAATTTCAGTGAAATTGAGATAGGGTCACCTTCACAGCAATGCCTAAAACAGCATCATTACTGCATTCATTCTGCTAAAGGGAAAGTACAGGGAGAGGTAAAGAGAAGCATAGTTTGCATCGAATTAGTTGATTACAGGTATTTTTCAATATATGGAAATTATTTATTTCTGTTGTGGTCTTTCTGAAACTAAATAATCTGTTCTAGATGCATTATATACGTCAACACATTCACTGGAAAAAAGGTAGAGTTTTGCCTATAATGTATATATTTTTCTATTCCAGGCTAACATATTACTGTTCTCATTATGGCAGTCAATTTGCAATCATGTTGTAACTCCTCTGAACAGTTTTTCTCTCAATGCCTCAGACCTACATGTTCACAAGTGCCATAACAATGCTTGTGCTGTTATCAAACGAGCCAAATCAAGGAAGCTGAAGACAAATCAAGATGAAAACCCATCAGTTAGCAGCCAGGTTTTTTTGCATGAGCTGGACCATTGCATGGGTGAAGATTTTGGGAGAAAAAGTGAGACCCCTTCATGTCTAATTAAAACAATGACAGAGGTGATCCTGATGACGATGTAAACAATGAAGATAGCATACATTAGTAATGACAGAACCTAGCATGTTATTTAGTCAGGAGAAAATTTTTTTACTGCTGTAATTGTATTTCTTTCTTTAGAGAGAGGAATAGCTGGAGTTATAATAGTGCCCAAGCAACATGGTGGAGTCTCTAATTTCTGATAAAGAATCCGACTTTTGTACATTGCTCTCTTCCTCCTTTCCTCCTTTTTTTCCCCTGATGTTTGAATCTTCTCCATGTATTTAGCTTGATTGCACAATCAGCATTCTGAAAATCCCATTTTCTCTCTCCATTCCCTTTCATCTTTTTACTGTCCATAAATAGAGGCAAGCCAGGAAGGGGAGATAAGTATATATCTATAATTGTAACAGTATAAAAACAACCCTTGAAACATATTAATCACTGACTAATCTTCCATACTAATTTATCCCACTTGTCTGACAGCAGCTCTTTCCTCCTCTGATCTTTCCTATTCTGAGACCAAGACTTCATGATCATATTCCTGACTAGCGGATGCAGAAAATTGGCATTATCATTTGACTACAGCTTCCTGTTTCCCATTATATGACAACTGTGAACTTTCTGCACAATCAGGAAAATATAAATTCTCATTTGGGAAAGGAAAAGAGAAGAGAGTATTTTTCCTAAATGTGTTAATAATGTCAAAAGAAATTTTTTTGCCCTGCCATTATATATTTTGAGAAGCATAAGAGAGAGACAAAGGAGACATAAGTGAGGTAGGATAGGAAAAGAGCAAGTCTTGAACATGAATATTCTCACCTTTAACAGAGCTAAGAATCCAAAAGACCAAATCCCAGGACCCCTATACCAGTCTTACTTCCTACAATGACACTTTCAGTCAAATAAAATTTGATGGAAATAAGGAAATCAGTATGTAATTGTAAATGAAAGGATTTGACATAAAAAAATAAGTTCTGACTATTTGCCACTTATCCTGAACCTATATTAAGTAAATGAGTCAAGATTGTTAGGTACTAACAAGTGTTAATAATTGGTGCAAGTACCTGGCATAGCCAGCCCTTCGTTTCTAGGTTTTCTCCCTCTTTCTTCACTTTGAAATCAGGGAAGCATTTATCCTATATACTTTCCAGTTGGTAGCTTCTGAAACAAAAGAAAAGATTGTGTGACCCACTGTTCTCTACAATGGCCTATAAGTCAAATGGATTTGACCCTTCTCCACTGCTTTTTGGTTTGTTGTTCATTTATCTTGGTTGTCAGGGCTCTGTATTTCTTGGTGATGATGTGAAATGTGAAAATGCATCCTCTTCTGTGGCTGCTTTTTATTTTTTAAAGGACAAAAATAGATTGAATCTCCAGACTCTTCCAGAAGAAAAAAAAAAGGAAAGGAACAAAACGATCTGCTGCACTTTAACAACAGGATGTACTTTGCCAATTCCCTCCAAAAATTCCTAGAAAAATAATGAAAAAATAAAGTAATATGTTCAATTTGCTAGTATTGTGTACTGGTTCAGGTTTTTTTGCTTAGGTTATTAAAATGCAAAAGGAAAATATGTTGCTGTGTCATATGTATTTCAAAGTAAACTCTTGCCCTTGGTCATTTTGTGTAGTGCCTTTCTATATTGACTTTTTCAATAATAAATTTGTTTCACTATGTTATTTCCCTCTTAAAAGTAGTTCATTGAACAATTTCAGCTCCACTCCAGTAACTCAGGATATTGGTGTTGGTTTGTATATTTTTCTGATGAGGAGAAACACGAAATAATGGACATTATTATTTCTCAGTATGTCCTCTCTGGAGGCACAATTCAGTTATTTCTGAAAAAGTGTTTAAGAAAATATTCACCAGCATGTGATGTGTTAAATACACTTCAGTATGCATTTAAAAAAATAGTTGGCAGATGCTGAAATTTCGTTCAGAAGAGTAACATGAATTTTCTACTCTGAAAAGAAAAATATCTTGGTAGTCAGCTGTACAGAGTTAATAGACCAAATTATAGCCTCATTTAAGCTATTATAAATCCATAGCCACTGCTAGTGAATTTAAATTTAGACTAAGCTTAATGACAGGAAAATTTGGGTAATACAGCAAGGGGAGATGCAGTTCACATGCTAATCAACAGAGCAGGGAGATTTTGATGACAACTGGTTACGTGAAAAACATGATATCTATAAAGGACTGGAACTGTGGCAGGGCAGGCTACCAGCACAAGATCAAAGTATGTGCACACATCCAGCTATTGAGGGGATACTTATGAAACAGGAAGAAGCACTGTTCATCTGCTCTGGGTGTGAGTTGCGAAAGTGCCTTCTCACTCCCTTCTCCCCCAATTTTATGGTCACATTTCTGGGTAGCTACAGTTTTTGAACAGTCCAAATTTTCTTGAAATAAAGAAACAATCTCTTACTCAGTTAACCTACAGGCAAAGTGTTGATTAACTTTCCACCTAACCCTCCTACTATAGCATCTCTCCTTTTATCAGCTGGTTTTATTCAGATGTTCAAGTAGTTGTCTGGACATATCTCACTGTAACATAAATGAGTTTCTCCACTTCATGTCTCATAACATGAAATACATCAAATGTATATTTCTGAGTTCTATCATTGCTGATTTTAACACTTTCTTCACGGGAAAAGGGAAGTGTGAAAATAAAGGTAGTCTCTGTAATAGGTGTATCAGATACATATATTCACATCCACATCCAAACTAAAGAATGCAAGAGAGAGAGTTAACAATTAAAAAATCTCGTTTAAACTATAAAGGTATTGATATTCCCTCACATGGATTTTACTAATTTTCAATGTTTTCTGCCAGTTCAACAGGAACAATGCAAAACCCCATCAATCTCTTTTTCTGTCTTTTTCAGTCAGGTGAGTTCAGGAGTTTCACAAGCTCATTTTCAGATGGAGCAGGTGGGTGTACAAACACTGTGTAAACAGCACATTCTTGGCAAGGCTGTGTGTTACCATTATCTCTTCTAGACACCAGACAGAGAGGAAAACCAGCTCCAGCTTCTCTTAGTGCCAGACACCTGTTCATTTTTCTTCCATTGCATCTGCTTTACCTTCTGCTGCTCTATCAATTGCTCTTGGGCTGCGGCATAATTCTCCTCAGCAGAAACTGTTCCAGAGGGTCTGGAATTTTTCTGGGTTTACAGTCAAATGTACCTGTGTCATAAGAATGATCTTCAACTAAGGTGTCATAATAGGAAGATGCCCAAGGAGAAAAGTTTTATTGATTTTCTAGAAGCCGCACTGTTCATTGTATTGTAACAAATCAGAACCCTGAGCCAGACAGAGAGCTGAGAATACATTCTACTAGTAACAAAAGATTTAATGGAATATTTAGAATTCCACGCAGAGAAAAGCTTCTAATTGGACAGAAAGAAAAAGACCCATAGGACAGCTGAAGCAAAGTAATTGTTCTGCCTTGTCACTTGGTTGTTGATGCAAGCAATGCATGCACATTCATGGGGAGAAGTTCTGTGGCTCTGAATTGCTATATAGTCCCTTCAATAAAATAGTTCTGTTTCTAATTTATCAGTCTGGTAAAAGAATCCCAAATCTTATCTTAGTTAAGATGATTCCAAAAATCTCAGATTTGGAGCAGATGGTGACAACTTGATGAGGCTATGTTGGAGTAGGGGAAAAGGAAGTTAATATTTCAGTTTTGTTCTTTGCAAATATCCAACATGATATAATTATGCACTCACTTGACTTATTAAGGAAGACATCCCATCAAGTTGGCATTTTTGCATGCTCTTAAAGTGGTTTCTTAAATTATTTCAATGAAATTGGCTCAAACATGAAATCAAGATCTCTACTTCAGGTTTACTGAGAGTTAATATTTCCCAAGCTGTACAACACAGGTATACAGATTATTTTGTTAATCAGTGGGGGTTTTTAAATCAATCTTAAGTAATTTCTACTTATATCTGATGGACAATTGCTTCTTGATTTAAGTAAAAAGGAGCCCTTCATATAAAAGAAGGACTTATCGTCATTTTTGAGATAACTACCATTCACAAGATTTGAGAAAGTCTGGTAAGTCATTAAGGTACTTAAAATGAGAAGAAAGCTGGGGATAAATTTGTCTGTTTTCATTCAAACTATGCTTTATATCAGCCTACAGGCAACCTAGTGAGTTCAGTAAAATGCCTTGTTAAAAATGGCTCTACCTGTTTAATAAAGATATGAAAATTAAGTTTGTCAATTTGTTCCATTCTGCAAGAGGACACGCTTTTATTTCCATGAAATATTTCATATTTTGGTGTCTTTTAAACCATTAACTAATAATTGCATCAGCTCTCTAGAAGAGAGAACTTTCATGTAATTTTTTACTTGATAAAATGGAAATTTTATCATGTTTGTGTTTTTGATTCAATGCAGTGAGATGCTCTTTAAAAAACTAGCTATTTTAAATTTTCCTTTCTCCTTGGTTCTTGTGGCTGTACAGCTGTTGGACTGATAGCTTCTTTTTTTGAACTGGCTGCTGCTTGATGCATTGTTTTTAGAAAAAAATGACCCAAATCTTCCAACTTAATTTTCCTTATTTAAATTTGCATAAGTATATTCAAGCCCACTGTAGAAAAAACTCACCAACATAAATCAAAAGCCAATACAAAAACAGGATGAGCAAAAAACAACCATCCTTCAGGTAACAACTGGACCCTGTCTTGTGTCTTGAGAGCCACTGCTCCTGTAAATGTTTGAAAAGGAGCCACTTCAGTGCCAAGTGAAGACACTGGGCATCATATCCAAAACCACAAGATTCAGTGTTTGCTTTCCATTCATCCCTTTGCTTTCTGCCACCTTTCCTAAGCATCTTTACTCCACAGCATAGACAAACTGGAGGAGAGAAAGCTTACTGCAAGTTGTGAGGTACCAAGTACAAGTCCCAGGACAGGTGGGCATTGCAGGGCAGGGTGTGAATTCATTACATGAACATAGAATGAGAAGTACACACTGTACAACAGACCAAAGCAAAATGAAGCAAAAAAGAACAAAACAAAAATAGCCCAAATTTGGTGCCTCATTTTTCTCATTTGCAAACTGCTTTTATTTCCCTTCTTGTATATGTATCCAATAAGAAATAAAAAATAGTTTTCTGAAGGTAAAATCTATAGTGTTTGTTCAGCATTAGCTGAATTATGAGTTATGACTGTAATAACAATAATTAAGCTCATAACGATCCAGTGCTGGGCTGGCACAATATTCGTGAAGTGAACAAGTCTTGTAGGATGTCTATTAGCAGGAGGTTTTAGGTAAATATTTAAAGATAAAGAGTGAACCAAAGATGTAGAACAGCCCTAATTTTGTCATTTCTAGAGTTTTGGATTTTTGAATTTCCAAACTGCATAATTTTTTTAACATATTTTTGTGGTTTTCTGTACAATATTAGCAGCTCTAGAATCCCTGGAAATAATTTCATTAACGTTGCTTTATCTAGGTGTTGGAACAAGAAGACGGTAAAAAATCCTAGACAATAAAAGACATAAAGCTTGACCTTCATTACAGAAATCTTTATTTTCAGAGGAATTTTAAAATTTACAGTAAAATAAGAAAAAAACTGATAATATCTATCAATATTAAAAATATAAATTGGGCTTACACAGAGAGTGCCAATCTTGCTTACATTGAAAACTTGACTGACCGAGGCGGAGCTACCTACACCATATTTGTTCTGCTTGAAGTCAGAACCTGAACGAGCTGAACTATATAATTCTTTATGACTGTGAAATAGATTTTTCCCTAGTAAGCAACATTTATCCAGTCACTATTTGTAAATACACTTAGGTAGTGAAGAGCAACCTTTAAATATCTTTACTAGATACCTAAAATATTCTTTTGATAGATGTTTCCATAAGTCTTAAAGATAAATCCATGTTTCTAAACTTTCTACTTCATAATTAGTTCGTAATTATAACACAATGATGATTTACATTGGTTTTCTTGCCTTTCCAGGGACCCCAACTGACTAAGTATACCCGACTGTGAGGACTGAGCCATTCCAACTATGCCTCTGTTAATAAAGAGAGAGGCTGAAAATAAAACACCATTGCAGAGCAAAAGACTTTGTGTTGAGGACTCAGTGTCCATGCTACAGAAATTTTAGGGGAGTCAACTTCAGACTGCTTCTAGTCTGTGTAAACTGAATGCTCCTTAGTAGTTGCATTGCTTTCAGTGCACCTTGAAATCAGAGCTTCTCATTTCTTTTCATCCAAAAAGGAACCCAATTCATGTTCACAAAAATACAATGAGCAGAGATATCAGGGCGTTCATTTCGGAAGGGCATCCATACTCTGACCTAGCACACAAACACAGATGTAACCAGAAGCTTTGTAAGCATCGTTAGTATGGATCCTTGCCCAAATAACAGCCCCTACAATCAGGGAGCTTTATTAGGGTAGGTTCTGGCTCAACACTATGCTAATCACACCCTCCTGGCTTCTGGCCAGCACAAAGTGCAGGCAGAGGTAATTTTCCTCTGCCTACAAAGTACCACATACACATTACCTAAATATGCTTTTGTCCTTCATAAGGCACGATTATGTTTATTGCATTACTGAATGAAAATTTTACAAGAGTTTAGTATTGCCTGGAGGATGCCACTTGAATTTTACAGCAACTTTAAAAGGTTTAAATATATTTGTTGTCCTGCATTAAAATCGAATTCATTTAAACTTCTGTTTTCAGTTTTAGAAGAGGACATGAAAAATCTGAATGATACAGATTATCTGTGTGAGTTAAATCTGGAATGTGGGTGTCAAAAGTCCCTGCTCTCCTCTGTGGAGAGCTGCCTTGTTGATTAGGCAGAGACATTTCTTGAACCTGACCCTTCTACACTTCAGCCCCATATTCTAAGCAGGCAGTGCGTTGTGGCATTTGCTATTTCTCTCTATACCCAAAAATCTTACTAAGAAGTTATTGAAATGTTAAATAGCAGTGAAATTCATAGCATATTTAATGAAATTAATTTGTATAAGTTGTCCCAATCAGTTTTACAAGAAGGCACCTTTAATAGGTAACCTACTGTTTTAATGCACTGTCCAAAACTATCTCCAAAAAGCTGAGTACAGTACTGCTCTGTCTTCATTAACAGAGAACATATGTTGGCAGTCAATGTTTTCGTTTCTCCCTTGAGTGGTTCTGTAAGTCAGATTTCACTGATAATTGCTTTAATAAAATCTATTTTAACATAAAGGGCTTGATTTCAGAGGTGGCCTACATTTTTTTGTGTGCTGCCTTATGCAGGCAAATACCTGTACAGGCACTCGAACACTAATGGGACTACCCTCCTGGTTAAACAGATGCATAAGTGCTTTACTGGGTCAAGGTCCAATATCTAGATATACAGATAAAAGATTTTAAACATGTTTAAATTCTGTATGTGAGAAAAGAAGGAATGACCAGCTGAATTTTCAGAAAATAATTATAGTCGTGCCCATCAGTGTAGAAGGACTAAGCAGGTACCTATAGGTAGAGTCTACACTTCAATACGGACATAATTTCTCACCTCTGTGTATTCACCATATGCAGCAGTCCTGTAGCTAAAAAAAATTTAAATGAACTCTGAATGAGCTTCTTATATGCCAGTAACACAAGAATTAGCTGTTCTCACACAGACTGTTCACCTCTGTGGCATGCTGAACTCTCATTGGATATACCGTGAGGAGACAAATAAAGGATTTTAAGTGTCTGTGACTGTTAAGCCTGATGAATAAATAAACTTTTAATCTTTCTTTCTGTTAACAGCTGAAAAAAATAAAGAAGCTTAAAACACAGACATAAAAGAGCAGTCATTATCAAAATGTGAATACAATTTTTGTTCAGGAGCCAAGAGGGAGTCTTAACAGCAAATTGAAATCTCTCTGTCAGCTGACTTCTTTTCTGGTGAAATGACCAAAGTTTTCTTTTGCCCTTACTCTCCCCACCATGACCTGTCAAGGAGAAAACAGCCTTGCCATCAAAGCTGGCAGTCAGCAGGTAGCTCCAGTCCTCTGTCCAAAACATTTGACATCACAGGATACAACAGGCAAAGTGCTTGAAATAAAATGCTCCTGAGACAGTGTACAGAAGAAAAAAGAGAGATATCTCAAGATCCTTACTGAAGTTGGACAGTACAGGCCCTAATGACTTTCCTTGTGGAGAGCCTGAGGTAAGGAAGTGATCATGGGAGGATGAATCTGGCCAGAAAGGAAGAATCAAGATTGCTGCTGAGATGTTGAAACATGTATTTTCCTTTTGTGATTCAACATACTGTGGGAGCTTTATTGCCTTTTGGTGAGGCAATCATAAAGGAACACCCAATGCATCCTCTCTAATCTGCTATCGGTTGCCTGGGGAAAGAACACACCGTGATTTACAATCCACAAACTTCATGGACAGAATGAAAACCTGGATTTCAAAAATCTCTTTCTTCCAAAAGTGTTTTAAAGCCACATACACTTAACATAAACAGGTTTGTTCCGGAAGAAAGCCTTCTGTTAATTGCAGAGGCTTTATTTTCATAGTTAAAAAGTGTAAATAGCTCATTTATGTTAATGCTTACTTCACTCCTCCCCGCTGTTCACAGATCACTGCCTTTCCCCTTTTCCTACTCTCCTCTCCTCTCTTGGTGTACCCTTTCCTAGGCAAATAGGGCTAAATAACCTGTTCCATGCCAAGCAACCCCTTTGGTGAGCATATTGTTGGTCTGTAATTTGTTCAGAAGTGGTGGATTGCTGAGTCCTTTTCAAGCAAACTGCATGAAAATCTTTACAAATGAGCCTATGCCATTAGTAACAACAGTGCTAAGGGAGCCATTGTAGTGACTGAGTGAATATTATGGATCTCCCTCTGTAATTTAATTCTGGAACTGGGAATGTTATGCAGTGTGTGAAGAGCTGAAGTACTGCCCTGCCACCCCCGCCTCTCTTGCTCACACTCCCACACAGAAGGAAATCCATGGGAGAAATGTTCTTGCAGTACTGAATACATATGCACAGTGGCATTTATGAAAACTTGTGCTCCCTGTGGGCTGAAGAACGTGTCCTGGAGGAAATTAGAACAGCCTGACACTGGTGCAGTCTCCCATCCTGCCATACAGGTCATGATTGACAAGGGCCCTTGTAAATAGAGGATTCAAGAAGGAGGAGGCTTTTCAAATTACATATAAGATGGCTGAAATGACATTTTAAATGCCAATTTAAGCAAGAATGAGTTTTCTGAATTATTCCCTTCGTAATGTGTATTTGCACCTTTGCTGCATTTCCAGGACATTAATTTCAAGCCTCATCCAGTGACTCCTTTAAGAAAACATGGGGAACTAGAGTATTTAATATATATATAATGGATTTACATATGTAAGAACAGTCATTTACAAAGTTCTGCACTGCAAAACAAATTTACATTAATATTGGATTAAATATTTTCAGAATGCTTTTATATGTAAATGTAACTTGCCAAGTGCAAAGCTACAATACAAAAGAGAAAATGTCATTCCAAATAACTATAGAACTGACCTAGAGAAGTCCTCAGAGTTGAAAATGAAGGCTTCCTAAACTACAAAATGAGAGCAGAAGCAAATAAAAACTATAAGATCAAATGGGACTAATTCCAGCAAAGATGTCAGATATTCTGTGCGAGAAAGTTAATCTCTCCTGGACTGACAACATTTTTTGTTTGTTGTATTTGCAGTCAGAGCTAATAAACCAATTTTGATTTGTGGTAGAGATCAGTTACCTCATTCACAAGAACAAAAAGGATCCTGAATCCACATTTGCATAGAACACAATGAATCAATATCATATTTGGATGACATATTTTACAGCTTTCATAGCAGTTATGCCTCAAAAGGTGATTTTTCTACTGCGTGCACAGAGATTTAGAATTCTAATGTACCTATCTCAGAGTACAGGTTTCTCTTCACTTGTCCCACTGGACAAGCACTTGTTTAGGGAATGCAAATCAGAACCATAGCAATATGGATGCTAGCAATTTTGCCTGGAATAAATTACATATTTGTAGGCTTATCTTTTTTAAAAAGAATTGTGTTGAATACCCCTTGAAAAAATAGCCATTGGAAGATTTTTTTTCAAATTAGGAGACTGTTTCGTGTTGAAAGACCTCAGAAGGTATGGTCTTCAATACAGTGTGTCTAAGAGAAGTCCCAATAAAACTTATTTTGCTCATATCTTTTCCCCTATAAAATTAATGTGTGTCATGAATGATGTAAGACAGTTTTTTAGTAATAAAGTTATGTGAAGGAAAGAAAACATGTAAGATCTGTTTGCAAAATTTGAATGCAGCCCAAAAGAACATCCTCAGAGGCACCATGGAGCTGGCTGGTCTTCACAACATTTGGTGTGGTCCCTCAGTCCCTGTGATGTGATCTGGACTGTAAGATCCTCCAGAGTTTCTTTCCTGACCTTCTCTCTCTTATTCTTGATGCAGCTGGCATGTTCTGCTGCACAGCTGCCTTTGCTCTGATTCCCCATAGCAAGCTGACACTTGCACAGTGTAAAGAAAACAGAGGAAAGTCACTGAAATGCCCATGATGGGCCTGACAGCTTCAGAAGGAACAGCCAAAGAGCATGATTGGAGAGGTTCTTGCCATCTACATTGGGCAAGCATTTTGGATGCAAAGGCAAGGGGCAGACAGAAGCTGTCAGCTTATACACACAGACATTTGAGATTTGTAACTCATTTGCTTGCTGTTTTCAGTTTAAAAAGCCCTTTATGTCAAGTTTTGACAGTACTTTTGAAAGCACTTTACAAACCACTTCTGTATTTCAGCCTTTCTATCCTCCTCGCTGGAGTGAATGGAAAGATCTGATCCTTATAAAATAAAGACACAGGGCAATGTGATCAACTTAAGATATGCAAGAAGTGACTTCCAACTAAGACAAGGTTAGCAAGACTCTCTCATAGTTGGTTGGAAGGACTTTTCACTCTACCATGTGTCTTTTGACCAGGATCAAGGACGCTGTCGGTATTAAGTCTAATCACTAACCACAGACATAGCATAAACAAGCTCTGTTAACACTAGTATCTGGAACTAACTCATTTTTCACTTGTTAATATTCCCAGATTCATAAAATCAATCCTCTCTCATTATAAACATATCTAATTTTTGTCTTAATTAAAGCACAATTATCTTATTGCAACATTTGGAATAATATAACTAGAAGATTATTATAATTATTTGTTTTAGTATTTTTCTTGCTTTGACTGTACTGTACAGATTTTTCCACATGATTTCTACAGATTACTTTATTGATTATTATTTTAATCTTAACTTTGTGATCAGAGGCCCAGATTAAGATCAGAGATTTCTCATGATAGGCACACTATGATTACATGTGAAAATGTAACTCTTTTCTCAAAGGGAATAGTGTACAGACATAGGTAAGTAAGGGAAAAAAAGCGTAATATTCACCCTGTTTTTATGTGCATTTTTTTCAGCTCATAAAGTAAATATCAACTCTTTAATCTATTCCTCTGGATAATATTTATTGGCTGATTTCTCATGGGTATTTTTTACAGGATGAATAATTCTTTTTCAGGGTAACAGAAGAGCTTTTGGTTTATTTCTCATGAAATTTATCCAGTTATAACTTTATAAGATAAATTCAGTTCCAAGAAAAATAACATTTGGTACGCTAGGCTGGTTCTATAAAAAGCAGATTGGGAAGTGTAAGCATATTGAAAATCAAGAATCTACGTCTTCCCCCCCGCCCCAGTTGTTTGGAAGCAGGAGTCTGAAATTTTACACTTTGTTTCAGGTAAATGGGGGAAGTGCTAGAAAGGTAAAACTTGCACTTTCTGTTAACCTTTATCTGTGGAAAGAAAAATTTGGATATGTGTGTGTATTTACCAGCTCAGAATTACTCTGAGGCAAGGGATATTAAAAAGAGGAGAAAAATCTGGAAGTGGGAGCTCCAAAAAACTGTACTGCAGCTCAAGTCATATATAACAAGACAGATGATACAAGAAGCATGAAGAATAAAATCTAAAATATAAAGGTAGTGAGAGAAGAGTATCGAAGGTGTCATTCGAAATCGGAAAGAAAGTGAGCATTTGGGCCAAGGGTTAAGTGAAAAGGGATTTGGAGCTGTGAAAAGGAACCTGCTCCCTATTTTAACTTAATGTAGCCTGGACTTGGAAGGATCTTTCTAAATAAACAGAAGTATTTTGAAGATCATATTTAACTGTCCCCAAAATGGCTCACATGTGTCCCCAAAATGGCTCCATATCAAGAAGTCATAAAATGACTTGAAAATGTCTTAAACTTTCTCTGTCAATTATTTTGGTTATTTCCCACTGCAAAATAACAGTGAGAATTACAATACAAATTGGCATCAGATCCTAGAACACTTCCAGTTACAGCATATCATGACAGTACTTCACATGTGTTCATCTCAAGAAAGGATGATCTTTGTGCTTACTCTTCACTACACTAAGAAGTAAGATAACTTAAAAGTCCTAAACTGTGTTCCATTTAGATCATTAAACAAAAGCATCACCTATTGGATAAATACTATAACCTAATTTGCATTTGAAGTGTTTGGGAAAAATCTGTGAAAGCTCTATCTATTCCATCTAATTGCTAGTTAAGGTAGTAATTGCATGCTGTTTGGCCGAGCCCCACAGATTTGCTTGGTATGCTTTTTAGTCACATTTTGGAAACTTACTGTTCCATTGATTTTCTTGCCTTCTGCTTTCCTCTTAGGTTTGTGAAAATTTTTGGACAGCCTGCTAAATTCCTTTCCCTGCATTCTTCCACTTGTGTATCAACTGGTTATCTTTCCTGGATTTTGCTATATTTTCTTTTTCGGTAGGAGAGAGTAATATTCTCTTTCCAGTCTTTTGTCTGAAACATATTTACCCATTTTAAAATTCTTTTGTAGAAAAGATGTATTTTATAAGAGCATAGCTATAACCATATTTATTCAGAACAAAGGCTAACCTACTATCCTATACCTGACTGTGGCCAACTGCAAAGAAATATGAGAAAAAAGTGGAGAAAGAGTGCGCAAAATTTATCTCTTCAGCTTCCACTCAATGAGTTCCATATCTTAACTACCTGATTAGGTGTACTTTAAATCTACTGAGTCCATCTGATGCCCTTCATTTCTTAAATTGTTCCCCTTCTTAATCTTTTTCACGCTCTCCCCTATGTTACAACCTGTTTCATATTCACCTCAGCTGTCTGTTGTTCAAACTAAAGATGATAGGTCAGTTAACCTCTCCACTGATGGAGAGAGATTAAATCAATCTCATCACTTAATTACCTTTGTTGACTTTCCTTTCACCTTTTGCAGTTCTACCACTTTTTTTTTTTAATTGGGGGAACAACATTTCCACTGTGTTGAGAATGTTTGAATGCTTGTGAGAGAGTTGTAGTTTTATTTTTGTTCTCTAATCTTTCTCTCTTAATTCAAATTGAATGTATAAATATATATCTATATATTTAAAAACTACTAGTGAGCAGTGAGAGGAATACAAGGTATCTTTTTGGTGTGTAAATCAGTAAGGAACTGTACACTGTGCACTCAAGTTGTTCCAGGGTGATTCACCCCAAGCGGGCCCAGAGACACTTCAGAGACAAAGTCAGAGAAGTGGATATTTGCTCTGTTCGGCGAGCTGGGTGTGGGGGATTCACTCCTCCAAACACACACACCAACAACACAATATTATGGGTAACATTCATGAATATACATTATATTCTCTGTGATAGGAGTGGCTATACAAATCATTTCTCAGAAATCATTAATATCACTAGCATGTGTGTCACGCATGCGCCGTGTGTCCTGGTGGTCTTTGGGGGTCTTTTCTGATGAAGATCTGGTAGTCTTCATCACAATGCACTTTTCACCCTTCTCTCTGGAGCATGCGCAGTCCTTAGTGGGATGATTCAGAGGTTTCTGTGCTGGCTTCAAACAGATTCTTGTCCCTCTTATCTTGACAAGATAAAGGGAATTCTGTTTTTCTAGGTTTTAGAATTCACATATTCTGTCTCTCAATAGTTAACTAGAGTTACCTATTGGCTACCCATTTCTCAAGGGGACCCATCTAATTTTAGACTTCTCCAGGCTCCACTACAAAATATTCTCTTGTTTCATATTATTTTGTGCTGTTTGCCTTTGTTTTAAAGGTCATTTGTGAAGTATGTTATTAGAACCCATATAAAAGCTACAAAAATCACTGGAATTGTAAATTACTTGGAATTAGGCCCCGATATTTTGATAAGAAAATGAGATATTTCATCATGACTACACTCAGTTAAGCTGTGGCTGACTTACTTCATCCTGCAGTAATCCAGTTCTGCAAGTCAGATTTGACATTCGGGTAAGCAGGACTGCCACACTGAATACAAAAGATGATAAAATATTGCAGTATTGGCAAACTTCAGTCATGACTACAGTATATTTTTATATACATAAGGAATAGTTACTGAACTACTTGCCAGAAATGGCTGCAGCCCAAAAATATTGAAAAACATACTGTATTAAGAAACATATGATTGGCACTCATTTTTCAAAGTTAAATTCTGGTTGGTGCCTTTTTGCTAGCTTCACTGCCACTGATTGATTTCAAATAAAGCAACAACATAAAAATACCATTCTTTAGTTTTATTTCCAAGCAATTAGTTTCTTGTTACTCAAACTTCCACAATTCAACACTGCCAGATTTTTTTCATAGGTTTCTGAATCTCAGAAGAGTTTCTTAATTCTCATCTAATCTTGCCTGCATGTCTCCCAGGTGTTGTTGCCTTATTTATCTTCCTTTTCACTGAAGCAGTGCAACCAGGAACTGTCACGCCCACCAATAAATCTAGCCATAACTGTGAAATGTTAAAAAACCTGGAACATAACTGCTTGCCTAGAAAGAATCTTGGTCTCTTCCTTTTTATTTTTTCTTCTCCTTGCACCTCTTTCTGATAACTTCTCTCCCATTGGAAAAATTACTGACAAGGATCTCCAGAAAATATTATGAAGATGAGCAACATGTCATTTCTCTCAAAACCCACAGAACTCTCAAAAGGTTTGCAATGAAGTTTAAACCTACTTATGCCTGTGATTAGAAATTAGAGATTAATAATGATTGACATGAACATTCCACAATGAATCTGTAATTATAGCTGCACAAATGAGCAGGGGAAAAATACAAAGGAGTTATGATGCCACTCAGACCTGTCCTTTTTTATAAAATTAATGAAATGCTTCCAATTTCATTTTCTGGGGCTGATCAGAAAAGTATTCTGCTGGAAAGAAACCAAATGATGGCAAATATGCAGGATTTCTAATAAAATATTTGCATTTTAACAATAACATATTCTCTATTCTGACTGTACACATTTTTTTCTTTTTTATATAGTTTGAGACAAAAGAGATGTTATTAAGCATAAAAAGAAAAAAATGCAAGAATAATAGCTACATAATCAGTGCAATTCATTAAGTGAGCAGAAGCAACCTTGAGAAGCATGTGATATAGATACAGAGGGCAACATTTTATGCATATATAGAAAATAATTTTTTTTTTAATGTCCAGATAATCTTCATATTCATTGTGCTCCATAAGCTTTCCATGAGATGTTGATACAGCTACAGCTGTTTGAACTCACACATTTGCTACACAGTCACCAGACAGTAAACTTCAATGTGAATTCAAATGATCCTTTACATCCCTAACTCTCAACTCTCCATTGCCTTCAAGGATAAGATGCCGGTTAGGATTAACAATAATAAATAGCATTTTTCCTTACAGAAGAAAAAGGAAGGAGAAACTAGACAAAGTTACTCCCATTATTTGCTCTAAGACTCGTTGTTTCTAAGTGGGTAAATATGGTTACAGCCTGAGAACTGTACCCATGATCAAGCTGAACCTCTCAGACTGAGTGACTCCAGCTGACTGAATCCATGCAATCCTTTGGACTCAAAATCAGTGTGAGCTGTTCAGTCTTTTGCCTGGTGTTCCCGACCTGGAGAGACAGATGACGCGCATCAGTTTAGACTCAACATGACAGCTAATGTGTAGATGATGTGGAAACCTGGGTATTTGCTTGAAGGGTGTTCTCAATACAGTCAACTGAAGACTGTCAATATAGTCTTCAATCTCCAAATTTTCTAAGTAATAATATCCATGCTGAGTCAAGTTAAAAACCCATCCAAGCCTGTTACAGACCAAGAAGAACCTAAAACCCCTCTCCCCACAAAAACCTCAAAACTTAATAATCCTGGGAATAATTTCTTTTGTTCCCTGGAAGCTTTCACATTTAAATGAGTTTCAGTCACAAACAATGGAATATTCTGGGACTACAAATATATTGTTATAGAAGAAATGTAGGGACCTCATCTGAAAAACAGGGGGATTCAAACAAATTTCTCAAAATGAATCAAGATTATTTATATTTTTGTATCTCTGGCAACAACTGCTATAGAAATTATAAACATAAATTATAGGATTTTTAATGAAGGCTCTCTTATCCTCCAGAAAACTATTGTGTATACAGGTACAGACACACTTGAGCAGTCTTTGAGAGAATGTCTTCATAGTGTTTTGTATTACAGTGAATAACAATTTTGTCACGGATGCCAACAGGTATTCAAACAGGTTCATAGAGAAGAGAGGGAGAGAGAATGACGTGCACTTTAAGAAGCCTCAGCATTACATCTATAGTAGTTTATAAGACATTATTTTTACTGATTAAATGAAAATAACTGTAGTTTACAATAAATGGATGTACAGACATTCTATTTTATATGCATGTTATGATCCAATTATTAAGGTTCTTTAGAAATACCTCTGCCCAAATTAAGGTGCAAACAAGATCATATGCCAGTCAATCGTATGAGTTTTATTCGATAGTAAATATGAGAGAGAGAGAAGAGAGAAAGGGAGAAGTAGGAAGAGAGGTGGGGGGGACAGAAAGAGAGTGACAGAGACAGAATAAAAGAATATCACCGTCTGTGGATCCCAACGATGTTGCGTTGATCCTCTCCAGCTTGGTCTTCTTGGTGGTCATGGTCCCCCCGGAAAGCACAGAATCCCATGGGTTAATATACACTCAGGCCAGGTGGCAGTGTCCAGGCATGTCCCCCTGGGGAGGGACAGTCTCTTGCAGCAGACTCTGCTTGCATCACGTGCAGTCCTGTGGGGCAAGGCCGAGCACTTTGGGGGTCTGTGATGGATTGTGACACCCCCTCAGCTGCCTCTCACGTGAATGTCCCGTGGATGCAGCCTGTGGGCTTGGGGGTTCAGCAGCTGGGCCAGCTTGCGTAATGGAGGATGAATGTTTATTGCCTCTCCCCAGAGGTTATGCCATGCACCCAAAACCTCCTCCTCCCCCCTCCCTTGGTTGGGGAAGAAGTCTCTGCAAACCTGGCTTTGTGAGCTGTGCTCTCTCCCCACCCCAAACTCAGCCGGGGATGATTCTCAGCACAGCTGGTGGCTTTGGCCATTGTGGATGCATACCTTTCCTTCAGCCTGAGATGACTGAACAATAGGTTTCCCTTTATCGAATCTCAGTCCAAAGTCCCAGTCAGGTATCCTCACTGAGGCTTCTTTGGTTGTAGTTTCTTTATACAGTTTTTGGTACGATGAGCAAAACTTTATATCAATGTTTGAGGCATGAACTATTTCAGCCTCTGACAATGCACAATATAATAAATACCTCTAAAATTATTGCAATCTTTTTTAATACCTAAAAAAATGACATTTTAGATTTTGCTTTGTTTAGTTAGCTCATTTTTATATACATTTATATAAAGAATTGTTCATTTAAAATACAACTTGAAATCACTGGAATATTTGAGTAATAATAAAAACTTATTGCTGGGTGCCCAAACACCTGTGCTGCTTACTGCAGGCCATTGAAATTAATAATGTAATGGCTTATGGGTAATAAAATATTGATATTGTTAAGAGACAAATTACTGCCAAAAGAAAAATGATTTGTCTTGTAAACACAGCTTGTGTAATAGTTTCCATATTAGGTAGAGTAAAAACCTACTCAGTGCCAAAAGATTTCCACCTTATTATATTTTCTCCTTCAGGACAACTTTAAATGTATTTTCAGCCATTCTTGCATGTATTTTTCAAAATAACACCACCACTTTTATTATTTTTATAGTGCCAGAGGGAATTACTTCTTATTTTGATTGTATGTATTTATTAAACCAGCTTGTTTTTATGATTATGAGAATTATCATCTTGATAGCAAAGCACCAATCTTTAACCAAAGTTACACAGGCAGCCTCCTTGGCTGTGTTACATCTTTTCCCCCTTCCTCTTTAGTTCCTTCTTGTTCTTTGTTTCCTTCACACTTCTTCACCTTTACTGAGACAGCTCCCAAATATCTTTTTGTGGCTCAAGTTTATGTCATCTCACCAGTCCAGACATACTGACTTATCCAATATAGACAGATGTCTATTTCTATGATTTTTTGTACTTCTTCCTTTTTCCCTGCCTCTTTTGCATTGTGAGGATGTCAGCCTCTGTAGTCCTGACATCTCCTCACATCCTCATGAAGTGCTTTTTTCACCATTTCCGACTTACCAAGATACGATCCGTGTCTCAACTGCTAGCTCAAGAACAAGATGTCTTACTTAGAGAATGGCAGGATGAGAGAAGCACCCTTCTCTTTCTAAGCATATGAGAATACAATCCTGGAAGCCTTGGGGCTGACCCACTTGTAGCGCATGCCAGCCACAGATCTCTAAATGCACATGTACATGCACATGTATCACAAATATATACATATTTAGGCACATATATAATAGATAAATATAGATGTCTACAAAAAGTCTATTAATGAAATCCTATTGTCTAGTTTTAATTTGATTTTTAATCTGATTTTAATCTGATTTATATTGATGCCGTATGGATACCCACACGATAAATAAAGAAATTCAAGAACAACGAGTGACGAAAAATGACAGAAAATCTGACAAAACAAGTACAATGTACGATATTTAGTCCATAAAATGGAGAATCTGACAGAGCTTGTCAATATTCTGTTAAGAAATCCTGTAGCATGGTATGTCAGAAGCTCATTGAAATGAAGAGGCCTCTGTGAAGCTTTAGCAATCCATTCGTGCACTCTACACTGTCCGATCAATAGGTAATGAATGCTTACAAAGTGACACTATCAGCAAGGGAAGTGTTTGCATTAATGAAGAGAAAGGGGACTTAGGGAAGGAAATCCTCATACTGTTACTGCATATCAGCTTAAAATTCTTAAAGGAAGTGAGACTGGACTGTTACTGTGTGGGGAATATTGTATGTGAAGGCCCAAGGACAAGTGTAGCAAGAAGAAATTCAACAGCATATGCATTCTGGAGCATTCAACGTTATCTCAATAAGAGAGATTTTTTTTCCTTAACAGCTTTTATTATTTTTGAAATACCAACTTTTTTTAGTAGTATAACACTATCTAGGGACTTTATTCTAGCATAAGGACTGATTAGGTTTGAGACTACACATACACACAATAAAAAGGACAGATCCTGTATGGAAAACATAAACCTTAGCAAACTGAACCCAATAAATGCTTCAAACAGTGTGAGAGCCCAGACAATCATCTGGGACTGCTACCAAAAAAACAATATAACTGATTTTACTCACTTGTGGTTGTTATATATTTACTGCATCAAAGCGAAATGTCAAAGCTCCTTTACTGTAAAACTGTAGTGAGTAGCAGCATTGTGGAGCTGAGCAGCTCCTCTGTGGTGAGCTTGCTGAGGAAACCCAGAGAAAAGTATCTCCACTCTATCTCTGTAAAGCTTATGAAGAAAAGTAAATGTGAACCTTCAACAGAGGCCCTGTATGATAAATAAATCACCTACTGATTTGAATGGACATCTGGGTTTGTGACTCACTCCCAGGCTTGGTGTTGTACTTCATTCCTCAGCTTATCTGAATTTTTCCCCATGGAACCTGAGTGTAGTGTTTTTCCCTGCATGTCCTGCTGATTTAACTTTGTGTTCTAGTATTTCAACACCCACAGTAAAAGGTTTCATGCTCATAGCTGGAGATGACTTTCACCTGGAGCAACCTAATCTGTAAAAATACTTAATGGCGGACTGACTAGAAACATTCAGTGACATTTTCAGGCAGAACTGGCACGTACTTATAGTGATTTATTTTATTTAATCATGGATATTTGCCTTAATTCTCAGCAGAATGTCAGTTTTTTTTATGGATTTTTTTTGGTGTTGCTTGTAATTATGAGGTGATGATTTCAAGTCAAGAAGCTCATATTACATAAATTATTTTCAACAAAACACCAAACTTAGTAGAGTTCCTGGAAGTTAAATTTATGCAGCTCCTATGCTCAATCCACTCCTGTTCAAGGTGGCTTGCTATTTTGCACCCACTAAGAAAATGACCTTGGTTAAGAATCTCTGCAATTTTCTTATCCCGGTCATTTGACATTTGTTTTTTGTAGGTGGCTAAAACTGAACTCAGAGAACCATTGACATCAGCTCCAAAACTCTATTTTTCCCTACAGGAGATCTTGTACAAGGTTCTCATGTTCAAATTGGGTAAAAGCACTGTCATTTAAGTAATGGGCAGTACATTTCTTTTAGTGGAAAATACTTTGGGTGCCTATTGCCTCGGGACACAAGCAGAGAAGCCACAACTGAGAATCAGACACTACTGCTGTGAAGAAGAATATGTTTTGTGCTTCCTTTTTTTCTTTCTCAAAGCTACTAGGTAGATGAAGTTTTTAGCAAAAAATGGACATCAGTCTTAGTAAGAGTTATGAGATTTACTGCAAGCCTCTGTTACTGCAGATGTGAAGAACAATAGTTAACAATCAAGTTCTCCATTAGCTCTTCAAAACAATGCTAGAAGTAGAAGCAGACCAAAAAAAAGCAAAAGGAAAAAAAAAAGCAAAGAAAAAAGCAATTCTTAAAAGGCCTCTTAAAAGATAGGTGTCAGGAAATATATCTAATAATTTTATTAAAGAGTCAACTGATTAGCAAATATTAGCACTTTCATTTTGTATTTTCTAAGGTGAAAAACCTGCATTGATATCTTTATGGACTCTGCAGAAACAGGAGTAGCTGAAATCAGAATATTTCTGAAACTGCTACATGAACCACCTCTATAAAACCACATCAAGAAACATTAAAGGTAAAAATTTGTATATGCTTCTGTACTCTCAACCCGAACATAACTGCTTATCTGAACATAATTTAATGCATACAGTTGCCTAATTTAAAGAATGCAAGACATATTTTAGGAGTTGATTATGATTTTATCTTTCATGATATCAGGGAGAGAATACGTATTTTTGCTTAAACTAGCTAAAGAGGAAAATTGTCCTTTGCTTTGTCTCCACTGAGTTTTGCACAGTGGCAGAGAGTTAATCAAGTTATCTAGGTTACATGTGCCTCAAGTAAACTCTTGGCTTTGTAAAATAGTTTACAGACAGTTTTACAGTACTTAGTTTACAGAACTTTACCATGTTGTATATCTTGAATCAAGCACCATAGGTAGCAGGAAAAAAAACTATGCCTGATTTTCTGAAGATCTTACTGATCTTCAGTGAGCTTTTTGTAGTTTGTATGGCAAAGATAAACCCCTCTCACTCTGAGTGACATGAAAAATAAGAATTACAGCCTTAACTGGTAGATATTCTTTGAAGAGTAGTAATTAGTTGTAGTGGTATATTTATATATCTATACAAACTTTCAATGCATTCTTCAAATGTGAATTTGAATACGTTTGCCTTGTATTCTCTCTTTCTGACAACTGCAGATGTTTTGTTATTTTCTAATTGTGACTGTATAAATTTGCAAACATAAAACCTGCTCAGTTTTTGACAACTGTTTATTCATAAGCTGTTAAATGTACAAATTTCTAGCTTTGCAGTTCACTTTGTAACAGCTTAAATAAATCTGAGCCACTTGTTTCTGTGAGTTCTGAAGTCATGCAAGCAAAATTTCTGTTAAATCAGTGGTTTCCACACAAAATTTCACAGGAGGTAGGACCTGGGAGTTGTGTTTATACATAAGCTTGTGAAAAATGTTGCTTTTATGTGTTCTAAAGACCCGCATTTAATGACATGACAACAGTGTATGACCTTTGGAGTGGGCTACTCTCATCCTGGAGGAAAAGTGGTTTCTCTTTTATAACTCTTTGTTGGGCATATTTAAACCTTTTGTGTATCTGTTAGTCATGGTGGTGTGTTTTGCTACATTGATATACTCCACTCACACATAATTTTTATTACTCACCCTCAGTCAAATCAGCAATGAGCAAAAAGTCATTACCCATGTATTCAGTATCTATCTTTTGTCAGTGATAGCGGCCCACAATTAAATGTCTTTTTAAAATTCACTTCTTTATCTCAGATAGAATGCATTTTCATACACTGTAAAAATACGTTATTTATCTTTTTTTAAAAATTCTTGAGGTATTGCTTGATATTATTAGGAGAATACTCAGACTGTTGTTTTATCTTTGTATGTCATTGGATCATCCTTAGCTGTGGTAGATCAATATTTTCACACCAAACATGGAGTACGTAGCTAACAAATTAAGGTGGAGAAAGAACACACACACCCATCCGCCTCCCCCCCACTGACAACCTCCAAATAAAATTCTTTCTTCAGTTAATTTCTGACCTTTGCAGACTTAAAAAAGAAGTTGTTTCAATCAACTTGGGCCTTGTTCAGCATTCATATGTGACTCGATATCGCTAATTTGAAAAAGCCATTTGGAATCAAATTCATGACTATGCTATACTCCAGAAATGTTTTTTCTGGAATGATATGCAGGTCTCACTTCACAAAGAGGGCCACGCACAAAGAAGCAGTGATTAAAAGTATTAAAGATGTGGAAGTTTCTTGTGAGAGAATTGAATATTTCACATAAAGAAAGCCAGAGCTTGATGAAATACTCAGTTCCTTTGTATCTTTATTCATTCATGTGGCATAAAATTAAGAACAAAAGGGACTTCTTGATTAATGGCCTCTGCTAATCATTCCAGTAGAATACACAGAGACATTTTTTATTTGATTCCACTACCAAATTAAGTTTGCGTTAATCATAAATGTCACTTGCACAAAAATCACACATAAATATTCAGAGTGATCTATATTTTATCAGTTAAAACAGAATACTTGGCAGCCAGTGTAGGTTTAAACAAGCAATTAGTGAATAAGTTATTAAACATTTTAAACAAATGTGATGCATGAAACCTGAATTAGAGGAGTTCAAAGAAACTTAACAGTGTCTTGATTATACAGGTGCCTGAGCTGGAGACAGATTTACCATGTATGAAAGAAAAAGAATATTCATTAGAACCTAACATGCCACAGAATTGTCTTTCCTTACTTTTCTTTCAATTTCTTTTATAAAAACTTTTGAAAATTCCTTTGGTAAATTCCACAAAAGCAATTTCTGAGTCTTTCTTTAGATTGTAATTTGTATTGGTTTTCTTCATGCCTCCTCTCTTTGCGTTGCTCTAAATTACCATTTTTTAATCCTGTTTATGACCATAAAGTTCATGGAAAACAACAGCCAGAGAAAATGTCTTAACACAGTCTACATATATTTTAATTGCACTTTTCAGTATTCACAGAAAAGGTGCCTTCGGGTTAATTTATCAAGGCACAATGTAAACAATGGAGAGAGTGCTTTTTCATATTTTGGCTCCCATGAGGTAATTCTTTCTTCTTTAAATAGGATTATTGTTTACAGATTTCCAGTTAGGCTTCATGGAAATCTATTGTTACCTAGTGTGAATAAGGGCTGCAAAGCTTAATGCTCTGTCATTAATCTGAGAAAACTCCTAAAAATAGTCATGCCCATATTGATAAAAATTGAGTCTTGGAAGCGTAAAATGAAAAAAATAAGTTACCATGTAGAACCTCACCCCTGAGCTCTTAGCAGTTAAGATCAATACAATAGTGAACACTGGAAACAGGTCTTCAACTGTGTGTGGAATGAGTGTTCAGGTGTTTAATCTGGAGGCGAAATACTGTCTTTTTAAACCTGAGAGGCTTTGTGTCTGGGAGTAGTACTACATATTAGATTGTGTGTGTGTGTGTATAACATATATACGTATATTAGGAGTTGTGCAGGACAGTTACCCTGGCTATCAGGGTCTTATTGAGTGAAGGAAAGATGTTAAGCCTTACAAAAAGCCTGTGGATGGAAGAACTGCCATTGTTTCTGTTATGATTTTGTTAAGAACCTCACACGTAGTTAAGACTTTTCTTAAATTATCAGTTAATTTCTCTAGGATTAATATTAAACTCAGACTAGGGCATTTTCTGGGGATTAAATATTCACTGGGGTTTAAAAGCCAAAGTATAGTTTTGAGCTATAAGACACTCCCAGGCATTCATTAATCTCCTGACATCTTAATGTGTGTTTCTTATTAACATTGGATTAAATATGATAGTTCAGAGATATTTCAATGTCAGAATTGAATAAGACTTCCTTTCACTCTCCTCTATCTGGTAAACTTATGGTTTTGTAAAGTTGAAAGTCTACAAGCTGTGACGTAGTCCTGGTGTCATAGACTGATAAGTACTTGCTTCATATTTGCATTGCACCAAACATTTCCCTTGCTAACCCAAAGGCTGCAGTGAGGCAATTAGATTCTAAAAGCACATAGGTTCTTCGGACCTGGAGCTAACAAGAAATAGGATATTGAGATTCCACATCACTGCAATTATGCTCAGCCCTTTATTAGACAGTCAAGGCAGTCTGTATATTTCTTATCAATTAAGAAAAAAATCATTAACAATATCACATCTGACTATAGCCCATGCTTAAAATTAAGATTTAATCAACAGTGCAAATGAGCATGTGGGATGCTGGCTGGTTTTCAGCTCTGAAACTGAATGAATTTGACTTCCACTGTTCACTTTTTTGTCAAATAAAATTGGTTAAATTTGTCAGTGAACTTCACTCATCTCCAAAATTTACTTTTGAATCTCCTACTACTAAAAAAAATGTTGACTCATAAATTAAATGAAAACTTTACTGCTTTTTTCCTTGGCTAGTAAAGTTATTTACAAAAAGTGAATGTGTGAATGTGTGAATATTTAATCTTCCATTTGTGTCTAATTCGTACAGCCAAGAGGATGAGATAGCATTAAAGCATACTGACTGGGAAGGAAATTAGGAAACAAAACTGATTTACAAACCTGGACTAGATAATTTTTAGTAATTTTAAACTCTTTCTGGATCCTACTCATCCTAGCACTGTTATTTAATAGCCTTAACCTGTGAATTCATATTTTGCCCTGTTACTGCAGTTTCATTGTATAGTATCTATGGGTGGGAAGCAGTAGCATGCCAGATACTCAGCAGTACAGGGAAAAAAAAATACTCTTACTACTTTGTAAAGCAACCTATGAGATGAGATAAGGCACAAAAATCAATACACGGGAATACTGAAGAGGTAGTACCCAATGAAATACCTGATGGTTTAACTATTATCAATGCATTGTAGGCAATAATATAAATTCAGTTCTTAAAGTCGAGATTGAAGGGAAGATCATGAAGTATCCTTTTAAATAAAGAGGAAGTGACAGCATGAAAAAAATATTAAGGTGTTTGGATAAATTAAAACTATAATAATTGCTTGAAAATTTGTTCATTTACTGTAGTATTTGTTCAGTTCTAATGTTTATATAAATTTATATTTTTCACGAAGGAAATTTCATCCATAACTGTGAGCCAACAGGAAAACTTCTTAGTCTCTTCTTACATATTAATATTGTATATGGCTCATGGGTCATTATGTATCTTGGAAGAACATAATTGATGTTGCTCCTGTTAAGAGACTTTGAAAACTGTCTCAATAAGGACGTGGATAATAAAAAGTAATAATATCAGAGGCATCATTAAAATAATAATTCATCCATATTTCCCTTCATTTATCAGATTAAGATGATGGAATTAAATTCCAGATAATTGTCTCCTGCATCTACTTATCTTGAAGACTGGAAAATGGCTTATTTGCTTGTTATTTAGTCCATAAAATTTTACCTCTGCCACAAACTTTTATTTATTTAAAAAAGGAAATTTTAGTGATCATTAATTTAAAATTTATCTCAAAGAATATTACCTTCTAGTTGAGACCAAAACTAGAATTAAGTACCTATGAATATTGGAAGAATTGCAAACCTTTACATGGGCAATTCAGGGCTAATTTCTCATATTTTTTTATTTCACTATAAATAATTCCTCTAAGACTTGCTATTATAGAGCCCAATCCACAAAAGACATTGGCTGGTTTTCTATAGTGACCATATATATTTTTCTACCGAATGTTTTTTTACAAGTGTTTCTCTTGCATTTGCACACCAGACATATCAATAAATAGTCACTAATTATCAATAAATAGTCATTCATTACCATATCATGATAAACTCTTAAAATACTAAATATAAAAGCTTTGTTGCTAGAAGAATACATGAATACTTAATGAAATTTTCTGTACATATTTTTCTACCAAAATTACTAATGTGAACTAAAAAGTAGGAACACAAAAATGGGGTAGAGTCCAAATAATTATGGATACCTGAGTCCTATTCTTTCCTCATGTAAACTTTTTATTTAGCTAGAACTATACCCGACTGACTTAGCTGTGAAAGCAAATAAGAAAACCAATAGCATAACCAATGGACTGCATTAAGAATATTGCATTGCAGCACAGTGAACAAGTAGCTGCATTTTTATTATCTGATACATCTAAATTATTAGTTTGAAACAATCAAAATAATTCTTTTGGACTGAAGCAGTATTTATTTAGAGTTCTGCTGAGTGTTGGAAGTTATCTGAAAAGCATGTCTTGGTCTAGCTGAATAATATGAAGTGTCATTATATGTGAATTTTGTGAAACATTTACCTCAGGTTTCAATAGAATTACTACATTCAAAGTTAAAGACTAAGAAGATGGCATATTGGATGAATATAGAACTCTATGACCTGTAAAGTATTTCCATTATCTATCTGTATTTCATAATTTTTACATCCAAATAATGTATATATCCTAGACTGCAGCTGAAAGCAAGGTTCCCTACCATTCCTAGTCAAAGTAGATTTGGTTCCAGTGTGGTCTCCAGGCAGCACAAGCCCTCCCGTAGATGCATATGCCCATATTTTAGCAGAATAAAGAGCAAAACAAAAGGAAGCAAGACAGTGGATAGATAATACTGAAATTAAAAAAAATATGTTACAGAAAAATTAATGGGCAGCTTTTCCTCACTTCATAAAATGATGATCTTCATTGTTTTCCAACAATTTCTCCAATACATTTTATGGACTTACACAAATCTTGTAGAGCTAATCTGGATAGAGTTATAACTAAGCTTTGCTGGCCCTCAGGCACCTAAGTCTTGGCAGTCTCCTGCTGTTTGCTATTAATGTAAAACCTGCATTACTTCTGTATCCCATGAGAGCTATTTAGTATTCAGTATTGTGCCTTTTTATTTTGTCTTCAAAGGTTTTTCATTTCATTTTATGTAGTTAGACTGTACTGTAAGTGGCTGATATCACAACTTTCCTTGTCTCAGATGGGTTTTTTTTAATGTATAATAGAACTTCACCCACCAGCAACACTGTAGCTAATATCTGCTAATATTTCCATGTTAAGATCCTACGTTCAATATTTAACAACACAGCTGCAAAAATCTCAGGGCTGAAAGCAGACCTTGAAAATGAGTTAATAGGCAAGAAAAGGCTGACGGTTTCTCTGAAAATACATTATATCCAGTGTTACTCTACAGGTTGATATATATTAGTTTTCTGAATGCCTTTTTGCTGAAGTACATCTGGGAAAGGTTACATACAATTGTCACTTGAGCTTTATGACTACTGCAGGCTCCTCTTTTATTTTTTTGTCATTGTACAGAACTTCTATCTAATGCTGCTACACCTTATGTATGTGTTTTGTTTCCTAAGTGGAATTAAAAATGATTGGTCATACTAATGATAAATACATAATTTAGAATATTAGCTGGTTTCATTTATCATTTAAAACATAGAATTAGGTATTTTACCCCGATATAATACACATCTACATGCAAAGATGGTGGTCTCCATTAAGAAATTAGAATTTATCAAAGGTAGCTGTATCACAGTAGCTTAGCAACATAAATGAATGTTTTTTATTAGAGGAAAATACCGTGGCATCTTAGAATTCATGGGGACAACATTTATGAAACCCTGACTTTTCACTGCTGATATCTTGAGATATTGCAGACAATTTGAGGACAAAAAAAATTTTAAAAATTGATAATAGAAGATCTGTTTTTTTTCTAGTTTATGCAGCTTCAAATACTAGTTGAGGAATGGGAGTTTCAGGGAGGAACTCAAAAATGTATTCCACTTCTCTCTTATTTCTGATTATGCATCTAGATTTCCACAGACTCTTGCAATTTGTGAGAATAAATAATGTTTTGTCATTTAATTCTTTACTTACATTAAAACTAGGAGGAGCTGACATAGCTTCTTTCCATCTATGCCTTCTCTTCTCTGTCTGTAAGGTGTTTTGAGGTTAGAATTTTTGCAGGTCATCCAAGAAATTAAGGACATGAATCAAAAAGAGTATCCCAAGAGACTTGATTTTAGTGTTCAATAATTTCACTTTAATCTTAAATTGTGAAGTCAGAACTTGACATCAAGTAGGTTAGTGAAACAACCATTAAATTTCACTGTTTTCAACCCTAAGGAAATGTATCAATTAATTTGGTATCTGCATAGCGATGATTTTTAAGGACCTAATAAAAGAGAGTTAAAAAGGCAGGTGTCCCTTCAAAATGTAAACTAAAGACTTCACACTTCAATTTTTGCCAGCTTCACGGCACATTTTTCACATACTTTATTCTCAAGGGTCAAATAGTGAAGCTTTGACTGAACTCCAGTAAAGTTATCTTTGACAGACATTGGTTAATGATATCATCAGCACATTCTCTCCAGGGGGGTATTTATTTCATGCTGATTACTTCAGTAATTACTCAAAGTAATTTCAGCAACTTTATCCGGTAGATGATGAGGAAGTTTTTCTGAATGAATATTTGGTGTTGGTGTAGGTTTTTTTTTAAGACACCACAAGCTGCTTTTCTATTTTAGCTAAGTCAGTTCTAGTCATAGCAGGCAGTTACAGCAAGAACCAACTCAAATCTTTGCAAATCTTTCAGAAAAGATGTCACTCACAAAATGCTTTGCAGTAAAAGCTAAGGGGTTCCAGAGCTTTAGGTCCAGCTTGCAGGAAGGAGTAGCTTCTGTGTCCTTTTCGCTGGGGAACAAAATTGTTGACATGTGAAGTGTAGTCCTGTGGTTTACCAACTTAGCTGCAAGAGAAATTCTAGAGGCATAGCCTGTTGGACTATGTCAAAGTTAGTTTCACTTCACATTTGTTAAACATTAGACCACAAAACAAAGGCAAAGTTGGTAAGGCACGTTACTGACAAGTTTCCAAAAAGCTGTAGAAAAAAGAATTATTAAAATCATCCGATCATTATTCTGGTATATGTACAAAGTGTCACCCCATCTTAATTGAGTACCATGACACTTAATATCCAAATGCATGAAGTGAATTCTCAAATTCACAAGGTACCAATCAATTTAAGGTAAGTGGATTGGGATAGTGAATTATTAAGACAAAATTTCAAATTTAGTTTTTGATAATCTTAAATGTTTTTTATATTGAATCAACTGAGTGCTGCAGAGATAAAGGATAAATTGTTTCCTTATGTTGAATGAATTCTCCCAACAGTAAGAAATTTAGACCAAGTGTTGAAAAGAGAATAGGCTATTATATGGTTTCAAGTGTTTCTTAAGCATATTTGTAAAAAAACGGTTAAGAATGTAGGGAAAAAAAAATAAAGAGCATCAAAACTTCAGTCATTCAGCAACATAATGGAAGTGAGCTGTCAGTTAAAGAGAATGTTTTAAGAACAGGACACATTTTATAGAAAGCCTCTTCTTTTTTGGATACTACCTAATAGCTATTCCATGTCACTGAAAGAAACTACATTTGATTAGAACTGTGAATATATTGGAAATTCTAATAAGTATTTTATTCCTTTCTCATGTTACTTTAAGGTTTTGCAGTTTTAACTATTTAATTGTAATTCATAAAAACTTAAATTGTGATCTAATTTCGAAATAGTAAAAGTGAAAACACGAAGGAACTCCTTTAAATATATTGACTGCAAATATTTTTAAGTTTATTTATTTTTTTATTGATTTGGTGGAACCAGTGGATTTCACTCTATTTTATTTTGTTTCTTCCAATGAATTTTTGATAAAGAAATTAAACACCTAACACTGGGGGGAGAGGAAGGAAGTGTCTATATGTGAAACCCAAATATAAATGGAATGATCAGCCATAAAAGAGGGAATTATTTTATTCTAAAAATGTCAGAGCAGTAAACTTTGACATTAGTGAATTAGTATTTCCACCCATATGTTTCTCTCCAACAACATTCTGGTATGCTGGCATTCACAGCCTATTCTGTTTATGATGTGATCACAGGCTGAGCAAATATGTTTCTTTCAAAGTGCCACTGCCTGGATTCTTTCCAGGTTCAGTGGCTCCAGCAGCGATGCAGATCCTACAGGGACCCTGAGTAGGGCTACAGCTAAGTGCCAAGCCTTTGCCCAAAGGATAGTGAAGTGTTCTTTTGATCCAATTTCTGCATGAACTTGGAAGAAAACGGACATGTGATTGACTTAGCGGGTTTCCTGTCATCCACTATGGGATTCGCCTTCATGTCGTTTCCTAAATCTTTGATGTAAATAACATAAGTCTAGCTTCAATCTGTGGTTTTGCAAATGGATTTTGAGACTTGATTTCTAATGGCAAAATGAAGCCACGTAGCATGAAACAACAGATCAATATATTTTTATTTTAAGAAAATGAAATATTTCATTTCTACACAACAATTTGGACTGCTTCTTCACATGCTTCTGAATGCATTTGTGTTGAAATGTTTTAAACTACTGATAAAAAGTGTTTGAAAGAAGGATAAGTCAAAGGATCACATCTAAAAGGGCAAGGTAATGTAATCAGCCTATTGGGAAGTCAAATATATGACAGCTCGGAAAGCAAATGCAAAGCTGCCAATATTATCTGGGGAGTGAGCCAAGAAGCCAGATGCTACCAAAAATAATACCCTCTGCTGTTTGGCATTTTGGGGTCTCATGGGTACCATTGAAAGACAAAAGGATCCAGCACATATTATAAAACAATATGGTAGACCTCAAATGCCCCTAGTGTTCTTGAGGACAACTTCATGCTGAATGGCAATGGTGTTAAAAAACCCACAGGAATCATATCTGTTAGAGCATGGAAAGCGTGTGAAAAATAAAATAAATTTTCAAATTCATCATCTTGTTACATTATATTTGGAAATCAGAGAACTTCAGGTGTATCTCAGGATTCTGAGGAGAGGATGAGATAAGCTAAAAGCAGAATTTCATTAAAACCAGCCTCCAATACTAGCTTTGGAATTGGCTCACTCCTGAATCAGATAAGTTTTGAAGACAGAGAATTATATGAAAAAGGGTCCTGCAAATAAAAATAAATCTAATAAATTTTATTTACCTTTTACTTAGTGCTGAGAGATAAGACCTGAACTAGATATTCTTTTAATCGAAGATTCATAAGATTGGCCTTGATTTGTATTATTGATCTCTCTTTTTTCAAATTTTCTTCTTTGTTTATTTTAAGGTTTGATTGTAATGATACATTTCTTCTGCTTAATATTCGATTTTATTAGTAACTGTAGTAGATAAGTTTCCTGCCCTTTTTCTCTAAATACTTACTTCCTTAAAATAAATGCACTCTTAAAGTGGTGGTGCATTATATTTAAGAGGTGAATTTTTTTCTGAAGTATTAGAAGAATTTACCAGAGAGGTGTTTTAAAAGTTCTTTAAATTTATTCCACTTTTATGGATAAAGAGCGGAAAAGAAGATTATAAAATATGGAGAATTATCATAAATATCTGAGATTATTGACATTATGCTGGAAGAACACCAGGGAGGTATGAACCAGTACAGATAAAAGTGAATTTCTGGGTCTCCATTTTATTTTAAAGTATCTTACAACACTATGCCTCCTAGTGTCATCTTTTCTCTTGACGGGGCTAATGGGATTTTTCCAATGGTTTTGTGTAAAGATTATTATTGTGATAGCTCGTTTTCATTTGACTACATTATTTGAGGAGCACAAAGATAGTTTTAATAGCCTTTAAGAAATTTCTATATAGAATTCACTCTTTAAACACAGGGTAGTCCTTTGAATTTTAGATAGATGATGAACAGAATTGAGTAGAACTGGAAGCGGGGAATGAGAGGGCAAACAGTGCTTTTCCTTGTTATATGACAGAAAAACACATTTCCAAAGACAAACATTCTCTTAGCAAACTGTGCTTCCTAGATAACTATCAGATTCCTCTGAAAACCCAAGTTAGAGTGCAGACAAGATTTCCAGCTACCAAAATGTAAGACATTGAAAGAGGCAGTGATGTTTTGAAGGAGAAAGACTTTCCTTTTTTGCCAAGAAAATCTCCCTCACCTGCATAGGAATTACTCGGTGTGATTTGTTACAGTAAAATCACATCTTAAATAATGCTGCATTTTCAACATGCCAATTCTCTGATGCATAGGAAAGACTTTAGAGTGTTTATTTATTCTCAATGCATTCATCCTTTTTCTGCAGGGAGCAGTGTCCTAAACATCACAGTGACTAGTTATTTCATTAACATGACCATCAACAGGGCTTTTTTGAACTCTTACAGTTTTAAAGCAGTCGCTTCAGAGACCAGAAAAACTGTGGAAGTAAAACCTCATCCCCCATTAGGTAAGAATGGAAATTTTAATGTTTCATAGTAATTTTCCATTTTTTCTGTGTCTGTCATCTAAAATGGCTGCAATTAAATAATGGTGAGATGCATTTCAGTAGAGAGGTATGAATCCAGAAAGTGAGATTTTAAGTAGCAGGAAAAACTAGTACAGAAAACTGTAGCACATCCCACTGTGAGTAATGACTTGTGAAAAATATGTTCGGTTACAGTTGAACATCAGTCAGTTACAATTTTGCCCTCTTCATAGTATGGGCATCTTTCTCTTCCTCATTGCACTCTCTTTCTCTTGAAAGAAATTGTAGGATTTTATGTTGTTTTCCTGAACTGCACAATTTTGCAATAATGTAAACCCAAGCTCCAAGCACACTTTTTGGTTTAACTTACTGATACTGCTAAACCAGTGCTGGCACTGCTAAAATCTCCCCTATAAATCAATGAGAAAACAGAGTGTGACTGCAGACCCATCCCCCAAGCCTACAGGTAAGGATGTCAGTATGTCAATAACGTGTCTGCACTGATTCCTATAATGTCCCACTGTGTCTCAAAGTGCTGCACATCTGTGGCCAACAGAACTCATTTTGATTCCAATTTCTCCTAGACATTTGACAGAGCAGAAGATGGCACATTGGTTGGTTTTTTTAGATTTTATGCTTGTTGGATAAGTTATATATGACACCTTATGCACCTGAAAAAGTGATTTTTACTGTCTGAGAGATTGTCTTCTGATAAAAAGATGCAATTCCAAAAGGGTAAGACTTTTATGTTTCTTCCTGAAATTTCTAAACCAAACAGTTCAGTCAAAAGCCTCCCTAAGTGTCCAAACAGGAGTCAGGACCTATGAAGATCCACTGTGACACCCATGTCACAAGTTGCAGCTTCTCTGAAGGAGTTAGGGAAACGATTAGGAGAAAGGGTGGTCTCTCTTTGCCTACAATAAGCCACTGGCACAACAAAGAAGAACAACACAAAACAAAACCCAAACCAAAACAACCAATCCCCCAAGAAAACAAAACCAAAAAAAGTCTTCTAAAGATATGGGATTATCTTTCCTTTGGAAGAAAAGAGAAATTTGGCTTCTCATTTTTTCTTGTGAATAGGAGGAGAATGTTTCCTCAGCTTTGATGGAGCCTTTCTAATAGCATGATATTTCAAAGGGTGCACAGTCATCTCCTCACTTACCAAGATATAGATGTCTGTATTTACTTCATACTTGGAAGTAACAAGAGGAAAAAACCAACAATATTAATAAAGACAGTTCTTGCAAATCCTAGAATGGGCATGGGATCAGTGTTTAACATTGCCTAAACATTACTTTAAAGCAACCTTGAGCCTTGCAGCTTGTTGAAACGAGCGGAAAACAGGGACAGAAAAATATAGTAGGGAGAGGAAATTGAGCGGGGTGTAGAATTTCAAACAGGTAATTAAATAAATATTTATCTAAGAGTGCAAAATCTAAGGACATGGTTACTGTTTAAGAATTTGGTTTAAGTGTCTTTAAAGAAGCATGTTTTCCTGAACTCTCTTTATATTTATATATCTCATATATATATGCCATATATATATATATATGGCATTTTAATATTCTCTGAGATCGAAGGAAACAGACAGGCTTATTTCAAGTTTTGAAGTCTTAGAAAAGTGTCTATGACCAACATGAGAAAACATTTTCTTCATGCTTTTTGTGTTCAAAACATATTCTAATGTAAAAATCCAATAATTTAATTGCAGTAACAAACTCACTGATGTGTGTTTATCTTTCTTTTACACACAGGGATTTACTAAAAATCACCTTATGGAAAAGTAGTGCTATGTGCTAAAATCCAAACTCAGTGGAGCACTACACATAAAAGTTATTAAAATCAAATGGTTCCTTTAAACTTTAAATTCAAACTCAGAGCACCAGCTAATCCAAAAGGAAATTAAGTGAAATGCCCCTCTGGGAAATGGTAAAACTAGTGCACTCAGAAAAAGAGTTAAATGATGAATCAAACTAAGAACAATGAAATTCCTTGCAAAATGCACATTTTCACAACATGTACACATGCTTGTGTGCACATATCCAGAAATTAAACACTAAAATTGCTTAATTACTATAAAAGAATACGGTTCTAAAAATCATGTGAGCATCTTCTTGTCTCTTTTTTACTGACTTGTCTAAATTCAAAGACAAAGAGGTCTTTAAAACTTCTTACTTATTGATATTTTCTCATTGTACAAAATATAAATGTCAAGCCTTTAACAGAGTAATCATATTACCAATATATAATTCTGATTTATGTTTTCTAACCCCAAGGTCAAGTGTTAGGAAAAATCATCCTGCTTCTGACAACCTTTGTAGATCCCACACTCAATCAAAGGCACTTTGGTAATTTATGTGACATGATGATTGGACCATAGTTTCTCCATAAAATCTGAGAGCAAATCAAACCTTCACAATGTTCATTTTTGTTCTTGAAGAGAGACAAACAATAGGCGAATTTTGTTTAATAGGAATAACCCAATACAGGTAAGTAAATATGATGCTATAAAGGACTTGGTAGACTTCCTGGCCTTCTATGGAAAGCACCCATCAGTATTTTCAGTAGCTATGAAAATTAGGCTATGTACCAACAGCGTTTGGATGCCTTTAAATATGACTAGACCTTCAACTCATGTGTGGCTTTAGAAGCTATCAGTTACATACATCCCCCACCATATCTGATTCTTCACCTGAATGCTTGTTTGTTTTTCTTAGGAAAATCAGATGGTCTAAAGAACAATATTCCCTCACCATACAAACCATTTTCTCACTTATTTCTTAGTCCGTTATAGGTGCACCAGCATTACTTTTAGTTATGGTGTTGTTATTCAGTATGAATGGGCACCTCTCAAAATGAAAGCTTCACTCCTGAACGCAGTGTGGCAATAATACATATTTTCGCTCTTTCAAATCTGGATATTTAATAAAATAATCTAGTTAATTTTTTGTATTCTGAAATTATACATTCACTATCTTAAAACAGATTTTACCTCCCCTATAATCTTTTTATAAATATATTGTGCTAAAACTTTTGGGAACGTGTAAAGGAAATGGATGAATTTAAAGACTGACACATTTCCTCTTTAAGGGAACTTGTTAAATACTAGTACTCATGAAGTCTTGCAAAGTACATCTAATGCATCCAATAAAATCAGATCTCTACAATATGTTATTGAGTAATTAATGCTTAAACCAGAAGTTCTACCTCTTATTAGTCATCTTTATGCTCAGATTGCATAAACTAAATTGATTGCTTAAGGATCCACAAATACCATAATCACAAATTTTATGGTTTTATGTAGGATATTTGGAAAAAAATTGCCTCATTGTCTTCAATGTGAAACAAGATTACTTTTCCCTAAGCAATGCAGTAGAAGGTACATAAAATCAAATATGTGAAATCATTGGTTCCCTAATGCCACTGTTCTCAGTAGAGATAATTGCTTCATTCAGTTCATAAATTCTCTTGCTTGTTTGCATTTGTAGCTCTCCCACAGAACCTCACTCCACTGATCTAACGTTAGATGTTTGTTCAGCTCTGTTATTTCTAACTGAACTGCAAGTTCAACTGCAAGTTGACAGCGGTTAAAGATGGATCCAATATCATTATTACTGGCTTTTGCAGAGATCAATCAAGATCCAACAGGATTTCTGTAATTTATTTGTTCTCTGATAATGTCTTAATACTCTATCAGGATTTCAGCGAGCTTGTCTGATTTCTCCTTATGTCATAAATTAAATGCCTATGTTTTTCTATGTATATATATTTATTTCTTCTCAAGTGACAGAACATATAAATTCTGAGGGGACCTCTGGATAAAAATTGGAAGAATCAGTAATTTCTTCTTATTATTATTTGTTTATATAATGGCTGTATTTGAGAAGCCCCAGCCATATGACTGATACAACAGTAGAATTAACAGAAAGAACTTGGAATATGTTGTATATACAGAATTATGGTTATCACCCATTAATTGAATATGTATTTAATTATTATCTGCTCCAGCAGGACTCTTATTTTTTAGTCAGTCAACTATATATATTTATTTTTTAACATCAGATTAATTAATATTAATTTATACTTTCAACTATTTTTTTTTGCTTACTAGTAACAAAAAGTATCTATCAGCTACTCAGAATTTTGGAGGCCACCTATAAGCTCTGTTAAATTCCTTCTACACTGCTGTTGTAATTTTCATGCCCATATAAGAATCTGTATATTAGAAAAGGACTTATTTGCTTTCACTGAGCCTTGCATTTGTGAACTTTTCAGAAGCTTGACAAATAGTCCCATTTGCCTTTTTGTGATCAAGCTGTCATCAAAATAATGTTTATTACGAATTTATTTTTTATTTATTGAATCAATTGAACTGTTTACAGCTTATGCTAACATCCGTATATCAAAACCCTTTATTGAGCTACAACAAAGAGACTCTCAGCAATCTCCTTTTATGCTGGGTTGTATGGGTTCCAGTTAACTTCACCTTTTTTTTGCTGTTTTAGAACATACATATATCAATTTTTTGACCTTTGAGATCAGTCTACATTGGAAAAACACTTTGAATTTCACCATCTCTGTGTCATGAAGAACCGCTCAGACCATTTGATTCACAATGGAATAAAATGGTCGTAGTAGTTCCACTTTGATCTTTTGATTGTCTTGATTTCTTTTCTGGGAAAAAAAAAAAGTAGAAACTTTTGGGAACATAAATAGAATAAAATTTGAAGTAAAAAGGTTTCGTTTTCACATCTCTCTTCTAAATACATTACATTTGGAGGTCTTTCTCAATGGTAAGAAGGATTCAAAATCAGTAAAAACCTGTTCAGCCAAGTTCTGCAGTCTAGTGGAGAGTTGTCTTTTGTCACAATACACAGCAGTGTAGTACCTTATTTTCTTCTGGTGCCTGATAGGTTTCCTTAAATTATTGTGTCTTCTAATTTGTTTTCTTCTCCCAAATTACTCATTTTATCTCACCAAAACAATTATGCGATTTCATGTTTGTAGGTTTTAGAGTTTCAGGGTTGTTGTTATCCCTACATTACTTTCCATAATTTCATTTGTATTAATTCAATATAGTTGTTCTTACTTTTCTTCATTTCCCATTTGATAAATGGTGATATTCAACCAAACTGCAGGGCTCATCATTCACAGGCATAGCTTTTGAGAAGGGTTTCATCAAAGTCAACTATCTAGTCCAATGTATCAAAAATATAGGCATTTGTGATTTTTCTTGTAAGTTTTCTCTTTGCTACTCTATGACACAAAGTAGCCTGCCCTATGGAAGTACAAGAAGCAGCACTTTCCTAAACAGTGCTATTTCACCAAGCTTGCAATGAGCCATCCAGTTTTCTTTGAAGGATGAGGTGTACAAATCTGGCTGCGTTTCTGAACAAAATGTTCCTTGCATTACTCAAGAATCTATCTTAATTTGTAAAAAGACAAATGCTGAACTTGTGGAATTATTTCCAACAGAGCATTTTGTGGTTTTGCTGTTTAAATTGGAAACTTTTGTTGCTAATATTAATTTGAATCTAATGTTTCTCTAGATAAAAGTTCAAACAAGATAGGGAAAAAAAAACAACTCTAGAAAAACTGAATAGATATGCCATTTTGGATGAAATGCAAATACCATATTTCATTTAAACTGTTGTGGATTTCCTTTTACTTAGAATATCTTGGGGTTTGTTTTGGTCTGATTTTGTGTGTGTGTGTTGGGGGGGCATGTTGTTTGGAGGTTTTTTCCCCCAATTAAAGAAAACAGTATTGCTGGGTTTTGCTTTCTATTTTTAATTTTTGTGGAACTAAAGCCCTAATTATTTAAGCATCTCTTTATCAGTTTTTTTATCTTCTTTACTTAAATTTAGATTATTTTTATGTGGAATGAAACTAAAAGTTCTGACATAAAATGTTACTACTATTTTGCAGCTTAGAGGATGATTCTTCACTTGGGTATTCATCCAACATTCATCACAGACCATGTTTTGGTTTTGATTAACTTTTACATGATCATAGACACTAAAGAGCCTTCAGTTTCCTATATTTATATATCTTTCTTTTGATTTTGATGTATATTTTCATTTCTTTTCTCTAATCTAAATTAGAATGACTTTATAAATTTGCAAAACAGATATCCAAAACAGATTCTTGGGAAAGAAACCAAAACTAAAAAAATATCCAGAATTTTTACTAATCTGAACTGTAATAAAGACTGGTAATTTCACAGAATTTCTCTTCTGGAAAAGGTAGAAGAGGTTTTATTAAACTCCTCTGAGAGTGGCCCTGACATGCAGCCAAGAAATAAGAGTAGCTCCATTAGGGGCGGCTCCTTTTAAAAATGAGTGTAGCAGGTAACTGAATGTACACCAGGTTTCCTTTCTGTACAGCGCCATCTTTAGATTATATTGCTCTTTAGAGTAATATATCATCTCAGCAGCACCTTGTGATGATGTATTACTCAGATACATCATCAGCCCGAATAGTGTTTCAAATGATTTATAGGCCTGGTAAATCATTAAAGTGAGGCACACCGATGTATTATTCAAAGATGGCACCATGTGGGTAAGGTTTTAAATGCATAGTCAACACAATAACAGAACACAGCATAAAGCACAAACAAAGTTGTTCCATGCAGAAGGCAACTGCCCTGAGCTTGCAAAAGAAGGTTAATACCAAATGAGCTCCAACAATGGTGCAGAGAGCTCCTCTCCTCTCATGAACCATGACAGGATAAGTGGAAAGGGCCTCAAGCTGTGCCAGGGTAGGTTCAGTTTGCACATCAGGAGGAATTTCTTTACTGTAAGGGTTGTTAAACATTGGAAGTCATCATCCCTGGAAGTGTTCAAAAAATAACTGGACATGGTATTTGTTGTTATGGTTTAGTTGACAGTGGTGGAGTTCGGTCAAAGGTTGTGCTTTAACAATTCTATGATTCTATGAATCTGAACATCCCTGGATAATGGATCTGTGCAGGAAATACTTTTAAATAAGAGAAATGCATATGAGAAGTCCCCCAAGTGGAATTATGGGCTATGGGACCCCCATACTTACCCTTACTAAAATTTGTGTAGGGAGATGTAGGCTTATCTCCAGGCCAACATATCTTAAATACCCACCCTCAACACAAGGAAAGAGGGAGCATGTTTGTGTTTGTGCACAGGTGTAGGTGGGTAGAAGTGTGCAAGGAGTGCAACAATGAGCTGTGCTCTGTTGATTTAGAACATAGCTCTGGGTCATTGTTTTAAATGGACGCAGGATCAGACCACTAAAAATTTTCTCACCCCTGCTTGAGGTTACATGAGCAGGACAAAGCCTTTCAGCACATAGCACAATATAAGAGTTTCTGAAAAGAAACTTGGCCATAAGAACTTGAGAGTAGCTGGAAAAAACTAGAAGTAACTTTAGTAACACGTTTTATAGCTTTTTATTTCTTGCTATTGTAAATTACTTCCTACCCTACAATAGGCGGATAATACAGATCTAGTTCTCTTACAAAAAATGCTGTCAAGGAAAGAAAAATGAGGAAGCTTGGCATGACTAACACTGACATTTTAGTTACACTTGAATGTAGCAGTTTCTCTATACACAGCAATGCCCTATTAGGTGTTTCATAGATTCTCTTCTTCACTATCTATCTATATTTTGTGGTAATATTTATTTCTGATGTGAGCAGGCCTATTTTCTTCCTATCCTCCAACTTGACCTTGAAATTTGCTTTCAGGTGGTTCGTTGCATCTTTAACAATGATCCAGCGCTGTGTAAATGTAGTAGAAAATAGCAAGTCAACACTTCATGCACATGTATCTTAAACTTCACAGTCAGGGTTTGTGCAATATTTCTGCAACAAAGACAATCATTAAAAGCAAAAACGATCCAAGTCCAAATGTTTTCAATGCCTAAAAACTCACTGAACTAAGGTCAAAAGTTGATGGAAAAGAAACTTTTAATTCATCAAAAGATAATCACAAAACCAGATTTCCTTGAGACATCCAGCTGTAGGGCTCCACATTTGTAATACACAAACACAGAAAAAAAAAAAAAAAAACCAGTAGTTTTTTTCTTAGATGTTTAGGTTTTGAGAAGAGAAAATGCCTTTCTAGTTTTAGTTATACTCAGAAAACAATCGAATTTTCTCAGTTTAGCTTCTCTTTTGTTCTGTCTCTGATGGTACCTTTTAAAATCCATTGATTAGTGACACTGTATATGTCCATTTAAACAAATTTGCTTGTCCAAGTATGTGATTTTTGTCTAGAAGAGGTCTAAATACATCTTCAACACACCAGAATCTTTGAGCGTGTGCTACATCATACATGAATATCTGTCTAGGAAATTTGGGAAAGCAATAAAGGAAACTTAATGAATGTATTTGGTAGATCAAATCCATGGTTCCAAAATTAGGTTTTGCAGGCAGGTTCTCAGATTGAAAGGAGGAAAAAATAGATAAAGAGCTGGATAATATGAGTTTCAACCATCTTATATACAACCTGAGAAAATAGTGAATTCAAGGTAATAAAAATTTCCCATTCAAAGTTTAATTGTGCCAGGTGTCCAGTGTCAAGAAGCCAGATATTTAGCATTTGTTGACATTCATGATTTTTTTCAGGAAGGACTTTTTTCCCCATGGGACTTGTTTTCTGAAACTACTCTAATTTCTGGTGATATTTCTTATCTCACCCTCAAACTCCCAACTAATTTAAAATTCCATCAATTTAATTTTGTGAGATAACATCCAAAGCGTTTTAAGCACCCCTTAGTATGACTAATGTATAGATTTCAAATATGTTACTGTAGGAAACTGTGGCTCATATTTAATTATATAGAGCTAATTATTGTAAGAAAAAGAAGGCATAGCTTTCCATTGAAACTTTAATTCTTTACGTATATGACATACGGAAACACAGAAATCTGATAGTAAATAACTGAAATGTATCAATTTCATGTCCTGAACATGAACAACTCTATTAAGAGTCCTATTTTGGTTTAGAAAGAAAAGTGAAATGAAGACATAACCTGATATAAATCCATAATTTTCCTATTTTGTTTGAGTTTGGATCAAAATAATTTGATTCTTCTAGTCACAGCACAGCAGGAATAACCTGATTTTCTTAAAATCTAACAGTTTTATTTACTTTCCAATAGCAGCACCTTTCAGGACCATTACATTG